>CM008279.1:22751956-24031956 GCA_002319775.1 Fagopyrum tataricum
AATAAAAAAATCTGTTTTCCTAATTTGTATCTTATTTAATGAATGAATAATGAAAAATGAACAATCACGTGATTCTCACCTTGGAAGCTTATTATGCACCTTCCATCATGAACGTACAAATTTTAATCCAACGGTTAGGAATTCCTATTCCCTACTCTAAGGGTTGTTCCTACTAGATCATGACCCTATATATATATATATATATATATATATATATATATATATATATATATATATATATATATATATATATATATATATATATATATATATATATATATATATATAAACTGGGCACCAAAATGAACATTCCTTGCAAGACACTATTTAAAATCAATTCAGCATGATTTCCTTCGAATCAAGAAAGGGAACACGACAACAACAAAGAAATGTCAATGAAGGAATGCTGGCTGCAATGAACAATTGGACTCAGAAAGTTGGAGTAAAATACATATGGAGAAAATGTACAAATTGCATCATTACACAAGATACTTTTTTGGTGTGGGTTGCACATTATCTGACGGTAACCGAGCACGAAAGGAAGAGATTTGGGTATGATATGAACCACAATTCAACATGTCTGGCTGCACAGGAATTCTCTCTAGTAGTCAATTGCATTCAATAACCTGACAATACATATGAAACTCAAACTGTCATATCATAGTGATAAAAACGTACATGAACCCCACTCTGATTCCACTTATGCTATATGACATATCAGTAATTAATTTTTCAATAGACCTCAAGGGAATCATGATATTCAACAGGCAATAGTGAAAAGAGAATAAGGTTTAATCCATGCTTGTACACAAAATTAACATGAGAAAGCACGGAAAGTTGTTCAACCATGTAAAAAAAACAGGGGATGGACTCGTGTGTACTGTGTTGAGTTCTTATCGTGATATCCCAGTTGGTACTCTAACGCATGACTCCATCCTATTATTCCTTTGGTAAAAAGAATTTTCGAAAACAGTCTTTCGCAATTGCTTAAGCAAAGCAGGAGCACACCACACAGACATGGATACCCACTTTCGAGAGAGAGAGGGGGGATTCATTTTTCAAAGCCACAATCTAAGAGATAAAGAAAATGGCTCACTCACTAAGAAGTCAAAAACCAATATTAACATCTATGACATTGCGAAGACAGATAGAAGTATATGTTGGATCTGAAAGAGATACAAAGAAGCCTGCATATTCTATGAAAGAAATCTGTTGTCATCATATGTTGGGTATCAAACCGGCTCATATTAGTAGTTTCATTTGTCATCGTGTTTTGGATCTCAACCCAGCTCATATATGTAGAGTTTTATTGTGTCGTAAGGTACGAAACAAAGAACAAGGCCAGAAGAGGATGAAGTGACAGATGTGTTTTATTGCAGCAACTCTTCTTCAGCTTCTGACTTTCCAAATCAACTGCTAAGCTAAGAAAATAGATATGGATTTCATGTGCCTAAATAAAAGGTCATTAGAGTAATAGACCAAGAGAAAATATAAAACTTACAACTCACTATAATTCTTGTCAATAGAAAACATCATGAGACAAATCCCCGACCTATCATCATTCACCCTCGATTTCATCTGAATCTGAATCACTCGCATTATATCCTACAAAGACAAAGAACAAGCATTTTAAACCGTAAGTACCAACACAAGTTCATGCTGCACTAATGCCAAAATGCACAGATGTATAACGAGAGGAAAACAGGGATGAATGTACCTGGACGCTTATCACTAACTTTCCAGACAGATGCTCGATGCCTAGCTGCTCTTGACATCCACAGCCTTCCCTAGAACCCAGGTACAAGAAAGAAACCCAATAAGCACAACCGACCACTAAAACAGATGGGGGAAATGTTCATGTAGAAAAAACTAAATCACAAAAATAATAAATCGAGTGGTTGAACATTAAATTTCTCCTAACCAGTAATCATACAAGTTCTATACTTCTATAGACTAAGTCTAATGAATCAAATTCTCTATCACTGGAAAGTGGAAACAATTCAGAGACAATATAATAAATTGCAAAGCAAGAGACTATGGCAACACAACAACAAATCAACAATGCAATACCAACACCCAAAGATTAAAAGACACCACTGAAATAGTGAAATCTAGGCCTGTTGATAAGAACCCTAACCCGTCCGAGATAAAATTGCTAACTAGGACTTGCATGTTACGAACGGCATAACATGACAAGTTGTTGAACAATTAATTTCTCACTAATCAATCAAATACCATAGATTGAGTCTAATAAATCAAATTATATTCACCGGTAACAATTTTGGCAATATAAACAGATCAATACGGAAACAGCAACACTGGACCCTAAGCTTGTGTTGCCAAAGAACATAAAAATACTTAATTGAAAGGATGCGATTAAACAAAACAGCTTGAAATAAAATCCGAAACAATTTATCATAACCCTAAAACCCTAGAAAAATCCAATCGGTAGAAAGAGAAAGGGAAACCTTGTGAGCATCTTTAGGAACGCCATAGCCAGTGTAATACATCTGGCTAACGAGGACTTGCATATTAAGATCGCCAGCTTTGGCTTCCTTAAGAGTGTCCAAGTACCACCTCTGCGCACAGTCGGCCACCACCTTTGACAGAGGCTGTCTGGCGACAGCGACGGGAACACTGACGTTACCTAGCTGTTCGACGCTGCTCGCGGAGGCGTCGGAGGTGCCGTTGTTCTGCATTTGAAACCAGTTCTTCTTTATTCAGATCCTTGATCGGTAAAAATGACTGAAATTGACGAAGACGTTAAAGATCTAGACCTTGTAGTCTAGATTTGGTCACGGCGGTGGCTTGTGTGGAGGCGGTAATCAAGGTGGTGGAGATTTTGTTTGGTCGCTGAATTGGGGAGAGGTTTTCTACTTGCTTGGATTAGAAGAATTATACTACAGGCTACGGTCCGTTCTGAACATATTTTAGCGGTCAACGGGTCAAATAACACTACGACGTCGTTCTCCCTAACGTAAGGTTATGACGAGTTCATAATTTTGTGAAAGATGTTATTTGCATCCAAATATTTTACTTACGGTGACGACGGTACGACGACGGAACGCAATTTGTATCTGTTTCAAGTTGGGGCAGATACTAAATCCGCTTCCGTCCTAACATGGGGCGGATTTTGAATCTGCATCCGCCCCAAGCGGATTGCCGCTGCCGGTGCCGCCGTCCTTCCCCGTTGTCGTCGCCGCCGGTGCCACCGCCCTTCCCCGCTGCCGTCGCCGCTGCTGCCCGTCTCCGGCGAACAATTTTTTCGTTTTCGTCTTTTTTTTTTCTTCTTCTTATTCTGTATAATCGTATACACATGCGCGGGTTCAGATTCTCCCCCTAGGACTGGAAGAACACTCAAAGAACGGTTTAAGGTACGTTTTTATCTATTTTTGTTGTTTATTTTTTAATTTTAGGCTCGAAAACCATTAGTTTAGGAAAATTTGGTTAGTTTAGGAATAATTGGAATTGGATCTTTTATGAACATTAGTTTACGACGATTGGGTTAGTTTAGGAAGAATTGAAATTGGATCTTATATGAACATTAGTTTAGGACGATTCGGTTAGTTTAGGAAGAATTGAAATTGGATCTTATATGAACATTAGGTTGTAATTGTGTATTCCGGCAAGATAATTTTCTTACCAAATATATCTAAAATTATATAATATGTAAATTTAAAAATGGAAAATTTTATTTGAAAAAAAAAACAGATTGTCATGCAAAACATTAGAGACAAAAAGAAGCGCGATAGTAGAGTTGTCACTGCATCTGCCCGTTGAGCTGCTAAAGCTCGACGGGATAGACTTGCCTCCACATCGGTCGAGGTGCCCGTTGATGGAGTTGCAGAGGAGGAACCTATTAGGGGGATGTTGGGGCACCATCATCACTACGCCCGGGTTATACTACGGAGGGCTCCGCTGATGACGAACCACCCTAGACGACATTGTAGGTGGTGAGCATGAGGAGATACATGTCCCATAGGAGCAGCAGTAGGATAATGACCATTTCTCTTCTTCAAGTTGAATGGATAATAAAACCGCACACGGTTTTAACCCGGCACTCAATTCACGCTCTACCTTTTTTGCCTGCGTGGGGGTCAATCGTCCTAGATGTAAGAGCCTTAGTCTTTCGGACCGAGATTGGTCCTTAGCCGAGATTGGCTTTGACCGAGTTTATCCTTGCCGCACCCACGGGCATGACTGCCGCCCCTGCGGGTTTCCGCCCCTGCGGCTCAGGGAACCGCCCCTGCGGTTTCCGGCGGCTGCAGCCGTTTTTGTTGATTCCCTTGACCGTGCTTTACCCTTTGCTTTACTTATTTCTTTTCCTTGCTGAGCAAGGGTTACCTTCTTCACTTCCCCATTCCAGACCCTACGTCCTTCTTGCTTCTCCTTCATCTTCTTTGATCTTGTTCTTGGTTCTTCTTTGATGTTGATGATGGATGTGTGTATGCTAAGCTTGGAAGCCAGATACTGAGGTGTGTGATCTCTCCCTGTAGCCTAGGACCACAAGGGTGGTAAGTTCTTTGCTTCTTCTCCTTCTCTTCTTCTTTGATTCCATCTCTTTAGTTTAGGATTAGATGATTTGAATGTAGGTTAATGTTGGAATGTGTATGTTTATGCATGTGTGTGAATTTGGAATGGGATAGACGTGATTTGATCACATGAAGAGCCGAAGAGGAATCGCGGGTTCACGTTCTGCACAGACGCCGCCCCCGCGCCTAGAGCCGCCGCCCCTGCGGAAGCCGTGCCGCAGCGCCCGTGCCTTGCCTGCGTTGCCTGCGTCCCTTGTCACCGCGCCTGCGGCTGCTCCCTGTCGCGCCTGCGGGTTGTCTATTCCGCCCCTGCGCCCCTTGATCACGCAGGTGCATCTTGTCCCGGGACTACCTATAGTTGGGTAGCTCCTTTCCTTTCCTCGTATGAGGGACTTAGTACCATGCTAGGTATCGGATGTTGATGAGCATGATATAGATATGCCGGTTACGGCTTTGAGGTTTAGGAGTTGGACATGATCCTTATGGATCCCTTGGGTCTAGGTGTGACCCCTTTGTGTGATAGGAGTTTGATATATATATATATATATATATATATATATATATATATATATATGTGTGTGTGTGTGTGTGTGCCTTGTATAGGCCGTGTTGTCCTCCAGTTTGGAGTGGACCCGAGTGAGAGCTGATCGTAGTGATACGACTTCTGAGGTTGAGGTAAGTCCATAAGACTTACTTAGCTACTATCCTTATATTGGATGTATGCTTGAGTGGTGTTTGTTATATGCTTTATAGCATGCGATATGGTTCATTACCGACCTATGTTTTATTGACCGCCCATTGTAGTGGATGTGACAGCTTACCTTTCATCCCGTAGTGGAGTCTGGGAAGTTCTCTGTAAGCTAGTTAGTTCTGGTATACGGGAAGGGCACCTACCACTCCATATGGTATACGGAAAAGTGCGCTGATACCACTCCAGCTAGTTATTGCACGCAGAGGCGAGTGTTATATACATTCCTTGTGTCACGTATATTCATATATACCGATTTATATACTCTTGAGTGCTTAACGTTATAAAGAAAATAAACCGGGTAAATGTGTGATATCATGATGAGGTGTTAATATTCTTGATATGTGTTTGTGCTCTAGCATCTTCTTATATATGTGTATGGTTAGCTAACGGTTTTATACCGTGTTGTAGATCCTTTGCAGGTTAGGAGAGCTGCAGAGTGATTCAGAGGGGTGATCTGCTGAAGGTTCCGTACACTGGGCGATAGCGTGGGATTTTGGGTTATTTATGTTGTACGGACTTCTGTTTGACTTTGTACTCAGCAGTACTCTGTATCATCCTTTTGATATGTGTGTGTATATATATATATATATATATCAGTTTTATGTTTTGTTTTAATCTATTGGTGCCTTGTTGTAAGATTCAGTGAACTTGATGTCAGGCTAGGCTCATGATCCATTGTGAGATCTTAACCCAGTAGCACCTCGAGTCCTACGGATTTGGGGTGTTACAAAGTTGGTATCAGAGCCCAGGTTGACAACAATGGCACTAGTAATCTGCAATAAAGTTCGAATAGATAAATAAACAGAACCCGAAAAGGGGTCTGACTTTTCAAAAGGTTTTGGTTTTGAAATGAGTACAAATGTTTTGGGATATCGTGTACGTGAGCCATCGCCCCTCTGAAGACCTCGACAATATAGATATATATAGATATTCTGTTGTGATTGATTTGATATATATCTATACATATGGCATATATATAGCCTTCTAAGTTAGGTTTACGTCTTCTGCAGATGGTTCAAACTAGAGCCTTACCTGCAGCTAGACGAGGTAGAGGTAGACCCCCTCTAGGTAGAGGACGGGGTAGGACTCCTGCTGACGGTTCACATGCAGCGGGAGAGATACATGAGGAGGTTGCTGAGAGCGTCGTTCCTAAGATTGGGAACGGGGCAGTTGAGAGACAGGGGGCACAAAGAGCCCAGTCTGGTGAGTCTGATCGTGTCTCCATGGGGGGATCAGAGTTACGAGCTTATATCAGACGAGTGGAGGAGGCTGCCAGTGCCGGTAGACGTGCCCCAGATTTACAGACACATGAGGGACCATCTAAGAGGTCCCAAGGGGTTACACAAGTGCCGGTTGTACAGGCACAGACTGCTGAGATTCCTCAGGTTCGGGAGGAGCATAGAGGGTCTAGACCAGACACTTGGTTGAAGGCTTTCCATCAGATAGGTGTACCCCCTTTCTCTGGGAAGGTGGGGTTAGAGGTGGAGCTCTGGATAGGGCATGTAGACTCAGCTTTGGAGTCTATTCGATGTCCCTTTGACAGACATATCAAGCTGGTTCAGACTTTATTCCAGGACTTGGCACAACACTGGTGGAGATTTGTACGGGGTCAGGTTACCAGTTATGAGCATATGAGGACTATGATCAGAGAGTGTTTCTGCCCTGCCTCATTGAGGAGGGAGAAACTGTGAGATTTTGTTGAGGTTGGGTTTGAGTATGTACCAGTCTCCGAGGCTATCAGGAGGTTTCAGGAGGAGCTGGCATTACTGGGACCAACTGCACCTTCTGCAGATCAGCACGTCTATCTCTTTTCCCGACGTCTGAGGGATGCCACCCGGGCCTATATGGCGGGATTTCATTGTGAGTCCTTGATGGATTACCAGGATAGAGCCGCCGACTATGAGCGAGAGCGGGCGAGTAAGAGGAGAGCTTCTCAGACCGGAGGGTCTGAGAAGAGACAGCGTACAAGGCAGACCAGTAATACTGGTGGTGCTGCTTGTGGTTGGCGTGGTCAAAGACGCCAGAGTCAGCCCTCATCTACACCGGTTGCAGATAAGGGACGTCAGTGTTTTAACTGTGGTGATCCAAGACATATGAGGCCCGAGTGCACGAGGCTATTAGTGACTTGCTACACCTGTGGTAGGCAAGGTCACAGAGATGTTTACTGCCGTCATGGCGGAGCTTCATCTCAGCAGGGTTCTTCCCCTGCCAGTGTAGCGGGAGGTGGGCAGAGGCCACCTCAACAGCAGCAGACACAAGGACAGCAGAGAGTCCCAGATCGCCCTACGACTCAGGGATCTGCTCCTAGGCCGAGTAGAGGCAAAGGTCGTGGTGGGAGCGCCACTGATACCAGAGGGCCACAATGCCGAGTCTTTGAGCTTAGGAGTGCAGAGGAGCCAGTTGCACCTACTGCTACAGGTACCATTCTGATTCATGGTTTACCTGTTAGAGTTTTATTTGATACTGGTGCTACGCACTCTTTTATTTCTGATGCCTGTGTAGAGCGTCTTGGTTTAGATACAGTTGAGGGGATGCCCTTTATTATAGGGTTACCCGATGGTGGTAGGGTCAGAGGTACCCGTGAGATTCACGGTTGTCCCATTTTTGTAGGGACTCGTGTGTTACTAGTTGACTTCTTTGTCATGCCATTAGAGCATGAAGAAGTCATTCTAGGTATGGACTGGATGGATAGACACTCTGCAGTTTTAGATGTAGGTAGGAGGACTGTTACCCTCTCTACCGAGTTAGGCCAGATAGAGGTTTTCCAGGGTTGGGACCTTGGGAAGACAGGCATGGTTATTAGTGCTATACGGACAGCAAAACTGATTGCACAGGGTTGTGATGTCTTCTGGTGTTACGCCATGAAGGAAGGGGAGAGTCCAGCTGTAGAGGACATCCCAGTTGTTTGTGAGTTCACAAATGTTTTTGCTGAGCCTTCCAGTTTGCCGCTTCAGAGGAGTGTGGATTTTGGGATTGAGTTAGAGCCTGGTATGAGACCGATCTCGAAGGCCCCATACCGGATTGCGCCTGTCGAGATGTTGGAGCTGAAGAAGCAACTTGAGGAGCTGGCTGAGAAGGGCTTCATTCGCCCTAGCGTGTCCCCATGGGGAGCACCTGTCCTCTTCGTACGGAAGAAGGACGGATCACTGAGGTTATGTATAGATTACAGAGAGCTGAACAAGGTGACCATCAAGAACAAGTATACACTGCCTCGTATTGATGATTTGTTAGATCAGCTACAGGGAGCGACTGTGTTCTCCAGGATTGATCTGCGTTCAGTATATCACCAGCTGAGGGTGAGAGAGCAGGATATGCACAGGACATCATTCCGGACCAGATATGGCCACTACGAGTTTGTAGTGATGCCATTTGGGCTTACGAATGCCCCAACCGTCTTTATGGAATTGATGAATAGTATCTTCATCGACTTCCTGGATCAGTTTGTGGTGGTTTTTATTGATGATATTCTGGTATACTCTCGTAGTGGAGAGGAGCATGCAGGATATCTGAGGACTGTATTGTAGGCTTTGCAGGATAGAGAACTTTATGCTAAGTTCTCTAAGTGTGAGTTCTGGATGCCAGAGGTAGCATTCCTGGGTCATGTGGTTTCAGCTGAAGGGATCAAGGTGGATCCAGCGAAGATAGAGGTTGTAGCAGCTTGGACGACACCGACGAACGTCAAGGAAGTACGTAGCTTCCTTGGCCTAGCCGGTTATTACAGACGCTTCGTGGAGGGATTCTCTGTGATTACCTGTCCACTGACGAGTTTGCTGAGGAAGACTACCAGATTTGTGTGTCTGATCAGTGCATGCAGAGTTTTGAGGAGTTGAAGAGGCGTTTGACTTCTGCTCCTATTTTGGCACAGCCAGAGGGTACTGAGGATTTTGTGGTATACAGTGATGCATCCAAGCTAGGCTTAGGATGTGTTTTGATGCAGAGAGGCAGGGTGATTACTTATGCGACAACTGAAGACGTATGAGGAGAACTACCCGACTCATGATCTGGAGTTGGCAGCGGTAGTTCGTGCACTGAAGATCTGGAGACATTACCTGTATGGTGCTACGTGTCAGATCTTCACAGACCATAAGAGTCTGAAGTATATTTTCACGCAGAGGGAATTGAATAACCGCCATCGTAGGTGGCTTGAGCTGATCAAGGATTTTGATTTAGAGATTTTGTATCATCCAGGGAAGGCGAACGTTGTCGCCGACGCCCTGAGCAGGAAAACGCCTCGAGAGCAGGCGATTGCAAGGCTGACAGTTCAGCATCAGTTGCAGAGGGATCTGATTTGGTTAGAGTTGGACATCCAGTTTCCTGATGAGGATGCCCAGCTGCGTACTTTAGAGGTTCTTCATGATCTGTTAGGTGAGATCCAACAGAAGCTGGAGACCTGCCCGACACTGTTGAGGATACGAGATAGGATGTCTCGGGATGAGGCACCACAGTTCTTGCTAGGAGCAAATGGAGTTTTGAGACGCCGGGGTCGCGTCTGTGTACCTGCTGATACAGAGCTGAGATAGAGGATATTACAGGAGGCTCACTGTACCCCTTACTCTGTACATCCAGGTACGAGTAAGATGTATCAGGATCTGAGACGTCTATATTGGTGGGGAGGGCTGAAGCCTGATGTGGCCAGATTTGTGGCACAGTGTGCGACTTGTCAGCGGGTCAAGATCGAGCATTTCAGGCCTGGAGGTGAGCTCCATCCACTTCCTGTTCCACAGAGGAAGTGGGAGGACGTCACCATGGACTTTGTCACTGGACTGAGGCTGAGCCGGAGTTTTGATGCCATCTGGGTCATAGTTGATAAACTGACGAAGACGGCACGTTTCATTCCTATTAAGGAGACGTGGCCGGTGAGCAGATTAGCTGAGGAGTACACTAGGCAGATAGTGAGACTCCATGGTGTACCGAGGACGATCGTCTCAGACAGAGATGGACGATTTACCTCGAGGTATTGGCAGCAGATTCAAACTGCCCTGGGGACGAGTTTGCACTTCACGACTGCGTTCCATCCTCAAACAGATGGTCAGTCAGAGAGGATCATTCAGACCCTGGAGGATATGCTGCGAGCTTGTGTGTTGGATTGGGGACAAGTGTGGACGGATCATCTCCCACTTCTTGAGTTCTCATACAACAACAGCTGGCATGCATCTATTGGGATGGACCCATATGAGGCACTGTATGGACAGAGATGCCGTACCCCGTTATGCTGGGATGAGCAGAGCAGTGTTAGTGGTTTAGCACCTGATCAGATTCAGGATGATATGGCTCGAGTAGCACTGATTCGAGAGCGGATGTTGACTGCCCAAAGCCGTCAAAAGTCGTATGCTGATAGGAGGCGTAGACCTCTAGAGTTCAGAGTTGGAGCCCATGTGTGGCTAAGAGTGTCCCCGACACGAAGTGTTAGGCGTTTTGGCAGTAAGGGGAAGTTGAGCCCCCGATATGTCGGACCGTTCGAGATTCTGGATCGGGTTGGGAGCGCAGCTTACAGATTAGCCTTGCCTCCGAGATTAGAGGGTGTTCACTCTGTATTTCACGTGTCTCAGCTGAGGGAGTACATACCAGATCCGAGACACATTATGAGTTATGATGATTTGGTGGTTGAGCCGGACCACACCTTTGTTGAGCACCCTATTGCACTCCTAGAACGAGGTATGAGACGCCTGCGTTCGAAGGACATTCCTATGTTGAGGATACAGTGGTCGAGACGAGGACCTGATGAGGCTACATGGGAGACTGAGGATAGTATCCAAAGGAACTATCCAGAGTTCTATGCTGAGTTAGATGCACCAGTAGGATCACCGAGTAGATCTTAATACTATCTTGGTGAGTATTATATGCTTATATGCTTATGTGCTATGATGTGTTTATTTTCATACTAGCTTTGATATGATATATGATCTTATTAGATCTTGTGTGCTAGTATGACTCTTGTTTATAGCTAGAGATGGCTCTTTCCTCCATGCTATTGTGATACGTTTAGGATTCAGCTGGAGATGTTATTCCTCCATGCTATTTTGATGGACATAGTGTAGCTGGAGATGTTTTTCCTCCATGCCTTTCTGTTATGAGTATGATACGGCTAGAGATGTGATTCCTCTATGCCTTGTGATATATTTATGGTTTGGCTAGAGATGGTTTTCCTCTATGCCTTGGATAGTGTTTTGTTGCTGGAGTTGATGAGTTCCTTCATGCTTATGTTTGAGGTTATAAAGAGTTTTACCTCGACTTGTGAGTCCGAGTGGTTTGAGGATTTTACAAGTTTCGGGACGAAACTTGTTTTAAGGGGGGTGAGATGTAAGAGTCTTAGTCTTTCGGACCGAGATTGGACCTTAGCCGAGATTGGCTTTGGCCGAGTTTAGCCTTGCCGCACCCGTGGGCATGACTGCCGCCCCTGCGGGTTTCCGCCCCTGCGGCTTAGGGAACCGCTCCTGCGGTTTTCGGCGACTACAGCCGGTTTTGTTGACTCCCTTGACCGTGCTTTACCCTTTGCTTTACTTCTTTCTTTTCCTTGGTGAGCAAGGGTTACCTTCTTCACTTCCCCATTCCAGACCCTACGTCCTTCTTGCTTCTCCTTCATCTTCTTTGATCTTGTTCTTGGTTCTTCTTTGAGTTTTGCTTGAGAGTTGTGTGTTGTGGTTGATGTTGATGATGGATGTGTGTATGCTGAGCTTGGAAGCCAGCTACTGAGGTGTGTGATCTCTCCCTGTAGCCTAGGACACAAGGGTGGTAAGTTCTTTGCTTCTTCTCCTTCTCTTCTTCTTTGATTCCATATCTTTAGCTTAGGATTAGATGATTTGAATGTAGGTTAATGTTGGAATGTGTATGCTTATGCATGTGTGTGAATTTGGAATGGGATATACGTGATTTGATCACGTGAAGATCCGAAGAGGAATCGCGGGTTCACGTTCTGCACAGACGCCGCCCCCGCGCCTAGAAGCCGCCGCCTCTGCGGAAGCCGTGCCGCAACGCCTGCGCCTTGCCTGTGTTTCCTGCGTCCCTTGTCACCGCGCCTGCGGCTGCTCCCTGCCGCGCCTGCGGGTTGTCTATTCCGCCCATGCGCCCCTTGATCACGCAGGTGCGTCTTGTCCCGGACTACCTATAGTTGGGTAGCTCATTTCCTTTCCTAGTATGAGGGACTTAGTACCATGCTAGGTATCGGATGTTGATGAGTATGATATAGATATGCCAGTTACGGCTATGAGGTTTACGAGTTGGACATGATCCTTATGGATCCCTTGGGTCTAGGTGTGACCCCTTTGTGTGATAGGAGTTTAATATATATATATATATATATATGTATGCCTTGTATAGGCCGTGTTGTCCTCCAGTTTGGAGTGGACCCGAGTGGGAGCTGATCGTAGTGATACGACTTCTGAGGTTGAGGTAAGTCCATAGGACTTACTTAGCTACTATCCTTATATTGGATGTATGCTTGAGTGGTGTTTGTTATATGCTTTATAGCATGCGATATGGTTCATTACCGACCTATGTTATATTGACCGCCCATTGTAGTGGTTGTGACAAGTTACCTTTCATCCCGTAGTGGAGTCTGGGAAGTTCTCTGTAAGCTAGTTAGTTCTGGTATACGGGAAGGGCACCTACCACTCCATATGGTATACGGGAAAGTGCGCTGATACCACTCCAGCTAGCTATTGCACGCAGAGGCGAGGGTTATATACATTCCTCGTGTCACGTATATTCATATATACCGATTTATATACTCTTGAGTGCTTAACATTATAAAGATAATAAACCGGGTAAGTGTGTGATATCATGATGAGGTGTTAATATTCTTGATATGTGTTTGTGCTCTAGCATCTTCTTATATATGTGTATGGTTAGTTAACGGTTTTATACCGTGTTGTAGATCCTTTGCAGGTTAAGAGAGTTGCAGAGTGATTCAGAGGGGTGATTTGCTGAGGGTTCCGTACACTGGGCGATAGCGTGGGATTTTGGGTTATTTATGTTGTACGGACTTGTGTTTGACTTTGTACTCAGCAGTACTCTGTATCATCCTTTTGATATGTATATGTATATATATATATATATATATATATATATCAGTTTTATGTTTTGTTTTAATCTATTGGTGCCTTGTTGTAAGATTCAGTGAACTTGTTGTTAGGCTAGGGTCAGGATCCATTGTGAGATCCTAACCCAGTAGCACCTCGAGTCCTACGGATTTGGGGTGTTACACTAGATATGCATGACCTCTTAGAACCGATGGAATTACGTGGTTGTGGACTCCACATACAACCCTCAATGACCACTTCTCTTCTTCAAGTTGTGCCCCCTCAAGTTCAAACTTGCACTTACACTTCTTCGAATTCTTCTTCCGACTAGAACTTGGAACATGATCGGGATCAACATCTTTCAACTTTCTAACATCTCCGTGTCTATCACATGCCAGTGTAAGATACGAAACCCCCTTCTATCCAACCATGATTTTTTTATGACCAACACAAAATTCATTGAGTTGGCCATATACCAAGCCCAATCCAATAAGTTTTCTCTATCTGGAAAATATCCACGGAGCTCAAACTTGGACGAAAAATCGGTACCAATTGCACGTGAATATTTCAAAGCATCCTAATTAAATTAAAATAAAGTAAAGTGTACGTTCGACAATTTTGGATCTCTACTCTAAAACATGTGTAAAATTAAGGGAAAACAACTTATGACTAAAATATGTTTATTAAGGTAACATAAGCTTTTTATTATTTATTTTATTTTTTAATCATTATAACTATTTAAATTTACCTAATTATCTACTTAATGTTGTAAAGAATTTTGCATAACAATTTCAATTTAAAATCTTCACTAAAATCCACATTAATTAGATCATATGACTTTTATTTGTTTTAAATTTAAATTTATTTTGGATTCAATTTATTTAAAATAATTTAAATTTTATTAAATAGTTCACAAATATACATGGTATCTACTTTCCTCAAATAGACGCAATCTGGGATGAAAACGCAATCTGCATCCGCCCCAAGCTGGGGCGGATTCTGAATTTGCTTCCGTAGTGTGGTTAGTGATTTTTGTCCACCCGAATAGTAATTATGAAAACATTTTTTTACTTACCCTAAACTTTGGTAACAGTAACTCGATACCCTAAATTTAATCAAATATGCTATAAATCAATACTCAGTTCGATTATGTTTCGTTTAGTGTGTAGGAATTATGAGGTTTACGTAGGGTTGTATGAGACGAGTTACTCGGCTCGTCAAAAGTCCGGTTCGAATTCGTTTATTTTTATGAACGAATCGAATATGAACACACTTTACAGTTCGTACATTGTCACCCCAAAAAAATCTCAAAAAAAAACTTTAGAGCTCGTATAAAATTTAGACTGAACTCATTTATAAACAAGTCAAGTTCGAACATGGCAATGTAACCAATGTTCATCTAAAACTCGGTTCGTTCGGCTAAAATAACACTATATGTGCATTATATTAGCCGAGCTACTCGGAATCGGCCTGGGCTTAGCTCGGAAAAAGTTCGAGCTCGTTCACTTTCAAAACAAGCCGAAAACACATTTTAAAGCTTGTATAAGATTTTGACTAAACAAGTTGAACATGTCAATGATCATCTCGTACGTGTAACACCCTTAGGCCTATGAGAATGAAATATCCAAAAAAAAGTTTATGGGCGGATAATATAATTAGATTATTAATATTTTGATTTCACACTCACTTTTAGAAGAAAACTAGTTCAGTCCCCGCACCTTGTGTGGGTATATTTTATTAAAATAATATATTTTGTTTGTAAATTGTAATGTACATAATAATCATATATTTATTTGATAAGGTTGAGGAATTTAATTTAAATATATTAAATGATTAGACAAAATGAATAATATGATAAACGTTATACTAATTTAAAATTCTTATTATTTAAAATTCTTATTTTTTAGTATAGCTTTTTAAAGGTATTGTAATAAACTAATGTAATATAAAGGATATAAAATGTATGTATATTTTTAGATGATTTTTCCTCTCGGTACCTTGAAGTTTGAACTTTTCCTCTTGTATCTACAAGTTTTTAAGTTTTTTATTGGAACCGTCATCGTAATTTGTTTCTTCATTATAAACTTTCTTAATATATATTCAAAATAATAGAAAAATAAATAACAATTTCTTATGGTAAAAGTTGAACTCTAGATAATGAAGATTAACTGACTAATAAAAATAAATAACAATTAAATAGATTCAAAATAATTGAAAACAATAGGTTGTGAAATTATTAATGAGAAACATGTATTTACATTCATTTTTTCTTACAAGAACATCTAAATTCATCAATTTGGCCATTGAAGAAATTCGCCAATTTTACGTCCTAATTACATATTCTACTTGTCCAATTCAATAGAAGAAATAAATACAAGAAGATAGTTTAGCATGATTAGCAATAGACAATTGAGTCTTACATACTTAAATAAGACCAACACCTATTAAGAAAATATCCAGTGATTCAACCTTGGCATCCCGAAAAACAGAAAAATCCCCAATGAAGGAGAGTCATATACCTATAATTAAATTCCAGTTTTCGCAGTAATTTATGAGAAAAAGAAGTTTATATTTGAACAACTGGAACCAAAAAACATAAAATAACCATATGTTGAAATGTTACTTCCGGCTTCTTTTATTGCCTCATCTCGTTCATCTTCCCTCTTGTTCTTCATCTTCGTTCCAATATTGGTATTAGAAGTAGTGGCATCGGTGAGGAGCCTTTTTTGCAAGTCACGATTGACCTATTTGATATAGGTATAATTAATTTGGTTTTAGCTCTACATGTCTTGATTTTCTACTACTCTCTCCTTATTTCCCGCTCTCCTATAAATAGAAAAGATCCTAGTAAATTCATGGAATAAGAAACATATAAACTTATTATAAGATCATACCACTTGCTCACCTCAAATCACTTGAATAGTTGAACAAATAAAATCATGGAAGAATCAACCCAACAATATTATATAGAGTTTATAATTCAATGCATAATAAATAAATAAAATGTTTCTTCTGACTTCTTTTTACTGAGTTGTAGAGAATGCAGAATGAAAGAATGATGAACATAAGATGTTTAAGCATGTTGTATATATAGGCCTAACCAAATATGTTAGCTAAAATCTTTTACAGTTGTTTAGATTTGCTAAAATGAACATGGATGATTATAGATGATTTTGTGGTAGATTATTTAAGGAATAAATTGTTTTATAAATAACATCAAGATTATCATATATGGTATGGGTAATCAAGATTTTGTGGCCGAATTCTACAAAAGAACGAATTGTGGACGGATTAAACAAAATAATTAAAGAAAAACAAATTTTGAGCCTGAAATATTATTAACCGAAAAAAATCGAATCAAAAAATATAAGGCTTAAAAACGGATAGACGTAGTTAACAAAATATCAGACGTAACAAAATAAGATTATTAATTGAAGATCTTTAAAAAAGGTGAGAAACATAACAACAAAAAATTACGGATTTAAAAGAAAAAATATATTGACGTTAATTGTGGGAGCTTCATTTCAAAATACTGCTCCCACAACGCGTCACGTCAACTTTAGATGCTCTCTACTTTAGTAGTATATATTAAATACAAAATTGATTAGAAAATCTATTAATAAAATATATATAATGACAAGGATTTAGTTTTATGTTAAAAGAGATAACCATCAAAAATAATTCATTAGTGTTAAATTTAAACAATGGCAAGGATTAGTTTACGTGAAAAGAGATAACCAGAAAAAATAAATTATGAATATTAAAAAAGCTAAACAAAATATTTAATTAACTTAAAGTGTAAATCATTGGCGTGTGGTTACAATTCAAATAATATATATATATATATATATATATATATATATATATATAAAGAGAGAGAGAGAGAGAGAGAGAGAGAGAGAGATTTGATCATGTAAGAATCAAAGTTACGGTAAGAAATAAGAACCAATTTAGACCACACGATTAAATAAATGAACGATGATGATGAAAGTTTATTTTAGTATATTAGTAACATCCTTATGTATATAAGGAGAGTAATAAACTATTTCCTTATAAATATTTACAGTATTTACTAACAATATTAAATTACACGTTTGAGTTAGTGATATATTATAACATCCCTCCATGCTGGCGTCCTCCTATTAATTCAAAATAATATATATGATATATTCGTGCTTGTTATATATACACACCATACACAAACAAATCTTATCGTGCTCATGTTAGTCGGTTATTATAATTACTTAGTTTAATATATTTTGATTTGTGCTTTTATTTCAAAATAGTCCGTGTCCGTGCTCGTGTTCGTATTAATGCTTGATAACATTCACTAATATATAGTTAAATTCATGTTCTTGTTATTGTAAATAGTTTCAAAATTGTGTATGTATGTGTTCATATTAGGGCTTGATAACATTAGTTAGGGATAGTTATATTCATGTTTTTATTAGTATTTATTAGTGTAAATAGTGCATGTTTAATTTAAATACTTTTAACAACCGTCAACTGCACGTTTCATCTTAATTATTTTGTTGAACCAATTTTTTTTCTCTTGCTTATACAAACTCATGTAACATGCACGATTGATGCTCCATGCACCAATGATGAAAAACAATTTATAAATCGAACATGTGTAGATCTAGTGTAAGTGTACGTAGTAATGAACAATCCGTTCACAACTAAGGATTCGTGCACATTGTAAACAATTAAGTTATTTCCATAAGTGTGTATATATTCTTACCATATGCACCAATGATGAAAAACAATTTATAAACCCAACATGTGTAGATCTAGTGTAAGTGTACGTAGTAATGAACAATCCGTGCACAACTAAGGATTCGTGCACATTGTAAACAATTAAGTTATTTCCATAAGTGTGTATATATTCTTACCATATGCACCGATGATGAAAAACAATTTATAAACCGAACATGTGTAGATCTAGTGTAAGTGTACGTAGTAATGAACAATCCGTGCACAACTAAGGATTCGTGCACATTGTAAACAATTAAGTTATTTCCATAAGTGTGTATATATTCTTACATATGCACGATTATAATAAATACCTCATTTTGAATTGTCTTACAATAATAAATACCCTATCGGAAACTTCCATATTGGTACGTTAAAACACAGTCTTTCGTTTATTTATCCAACGATCTATAATGGTTCTCATTTCTTACCGTAACTTTGGTTCGTGCACATTGTAAACAATTAAGTTATTTCCATAAGTGTGTATATATTCTTACCATATGCACCAATGATGAAAAACAATTTATAAACCGAACATGTGTAAATCTAGTGTAAGTGTACGTAGTAATGAACAATCCGTGCACAACTAAGGATTCGTGCACATTGTAAACAATTAAGTTATTTCCATAAGTGTGTATATATTCTTACCATATGCACCAATGATGAAAAACAATTTATAAACCCAACATGTGTAGATCTAGTGTAAGTGTACGTAGTAATGAACAATCCGTGCACAACTAAGGATTCGTGCACATTGTAAACAATTAAGTTATTTCCATAAGTGTGTATATATTCTTACCATATGCACGAATATAATAAATACCTCATTTTAAATTGTCTTACAATAATAAATATCCTATCGGAAACTTCCATATTGGTACGTTAAAACACAGTCTTTCGTTTATTTATCCAACGATCTATAATGGTTCTCATTTCTTACCGTAACTTTGGTTCTTACCTGATCTCGATCCTATATATATATATATATATATATATATATATATATATATATATATATATATATATATATATATATATATATATATATATATATATATATATATAATTTTTTAATGTTGAAACAAATGTCTGACACATCAATATAATATATATATATATATATATATATATATATATATATATATATATATATGACAACAAATTATATAAAGCATATACGTTAATAGCATATACGTTATACCAAAAAATAATTATATTCATTAGTTGTTAAATCAAACTAAATCACGTAATTGATTAAACAAATTACAGTTACTCAAAAACGGATTTGTTATAATTTATCTAAAACGGATTTGGTTAATTCGGCTAATCTATATATATATAAACAATTAAGAATTAAGAATTGGTTTTTAAAAAAAAAAACGGATTTAAAAAATAAAGATTTTGTGGCTAATCAATATATCAATATATATAATTAAGAATTAAGAATTGGTTTTTCTAAAATATATGGATTTTAAAAAAAAGATTTTGTGGCGAAAAATTGTGGGAGCTCCATTTCAAAATACTGGATTCACAGCGCGCCACGTCAGCTTTAGATGTTCTTTACTTTAGTAGTATATATTGATTTAGATTGAATAACCAATCTAAATTAGATAATTAGAAAACTATCCCTAAATTTTCATGGTTTGGTTTCTAACTATTTAATTAATTTTGTTTAAAAAAAATATGAGTTTTTCCAAGCTGTCAACTCTTCTTACCAATTCAATTAATGATTGCGTAAAATGTAAAATGAGTTGTCAACAAAGGTAAAATGTATTGTAAGCTTGTATAAAATGGACCGTCAACAATTACCTTTTTCATAATTTTTTTCCGGACTGTCAACAAATGTAAAATGTATTGTCAACGAGTATAATATGAATCGTCAACAAGTTAATATTTTCATTAAAAAAAAAAGATTGTCACAAGTGTTTTTTTTTTACGAAGAAGGTAAGAAGCTCAATAACACCAAACATACTTGGTGTATCGAGAGGCCGGAAATCGACAAACGGACAAACTGTCATGCAACAAGGAAAACCTAAGAGGAAAACATGAAAAATACAAGAAAATGACCGATGGGTCAACAAGAACCAGAAAAGTCGGAACAAACAAATCACAAGAGAAGGCGTGGAACTCTCGAGACTAGCAAAAACATGGAGAGGCACGGGATAGTTGAACTAACACGGTGACTCGCCGCCGGGAAGCATGATAGTAGAAACCCTTTTTATGGGGATGACATACCTCCTGCGGAGATGTGGATCATACGACGTTCCCTCCACCTAGATAGAGGATCTTCGGAGATCTCGAAACACCACCACGATCAAAATACGATCAACAGGACATGTGACTACGACATCTTCCGGAACAATCGTTTAGACCACACTCGAGATACGACATCAAAAGGAAAGTCATCCAAACAAATCGAGGTTATAGACCATATTTCTCAAATTTCCGAAATCGCCTTCAAAAGAAAAGTCAATTTCCGAAGAAAATTTTTTTCCTACAAGATATTTTATCACAACTTGATTTTTGCGTTTGTTATTCATTTTCTTTTATCTTCTTGTTATCTAGACTAGAGAGGAAGTTTATTGCTTCGACATTCCATACTTAAAGTTGGACAAAAATTGACCAACATTTGTTCAAAGAGGATATATTTTCTTTATTTTGTTTATTTTGAGGTATAAACAATAGATGATCATATTATTCATACAAGCAGGAGCTTATCCCTACTTTTGTTGGTCCATTGTCGCACAAAGGGTATGTTCCCAATGTTAAAAGTTTGTTTCCGGGTCTTAAATTGTTACTCGATCATGCTTATAGTTACAAATTAAGTATTCATAGTTGTCACTAAGGCATGTGAAAAAAAGTTTGTTTGTCCTACACTTTTTGATATGTAAGTGAAACTAGTTAGAAAATCATAAAACAATTTATGGGGTTTCTTCGAGCAACAATTTACATAAATAAAAAGAAAATACCTTTTTTGTTCACAAAGTGCCCGTAAGGCTTTCCTTCCAAAAGAAACACAAGGACAAAGTTTGAAGCCAATGAGGCAAAGAAATGAGACATAAACGAAAACCAGCCTGTATTTTTATTACAGATCAGCAACAAGCCAACAATAATAGTCATTCATAAATTTGTAAATGAGTTTACATGATTTCCATCAAGCTTTGCTTCTCCCAACAAAGGGAAAATAGCTCGATAATTGTTTATTCTTGATATGGAACCAACATGTTCTTGCACAAAGAAATAAAAATCACTAGCAGGATTTATTCCAAAGGCTAAGATGATAACATAATCGGACATAAACAAGTCCATTCGAGTTGGTAATATGAACTTTCTATATATTCAAACAAATTAGTTTTCAATGGTGATAATATCCCAAATTTCTAGCAAAGTAGGAAAAAAAAACATCAGAAATATCATGAATTGCTATCTATTTTTTGGTGGCAGAGAGATACATGGAGAAAGTCACTCTCCATTTGATTACATTTTTGCAGTATGAAATTCTTCAAGGAAAGCAATTCTAGAGTTCAATGCTTAGAGAGCATTTATTCAAAAGTTCTATTCTCAGAGACCATTTGTTCAAAAGATCAACGTTATTTGCATACGAAGATCTAGTGTTGCTTTGATAACAAGACACAATGACAACACTTTGTTTAAGAATATAGAAAGCTCATGTTCAGGGAGAAGAAACCATAAATTCGACAGACAGAGGAAGATATTTAACTTGGATTTTGATCTAGATCTATTCTTGTTGTTGTGTCACAAGTGTTGAATGTCAATATAGTAACGATCCAAAAAAAAATTTGGAATTTTATTTATTTATTTCAATGGTTAGAATACAAAATATAAAAATGTTATGGTTATTTTTACAAATTCATAATTCAAGTAGATTAGTTAAAAAACTTATCCTTATTTTTATTGATGACATAAACAACAATATTTACATAATGCCTTTTTACTATTTTTTTTATTGACATCTATTTTATACATGTAAGTTTAGACTAATGGTCCTTACTGTTGTTGTACTTAAAAAAAATACGCGACAATAATTTAAAATGTTTTAAAAAATGGAATAGCTTTATGGTTGTCACCGTTTCATTTAAGTCTTCTTGTTTTTATATATTCATCCATGATTTCAAGTTATTCTAACATTGTAACTGTGAAATTCCGTTGGGACACCAAAAAAACGTAGGGTCCACATGGCCGTAGGTGCACATCATACACTATAGGCCCAAATATAACACATAAATCTAACATAGTTTCATCCTAAAACCCCTTCACAATATGAAAAGTTATCCAAACTTATATATTGGACTACAAATTTGTTTATATGTCGGATAGTTTCCTCAAGAGAAGAATGGTGTAGAAGGGCTTTTTTTGTTTTGCATATACAAACTAGACCCTTGCTAACTTACTATAAAATTTTAAATTTAAAAGTAATTAATTAAAAGGACAGTGACAAATTAAACCTTATAAATTATTCAAACCTGGTTTATACCAAACCTTAAAGACTTTAAACAATAATCACTTTTATGCACGTCCATTCTTCATTCTCAGTTTCTTCCACTTCTCCTCTGAATCATCTTAGTTTTCAAAATACATTCACCCAATTGCTTGTAAAATATCCCCGATTCATCGCCGGCAACCACCGATTGAATCATCACGTATATGGACGTCATTTGCTGGACTGCTTTGCTCGATGCAAACGTCGACCTTCAATAGCGACCAGGAACACGAGGGGAAGATCTCGCACAAAAGCTTTGAACCGGGAGAAGGGCGGGGTGGAAGACGCCGGACTCGCAAGGTCGGAGACGCCGGACTCATGAGGTGTTAGACGTTGGAATCGCGAGGTGGGAGACATTGCCGGCGGGAGAAGTTATTGGAAACCCTGATTGGGTTTCTCTAATTTTTGCTGAAATATGCATATATGTCCTTAAAAATATAATTATAAAAGTTTTGAAATATGCAAATCCGCCCTTAAAAACTTTTGAAATATGTAAATTTGCCCTTAAAAATATAATTATAAAATGGATCCTTTATTTTATAATTAAGTTAATGATCCAAACTTTTAAAATATGCAAATCTGTCCTTAAAAATATAATTACAGAAGTTGACTCAGATTTATATTTATGAAAATGACCCAAAATTTCTGAAAAGGCACTAAATGTCCTAAATTTAATTATTGCAGAATATGGCCTCTAAGTTTATAATTACAAAAAATTTAACTACATAATTTAACCTTGGGTTGTGTAACTCGATTGGGTTTGGCGTTGTGTAACTCGACCTTGTGTAAAAGATGGACATTGAGCTTGTGTAACTTGTATGGGCCTGTGTAAACAATGTACCTTTGTATAACTCGCCCTTGTATAATTGAGAAATCTTCTTGGGCTTGCGTAATTAATAAATCATTTTGGGTTTGTGTAATTGGTAATTACAAATTTGTGTAAGTAGACATTAACTTAAAAAAAAATAACAATAGATTACCAAAATTGAGCTTGTGTAACTTGAGTGTACTAAACTTTATTTAATTGATTGCGCTTGTGTTTCTGAAAACTGAATTTACCAACTAGTTATTTTAATTAATTTTTATAAATAAATAAAAGGAGCTTAATATGTTTTCAAATAAACAAAAGAGCCTACCCAATGCAACATTAGAATAGAAAAAAAAAACCCTAAATTTATGTACTAAATAAAACCACAAGTTGGCGTGACGGCGTCTTTCCTCTTCAATACCTCATCCAAGTTTTAAAAAATTTTACTCCAACCAAAATTTTACTTATCATCATAGGATATTATGTATTATTCTTTAGCCTAGTATTTTAACAATCTAGGATAAGCATATTTAAGATTCCTTTATTATATTCCTATTGTATATATTTGTATCTTTTTTAGAAAAAGGTTCAACGCCGAAGGCGTTACTATATATTCTCTGCAATTATTCGTGGCAAATTAAAAATGGCTTTATCTTTTAACCAGTTATTTTCATTCTCACTGAGTTTTCTGTAAGATGTAAAATTTGATGCTCAATATCAAAGTTGCGCCATAATTAATCAATTATACATCGCCTTCCATGAAGAAATTAAACATTCTCCTCTTGAGATTCTCTCTCAGGTGAATTGAAGGCAAGGGTGCTTGGATAGTGTCATGTTGGCACTTAATTTATGGAGTTTGTATTATGCAACATTTGAAGAAAAGTTTTGGTAACTGAAGATTTCAGCTTCGAAGTTCAAGAAACCCTTCATTTCATTAGTGTCAAAAATGTCAAATAATATTTAACATAATCCACACGAGGTCGTGTAAGTGATATTTTGACAACAAAAAACGCTCAACTGTTGAGCAGCGTTGAGATTGTACAAGGAAAAACTTGGTAGGATCACTGCTTCAAGGCAGTTCAAGGTATTAAATATGAAATCAAAAACTGAATTTCTTTTTAATATTAAAAGGTCAAAAACAAAAAATAATAGATTATAAGGTTAGATTTCCAATTTCAAAATTCAAATAGCTTAAATTAGTTCAAAAAATTCAGTCATTCTATAATTGTTTTAATTCTCCTCCATTATAATAAGGCTTGTGAATTGTGATATTCCATTCTCCCCTGCATAAGTCCAGCCCAATCTTCACCACACTCTAATCCAAACCTACCATCTCAATGTATATCAAAGAATTTCCTCTATCCACAAAGTACTGATTTTTACTCCTTTGTCATCCTCAATTTCAGGTTATACATAATCACACTCAACTTTCAAAGTATCAAAAGTGCAGGCTATAACACAAAACGGAGCCGTTCCTGGGTTCTTTCTACGGCAATGTCACTTACAAAACTAGGAGATAACATAACAAGTGTATTATGGTTTCCAAAACTAAGAGCTAACATAACAAGTGTATTATGGTTTCCATATGTAGTGCTCGTATAATGAAACAGATTATGAAAGAAACAAAAGAATCAGTCAGCGCATCTAATTCAAGCACTTTTTGTTTCCAAGCACAAATGCATCACATCAACTATAGCCAAAAACACCATTTGTCATCCCACAATCAACAGCCTTGAAAAAAGAAAAAAGGTTGATATATGTATCATAGCTACGAACCAAGAGCAATGCAAGATGAAGTTGAACAACGGTACCACCTGTGATTTCACCCTTGACAAATGTTGCTTAAAACTCACTAAGATGGCAGTCAATGTACACAGTTAAATCAACATTTAATCACAGCCAAAATTTCATAAAGAAAAATGGTGAAACGACAAGAGGCAAAGCACACTAATCAAGCGCTTGTGCACAACAGTGTGCTGAGCCTTGACTGTGGATTAATAATATGGGGGCATGCACGCATAATGGACTCTGTAAAGATTGAGGAAATCTATAGAAAACACCAAAGAACAAAAGAGATATTACACAGGTAACAAATTTCTTCCTATACACTATAGATTATAAGAGAAACATATCTTCATCTACCATTTGCAATATTAACAGCAAACGCGTGGACAATGGCACGACTGACCTTTCAACTATCACTCCATCCGTCTGAATCATCTTCATCATTTCCAGCCATTGCCTAATTTTAAAGGGAAAAATCAACATCAATGCACAAACCAAAAGCAAATCCGTGAAGCGAGTGATGGAAAGCGTTTCGTATTTTTGACTGGATGTAGGGAAGAGTTAGTAAATGGGAAATATTAACTCTCCTAGTACCTGGCGAATCATGCTGGCTTTCTCCAAAATAGCAGCCACCTTTAAGTTGGTCTGGCGACCCTGAATAGATGGCCTAGTAGTTGCAGCAGGTTTCAGATTGAATGACTGGACATAAAATCACCCTTTGTTAGTTTTACAGAACAAAGAAGCAAGGGAAACAATCATGTTATTGAATCCTCAAGTGAGCTAACCTGGTTTCTTATTTGCTCCAACCAATCTTTATTTTCAGTTTGAGGTCCGTCCTGAGATTTCAGTTTTCCTACACCTCTCAATGGCGGAAGGCTTTGTTTTTCTTCATCAGCCGTTGCCTCATCCTGAGGTTTGATTCTTTCCCCAACCTTTCTCAACTGTGGAAGGTGTTGGACGCTATCTTCAGCTGACGGTAAATCCTGAGGTTTAACTCTTGCTCCTATCTTTCTCAATGACGGAAAGTTCTGAAAACTTTCTTCAGCCTTCGCTTCATCCTGCGGCTTAACTCTTTTTCCCACTTTTCTCAGTTGTGGTAAATGTTGTTCTCTTTTTTCAGGTTCTGGATTGCCCTGAGACTTAACTCGTTCTCCCACCTTTCTCAACTGTGGTAGATGCTGTTCCCTTTTTTCAGTTTCTGGTTTGTCTTGAGGCTTAACCATCTCTCCTACTTTTCTCAACTGCAGAATAGTTTAAAATAGGTCACAAAACACACATTAAAACCACTAAAAACAAACAGATCATACTTTTTAGGCAAACAATAAAGAGCGGAAACTTCCACGGGATAAGATAAACTTTACCTTGCTTTTGTCCACTGCAACAACAGCATCAATAAGCGGGTTACGAGGTCTTTGAATCTTCTTCTGCAAAGAACCATTTACATGTTCAGGCTTTCTTGTGCCATATACATCTGTTGACCATATTCCCTGTTCTTCCGGAGCCACGAATCCATGTGAAAGTTGATGCCTGTATTGCATTTCCACTGGTGGCTCAAATTGAGCAGAAGTTGTTGCAATTTTGTTCTCTACATCAGATTCAAGCTGTTGCTCATCCACAACAGCTCTTTCTTGCTCTGCTGGAGGAAAGATAGGCTCAAACTGCTCATGTGGAACAGCCGTTTCCGTCTTGAGCACATCTTCAGATAATGCAGGGCGTGCAGCAGTGTCGTCAGTCATCAATCCAGATTCTAAGGGTTCAAAACTAAATTTACCCATCAGCGTTTTAGAAGCTGGAACTGGCATATCACGTTGACCATCTTCATGAGACATTTTCCCCAAAGGAAACATAAAATCCGTTGGCTGCTGCACAGAACCCCCTGAATATCCTGCTGCATGTTCGAAGTTTGCACCTAGATCAGAAAATGGTAAAAATGGATTCAGATGTTGAGCCCTCGAAGAATTTTGAGATCTAAGACCGGCATTATCACTTGTCTCAGGTTGCATTAGTCCTTGAATTGTGCCAAAAGGATGCTGATTTCTCCCAAGTCTCCATTGAATAGGAGGAAGAGGTGGCAGAGGCGGCATCTCCCCTGGTATGATGTGATCCAGATTTGGAGAACTCCCAAATAGAGGTAAGCTCGCTTGTGATAGATCCTTGGTTTGTCCTGAGTTTTCAAGTTTCAGGCCTGCTTGAGCTCCAACAGGAACTGAACTAATGGAAGAAAAGTCAGTAGATGATTGGTCCATTGTTTGCCAAGTGTTCTGCAGTTCATGATAAGCTGACTGTGCCGATACTTCAGCATCCAAAGGTCCTCTTGGAGGTGAGACTGAAACAGACAGGGCTGAAGCCGTTTCCTCCACAAGTTGACTATCCACTTTGTAATCACCTGACTGTACCGAAAGATCAGCTGCCAAAGGCTGGCTTAAAGGTGCGCATAAACTAGAAACAGAAATAGGATCAATACACAATTCATTTCCACTATCTTCCGGAGGAAGAATTTGCTCAACAAATTCTAATGGCTGGGATGATCCCTTCATTGTATTAAAGGACTCTGCAGTGATTTCAACACCTCGCTGTTCTACTGCTTTGTCCAGAGCGATCTGCATTGTCGTGTAAGCACTAGAAAGTGCATCCAGAACATGTGTCTTATCTTCTACGATATCATAGCAACTAGAGTTGGTTTTCTCCACCTGTTGGTCACATTCTACAGAAGATGATGAATATTCTTCTGGACAAAATGGATATAGACTTGTTTGGCTAAATTTGGGTAAGCAGGTTTCAGGGACATTATCAACAGAAAGGGACTCTTTAGACCAAGATGAGGAGCAATGAGGCATTGAAGAGACAGACTGCATCTGTGTCTCAGGGTTTTCAACTTTCAAACAATTATATGTAGCAACCTCAGTTTCTGCATGATTAAATACTTGAACTGAACTATTGAAGTCAAAGTCATCCTCCTCTTCAGGCAAGTGTTCAGAAGAAGAATCGTCAGAATTAGTTGGAGAGGAAATAGCTGCATCTTTATCATGGCAGATGTCATCGAAAGAATTAGTATCCCCTGCTTCCTGTAAAGGTTCACTTGCATCATAAACCAAATCACTGCTCCTTATTGGTGCTGGACCTGACTGATATTGATACATGGCCAGACAATCATCATGATTTCCAGCGGCATGTAGATTTAATCCAGATTCAACTTTATCAGCACGAGCTGACTCAAATACACCTTCAATATTAGCAATAGTTGCAGAAGTTGAAATACCAGCTCCAGCATATTGGTCATCAGAAAGTTCTACAGGGGCATCAGGTATCTTTGGGACTTGGCCTGATTCACTGTGAACTTGAGAAGGACTTAAAACAGGGTCCAAACTGCTGGAATCATCCCCATTAATATTCGTCTCATCATCACTAGGCTCATGAACTTTCTGGTCATTGGATTGGTCTACAGAATGTGCATCAACATTTTCTGAAGAATCAAATTCATGCCTTCTAGAAGACTCAGAGTCCCCAAAGAATAGAGGTTTCACTTCCAGAGGGTAGTGAATTTCCGCTGCAGGAGACTCACTATCGGCATGATCAACAACAGGAGCAGATGAATCTTCACTCCTAGCAGCTGTCAAAACCCTTGGCTTCACCATTTCTTCAGTATCAGTGGCCACTGAAATCATCGGCTCCATCAATTCTGGATTATCAGCAGTCATGGAAACCCTCTGAATATTTGCTTCTTTTCCCAAACGCTGAAGGTCTTTTTCTGACGAATCAAGTTGATTAGACAGACTAACATCTGGTGCTCCAACTATCTGCCCATTTAGTCCATCATCCGGTACCACACCTGAAAGACGAGGTTCATCCTCTGATTTCTCTTCAGTTATTAGTGTCGAATCATTGTCCTCACAAGGAACATAAACTGGTTCTGGATAATCATATAGTGAAACAGACGACTTCCGGAGCAATGCCAAACCTTCTGAAGTAGCTTTTACTGGCTGCTCCAAATCAGTAATGGGATTTCCTACAGGAGAACTTGTTGTATCACAGGATAAAGTTGACTGACCACCTCTGGCTTGTTCTGATTGAGGGTGAGATGAATTTTCTTCAGGCATACGTGAATGTCCCAACGAAACAGCAGAAGAGGAATCAGAGCTTGCATCAGCCATCTCATCCACAGGGGAAATCCCAACAGACATAAGATGATCATAACCATTATCTAGGACAGGATGAACTACAGCTTGTCTGTTTGATTCTTGATCAGTTTGCTCCATCGCTTCTTTATCAACTTTTTTTGAAGCAACATTAACAGATTTCCAGGGTAACTCTGTAAACTCAGTTTTATACAGCGGATTTTTCCCCATACTTTCTGCATCATCAGAAACTATAAACTCCTCTACTTTATTTCCTTGAGCCTCCCCGATAACCGATTGAACAGTACTTACCACAGTAGTATCTTCAGCAGTATTGCTCACGTTGTCTGAACAGGACAAACCATCCACGTCCTTCTTGAGCAAACTGCCATCATCTGACAAGGTAGAATTGCCTACTGAGTGATAATCCAAGAAATGATTTTTCTGCTGTTTCTCTTCACTACCGTCAGAATCTATCATTTTCTTCATACTATCCGGATACTGTTGATCGCTTTTTGTCTTGTTGTCAGAATCTGTTTCAGTTTCAGACTCCATGGTAGCAAGGGCATCAACATAATTGTCAATCTCACTTGCAACATCATCGACATTATACTCCCCTACACTTCCTTCAGATTTGCTACCAGTATCAGCAGCTAATTCTTCACCAGTTACATCTTTAATAAACAACGAGAAGCTATCTGCATCAGCAACGTAATTTGCCTCAGGAACTTCCACCGTTTGACCATCAGTGACCTCAGTTAACTCGTTGACTGGTGGCTTTACCACTTCTGGTATATGGAAAGAAGAGTAAGCTGCTCTATCTCTATATAGTGGTTCTCGAGGACTAACAGTGTCAATTTCAACTATTTCAAGTCCTGATTGACAACCATCATTATTAAATTCAAAATCCATGGGCACAAGGTCAAGAGAAATCTCACGGACAGCTTTAGTATCTGATGAATAAGTATCCATAAATTTCTGCATGTAAGTTTTTAACCTGTCCTCACGTTTAAATCCATCCAATGGCCTCTTCTTCAATTTCACACGACGTTCAGGATCATTTGCACCAGTTTCAATGCGCTCCTCCAAGAGCAGTTGATGTAACCTAAATATAGAAAAATTGATAAATGTCACGGCTAAACAGTTGCAACATCTAACAGAACAAATTTCTGGAATAAGTATGAAAATTGACAAGCAACCGTAGATTGCAAGAAAAAAACACATACTTGGCATGTGATGATGGAAAAGCCTCTGGAGTACCTCCATTTCTCCACAGTGGTCCTCTCCTCTGTTAGGACATGTGAATGGAAATCAATAACTAAGACTTAGGGACATTTTCACAAGGCAATATCACTACTATTTCCTATAGCGATGCACGGACTAATAAGATTATCAGGTTTGATCAAGGAGATCAGAGTGTGCCTAGTCTCCAAATATGAAAGCCAGTATGTCAATTTTATATCATGCTGACATCAGCTGCAGCCTAAGTATACTAATGTCACAACAAATAGCAGGCAAAATATACCTAAGTTGCAAAATCGTTTCAAAATTTCAGGCATCAGAGTCCAACTGAACTATGTAGACCAATATTATAAAGAAGTTCACGGAATTAATACCTTAACTTTGCGAATTCTCTTTTCCCTTGGACCATCTGGTTTCTTAGTGATCAAATCTGCAGATTCTGCTTTAAAGAAAGAAGGATCGGTGTAGCGTTTCAAACATGCTCCAGCACCAGCAACATCAAACCTATAGAGCCCACATAGCATCAACAATGTATATAATTTACAGGGAGCCTTACAAAACATATGATGCACCTAAAAAAAGCTCTTACTTGTCCAGCAGGAACAAACGAGGAGGACCTCGACATTCCTCATAAGACTCCATCACGAATCGAGGCATATCACCCTGAGTAACTAGATTCTCATCCATGTGGATACTTGGATGCCAGTCAACACCTGCAAATATCATGATACAAAGTATATAATTCAAAAACTTATATTTAGTCCCAAGCAACTATCAGCAAATTATTAAAAGACAAGTATCTTATATTTTCCACCAAGGCAGGAGTTGTGGGAGTATTTTGAACCTGGATTATATAGGAAAGGTATATGAGTAGTTTGAGAGACAAGAGTACTCTCTGCTGAAGGAAATTCTGCTTCTAATTGTTGAACACGTGCAATAAGAGAATGACCCCTTGCAGCTGTAGCCATTGCTTCTTCATGTAAGTCATGGAACATCTCAGCAGCAAACCTTCAATTATAAGAAACACAAATGAGAGGGAAATAAGAGTAATCGTAAGCTATGCTGCAAATTAGTCGTTTACTTGCAGAACTAACAATATAAATCTAACACCAAAAAATAAAACCACAATTGATACAAGGACCTATACCATAACAAAAACCCTTTGGCTATGCAAGACGTCTTTTGACAAACTCGTATATATTGCATATCAAGGAAGCAAAATATGTATCATGAATGAAGTCCTATGAGAAATTATTTTTCGCTCGCGCTGTGCAGAATACCTTAGCCAATACAATAAGTCAATCATCAAGCCTGAGATTCATTACCCTTCTATTCCTCTATGGCTCTATCGATACATAGACCTTCTGCTAGCGATGATATGTATACAATGTGAGCAAACAAAAACATAGTATTAAGTACCAGAAGCTGTGAGTATTTCATTCTTCATTATTTCAGACTTCCTCAAGGATGCATCACTATTCACCATCCATGTACAGACAATAAAGTATCTGATGCATAATTTATTCTGATGTTATGGAAAATTACTCTTTAGTGTCATGAGAATGTGCAATTAGCTTTATCATACTCCCATTCACTTCAGTCATGCTACCATTTTCTACACAAACGGAACTTCTAGGGGGAAAAAATCTCATGAAGATGGTTATACATGACATGACATGTTAATTCTCTCACATGGTATAAAAAAAATCTTTAGGGGTGACAAATAGTTTGAGAAAGGAATCAAGATTTGGCTTGTCATGGGCAAGCTTACCATAGACCCATCCTACTTTTTCACCAAGAGATCGCTAGCTTTATAGCTTACCCTGTCTAACCTTTTTTCCGTTGCAAATTCACTTTTAGACATAACAACATGATTACTAACATCTAGATTTTTGATAGATCCAATGCAAGCATGGAATGCTGGGTAGTACAATTGGTGAAAAGGGTGCAAAATTGAAACTTAGCAGCTCGACATATAAGAAGTTTAAAGAACGGATAGTAATGATCCAATCCTACCATATGTGTGGAGAATTTAATTCCATTCAGACAATCAGCATCATTAGATAAGGAAATCCTAAGCCTCCAAATCCAACAATTAATTATCCTAGATCGGCTCCTACCTCTGCAACTACTACGAAACAAGCAAATCCACTGCTTCCTAGCATTAAATAGTAGCTTAATTACCAATTATGATGTTGAAACTACACCTTAAGAATAGGAGATGAATAAATGACAAGGCTTAAAACTATAACCACTAGAGTTCTTAAGTCAAGCAGATCCCACCAATTCAAATGCACATTCATAAAAATCAGCACAAAAACTGAGCAAACTTACACCAAATTCCTCTATCAATTCCGTTCAACTACAATGAGAACAAAATCTGGCCAGAAAATACTAGAGAGATAATAAAGAGTCAGAACTAACTCGGCTAGGTCACCGAGCTGTCGAAGGACACCAACAAGGCCAGCCATGGCGACACCTTCCAACAAAGCCTCTGGATCATCTTTATCGGCAACCCTATAAAGGTCTGGATCAGCCAACCCATACTCATTCCTCACCAGATACCTGCTCAATGGCATCCCGGTCGCCTCCTACTACAAAGCTCACAAATTTTATCGCGAAAACACAAACCCTAACTCTGTTAATTGGTATCTCTGCAACTGAAACTCAAAGAGATCGTATGTATATTCTGAGCATTTTGATTTCAACCATTAGCGGTGAAACCGATCGAATCCCCCTCTCAACTGAATTTATATGGAGAGAGATAGTTATGAAGGAAATAGACAGCTGCTTGACCTGCAAACGCAGAAACACTCGGATGGAAAGAGATTTTAATCCTTTTTTCTCAATAAGAAATTATTAATTATTGCATATTTTAATGCAAAAATATAGGGGTAAACTACACAAACCCACTTCATAACATTACAAATTATACAAAATAACCCATAAACTACTATATACTCCTCTTTTACACCTGGAAAAAAATATTTTAACAATTTTGAATCATCACTTTCGTTATATATACTAGTTGAGTTAATTATAAATAGTTCTTTTTATGAATGAAACGATACTCTAATGTTCTACAATACAAGCATAAAAAGAGTAATGATAAGTGATTTTGTGTAATTTACTATTTTAAAGGGAATTTTGTGTAAAAACAAGTATTTAAAGATAGTTATGTGTAAATTATTATTCCAAAAAAGAATGGGTTCAAGATAATTAAATGCATTTCCCCATTTGACGTTTATATTGGATCACGAGAACTTTATTATGCAGTAATTAATTAATTAATTACTGTATTGATCTATATAATAAATTCCTTCTTACTTCCACTCATTAAACACAGATCAATCAATCACATCCTCTACTACAAGTTATATTATTCCACCCATTTATCCATATAAATACACACTTTCTCCTAATATGAATGGTGGAAATATAAAGGGCCTATAATAATCTTGGACAGATTTTTAACTTCGATAAACAGACATCTTAATTTCAATTTTTTTTTTACTATAAAAAAGGTCACGAGACTCCAAAAGTATATGCTATTAGCTTATAAAATTTACAGCAATGCATTCACATAGCTTTTTTAAATTTTTTTTTTTTTCTTTTGACTCACAGTATTTGATATTAATTAAAGCCTTGAAAATTCAATTCATAATATATAATATTATAAATATTATTAATACTTAAATCATCCATAAATATATTTTATCTGTTATATTATCACTATTTTTATTTCAATCCGATTTAGGTACTGAGTATAATTATCGGTACAAAGTTACGGAGCATTTTCAACTGTTGATGCACTTGATCCAACAATTTATATTAGTTCACGCCATTTAATGATTTCAAGTCAGCGTGGCGACTTTTTTTTTATTATTATATGAAGTTCAAAGTGTTTGTCCTAATGATTCGTATTTCTGTTCAATTAGATCAAGTTGTTTGTTCGAATAGTTTTTTTTTTAACACTTTTCTTGTTCAACTTTTTTCGTTCAAACATTTTTGAATCCTTATCTACATGTAAAAAAAAGTTTTTAAAAAACTAAATATTTTGGACAATCAATCCTTAATTTTTATTTTTAAAGAGACATTTACAGAATTGTTTACAAAATTGCATAAAGACATTAAATGATTAGAACCTTTCATTTTCACCGGTTAACCACATAAATCTCCACAAGGTTTTTAGGGAATTGCAGAATTGAGGTAACACGAAGTTTGAGACAGGAATACATACGGAAGGACGAGATGATACGGAATATTGAAAGGGGCATCTAGGTCTGCAAAACCTAGGTCGTAGAGAATGATAGGGTAGTGATGCTAGATATCCTGTTGATAATGATAGAAGTATAGATCGAGAAGTATTGAGATGTTATCGCAGCTTATTCAGGAAATTGAGACCACCGAATGGCAGATCGAGAATAAGTGTTGAGACTAGTACGGATAAGGTGAGTTCATCGGACTCACTTAGCTACAATGATAATTTTAAGTGCGTACTAGTGTCACGGGCCGAGTTCTTCTCCAACTCATACCGCGCGGCTCTTAGCTATAATGTCGCCCCCGACAAGCTAAGATCAGCCTTACTCCTCGACGCTCCTTGACTACGAGCGCTTTGTCTAGATGGCTAGGAGAACTCGGAGACTTGTCGACAAACCTTGCCTTTATATTACTCAAGAGAGTTTTAGAAATGAGAGCTTTACAAGAGAGCTTTTGGTGGAATTTGTGGTGATGGAAATGAGGGGTAGCCTCCCCTATTTATAGCCTTGGCCACCTCCTCTCCGGGAAGGTTCCGGAATCTATCTATTCTAGGCCATTTCGGATTCTTCCTAACTTGATCTTATCCTAAGGACTCTAGAACTTTCCCTAAGATCCTAGCTAAGTCTTCAAGGATCTTTCGGGTTCTAGAAGTATCCGCCATCTTCCGGGGAAATCCGCCTTCATCCGGATTGTCCCGCCAACTTCTACATGAGTCTAGAGACTTCCTCCGGTTTCTAGACTTGCCTCGATCCTTCCGGTATCTTCCGGATCCTTCTGGATGATTCCGACATCTTCCGGAATATCCCGTAGCCTTCCGGAATATTCTACCATCTTCCGGAACGTTCCGCCATGTTCCAGATTCCTCTTGACCATTCCGGATCCTTCTTGATCGTCCCGGATCTTTCCGGAATACTCTTTGTCTTTTCGGTGTGCCATCTTGACAAGATCTTTGTCTAGCATATCGCTTGGCCTTCTTCCTATGCCATTTCTTGACCTTGTCAAATGGTGTCTTAATGACGTCCCTTGGCAAGTCGTCTTGTCTTGCCGGTCTTGGCATCGTCATGGAAAAGCGGTCTGTGACACTAGACTACTAGGGTAGTGTGTGTATTGTATGCTAAATAAATGAACCAACTATGGGTGGGCACAAATCCCGCCAATCCCGGGTCCATCCCAATCCCGGCGGGATTTCATGCAAAATTATAAATCCCGTCCCGAACCCGTCCCGTCAAAAACTACCCGGGACGGGATATGGGCCTTAACTTCTCCATCCCCTAGGCCCGTCCCGTATATAATAAATTTTTTAATTTAAAATAACAAATATAATTAGAATCCCTAAACATTAGTGAAATACTTATACAGTTATTATATAGTTACAATTATATATTTTTTAAAAATAAACTAGGTTAGTCAAACCGTTAAAATTGACAAATGTATCAAATTCATTTAGATGTGTTTTATTATATATATTTGAAAATTTTAATTTAACTGTAAGATGTTATTATGAATATTAGGAAACTTTAATGTTTTTTGCGTTTTAAGTACGATATATACAAATATTTTGTGGATTAAAATCGTAAATTTTAAAACATTAAATAAACTAATGTGCAAACGGGATTGGGCCCACCCCGTCCGGTCCCAGCCGGGATAGGACCCGGTGGGATTCAATCTAAAATGCTCAAGGCCCGCCCGTTCCCGTCGCATTTAAAATAGTCAGGACAGACCTGGGATGACCTTAATCCCGTCCCATGTCCACCCCTGGACCCAACTAGACCACTGCATATTTATTTCTAAAGAGAGACTCAAATGTATCATAACGGGTTGTATCATCACTGTTTGACATAGATGGCGATCGAAAGGCTCCCCGCGACCAGTCCAACAGTGTATACAGGGAAATATATTGAAACAAATCATATTGGTTTAGGGGACAGGGGCGAGGATTGGAGGATCCTTGTGCTACCATGAAAAGTTGAACAAATAGAATGATCAATTTCACCAAATAATAAGATAATAACCGGGACCTTGCTTGTGCACGCTGAGGTGTAAACTGCTTTCATTATTTGTGTGTGTGCTTTAGTGCCTTTATCATTAGAATTGTTGGCTAACGGTTTACACCGTGTTGATAGATCTTGCAGATTATATTCTGCCGAATAATCGGGAGAGGAGTGGCCAACCTAGTTTCCATAATTGGGAGTATTTTGTTATTTAAGTAATAAGATTAAAATTGCATATTTCTTTTCCTTGTTAAGTATAACGGTTAAACCCTGATATTGTTAACGGTGTTTTCAATTCTTTTATCAAAAGATATTTGTCTTTCAATATTTTGATCTTGTTGCAAGGTCCGAGTTATATTGATGTCAAACTAAGACCGAAAACCACTATAAAATCCCAACCGGTGATATCCAAAATTCTAGAAGTGTTACACATATTACCTAATAAAATCACTCTTAAAATTTTAACGAGTGATATATCACTTCAGATGATCACATTCTATAACTCACATTACATAAGGTGGGATCTACAATCTCATGTTTCAAAACACTATATATTTCAATTGCATTATTTTTTGTTTTATAACGGGTTTAGATAAGATAGGAAATAGCAATATTTTGTTAAAGAAAGTACTAGTTTATTTTTCATAGCTAATACGAGTTGTTCTAATAAAATATTATTTATTTTTTTGAAGTTAAAAAATTAATTTTATGTATTTTGATGTATGATTATCCGATCGTAAATATATATAATACAAAGTTGTAAGATTTTGTTTTAAATGTATTAAAATGAAGTTTGGTGCTAACATGGCCACCCAACCCAACGGGTCAGAAGACGGGTCGGCGATATGTTCGAATTCTGCCACATTTCTTATGAATCATCCTGTGGTTCGGATGATGAGAATAATAAAGAATAATTTTGGAAATTAACACTAACTATTAATATATGATTTTTTTCATTATTCGTTATTTCATGGTCTTTTTACCTCTCAATTAACATAGCACTAGTTTAATACCATCATCTTGTACGAAACTGAGTTTTAATAGATTGAAATAATTATAAATTAAACCGCATATTTTGGAAGATACACGTGTAGATTATTACATTTTGTATCTTACTTTTCAAATTTTATTTCATATATTTTTTCGTTACAATCATGAAAGTTTTCTTTAAAAGTGGAATAAGTGGTGAAGTATAATTTTTCGTGATTCGAAGTTGCTTCCTTGATATTTCAATTTTTTTCTTAGACATTCTTTAAAACATAATATAAATACCTGAAAAAAACGTGAAAATAAATCAATTTTATTGGTCTTTAGTAGTGCAATACCATCCCGGACTGTATATTTTCATCCGTAAGGATGCTTTATGTTGAACTACCTATAGAAGGTAGTCTTTCCGTTATCAAAAAATTGGTAGTCATTTTTTTATTGAATAATGTGTAGTAGTGTGTAATAATTTGTTTAGTAATATAAAATAATTCCAAGTACAAAAACAAAAGGAAAAAAATAGAAAAACGTTCATATTTTATCCTATAATTTTATATATGTATTTAATAAATATTAATTTTTTAGACGGAGTTTAATTTTAAATATCATATTATAAGGAATTTAATTTATAATCGAAATTTTTGGTAAATACAATAGGGTTAAATTGGAGAGTGAGCCTTTTTTTAAAGAAGAGCACTAAGAGGGCTCATTCTCTTATTAAGTTTCAAACTAGACTCCCTTTAATTTACTTATAAAGACTAAATAGAAGGATAAATTGGTAATTTTAAGGTAAACCCAACCCAAAAGAAAACCCTAAACCCAACCAAACCCAAACCCTGAACCGAACCGGAACCCGAGCCGACCCTAAACCGAACTGGAACCCGAGCCGACCCTGAACCAAACCGGAACCCGAGCCGACCCTGAACCGAACCGGAACCCGAGCCGACCCTGAACCGACCCGGAACCCGAGCCGACATTGAACCCCAAAACGGAACCGATACTGAACTCGAGCCGACCATGAACCGAACCGGAACCCAAACTGAAACCCGAACCTAGATAAATCCTATTTGTTGGGTTTTATTTTAACTTCTCTCTAAAACTTTTTTTATATCCTTGGTTTTAAAATTAAAAATAAAAGTGAAATTACTAAAAACCTAATTAATAAAAAACAATAAAAAAATACCTTATTAACCCATTATTCTCAATAGAATACTTTAATAACTATTTTTGTAAAATAATGTGAACACCGAAAGGCTAATTTCAATTCACACAGTTCTGATAACATTTTCAACGAAGTTGATTAAGTTAGATAAGCCAACAAGGCGAGTGGTTGAGCAACGTGCGTAAAGCTTGAGCAAATAAAATTGCAAAATAAAAATCGTTGTTATTTTTATTTATTTTTGCACTAATATATGTCGTCTTCATCTACAAAAAAACATGCGAGGTTGTAACAAACCCGGCGACTGCAGGTCCACAAAAGAGCCAAAATTCGAACATATATTATAGTCTTAATTCGAACATATATATTTGGCGTATATCTGCCCGGATCCTAGATGTTGAGGTAGTATTTGGGAAGTGTTAACTGAAACTATGAGTGTGATTGCGGATCCTATTATTATTGGGAGAGATTTTAATGTTATTTCGGGGCTATCTGAACGGCAGGGTGGCTCTGGTAGGTTATCTCGGGAGTCTGTTCGGTTCGCTCATTCGTTACAAGATAATCGTTTGGTGGATCTTGGGTTCCAGGGATCTCCTTTTACATGGAGTAGAGGGAAAGAAGCCCAATCGAGGTTTGTCAAGCGGTTGGATCGAATTTGCATGTCCCCAGTGGAACGTCTGAAATGGCCTAATGCGTCGGTTCTTCACCTGCCTAGGCTATCCTCTGATCATAATCCTTTGCTTCTTAATCTTGAGGGACGTAATGTGGCTAATCCGTCCCGGAGACCTTTTCGGTTTCAGGATGCTTGGTATACACATCCGGATTTTAGAGATCTCATCTTGTCTGCCTGGGACTTGGTTGCTACTCTCCCTGCAGCTCTCAATAAACTCAAGTCCGTGTTGCTAAAAAGAAGAGTTCGGGAATATTGAAGCTCGTAAGAATAGCCTCGTGGACCGCATCTCGGCGCTTCAGTTGGCTCTTGCTATTACTCCTAGTGATGAGCTTATTCAAGAAGAGAGACGCTTTGTGAATGAATTGAATTTGGTTCTTGAACAAGAGAAAATCTTCTGGAGACAAAAATCTAGGCAGGATTGGATTGTTGCAGGGGATCGTAACACCAAGTTTTTCCACCTTTCTACCATCATTAGAAGACAAAAAAACCGGATTGAGACAATTCGGCTTGAGGATGGTAGTTGGTGCTTGGATAGTAAGGCATTGGAGGTGTATGTACAGGGGTACTTCTCTGATCTGTATGGTCCTACCAATCTTTCTAATTTTGGTCATTTGGAGCATTGGGCCTTCCCTGCTATTGATGCGCAGAAGCTGGAAGGTGTGGGAGTGCAAGTGACTACAGATGAGGTTCTTGATACGGTCAAGTCTATGGGAGCCTCTAAGGCTCCAGGTGATGATGGTTTCAATCCGGGTTTTTTCCAAAAACTGTGGGATGTAGTGGAACCGGCTTTGGTGGAGCTTGTTAGGAGCTTTATGAGGGATGGTACTCTCCCGGATCATTCGAATGATACGTTAATTGTGTTGATTGGTAAGACACACAAACCCGAGTTTATTTCTCAATTCGACCAATTAGTTTGTGTAATGTCTTCTACAAAACAATCACGAAAGTATTTGTGAATAGATTAAAGCCATTCATTGGCGACATTGTTAGTCCTATGCAGAGTAGCTTCATTCCAGGCCGTTTAATTTCGGATAATGTAACTATTCTTCAAGAGGTGGTCCATTCGTTTAAGCTTAAAAAGGGGAGAAAAGGTTGGATGGTGTTGAAGCTTGATTTGGAGAAAGCTTACGATTATCTTCCTTGGGAGTTCATTGAGGATACGCTCCGGGATGTGGGTTTCCAAAGGATCTGGATTAATCGGGTGATGACTTGTGTTTCTACGGGTCACATGAGTGTTCTTTTGAATGGGGAGAAAACGTCATTTTTTAAGATGACTAGAGGTATTAGGCAAGGGGACCCGATCTCGCCTTATCTTTTCGTGTTGTGTCTTGAAAGGCTTGGTCATCTTATCGAGAAGGCTATAATCCAAGGTGATTGGAAGCCAATTCAGCTGTCTCGGGGGGTCCTAAGCTCTCACATTTGTTTTTTGCTGATGATATCCTTATGTTTGCTGAAGCGTCTGTTCCGCAGATGAAGATTATTAAGGATATTGTTGAAAGATTTTGTGATGCTTCCGGACAACGGGTCAGTTTGTCTAAGTCTAGATTTATGGTGTCTCATAATGTTAAGGGTGGCTTGGAGGAGGCTCTTGCTTTAACTAGTGGAGTTCAGGTGACGAAAAATTTGGGCAAGTATTTGGGTGTGCCGGTCATACATGAGGGTATTAATAAAGATACTTTCTATCCTGTTATTGAAAAAATGCATGCTCGACTTGCAGGTTGGAAGAAGCATACATTGAATTTGGCAGGCAGGATCACGTTGGCAAGATCTGTCTTAGCTACGATTCCCACTTATCAAATGCAAACGTTAGTGCTGCCTTTAGCTGTTTGTAGTAAATTGGATGGAATGGTACGTGACTTTGTGTGGGGAAGTAGTTAAGGAGCTAGACGTGTTCATTTAGTTGGTTGGGATGTTCTTTGTTAACCAAAGTCGGAAGGAGGGTTGGGGTTTAGGAAAGCTGTTTTGTTGAATCGTGCACTGATTAACTAGTTGGAGAATTTTTGAGTGTAGTGATCACCTATGGGCTCGGGTCCTTCTCCATAAGTATAGGATTCAACATACTTTTTGGCCCCGTAATATTCCTATTAAGAGTTATGCTTCCTCTTTATGGAGGGGTTTTGCTAAGGCTTATAATGAGTTCACTTCGAATCATATCTCCTGGAATGTGGTTAATGGCAACGGAGCAAAGTTTTGGTCTAACAAGTGGTTGTTCGAAGAGGAATTAAAAAATCATTGTCAATTTGATCTTACTGTTCTGGATCTTGAGTTGCGTGTGTGTGATCTCTGGGAGCATGGGAAGGGTTGGAACTGGAACTATTTGCAGTGTAAGATTTCGAACTCGTGTTTTCTCAGATTGGCAGCCAAGACATTGATTAATGATGATGCAAAAAATGACTGCGTTCGTTGGGGGCTTTCTCAGTCGGGTATTTTTACGGTCAAGTCGGCTTACACAGAGCTGAGAAGAGTGGAGGGCCGACGCTGCGAGGTTAGGCAAGGGCTGTTTGATAGAATCTGGAAGTTACAACTGCCTGAGAGAATTAGGGTGTTCGCTTGGCAGCTGGGATGGAGACGCTTAAAGACGAATAAAGAACGAGTACGGAGAGGTATGAGTGATAGCTCGGATTGCTTGGCTTGTCGAGGAGCTGGAGAATCTCTTCTTCACTTGTTTAGGGATTGCCCTAATGCGAAGAGTGTCTGGATGTAGATTGTGCCGAGTTTTGCGAGTGCTGCGTTCTTCTGCATGGACTGGGAGATTTGGTTTTCTGAAAACAATGCTTCTGATTATGTGGATAGGAATGGGGTACCTTGGAGGAATATGTTCTTTGTTTGTCTTTGGTGGTTGTGGCGGTGGAGAAATGAACTGGTGTTCAGAGCACAGACGGGATCAATGAGCAAGGTGGCGTTTTTACATGCTAAGTGTGTTGAAATTACTCAATCTTACTTGATGCACTCTAATAAGAGCGTACTTGAAAGAAAGCAGAAGCTTATGGTCTGTTGGGTGGCGCCGCCGAGAGGTTGGATTAAAGTTAATTCAGACGGTGCTGTTAGAGGTGATCGAGGGCGTGCCACGGCGGGAGGATTGTTGAGAAACGAAGACGGTGATTGGTTAGTGGGTTACGCTGCGAATCTGGGTATCACAACCGTCCCAACTGCTGAGATGTGGGGGCTTTGTTACGGCCTTGAATTAGCATGGAATGAGGGGTATAGGAAGGTTCTTGTTGAAGTTGATTCAAGACTAGTTCTTAATCTGATTGAAAAGGGTGTGGATACGGTTCACCCTTTATTTAGCCTGATTGCTACTTGCCATGACTTCTTACTTCGAGACTGGGATGTTAAACTCGGTCATATTTTTAGGGAAGGTAACAGGGTGGCGGATGCGCTTGCTAATGTGGCTTTCAGTTTAGATGTTGGGTTACACGTTTTTAGATATATGCATCTTAGCATGGGGCGGTTTATTTTAGATGATATGCGGGGAGTTTGTCTTCCTCGTATGACTCGTTTGTAATTCCTTTTTCGTTTTTTTATTCAAGGTCTCAGGGCCGGTTTAACCAAAAAAAAATTGTAATAACACATTAAAATACTAATAAAAAAGATAATTAAACTTTTTTTTAAATCAAGAAGTTAACATGCTCGACAACACAAATTATACTTGTGGTATCGAGATGCCGAAAACGGACAAACTGCCATACAAATAGCAAAAAAAACAAAAGAGAAACACATAACACCAACCACACCCAAATGACCGAAAAAAATTCCAAAAAGTTTGAGCAAACAAACAACGGGAGAAGACAAGGAAACATGAAAAGGACACGAGTAGATAAACTAGCGCGGTGTCTCGCCGCCGGGAAGCAAGATAGTATAAACTCCTTTAAAGGGATGTCATACCTCTTACGTAAAATGTGGATCCCATGACGTTCCCTTCACAAAGATGAATGATCTTCGGAGACCACAAAACACAACCACGATCAACAGGAGCATGTGATTACGGCATTTTTCGGAATATTCATTTAGACCACACTTGAGAAACGTATTCAAAGAGGAGAGTCCTCCCACATTTTCTGGAGGGATGAAAGTTAACAAAATTTGAGTTCCAGTATCTTGGAAGTACTTGTTTTCAAAGCCTATCTTTTCTTTCTTATTCGTATCAATAATGTTGGGTGATTCCGTCATTATTCTTGTATAGATGGTTTTTAACCTTAATTCTTTTTTCACCATTACCCTCAAGATTATTAAATCCTAGAGGATAGTTTGGAGAAGATTAGAAATCATATACATATTCATAAAAGGTTCTCATTTGATATGTTTGTAGACAAGATGATTGAAACATACTTATAAAATTTCTCTTGTATATCCATTGGTTATAAGCATTAGCAACAGATTAAACGGTTTCATGCTATTGTTCTCACGGAGAAACAAACATTGCAATAGAAAGGAAGAATACCATAAAAACACCTCTAGATTTTTCGGCCGAGGAATTTTGTTACTCACCCATCTTCCTTTGGCGATAGATTGATTCAGTCGACTTCCTTTGGATTTACCATGGAAGAAGATATCCGGGTCTTTGTGATGCGTGATGAGATTGTAGTTTTCGTTGACCACATATAGAGGTAAGGAAAGCCTTATCACGTTAATATTGTGTTACAAATGTGCGGAACGTCGTACATGACATTTTTATTTCTTATGAGTTTTTTTCCCTATTAATTTAATTTATTGACTTATTGATTTATATATTTGTATAACAAAAGTTTATAACTGTTACTTTTTGTTATAAGATATATTTTCACATATTGTTATGTATTTTGACGATGCCTAAATTTAGTACTTGAGGTGAATATTATCAAAATTAATAAGATGGTGTTATTTACACCGTGTTGAAATTACCGAATATAACAATGTAATAACATTGAAGGAGACGTACAATCGGAGGTTGTTAGTGCAGAAAATCATTACTAAATTCAAACATAATCAACAATTTTTTTTACCGAAAAAAATAAATAAATTACACCAACGTAAAATTTTATCGTTATATTTTTTTATGAACTTACAGAGCAAGTATTATTTCTTTAAATTGAACATATCATAAATAACTTTTTTGATTAATATTTACGATAAAAGCAAGAGAGAAAAAAAAGATAGGGAAGAGATTAAGCATTAATAGACTATAGACTATAGACTATAATAATGGAAACGTAGCTTAGAAGTGTATGAATGAGAAGGTGGATGCCGCTTTCAAATTTCATTCCTTTTTCTTTTGGAATTGTTAGTTATCGTGGATTTGGGGTTCAACAAAAGACAAAGAAACAACAAAGTAAATAGTTACGTGTTTAAAGCTATACAAAAATAGCAATATTCATTTTGATCCGGTGAAATGTGGTGTTAGACTTCTTAAATAGTAGATTTCGAGATTCGAGTTTGAATCATTCTGACAGCATGTATGGAAAAATATTGAAAGGATATTCTTACAAAACCGATCGAACTGGACCTCGTAACCATGATTCAAAAAAAAAAGAAAAAGACTAACTAAAATCATCATATAATCACTTCAATTTCAACATAAAACACAAATTTCGTTTATTTTGATTTTCGATGACGGTTTGGGTCTTTTAATCCATTAAACAATCGTGTAATCCTCGAAGTGTTTTTTCTAAATTTTTTAAAAGTGACCGTATAATTAAATAAATTCTTTGCTGCTCGTTTGTAGGTGATGTCATTGGAAAAACATAATAATAATTTGATATAAATTCCAACTTTGTTTATAATCAAAGTTTTAAGATTATTTCCATGATATACGGACGCACCTGCAAGTTATCAAAAGATTCAAAAGACATACATTAACTTTATATTACTCTTTCATCGAGACGTACTTCATTCATTTTAATTTTGAAAATCGATCTTCAAGGACATGCATAATACATTCAATAACAGAGTAAATTGCGTACTTATACAAGAGAAAAATACTAAAAATATATCTTTAAAATTAATAAATATAACTTAAAATAATGTGTTTAAATAAAAAAAGTGATCAGTGAATATATATAATACGGAGTATGAAGTATTATTTTATACAGTAATAAGGTTATTTCTTCTTCTCTTCATCGCACATAAACGATGTCCAATTTGTCTAACCAATCCTCAATGTTACCAATTCTCTAAGAATTCACAGGAATTGAAGTTTGTAAAAAAAAATAAAAAATGTTTAGTTAATTTAATAAGAATATGAATTAAGTTTATGATTTTTGGCTTGGATCAAACTTGCAATTCACTTTTCATGCTTCGTTTATAATCAGACAAATAAGTATATTCATCATTTCATCCATCCAGCTAACTAACCTAGGTTACGTCAGCCCAATTTTGAAGCCCAAGTCCAAGCCCAAAACTTTAACATGAATTAAAGACGGTATGAATAATCATGTTATTTTCATGACGATGTAACTACTAATATGAATAACCTCACATCACGTTGGCGCTATATTTTATTTTATTTTTTAAATTTATAAATAACTCAAAATAATATAACTATTAACATTAAACTCAATCTAATACAAAATTTAAAAATTATTAGAAGTGATACAAGCTATCAACGTATTTATAAAAAATAACGCTTCTTATTTTTTCGGCAAAAACCAAAGTTCCGACGATATGTGACAACCGATATCTTACATGTCATCAAGAAAATGAGATTAATGGTGTGACGTGGATCTTATATATATTATAGGAGTAACACTCCTTGCCACGTGTCACGCAGAAAATTGCTAACTGCCACGTGTCATTTCAGCATTTAACATGCCTCCAAAAATTTTAATCAAGTTTTTTTTATGTTATATATTTTGTTGATTGTTAAAAAGAAATTAATGCTAACAGACAATGAAGATTTTGAGCAACTAGATTATCGGTATGCAGATCTTAAATTTTAGAATCTTATATATTTGATTTTGATAAAAAAAAATTGAGTCAACCAATTGCATAAAATTATTTACATTTGATTTCTTTTTTACTTCAAGAAAAGTATAACGACAATTTTAAATTTCTAATTTATAATTCCTTATCCATAAATCATACTTACCTAATTAATTTAAACAATATTTGAATGTTTAACAAATACTTTTTTTAATTAGTTTATAAATAAATTATTTTCTACTCTTATACTCACACTATTTCATCATCAAGATGGGTTACTAAATGAGTATTATTTACTTTAATATTTTATTATTCTGTTGTGTTAGAATTGAGTCAACCAATTGGACCAATTATATAACTAATAAAGTTAATCACAATAAGAACTTAGTTGATTTCCAAATATTACTATATATATATAGACCCGAAATATTACTTAGAAATTAATAAATCATATTACAAAATAAATTTCTTATATACACTATTTAGTTTGGTTACAATATTATTTCATATATATATATATATATATATATTCAAATGTATATATATTTATTATAAAATAATATCTAACTATTTTATGTTAAGACAATATAATATTTTATACATAAAAACTCAATGAAATATATTAAAAAGATAAATTTATCGAATCCCGTGCACGGCATGGGTAATACACTAGTTATACTTTTGTAAGAATTAAATTAATATCATTTAATGTGTTACAAAAATTAGAATTAAGTTTTTTTTGAGAAAATATGTTTTTTTTTTTGTAAAAAAATATTGTATAACATATTTTCTTAAAAAATGATTTTGTAGAAAAAAAATTCAATTTCTTTTGGGAATTTTTTCATATATATTAATTATTTTTAATAAAAAATATATTATGAAATAGTCGGACAAATTATTTAGGGATTAAGTTAAAAGATATTTTCTTTAAAGTCGATTATTTAAAAATAAATAATTTTTTTTACATAAAAAAATTTGAAAAATAAATATGAAAAAGTTTCGGGAAAAAATATGTTTTATAAAAAAAATTATTTTAAAAAAATCGCAAAAAACTTATTTATTTTTTTAAAAAAAAACATATTTTAATTTATTAACGTGCTAAATGATATTAAATTTATTTAAAAAAGGTTAAAACCATCATCACACAATTAATTCCATATTTTACATGTATGATACTGGTTGTCACATCATCACCGAAACTAGGATTTTTGTCGAAAAAGTAACGCGTATTATTTTTGGTAAATACGTTGATAGTTTGTATCGCTGCTAGTAATTTTCAAATTTGGTATTATTTTATGTTCAATGTTAATAGTTGGTATTATTTTGAGTTATTTTTCTAATTTATAAAGAAAATGATAACTGAAAACCGACGCGTATTGTAATTTTGTGTCAATATTAAACCCGCTGTACAGTCGCAATGCACGGCTACCTGCACAGTGAGATTACCCATAATCAGATGGTTCTAATACGGCAAGTATCAACATTAAAAGAAGATGAATAAAGCATAAACAAACAACGTATGATCTCCCATTACCGGACAAAAACTCATGATCATGTGAAATTCGAAATACTCAAGTAACATGGCAAACGATAACACTAATAACACTAAAAACAAGACCATGTTCAATGGATTATTGTGGTGTTGATTGTTGAAGAAGGAACGAAGTGAGACACTTGGTCTCTTTTCTTTACAAGCCGTCTTTAGGATGTTTCGCCACTTCTCCTTACTCGCTGATTTTAGGCTTCTCTTTAAGAGTTTGATCAAGACTATGTTATGTCTTGAATCTCGAACGACTTCATTCGACATTCTTTCAAAAATATTTTAATCCGACCGCCAACAGCCGTAATCCCGACTTTAATATGTCCCATTGGTTGAAAAAATTACGGGTTTTTTTTACTTTCCGAACTCGTATAATATAATGTTTATTTACCACCACCTACAATATATATATAGGGTTAGGATCAAGTAAGAACTATTTGTACGATAAGAAATGGAAACACTTAAGGATCGTCGGATTAAAACACGAAGGGTTAAGATTGATTTGTTATATAAGGAATCTTTTATATACAATTTATTAACACATTCATGCTTATGGTAAGATCATATACTCGGATATAATATTTTGCTTGATTGGAAACTATATTAATGTGTTATTCTAATTAATAGTGCATGGTAGTTTGGTATATATGAGTTAAAGATTATAAATTTGTGTTATTTTCATTCGTGTATTGGTATTTTTTTTAATGTTCGTGCACATTTAGTTTCATGCACATTTTGTTTCACACTACGAGTTGCACTATTAAGCTTCAAACAATTCACATTTAGCTTCTCAATATTTTTGCAAGATTTAGTTCTATATACTATGCACGACTAGTTTCATATTCCAAAAGTTAACAAACACGACTGTAATATATTGAGTAATTTACTATGCACGTTTAGTTCCATTCATACACACTTAGTTCCATTCAACACATTAATTAGCATGCACTTAAAAGATTATGCACGACTGTCAATTAAAAGATTATGCTCGATATGTTCAACACACCATTGAATTTATTTTTAGTCGAGTTATTTGAATAATATTTTTTCAATCCTATTACATAGAATTATTGGTCGTGTGTATGCAATGTGATAATAATTATAAACTACAAGAGTGAACTACATAAAACCACCCTTAATAACCCCTCTTTTGCAATAAACCACTCTTTATAAAATTTTTTGCATAAAACCACCCATAATACTCATCTATTTGCAATAAACCACCCCTTAAAAATTTATTTGCATAAAACCACCCTTAATTTATAAATATTTGCAATTAACGACCCTATATAAGTTAAAATTACATCAACTAATTTAAAATTGAAACATAGACAAGGTAAATTCCTATTATTTATATTAATATCATAATTAGTTTTAATAGTTTGGTTAAATATTACACTTTATAATAGAAAAATAATTATAAAATAATATATACAATTACCCATATATACCAAAAATAAATTCAAATATTAAAAATTACTAACTCGTATAAAAATTTTAGCCTACAAAACCAATTCTTATACGGTCTTGACTCTCAACTCTGACAAAATTGATGATATGGTTTCCATATTTAACTTTTAAATTAAATAACTTGTAAATTGTTTTAATCAACCAATAATCACGTTATTATGACCATTTTTCATGTTGCAATAAAAAGTATAAATTTTTGAAAAAACCACCACAAAGCAATCCGGATAAAAAAAAATGTAGGTTTAAGTTTTTTTTTTTCGTAGTTTTTTTTTGTTAGTTTACCAGGCGATAATTTATGTACGAGTTAGTAATTTTAAATTTTGGATTATTTTTGGTACATGGAAAATAATTATTTTTTTATTAGTTTTTCATTATAAATTCTAAGACTTAGTTAAACTATTGAAACTACTTATGATATAATATTATTAATGGAAATTTACCTTATTTTTTATTCAATTTTAAATTATTTGGTGTAATCTTTATTATTATGGGTGGTTAATTGCAAACGTTTAAAAGTTAAGGGTGGTTTTGTCCCAAAAAAATTATAAGAGGTGGTTTATCGCAAATAGATGAATATTAAGGGTGATTTTATGCTAAAATTTTTATAAAGGGTGGTTTATTGCTAATGAGTGATTATTAAGGGTGGTTTTATATAGTTTACTCAAACTACAATGATAATTAGGTAATAAATGTGTTTTAATAATATTTTAGGCAATGAAATCTAAACCATCATATAGGAAAGTAGATAATAACATTTTTAATAGGCAACTTGTTCATCTTGTGGCCAAAATCGGTTCTCATTTCTTACCGTAACACTTGTTCTTATCTGATCCTGATTATATATATATATATATATATATATATATATATATATATATATATATATATATATATATATATAAGAATTCTACATTTTTGTTTTCCTTGCCGTATTCCCGTTTTCTATGCTTTTTAGGATTGCCGTTTTTCCGTTTCTCGCCGTGTCCGTGCACCATAGTTGTCATGTTCATAGTTGTCATGCTAACCCGCTTGTGAAATATGTTAGACAACGATGTTGAGTGGCTTATCTATATACCTATACTAAAAGAGCCGTCACTTATGCTGACGTGGAAGCCTCACAATTTTTTGAAAGATTTAAAACGTTTTTCTAAATAACTAATTAAGCCAATAAATCCAATTTTATTAAGCCAAAATTTAAATATGATTTTAAATATGATTTTCTAAAGATCCTCCCAACAACTTAACATAAAATCGATTAGATCAACCTTTATAACTTTTTCGATCTTATCTCTACAAATCCTATTTAACAATCTTATGTTAGAAGTTTCGTATCCAATTACGTTTAATAGGGCTTCTTTGTCATCTATATATATACTTATTCATAGGGTTTCGTCAAATAACTAAATTGTTCCTTTTCTTCTTTTGAATGCAGAAACTTTATTCCGCTGTCACCACTTGATCGATCTCATATTCCTTCTACAACATTTGTTCAATCGGTTAGTTATAAATTCTATACTTCAGTTTCGCTTTTGTTTTACATTATAATTATAGTATTCGTTGTTGCAATATCCTTCTATTTGGGTTCTTTTTTTTGGTCTTCGACTTCTTGCTTGATTGTACGTCTTCAGTTCATTAATTGTGCTAGAAGATCGTTAAATTTGGTTCGGTTGCCTCTGTTTTCCCATTGTTACTCTTCTTCTCTCCTTATCTCCGTCTCTCACTGTGTTGGACTATTGGATTTCAAAATTGGCGCCTCCATTTCATTGTAAATCAGGTTTCCACAATCCCTACAAAAAGTTGTATGGAGTTCAATCTTGTCACTGGACTATAGGCATGGAGCTGGAGGAGCCATGTTCGAAGTTCTGTTAGAATGCATTCAAGTAATAGGTTTCTATTGCTATGTGGCAAATCCTTTTATTCACTCTCCAAGCAAAGAAATTTTCTTCGCAACAAAGCATTTTTCAGTTTTTTTTAGCGTCCCCGGGTTCTAATCGAACAGTTTTCGTCCATCAATTGGGAGGTTTGCCAAATTCTTTCTCCATGCAACACTTAAATTTTTGCGGATACGCTGTCGAGCAATTCTCGGATGATGAGTACGAGTGTGACTTCGAAAATAACCGGTACTTTACAACTCATCAAATTAATATGTACACAACCTAGAACTAGGATGTTAATTTTATGGTGCTATTATTTTTGTTCCACGAAGTTGTAGAGTCTTTTGAACTTTGATGTCCATGCAAATGAATTTTGATGCGATTTCATGCAGTTGAAATCTAATGTGTTAAATTTCATCGATCTCATAACAATCTGTATACAAGTTATATTACATCCTGTTTTTTTTTGGTAGGATATTACATCCTGTTTTGCTGATAGGCATCGTCTTCAGTGCCCAATATCGATGAGTGGAAATGGAACTTAGCATGTTATTGCGGAATGAAAATGAGCAAGAGATTGTGGCCAAGGACAAGAGGGGTAGGAGGGACTTTGAGCAGATCTCTTGTAACGTCCGGAATTTTTATTAATTTTATTCCGGACTTTGAGCACTTTTTAGTTATCCCGTAATCCCGAGATGCCGAGAGCCGGGATTTATTCCTAAGAAAATCCCGAGCCGACTCGTCATTTTTCCTCTTTTTCCCGCTTTCTGACCCTTCGTTCCGGGTCGAAGTGACAAGGGGTCATTTCCGACCCCTCATTCTGGGTTGATGTGACATGACATCTTTTGTCCCCTCTCCCTTGACAGCCCTTGTTCCCTCCCTCTCTCTCTCTCCTCTCTTTCTCTTTCACGTTCATTTCCCTCTCCCTCTTCCTCTCTTTGCTCTCTTCTCTTCTTCCATTTGGATTGCAACTCTTGCATGTGTGGACTGTAGCAGAGGGATCCCAGATCAAGTGTGGTAAGCTTCTTCCTCTTCCTTCCTTCTCCTTCATTGCTGATTCACCCCTTTCTTCTTCCATCCTTCATCCATAGCCATGGATGAAGCTTTTGAGAGGATTTACTCAACTCTTTGCATGACTGCGTTCTTAGCTCGATTAGGTCGTGGAGAGGAGCCTAAGATCAGTAGGGAGTGTTTGGAGAAGACCCAACAAGGAAAGGAGGACTTTGGAGCCAAGGATTCACGATCGAAGACGAAGAAGACGACGTTCTGCACAGAACCCGCGGGGACGGATCATCACGCCCGCAGGCGCGGCCAGCCGCGGGAGCGGCACAACACCGCCGCGGCGCGGCTCAGCACCGCCGCGGGGCGGCTCCAGGACACGGACGGCGCAGGCGCGGCTCCTTCCGCCGCGGGTGCGGCTGGCAGCGCCGCTGGGGGCGGTTCCGCAGGGGCAGCCTCTGCTCCGCCGGGGCGCCAGCTTGACTCCGTGGCTGCGTTTCTTCGACAATAGGTTTCTCCTCTCCATTCCCCTTCATTCATTCATTAGTATTGTTGTTGAACCATGTTAAGTACATGCCTAGGATGGATCTAGAGTAGCTTGAAATACCATTTAGTAGTTGTGAACCTAGGAGTCCCTAAGGCTCGATGTAATTGTTGGATATGAGCAGGTGAGCATGATGGATCTTCTAGGCTAGCTTGTGCCTCTTGGGTTGAGGACTAATATCTTTGAGGTTATGAACTGTTGGGTGTTACTTTCATGTGTGGAGAGTGTGATGAGCATGATAGACCTAGTAGGCTTTTACTCGTTCTTGAGTTTTGAGTATGATCATATGAGAGTTAGTAGGTTGTTGAGATATCTCCTCATGCGTTGAGTGAGATGTGAGTATGAGAGATTCTAGGATGCGGTCCTAGAATGAGAGTCAAATGATCTTGCGTAGATCATTTGTGTAGAAGTCTTAGACTTCTTGAGTTGAGCGGGTTTTGATGGTTATCTTGTTGTGAGCAGGTTGTGTGCGTCTTCCCAAGGGAAGCAAGGGCGTTTGTGAGTTAGCATTGGGACGAGGTAAGTCTCCGGACTTACTTAGCTCGTATTCTATGTATTATCATTGACGTGTGTTTGGTGGTGTGTGTTTATGTTATGTTATAACAATTAAACCGGTAATTAGGAACACCGACCTTATATGTATATGTTGGCCCAAGTGTATGATAACGGGCGGTGACATCATTGCCTACGACCGAGTGAGTCTAGGGGGATCTCGGCGACTGGCCCGGCGGGTGATATGGTCGGGTGCATCCGTACCATTCTTTCCGGAAGGGGGGAACGGGGCGAGACCACGGTGGTTCTCGTGTCACAAACCCAAGTTGAATTAGAACGGGATACGACTTAATAATAAAAAGATAATAAACCGGATTGTGTGTTTTATGTTTTGTGTTATGTATGTGTTTGTGCCTTCACCGCTTTTCTAATGCTTCGAATATGAGCTAACGGTTTTAAACCGTGTTGTAGATGACTTGCAGGTTAGGGACGCCGCCGAGTGAGGTGGAGGAGTGGACAGCCGGGGTCTACGTATGTTATAGGACGGGGATGGTTTTTGGTTTATGTTTCATCTTGTTAGTTCGTGGATGTTATTGTATGTTTAGATTTCCGTATCGGGTTATGTCGTTTTGAGGACTCGGCTGAGTTTCCACGTTGTATTCTTACCTTTCAGTTTCTCGCATACATTACAAACGTTTTCGAGTTTTACCTTTATTTGTGCCTTATTGGAAAGGTCCGGTGAAATTGTTGTCAGGCTAAGGATCGGGACCCATTGTGAGGTCTCGCCCGTAGCATCTCGAGTCCCGCGGATTTGGGGTGTTACATCTCTAATCTAGCAAAAATAGTGGGGCTTTACTGGTAGTGTACAACTTTCTGATAAAAATGTGTCTTTTGGTCTTTCTTGAGGATCTCTTCATGCTAGCATGATTAAAATTTTAAACAATTTGCAAAGGTATTCCAGTGAGTTATATGGAAAAGTGGTTGTTGCAAGCAAGGTTCTTCTTCCCAATTATCGTCCAGCTCTTAACGATAAGCGTCCACAAAGAGAGGTATTTTTCTTATGCAATTTTTGAATATTTTTTCCCGGTGTATTAACAATGCTGAATGAATACTTCTTATGCATGTAGTAATCCCATTAGCAATGATAAATGGATACTTTTTATGCTGGTAGTAATTTTGATGGTGATATATATATATATATATATATATATATATATATATATATATATATATATAAAGCCGTCACTTGTGTTGACGTGGCGCTTCCAGAATTTTTTGGGCGATTAAAACTTTTTTTCTAAGCTATAAAATCTTTTTTACTAAAATAAAATTTTAAAATAACTTATTTGTTTAACAAATCTGACAGTTTAAGAAAATATGTTTTTCAAACCTTAAAGATTTCGTTTGATTTTGTTAACTGATATTTAACGTAAATCAAAATTATCATATCAATCGAATCTAATATTCTCTAACACGAATCTTTTCTAACCAGCTTGAATTAATATCATCATTTTACACTTGAATTAAATTCGAGAATAATAGGATTATTCTTGATTTGTGACTATTTTATCTTTATGAGAATTATAAAAAATAAAATAAAAATTTGAGTGACCACACGTATAAAGTTTTATAAATATGTCATAACGTCGCACATAGTCATGATAAGATATTTTACTCAAAAAACCATCAAATATATAAATATACCCGCACCTATAAACTAGTTTGGACTAATTATCAACCAAATCTTTTATATCTATAGTTTTGGCAAAGTAAAAATACGACAAACAAAATAAAAATTGAGAAATTTAACAGCTATACGTCTTCAATTCACCGAGGACTGAGCATAATTGCTCAAGGGAGACTACCATTGATCAGATTTTCCTAACATGGCAATACCAAAAGGAGATCAACTTAGCAAAAACAAACAACCTATGATCTCCCATCACCAGGTAAAAACTCATGATCTTGCGAAACTCAAAATACCCAAGTAACATGGATATATACACATGTAGATCATCAAAAAAAACAAAACAAAGTTAAACTTTGTTGTTGACGCGATCTTGATCATTGTCCTCCCTTCTTATTGTGAATAATGAAGGAGGGTTCATTTGTGTTTGTCTTGGACGGAACTCAGTAGTGTTTTCGCGTGGTAGAGGGGTCAGTCTTGGAGTTCCAAGTTCCTTACTAACGAACTCGTTCTCCACAATGTTGTAGTAATCTGCAGTCCTAACCTCCTGAGCTAGGGAACACCAACAACAGAAAAGCCACCTCATACAATCTGCAATTTCTGGTTGTCTCAAACATAGATGAGCATCATTTTGTGAAAGATTGAATTTCTTCCTCATCTGAATCCTCCAGAATCCGCCATAGAGCAAACCGAACAAGCATAGCAAGATACCTGTAATCCCCAAAGCCTCTCTGACAGTGTCATTCTCAATGTTGGCAGCTGCAAGGTTGAAAATCCAGTATGGTGCTGTGCAGAAGAGGATAAATGTTGCAATATGGACATACATGTTTCCAAAACCAAGCCTCTCCATGTTCCATCCGAATACACAGAAAGTGCAGAAGATTGAAAGGTAAGCTACCTTCAAATCCTCCCACAAATCAAATAGGTTGCCCTTCCATTCGGGTATTTCCTCAACAATCTTGTGATCATTTCTCCTTTCATGTTGGTTATCAGTTGGAGCTTCACAATCCAACTCGTCAGAATCAAAGTCTTTTCCCAGAGGACTGAGAATGCAGTACAATCCTGCTAAAGCCGGGGTTGTAATTGAAACAGATAAGCATACTGCAACACCAATAATAGGTCTTTCAGATCTCTTATAGCCTAGATTGAGTCCACACAAGGCATATTGAGCAAAGCAATTGAGATGAAGCAAGAGAATGACCACCATCATATGTGTCCATTCATGAGGTTTGTAAGTCCCATTCTTGCAATAAATATCCCTCAAATGCAAGATGTCATCGGGTTTCCACCTAAGCAAGAGTACTAGGTGGTAGAAGCGTTTTGGATGTTGGTATAGGCACATAAGTGTGAAGAGGGCATTGAGGATTTGGTTGTTAACCTCAAACCACTCATCTCTATGTGATTTGTCCCGTATGACATGATTTAGCATCCCGGTCATGACAAGAAATAGAATTGCACCTGATATAGCAACACAAATTACCCACAAAAGCAAGACCATGTTCAATGGATTCTTGATCCATTCCTTTGTAATTTGCAACATGGTACTACAGTCAAAGCTTCTAACCATTTTATAGGAAAAACCTTCTTTTAGACCTTGTGATGTTGAAGAAGGAACGAAGCGAGACACTTGGTCTCTTTTCTCAGCAATCTGCCTCAATTTTGTTGAAGGGGAGATCAAGTTTCCAGTATCTCCTAACTTAATCAACTTTAACTTGTTGATGTAGCTTAGACGGCGTTCACTCAATTCTTTTGGAGAATTATCATCACTTAGTAATCCTTTCCTAGACGTCGATACACTAAGAGGAGCCACACCTTTCAATTTGTAACCATTTAAGGTGATATTATCATCATCACCACTCAAGGCCATTGTACTGTTTCTCTAACTGCCTTTGTTACAAAACCCTAAACCTCAAATTGTACTATCTCATTTTACAGTAACAAACACCAAAGCATAATCCAGCTCATGTTCAAGGCCATGATAATCAGATCATGAACTGAAATCTTCAGTTATAGATGTAGCCAAAACAGCACCTAACTTCCCTTGCAAAGGACAAGAATTGGTAATTAGCTACAAAGTGCGTCAAAATTATTACTACAACTGTGAGTATACTAAACATATAGATCAATCATTGAACCAATACCACAATCTAGCAGCAGACACTAGAAGAGAAAGATTATAACCTGCAGAATTTGACTTCAAAATTTAATTTCAGTAGCAATTGAGCTACGCGGCCATTAGTTTCTACCCCTTTTGAGATCAAACCAAGAGCAATAAGCAAAGTATATAGTCAAAAGAGATCCATGGAAGGCCAAAAGGAAATCATTAGCATAAAGACGGCAAATATGACTATAAAGCGATTATCGTCAGCTCAAAACTAGTTGTTTGAATTATTTACTTTTTTAGTTTATATTTTTTTAGAAGAACGAATATTCTACAGATAGAGATGGCGTAGAATTACCGACAGACAAGACACTAAGAAATGTACAGTACTGATGAACTACGATCAAATTCCAAATCAACCAAAGAGGGTTGAGGTAAAATTTCAAACCTGAAACAACTTTAGTTCAAAACTGGGGCATCTGAGAGCAGCACAGAAGCTAAAATTTGAATTTCGAACAGATACAGAAAATACAGAAAGGGAGGTAGATAAAGGAAAGGAGGGTATTGTGGAGGGGAGAGGAAGCACTTGGCCTTGAGCGTTGTGAATTGATGATTTCTTGCGAGCTATTTTAGGCATTTAAAAAAAAGGACAATCTACTTACCAAAAAAAAAAAAGGACAATCTTCTTGTTTCCATGTTGAAGGTGGGGGTACTTTCTTTTAAAAAGACAAGTTTTAAATTAATTTACATGTGACTTGAAAATCGAGCTTTGATAATTCTTACATGAATGTTCCTAAGGCGGTTTTGAAATGTCATTTTTAGTACAGGACTTATTTGACTATAGGGCTTATTAAGACTTTTAAAGCATACCGCATAACATAACGGTGTAATGATTTTAAAAAAACCATTTAACCGCCTTTTAAATACATGATTTCAAATAAGCATTTTCTAATTTCAGCTTTTTATTTAACCATAAATAAATACTCGAGCTTTTCTAATCACCTTTTTTATTTTTCAAGTTATATTATCCTTTTTTATATATATTTATATATATATAATTTCAATTAATCACCTATTATATACAAAATTCTTCATTAAATTCCCTGTTATATATAAAAAATTTAATATTAAAACATGTCTTATTTATATGATAAATCTCAAATACATTTGTGCATTTATGTATATATACATATATTATTGTCAATTTTTCATACACAGCATGAACTGCATTGTATATTGATATAAAGCATATATATATATATATACACACACATATATATACATATATATATTAAAAAATAGATGGTGTCAAATATAATAGTTTACCCAAAATGTTTAGATAGATTGATTACGATAATATACAATGGATTAAAAATATGTAAAATACAAAACTACATGATATGCAGTATATAATCATAGGATAAAAACATGTAGTTTATGAAATGATAAATCTTTTAATGTATAGGTGATTAAATAAAAAATAAGAAGTTACCAGATTGGAAAAAACCCCCTCCTTTCTTAAGCGAGTAAAGAGGTATTACTTAAAGTTTTCATTCAATCTATACCTAAAATTTAAATAAAATAATGAGTGAATAACTGTTAAGCACTTAATCTTCTAGGTTTCGGTTGATGGTCGTATAGACAATATTTATACTACTAAAGCTAAATTTGACCAGCTTTTATTTCATTCAAAATTTACTTGTTACGAAATTTCGTAGACGTTGGAAGAAAAAGACTCCGTCAGATGTTTTCTTCATTGGCCGTTATACGAATACATGATTTCAATTTCTACAATTATAAACTAATCATCACGCGCCCGAACAACCACAACGTTCGTCTTCTCTGACCGTTGGAAATTGACCGTTTTAGGATGCAAACTGAAGTTGAAATATGAAGGGAGTAATTCCCTTAAAACTTACTACTTGAATCTTTAGACCGCTCCAAGGCTAAATCAAGTACAATGCGGAAGAACTGACGAGGATACATCGGAGGCCGCTCTGCTAGTGTCTGAAACAAACGATAAACTCACTTTACGAAATGACAATTAACAAAGGACCCTCTCAAATATTCAAAATTGTCTCAATAAATTCAGAGTTTTGAGATGACCTGATGAATTAAGACAGTGGATGGGGTCATTCCTGGAACGGTGTTAACTTCTATGATTATAACCTGCAGATGTTAATATTAGCATGGTGTCAGACGTGAAACTGTATAGGAAAGTAATGGAATGCTATAGTATGCTACCTCCCCACTGTCGACGTTAACAAATGCATCAATGCGTGAAAATCCTTCCAGTTGAAGAGTGTTGGCTATGAGTTCTATACGCTGTTTACATCTCTCCAGAGCCTCATCACTGATCCCATTAATAACAAGTTAGCACTAAGCACTACAATAACAACTTAGCTGAAGAATTCATGACTTGCCTCATAATTGATGGTGGTGGTGGAGTCAGGTTGATGCCAGTTCCACCTGCATTCATCGGCAGATGAGTGGCACTTTAAAATAGGAGAAGATTCCATGGGCAAGATATGACTTTGAAAGGGTAAGGCACACAAACAATGCCTAACAGTATATGTGTTGTCATACTAACATTAGAATAATACTATTTGCTAAATATTGAATGTGACTGAAGAAAGAATGATACCTTGGAATTTCTCTTCAAGAGATAAGATGCCTCCAGTTTCTTTAACAGTCACACTAGGACTCAGTGAATGCATTGATCCACGTTTTCCCATGACACCAACCGTTATTTCCATCCATCTACTTTGTCCCTTCCACGTGAGGCCACTTGGATTTGTGGATTTGGTAGACATCTTAATCTCATCAGTTTCAATGAAAGGTTCAAATATTAAGAGCTCTGGAGGAGGGTTTGGCATTTCAATCAACCCATGTGCCTGTCACTCAAAATAAGAATAGAACACATGAAATGCTATTTATCAACCTCTTCATTCTGGACTATAACAATTATGCCTACAGAAAGAGTAAATCAGAACAATGCTGTTTCACAGATGCGTCGTTAGAGGACATAAAGATAACGAAAACTGCAGTTTCTATTTTAGGCAGCATTTTTTTTTGTAATAATATTTTTCACTGTCAACAAACTAGGAAAATAAAAACATTTGGTCTTCTAACAGGAAATTTAGAGCTATTATCACTTGCCATAAAAGATATTCCTGAGACATACTTATAAGATATCGAATTACATATTACGACTGAGTTTCTACCTTCGAGAAGCTGTTTGAAGGAATTTGTAGAAGACAGTCTTTCAGGGCCTTTATGTAAGTTGCCAGATCTTCTTTGCAGCTGCAAGGTGGCAGTAGAGATAACAAGAAATCACTATAAGCTCGTTATAATACCCAGGTCATAACCTATACTTTCTCTAAATTTCTGGTGCCAAAGATTCCGTCAAATGTATTTTTTCTACAAGTGGTTTGGCAATCTTCATGGAGAATGGATAGAAGTTTCATAAACACTTGCTCAAGAGAATCCATTTTGAGGCAAATGCAAGTAGCAACGCAGATTGTCAATTTGATTACGTAACTGCCTAATAATGATGCTTGTCTAACATATCAGATTAATCCTCAAAGTAAGTCCAAGTACTAATTCTCATTCAGCTTGATATAAAATGAGTCTTATCTCAATTTGTTTTGGTGGTATATACATGAGAATATACTGAACCAACTTATATTTTCTTTCTTTATAATATCTATCAATTAAACTAGTTTTGTAGGGAAAAGCCAACCAAATGTTTCTTAGCTATCTAATCAAGCCAATAAGCAAGGTTCACTACATACCACAATCTTGCAACACCAGTAGAGCACCCATCCCTGGCCGGCTTAACACATAAGGCTTCACTGTGAAGTTTTGAGGTCAAATCATGCCAAGTACCACCAATGGATGAACTAATCAGGTCATTTCTTTGCAGAACCTCCTTCTTTATTGTAAGAACTCCATACTCTGTAAGCTAAACTCCAGAGGAAGATCATACAAACAATGTCATACTATGATCAGAAGACTAGTACAGAAAATGATTATTGGTTGTATACTTGTATCAGTAGGATGCAGATGGATAATTATTATTTATTAGTGCATAAGAACAGATGTGACTGACACTTCTTATGTAAGAATGTCAATCAAGCTTCATTTATTAAGTACAAATAATCTAGAATGGATTTAGATCAACATACGTGCTGAAGAGCCAGAGATGTTGCCACTTTGTCCATGCAAATTTTTGAAGACATCACTCCGGGACCTTTTGAGCCCAAAAAAAAAAGAAGCTTAACCCATAAGGTCATAAGCAATACCAGACAGCTTAATATATTACATAGTTTATCTTGATACCTGTATAAGGAACTCCCGCAACTTCAAGCAAGGATTGAAGTGTACCGTCTTCGCCAATGCCTCCATGCACTTTTATATCATTTTTTAATCCAAATGCCATAAGAGTAGAATTAATCAGAAAACATCTCAAAAATGACAAATTTATACAGCTGAACTCCATTCCTCGGTCGGTGATAAAACCTAATAAACTGAATATGATTCAAGTCATGCTGAAACCACGTCTAGGTTAATTATCACTTTTACACGCATGGACATCCATCCTCTACATGTATTACAAGAGAAACAGTTGGACTTAGCAAACAACATACATGGATAAATAAATATAGGATCACCAATAGTGCATACGAACTCTGTAAATATTATGAAACCTTCTAAGATACTAAAGAGTTTGAAAGAGAAAAAGAACCTGCAATGAAGACTGTAGCATTAACTTCCTTAGCTAGTTTGATCCACTCCACCAGTGAATACCTTACAGGTAGCTGATCAGATGTATCAAACCCAGTAAACCAGCTTTGGCTGCCCAAGCCTTCCATAAGATCATCCATTACTTTTCTCCTTAAACGAGATGTCAATTCAGCCGAATCTGGCTTAATTGCTTCTACACATGCTGCCAAGACTTCCTCGGTTGTGTGCCTCAGCACAAGAGAATAACTGTATCAAACAACCGACAAGCGGTTGAAACAAGAGATGCAAGCAGTTGGACATCATAAAAGAAAAAAGCAGACAAGATAGAGAACTCCTGTGTCACTGTATTGATATTTGATGCTACTGCAATGACCAGAGTAGTTCTTTCTAAATCTGATCACAATCATGCAAAGTCTGAAAAATATAGTTATCTTTTAATACTTTTATGAGAATAGCGATAAACTGTTCCTAACTACATGTACTTTGAGGATGTCACTGAGTAGCTTCACCATTTTGAATTAAAAATTTATACATTGCATCGTTGAAACTTGAAAGAAAATAAAATAATAAAAGAATATTGCTGAAAATCCAAAAATAAAAAAAATACATGCATCAGAACATTAAGGTACCGCAATTTTATGAATGTGACACATTCTCAGTGACGACGATAAAACGCTATGGAAATAAGAAAAACACAAAATCAGATGGATCCATAAAAACTCTGTCGCACGTTTCGTTATCATCCAACAAAACTTTAATCTGGCATTGCAAAAGGTGGCAGAGAAAACTGACGTTAACATGAAGGGATATCAACTTTCCAGAATAGGTTCTGGCATATTTAGTATAATTACTCTAATCAGCCTCCATTATGTTTATGATTTAGAAATATTATGTGGGTGGGAAATAGGAGATACCAGATCTAATCGGTAGGCCGTGATAAGGATTTGCTTGTCAAACTTAGGTGACCTTAGAGTTGAGCATTAGTATAAATAAGGCATGAGCCCTTCTAACTTTTTGTTTTGAGCATGTTTCTGATTTTATGCTCTATCAGTCTCCATATCAAAACACCAGATAAATAATACGCATGGATTTATCAAAAATTATGATCTTACAAACACAAAGATATTGGATAGAAGAGAAGATACTTACGGCAATGACCAAACTGATCTAGAGTTCATGCCCATTTCTTTGTCATCTATGTTTGTAGAAGATGAACTCTCTGATGCCAGCAAACATGGAGTTACTTCAACCTGGAAGAGAGACACTTCTCACTTGTGTGTGATCAATTCTGAACTAAACGGAAAGGTGCAACTTTAGAATGAAAATGGAGAAATATCACAGACTACACAGGGGGCTATAATAGTTATTTGTAACTTCTAGTTTTCTTCTGAGTTCCAGCATGAATTACTTCTCTAAAACACTGATATCATTAAAGATTTCTGCACTTGTGCAGCGCCACAAGTGTTGCAAGCTGAAGAATTGGAAGAAAGGAATCATATGAAGCACATGGCTACTGAATTTCCTAACAGAGTTTATGCTTGCTGACTTCCCTTTGTTCTCGTATCTTCATGCACAATCTATACAATTTTGACTTTTAAATCACTTGTTTCTGAAATAGTCCTGCCCCTCAAAAAAACAGTGCATGAATGAGCAAAGTAACAGTTTAACTATCATGATGCAAAATGTAAAACAGCTGAACCAGCTAAGAACAAGGTGAACTGTGGCACTCTTCCAGAGAAAATATATATATTAATTTATCTTATGCAATATACGTCAGTTTGTTTGGGGATTTGAAACACTAAAACACAGAAGAACAGTTTAGTTAACCGTCATATTAATGTGAGAAGTCCTATCAGCAGAAAAATAGGGATACTGAAGTTATATTTTCTTTCAGATGATACAGAAAAAGCTAATCCATCCCTGCCCACTTTGTAGGTCGATATTAAAATCAAGTAGACAGCAAGTGATTAATACTTACATCATCAAATTCTTGCAGGTTAAGCCATACATTGGTCCCACTCATCAGGGATACTTGTCTCTCTGATGTGTCACCTCCAAAGATCACAAAAACTTTACGAGCTTCCTTTGCTGAGCTAACTGTCTCTGCTAGGTCAGAGTACTTTGTCCTTCCAAACAAGGGATCCACTTCATTGGATGCTAGTGTGGGAGAGCGCAAACATGCATGCCGTAGAATGCTTCGGAGGATATTTGAATGGGAAAATCCAACCTGAGTTTTACACAATAAGCTTGTAAACCAATTGACAATTCCCACGTATCGCTATAAGAAGTGATCTCACTATACCAAATTGGATCAGCCCGAAGGTGTACTACTTTTTTTTAGCTAAAAACAAAACTATATATAAAAAAAAATACAAGATTAAATGAGAAAATGAATTATTACAGTCCACTCCGGACTAGCTCTGTCCGGTCCTAGTTTAGGCCATTCTAGTCCAGACTAGAATTTTGCAGTCCCTAGCCGCAAACATATGGATGAATTTATGAAGCCTATAAAAAACTTTCAAGGTATCCATCACCATAGGTTAGAAAACAGGCACCTTTGAAGATTGCTGAAATAAAAAACTGGTCTGCTCCATCCCACTAATCTGCAAAGACATATCAAGCAAGCATTTATTACATGCTCTACAGCAGTAAGACTTATGTGAATCTACGACCAAGATGGCCTCTCACCAAATTGATATCTGTGAATAATACCATCCCATGATTGGTTCTTCCAAATGTCTTCCCTGTCGATGATATGTGAGTAGAGGAAGGCAAATACCAACCATCAATTCGGGCAAAATCACACAATCCTAGTTGATGGAACAACAATGATGCTCCTTCTCGGATAGTCTCAATTACTTGTAAAGGGAAACGAGGTGGAGTATGGTAAACAACCTTTAGCAAAAACAAATCTTTAGATATGAAATCCAAATCAATTATCTCGCATATGATCAAGTTATAAGATAGTAGTTATATGAGGATATATAAGACCCTATTCCTTATGCACTTTACTTGGAACTAGATATGATGCTTTTATGCCTTTGTGTATACCAACACAACAGGAATGTCAACTAGCCAAGAATGCTGAAGGACAATTAGCTAACGTGAAAAGAAAAGTAAACTAAGAGCCTTCACTTTAGTCTACCTGTTGAGTTGGCAAATACTTCCTTCTGTAATTAAATATCGCATCCTTCTCTTCTACTTCAGAACTACCTTGCAATTGAAGTTCTACCTGGCAATTTTTTTAACACTGTTATTCAATAAGAAGTAAGGATGCCATTCCAAAACCCAAAAAATTGAAGCTTAGAGTCAACTAAAGTACTAAACTAGAATGCATAATATGAAAGTATGAAACAGTACTTTCATAAGAGCATTCAGATAATTTTGTTGTCAAGGAATTGCATTACACACGCCACTTCCTTAGTGAACACCTATCATCAACAATTGAAACCAAAATAATAGAGTTGGTGCGAATGAAAAGTTAAGGAAGTCCTGACAAACATAAACCAGCATTCTTGATTTTTTTAAAAAAAAGACACTGATCGTAGCAAGTAAAAACACAAATAAAATTATGTGACGAAAGCAAACTAACTTCTGTTGGCAATAGAACAACTGGGCGACAGCCACAAGCAGAACCTACATCGAGAACAATAGCAGTAAACTCCCACCCACCTTCAAGAAAAATCTCAATAAGGACTTTGTCATCAATTTCCTACAACAAAGGAAATACAAAATTAGTAAGCTGATATACAGAAAAAGTGCACCCTCAAGATAACACCACCCAGTCCTTAAGTAGCACTGCACTACTGATTTGCTGACATATGACTGTGCTATCTGGTATTTGCTGATGGGCAATAAAAAAACAAGTGTTCCTTCACAGTCTCTACAACATTCACTGTGCCAATAGTTTTGCGAAAAATCCATATTATAGATTGATGGGAGTCAAAAGATGACCAATAAGTCAGAACATGAGGTTAGTCACTACATTATCTCCAAATTTAACCTTATAAATTGTAGTTCAATACTGTGTATATATATAGGAATAGGTGATAACCCACTATTTACGTAAGGAGTGGAAACATCTAAGAGCCCTTGGATCAAAACAAGTTAATGCTTCTGAATTGATTAAGATTTGGGACCACTTTTCATCAATTTAGATTTATTTTTCATTTATCTTTTTTTATTTTTTTATTTTTTTCTCTCTCTAATAATATCATTACAATTAGAGGGTAATCATTACTATTTAGTATTTACTAAACCAAATCCAATATTTACCATTTTTTTTATCTCCCTATTATCTTTTTAATTACAACTATTAATACTAGTCCTAAATTTGTATCCTAATTCGTAAATGTTTTCCTCTCTTTTTTATCGAAATTTCCAACGTACAAATTTTAAGTTTTTGCACAATATATAGTTCTTCATTCGTATAAAATATAGTCGTCCAATCGTAAAATATAGTTTTTAATTTGTTTAATATATAATTGTTCATCCATGTAAAACATAGTTGTTCGCTCGTGTTATGTGTTATCATGGTTGTTCATTCGTGCAAAACATAGCCTATGTGGGATTCGAACCCATATAGGAGATTGTCGTTCATTCTTGTAAAAATATAATTGTTTATTCATGATTTTGAACGTTATAGGTTTATCTTCCTAATTTTAGTTTCTCTATGGAATAATGAAAATGCCCTTCAATTGGATTTAATCAAATTTACATTCAAGAATATTATGTGATTCTTCTCACTACCCAAAATCCTTTATCTTATTTTCTTTATTTAATTTTGGGTAATTGAGGGATTAATATCTATAAAAAGGTATCATGCTCCTTTAATCTTAACCATCCTATATGAATGACTCTTAAATGTTCTTACTCCTTACCGTAACGAAGGTTCTTGCTAGATAGTTGAACCTGATCATATATATTACAAACAATTTGTTTATGTAAACTGATAAATATACTTACCATCATTCATATAGCTGTTTTTGACACTCGAATACAAGAAACACCTACCTCTGCAATAATTTGGTGAGCTTTCCTCCAAGAATCATCAACCCCATACGCAACACTCACACCGATGCTTGATCCTGCTCTTGCTGGTTTAACCTAAAGTAAACATCATGATGCTAATTGAACATCCTAACTTTTTATATATCTGAATTAATGAAGTTGTAGGTTATCCTTTATATACCACAACTTTCCCTAATCTGGTATCCAGCTGATTTTCTTGAAACCACTTTGAAAGCTTTTCTTTACTTGACTGACTGCCCTAAAAGGAAAAATACACATCAATCATGAATCATGTCTACAGAAAACGCTAATACAGTCACATAACTCTATCAATACAGCAAGAAGTAATTGAGATTTCTACAGGAAACTAGCTACATAATCAATAGCTACATAATCAAACATGTCATTTAAGGGAAGATTATTAAACACTGTATCATGATTGTTGAAGTTAGTGTTAAACAACAGCTAGAATATCTGAAAACAATAAGAAACCTTTTTACCAATCCACATACATCTCATCCAGAAAACAGATAAGAAAATTACGCCCCTTCAACCACTTTGTCACTAGTCCACACATGTGAATCGACACATCAATATAAACCATTCTATTTTCTCCATGCTAAAAAGGGCTTTATTATTATTCTCTATCGCATACTAATAGATTTTTTCACATAAGCCAAAATAAGCTGACTGATAAATATGAGAATTAGAAACAATTATAAAAAATGGAGGATCCTCCTGGTTCTCCTGTAGGGCTAGGTACCTTTTTTGGTTATTATTTTGGAGGAGACTCCAAAAGAATTAGTTTTGAGCTCTAAAACTTTCATGAAAAGAGAAAAAATAAATTGTTTTGTGATAAAAGAACCAAGAAAACTGAGAGAATACGAGGGGAACTAAATAAACATTCTTTAATCAATAATAAGATTAATAATGAATAATCAATTTCAAGTTTTCAATTGATGGGGGGTTTGAAAATTACAGAACTACAAAAGATTCTAAAAAAAAGTTATGGTACTATTAAAGGAGTATCAAATTAATAATATAAAAAAGATACCTGTAACAGAAAATTAGGAACTGTCAAGAATCCTTGCTTATCAAGCTCCACCGAAGCTTCATACTGCAAAGTTATATTGAAAAAAGAAATATAACATCTAGCAAGGGAAAAAACCAAAAAATTAAAAATGTATTGATATAAGAAGTTAGTTCGTTTTGCAATACCTTATCAAATGCTTTGTGACATTCCCTAGACCTTGTGCCAACAAATGGGATGTTTGCCCTCTCCAATAGCTCCTAAATATCGAATACATAACAGTAAGAGCATATTCTTAAAACTAAAATATATTAGGAAAGGTAACCTAGTACACCTGAATACCACCGTCCTCACCAAACCGTCCATGTATAACAGGGAAGACAATGTCCACTGAATCCGCAAGATGTTCTGCAAACTCAGACAAGGAGCTAAAACCTTGCGCAAGGCTGTAGACATAGGCAACTTACCGTGACAATGTTGAACAGCTTAGAACTGATAAGGTACTAGGAAACTTTAAATCCAAAACCCTACCTTTTGAGTTTGAAATCAAAATCGGCTGGTGTATTGGAGTATACCTACAAAATCAAAGGTCCCGACCAAAAACCTAGTAAATCAGTATATTCTTCATAATTAGAAAAGTGAAACAATGAACAACAAACCTGAGCAGAAGATATGGCATACGCATTAAGATCAACATCAATATAGTAGCAGCTCACAATCAGATCATCCCCCTGGATAGTTACATATTATCAGGCTAATTTCCACCCAACAAATTAGAAAATTGATTATTCCTGAAGCAAAAGAAGTTAAAATTTTACCTGTATATGATCAAGAACAGACCTAGCGGAATTCAACGAGATACCACGCTCGACGGAAGGACCACCGCACACCAAACCAACTCGAAGAGCTCTTCCCTTCCCCTTCTTCTGATCCTCAACCACAACCTTCGATTTCGTTCTTCCTGCAGAACATCGGATACCTATAGACGCTGAGATCGAGGAGGGAGAGGAGAGGCTTAAACCTTCAAGTTTCGGCTTCGGCGAAGCATCTGGAATCAAAAGCGGCAAGGGAGCATCTGGAAAATCATTGGTGGTGGTGATCGGAGCTCGGAGTTGATCAGAAGAAAGTGGAAATTGGGAGGAAAACGCCATCGGAGAGAGTTGAGCTTAATATTGAGATGTGGAAGAAGCGATCGTAGCACCAAAAATCGTTCACTATCAGTCAGTGTTAAAATCAGAAAATCCTATATAACCGTTGACAACTCCTCTAAAAAAAATCGGCTAATTTATTTTATTTTATCAAAAAATATTGGCCGTCTCTTCCGAAACTCATCCCAAAAAATTCATTTACAACAATGTGCTGTTTTTCAAAACTTGTATAATATTTCTAATCCTTATATAGTTATATTTATATTTACCAAAAAAATCGACTATTTTGTTTTATTCCGTAGGATCCAGTTCATTTTTTTAGTTCATCCAACTAGCAATCTATACGATCTCTTGTGGTTTTATGCTGAAGCATCAATTGAAACATTTCACGTTCAGTATAATGATCTAGCATTATTTCCGTACTGGAGTTTAAAATAATATTGTGCACTACTGACATAAAATGTAATGTGAATAGTGCAGCATTGTTTACAAATGAAATATATCAAAACTGCATTATTATTGCAATGCATTATATACCATAACACTGTCTTTATACGCCCAAACAAACCCTTATTCAGTCCCAAAACAAAAGAAACAAACAGTCCCTTGTAGCGATTTGCATTTGAACAAGTAACCAATCCAAAATTGCAACACCGATTTCCTAGAAAGCAAAGAGCTTAACTATACATGACGCTCAAGCTAATGTTTCCCTAGTGAGCATGTGAAAGGCTCTCAGGTGAGGTCATCCTCCTCTAGCTCCTTGGCTTTCAGGGATTCTTTCACTCTCAGCAACAGGTTTGTTTTCCATGAATCCTGAATCATTGTATAAAAAATCAGATACTAAAATGACAATGCAAAGACTCGAAAAAAGCCACTTAGCGAGAGCAATACCAGAGGGCTCAAGCTATCATACTCCTTGAGAGTATCGGTCAATTTTTCAACATTCTCCTCATCAACTGCGCCTGCTAGATCCTGATAAAAAAAAAACTTGAATGAGTCTATAGAAGTGAGAGAACAAACAGTAAATAGTGGTACATCAAATAACTTACAACTAGGAGTTGGCATTCTCGAGTTCTTGGGAAAGTGGGATCCATTTCCTGAACGACCATACTACAATGTTAAGGAAATAAACCCTGCAAAAATACTTCAAACTAGAACAAAAGAACGAAATTATAACCTGATAACGCTCCAATGCATTATTTATGGCAACGGGATCTCCCTTGCACAGATGGCAAATCCCAGCATTAAGAAGATGTCCTCTAACTCCATACCTCAGCAAATTATTGTGGACAGACTGGCTACCGATATCCTCAAAAATCTCAGCTGCCTTGGTATATCTGTAACAATGTTGAAATTAGTCGAATCAAAATCACAATTCGTAGGCAAGTTAGTGAAAATTGTTTAGGAGTAAGAGAATCATTACTGCTGTTGCTGAGCAGCAAACTGCGCAACTTTCTGCTTGCATTGATTTGCAGACGTGTTCACTTCTTCGCTTTGGTAAAAGTCAGCAGCCCTTTCAAGAAACACGATAGCCTGATCAAGGTTATGATCTTGCTCGTATAATTCCCCGATTTCCTGAACACAACAATGCAAAATCCGATTCATGAATTCTCTCCGTACAATATTTTGTTTTAGGAGTTTCATGTTACACCTCACATAACTTTCTATGACAATATAATAATGTCTTAGAAGACTTTGTCATGTTGGTAGGAGTTTGACCTTGCAATATCGTGCAGCCATGTTAAATCTCCCAAAATCAGAGAATAGCTCAACTGCTTGCTCCAAAGATGAGATGGCCTCTGATGCAAGAAAATGGGAGAGTAATGCAAGGTATTAGATCAAAAACTAAGTATCAACAACAAATATCAAAGAGTTTCATAGAATATTCAAATGTTGCAAACCGAAAGAGGTGAACAACAAAAGCAATCAACGAAATATAAGGAAAATAGAGCCCAGAAAAGCATATTAGCAAAAAATAAGATATATATAGAGGAAAGAGCAAAAACTATAATTTTTTTTTTTTCTTCCATAACTTATAAGAAAGACTCACGTCGAGGAGAGATCTTCTTATAACAGTTTGCAGAATCCACATAGGCACTTGCAGCCTCATGCTTGCTACCAGTCTAGAATATTTGTTGATCTATTAGAACTAGTTTTGTCGAAAATGAAATGGTACGACAGTAAGAATAATGTGAATCTACCTTCAAATGACAATCAGCCAATTTCTTGTAAGCTGTTGCAGCTTGATCCCCTGTATAGATCAGAAACAAAAATTAATTAGAACAATTATATCGTATATCATTGTCAAGTCACCATACGAAATTCATACCAAAACCGACAGAGTCGAATAGGACGAATTTACACAATTGCCATTCATGTACACGACGTTTCTATACACTACAGCGATCATCTTGAGGCAGTCGAACACATAACTGGAATACCTAAATTTTGTTTTCGCTTCCTTGTTTATATGGCCCGATTTAGGTCACACCGTCATAAATTCGTATGAGTTAATGTTTCGTTGGAATTATACAGTTTCCCATTGATTTCTGTACCAACTGGATACTCACACATTATTCATTTTCGTTCCTTTCACATAAAAAGCCATTCAAATGGTCTCAACGTATACCAATTGAATGCCGAAATGTGAATCTCGGTTCATCCAGTTTGCTTTAAATTTGACAAAAATCGATTGTAAAATTATTGCCATGAAGCCGAAACAATTATAACGTAAGCAGATGGAAAATTTTAACAAAAACCTAAGCGGAAACGAAATTGAAACTGGATTCCTGAATCCAAAAGGAAATTACAAAATGAACAAGATACATAATCGAACAGAAGAAGGGAGAATGAAGGAAATCATACAAGATTTGGCAAGTTTGTAGGAATTGGCGGCTTTCTCATACAATTCAGCGGCATCTTCGAATTTCGAACCGAGCAAACTCCATCCGCTGATCTTTTTCTCTGCCTTTTTCTCAAATGCTTCGGCTTTTGTTTTCTGATCCGCCATGGCAGAGCAGAGCAGAGAGACGGGAGATATTGCCTTGCTTCAAGAAAAGGTAATTGGCGAAGCAAAAATGGCTTTAAAGTAGGAAATTGTTGAATGAATTTAGAACTTTTTTTAATTTTTTAATATTTATATTTTCTTCTTTTAATTTTAGCAAAAAAAAAAACGAAATGTTTTTTTAGCTTTGAAAACAATTGCGTATGAGATTTTCAAACCTAACCTAATTTAACCTGTCGTGCATTTCACGATTACCTATTAAAATTACCATTTTTTAAGTATATTTATGTAAATATAATTTAATTTAAATTTGTGACTTAATTAAAAATTCTATACTAATTTGAATTTACCTTGTTATAAGAGATCTTATAAATTAATTAGGTCTTATAGTAATAAACAATTATATCATGACACTGATCATTACCATACCAGATGTATATGTAGTATAATATAATTAGTTATCGTATAATATCAAAAAGTATATTAGAAAAATAAACTTTAAAATTATAAAAGTTAAAAAATATTTAACAGTTTGGAAACGGTTGGTGTCTAAACTCTAAAGTAGCGATGAGGGGGTGAGTAAAGATATTAGAGAATATTTTAGAAATTTTCAGTTTGGGGCCGGTGTTCCAAGTGGTGCACATACTATCTTAAATAGTGTAATAGGGTTTTGAATGAGCGTCATGCTGATGGTTTTCTGGTTATGTTAATAGTGAAATTTTCAAATGTCTTCAACTTGGTTGATAGGACTGTGTTGAAACAATCTTTGATTTCTTGTATGGTTAGGTTGCCCATTTGTATGTTGATGATGAGTTTATATGGTCCGCTACTGATGTGCAACAAGAGGACCCTTTGGGGCCGCTCCTTCTTTTTTTTTCTCTTGTCTTGCATCCCCTTCTTCATAGAATCAAAGATTGTTGCAAGCTTCTTCTACATGCTTGGTATCTTGATGATGATACCGTTATTGGTCGGTCAAAGTAAGTGACTAGAGCGCTTGATGTCATTCGAGAGGTTGGGCCTAGTTTTGGTCTCGAGTTGAATGTTGATAAGACTGAGCTCTTTTGGTCTTCGTGTGATGGGTCGAAGCTTAGAGATAGTATATTCCCTCATGGCATTGCAAGGCCGGCGTTGGGTGTTAAGTTGTTGGGTGGGGCAGTGAGTAAAAATGACGGGTTTGTTAGAGAGCTAGTCATGAAGAGAGCGGTTAAGGCGGTTGAGTTGATGCACCTTCTTCCACATATGGGGGACCCGTAGAATGAGCTTCTCTTGCTTCATTCTTGTATGGGTGTTGCTAAGATGTATTTTAGCTTGAGCACGTGTTTACCGGATCATGGGAGTGTGCAACAACTTATTTTGATTTTGTGTTCCATCGGTTGAGGATATTGTGCTCCGTGGATTGATTGAGGCTATTGTGCTCCGTGGATCGGTGAGGATATTGTACTCCGTGGATCGGTGAGATTTATCTAAAAAACATAAGGCTCGTCCCGATTCCGTACAATTTATAATAGCTGGTACGGGACATGGGATGAAGTCAATCTCGTCCCATCCCGTCTCGTGTGCACCCCTACTTGTGGGGTGTATTGAGATATGTATATACCACAAAATATAAAGCGATAACAAGCATGGTATCGAAGGTTATTGATTTTTTAATGTTGCTTTGTGTTAAGCCGCTTGGAATCAGTTTAACCTTAAATTTTAACTAAATAAATATTTACTAAATAAATAAATAAATAAAATTTGGATCACATTGTTTATAAGGCAAAAAAATTACTATTACATAACTGATGTGTAGTGGGACTATGCGTCAAGTTTAATAAATCCAAAAAATAATATTTTTTTCTATGTTGACGCACAATCTCACTTTTTTTTGGTAGGAAAGGGGCTAAGCCCTAAATTATTAAACGAAAATTACAAACGTGTCATACGAGGAAGGCTAACCACCGGTAAATCGTCTAATAATATACTAGTAACACAAGGCGGAGGATCTTCAAAAACGTGCAAATCAAAATTAAGAGCGAAGACCCCAAAAGCAATCGCATCGGTTGCTCTATTTCCTTATCGAAACATATATATGACTACGTCGAACCTCCTAGTCTCTAGCAAGGTAACCTTGGCACTTGGACACTAGGCTGAAAAGAGTGTGCATCGAGTTCACACCCTCATGAATTAGATCAATGAACATGTAACAAATCCATCTCTACCAAAACCTTCTTGTATCCTCTGGACCAAGAAATATCGACAACAACGTAACCTATTACGATGCTCATTGAAGTCCATCATCTCTCTATAGCGCTCCCAAAGAAACTCCACCTTGTTCATGGCTCAGTTACCATCCTAGAAGATTCTCACATTGCGCCAACACCATATCCACCAAACGGTGATGACAAACAGTGAACTCCACACCACCTAGAAAACTTCCTATTTTTTTAGTATCCACGTTCAGGAACAATCAATCATCCCAAGACAACTCGGAGAAGGTCGAATGGAAGGAGCAGGGACCAAATCGGCCCACAATAGACGGACATGATTGTAGTCTTAAAGGAGACAAATAAGGTTTTCTGGGGTATTCGGGCAAGCATCACAAACCACAATATCGGAGATATGTTGGCGAGCACGCTTGACATTAGTCAAGATCTTGCCCGAGCTCAATCGCCAAACAAAAAAACTAACCCTTTCTAGAGTGTCCATCTTCCATACTTCGGAAAATAAACCATGTCGAACCCCATGTGACACTCCTGCATGAAACATACAAACTCGTGCACTAAGAAAGTGGAGAACTTATCAAACTAGGTCAGGCACCACCAGACACAATCATGTCGCCCTTCAACCTCCAATAGAATCCTAGCAGCAAGCCTCATGAAACAAGAATTTGAGACCCTACTACACGAGGAGTTCCAGTCCCGTCCCACATCGGGCTGCCATAGATCACGAACTCGCAAGTGAAGTTCCAACTCTGACAATGGAGTGTGGCAATGGTACCTTAGAGCATCATCGAAAAGCCACAGATCTGACCAAAACATAGTGTTATTACCATCAATCACATTACAAGCCCGGTTTGGCGCAATAACTGAGTTATAGAAGCTCACCATACCCCTCCAAACCTTTAAAGCTCTTAGAGCTAGTCGAAGGGAGTGAGACCACTCGCCATACTAGACTTTATATTTTTGGAGAATCAATTTGGCCCACAAATGATCCTGACAATGGAAGAGCCTTCAACTAACCTTGCGAACAATGTCCATATTAACCAGTACCAACCTAATCCGCCATCAGAGTGAGGGCAATTAATATCACCACACTTGACTAAGTGTAAGCGTCGAGACCCGAGAGACCTAGCCCATACAAAGTCACGATAGATCCAATCAAGCTTCTCACAAACCGAAGATGGGAGAATCAAGGTCTGCCTGTGATAGACAGAAATAGTAGTGAGAATTGACCCGGCGAGCGTAACCCTCGCAATAATACTTAGAGTATGTCTCTTCCAACCCTCAAATTTCGACGTAAATTTCTTAATAATGGGGTTATAGGTACCAATCTTCACACTCGAAGGGAGGATTGGGATACCTAGATATTTTCCTAAGTGCCTAGTAGCCGGAATGCTGCTTAAGTTGCTTAAACTGGCTTCAAGTTCATCCAACATCTTTTTGTTAGACAAAATCTCCTTCAAAAACTTTTCATAAAAGAGCATATTCTTAAGAGCTTCAACAAAAGGGATATTCAAATTCAACTTATTGATCCTCTCCAAGAATCTACCAAATTTCTTGTCAAGCAGTGCCTTGGCCTTCTTTTGAGGAAAAAGAAGTGAAGGCTTTGGTGTGGCTGAAACTAGTCATTTTGGTTGGACATCTTCCTTTATAATCTCTTCCTCACTAAGATCCTCTTCAATCACTTTCTTTTCCTTTTGCTAGCAACATCCGTCTCAATAGGTGGTCTTGACTCAACTTTTCTCTCACTCCTTAGTGTTATAGTCTTGCAAGACTCCTCTTGAATCATGTTGCCACTTTCTCTAGGATTGGCCTCGGTATCACCCGACAATCTCTTGTTAGCTTTGCTTGAAGATGCTTGTGATTCAATTTGTTTCTCCATCATCTTTTGGCCTTTCTCTAGTGCCTCAACCATTTCAAAGAGCTTCTTCATCATTTGCTTCAGCTCAACCTCCCAACTCGGCCTATTTTCTTTCTGTCTTTGAGGAGGAACGTAAGCTTGTTATTTCTCCCTTTGGTAGGGTTGTTGAATATCATTGTTGTATTTGGTCTTCTATCATATCCTCCATTGTAGGTGTAACATGCTTGTTCTTATTTGTTTTTCAAACTCCTAAGATAAGACTCACAATTAGATATGGTATGATCAACAATATGACAATATTGGAAGAAAATGGATTTAGAAGAAGAAACTTCCCTTTTATTTTTCTCTTCCAATAACTTCTTCAACTCAGCCACTTGATTTGTCAAGGCATCTACCTTGGCATATATTGTTATCTCTTCGGTCACTTTGTAGAGCTCTCTTTAGCTTGAATATCTTTCACAATGCCTTCTTTTTTTTCCTATGAATTCCCAAGCCTCGTCTACATCCATATCTACAGATGTTCCACCGGATAGGGAATCGATATTGTCCCTAGTTTGATTGTCCAAGTCTTTGTAAAATAGCTCCAATAAGACCAATTCTCACAAGTCTCGATCATCAAGTGCTCTCTCGTCCTACTTTAAATCTCGTTCTTTGTCGTCTATTATTGTTGAAAATGGTCATAGAATTACTGTTGTTGGCTCGAGTCACTCAACCTTCCCACACTCCCACAATCTTCACCTCCGATCCTTCCTCCATGCCCCTAACCTAGTTAAAAATATGAATTCGGTGCGCATATTTTCTATTGATAATAACGTGGTTGTACAATTCGACCCTTTGGTTTTTCTGTAAAGGACCTTCTCATAGGAAGCACTATCCAACAATTTGATAACTTGGGTGATCTCTATCTTGTCACTTCTTCCACGTCAGTTTCTAATAAACACCCCAAGTCTAGTCATGTTGTTGTTGAGTTTTCACGGTGACATGCTCGCCTAGGTCATCTAGGAGATCATGCCCTTCGTGCTCTCTGTCCGTCTTTGAGTCAGTCAACCACTGTCACCAAAAAGATTATCTGCAAATATTATCAATTAGGCAAACACAAACACCTTCCGTTCGTACTTTCGATGTCTTTGACATTGTCCACTATGGTTAGTAGCTAGACATCACTTGTTCCAACATTTCTGGTTTTAAATATTACTTGGTCTTGCTTGATGATTTCTCAAATTTTGTTTGGATCTTTCCTCTTAAATACAAGCCTGACACCTACACTCATATTTTGTGCTTTTATAGTTATGTTCAAACACAGTTTCAACGTAAAAGCAAAAACTTTCCATGTGATATTGGAGGAGAGTTATACAATCTTTCCTTCCATAATTTTGTCAAGGTCTTGTTATTCGTTTTTTATGCCCACAAAGTTCCCCTCAAAATAGGAAGGCATAAATCTTACACACTCTTAATGACAAAACACGCGACCTAAATTTTCATGTCTTCATACCCTCTTCCTATTGGGTTGAAGCTTTTATTGTCGCTTGTTATTTCCACAACATCATTCCGTCTAAAGCCATAGCCAATCAAACTTCCATGTTTATATTGTTTGGTCGTTTACCTTCCTATGATCATCTTCGTGTTTTTAGCTATCTTTGTTTCCCCAACATGAGCGGCATTGATCCTCATAAATTATCACCTCGTTCTACACGATGTGTGTTCCTTGATTATCCCTCTAAACCATAGTGGGTATAGGTGTATGCGCTTAGATAGTCACAAGGTAATTTTGTCCCGTCACATTGTTTTTTTACGAAGATCATTTCCTGTTTTTTACCCCACCACCACCACATTCACCAAACTGAATTGATGACCCGTAGCCATCTCACCTTTAAGATATGCATGTTTCTACACCCCAATCCGCACCCTAGATTGTCATCCCAGGCTGCGCCTGCAGTTGTGCCCTCTCTTTCCCCAAGAACCCAATCCCATACCGAAACTCTAGATCTCTTAACCTTACTCCCTCACTTTTTTATGCATCCCCTGATCCTCTTCTGATCCAGTAGCCACATCCATCCCGTAATTCCGGCATGCAGACTCGTCTCTAGTCGGGAATCATTAAACCCAACTCCAAATACGCCTTAACTTCCACTGTCGTATCACCAGTACACAAATCACTTACCCATGCAATGAAGGATCCTCATTGGCTTTCCGCAATTAATAACGAGTATAGGGCATTGATTAACAATGGTACATGGGAGCTTGTTGCTCGGCCTTGTGAGAGTAAAATCATCCGTTGTATGTGGTTATTTAAGAACAAGTATATCCAATGACACCTTGGAAGGTTACAAAGCTCAACTAGTTGTAAATGGAAAAAAATCAACAAGTTGGAATTTATTGTGATGAAACGTTCAGTCTTTTGGTTAAACTAGCAACCATTCGTATTGTCTTTTCTATTTTTGTATCACGCGGCTGGCCTGCTCACCAACTTGACGTACAAAATGCTTTCTTGAACGGATTTCTCAAGAAAACTGTTTATATGCACCAACCACCGGGATTCAAGAACCCCAATCAGTCAGACGACGTTTGCTTACTCCATAGATCCCTTTACGGCCTAAAACATGCTTCGTGTGCTTGATTCTAGATATTTGCTTCTTTCATCAAACCATAGGTTTTTGTGGTTGCAAATCAGTTCAGTACCTTTTTGTGCATCATGGTCGGTCATGTACTGCCTATCTTTTACTCTATGTGGATGATATTATTCCAATAACATCGATTATTTCCCTCTTATGCACCGTCATGAATTTCCTTCAATGCAAATTCTTCATTACGGACCTAGGGGGCCTCCACTATTTTTTGGGAATTTCGGATTCCCGCCTCTAGTTCTGGCATCTTTCTTCATTAGCAGAAATATGTCATGGAAATCTTACAGAAGGCAGTCATGACAGCATGCAAACCTGCTACTACGTCATTTGATATAAAGGTTAAGCTTAGTGTCACATTGTCACCTTTGGTGTCTAATCCTACAACTTATCGCAGTCTTGCCAACGCTCTACAATACCTGACCTTCACGTGGCCTGACATTGCTTATGTAGTCTATCAAGGTTGATTGGGCTAGTTGCCCAGACACCAACAGGTCAACATCAGGTTATTGTGTCTATTTGGGTGACAATATAGTGTGATGCGCCCTTGACCACCATGACCGTAGATGTGGAGGACGATGCTTTGCGGGTTCGCTCCGATGGACCGCTCACTTGTTCCCGAGCCAAAGCCATCGCTCAAGCTGCCGGATCAATTATCATGCGCACCATCACATCTCTCGGACCCGTTAGTGGCATGCCATGTCTCCACTTTTCCATGGCATAGGTTACCGGCTCCGTCCACACATGACCCCATTAGCGGTATGTCTCATCTTTCCGGCGCCATGACATTAAGCTAACATATATTATTATATTTTTGCATTTTTGCATTTTAAATAATAGACTTTATATTTTCGGAACTTTAACTCTGGAACTTAATTCCGGGAGGTAAATGTCGACCATTGATAGTCTTGACATTTCAATTCGGGAGTTAGCCCCGACTTTATTTCCCGTCATTTATTTCCGTCATTTAATTTCCGACTTTTGGTTTGGCCCGCATCCACTATATAAGGGATACTTGGCCTCACTTGTAAAGCATGTTCATTTTAATCAAGTATAATTAAAGGAAATTTCTCTCTTGATTTTGGACATCACTTCCTCTTCAATCCCCTCAAAATTCTTCCTTGGATCTAAGTCTTAGATCCAAGAACTCACATTCGATAATTCTTCTAAAGAATCAACCCTCCAATCCACTAAAACGTTTGTTCGATCTCCCTAGATCGAATTAAACCTTCGCTTCCACCTACCAAAGTTTTATCCAAGTCCCACTTGCACATCTACAAGGAGTAGTTGAAGCTCTAACTTAATCTAGATCCGAAGTTCGTCCTTCAACGCATCCAAGGACGCATAATAGTGTCATGGTCTTCCAAATGCTATGTCACCATCACCCGGACAATATTCTCACCGATGCATATATTAGGCAAAGCAAAATTCACTTTTCTTATATGCAAGTTGGTCATTCGAGATTCTCGAGCTCCAACTTGAGGAAGCATGTAGATGTAAATAATGTTTGTCGGATTTATGTAATTATCTTTGCTTTAGGCTTTATTTTGTAACTAGCTTAGTACCCGTGTTTGCACGGAGTTGGTAAAAAAGCAAATAAAATTATTATTAATATGACAAAAAAAAAATCAATATCATAATAAAATAAATATAAAATTTATGTAAAATTATATAATAATCAAAAAAAAAATTCAATAATATCAAATAGATTTATAATTATATTATTAACTAAGTTAATTATGTATTTTGTGTGATATGGAGTATATTAATAATAGTATAACATATTTCATATATATGCATGAATTTTACATATACTTTAAAGTGTATATATCTATATATAAAATAAAGATACATTGATATATTCTCACCAAATGAGTATAATTGGTACATTAATCTTAAATAGGCAATATGATAATAGGTAAAAAAAAATTCCTATAATTACAAAAAAATCATTAAGCAAACAAAATCAAATAAATGATATAATCTCCTTATTTAGATAATGATGATATCATTTTGTATTTTAATTTGGAGAGAACTAAAATTAAAAGAATATGTACACATATGTGACGCAACTTAATGACGACATGTGACAAAATTCAATGTGACATAATTTAAGGACGACATGTGTCATAATCTGAGGTGACGCGATGCTAGGATGGCAAGTGGTTAAAATCAATGATGCTTTTAAGTATTATATATTATACAGTAGATTAGTCAAGTTAACTCTCTAGCTTCCTGCTGTGATTTGTGTGGCTAATTAATAGTATAAAATGAACTACTCGTGGGTTAATCCAACCTAATTCACTTTCACTTATAACCTAATTCTTTAATATTTCATCACCCCCACAGACTGAAGCTTGTCTTTTGTGACTAATAGTTGATTAATTAATCTAAGATCCTAGCTTAGCCGACCAAACCTACTTCTAATAAAATAGTACGAAGTACATCATTAATGCCCTGAATACAAATTAAAATATTCCACAAAGATCAATCTACGAACCCATTTGAGTAATTTGCAAGTTGAATTTTTTTTTAATCACATTATAACCTAAATAATGACCACTTAATCTTTGGCCCCGCACAAATTATGTTATACTTCCAAAAATTAATACGTTTTTTAAGTGATAAGGCCACTATTCTACATCATCTACGTGTCACGACAATTCTAAATTACATGCTTTATACTCCAAATTATTTGATACCATACATCAAAAAAAATTTCTTCCAGTTTTATAATTGCTTAGTTGATTAAAAGTATTGGATAATACTCATTTTAGTTTTTACATCTAACAACTATTAAAATTAATGATAACAAAATAAAGCGTTTTCAAAATGTTTTCAAAAAGCGGATTTTCAGTATTTACAGACAGCGCATAACCAAGATTTCCTTCTTGCCATACCTACTGATGGACTTGGACAATGTATGTCTCAGTATCGCACGATCCTTAAGTATCGCCTTATGATTCCTTTGTTCTCGTCTGGTATGTTTTGTCCTATGCCTAATTGTGGGAGGCCTTTGGATGTTTTTTGGGGAGCATGCGGTTCATTGTAAAGAACTACCCGGCTTCAAATATAGGCATGATCTTGTTCGTGATGTTTTATGTGATGTGTTTAAGAGAGCAGAGATTTCGGCCAAGAAAGAGGCGTCTGTATCCTTCTTGACTAATCCGCGTGAAGGAAGGTCTACGTTGAAGCCTGCAGATGTGTTGGTTTTTGGATGGGTGGGTGGGAAGCATGCTTGTATTGATTTGGCATGAGTCTCTCCTTTAGTTGGTTTGGATAACGGGCCTTTTGTGGTGGGTAAGGCTGCTCTCAACGCGGCGTCTTTGAAGGTGGCTAAGCATGAAAGGGCTTGTCTTGGAAACCAACATGTGTTTCTTCCGTTCGCTTTTGATACGTTTGGTTTTCTTGCGTCAGATGCAGTCGAGATTCTCAAGAGGGTGCAATGAGTCTTGCATGGTAATTTTGTGTCACCTAGGTCTTCAAATGTAGTGTTTACGAGGATCGGATTTGCTATTCAGAAAGGGTTAGCAGCACAACTTGTTGTCCGCCTAACTTCTAACTCGATGTAATAAAAACTTGTTGTTCTGTAAATAGTAAAACTAAAAAACATTAAACTTAAATCATATACAAATTAAAACTCTGAATAAATGATAATGTTACTTATCTTATTGGCAATTGTGTTCGGTCCAACAATCTAACCACGAGAGTTCCGTTACCGGCCATTCTTTTGTCCTTTTTCAAGAAGTAAACTTACGAGAGTGTCTTTTATAACTTAGAAGTGATTCAATTGAATGAGATATACTAGGGTTTGAAACCATTAATTTCGATTAGGTTAATGCGAATTACTTAATCCTAACCATACAACGACTCATGTACGTAAAAATATCATTCACATTAATAGCTACATGTCGTGCAACCTAAGTGTAGGACGTTATGTGTGGCGCTTTACTTAGGTGTGTTTGGTAGAACTAACTTTTTATAGATCTTTCGCATGTTTTGAAAAAATTGAAAGTTCTCTACTATTTAGTAATATTAGATTATTTGATAAATTAGGGTTTTGTAGATTATTGAGGAGTTTTTTTAAAATCTGTTAATTAGTTTTTCATAATTTTAGACCAATTTATCCTAAGTTCATTTATATTTTTTATTATAATTTTTAAAATTTGTCCTTTTTGATAATTTACGTTACAAATCTACCCTTAAAATTCACTTATTAACGCTTTTAAATTTTTCAATAGGTTTCATATATTATAAAACTACTCAATACTATGTCTAAAACAACTTAAACTACCAAAATAATTATAACCTACCACAAGATCATGTTCAACCCAACAAGACTACTAAAAAGCTCGGTTATGTTTAGATTTCATTTCTACAGGATATATTTTTCTGATTTTAAATAGTTTTCTCATTTGTTAGTAGGGAAATATTGTCAATCAAATTTCGGTTATCCATATAGGTTGGAAAATCATTAATCAATAATTTCTTTTTGTTTATATTATCTCTTCTGGCACATGGACAAAAGGACATGTATATTCTTAACTTTTTGTTCTGTTTAATTTTTTTTTTATGATAAGCACATAATAAATGGAACCCACATTTGAATGCACAATATTTGTCAAATAATTTAGCAATTTTTTTCTTCAAAAAGTATATACCAAATATTGGATGATAATCTTGTTTTATATGAAAGTTTTCTAGTATAATTAATCAAATTAACATAATTAAAAGTAATACTGTATTTTTCGTATTAAGATGCTTTAAAACTAATAGCTATATTTTGGGGGTTTTATATAAATAAAAAAAAAAGTACAATATTTGTTAAAACAAAAATAGGCAATATCTTGATAATGTTTCTCTAGTTGTGATCCTACACCTCGACCAGCACTAAATGGAAGAAACTTAAGATAAATTATAATTAAGCTAGCGCAAAAATACTTTTGGCATGTGATGTCATGCAGAGAAGGAAGTGAATTAAGATCAATAAGAATAATTAATTAAATGAGCTCTTTGTTAAACTAAGTTAATGTAAACTGTAAAATTTGGCATTTCCCATTATTTAAATGAGGTTTATAATTAGCTTATAAGAATACGTTGCTACTCATATTATTAAAAATTTTCTTTTTTAATGGGGTGTATACAAATGACTATAAAAGTTAAGCGTGTTCATGTGAAAGCAAACAAATAACTCTAGAGTTAATAGGTGACATCTTGAAAAGTTTATGTTCGAACATGATTTACATGAGAAGAGGCTTTACAGCGTTCCTAAGACCTCGGGTCTTACGTCAACACACCAATTTATTTTTAGTGAAATACTTTAGTAACTTTTGTAATCTAAAATACTTTATTTAAACATTTATGAAATGTCATAAAATATATTTTACTAATGATAGAGTCCGTTTTACGCACGAGCTTCTTCTAATAAATTTACAAATAAGAATATTATTAGTGTAATAACCGCACATTGTGCGGGGTTTTGAATACTATTGAATTAGACGTATTTATTTGTTATTATATATTTTTTGTATTCTATTCACATATAAATATATTGATTTCAATGAAGAAGTGGACACATTATATGATATATTTATAGGTCAAAAAATTGGTTATCTATTTTATTTAGAAAATAATAAAAATTTAGAGTTAGCAAATAATTGACATATAAAATATAAAATTAGAAGAATTATATATGAACTTGATTTTATGTTTTTGCAAATATACATTGGATAAGTTTTGAATTCGTTGAAAAAAACTTGTAACTCTAATTAACGATAAACATTCACAAAATTTTCTATTTTTAAGACACTTAATTAATATAAATTTTTGTTAACGTAAAAGATTTACTAACTTTTCTATTTTCTAAACTTAATTAATATGACTTATTATTAACAATATATTTTTGGACAAACATTATATGATATATTTATAGTTTTGAATTCGTTAATTTTGAGGTTGCGTGAATCTGATGTTGACACGTGGTAATAAGAGTCTCTCCTTCAATACTTATAAGATTATTTTCTCAAAATGAAGTCATATTTTCTCGGACTTTTAAGAGTGTTACATTTAACCTAAATGATTTATTAATATTGTGAATAAACAATAATATTTTTCCTCGTCTATAAATAAAAACATATCAATTTCAAAACGTGATTTCTAAACGTACGATAAAGAAATTAATAAGTTATAATACAAATATCAAACCTTCGTGTACTCTACACTCTTTCATCCATTACTTCCAAACTTCAGCCCCTAAAAACCATTATCGAACTCCTCTTTATCGGCCCAAAGATGGGCGGAAGTCGAGTTGCAACCTTGAATTCATACCTCCGTCATTTCGTACTTGACGTCATACAACTACACTATTTTTTAATCTTTGGATTCTTGGTCATTGATCAATAATTTAAAAAAAAAGGGGAAAATAGAGCAAATAAAAAAAAAAAAAAGGCAAACAAATAGATGCTCATTCACTTGTGTTCTTCCTAGTCTTAACCCCTAAATATTAGCTCGGTGAAGGCTATTTGCAAGTTGACCATTATATGATCAAACTTAAAATATTGTGTTTTGAATTATAATAAACTTTTAAAAAATATAAAAAAACATAATATTAAAATAGACAATTTCTCTCGTATAGCAAGCAATAAATTCAAAATGTTTAATAGAGAAGTTTGAACAAGAGCAAACAAAGAGGCGATTGGGCAAATAAGGCCGCATATATAGTAGAGCATGGCGATGGTGTACGTCAAATCACGATTCTTGAACAGATTTGATTGTGATGAGTGTCGTAGTGACACCCATAGCACGCACAAAGATCAAACCTCATATATGTCTTCTATTAAGATGGAGATGAAGAGGAGATGCAAGAATTTTTATAGTTGTAGAGTGAAGAAATAATGTCACTATAAATTAGTAATTACGGATGTAAAGAATTAGTGATATTGAGAAATCAGTTCCAGGTAGACCATAAGTACGTTGGTTGTTTGGAGGAATTAGTTGACTTAATATGAGGTAATAAAATGAGGAGAAACCATGAGCTTCTGTTTTTAAAAATTACTAATATGTAAATATGAGATAATAGTTAATTAGTTTTATATGAGACAATTAATATGACAAAAAGTAAAAAAATATAGTAAGATCATTCATATTTAAAATAAAAAACTAATCAACTATCATCTCATATTTGCAAAGGGTTAGCAAACCATTATTATAACTTAATCAGAAATCCTCGTTTGAATAATGTAGGATGACAATTGTATGGGTGCTACACAATTAATACTATCTCAAAAAATGGAAATATAGGAGAGAAAAATGCTCTCTCAAATGCTTTAAAAAAAATATGCGGTTATAGTTAATTAGTTTTAAATGAGACAAACAATGTGTCAAAAAATAAAAATATAATATAATAAGATCATTCAAGGTTTAAAAGGTAAAATTTAATTTTTTTCTCAAAAATTAAATTATAAGGTTTTAATATTAATCAGTTTATACTCTCTTAAAAGCTAAAAATATAGGATAGTAAGATATATCGATTAAACTTCTAGCATAATAAATGTAAATTTGTTTTTTAATTATTAATGTATTAATAACTAATTTAAATTAATGGTTTAAAAATAATTTAATAACACTAATTGTGGGTTTATCGCATTACATATTTACTCTCAAAATGACATAAGTATAATTAAAAATTGGATTTAAATACAAAAAATAGTAAATTTGCTTATTTTCTCTCTCACGTTTCTCGTATCGATCGGTTTCTTGTACAGTATGTTCTTGTACCTAGATTTTTTCCCCCTCTTATTGTTGCATATTTTTGTTCTTAAATCATTTATTTCGGTCTCTCAGTCACTAAACTTATTGTCTAGACAAATTGTGTGTAGGAAGCTCAAAATACAACTCCTATGGGATTAATTGTTGATGGATTTGATTATTATTGAAGTGTGATTTGTAGAATTGATTGATTTGGTAAATACTAACTGATCATGCGTACAATTGGATCCTACTCATATATCTATGAGAAGTTGAGTGGAAATCCAGGCTGCATAACAAGACGTTCCAGTAGCTAAAGAACAAGATTGACCAGCAAGAATCAACTAATCGCAAAGATTAAGTTAAGGTGTTGTCCATACCTAAAGACCGCACAAAACTATACTTTTTCAATTTAAATACACATTTTTTGTGCACTTCTTTTAGCTCCATCACCCCTTTTCCGGAGCTATATATTGCCTATATCACTATATGATCACTAGATTATAAAAAAATTAAGATATGAAACACGTTGTAAGATGAAACATGACAAGTTCAGACCGGCATAAAATTACTATAAAACCAGAAAATACTATAGAAATTAGTAAATAAAAAGCGAATTAAAAATAAAAAGGATTTGGAGAGAATAATGGTTAAGATATATTTAACTCTAAGTGAAGTTTTTTTCTCTGCAACTTCATGCTAATAATAGCCCTACCTTCATGAGAATATGAGATCGATTAATCATACAAGAGAATCGAGCAGTAAACTATAGTGTGAGTCGGAACAAAAACAATCAAGAAGCCATCAACTGTTTGCTCATACATGCATAATTTGTGGGAAGCGGTTAATGATCCGACTATTCTGAGTATAATAGTGTGATTTTTAATCTAGTTTGTTAATCATGAAGAAGATATAAAGCAATATCGGCACAAGAATTGTTTACGCAATTCAGGTGTTTAAACATTACGTCTGCGGAACCTCAAGAGGGGAGATCCGGTCCTAACTTTCACTAAACATTCAAGACAATTTGCAATAGGAGTAGATCGTAGAAGCATGCAAGACTACTCAAAGAACTAACTCTAAACTAGGTTTACGAAGTACAAGGATGACGAGAAGATAGAGATAGGAAACGAAATAGCCCATGTTTAGCTAAACAAAGCTTCGATCAAAACTTTGTTATCTTCGTGTTGAAGACTCTCGCCGGAGGATCCTAGATCCAAGGTTGAAAACGACTTGCAATCGTCACGGCAACCTCCTCTTCTCTTCTCTCTCAAACATTTCTTTGGACAAAAAACCCTAGCTTATTGGATATGAGCTGTGAAGTCTCTCTCTTAGGATTTCGACAGCTCTTTGTAATGTATATATATCTCAGAGCAAGAGCCAAAACTCGTCGTTTCAATTAATGAATCGACTGGTTCAGCGTTTGTTGTTGAACCATACCAAACTGAACCCGATTCATCTTGAAACAGATCAGCTTTTAATGGATCAAAGTCCCATCAAAGCATAATCTAATAAAACATATACACGGTACACTGATGTTGCCAACAAACCACAACAAACAACCAAGTACTAAGTGTTGAATAATCCACCTCAAATATACGATAGCATCTCTTGAATCTATGCTAGGTACCAAAATTAGAAGATTTCTCATCTAATTAACAACAAATGATTCAAGAGCCACTCATAACACATATTTGAGCATATCATAAAACAACCTAATCTAGAGTTATTACATGAGATATATCTTTCATGCTTAACAATCAAAACATCTTATTACAAACATAAATATAAATTAATAACATTTACAAATAGGTAGATGATTAAGTGAAGTGTTTTAAAGACGTACGATCAAAACAAATTGGCACTGATAATTTATCTTTACCCATCTATGTTCACAAGTACACTATTGTGTAGTCTATGGATGCATGATCATACACTGATGCATTATTAGGTAGAGGAACGATGTAAGCTTGTTTTACGGGAAAGGAAAAACATCATTTTATCGTTATTTTTTTAAAAAAGTTAGAAGTTTATTCAAAGCCTTAGGGTTTGTTTGGAGTCCCTGTTTCAGAAGCTAATGGAAAAAAAAATAAGTTAAGAAGTGGGTGTTTTGGAACACATTACAAAGATTATGGTAGCAATAAATGATTATATTACAAATATAACTCTATAAATATTAATATTAAATGAAAAAGTGAAACTCTTTAAAGTATTTATACATATATCACCTATAATAAAATTTATTCTCTCAAACACTCATCAAGCTTATAATAATAATAAATAAAAAAACCTATTTCATTAACCTACTAATTTTAGTCACCAATAAGCTTCAACTTCAAATAAGTTTCGACTCCAATAAACTCATCGTTCTTAAACGAAACCTTAGTAAATCTCGGCACTTTTTAACTTATTTAGATGCTTGTTATTAGTGCCACATTTATTTCGACCATAAAAAACGTCGAGATATTTTTTCGCTTATTCTGCATGCTCATTTTTTTCAACATAAGAGACAAATGACGATATAAAAAAAAGCGTATATAATGACACATTTTTTCCTAGTAGTGACCTTGTATATATGTCACGGACCGCTCATCCGTGACGACGCCTAAATTGGCGAAGCATGACGACTTGCCAAGATACACCACCAAGACAACCTTTGACAAGGATAAGAAGTCGTGGCATGAAAGAAGGCCAATGTATATAAGCCTTGTCAAGATGGCACGAAGGAGACAAGGAGTCTTCCGGGAAAATCCAGGACGATCACAAAGGATCCAGAATACCCATGAGGATTCCGGAACGCGACAGAATATTCCGGAAGACGGTGGAACATTCCGGAAGGTGGAGGAACCATTCCGGAATGTGGAGGAACATTCCGGAAGGTGGAGGAACATTCCGGAATAACGTGGAATTATGTAGACTTGTGTGGAAACTTCTGGAACATTGTGGACTACTCTAGAGAATGACGGAATTATCTAGGACCGTGTGGAATTCCGTAGGCTTGGCTAGAGCCCTACGGAATAATCTAGAAGTGTAGAGAAACCTAGGTTTAGTTGTAGAGAGGAAGGCTCCGGAATGATCTAGGAGAATTGACTTCCGGAACCTTCTCATAAAGGAGGTGGCCTTGGGCTATAAATAGGGAGTGTCACCCCCTCATTTGCATCATCCAAGTTCCAAGCTCTCATCCAAAGCATTGTAAAGCTCTCTTATAATACAAAACTTTCTTTCCCACACACAAAGCCTTCAAAGTTCTCTTAGCCATCAATCTTAAGTTCTTTCGTTGGCAACATCGGGAATAGGCTGATCTTAGCACGACAAGGGGTCGAGACATGCTAAGAGCCGCACGGTTTCGAGTTAGGAAAAATTCAGCCCGTGACATATACGTGAATGATCGCACAATTTATAGATGCACGATGACGCGTCCCTTACTACATGATCGTGCACTTTTAATATGCGGTCACACACCTGTAAAACAAAGTTCATTAAACAAATCAAATTATAATTTTGAAAACGAATAAGGGGGCGTACATCAACCCTTTGTACACACATGACTATATACAAATTACTTAGTCACGGCAAACTACATCATTAGTGCTAATCGGACACAAAAACTAGCATCATAGCATGAAATTAAATTCAAAACAAATATGCTACGGAGTTCATTTCAAATTGAACCGAATATGGTGATGGACGAGTTTAATAAAAATAATGATCCGTATTTTGTGATTTGCCATTAACCATGTAATAGGTCAGCATTACGTTATTCTCAGAATTTATTGGTGCCTCGTGATAAATAAGTAAATAATCATTTGAGCATTATAAGACATGTCTCTTTCGCTAATCTTAGGCCTAGATTTCGTGTAGCAGAAAACACAAATTAATTGATGGCGATATATTAAATTATTAAGCATGTCAAAAAATATCTTATTTTACGTGACATCTTTCCACATTAGCAACTAGTGGGCTTTGATAAGGATGGGACTCCATTTTTTCTATAATTCTGAAATTCTTAATCCTTGTTTTTTAAAGACATGCTTGTGTAATATTATGATAATAGCATTCAAAACCAAGCAACAATTCAATCACTAAAAAGCCCTAACTACTGAATTTTTCTTTAGGTTAAATTCAATACAGACTATAGATCAACGATCATGTACATTATACCAAAATCCAACGCATAAAACTAACTATTATTATTATTTATTTCATCAAATAACTATATTAAAAGTAGTCAACTAAGTATGTGTTTTTGTGGTGGAGGTGCACTGACGCCTATAGTGGTGTTACATCAGTTTTGGGTGTAAAGAGTGGTGTTATATCATACAGTAATAACTATGGGCTCACGAGCGTTTTTAGTCGTGAATTTCATTAAATTATTTATGAAAGAATTGAGTTGATAAAGTTTGTTTTTATATGAAATACAAACTATGTGCTTTCTCAATTACAATAAATTTTAAATAATTAAAAAATTAGGAGATATACCTATCTATAGCCATTGTTTCTAATTTATCGTTAAATCTATAATCAAAGATTTTGCAGTTTCTATCAATGACGTTTGGACGAACCGACCAATTTGACGGTTGCTTCGCTTCTTCTAGGTTGCCATACAGCCGGGGGAGTCTGCAGCCGGCCATCATCGACGCACGTTCAGTGCAAGCGGCGACAAAGCTTCCGGCGTCGAAGATGCATCCCAAACGATAAAGCAGAAGTACCAAAAGGATTCCATTGACACCGGCGTAAAAGATGCATCCCGACACCTTTCCCTCGTCCACCACCAGCGACGAAGCTTCTTGACGTTGACGCCGATTGAGAAAATTACAAAATTTTGGGCAATTTACAAATTTGATTTAATGTTTTGAAAAAATTACAAAATTTTCCCTAAAGCTGGGTGTTAACATTTCAATATTGAATTTGGGTATTAAAATATAATTATCGGATATACAATAATTATTATTATTATTATTATAGTATTAAAATTGATTATGTTACAACTTAATTATTTTGTGATGTATTGGGTAATTAAGATTGAGTATTATAATTATGATTTTGTATAATTTTTTTGAAAATAAAAAATAAAAAATCGTAATTAGTATAATAGAAAATAAAGGAGTGTTACAAAATAAAAATGCCTAATATATATTTTTATATGCAATAGAAACAAGTAACCTATTCTCTCATTTCACCCATTATTTATAATAAGGTAAAAGTTCTATACTAACGTAAATATTTGGTTGTAATTAGATGATTTTCGATCTTGTAACTTACCGACAACGTAAATACAATAAAGTATTATAATAGATAGCTACAAGAAACTATGATGATAAATCATTAAGAATTTGAAGGAGATATATAATGTGAGTGCAAACACTATAAAGTCACGTCTATATAGTAAAATCGGATCAAATCTTATCTTATAGTATCATATATCAATTAATATCAACGTTTTCCTCCAACGTCTTCTCTTTCTTTACATGTTTCTAGCACAAAACACAAGATTATAAGATTGGAATTAGGTCATGTTTAAGAAATTAGATTTATAATTGTATTGTGATTTATGATAGTGTTTTTTAATAGATTTTATAGATTTGAGTTTTAAAAAGATGTTGTGGCAAGCTTAAACATGTGTTTAGTAAAATTTGATTCATAGGGTTTTTATACATGTGCACTTTATGTGATGTTAAACGAAAATCAAATCTAAAAATAAATGGAATCGAATCTGAAAAAATTAAAAAGATCCTTCTACCATCTTCATTCTCTTATGTCCCCATTTTCACAAACTTTAAATATTTAACAAGATTATCATTCAAGATTCAACAAAATAACGATGTCGCTAACAAAGTCTCCGCTTGTTGGGAGATGTATGTAGGTTAAGTTTTTTCATCTACTGCTAAATTTTTTCGACCTATAAAGATGGAGAGTTGCACAATATTGTTTTTTTATTTTTGCTTCATCTTAATTTCAATTTCAATTTCAATTTCAATTAGGAAGTCAAGAGTCATGCCACCATCGTTTTTCATCTCATCTTTTATCCCAGATCTCCCGTATAAAACGTATTAATAACAACTAAGGGAAGATATTTTCTATTCAATTGAAATTTAAAAAGTATTAGATCGGGTGAATTTTAGCATGAGTGCTGAAATTTTGTTATTCACTTCATTTTAGAGTCTAAAAGAGAATAAATAGAAAACCTAAATCCCTAAAATTTTAATTTTTAAGACTCTTAAAATCTCATTTTAAAATCCATTAAAATCAAATCTAAAACAAAACCTAATTACAAAATCTTAACCTAAACTCTACAAGAACTTGATGAGACCCACTTAAATCTTTAAAAAATTTATTAAAAAAAAAACTCCCCAGGCCAACTACTCAACCAAACGTTCTGGACAAAAGCTCATGTTTATTGAGTAGAAGGACGATTACATATAACATGTATGCTAAATCTCGAAATCTTATGTTATCCTAAGGACAAAATAGAAGGCGATACAATCATAAACCTTGTACAGTTATACTCTTATTTATTTGAGAGACGTAATTTAATTTCTATACTATATATTTATTTTACTTACTCCAAATTCACTTTATTATTTCATTTTATTGTAAATAATAACTTGTTCATTTCTTTTATCATATAAAATTGTTTTCCTTATAATAACAATTCAATATTTTGACTACTATTTCATGTTTATACCCTAATAAATAAATAAAAACATAGTAAGTCATTTTTAAGATTAATAGCTCATTTTAATTATTAATAATTTATTTTTATAAAACTAAAAAAAAATTATTGTAAAGGAAATTATGCTCATAGAATAAAAAGTTACTAGTACGCAAAATATAGACAACATATTGTTGTAAGATAACTTCTCAATCCATCTGTATCCCTACAGGCCAATAAAATATCCTGACTTTATCATTAAGTTATTAATGCCATTATATCTAGGAAATGATTATTAGTTAATGCATGTCATGAATGCAAGTTTTGAGTTCAGCAGATCGATCAAACATTTTTTTAATTTCTATCGGTAAGTATGTTCAGGTTTGACCGACAAACAAGAGGTTTTACGTCAAGTCAAATAACCAGTAAATCACTTTTATTACCCACCTGTTAATTTTATCGGTTGTATTCACTCAGTTGAGTAATTGAGATTGTTCGGTTTTGACTATTTATATTTGTTATCAACTTAAATTACATACTTAAAAGTGTTTTTGGATAGGTAACACGAAAATTATACTTTAAAAGAAAATAAATAGAAATGGGTTGAACAATGTATACTTTTTCGGATTTTCACCCGTATTTTAGGTCTAGTGATTCGAGTATTCAACAGATGAAGTAAAAATATACTGATAATGGAGAATGTTAATAACTATGTGGTAATGAAGTTAGTTTTACAGTTCAAAAACTTGCATATAAAGTTACATAAGATATGTAATAAGTTACAAAAACACAGTCTGGCTTTTGTATATGTGGTCACACCCGACATTATTTCGTGATCCATTTTGCCATTACCAAATAAGAAGTTGCTTCTTGACAAAACATTGGAAGAAAAGGTGTGGATGGTGCAATCCACACAAGCAAGATTGAGATTATCGATCTACAATCATACTACAACTGAAAACCCTAGAAATTTACTCGAACTCTAGCTTTCAAGTGAAGCAAGTCCCCACATAAAGGAACGTTAATTTCGGGATTTTATGTCTATTCTACATGAAAAGTTGACAGTAAGCCAACAACAACCATTGTTACCATTCTTGATCAAGTCAATTATACATGGAAACTTATATTCCTCATCCCACCTAGATGTTAATTATATATTAAAATAACATTATTTACATCAAATATAAAATTTTAAATTATATATTTTTTAAACAGAGAAGTTTTAAAGTAAATTCACCTTATATAATATAAGCTATAAGATTGAAACACCATAATCATATTCTAGTTAAAATTTATATTATCTTAATAAAATGCCCCTAATTAATAAAATAAAAATTAATACTTTATATGATTAAATTGTTTCATAAATATATTTAAAAATTGTTTGTACGAGGGTTTAATTTTAATTTCACATTTATAATATAATTATTTTTATATAAAATAATTAACTTTTAGATATTTTCAATAAATAAGACACTTTATTACAGAAAAAATACTAAATATATTTTGTAAATATATTTAAAAACCCTCATTACAATACGTGTTTTGAAAAATCATTTAATTGATCACTAATTAGCAAATTTACAAATAAATAACAGAAAAATGAATACATCATATAAGATTTGATGGTATCATAAAATATAAAAATTCTAAATTGAAGTGGATGAAAATTACGGTAACAATCTAAATTTAACCTTTCTGCAATAAGTGTTAAAATATTCCCATGATTTAAGCTTTATCAAACTAACCTTTTATAAGAAATTTCTTCAATTTAAAATTACAAGGGTACCATCAAGAATTTTTCCAACAAACTTCCAATCTTAATATTACTTTAGAAAAAAGGAAATTTCCTTAAACGTAAATTTTATAAAATTTATAAGAAATGGTGATTTGATGGAGGTGGTTGGCCATTATATATTTTAGAAATAACAAAATTGGGAGAAAATGAGAGTAGTGGTCCTATATGTGTCTCCATAGATGGCTGTAAAGGTTGCCAATCTTTTCAAAGAAATATTTATAAGTCATCAACATCCCAGGTAAGCATGTTCCATCTCCACCTCCATTTCTATTTATTCTTGGCACAAACACCACTTATAACCCACTATATATATTAGCCTCTCTAAGCACGCCCTAATCACCACTCACAACCACTAATCCACTTTTCCTTCCAATTCCCTTTACTCTCTTTTTGTGCTTCACTGCTGCTGTGATTAATCCAAGAATTAATAGAGAAGGCTAGGTGAGGGTGAGGAGCAAGATGGAGAAGCAGGGCACGTGCATTACTAACTCATGCAATCTCTTCCATTTATCATGCATATATATCTCTTATTGCCTCATATACAATGGTGTTAGTACTTCATGTGCCCGTCTTCCCCATCGTGCCCACCCCACTTTAATACGACGTCGTATGCAACGAGGACTGTATATAATGAAGGTCAGGTTAGCTTGCTTATATATATTGTACTGTGGTTTTCTTCATCTTCGATTGACATTCTTGTTTGAAGCTGTAAGGTAGATTAGGGTTTCTGTTTTCTTACTTTTCTGGATTCTCGATTACGTACAGTAAAAAGTTGGAACAAAAGGCAAGTCATCTCCGCCATTTAAGGTGCTGGATCTGCAATTTGCTATTTCTTGGTAAGTCAGTATAAAGCATTAAAAAAGCATCAGGTGGAAAACAGTGCAGTTTTAATTTGTACGGAACCATATATATATATAAGCTAGAGTAAAGTGTAAGAAAAAGAAAGAGTTGCTAAGGGCTCGAATCTGCATTGAATTGTGTACAACTTATATAAAATTGTTATGAAGTTGATGTTTTCTGTTCTGATAGCAAGAAATTAATCAAGTATGACTCGAACATAGCTATAATGTTAAGGGGAAACGTACCCTTTGAACATCAAACCTAGGACCAACGTATATCCAAGATTCAAGCTCGTGATGACTAGCTAAGCTAATGTCACGACCACCACACAATGTAGTAATGAGATATTGCCTTGATTGGGATTAAGGAGCATGGAAGTAGAACCACATAAATAATGGATTGGAAGTGTGGTCTACCATGATCTTACTTTTTTAGACAGCCAACATGTGAGGTAAAACCACAAAAGTTGGAGATTTGAGGAGAAATTGGTGTCACTTTCTCAACAATATCATAAATCTAAGTTTTTCCCCACACTTTTGTTCTCTCTTTCAAGGTGCTAGCTGTTTCCAACTTATCCTTACCTATTACTTGCATCTTCTTGGTCCCAAAACAAATACTCATCTTCACCAAATTTCTAAAAGTTATTAGTAAACATGTAATTTCATTGAAGTTTTATTCAGAAATCAAACATTAAGAGAAGTAATTAATCGACCTAGTATTACTAGGTTCATTATCATTGTATTGTAGACGTGAAATACACAATTCAATAGTTATTGTCTTTTGACTTATTGAAGGATAAAGTATGAAATTAGTTTATACGGAATATATCATCCTTTTGCAATTTTTATTATTCTTTCGTAGCCTATAGATATAAAGATTGTAATAAATTTGATATAATTGTTATTTTCTCAACCAAAATATATATATCACGGTATTAGAGTCTATGATCATGAACCTAATATCTATTTCCACCAAAGTATATATCGGCCTTTAAACCTATTGTTTCTTCCCGTCAAACTACTGGCATTTTGTTGCCCTCGTTCTACAGTGGTACCACCAATAAAAAATCTATTGGTGTGTTGCTCGATTTCCACCTTTACTTGTTGTCAAAGAAATTCTATTCTTAGGCATTAATTTTTTTCCGTCTCGACTACATGTCGTATTGGAAGATAAATATGTGAATATTTGGAGATATTCTTGTCAGATAAATAAGATATCAATGTAGATATTGTATTATACTCTAATATATATAGGTTAGTTTATATTTAATATTCATCTTTTGTAAATTTTATTATTCTCTCGTTATGTTATAAATAGATCTAATAAACCGAGGTTGTATTTGGTAAGCTAGTTAAACTAGTGTTTCTCCATTTAACCAGTGTTTTGCATAGAATAAAACACTAGTGAAGTGTTTTTGGTGCGGTTTTTGAAACACTCGTCAAATGAAGGGTTTCGGTTCTTAAACTAGTGTTTTAGCATTCGATTTTACTCTGGTGTCCTTGTCCTTTATCCCTATTTACGATAATACCTATTATATAAGCAACCTTAGCTTCTCTCACCTAAACAAATGGTATCCTCTTCTCTTCTCACTTGAGAAACACGAGACGAAGTGTCGTCGTTTGTCTGCATTTCCACTTATCCACTTCCATCTAAGTATGTCCGGCGATATAGGGTTTCGGCAAAGTAGATCCGGCGAGCTAGTTGGAGGGTATTGAATTGAAAATTCAATTTTTAGTTGGAGGAATAGATATGGCGAGCTAGGGCATTAAAATGAAACAATAACAAGAATAGCAATTATTGTTCTTGTTTCGTATATGTAGAAATTTAGTGCGAGCCTATATAACTCTATCTCATCGAGATTTCTCTAATTTGCAAATGGAGGCGCATTGCATTGAAAATTCAGATTGCCCATCTTAGGTGTAATCTCGCTAAAATTTGTTATTTCTTGGTTCCCCCTGCCAAATATAAATTCGAGTTTTTAAAGATTGTGGCTAAAGGACTCTTTGTTTGTGAGTGAAGGGATACCGTGCAACCAATAAATTGGAGAAAGCTCTCTCTGTTTTTGACCTGATCGAGGCTTAAGGGCTAAGACCAAGTGTTGTTACATTTTACTTTTTAATTGGCAAGTTTTGTGAAATGGGTGATATTGAGAGGGTGGAGGAATGAATGGACAAGATGAAAGAGAAAGGAATTCATCCCATTGTGCAGACATATAACACCTTGATTAATGGTTATTGTGTTATAGAAGGAAGCGTTAATCAATGTTTTAAGATTCTTGAAGCTATATATGGAGGAGGAAGGCTTGAAACCCACTGTTGTATATAAATTGCTTGTGCAAAGACAAAAGGCTTCTTGAAGATGAAGCGTTGCTCAGGGAAATGGAGGTCAGAGGAGTTGAAGTGGTCGGGTGACGGTGGTGCAAGCATATAGCGATGTTTAAGATCGCCCGTCCTCCTTCGCCCTCTCTTGAAGATACCCGAAATGAAGATGATTTTTTCAAAATTGTATCACGTGTTATGCACATGTCATACTCAAATACTAGTGTATAAGCCAAACACTTGTATTTCACTCAAACACTTACAAAACACTAGTTTGTACTTAAACTAGTGTTTTTGACCCAAATGCTAAAATATCCTCAATATGATCATGATTTTTCTCCACCAAAATCTATCACGAGCGTACATAAATATTAAGTTTAACCTTGTATATATAAAATTAATGATGTTTCATGTTAATACCAACAGGTAATTTAATGGTTACAATTATGTTCTAGATTAGACATTTTATAATATTTTTCTAATTTAAAATATTTTATTTTTACATTCTGATGAAAATCAATCGACACCGTGTACAATCGATGAGACATAACATGTATGAAACACATTCGAAAACACTTTTAGGCTTTTAGCCGCTCATTAGTCGTGGAATAATAGTAACTGTATAAGGACATTCACAATCTAAGTTTTTTTAATTCAAATTTCCAACTTATATTGTCTCTTTTTATTACAAAAATTCATCAATTTTCTCCATAATTTATATTTTATTCAAATTGTACACGGTGTTAATATTACTTAAGTTATTGATTTGCGTTATCTCTCACACTCAATTTGGATTACTTGGATTTTTGAGATGTTGATGGTTTACAGTGCAGATCTTAGACTTATTTTGAAACTTTTAGAAATCTTAGGAAGGATAGGGGTATTTTGGTAGTTTTTTTAAAAGTTAAGAATTATTAATCTTTCTTTATAGAAATCCTTTTTATAGTTTAGAAGCCCTCTAGAAGCTTTATAGGTGTTAGAATTGTGTTGTTAAGACGTTTTCCGTCTTGATCAGGTTGTTGAGATCGTTTATGTACGGATCGAGATTTAGCGAGTTTGGATCTCGGATCAGTTCAAGTAAGTGATATGGACTTACTTAGCTAGTTTTTCGTAATATTGGTGTGCGTTATTTTAGTGGTGTATATTTGGTGGTTATTAATTATAACTTGAGTAAGATGACTTGATTTACATTATTGACCCAAGTGTATGAAAACGGGTCGTGGCGTCACTGTCCAGCACTTTCAAGTGACTGGGAGGCTCTCTGCGACCAGTCCACACGGTAGACGGGGAGACGCATGGGCTCCAGATCGCTTGGTAAACGGGGACATAGGCGAAGGTTGAAAGACCTTCGAGCCACACAATTAGATTGAATCACCTAAATAAATATACTAATTGGGATATGTGTAAAATCATGCTTGTGTGTTTATTTACCGCTTTGATGTATGTTTGTGCTAGAATAGTGTTAACCTATATTAGAATTTCTAGCTAACGGTTTTCACCGTCATGTTGTAGATACCTTACAAGGTAGGACCGCTGAGGAGTGATATGGAGAGAGTGGCTAGCTGGGTTTTCCGTACTTGTTAGTTAGTTTTGGGATTTTCTTTCGGACAAACTCTTGTGCCTTTTCAGTTTTTAGATTCATTGTTATGACTGGCTGTTTCTTTTATTTTCTTATTTTATCATGACTATTTCTTTGCATAAAAATTATATTCGGTTTTACCTTTATTTGTGTTTTGTTGAAAGATTCGGTGAAGTTGTTGTCATGATAGGGTCGGGACTCATTGAGAGTTCCTAACCTGTATCATTCTGAGTTCCTAGATTCGGGGTGTTACAAGAGTAATGATCAATATATTGGATCTACGTGTCATGCATTGCCTATTGTATATTTGAATCAAGAATGTCCTTTTTTGTACGGGCGTGAATTTTAGTTTCGTTTTGATCCGCTGACAATTGGTATAACTTGATTATGCAAAATATGCCTTTATGAATCTATCTTGAAGAACGAATTTATGTATATATAGACTTAGGCAAAGTCGGGAGGCTCTTCCCGAAGCCTGACTCGGGCGGGTAGGGCAAGGGTACAAGCCCTGTCCGAAAGCCCGTTTTTTCTTTAAATTTGTAAAATATATATTAAATATAGAAGTGGATAGTTAGATTCCAACAAGAGATCTCAAGGTAAGATTGCGATACACGACCATTGGATACTTTTGATATTATATAATAACATTTTTTAATATTTAATATGATTATTTTTTTTCCCTCATTTCTCGAAAAAGAAATATAAAAATAAAAACATGAGACCCATTCAACCCGACTATAACGGAATTGAGCAAGACCATAGGCCCGAATTTCGAAGTCGGCCCAAGTCTAGTTTGAAAAAATTGGCAAAAAAAGTAAAGTTCAGTCCAAGTCCGAGTTTACCCAAATCTCTCTTTCTATATATATCATATTGTGATTCAAATTTGGACCTATAAAAAAATTTGATTTGTAATATGATGTCTGATTAAATAATTCAATGAAAATATACCTTTAATAACAAGTTTAATTAATAATACTAATAGTAGGTTGATGACAATTGATTGGTCATATAGTTACTCGCAATTGACTATTGACAATACAATTTATCACGATACACTTTACGAAAATATGATTAATGACAGTGAGTTTGTGACATTGGGTTGATGATTAATGATGATAAGTATTTTAGTGACAAATACATGTTGACATTATCTTTACTGACTACATGTGATAATAGTACGTTTGTTTAAATTTGATGACAATCAATTTATTGACGGTACATGTTATTTGAATTATGGGTCAAAACAAAAATATAAAAAGAATTAAAATTTAGATTCTCAATTTGAAAACACATTACTCCAAATATTTAGCCCAAAATGTTTGATTCCAAATGAAATTAAAATATCTAAATAATTGATATATTAACCGTATGAATATATTTTGATTGTGATTAAAAATATATTTCCATAGATTACTCCAAAAATTCAGCCCAAAATGTTTAATATAAAAAGAAATTAAAATATGTAGTTAATTGATATATTAACCTTATGAATATATTTTGATTGTGATTAAATATATTTCCAGTATATATTTGTCAGTATAATTGATCGTGTGGATATGCATTCTAACCCAATTTCTATCATGGTTTTAGCTATATTATCACAGAAACTAATTTAGCTCATATTTTTAAATTATAAACATTTTTACATGGATTGTAAGGTGTTTTAATTTTAAAATTACACGTACAAAACATAGTACAAGTTTTGAAGAGTATTGATAAGTACGTTTCTGCACGTGCCTACGATAATAATTTTTTATCCGCATAAACCAGCTCCAATTTTCGTCATGTGAATATTACTATTAATTTTTTCTTCATGTTTTTTACTACCTTTTTAGAGCTAGTTTGTCAGTGTCCTTCGTTGTTATATTTCCTGCCTATATGTTATTCATTTTTTTCCCTATTCTAGTACTGATTCTCACATAAACCCTCAGAGATAAGTTGTTTTCTGGTCACCAAAGTTTTAAACAAATTAACCCTTCACATGAATGAGAGAAGTAGAGCAAAACCTTCATCTTCAAGTTCCAGCATATAAAATTACAGTTTATGCAGCATAAAAAATTGGGATGATCTCATAGTTACTACGGGTAAAAGCAATATTGTCGGTCCAGCAGCCAAAAACATCGCTTCAAAGCAGATGTAAAGGATCTAACCTGGTAACTTGAGATGACAAACGGGCCATATATGCATTTACTATATTTGTCATGAAGTTGGAGAGGCTGCATTCTGTCATACAACAAGCTGGGCAATCATGTCTTATCAGTTATCTCAGTCACTAGTATTCACAAAGCCGTCTCAGACATGAAGCTTTGAAAGCTCCGTACAACTTAATTAAGGCCTTGTTCGTTAGAGCTTTTTCGCTAGATTATTGGAGAGCTTTGAGAATTTTAAAAGCTAATAAGTGCTTTGGTGGGAGGAGATTTTTGTGAAGATTAGAATTTTAGTAGCTTTTCATGTAACTTTTTAAAACTTTATGAGAAAGCTTTTACTTTAGCTTTCTATAATTTTGGTCCAATTTACATTCATATATATATATATATATATATATATATATATATATATATATATATATATATATATTTAATTATTATTTTTAATACTTATCCTTTTTAGTAATTTTACTACAAAAATCTACCTTTAAATCTCCACATACCAAACACTTTTTAGCTTTTTCATTAGATTTTCATATTTTACAAAGCTACCCACTACTCTACCCAAAAATCTACCGAAAAAGCTTAAACTACAAAAAGCTTAAACTACCGAAAAATCTTACTCCACCGAACAGGCCCTAAGTTGCTCCACTTGTTCTTTAGCCCTGTTCTTGACTATGAATATGACAAGGAAGATCCGGTGAAGCTGCCGACATCACCAATTCAGGTTGATGGTCTTCACAATCGGGGTTAGCTGCATTTATCAACACTGAGAGCGTCAGAATTTTGATACAGTTCGTACGAGGAAAAAATGACAGCCAACAACCGGGTCTATCGGGCATACATTCACTACTACACCTTCTGTTTCACAATATTACCGTCAATTATTACTCTAAATTTTTACTTTTATAAAGAATTACAACTAGCAGCAACTCTAATCATGGCAAGGCCAAATACGTAAAGTAGATGACAGAACGCACTTATTATGAAACGGAAAGATTACAAATTATTTAGGAATTCACAATAGTAAGTTGGTACAAAATTTATCAGCTAGTATCTGATTCAATATATGGAAGTCAATAAGTCATTATACTTCTCTTTTTCCCTGCAACACTCATTGTCTGCCATTGTCTATTCTTCCACTGATTGATGCTTTAATCCAAAAAAAAAAAAAAAAAAAAGTGTATTCAAAATGATTACAAACTGTGGTGCCAACATTCATTTCGATGCTAATAGGAAAGTTGAAAACTTTGCAGGAGCCTCAAATCATTTAAAAGGTGTCAAACTATATTCCAACATTCATTTCGATGCTAATTGGAAAGTTGAAAACTTTGTTGTCTTCCTGTGTGAAAGCATTTTCCATTCCACTAAAAATACTCCAGAAATAGCTGAAAATAACAGATGCAACCCAAGACTGGAATGGCAGATCAGGATGAACCAATTTGAAATTTAAAACAAACTATAGAACAGGCACTCACTGCATATGAACAAAGCCACATCAATTAAAAAAGGACAAATCAGCAGACCATACTCAGATGCATAATATAAAAATCAAAGTTAAGCATTCAAGTCCAGGTCAAGTTCAAAGGCCAAAGCAAAGAAGTGTAGTCATGAATATTGCAAATCACACAACACATGTAGAAAAAAAAATCAACATGCATGGATCGAGCATAGAAATAGCTTCAGAATTTGGTTCAGTTACCTTTCTGAAGGAGCACTTTCGGTTGGATTGGAAGATTGTATCTTTCATCCCACAATATGAATCACACCCAGAACAGCAGTTGTATCTCGCTTTACTTCGTGACCCTGAAACACAAGTTGCAACCTAACTCATAAGCTGAGTTGGTTTGAATATGCCGTCCGTCAATTATATGATTATATCCTGTCCTAGACTTGAATCAACCTTCAACTGAAGGACAAGTGCTTCCCATCCTCTTACATCAGGAGCCACAGAATAAGCAGCCAATTTCTCAAGTAACCTTAAGGCCTCGGAAACAAAGCCTCTTTCACACAGAACATATGTAATCTCATCAACAGTCGAAGAGAGAGGCAATAAGCTCTTGCTCAGCATTTCCTCTAACAACTCAAAACCACCACGAACATCATGCCCACTGAGAAAAATATTTAGCATCAAACTATATGTTTGTAAATTAAAGTGCACTCCTTTCAATTTCATCTCTGCAAAAACTTCCCTTGCCCTGCTCAATTCTCCAGACCTTCGAAATGCATTCAATACCGTATTATAGGTAACTGCATCTGGTTTGCATCCCAGTTGCTCCATACCTGAAATCATTTTATATCCTGTTTCAACAGCACCCTGCTTACACAATCCATTGATGTAGACATTATATGTATGAATATCAGGAACCAAACCAAACACGAGAATCTCATCAAAGAGATCCTCAGCTCTTCTGAATTCCTCAACTTCAATAACACCACCCAATGCCATTGTATAACAGATTATGTCAGGCTTAATTCCATCTGCTTTCATCTCACCAAGAACATCCAATGCTTCCATACCCCTCCCTTTCTTGACCAATAATCTAATCACGTTACTAAAATCAGCTCTCGACGGTATAAATCCATCTTTCTTTATATCTTCAAAGAATACTAATACTTCAGAGCAACTGACAGTCTTAGATTTACACAAAGATGATAATACAACGGAGTATACTTCCCCATCCAGAATAAATCCATCTTCAACTATATGATACAACATTTTAATTGCATCACCAACTTTCCCAATTCGACAGAGAGCCTTAATCATTATAGAAAAGCTCGATTCATCAACCCGAATCCTCATGTTGTGGCTCTTCACCAAAATCTCAGACACAATCCGAATATGTTCCCTGCTTCTACATAGAATCGAGAGCAGAGCATTGAGTGAGTAGACGGTAGGAGCGCACCTAAACCTGGGAATCCTGAAGAACAATTCAATAGCATCCTGAAACATCCCGTTTTGCCCATAAATCCTAATCAAATCAACGAAGAAACTCTCGGGGATATCGAATTTCTCGACGCTTTCAAGGTGGGAGAGCACAGGATGAATCTCGGCGAATTGAGCACTTCGAGTTAGAGTACGGATCACGTACTGGTAAGCGGTGGGAGTGGGGTCGCAATTGTAGGCTCTGAAGGAGGTGATGAGACAAGAGAGGATGTAAGGGGTTTTGTCAGGGTTTAGGGTTTCCAGTCCTACTGACTGTTCCAGGGTTTGAGGGAAAGAAGAAGTTAGGGATTTGAGGTTGTGCATGGCTTGTTGTTGGTCAAAGAGGTAGTGCCATTTGGTCTTGTAAGGGGAATGAGGCCATTTTCGTTTCTTCCGGAGGAATGTATTTGGGATGGTCTTGGAAGATGAAGACGGTCTTAGAAACAGAGACATCTCCTTGTCGGTGTCAAATCAGAAAAGAAAACTGTGTTGACATGATGTTCCATAGAGGGTGCTTCGTGGCCGCCATGGAAGCTGCTACGAACTACGAAGAAACAACCAGTAGTGCTAGGAAGATGAACTGAAAAACAAATACAAACCATACAAATCATTATCGAAGGCCCATTGGGCCATAAGGCCAATTGGCCTAATGAGACTTTTCTAGTGTGAGACAAAAATGGGCTCAATGAAGTTTGAAACTTTGTAAGCACGTGATAAAATTACTACGGAAGATTATTTTAAATTTTGTGTATTAAGAAAATTAAAGCTAAATGACGATAAATATTAGTTTATATTATTTTTAATTTCATCTGATAATATAAATTATTTTTTTCTCATCTTGTAAAGAAAATTTACCTTCAACTTGATAATTTTTTTATACCAAATATGATATATACGTATAAAAAAAAAAAAATGAAACATAGTTCGTAATTGTAGGAATATCACTTTTTTTACAAAGAATACGGTAGTATTAAAATCATTTTAGCATAATGGAAAACATGTAGGGACGTTTAGTTACAAGGTGAAATGAGATAACTAGAATACCTGAAAATACTCCAGTGTGACAGCATTTTCCATTCCACTAAAAATACTCCAGAAATAGCTGAAAATAACAGATGCAACTCGAGAAAGGAATGGCTGATCAGGATGAACCAATTTGAAGTTAAAACAATATATAGAACAGGCACTCACTGCATATTGACCCATTGTAAAATGTAGGGGGAAAATCTACAACATGCATGAAACATGTGAAATGTAAGAAACCATATGTACTTCCAAAATACCTACATAGAAATTAATAAAATATCTAAATAATCATTATTTTAAATGACTAAATATTTGAAGTGTAATGTTTTTACAAAATCTATGTAAATTTAATACTAACCTCACCATATGTACTTTCAAAGAAATTCTTGACTTCTACTTGCAAGATTTGAATGTAAAAAACATACCATGTATTAAGCATGAGCAAGTATACAATAAAAAGTTTTAGGATATGAAATAGGGATATCAACTCATACCCTGGGTGAGGAAGGTTGGATTAACAGGAAGAATAATGGTCTTTGAAGGAAAGATTCCTGAGTGGATAGTAACCTAGCTAGCACCGTCCCACTTAGGCTTATCGCAGCTCTTGTTCGTTCTGTTGAACATACAGTTCTCCATGTCAGGTTGAAGAGAGCTAAAGGACTGAACAAAGCGAAATAGCTATAAAAAAACTACAAATTAATAAAAGTATAGAACTTACACTCATCAACAAACTATACAAAAGTAAACCGAAGAATTGAATGAGGGTCACCACAGATCCGGCAGTCAACAAACTTTACATAAAAAATAGGAAATTGAAGTCAATTTGTAGATTCTAACTAATTTGGCAAATTAAGTGTGCAACTATATATTATGCAAAATTAAACTGTATAGAAGAAACGTTAAACAAAAAATCACAATCATCTTATGAGCATTAAAGGTTGACAAGCATTTCTCAAGTAATTATCCAGCATGCACATGAATAAATCAATATCAGGCTGCAGGAATAATCTTTAAAATCCTAAAGCCATTATCAACGCGTTGTGTGCATCCATTCACTCTTTGGCCTTGGAATTCAAAACACACCGAACTGCCTTATTTACACTTTTTTTTAACCTTACCTTTTAAAGGCTGAATTGTTTAAGTCAGTGATAACAGTAAGTGATGAACCTTAGTAGGTTGTTTCTTATAAGCACTACAGGTTTTACAAGTAGAGAATCTGGTTGGGGCTGTCGCCTGCACTGGTTGTGACCCTCAAGAAGCTTTCTACAGCTTCGCTTTCCTTCATCAAACTCCCCTAGTGAGTGAAACCGAAAGATAAGAGCACACATAAAATGAATCCAAAGAGAATACGGAAAATGGAAGTTTTCTTTTCATAGTTATACCCATTCAATGCACCAGACAAGTGCACTGGATAGAAACAACTCATCATCTGTCAGTTCAGTTCCTTTTAGCAGCCTATAGCTGTCGACAACAAAAGGCCCCCCGATTCAACTTCCTTTCCGACCACAATGATAAATCATCACACACAATGATAAATCATCAGACACGGACTCTACCATTTCCGTGGTTAGATCAATATAATTCATCAACAAAAAGCGAGGTGAACAGATAGATGGAAGTTGGAAGACAAAAAGCAACTTGTAGGATGAATTGGATATTTAAAAGAGCAATATAAGTGCTTACCTTCAGGTAAATTGTAGTCCAGCATCTGAAACCAACCCCATGAAAGCAATCAGTTAGTGACTTAAAAATTATAACTCAGTGAATACACATCTTTAGAAAGTCAAATCTTGTGCGCATTGGTACAACGTCAGTTCAGAATCCGAACACAATAGTGAGCATGAAGTACAATCCCTTTAAATAACTCATTTCCAACAGTACTGAGATTCAACTACACTCCATACAACATTTTGAACTGATTAAAGAAATCAACAAATATGATGAAATTTAACCTAACTTTACAAATCAATCAACAAATTTAACCTAATCAAGTAATCAACGAACTAATTTTCAATTCAATCAACAAATATCAATAACCTTAACATAACTTTTCAATTCAATCAACAAATTTAACCTAAATTCAATCAACAAATTTAACCTAATCAACAAATACAAACCAATTAAACCTAATCAACTAAATAACTACTAATTTTTCAATCAAATTGATTTAATAACAAGTAAAACTTATAAGAAAACTAACCTTCACCTAGATTTAGAGCAACCAGCACTCCAACAGGTCGAGAGTCCAGAAAGGGAGCAGCGACAGGCCGCAGGCGGGATGATGCTGAGAGATCGGATGAGTCGGGATGACGAGAGGAGGGGAGCGGCACTGCGGTCTGCGGAGGCGAGGCGGGCGGGCGAGCAAAGGAGCAGGCCGAGCGGCACTGCGAAGGCGACGGGCGGGATGAAGCTGAGAGCTCAGACGACGAGCAGGAAGGGAGAGACTTCAGATGAGAGGATGCGAGGAGCGGCAGTCGAAACCGAGGGGGGAGACGAGGCGTGCTTGGAGCGGGAGAGGAGCCGGGAACAAAAACCGGCTTTTTTTCATTCTTATCAAAACGACGTCGTTTTGATGTCGTTTTTTTATCTCTTATTTTTTTTACTTTATTTTTTACCCTACCCCACACGTGAAAGGAGGGGCACGGTCCCCCTACATGTGCTCGGTTTGATTCAAACCGCCGAACCGGCGGTTTTCAAACTGGCCCAAACCTGTCAAACCGGTGGTTTAGGTTTGGCCGGTTTAGGTTTCCGCCGGTTCAAGGTTTAGGTTTCGGTTTGTAAAAATAAAAAACCTAAACCGACGGTTTTAATATTTAATAGTTTTTTTCAGTTTTTTAATTAAAAAAAACTTGAAAACCGACGGTTTTAACCAACGGTTTTGTTGGTTAAACCGTCAGTTTTCTGTTTTTAAATTATTTTTAAAAAAAAAAATTCATTCCGACGGTTTTGTGGTTAAACCGACGGTTTGCTTCTGGGCCGGTTTTTTTTTTATATTTTAATAAACCGTAGCTAAACCGGCAAACCGCAAACCGGTTTTCACTTACTAGGTTTGGTTTAGTTTTGACCTTGGGCCAAACCTAAACCGGCGGTTTAGGTTTGCAACCCATACCTACCCCACCCCCTAAATCACTACATATCTATTTATCCATAAAACATGTAAAGTAGTGTTTTTTGCCTAATTAATGCTCTAATTCAATGAATTAAAATCTTATTTTATCACGTGTTATATAATTAACTCTCTTAATTTTTTAGCATGACTACTCAATTAATTCTCCCTATTTGACTCCTAAAATTAACTAGCAATTATGTTTTTGTAACTCATAACATTGATTCCAAAATATTTTTACAATACATTTTCACATTTAAACTATTCAATTATTGTCTCTCCTTATAAAAACTCCTCTATTATTCTCTTCATTAAACATTCCTCTATTGCGTGGCGAGTTGTTACAACGGCACAACACATCGATCGAGTCGACCTTGAAGTGACTCAACTCACGTTGAAAAGTTAGTCGGTGACATTGTTATCTTCTTGAGTCGAGTGGGTCGCCTGATTCGACTGCAACTTGAGCGACGCTTGACATGTCTTCCGCCTTAGCTCGATGTCTTCTTCTTGGGAGAGTCTAAGTCTTCAGGCCCGAGTCGATTCCTCCTTCTTTGTGTGAGTGAAGGGGATCCTTCAGTAGGGTTGCACAGGCAACTCGGCCTTCTTGGACTTGCATCTCTTAATGATCTTTTGACATTCATTCTTCTACTTTAATGCTTCGGAGCTTCTCTTTGCTTCATCTTTCCTTGCTTCCAGCTTTGATGAGGATAGAGTTGTTTTCTTGAATCCTTTTAGGTCCATGTATGCTCTATTTTGACCTAAAATCACCTAAGCACAAGAGACAAATGGGAGCAAACATTCTTTGATACAAATAAGTTCTAGCAAGTAAGTAAATTCTTAAACACATGCATATCTACTGAAAATACATGAAAACAACCCTACAAAAGATAGCATAAAAACATACTATCATAACCGGCGCACGACGATACCGTGAAAGGATTAGACTAGACGTACAAGTCACAAATTGAGAAGTTTAAGACTCTTCATAAAAAATAGACTTGACATACACCTTAGACATCATATTATATACGATGATATTTAAGTTTCATATTATTAATCATCATCATCATTATTATTATTATTATACAATACTAAGAATAAACCGCCAACGTGGATATTAATGATGATTTATTATTATAAAAATAATGATTAACACTGACAAACACTTTAAGTTAGTGGAAAGGTTAAAGGTAGATTTACAGCAGGTGCGTTTTTCATAGAAGAAGATAAAAGTAATCCGCTAACGTGATGTATCCATACTTTGTCTGTCGTCGTCAAGTTATCTGCACGACATGGACGTCTTCCGTCGTCTTCCAACCACCACCAATTTAGGACGTAAATAAATTTCGCCTTAATTCATCTAATTAGAATAATTTGAGTAGAATGGAAAAATAATAAGTAAAATGGTTCAAAATTTTCATTACTTTTTTTTTTTTTTGCAATTTGGACAAAAAAAATATGTAAATACCGTTTAGAAAATTCCATTACTTTTTTGCAATTTGGCGTGTGACGTGTCATTCATCAGTCATTGCAATGTCATACAAGATACAAATACGTTTACTTTGACAAATGACCGTTCAGAAAGGCCGGCCGGCCTCCCCCACCTCAGTCCTCATTTTCGCACTAGTGATTTTCTTGCGTTGACTTTTGAACACTAGTTTTAAAAAAAAAAATTATCAACATTTACCCGATAAATAATAGATAAAACTCATAATCTTCTTAATAATTTTAACTTTGATCTTTTATAGCGATGGTCAATTCATGTCTTAAGCTTAATATATCTACTAGTGTAATGCCCGCACATTGTGCGGGATTGAATTTTAATATGTATACATTATTATAAATAATTTAATATATAAGGATACGGAAAATGAAATTACTTATTTATTATACTTTTCAAGTGTATTTCTCGTAGCATACAATCAATCCCTATAAACGATGTTGTGATATGATTATATGAGTGAGATTACGTTTGTTTTATTCTTTTTTTCAATATTTTTTTTACAATTTTTTGTTTATAAATGTTAATCAATATTTTTATTTTTTTTGTTTTTTCATATTATAATTAATTGTGTTAGCAAACATTTTTTTTAAATATCTGATTAACAAAATAATGAGGTTAAATTACACATATAAAATTTAGACCGATAATATGTAAAGGACTAAATAATAATAATAATAATAAATAATAATTTTTATTAAAAAAATCAGATTATGTAAACCCATTTTTTAATAATCTAGATAAATAACTTTTTAAAAAGATTTTGTTAGGCTTTGATAATAATTTATATTAACAACTTAAAATAATTAACTTTTTAAAATATTTTTTTATGTTGCGTTAAATCTGGTGCTGACACGTGGCAAAGAAGGGTTCTCCTTTAATACATATATACTAGTGTAATACCCGCACCTTGTGCGGGTTTTGAATAACAACAATGGGTTAGATCTATTAGTGTGCTATTATATATATTGACATTATTTTGTTTTATATTTACATATATATTTTTTATATATAAATGAATTATTAAGTAATTATTGATTAGTTCCAATGAAAAATTGGACAAACTTTAGATAATATTTATAGATCGAAAAAGTGAAAATATAAATTTATTCGGTAAAAAAAATTTATAATTAGAAAATAATTTGTCAATTGATAAAATATTAGTAAATTTATAGTTCAAATAATCGTTTAAGAAAACAAACACTATATAATATATAGCACGATTTTGTAGTTTAATTAAAAGAAATGTTGGATATATTTTTTCAATTCTAAAAACATTATATAATTTATATGCAAGATTGGTTGATAAATCTGATTGTAACTATAGGTGATTAATAATTCAATAATTTAAATTGAATATAAAAAAATCATGATAATATAGTTCAGTAAATTATCTTATAAATTAGATACAAATAAACCAAAGTCGGGTTCAATATCAAGATTGTACCCATGATTATCTTCTTAAATAAATTATATATACAAAAATACATAAAAAATATATTTATTTTATTTATTTTTATTACTCTAAAATAATTACCTAATTTTAAATGCTTAACCACGTTAAACTCGAAATACAAAATTCTTGTAAAATTTTCGGTTTTGAATTATATATTTAAATGACATTTTGGATTTGGTTACATAACATGATTTTTGGTTTTATTTTTAATTGTAAAATCAATATTCTAAAAATTAACATAAAGGGGATTACAATTAAAACGTTATATGATTTTAATTAAAACGTTCAAATTAATATAAATTGGTTAAAATATAAAATCGATAAGATTTAATCATTTTCTAATTTTTAGCTGTAATCAAATAAAAAACGTGAGATATGGACAGCTAAATTTATTTTAAAGACCAATTTGAATATATACTTGAATTTTAGTTTTTAAAAACCAATTTCATATATACTTTTTCTAATTTTTTTGGGCTTCGAGAAACGTGGGCGCGACACGTGGCAATAGAGGCTTCTCCTTTAATATATATATATATATGATACGATGATATGATAATATATGATGATGATTTTTTAAAATTTATATTGTTGAAAATATTTTATTGAATAAAAAATTTGAAAAATTTTGTAATAATATTTCAATTTTTATTTTTAAAAAAAAATTATATTGCTGAAAATATATTATTGAATAAAAAAATTGTGCTGAGAAAAATATTTGATTTTTAAAATTTTAATTATTTTGGTGAAGAGATATTGTTGGGTATTTTAATAATTTTTTAAAGAAATTAGTTTTTAAAAACCAATTTGATATATACTTTTTCTATTTTTTTTTGGGCTTCGAGAAACGTGGGCGCGACACGTGGCAATAGAGGCTCCTCCTTTAATAGATAACTAGTGTATTACCCGCACCTTGTGCGGAGTTGATTTTTAATAACTTATTAATAACTATAATTAATAAGATAGGAGGTATACAATGAATTTACATTTGATACTTGAACTTGTCCATATAATTTCATTGACTTTCTCATATAAAATTAATAGTAATTTTGAGACTTAAATTTTGAAAAATGGATTGATATAAAACTAATAGTGGTTATGAATATTGAAGATAACGTGCATAAAGATAAAATCGACTGTTTAAATAAAAGAAAATAGTAATAATAAAGTGACGATTATATTTAAAAGGGATTATAAAACTAATAATAAGTAACTCTATTTAATTATTAAATTCAAACTATTACGATTATTACTTTGATCAAAATCAAAATACAATAAATTAGAAACTAATATAGAAAGATGGATAAGACAATAAAATAAATTACATTTTTATTTGTAACAAAAAGGAAAACATTTCACAAATGAGCGGAAATATCTCAAACCAATTATATGAAATTTTAATATTTGTTATGCTAGTTTGGTAATTTTATATGATCTTAAATAATTAATGAGCTAAAATTGTATAATAAAAATTTATGTATGTGAACTAATTATAGGAAACACTAATATTTATAGAGTGTAAATGCATACAACAAATCTTTGAGATTTTAATATATAAAGCGGATACTATCAAATAATATAATTTGAATATTAAAAATAGATCTAGTAGCAGACAAAGTGATAATCAGATAGATTAGCTACATAACTTAATTGTATCAAAGCAAATCAAATAATTTGTTAAAAATAATTAAATATTAATAATACTGAAAGTTGCTAGATGGAAAAACCAAATAAAATAGCCAAGGATCCAAGTCAATCAAATTACAATTTGATACCCTTGATATACATTAATTCTAAAAATGATAATTTTTATTATTATTTCATCTATACTAAATGGGGAATGTGGTGAGTAGTTGTCATATATATAAAAATATATACAATTGTCCAACCAAAGTGAAATTTAATTTATGAAACTTTTCGGAGATAACAGAAGAATGAATTGTCTCTTTTAGTTGTTGGAGGAAAGAATATCAAACTTAACATATAACTTATCATCCTTCTCGTACGCACATTGCTACTTTTTCTATTCATAGTCATGTTCTACAATTGAATTCCAAAAAAACAACTCGACAAATGAAAGTAATAGATTGAGTACATCCAAATTTCGTGCTTAAAACCATGACAACCATTTGACTCCTAAATTTTAACATAAGACAATCTTGTTTCGTTAACAACCTTATATTAAAGGTGAAGAACTTATTGTATCAAATAAACACGTTGATCAAAAGACACCCTCCTGATACTTGTCATCCACGGGACTTACGCTTCCAAGATAATGAAGAACATTTTTCCTTGATGTTAGCCTGTTACAATAGAAACAAACTCAACTTGAGGTACAATTACACTATATAAAACTACTAAGTTAAAAAACAATTACCTGGACGTAGCTTTTCTCTTCCAATGAAAAAAGAAGATGATGGATGTGTCTCTTTACTGTCAAAGGTTGTTGGAATTGAAGAGGCTCTTCAAATTTCACATGTACATAAAAGATAACAGGAGTATTTTTCTTTTGTCTTATTGGTATTCTTCTACGCAAAATCCATCAATATAATAAAAAGCATAAACTTGTAGATAAGGATTGAATGTACAGAGCAAAAAATTGAGATCAAGTTTGATCATATGTTGAATGCAACATATACAAACCTGCAGAGATGAGGATTGATTCGATTGAATGGTTATATAGCAAAAACAACATATACAGGTTGTATGGGGGTTGAGCGTGAATTGATCCAAGGAATGATAATGTAGCAAGAGATGGTGTTGAGCAAATAAAAAGTCACGTTTGGTGATATATATAAGATGGTTGGTTATAGGTCTTGCACATAAATAGGAATCCAAAATATATGATAAAACCAAATCTCTTTTTTTGTTTGTTATACAATTCGAAACTAATTTATTTTTTAATAAATGTCAGTGATTGTAGTTTTTTTTTTTTACACTATCAAATCCATTAATTTGTTAAGTAGTTAGAAAACATTTTTTTTAAAAGGAACTAAAATACTATTCAAAAAATCAATTTATTTAATTTATGCATTTAAAAAAAGTTTAGGCTGACGTTAAATCTGAAAGCGACACATGGAAGTAGAGGCCTGATAATTTTTCGTTAGGTTGACGATTATTCTGGTGGCGACACGTGGTAATAGAGGCCTCTGCTTTAATATATATATATATATATATATAAGATATGATAAGATAAGATAAGATTGTTATATATTGATTTTTTTTTATGCAAGTCCTTATCTTTTTTAAAAAGGTACTTTTATTTTCGATGCAATAAATTTTTAAAAAAACTGCACTATACATTTAAGATATTAATGTAGCAAAAATTGTATACATCGAAAACTGGAAAGGAAAAAAACAAAAAGAAGAGATAAATAGAATAATTTTCAAAATTTAACTTAGTTTTATGTTAGAATTAAAATAAAGTATATAACGTTTTTAAATATTAAATCGCTCTAATGACATATATTTTATGAGTTATCGTAACCATTCCAATTCCAAATACTATTTTGTTTCTAAAACACACAGCTTAGAGGAGTTTTTAATAATTTTGGGTTATGATGAACAGTTGATGCTAATTGGATAGTTTTCGAATAAAAAAGATTCAAAATTATCATAGAATTACCGCCACATAACCAACGAAGGGATGGCGGTACAACTTGTACACATGATGTACATATATGATGTAATTAATTTTTTTTAAAGTAGTAAAGTATAATAAGAAGTTAGGATTTATAACCCTAAATGCCAAGCGTTCTAGAAATCAGCTCATTAATTTGCTAAATCTGTTATTACAATCGGGACAAAAAAAGAAAAAAGAAAAGAAAAGAAAAGAAATTCTGCACAAAAGCAGAAAAACGAGACAATGCGAAGAAAGGGAGAAGAAGAAAAATTGAAACTGAGAGGTCACAAATTCTGCAGCTATAGGGTTTTGATTCCCACCCACAAAATTCCCCCCTTTTTTATTTGTTGATATTCGAGTTTTGGGTACCTTTTCTTTCTTCACAAATTAGCTTTTTTGCGCTTGAATTTCTCATCTTTTTGTTGTTCAATTGAACGGTTGGAAAGGATGTTGCCATCTCTATCTTTATCTTCTTCGACGAATTCAGCTACGATTAGGGTTGATAAGGCCACCAGCGAGTTCCTCATGGCGCCTGATTGGACCATGAACATGGAGATTTGCGATTCTGTAAATTCTGATCATGGGTAATTCCTTTTTTTAACCTCTTTTAAGCATGAACATGTGGGATTTTTATTTTGTTCTTGAGGATTTGAGTTGACTTTTTTCCCCCTACGTTTGTGATTGCTGTTTTATTGTTTTGATTATCTTGTTCTTCTTTTGGTGATTTTTTGTATTTATTTATTTATTTATTATGATGATATATTGATATGTTATCAAGAGATTTTTCTTTGAAATCATGCTTAAAATTATCCTTGAAGGAAGAATTCAAGATTTATCGGTGAGATTAGATTTATTTTAGTTGAATTGTCGTAGGATTTGATATTGATTGTTGGGTGATTAATGAATATCGTAGGATGGCAAAAGATGTTACTAAAGCTGTGAAGAAGAGGTTGCAACATAAGAATCCTAGGGTCCAAATGCTCACCCTGACGGTAAACAGCTGCTTCTTGTTTGATTATGTATCATATTGCTGCGAAGAATTGTTTAGATCATGCAAATTTACAAGTCGATTGACTTTGGTTGATTTTTGTGGCGTCCAGCTCTTGGAGACATTGGTGAAGAATTGTGGTGAAAACATACATTTTCATATTGCGGAGAAGAAAGTACTCGATGAGATGATCAAAATCGTGAAGAAGCGGGTTAGCTTTGTTCTGTTAGAGTAACTAAGATGGTTTTGGTGCTTGATTTTAGCTTATATTTGTCCAAGGCTACGGTCTCTTGGAGTATTTTTCATTCTTAGCTGCATATCTGGTGACTGACCTATGTTGCTTGGTTTGTATGACTCAGTACATGCCCTGTGGTTTTAGTTGTTATGTGATTCAATAATTTGTGCAAATGAATGCTTTGAGGTCTGCCTTCTTTTCATTAATGGTAAGTTTGGTATTTGTTCTCAGACCGACTTGCAAGTAAGGGGCAAAATACTAGTGCTTCTAGATTCATGGCAAGAAGCCTTTGGTGGACCTGGTGGAAGGCATGGCCAGTACTACTGGGCATATGATGAACTGAGGGTAAGAGACCTGGAGCATAATACACTTGCTATCTGATTATCTATATATCAGGGAAGCATAATAGTTTGTGTGATATTTGGTAATGGCAGAGGTCTGGTGTGGAATTTCCGCAGCGGTCTTTAGATACAGTGCCTATAATTACGCCACGTGCAACAAATCCCCCAGCTATACTAGGAATGCCCAGCAATTCGCCAAGGACGCTAGATGAGGCAATGGCATCTGAGGGTCTAAGGTAAACGTTTCACTTCTGGAAACACTCTTTGAAAGATTTAAGTGCCAAGTTCTTTGATTTTTCCCGATAATTCTCTGAATCTTTTTTTCCCCCCCTTCTTTTCAATCTAGTGTTTCAGAAATGGAAACAATTCGAAATGCAATGGAGCTTTTGGCTGACATGTTGCAAGCTGTCAACCCGAATGATCGAATGGTAATTTTATGTTCCATCTTCTTTAATAAGAAACAGAGTTCAGTGTAGTGATTAACTAATTTTCTACTATTTGCAGTCTGTAAAGGACGAGGTAATCGTAGACCTTGTTGAGCGTTGCCGCACTAATCAGAAAAGACTGGTTCAAATGCTTGGAACTACTCTGTCAGTATCCCTGACTCTTATATTGCTCGAGTTTGTATCATTTCAGTTAAAATATTGTTTTTGATTTTCTGCAATTTGATCATTGCAGGGACGAAGAGCTCCTTGGTCAAGGCCTAGAGCTAAATGATGTTTTGCAGGCTTTATTAACAAAACACGATGCCATAGCTTCTGGCTCACCACTTCCTGCTCATTTGACGAGCACAGCTAGCTCTCGTCCAAATGAATCATCCACCTCCAACCTCAATCTGAGTGATTCTAGACCGGAAGAGTCCAGCTCATGTATGAATACCAAACCTCCTATACCATCTGGAGATACAATGAAGGGCTGTGCTGTCGAGGAAGATGAAGAGGAGGATGAATTTGCGCTGCTAGCTAAAAGGTATTTCTTATCAAACAAATTGGTATCATTTATGTCAGGATAGTCTGATTATATTGTAACATCTATGTTTGCAATGCAGACATTCAAGGGCGAGCCCAGTTGCTGCAAAATCCGAAGACTTTGCGTCGGAATCAACTATCAGCAACGCACTGGTACCAGTGGATCCTCCTTCACCTGCTAAGATTACAAAGGACCAAGACATGGTGGACTTCTTGAGCATTGTACTATCCACGAGCTTTACCCCGGAAGAAGAGCCCATCCCTCAAGCTCCCCAACAAGACTACACCGCAAACAATGTGCAACCGTCATTTAGTAGCTATGTTGTGCCATGGGCTCAAACTCAACCTGAACACCAGTCACAGCCCCAAAATCACCAGCAAATGCAGTTTTCACCTCAACAGACTTCATCAGTGCAACCTTCTGCTTACCCACCTCCACCGTGGGCCCCAACACCTGGATTTTCAACCGGACAAACAATGATGACACCTCAGCACACGAATTCCGTCCCACAAGAAGCTAAACATGTTTCCACACCCATCCAAGGGTTTCAAAATCCTAATATTGCAAACCAGCTTGCAATCTCATCAGTGCAACCAACCGTCAACACTTCGCCTACAACAATAGGTGGTCAACCCACAGCCCTGAGCTCAGCTAAGGGAGGACAGAAGCCTTATGTCCCGTCTTACAGACTGTTTGAGGATCTAAATGTGTTTGGAAACGTAGAAGGCGGCAAGATGAGGAGTGGGGCATATTCTAGTTCATCAACTGGTAGTTCCAGTCAGAGTGTGGTTGGGGGAAGGAGGTAACTGAAATCTGTCTTTCTGGCCTATTTGTGTGGTTGATTATGTAGGTCATATTGTTTCTTGGATAAGTAATAGTTTATACGTGAATACTTATGATTTGTATAAGAAGAATATAGCCACGGCATCCACTTTGGAATTAAATGTAATGAATCATGTGTAGGAATTCTCTTACCATTGATTGTTCATACGTTTTGATGCTGAAAGGTTATTCTCTGTTAGTGTTTATTAATACAGTTGCGATTATAAGGTTATGCGTTCATAAATACAATGGCAATCTTCTTAGATGGCACGCGTATGTAATTCCGTTATGTAAGAGATTTTGTAGAAAAGTAATTTATTGATTTAATTTTACTAGAAAAACCGATAGGAGGTAGGGGTCAGGAAATTCACAACTCAAATAATTCATTTACATGACATTAAATAAGAAAAGATCTGGACAATAAAATTACAAACTTCACCAAAGCCACAACCTTAACCAGTAACATGAATTGAATTCGAAACCCTCAAATTTCAAGGGCTCATCAACCACATCACCAGACTAGCATAAAACCTTCAAATTATACCTGACGAGACCTAGAAATTGAAGAAATGGGGAAACAGAAGATATCCACATTGACAAGGAGGAGCAGAAATATCCAAAGAAAGCTATTTACAAAGCCATGTTGCCTATATCAGATTTTGGATTATTGGGCAGAGCCTCCCAGGAAATACTTGCAGAGAAGAGCTTCAACTTTACATAGGGAGGCTAATTAAATATTTCCAACTCGATCCGTTCTCTCTAAACATGTGCAACCGGTTCACCTTATGCTTGTTGGCTCTGTATTTTCAACAGGGCAGCCTTGCGTGGATTGAAATGATTATAAGAAAAATGCATACTTCATCTTGCAGGGGCAATATCGTCTGCGTAAATGGACACGAAAGTGTCTGCAGAGCCGGCTGCAAGCAGTGCTTGGTAGGGATGAAACGTCAAGCAGCTAACAGATCCAATTTTCTGGCCCATGAATGTTAGGTGGTTCCGGATTGTTCCTAATTGATCACCGTTCAGGTTGAACACTTTAATAAGCTGTCTTGCTGAGCCGCTAGCAATGATTGGGGCATGCCGGTGCATGGCTAGTGCTGTGAGTGATCCCCTGTGAGCCTCAATCGTAAGATAGGCATCGCTACTATTTCTGATATCGAGGAACTGGATATCACCCGCTTGAGAGGCACTCACAATCTGCCAGAGAAATTGGTGGATGGGGATGAAATTAATTTGAGAAGGTGCTCATATAACATTATTATAAACAACACAAAGCAAGCAAGGTTTGCATTTGCCAAAGTGAGGGTTGCATTTGTGTCTGAATGATAAGTTCAGGATCAAGACTCAAGAGTTACAAAGTAGATACTACGTATAACACAATCAGAAAATTTACTACTAACCTTGGGAGGACCCAATCCAGGCTGAAAGCTTAAACCCACTACTTTTTCAACTGCTTGAGTGTGTGGCCGGGTCGAACAAACAAGCCTAGCAAAGCAAAGCACAAGTGACTGTCTGATGCAGGAAAGTGAATACAGTATAGTCCGTGACATCAACAAGGGTTTCAGTTGAACCCAAGCAATCCACATGTTCATAAACTGTACCAGTACTTGTTTACCACTGTTGTATATATATTCATATTATAGACAACTTCATCATAATGAAAATTTTGGAATCAATTTTTTTTAATTCCCTACAACATCAGGCTATAAAAGTCAGGTTATTATTTGAATTGATGTGAACAAATGCACGCGTGAAAAATAAATTAACAGTAACTCACATTTCCGGTGTTCTGATGTCAAAGAGCTTCACACAACCATCCATGTAACCAGCTGCAAATTGTGCTCCATGTAAATGAGAAGCAGCCTGCGCCATGCCAGTTTAAGAATTATACCAGTATTAAGGAAAGAGTACACCCTGCAAATTTGCTTTTTGCATTTTTCATAGGGTTTTTATTTAGCCAAGGACATTAAGCAGAAGATAATAAATAAAACATACTAACGGGAAAACCTAAAAGCAAATAATTTAGAGATACATAAATGAAGGTACATATTTTCATAAACCACATATCACAATTCATAATGAATATTAGAGAGGGTGTATAAATCATAGTTTCCAGGCATCAGTTGATATGGCAACAGAACTTTCGGTCTATTATGTTATGTAAAAGTTGGAACTTCCACAACGCAAATGACAAACAGAGATTGGATCGCGGAGCAACCAACTTCCAGTATTCTTAGTAGAACTATAATTTTAATTTTCGTTCCACTATGACACAAAATTAACCTAGTCAATCAAGTTAAATTAAGAAAATAAATAACGAGGCCTACCAGGGCTGAGATGCTACTACTGGAAGATGAAGGAATAGGGTTCACAAGCTGCTCTTTCTCCAGATCCCAAACCATGATTCCAGACGTATCACCAGAGGCATACTAAAGTTACATTACAGACAAATATTAGCCGGAGAATCGTGACTATATCTTTCTATATGCTAAGTGAATCCTAGCTGATGTATTACCAGATAGCCTGACTGCTGCTGCCATTCCACAACTGCACTCATATTCCTCCCAGGCCTATAACCTTGTATGGATGAGAACCCGGTCACAAGTTTCTGCCTGCCCCACTGTGCATAATCTTTCCAAATCCGAATCTTTCCGTCACCTTCAGCAAAAAGAAGTGTGTATATATTTCAAATAAACCACACACTTAGTATGCCCAAAATGAAAAAAGAAACTGAAATAGCACAACTGTACCTGAAGCAACAAGAAGGAAGCTGTCATCTAGTTCATTGACAAGGCAAAGTTTGGAGATTCCCTTGTCTGGAAAATCATGATTATCAAAGCTGTTGAGAAGGGTTGCTTCCTCGTAATTCCAAACCCTATGAAAAGGCAACAAACACCATTGCATAAGAATTGAGCAATCCATGTCATATTTTAAACACCTAACTCCTCATAGAGGGGTTTCTTAATTGCCTAAAAACGAGGAACAAATTTACAGTAGTTAATTAATGAAGTACTATCAATAAAAGGTTAATAACCAGAAGTCACAAGAAGAAAAAAAACAATGTGGCAGCAAGTTGTACAAAGAGTGTTTTATAATCCACTAATACCCAACACTATAAACTATCTCAAAGGTATTAGTCAAGGTGTCGACTAAGCTGTCCACCGAGGGCAAACTAAATGCACAAAAATCAGCCATTATACTCACTAAGATTTCTCTGTACTATATTTGCACCTTCTCTCTTATATAATTCAGATATTATATCACTAAGCAATTCTCCAATTCCCAATACCAACTAGTAAAGGGAGGTTCCTCTAACAAGCCCATAAACCCACAAGGATAAACAGGGAATAGCTTTCAAAATAATGAAAAGATATGGAATAAATACACTAAAACATGAATATTAATGTTCTGACGAAAATTCAACTATTTCCTTTCCCTTTCCTATTTTTGTTGACGGATAAGCCAAATTCCGGCACTTTAAATTTTATAAACTTTCTTCAATTGATTACATTAAAATGTCAAAAAGGTGATCACAGAAAAACATGATATATAACAATAGATTAGTGAATAGACAAAGGGAAAATGGTCCAAATTATTGTGCCATTAAAGGAAAGCATACTTCTGCACTTTTCCCTTTCTAAAAAGTTAATAACTCGCAAGATTATTTTTAAACACAATTATATACAACTTTGCTTAAACAATAAATAGCATTCTAAAAGGTCCAAGTCCATTGGATCACAGATGCGACACCAGTACAAGGTCAAGAGCATCTGGCTCCAATGCTACATATATCATGGTATCACGACAGATCCAAGAATGTCAAGAATTAAAGAAAATACCAAGCAAGAGAAAATAAACATTTCTTACCTAATTCTTTCATTCTCATTAGCAGCAATGACAGTTGGAGAAAATGGCTGCAGTAGAGTCATTCTTGTTCCTGTCTCAAATCTTGTATCCCAACTTGCAATCTGGTTACTAAGTCTGGTAATAGCTGTCGTAGATAGAAAGAAGATAGCCACGCTTATTTGAGGGGAAAAAACTAAAATCAGAATGAAAGGAATTAATTGAAAAGGGCATACGATAGCGCTCGCATCTTGCTATAAGGTCTAATGCAACTTTTTCCCTCTCTTCTCGTCTGGAAGATGCCTCTTCACTGTCATCTGGTGCAGTGAGAAGTGGTTTTGAGAAATGCCCACAACTCCATCTATAGATGGTTGACTGTGGAAGGAAACTGCGTTCTGAATTACCAGAGCCTCCAGCTATAAGCGGGTCTGCTAGTCCAGAATCTGGAGAACTGAGCAAGTTTGGTCTAAACTCCAAAGAACAAACTCTTCGCATTCCAGCAAGGTAATTTGAGCGAGGAGGACTAACAGGTGGTGTCCTAAAAGTCAGAGGTGGACCTACAAAAAACAGGTCGTTCATAAAGTAAACAGTAAAGATAACTATGGGTGAAATCATTCAAACATGGAAACTGATTTGCCCTCAAGAATGATCTGAAGTTTAACTGCCACAACCATGCAATGCAAGTAGATATACATTAACACATACAAGAGTACCTGCACTCATGTCAAACCATGATGATGATCGTGCCAGTCCTGTAGGGTCTCCTGGTCCGACAGTGCCACTAGAAGGCCTCAAAGGCCGTGCAACAACTTGTTCTACTCCAATTATAGAAAGTATCCTTCGGCCAAGGTTTGCAATAGAAGGTGAGGGATCCTTAGCCAAGGTACACATTGCCAGAATACAATTTGAATATAGATCATTGTCAAGAGGCTTTGGCCTCGAATGATTTATCATTCCATTGCTAATGGCATCAAGGGATGCACCTGAATCAGAATGCTGAGAGGAATCATCTGATAATGGAGATCCATGCATAACTCCCGAAGTAGCAAGAGGGCTACTGGTCGAAACCCTTAGGTCTCTGATAATTGATGTGCTATCACCTCCAACTCTCAAAACAGGACCAATTGCAGAAGTAATACTGCTTCCCTGTCCTGAATAATGAGTTGGGGTGGTATAGTCGGCCATTGTGCTTTTGGCATGAGATAAATTTAAAGAACTCAGACCAGATCTTGTTGACTGAGATTTCCATCCAGCAGCAGCAACAGACTTCAGATGCTTATTGTGACCAAATGCAAAACGTGCCAACGCTGGTAGGCAGAACAATCCAAAATTACCAAAAGTACATTTATTGATCAAAGATACAAAAGAAGTTGGGTGTACACATAGACATTCAAGAACACGATAACCCAAGTTCATGAGTTTTTACGACTTTGTGATATAAAGGACTACACCCTATCCTATTCGAACTTGAAATACTATTATGCATTTGAGAAAGATCTTAAAGGCATATGCTGAAAGAATATTAGCTTGAGACATAATTATAACTGTACAGTCTCTTGTTACTGCAGTATATCAGAGAGAGAAATACAAACAAAGATATCCAACCCACTACAAAATGAAAAAGATCATGCCAACAAAAAAAATGGAAGTTTTCTATATTATCAAAGCAACTTCTCATCTAGCTTAGCAGAATCAAATAAAAACTTGATTATTGAAAAAAGGAAACACTGGAAAAAAACAGCTCATTGACATTTGTGGCATGTAGTGTCCATATTTATGAGTTTACAAGAACCAGCAACTCCACTAGTGGCTATACTCTCCCCATTTATAAAATCTATTACAGAAGATAGTTAAAATCAGAGAGAAATGTCAGAAATCATACCTACACAAACCTCTGCTCTGACCAGCGGACTTCCATCATGGACAACAGTCAAGAGGCTTTTAATTATGCTGATTTCAGCTCTAAGCTTTTCATCATCATCATCCTTCGAAGAGTCAAATCCCACATCAAGCAAAGTTCCCAGTGCAAAAACAGCAGATGCCCTAACCTGGAAACAAAGACATTACTCAACGTTCAGTACTTCAGCTTGGACAAAAAATGTTAGATGAGTAAACAAGGAATATGGTATAGAATAGAAAACCTCAGGCTGTGGTTCAGACAAGCGAGCTGCACATATTGAAGGAGCGGATGCTTGCAAACCCATCAATTGTGCATCTGTGAAATCCTCCCACAATTTCCCCAGACACAAACAGAGCCACTGGAGAAACAAAGGCTCCGGTTGAGCATCATCTGGAGTCAACATTTGTAGGTGCTTTAAACAAACATGCAAAAGACCAGCTTCAAGACAAGCATCCTGACCCTGTCTGTGTCCATCGACGATAACGGCCAAAACAAATGCAGCCATTGCCCGTTGCTCTGGGTAGGCTTCTGAACTATCAAGAAATCTAATAAAGTATGTGTGACCTCCATCCTTTACCAAATCCACCTGGCATGACTGTCAAGTGCAAAAAAAGATGACATTGAGGAGGAAAAGGTTAAAATGTTATGACAAGTTCACTCAATCCAAAACACCCAGTCACCCACCGCAGCCGTCACAAGTCTTAACTTTTGAGGTCTATACACCCGATGGATAATTCAAACTTGAAAAACTCATTATATGTAACAAACTGATTATCCTATAGGTAAGGCGACTACAGGATCAATTGATAATTTTATCGTGGAAATTAACATTTGAACTTATTCCTTAAAACTCACCCTTGCACATTTGTGTTTATATATACACCATGATGAACATCTGGCTCCTCCATGACATTTAAATTTGCATAGCATACAATGAACCAACAAGGCACACTCATACCCATTACCAAGTATATCACAGAATAATCAAGTACCCGCACTCCACAAAACTATATGTCTCCTGTCTATATTACATCCTGACAGGAATCTGGTTCCTTTAGGACAAAACACATACTGCATGATGCATTATACAATTAACAGCAGAAGCAAGAAACTGCAAAGAGAAAACTAAACATAGCATTCGACTTAAAGAAAAGTAATTGTTACAAACACTATGCAACCCACATATTACCTTATCAAGAGCAAGAATTTTTGTCCAGATAAACACAAGAATTTGCCTCAGTTCAGGGGTGGTTGTTTGCAGCAATTTCAACACGTATGGGAATATACCAACAGACAAAGCCTGAAAGATGGGCAACAATGAACAACATAAGACCTTTATATGAGCATTTAGAGCAGATCCTCCAAAATGGAGATACATGTATAACCGTTATGAACAATTACCAGATCTACAGCCCATTGGCCCATGTCAAGGAATCTTCCAAGCAGAACTAGTGCCTTAAAACGATGACTTTGACTAAGCAAAACCTGAACAAAAAATATACATGATTATCACGCACAACCAGAAACAATAATCAGAAGCTGAACTGGGGTGAATATGCCATGCCTGAAGAACAATAGGCAGTTGCTCTGGTGGTTTTTTAAGTTCAGATCCATGATCAAGCCATACTTCAAACGCTGTCAACTGATCAGTGAAAAACGGACTTGGCTGAAAAAAAGTTACATAACACGTGAGGGAGGGGGAAACACAAGATGAAGTGCTTCTATTCAACAGACAATAAATTTTCACGAAACTGGATAACACACCTGGAATTCTGCACTTGGATCATTAATTAATGAACGAAGTTGTGATAAGCAAATTTCAGCTGCCATGTCCCACGCATCCCTGTTGTACATGTGACATGGTAACATGAGCATATAATAAACCAAATAGTCAGATGAGCATATAAAAAACCAATAGTCAGATGTACATATATATTTAGCACCGACCACATATGATGCTGGTGAGTCGGTGGCAACATTGGGTGTGAAATGGGAGAACAATTTGCACTGCGCATAATCCTCTCAGCAAGTAAAAAGTTGCGGAACAGACTTGCCACTAACAAGTCTTGTCTGAATAATCTTTGAAATAGATCTGTAGATGAAATGTATAGAAATGGTTAGATTGCTAGTTATACAAGATATCAAAGAACCGTATTCAGAGGGATAAGGGGAAAGAATATTAATAAAAAGTTTAGGGAGTAAATATCAGAGTAGTAAGGAACGATACCATGAGGAAGAACATTCCATGCAATTGTATCAGTTACCGCAGTGAATATCCAGTTCAGTTCACCAAGAAGTGTTTTCCGATCATTAGGACGACCGGGAATTTTGTCAATAAGAGAATAATCTAAAGATTCACGAAGTAATGAGCGGGTGCAGAACCTGGGTGAAGAAACAAGCAATAAAAGAGCAACAGCTCAATAGAAGCACAAAATAACCAGATTTTACAGTATCATATAAAAATGTTACGTTTTTCTAGATTTTTGAAAGGGATCACTCTACTGAAAATGACGAGTATTACAAAGAATAAGCCTGATGTCATCAATTTTAAGATAATGACACTTAAGCAGAGAGAGTATGAGTGTTCTAATTATACCAAGTCCTTGAAACGCAATAGTTATGGAATAATCAGGCCACCACATAGTGAGGTAAATTAAAAACATGAAAAATAGAAGGGATGCTACATCCTTCATACTAAATAGAAGACCGCAAAAGTACAAAGAATTACTTACCATCTTAACGCCATCTGGATAGGAGTGGTGAGGCAGGAAGTGAATACGTCTGCAGGAAATTCTTCACTCTGAGGCAGAGTCTCATGTGCCTCACAAGCTGCTAACAGTATACAATCTCTTGGAGATCCAGAAGAACTTGATGCATCTTGCAGCTATAAAATATACATACAAACAAACTTCAAGGTCAATTTCACCTCCATAAGAGGAAGGAAATGTAGCTTCTCGAACAGATACCTCCATGAAGGCATTGACAATGTGTCCAGCAGCAGAACAATCAAACACATAGATTGAAGGCGTTCTCAACCAAGAATCAAGTTCGCTGATGGGCAATGGGATATACTGTGTGTAACTCTAGAAAAGAAATTATGGTTATAGTAATCATTAAGAGTAAAGAGGTCCCTCCAAAAAAGTTCAGCAAAGTATAAAGAAATCATAATGAGGAGTCTAGAAATGTGACTTACTTTATTGAAGACCCAGATTTCACCATTTGGAGTTGGCTTTGGCACACCATGTCCATTATAATGAAAAAGAACTCTCTCTGATTTAGCAAATTTACGGCAGTTAATACAAAGTTTTTTCACTTCTTCCACGGTAGGATCAAGCTGGTACTTATATCGGGCCTGTAAAGATTCAAGTTGTGGTTTTAAATCAATCACCAACCCAATAGCAGTAGAAAGGAAAGGGTTCAAATCACTCTTTCAATTTCAAACCCACCAAGCATTCTAGTTCTGTAAGCAAATCTCTTCACAAATAAAATAAATAAACTCTACACCATGCACGACTAAACAAATAATAACACATGAAGATGGCAGGTCTCCTACCTTCGGCTGCCATCTTTCATACTGCAAGCTCAAGGCTTTACCAATAGCTTCAAGTGCCTTTGCAGGTGCCATGGAAAATGGATCTGACAACATAGATTAAATGAAGCATTAATAACTGAACATTAAACTTGATGAGAAAACTTCATATGACTCTACTAGAATAAGGTTTAAGTTTTTACCCTCTTCTTTTACTCCTTTGACCTGGTTTTTCTTTTCCCTTTTTTGGTTTGATTTAGGATTCAGTTAGTTGGGTAGATATGCAAAGGAGAATGGTCATCAATCATCAATTCATCATACACCATTTGAGGAATATTACACTATACTCTCACTTTTATATAGTAAATGCTTGACTAAACCTTAGCTTTTCACATTTAAAGGAATGACAAGTTTTCTGGTTGGTAAGTGTGTTTGGCAGGCTTTTCAAGGCCAACATACTAACTTATTTGCAAACTTAAGCTTCTTAGGAAACTGGCATGAGATTACAAAATGAGAAAATCAGATAAGCATGACTACATAATTTGCATGAAATAACACAAGTATTATTTAGTAAACATTTTCGGAGTAGATTTGTTAAAAATTAAAAAAGCTTATTCTCGCTTATATAATTGGCTCTTACAGTACCATTTGTGTATCATGTCACTAGTTTCTGTAAACGGGAAAGGTTTCTAACCAAATTCATCACATAAGCAAGGTCATGCTTAGGAAGTTTCAAGCAGACAATCGTGAAAAAAAATAATCACAAAATGGTGATCATACCTATCCAACACTCCATCCTCGCACAAGGAGATATCTTAATCACATCAGGTGGGTCAACAGTAATATTAAGACACAAAACTAGAGCTACCATTCCAGTCTTCATCTGCACAAAATTATGAAGGTTAAAATAAATTGAACTGTATGTGACACCCAATAACTGATCCATAAACTTGTATAAGCTTAATTCCAGAATGATAACATCACTGGCCATATGGGAATGATGCAATGCAAACAACAAAAGCCAGAAGTCGGCCAGAACTAGGGTTTTAGAGTTAAGAAAGTGTCATCCAACATCACAGTATGCAGATTAGGATTTAATTGAGTCATTAATTGGAGAGCAGGATTTATAATTTACTCCCAAAGAAAAAACTATGATCTTTCGCTAAAACTGACTCAGTTTATTTGGTGTTTGGTGCAAAGAAGCTTCACCAAGTTTGGATATCATTATAAACTCTTATCTTCTAGTCTTTCACTTTATGATTGTTTAGTGGGACAAAAGCTCGAAAACTGGGATTTCAGGAACCACATTTCTACAGTCCAAGTTAATCAGGCTCGAACTGATGACAGCTGCCACGTCAAGATGACACTCTACCACTGATTATATCCCTTCCCTGTTCCAATCTAGAAATAGAACTGATTAATGCTAAGGCAAGTGGTCGATAAACTCAATGCTCGACTATTATTGAACAACTTGGAGCCATAGCACATGGTCTCATAAAACAATACGATTTTATCGATCTAAATCAAGCGGGTTTTACATGAAGAAGAAGATTAGGTATCAAAAATAAAAATATAGTATATCTAGATGAATAAAGAAATAGTGTGTTCCTTCGTCTCTATGGTTACTTCTTAAACAATGAAGTCCTCTCTATACACCATAGTCCTCCTATTTCTTTAGTCAACGTTAACTTGTAAAATTTAAAAATCTTTGGCGCTACCCATGAAGATATACTACCAGTCAGTAGAAAAGAGAAACCGGTGGGCTATTACCTAGTAGGATAGTCTACACCTCAAAGAAATTGAAGGAAGCAACAGAACTCTAATGCCCAAGTCTCATACTCTCATATAGCAAGCCCCTAGATCTTTATGGGAAGCAAAAAAAAAAAGTTTTGTCCAGCATGGCTTTGGAGTTGGCTTCCAGCAGAAGAATTCACATCAAAGACAGAGATGTCTTTGATGGAGATGTGAACAACCAAAACATCAGGGAAACGACATATTGACTTCATATGATATTGGCCACCTGAATAGCAAAGGAACAGCCAAATAAACATGGAGCTTTGAGGTTTAGGCAGATTCTGCTAGTTAATTAAGTGTGAATCCCAAATAGCCTTTGCATAGACCAGTTGAGAAATGTGTAGAAGAAAAGCAAGCTCAGCAATTTTTCAGGAATAGCAAGTTCAGAGATTTGAACTTGGTTTTAGTAGGATTTCAGCAAATATGATTGATATAGTTAAGAATTGATAATTGGAAATGCAAGGGGAACCTGGGACAAAGAGGGTGGATATAGTCCATAGTTCTTCACTAGGTGGATCAAGCAGGTCAAATCATGGACCAGTTTTTACTTATAAGACACAAGCTACTCAAGTGATATTTTGTATTTTTTAAAGCAAATTCCTATTCAATTTCATATGGACATATAACTCTTTCTGATCAAGAAAAAATGGCAGAATTTTTTTCCTGAAGCTTATGTGCTAATACATTTAGCATGTATGTGGATATGAGAATGTTCCGATGGACTGCTGGGCTAAATGGCTGATAAGAGAATATACAAGAAATCAATTTATATGATAAAAAGGTTGGAGTAGCAGCGAAGAATATGAGCAAGTACCTTAAGAATTAGAATAGCTCGGTTCATATCATAGAGATAGCAAAATAACTAGATACCACACGCTTGCAGCAGTAAAAAAAAAAGATATAGATGCTTTGTAGATTTGAATGGAGCTGGACATGGAAGTGACAACTAGAAGGAAGATATACAGGCCAAAGCTATTTCCTCGTTCCAGCAGTGGAAGATAAGATCTGGGCTTATGATTGCAACAGCATACTCTAGAATGTATATTCAGGCCGTTAGGAGAAAGTTGTTTCACATGAGACTTAATCCAATGTCCAATTCTATGTACTATAGCATCTGAAAAACCCTTAATGCAGAAATAGACAACTCACCCTATACCAGTCTAATAATCAATACTCATTAAATTAAAGTATTACATTTATATCCAGAACGTAACATATTCCTGTAGGTTTCAACCAACGATCCTCTTATATAATGGGAAAATTAGAGAATCTAGAGGGGAAAGAAATTGTTTACCCGGTCTTTAGGCCGCCATTTTGATACCAGTCCACTATCAGCGGGTCCAGCCGGAGCACAAGCTTCAAACGCATCATGTCGAAGCTCACACAAGACTACATTTTGAGGCAAATAAGCCATACTCGTGGTAGCTGGGTCGGCATCACGTCTAAACTCAACAACAAGATCACGGTTAGGGAAATCACCACCAACTAACTGATTAGAGACCGCAGAAGATGACTGAGAAAACCTAGAATCCATCAAATCCCCCAATGCCATCCAAAGGAGGGAACCCTAAATCCTCCTCCCCCAAAAGAAACAACCCCAGACTATGTACAAAGCCAACCAAACAAATCACAGAGTCAATCAATCACTATTTTTACGCCTTAATTTCCCCCCTTTTTCTCCAACCTTAATCGAATGAAGCAAAAACATCAAGAAAACAACACGAAGTATCAAGAATCCGATTAGAGAGCTTAAAAAAAGAGATGAAAAAGTGTAGCGAAGCTAAGATGAGACGAAAGCAAGGTCAATCAACGAAGCCGGTGCACCGACGGGGCATAGAGGTTTCCCTGAGAAAGGGAAGTGAATCCAGCTCTGCAAACCCTAGAAAGGGGGTTTGGAATGTGAGTTGAATGGGGACGGAAACCTTAGAAAGGAGGGGTTTTGAGATTTGAGATTGGAGATTGGAGGGATGAAGATGGGGGGAGAGTGGAGGCGCATAGAAGAACAGTGGCGGCACAACGCAGCGAGGAAGAGAGAAGTCCGACAGGTCAGGATGTGTGTGTAGAGAGAGAAAGTGAGAGAACGCTGTGAATTTGGTGTCTTTTGCCCTTGTAATTACACTTTCTTCTACTTTTTTAAAATACTTTATATCAATTTTTATGGTGCGATATTACAGCATTTTTATTTTCAGTAAAGCAGTATTATATCAATTGAATTTGTTAAAATTGATCAAAATAGATTAAATTTTGTTAGTTTTAATCAAAATATAAAAAGTAATAATTATTTCAAGGGCCTTCCAAATTTAAGAATCCTAAATAACTTCTTCGCATTTATATGATTAAACTTTTGGAAAAAAATATTTTATATTGTTACCTCGTGAAAATATTCCAATTTTATACTGATATTCTATTTCTTTCTTGTTTATTATAGATTATAGTTTTTAGCATTCATACTATAGCCATGTATTCAAACCAACTTATTAGTTTTTATTAGTAAAAGTTATATGTATTTGAACCAACTTATTATTTTTATTAGTAAAAAATATTGTCCATTTGAATTAAATATAATTTTTCTGTGGAATTAATCAGTCATAAAATTTTAATCGTTTTAATTTCTAATTTTTTATTAAAATATGAGTTTTAAACATTTATTTCAAACAAAAGTATAAAATCTAGAGAGATATATACACATTAATATTATTCCAATTCGGTTACGGTCCAATTACTACTATGGACAAGACTGGACCATAAGCCGTAAGCGCACAAAAGCGTGTAGACCATTAGCCGTAAATTCTGACCCGTTTTTATGGGTCGCATCAATTTTAATTGTCCCTAATGTCTGCCTCGATCTCATATTCTTTTTCTTTCTTGATCCGTTGTTTATGTGTGGTCTAATTCTTGTGAAGGTAAGAAGCAACTTCATGTGTTTCTCAAAAAGTGTAGTTAAGTTCATAGCCGTTGATCGAGATTAATGGTTACAATTTAAATACTATTATAGAAATAATATAATATTATTTTTGGCGGAATCTCGTATTCTCTTTCTTCCATAATATGTTGCTTCTTTTGCTAGGATCTACAAATGTCTTCGACAACCACTCTTTTATTTACAGATGTATGGTTTTCTTTAGTAACCGCTATCATAGTACACATGTGTCTTGCACGAGGTTTGTAAAAAAAAATTATATAAATATTTAATATCATAAATAATATTTTGATATCACAACAGAAAATGGTGTAATATATAATGTAAAAAGACGGATATATTAATACATGTAATTATTGATAATTTAAAAATAAAATTATAGCACAATCATATAAAATAGTGTTTATCAATAAACAACTACGATTTTTTAATCTAATCACACCTAAAAAGAGAAGAAAAAAATTGTAAGAAGTTAAAAAAGCCTTGAATGTGTACAATAACCACATATATTTAACACTATGGAAAACTACTTGTAACATACTAAACATTGTTGATAAATTAAGATCCCCAAATTTTTCTTGTCAGTGACCCTTGATATTATGACGCAAACTGATAACCGGTGAAGACTGGACGTGAGAGATACAAACCCACATTAGCAAGAGAATGGTCCTGACTCTCAAAATAATCATAGCGGAAAAGACACTTGAGGGGGTTGTCTTCGTAAAAACTTTAATTGAGTATGTATTGTAATAACATGTTTTCCTTAGTTTTTGCATGGGATAAGACACTTACATTTTAGCTAGAGCTTATATGCATTAAAGAATGTGTACTCTCATTTGTCTCTTGTGTATAGGTGTTTTAGGTCCACTTTAGAGCTTAAAAGAGATGAAATCTATCAAGGCCTAAGGAAGCTCTCTCAACCTCATCGTCACATGGAAATCAAGGAAAGAAAGCAAGAAAAAATCCTTTAAGCATGCAAGGAAGATATGATAAAGACCATTAAAGAAGAGCCAAATACTCACCTTGGAGAAGGCAAGTCACATGGATCGAGTAGATATCACTCGATGGAAGAAGACCTCTCACTCGATAGAGAAAGAACAAGTGACTCGATGCACAAGACTTAGACTTTCCATCAAGGATCTTACTCAAGTTTTCCGTTCAAGTGAAGGTCACTCGATAGAGGAAGACATGTTACTCGATCGACCACACGATCGACGCGGACATGAGTTGAGCCCTTGGCATGACATATAAAGATGACCCAATCGAGCTTGTCAACCCACTAGAACGAAGAAGAAACTCCACTCACCGATTTAGTTTTCCACTTGGATCAAGTAGATCAAGAACCGGAAGAAGGAGAAACTTACGGGTCACTCGATCGAGTGGATAATCAGCTTCGATCGAGTGAAGTTCCTAACTCGATCGAAGAAGAAACTCCTTGTAACGGCCGACATGTGAGTTTGTTAGAGGAAGATTCATTTTGACGATTTGGCAATTTGTAGACCTTTAAATTAGTTGAGCTAGTTTAGATCTGGATATCACACACATTCTAGGTGTATATCACAACAAACTTCTCTCTTTCTTATCTCATTGGCCGAATATTTTATTGTTCTTGATGTTCTTGGGATGTTCTTGAAGAATTGAAGTTTTTTATCCACTTACAACCTTGTTATCGTCATAAATTTTCTTTAGTAACTCCGATTCACTCGATTCTTTCGCTCATATTCCTCATTTCTTGTCTACTATCAATTTATGGCATTATTTTTTGGATCCATGACTTTTAATTATACGATCATGTGTGAGTAGTTCCTTATTAGGGATTTGGGGTGAAAACTCCAAATCCAAGCTATGTTCCCTTTGAATTTATGCCTTAGAAAATAAATGAGTATAATGCATGTTAGTGAACATATAGGAGAGACTTAGCCGTTTTTGAATGTTTAATCCATGCTTGTTCTAATATGAACGTCGGATGCTAGATTCATGTCTAGACTGTTCCTTTGTATGCACGTTGTTTAGTTCCAAGCAAGATTCTATGTTATCTTATGGCCGGCTATCATGGATAAGACCGACAAGTAATTCCACTATAGTAATGATTGTTTTAGATGCCTATCATGCTAGAGTATGTGTAGCTAGGGCCGAAAGGATGGCTTACATACTTGCTTTGTTAATCCATGTTAAACCAAGTTGATTCATGCTTGCAAATAGCAAATCGGTCCAAGTTGTCGATGAAGATTCCATTCATCAGCTCCATGAACACGGCTGGCGCATTCGTGAGCCCGAATGGCATCACTAAAAACTCATAGTGGCCCTACCGAGCCCGAAAGGCCATATTGGGTATGTCAAGCTCTCTCACTCTCAACTGGTGGTAATCCGACCTCAAGTCGATCCTAGAGAACACCGTGGATCCTTGTAACTGATCAAGCAAATCATTTATACGAGGCAAGGGGTACTTGTTCTTGAGGGTCACCCGGTTTAGCTCTCGATAGTCAATACACAATCCCATCGACCCATCATTGTTCCTCACAAACAACACTGGTGCGCCCCACGGGGAAATACTCGGATGTTGAACCCCTTCTCAGCCAATTCTTCTAACTACTTCTTGAGCTCTAGCATCTCAATAGGTGCCATGCGGTATGAAGCCTTTGAGATTAATCTCGTGTATGATGCTGAAATCAACACTCCTTTGTGGAGGTAGACCTCATAGGTCATCACTGAACACATCCATAAACTCACACACCACTAAAATCTCGTCAAACTCTAGACTCCTCTATTCCTTCATGACATAACACTAAAAGGCCTCACAACTCCGCCCGATTAGTCTAGTCGCTCTAACTACACTAATGATGGTTCTAGATTTCCCGAGGTCCTAACCTCGGAAGACCTGCACATGACCTGCACATGACCCTCCCTAGAGGTGATAGTCATTGTCCTCTTACCGATATCTAACATTGCTCCATACCTAGCCATTCAATCCATTCCTAAGATGACATCCTCATGCACTAGGTGCATGACTAGGAAGTCTACTAGCCAATCTCGATCCCCAAGGTAGACTGGGCAACCGTGAATCTCTCAAGAGCCCCTAACTCTTCCACCGTCTAGTAGTCCCACTACAAACGGTACTCCATCATCTGTGACTAAAGACAACCTATCTATGCATGCATCAAAAATGAAAGAGTGGGTAGCACCCCTATCAAACAAAACTCGAACATGCTCATCTCTAATCCAAATGGTACTTGTAGTCGTAGGAGCGGTCAACTGGTCAGCACTCCTCAACTCAAATACTCGGGTATGCGCTCCTCTAGTGTCAGTTGCAACAATGCCACGACCTCTACCACGACCTTGTCATTGTGTAGAACTATGTGGGAGGAGGTCATGGAGCTCTATACTACTGTTGGTGTCCCAAGGCCCTATATTGTTGCTGGTGTCCAAGGGTCTAGTGATATGGCGGTCTCGGTCCACCACCTTGAGCACCCAAGAGGGAAGGTCCTAGTGTCGGTGAGGGTCTTCTTTGACAGCAAAACATATCCTATGCCCGGATCGACCACATGTATAGCAAGTCACCAAAGGCTTCCTACACTCTAGTCTCTAATGATCATAACTACCACAATTGTGGCATCGCTTATCCACCATCGAGGTTTGGACCTTGGGCAAAAAACCTTGTTGTCCGTGCATTTGACCTCGACCATAACTAGAAGCTCTTGAACATGGGTCGAGATATCCTATCCTTTGTCTCTTCTTTGGCCTACTAGTCTGACCAACTCTCTTAGGACCCGACATGTCTCTCTCATATGCCGAGGCCTTGTCCTGGTAGTTTAGCAAGGACTCATAGTGATTCTCTATAAGGTAAGAACGGGTTTCCTCTTTTAGTATCCTCGAGAACAGATACAAATGTTGATCCACATGAGGAGGAGCTGGTCCAAGTAATGTTAATTCCTCTCTGAAGTTTGAACCTCCTGGTCGCCTCAAAGATCGGGACGTCCTTATATAGGGCCTCCGGAAAATCATGTAGTCTCTCCCTCCTCAGTGCCGCTTGGCAAAAATGATCTCTAATCAAACCCCTCATCTGGAGAAATCTTGTAACTCCACTACGGACGGTCCTCCGCCAATATTGCGCCTGCTCTTTAAACAATGTCTGCACCAACTCTACTTGTCGGTCCTCTAGGTAACGGATCGACTCCAAGGTAGTCTCTATATGGCCTAACAAATGGTCCACCTCTAATCCTAACTTCCCATAAAGGGAGGTACTCGTATGTGGTTGAAGGTCTTCAACCACGCATCTAGCATCGGTGCACGCGGCTCTTCTCGAGCCTTGACAACCTCGACAACTCTCTCAGGTGCAACCTACAAGTGTCACTCCATGTGACACCTCAATAGACCTTCCAGGAACCAAGGGATCTGGGACTCGTCCCCCTCTCCTAGCTGCATCAGCCACCTGCTGGACATACTCCTTAAACTCCGTCGCTCCTGTCGATACGCGACCTGAGTCAGCTAGTTGTGCTCTAGCTAGGAGGTCAAGGCATACAAATGGTATCCTTCCCGGCCCCGAGAGCTATACTCTCAACAATCTCCTCGTCTGCCTCATATGTTGGCTCATCCACTAGCGGCTCGTATATGGCTGCTTGACCCCGTCCTCTCGCAATTGAAGGTCTACCTCTACGACCCCGTCCCCTAACTAATTGATTCCTACCACCCCTACCATGCCTTGAAGGGTGGAGAGGTGGATGACCTCGACCTCGACCTGTAGTGGAAACAACTCTAGTACGTGTCATCACACGAAGTCTCATAACTAAAATCAAAACATGACCAACTAACTAAAGGAGAACTAAGACAATTATATCATGCTAAGTTGTTGAGATCCGCGAAGAGTAATGGTGGTTCCACGTACTGACGATCCCATCCCGACTATGCATGTGATTTAAAAATGAAATTCATTTTGAAGTTCAGACCCCTTTTGGGTTCTGTTTACTTATTTATTTGACCCTTTATTAGATTGCGGGTGTCCTTGTTTTCAACCTACTAGCTCTGATATCACATTGTAATTCCCCAAATTCTCGGAACTTAGGGTGTCACGGGCTAGGACATCACAATGGGACCCGACCCTAGCCTGACAACAATTTCACCGGATCTTTCACTGGACACTAAAAAAGAAAATCGAATAAAATACTCAAACATATGAAATAGTCATAAAAAGAACACAACTGTTAGCCAGACATGACATGTGACATAATCCAAGCTTAAGTATCATATAATACTATTATAGGAAAAACACACATGCATCAATGCAGAAATTAAACACATAAGCATGCTTGCACACAAATCCTCGTTATTATCTTTATATTTAAGTGATTCACTCTATATTCAACTTATTGTGTGGCACGAGGGTCTCCCTCGCCTCACCTCCGTCCCCTTATACAACCAGAAGTGATACTAATGCATCTGGCCGTAAACCTGAGTGAACTAGTCGCGGAGAGCCTCTTAGTCTCATGTTATAGCTTGGTAGTGATGTCATGACCCGTTATACATACACTTGGGTCTAAATAATAATAATGTCGTCCTATTCAAGTTATAATTATATACCACCAAACACACACCATTATGGTAACACACACCGATACGAGGAAAACTAGCTAAGTAAGTCCGTGAGACTTACTTGAACCGATCTGAATCCCGACTATCGCTAAGTCTCGGTCCCGCACGTATATGACCTCAAAAGCTTGGTCATAACGGGAAAACACAACAACAACAATATACATCTATCTTCTAGAAGATTCTAGAACACTTGTCAGGCTAGTAAGGACTACTCGGAAAGAAATTACAAGATTAGCCCTAACTTTAAGGAAAAAACAGTTTTATCCCTAACTTTTTTTTAAAATCCCAAAAGAGCCCATGAGGGTCGTCCTAAGTTTCCAAGTATAGTCCGTCAACATTTTATAACACTAAACAACCCCTAACTAGTTTGAAATTTTCTCAAACTTACAACTCACGAAGAAAACTTATGGAAGAACCTTAAAAGAAAACTAGGCAAGTGCACTATTTGGCCTTAGTTATATACCCTCAAGCTACTCTTAAAAATCCAAGAAAAATATTAAGCATACTAGGTCATACCTACTCTAAGGTAGAAGAAACAAAACACACAAACTCTTCTCCAAAATTCTACACAATTACACAAAGTTTCACTCACAAAGGCAATTCTATACCTAGAAAAATTATGAGTTCTTTTCTCTCCAAACAGATTTCGACCTAACTTCTCAAGGTTGTATTTCTAATCCAACCGTTGGATTCCCTCCAAATTTGAACATGAAGAACTACAATACACCAATGGTGACATATCAAAAATTCAACCGTCAAAGATGAGTCTAGCATACCTAGATCTAGCTCCAAAAGTGGTTACTCGCTCACTAGAAACTGGAAAAACTGGGCAGTTGAAGACTAGGTTTAAGGCTCGAATCCCGGGGTTCCTGTGTGTGTATATAAGGAGTTGAAAGTATCCACATACACATGTTGGAGAGGGTAGAAGTTCCCTTTTCATTCAAGGGAGACAATAAGAAATTAATAGACAAGGTACCTTCTTTATAGTGATTCCAGGAAGAAAAAGTGGCTCTTTTCTCCCTTATATTGACAACTCGTATGTTCAACTGGAGAAACAAGAGATAAGGTGAGATATATGTGCGGCCAAATCCACATGAGAGGTGGGTAAGGAGCTTACCAACTGGCTTGGGAAGGGAAGAGATTGATGTCGCGCTTGAGAGGAAGAGAGAGCTCAAACAGATGTCGTTGTTGCAATGTAGTTGTTTGTAATGTGGCTCTTTGCTCAAAGGTGAAGGATTTGTTGAAGCTCTTGCAAGAAGAAGAAGCTCGAACTAGTGATGTTATTGTTGTTTATGGGGTGAAAGGGAGGCATGCGCGTTGCCGTTGGAGTAGAGAGAAGAAGAACGGCCTACTGCAACTTATGGGAGGAGAGATGAACAAGGGGGTTGCTTTTATCTATTTGGTCTTCAAGCAGTGAGGTGTGTGGCAGTCATGGAGAAGTCGTGAGCTTGTTTTTTTCAAAAGAAGCCAGCCCAGCCCAACCGGGACAAAAGATGAGGGTGAGGTTTATGGTGTAGGGTTTAATTGAGGAAAGTTATTATAGGTAGGCCGGTGCCGACTACGTGAGAGGTACGTGTGAGAGTAAGGGAAAGAGAGCAAGAAAAGAAATGGGTAGCTTTGTCTCATTCACAACAATTTCAGGACCACGAGGAGGGATAAAGCAAGGTAAGGGCTTGTTCGGCTCGTTAGTGTACTTTAACTCACATGAAATGATGGATGAGAAGGTTTAGTAGGGAGGAATTTGGACCAAAATCACTTGAAAATGACCCAAACAAGGTGGAAGAGGATTCAAGCCGGTCTAGGTCCGGTTTGTTTCAGAGTTTTCCGAGAACAAAATTTTCGGATATTACACACGTTCATGCAAATACAATGTTAGTATATATATGTGCACATACTTCTCTAAGTTCCTAATGCACACACTTTCATGCAAATGCACAAATAGGTGCCTTCAAATTAGTTTACATTATTATCACAAGCACGACTAGAAATATAAGAAATGCATGAATAGGCAATGACTTGAGATGTATCCGAAAATCTCGATACGATAATAATGGTCTTGTGCAAAATTAGTGATATAGTAGTAATATTCGGTTGCCAACTTGCCGTTTGTAACACCCCAAATCCGCATGACTCGGGGTGCTACTGGGCGAGACCTCACAATGGGTCCCGACCCTTAGCTTGACAACAAGTTCACCGGACCTTTCAACAAGGCACAAATAAAGGCGAAAACTCAAACGTTTTTAATGTATGCGGAAACCGAAAAGTAAGAAACTACAACTTGGAAACTCAGCCGAGCCCTCAAAACACACACTCCAATACGAAAACTTAAACCGTACACATAAACAAAAAGGTAACCCAAAAACATCCCCGTCCTATAATGTACGGAGACCCCGGCCGTCCACTCCTCCGCCTCACTCGGCGGCATCCCTAACCTGCAAGTCATCTACACAAACGGTTTAAAACCGTTAGCTAATATTCTAGGCATTAGAAAAGCGGTGAAGGCACAAACACACACATAGCACATAACATAAAACACGCAAGTCCCGTTTATTATCTTTTTATTACTTAGTCATATCCCGTTCTAATTCAACTTCGGTTGTGACACGAGACCCCAATGGTCTCGCCTCGGTCCCTACTTACCGGCAAAGAATGGTACGGATGCATCCGCCCATCTAACCCGCCGGGCTGGTCGCCGAGAATCCCCTAGACCTCACTATGGGCTAGGCAGTATTGTCACCGCCCGTTATCATACACTTGGGCCAAAATATATATATAAGGTCGGTGGTCCTATTTACCGTTTTAATAGTTATAACAAAACATAAACACGCATCACCAAACACACATCAATGCTAATACGTAAAATACGAGCTAAGTAAGTCCGGAGACTTACCTCGTCCCAAACGCTAACTCACACAACGCTCTCGCTTCCCTTGGGAAGAAGCACACAACCTGTTCACAACAAGGTATCCATAAAAACCCGCTCAACTCAAGAAGTCTAGGACTTCTACACAAATGATCTATGCAAGATCATTTGACTCACATTCTCCTAAGGTCCCAAAAGCCACTACTTGGCATTTCTTCTAAGTTATGCTAGTTCCAACCTATCATGATACTACCAAACATAACTAGATCGATCTGGATTCATGTCTTTTATCGGGCTTCGGAATCTAGCATCAAACTACACAATTTAGCCCATACGCTAAATTGATCATCAAATATATTATATCGAAACCTAATATAAAACTCATTTATAATTTCCGAGGTTAAAACTCGCTAACGTATTTTCCGGGGCAATTATACATTTCCTAAAACATATGGGTATATTCTTTAATTAATACCTTGGGGCAATATCAGTAATTAATCCAACAGAGGGCAAAAATGCAGTTTCATATAATACGGGTTAAAATGTGTAAATAGAACTTTGGGGCGGTTTGTGTAATTATACCTAAAAGAAGGGGGGACCCGATTGTAAATAAGGGAAAAGAGGGTCGGCCGGTTCTGCAGCTCCTGGACGCCGGCGTGGGTGGTGCTCCGGCAGGGGGAAGGAGGCGTGGAGGTTCCCCGGTGTGGTGACGGTCTTTCCCTTAGGTGGTGGCTCCCGGTGCGAAGATCTCGGGCGACTTGATCCAAACAGAGGAGGAAGGATATGGAGAGAGGAGCAAGGCCGTGCTTCTGGCGAGCTCGAGGAGGCGAAGGCAAGAGAGGCTGATGGTCCTTCCAGCGTGATGGTGGCAAGCTTCCCTGACGGTGCTGGTGCTGGCGGTTGTCCGGCGACAGAGAACGATAAGTAGAGGAGAGGATGGAGGCCGCTGGCGGTGAGCTCAGTCTCGGGGGAGGGAAGCTGCGGGGTGGTCGGCTTCTCCGGTGTTGGCGGTGTGCTTCCTTGGCGGCCGCAGTGCCTTCTCCGTCGAGCTCGACGTTGATGCACGGGAAGAGAGAGGAGATGGAGGGTGAGCCGGGCACGGTGAGGGTGAGGGTGAGGGTGAGGGCCGGGGCTTCTGCGGCGTGGTGCTGCTCCCGGCGAGGTTGAGAGAGATGAAGAGACAGAGAAGAGTGGGAGGTGGTGAGTGACGAAGGAAGGAGAGGTGAGGGGTGTGCAAGTGAGGGGAGAGAAGCCGAGGTAAGACGCGGGCCGAGGGGTCGGCTGACAGCTCTGCAGGCCTAGGTGCCAGGCTAGGCGGGCGGCTAGGTGCAGCTAGCGGGAGCTCCTGCAGAGGTAGGCGGGCGGCAGCTAGGCTGCTCCAAAAGAAAGACAAAGGGGAAGAGGAAAGAGCAGGCCGCGGGAAGAAGGAGAAAAGAAAAAGAAAGGAGAAAAGAAAAATAAAAATAAAAATAATAAAAATAATTTAAAAATAGGAGAAAGTAACCCGAAACCCGGAACCGGAAAAGTTTCGACTCGGGAAACTTTTCCGACGTTTTTACGAAAAAAAATAATACGGATATACGGGAACGTATTTCAAACCGAATAAAAAAAATACCCGGGAAAGATCCATAAAACGTTCTCAATCCGGAATAAAATTTCCGGGCGTTACACCGTTTGAGTGCAAATATTGTGTGTTTTAGTCACAATTACCATGTAAATTACTACTGCATTAATTGTGTATCGAAAAAGTTAAATGCACGTGGATCGTTTTATTGACGGCAAAATCTTTCCCAATCCAATGGCGCTCAAACGAGCACAAGCGCTTGACGTTCAAAAATAAAATAGGCGTTGACGCCTAGCGCTTGAGTATACTTATAAATCAGTTTTAAGCACTTGCGCTGTATTATTATTTTTAACGTTGGCTACTAGCAGCGTCAAACCCGAAAATAGGATCCGATTTTTTTTGGAAGGCGCTAGCGCTTAAACAAACTCATCTCCCACATTTGTCGCTTTCCATCCCCGGCGACCTGCTCCCCTCCTTCTCCATTCCCTGGTGGCACTACTTCCCGACAACCCGCTCCCCTCCTCCAGTCCCTTGGCGATGCTCCCCAACGACTTTGCTCCCTTCGACGAAGTTGTTCCCTTTAGTTTGTGATTTGCATCTATCTTATGTATATATTAAAGCAGAGGCCTCTATTGCCACGTGTCGCTCCGAGAATTAACCTCAACCCAACGAAATTTTTTCAGGCCTCTACTGCCACGTGTCGCTCCCAGATTTAATATCACCATTTTTTAAATAAGTCATTTAAATTTAAATTTTGTAATCAGAACTTTTTTAAAATTAAATTATTTATTGGATCCGAATTAGCAGTTTGTAATCAAAATTATAAAAACAAAACATTTCAGAACTGAATTTTTAAAAATCTGAAATAAAAATTTTATATGTGTGTCTGTATTTAGTTGATTCAAAATTTACTATTATTATTTCTATTTAGTTGACGCTTCTTTTTTTTGTAAAATAGGACAAATTCAAATTTTGTAATCAGAACTTTTTTAAAATTAAATTATTTATTGGATTTGAATTAGCAGTTTGTAATCAAAATTATAAAAACAAAACATTTCATAACTGAATTTTTTAAAAATCTGAAATAAAATTTTTGTACGTGTGTTTGTATTTAGTTGATTCAAAATTTACTATTATTATTTCTATTTAGTTGACGCTTCTTCTTTTTTTTGTAAAATAGGACAAATTTAAATTTTGTAATCAGAACTTTTTTAAAATTAAATTATTTATTGGATCTAAATTAGCAGTTTGTAATCAAAATTATAAAAACAAAATATTTCAGAACTGAATTTTTAAAAATCTGAAATAAAAATTTTGTACGTGTGTTTGTATTTAGTTGATTCAAAATTTACTATTATTATTTCTATTTAGTTGACGCTTTTTTTTTGTAAATTTGGACAAATTTTAATCTTATTTTGTGAAATATATAATTTTTGAATTCAAATTTTTAACAAAAGCTTATATTATTACGTGTGATATTTCTCCTCAGTCTTCTCTGATTAAGATTTTATAGTGCAATTATTTTTAAAAATTAGAATATTTTATTCTTAATATTTTTTAAACCCAACTGATTACCATTAATCTTATCATCAGTTTAGTTGACGAAAGTTTTTTTTTATGGTAAAATATGACAAATTTTAATCCTATCAAGATCGCTTAAATATCACGTGTCACACCAATATTTAACCTCATCATTCCAATTTTTTTTAATTAAAAGAAATTTGCAATTACAATTAATTTTAAAAAAATCACCAAAATTTAACAAATTTGAATTGATTTTATTTATGTATTATTATTTTACTTAGTGTTTTTAATTAGGCTTAGCATATTCTCTTTTGAAAAATCGTAACAAAAAATTCATCAAAAAACAATTATGTTTAAATATATATTATGAAATCAAAATTTTAAAAATATTTTGTAATGGGAATTTCTAATGTGAAATCATATTTATTTATTCGTCAGGCTTATCCCTAAATTGTTTAAATAATTTATTTTAAATCATATGTGTCCTGAAAAATCTTTGTGAATCCTATATATTGACTTTATGAATACTTCAAAATCTTAACAAATTTTGAGATTTTAAAAAGATATTAGTTAGATTTAACAAATTATAATATTGACTATATAAACAACAACCTTAAGTGCACAAGCATACAACAACCATCGTAACTTTTACATCGTCATACATTAGCTTACGAGGTTTTGCAATGGCATGAAGTTACATTATCATCACTTCCAATGACATTCAATTGGATGAATGGTATGCTTCTTTAGGGTGTTTAATTGTTTAATATTGGTTTATTCTTAAATCTAATGATTAAGTTTTTGTCCTTTTGTTTGGTATTGTCAAACTATTATTCTCTTCGTCTATTTGCTTCTGTGTTTGGGTGTCAAGATCCAAATAGTAAGTTCCTCCCTCACAAGTTTTCTTCCGTTCAATCTTTGGCTTTGTGTAGAACAATGCATTATCTTTTGCCGATTCATCTATTAGTCTTTTATGCCCTTAATTTGTTTATAAGACTTATTAATTGTTGTTGTGTTTCTATTTGTATGCAGTAATTAAGATGGCTCGGATGGATGGTAAGTTATATGGATTCAACGGTAAGTTTGGAGAAGAGGTAGATTTTTAAAGAGAGTAAAAACTATTGGCTCATCCTCAATTTCTTAGAGATTCCTCAATTTACGTCAAAGTATCCAAGATTCAATACAATAAGATATGAAAATGAATTTTCTCACATAAAAGGTATGAAAAATGAATTTAAGAGCATAAACCATCATATTACATTTTTACACCGGATACAAATGCATAATTCTTTTAGAATGCATGGTATTCATATATAACATTAATTAGTTTGTATTTTACATTATGCAAGACATGCAACACAAGAGCTCTATTCAAGAGGCATTTGAAGACTCATCTTTTGGAATAGTTTCAAGAATAAACGATATTTTTACGAGTTGAAAGTTCGCTCTAAATTGTTAAAATATGTGAGATACATTATGATAGCCATATTTTTAAATCATAAAATAATAATTCAGAATTGATTACTAATTCTTTTTTAAATATACAACCCTAAATTATTCGGAAATCTACTAAAAAAGAAAATCATAAATTCCTATAAGATTTTTGGTTAGAAAAAATATTCGCACTCCCAAAAAAATTTAAATAAGAATTTTAAAAATTCAATTTAAAAATAAATTTGGATCTTTATATTTTTTTTCCTTTAGAATTAGTCATTCAAAGTTATTTATATGATCTTCAATTATTTTTAAAAAATTGATATTTGTTATGTGATATATTTTTAAACGTTTATAGTTACTCCAAAAACAATTCGTTACTTTAATGAATATTTCATAATATTGATCTCATTTTAACTTAATAACACTATGAAATTATTTTAAAATGAAACTATTCTCATTTATAATTGACATTAATTAGTATTTTACATAATAATAATATACTATGTAATTTTTAATAATCAAAATTACCGACAATTAATATAGATCATGATATGTGTACATTAGTTTTTTTAGTCAACAAAAGTTATCCGCTTGAATATTCAAAGTTTAATCCAAATATTTAATTACCGATTTTAATGCCCGCACCTTGATATTAATATAAAATATCATTTTTTTATAATATTTCGTATTTTTGTAAGGATTTAAAATGTGTCAAATTAATGTTATACATATTAAAAGAGATATTTATTATCACGTTTTTTAAAACTCAACCCGCACAAGGTGCGGGTAATACACTAGTTTTCTAGGTTTGTTCCTAAACTATAATTCCTATCTCTTTGCTTCCAGTTAAGACTAATACAAGATGAATTTTACCCCCAAACCCTAATTCTTAAACTCTGTCTATGCTAATATGGAAAATTAACCTCATTCATGTGGAGAAATGTGTGGTAGGGTGTTAACACTTCTTGCTCATGTTAAAAAGCACAAACATGTATCATTGGGGATTTTTGTGGGAAGTGTAAGGCCCGCACTGCTTTTTGATGATTTACTATCAACTCTATTGATTTTAGACTTCATATGAATCACTCCCAAATCATCATCCTCTTCCTTCTCTTCTTGTCACTTTCTATTTCCTTGTGGGAATTTTGTGGGAATTGCAAGGCCCAAACTACTTCGTTATACATTTTTAAACAAAACGAAATTATGGAATTGAAGGTCATCTGAGTTTCATCGGTTGAGTATATATCTCCGGTTTCCTTTGACAACACATTCCCATTTACATGATCCAATGTTGCATCAATTGTGCTCGAATAGCCTTGACAACAATGCTTTCAGCATCGCAATCAAGTTTGTAGACTCCAATATCAGTTTCTTAGAAATTTCTACACGTGAGATGCGGGAGTAAGAAATACTTAGTGTATACAAAGGTAGAGATATTAGCCTAAGATTTCAGACGAGCAATACTTGTTTGAAGAACAAGCTTTAGCCTGATGTTAGACAGTAAGAGACTTAGTGTATACAAAGATAGAGATATTAGCCTAGGATTCAAAGATATCAAATAGGTGGTTCGTACATACCTCATTATACCTTTTTTGATTTATTAAATACAATATTACAAGAAAGTAGTAGTAATTCTCCAACTCAGGCAATACATGTTTTCCAAATATTTGAGCAGCAGATGAGGTTGTATCAACTTCCATTTCATGCTCTCCCTCACACAATGTCACCTCATATAGATAGTTTTAACATATCATAGACACCAATAATAAATCAAATACAAAAACTTAGGCAAACAAACCTTAATTAGTCATATTGAAAACAAAAATCAATCATCCATAAAATGTGTACTTTTGGAACAAATGCAAACAATTTGTAATGCGCATTAATTACCGGAACGAGTGCAACATCGAGGAATCCCTGGCCTTGTCATATGTTTTTACTTGGCTTTAGAGTAGATTGTTAGTTTGCCAATTTTTTAGAGCTTTGCACTTATCTTACACTTGTCTTGATATTTCAAGTTTTATTTGCAAATTTGTTTATTGTCATTTGTTTACCGACATTTGTTTAAGAAAATGGATCTTTACATACCAATCAAATAGATGAGAATATATTGTTTTTGCTAGGCCGTTCCTGCTATATGTTTGGTGGGTGTTTAGTTGAATAGGACAATGAATCAAATTCTACAAAGTGGATGCAAAAGATTGCATAAATATATGGGAATTCATATAGAAGAGGAGGAAGATTACGTTAGGTAGAGAAATTCGGACTAAATATGATTTTATGCAGTGAAAGCATGTCAATCTCATTATAGTTAAAATTTTGAACTGAACATTAATAGTAGAGTAGCCTCAGTCAATCCAATTCCTAACGGTGATAGCAGGGGTATCGAGGAGCAGTGGGAGCATATCTCAAATAGTTGTAGGTCTGTTATATTCAAGATCACCGGTGGGAACATTACAACCTTTCTCTTATTGTTACTAGTATAAAATAGTTGAAGGACTGTTATATTCAATATTTGTTTTCTTATATTTTTGTGTGTTTTAACTGTTATGATTCTTCGTTGTGGATGAAATTATGTTTTTATGGGTTTATTCTATTTAGTCGGCCAACTTTATAGGTATAAAGACTTTGACTTGTTTGGTTCATATTGTGTGCATGAACGGATCCATAGTTGAGCTTCAAATCCCGCAGCCATTCGAGAAGCATGAATCCGGATGAACCTTCTTCATCCCACTTAAGACGATTTCTAAAAAAAAAGAAAGGCAACTCCATCCGAGGTATGTTTCTTCGGTGAATATTATAATTCCGTTTTTCAATTTTTTATTTGATGTGGAAATTAGTTAGAGTTGGATAAGTTTATTAGATTATTAGTTTATGTATAATCGGAATCGTAGCTAAAAAAATATAACATGGAAATAATTAACATAACCATCGTGTAAATGATTTACACTATAGTGTAGATGCTATAAACGAGATTGCAATATGTATAGATGCTATAAACGAGTCAAATATGAATGAATATATTTTTGCGGCTATAAATTCTCAAAACTTACCCCTATAATCAATAACTATGAGTGATGCATGTAAGTGTGTTTTGTTCATGAATATGGTAAGTAGAATGAAGTTTGTTGCTTACTTAATTTCCAAACGTTTTAAGTTTTCACGTCTTGCCTGCTTGTCCTATCTTATTGGATATCGATTACCTCATACTTCGATTTTAAACTAGACTCCTAAATAGTTCATCTTTGCAAGGTCAAGTATGATTGAATAGACTATCACCCAACCGTTAAGAATATGGGCTGGTGAATAAATCCACAACAAATTAACCTCTTGTAGTTTATTAATTTTTGAAATAACTTGTACACAAATTCCTTTATCAACCTTCATACGTGTTTTGTTGGCAATTTAAAACACCATTTTATTTTAACTTTATGAACACCTTATTACGATGTTAAATAGATTCAGGGCCTGTTTGGTTTAAACTCCGGAAACGGAAACGGAATGGAAACGAATCTAGTCCATACGTACACCCTTGTTCATGAAGTTGTTGGGAATCATTCCTTGTGGTTTGAACTAATTGTAGTAGAATTTGATTAGTTTTAATACCCTATAGGGTAATAAAGTAGGGGGAAGCAAGTGAATTTTGCATGAAACCAACCGGAATGATTCCATGAACAAGGTACATATATGGACTAGATTCGTTTCCATTCCGTTTCCGTTTCCGGAGTTACAACCAAACGGGGGGTCAATGTACCTAACACATGTATAAATATGGTGTCTTTTTGACATTTCACTTCTTAAGTTACCCTCTTCAAAATGCTTGTGAACGTTGTATAAAACATGAATAACAGGTTAACTGTAACTATGTTGTTTGAGTACTTCATCTAAATTGAATATGCCTTCTCACTTTTATCAAATTTCTTTTCTCCGTTACAAATCTTTGGTTTGGATTCAGTTAGTGTCAAGTAAAATGCTTAATTTATTGGGTCTTTAGATGGAGCACAATACAACAATTTAGTTAGCTGCAAGTAAAATGCTTAGTTTGGATTCAATTAGTGTCAGGTAAAATGCTTAGTTTGTTGTAGTGTAAATCAACTAAAGCTCCTTATTCTTTATATTGATGATTTTGATTTATCTTCTAAACTATTTTTTATTATATAATTTATTAATTTTGATGTATTTTCATTGTTTATTCATATATTAATTTATCATTTTCACATTAGATCCATAGAGTTGATGTAAGAGCCTTAGTATTTTGGAGATGGGCTGGACTTAGTCGCCCCTGCGGGTTTATAGAGCCGCCCCTACGGCTGAGCCCGTGATCCGCCCATGCGGTTTCCTACGGCTACAGCCGGCTTTGTTGACCCTTTGACCCGTGCTTTACTCTTTCGTTTCCCTTAAGCTCGTCCTTGGCTTCTGATCAAGGGTTTTATTCCCACTCCAGCTACCCTCACGTCCTTCTTCTTCCCTTCTCCTTCTCCTTGATCTTGTTCTTGCTTTTTCTTTAGTTTGGAAGAGTTGGTTGTGTGGCCTTGTTGAGGTGGATGTTGTGTGTTGTTGTTGCTGAGCTTGGGAGCTAACTAAGGTGGTTGTGTTGAGCTTTTCCTCCTGTATAGAATCCCAGCAGTGGTGAGCTTACTCATCTTCTTCTTCTCTTCTTTCCTTCTTCCTTGATTCCTCTTCCTTAGCTTAGGATTAGATGTGATTGGATGTATATTGATGTTAGAATGTGTATGTATATGTATGTGTGTGGTTTTGGAATGATGAAGACGTGAGTTCCTCACGTGAAGAGTCGAAGAGAAGTCGGGGAAGACCGTTCTGCACTGTCGCCGCCCCCGCGTCTGGAAGCTGCCGCCCCTGCGAGACCTTGTCACCGCACCCGCGCCCGGAAGCCGCCGCCCCTGCGGCCACGGTCACAGCGGCCGCGCCAGCGTGCCTCAGCGCCTGCGCCTTCTGCCTTTCCGCCCCTGCGTTTTTTCGTTCCGCAGATGCGTCTTGTACAGGATCTACTTAGAGTAGTATCGATCCTTTCCTTGCCTAGTATGAGCGGGTTAGTAGCATGCTAGGTACGTATATGAGGATAGAATGATGATGAGTATGATATCGTTTTATGCCGGTTATGGCTTTGAGGTTTAGTTGTTTATCGAGGTTATGAGTTGGATATGATCCTTATGGATCCCTTGGGTCTAGGTGTGACCCCTTTGATTGATAGGAGATGTGATATCTCGTTATGCCTTGTTTTAGGCAGTGTTGTCCTCCAGTTTGGAGTTGATCGGATTGAGAGTAATTCGAGGTTGAGGTAAGTCCATAGGACTTACTTAGCTACCATCCTTATATTTGATGTATGCATGAGTGGTGTTTGATATATGCTTGATAGCATGCGATATTGATTATTACCGACCTATGGTTTAGTGACTGCCCATTGTAGGGCCGTGACAACTTGTCCTTTCATCCCACTGGGAGTCTGGAGGTTCTCTGCGGGCAGGCCAGATTGGTTCAATGGGACGGGCTTTCTCCAATCCCATAGGGTATACGGGGACGGTGACCGTATCACCACTCCAGCTGGCATCATTCCCGAGAGGCGAGGATTATATATTCCTCGTGTCACATATATTCATATACATCTATTTATACGATTTGAGTGTTGGACGTTATAAAGATAATAAACCGGGTAAATGTGTGACAACATGTTTATATGTTATGATTCCTGAAGTGTGTTTGTGCTCTTGCATCTTCTATATATATGTGTATGGTTAGCTAACGGTTTTATACCGTGTTGTATATACTTTGTAGGTTAGGAGAACTGCAGAGTGATCCAGAGTGGGTGATCCGCTGAGGGCTCCGTACACTAGGTTACTATCGTGGGATATGAGATATTTGTTATGTACAGTTTTATGTTTTGATTGTACTCAGCGGTACCTTGTATAAGCCTTTTGATTTATATATATACAGTTTGATGTTTTGGTTTTAATCTATATGTGCCTTGTTGTAAGATCCAGTGAACTTGTTGTCAGGCTAGGGTCAGGATCTATTGTGAGATCCTAGCCGAGTAGCGCCTCGAGTCCTACGGATTCGGGGTGTGACAGGTTACGTGAAAAGAAGATATAGTGCGATGCGATCGACAACCTCGACGAGATGTCGTCGTATGGAGGAGCAAATCGCGCCTATTGTTGATCCTTTCGTCGAGTCAGTGACTCCGTCTCATACGGTCCCACCTCAAGTCCATGAGACCGAGCCTCCGGTATTGGAGACTAGTCCTGATCCCGAGCATGTAGTTCAGGATGGGACGGAGTTTGACGGTGATGAGCACCTAGAGCACATATATGTGACACTTACATCCCCTTCTCCCGCCGCTCATGTTTCCCCTTCTTTTGCTACTCCTACCGCTCCTAGTCTGTTGCTTCTACTACAATTGTTCATTCTCTAGTTGTCCCTACCACAACTGCTCCTTCATCCGGTTCTTCTCTCCGTCCACCGACCGATCCGTCTTCATCTGGTCCAATGGGTGATGATCATGTTGACTTTGGTTATCCACCCAATCGCGATCTTTTACTATCTTATCGCACTCATAGGGCTACCCACATATGGATTCTTGAGGTTCGGTTTCCCAAATCTAAATAGTTGTCAATAATATTTTGTTATTTGTTTTGGTTTACCTAATATAACGTTTTTTGACATACAAAGGTGGAGAGGAATACGATGAAGGTGCATAGGCGGAATGTCATCCTTTCGTGGTTAATTATGCAGTTGGGCACAAGACACCGCAGATTCCGATTCTTAGTTCGGGTTGGCACGTCGTAGCCGTCTTACCGATTTGGAGGATTTCAACTTCAGTGGTCTCAATAACGCTCTCATCTAGGCATTCGTTGAGCGATGGCACCCAGATACCAACAATTTTCACCTACCATGGGAAGAGATGACTATCGCGCTCCATGATGTCGGTATTATTATGAGTTTGCCTATCGATGGTGAGATTCTTTGTATGTCCAGCACTGCTCAGTCGAGGAGAGATTGACTTCAGACGACATTTTGTTTTGAAGGAGTTGAGATGTCCCATCATAAATCCTTCATTTTCGTTAATCATGTGAAGATGACTATAGAGAAGATGCTTCTTAGTCCACATCCTCCAGCCGTTTCTTTAGCATCCGCCTACCTACTATTACTTATTGGGTCGACATTGTTGGTAGACAAGGCGACCAACAAGATTTCTTTTTGGTTGATTGACGTGGTCTGAGACCAACATAGGATGTGCACATATGCATGGGGTCATGTGACCCTCGCCTACCTCTACCAGAGTTTAGGCATCGCTTATAGGAAGGGAGTTGCCAGGATGACACGTTGCACTACCTTATTGCAGGTTTGTATGATTTAGATAATGTTATATCACATTTAATTTTTCAAGTAATGTTAACGGTTTACTTTGTCACATGCATCGGTTCTGGATTTACGCTCACTTTCCCTCATTTTGACTAGTTGGCTCGGCGAACGTACGTATGCACGATCATCGGAGATGGGTGGATATGCTTGTTGTACTACGGACACGGGACTGCACCATAGATCGTGTGCAGTCTTTCCGGCTATACTTAGATCAAATGATGGCTAAGGACATACACATCATACCTTACGGAAACATTCATCTAGACTTCAAGGGGGAGTACAATATTTCTTGATACAGAGGCACCATACGGATGACAGACATAGAGGATCCGTACATGCCGGACTGTTGTCTTTGACAGTTCGGGTTCGTACAAAATATACCTTTGTCGCCAATACGGCCTACTATGGAGTGTCTACGTTCACACGGACGGGGGTGCAAACAACAATTTTATCCTCCTAATGATAAATGAGCGAGCAAACATCTAGAGAGCAACCATATATCTTTTGAGGGATTCACACGTGCTTCGTCACCGTGGTTGGTGTCAAATGATTACATGACGTGGTTTGTCGCACGTGGTCATCCATATATGTTACCGACATTTATGGCGCAACAGGTTCCCATTGATCGGCCTCCCCTAGTCCCCGTATCTGATACATACGTGCGTATGATCTCTTAAAAATATTTATCTTAAAAATTGTTACTCATAATGTTTTGTGTTATTTGACAACGATTGCATATACTTGTGGGACGTCTCAGAGATATTTTGGGCCGTGATCGTACCCCATCCGCATATGAGATCTTATATGAGATAACCGAGGTCGTAGACAAGGCAATTGGGACCGAGCCTCCTATTGCTCGTTCCCAAGTTTGGGCCTCACAACAACAACATGAGTAGATTGATTAGATTTTAGATTAAACTTTTGGATTATACTTTTGAATACTTTGAGTATTTTGGCTTACACTTTTGGTTAAGCATTTTAGATTACATTTTTGGTTGTTTTGGATACTTGAGAGTATGTTGGTTATTTTTGGGTTGTTACGTATTTTTATATACTTGAAATAATTTTGGATACCATTAGAATGCATACTTAGATACTTAAAATATAAAAAAATGTTCTTTATAGCTCATGAATTCGTTAAAATTCATATCTTTAAAAATCATTAAGAACTTTAAAAAAAATGAAGATAAAAAAATTAATTCAATAAAGAGTTCCAACATCATCTCTTCTAGGAGGATTCTCAACTCGACGGGCATCATCATAAGCTTTCATCCGTGCTCTAAAAGGCTCGTCCCAACCATCGCCACTAGAATCCGTGCGACAACGGTGCATTATCATGCAACCATACTTGAAATCATGTATGCTCAAACGGATTTAGTGAGAGACAGTTTATGCTATAAAAAATAAATAATATATACATGGAATTGTCGTGACAAACCACTACGTAAGATGTCATGCCTCCAACCCATGCTATAGTACGAATCTCTGTAGGTGGTCCTTGTCCTTTGATAAATTTGGAAACCGATAAGCATGTTTGTGACTGTGGGTCAAGCTGAACCAAGACAATTCGGTAATAGGTGGTGGTTGCTAATCCATTAGTGGCATCTCCATCCAGTGACTCGGAGAGCAAGGACCGGGTCTATTGTAGTTTACACTCTTAATCAAATCATCGATGTTGTTCGTGCAATTGACCTGTGGATTTAAGGATTCTTAAAATAAATTATCAAAATATATAATTGAAATGTGTGGTTTCGTGGTTTTTAGAATAATTACCCTTGAATATATTGTTTGTTGGAACCGTAACTCCATCGCCATCTCTAGTATGACGGTCAAGTAGTAGTCATCCTCTACATAGCCCGATACCAAAGCAATGACTCAATAACCACAATGTCCGTCTCCAAGAACATCCCGCGAAGCTTGTATATGGTAACATGAACTTATTCATCTCACCCGGTCTTCATTTGTACTATGAATTATGTCCTTGTCCTCGACTCGTTTGCGCTTTGCGACCGCGCTTACTACGTGTAGTGTTAACCCTGCCGTGTTCAAGCGCACCTGGATCTCTCTTTGTCGATGGCTTTGGCGGTCTTCCTTTAGTTTTGACCACATCGGGCTCTTTCATGGTTATTGAGCCGGAACGCACGATGTCCTCGTATGCGATTTCCATCCACTCAATCGTGTCTTCGTCCAACAATCCCACATCCATTTTCCCCTAAACATATTAAGTGTAATCACATTGGGATCTATGTGAATTACCTCGTCTTCGATTGATTCCGGACTCCATGAAACCACCTTCCAAAATAGATGAATCTGATCCAAACTATTCGGCACCTGTTTCGAGATGGCAACAATGAAGTCATGTACACATGATACCCCATAAGCAAGCCTCCAATATTGGTCCCTACATATCCCGTTATCGTGGATCCTCAAGGCTTTGTTGTGGTTTTTTAGTAGAAGCGTGAAACATTCGTTGACGACATTGTTGGGGAGATGGTCAAATATTGGGATCCGGACGCTCAATTGTACCCTTTCTCGTGAATTTTCGAGCGACCCCTTTATATTTCGAATTTGATCATTGACCATTAAGTCAATGTTGTCGACCACAAATTGAAAATCTCCAACACTTGTTCCCAAGATAGACTTCAATAGACCGTGTGTTGACTCATGATAACATTGTTTATCGCCCTATATTAGGTATGCATTTAGGTAAATTTTCCCTTTCCACATTCATGAATAAGCCTTAGTTTGCGTCATTTGTGCTTGTTTTGTTCTACTTTGCAAGAATAGATCTCTATACTGTATTGGTGGTTTTGTAGGTGATTTGGCGCATTTCTGATCTAAAACGATGCATATGAGGATCAAGCCTCGGAGTGGATGTCTTGGAGTGATCACACATGTGAGGGAAAGGGCAAGGAAAAGAGAAAAAGGGCATGAAAGGGAACTTTGGAGCAATCTCGGGCAAGTACCTCGACCGAGATCCATGAATTGTTTTAATTGAGGGTGAGATCCACCAAGTCGAGAGCAATCTCGGGTGGCATCTCGGCCCGAGATCCCAACAAGCCGCCCGAGATCTCCCTGCCGTTGAAAAAATCAAGGGAAAAACCTGAATTTCGGGTCCGATTTTGCTGGCATCTCGCCCGAGATGGGGCTCAAGATTTGCCATTTGAACGTGTCAGATTTGTTTTCATCCCGTTTGTACCCAACCCATGCTTTTTGGCAGAGGTTTGGGTATAAAAGGAAAGCTGAAAACTATCATCTAGGAGCTGAAGGGAAAAATCACTGCTTTGTTTTTTGATATTTGTTGGAGCAAGTTGTAACAAATATTGGCCTTATTTTGTTGGATTCTTGGATTCAAAAACTGAGTTTGTTTCTCTTCTATCTCTTGCATTTTAATACAATGAGTTGCTTGTCTTTTTATATTTTATTTTCAGATTTTGATATGTTGATTGCTGGCTAGAATCATTGTGATTCTAGGGTGGATAAATCTTTATTTATGGCTTGGACTATGATGGATTAGGTTGTATCTTAGTTTTGGTATGAAATTGCTTGAAACCCTATGGTTGATTTTGAATGAATCTAGGTTAGAACCATCTAAGCTAGCAAACTAAGTTGGAATAGAGATTTACCTGGTAATATTCCTCCTTGGATATAGAAGTAGATGAACCACATGTAATATAGGTGAAAAATCCCTATTGGATTGAGATGTGCCGACTTACTACCTAAGTTAGGTAATTCCCGAGACTTACACGGTAAGGGGTTACTTAGTCCTTAGATAGAGAATCCGGTTTGTACTGAATTTCCATCCTAGATACCTTGAGAGTTACCCGGTAATAGGTAGTTAGGATTGAAATTAGATGATCTTGAGACTTACCCGGTAATAGATTATAACCGAAGAAACATCCATCCCTATAACATTTTCTTACCAAAGCTTTACGACTTGTCTTGAGTCCAATGTCATGAATGGTGATCTTGAAACCTTAGAATCCCTTTTTCTCGATAATTTGATATCCAATGTGTGTGTGTTTAGTCTTATTAATTGTTTTTGATTGAAATCGATATTTGATCAAGAACAACCCAAAACCAACAAAAAACATGAATCTTCTAACCCTTACTCCTTCTTTATATTTCTTAGTCTAGACTTTTACTATCTTTGATCAATTTGTGCAAATCGAACCGCCAACGTCCTTGTGTTCGACCTTGGAGTACTTTCCGTACTACGTAACGTCCCATACACTGTGGTTTCGCTATTAGTTAGGTGATTATTACAAGTTATAAATTTCAAAACTAACCATTTCGTGTCTTGTGAGTGTGCGAGTATTTGTCACTATTGACACGGATTTGTAGGGTCACAATTTGAGCGAACAACTCACACCTGGAAAAATGGAAAAAAAATAAAATTACAATTACAGAAACAATGTGGAAGTAGTAAATAAATAAAAGAAGTTTTTGTCTTACGCGTTTGATGGCCGCGTTTCAAATCGGTGATCCAAGTCGCACCAAGCTCGTATAATTGCCTCTTTGTAGTCCTTGAGCCACGTAATCTCGAGGTATTCCATCAACCTAGGATGCGATTGCCAATGTACCTTCATCTCTGCCAACCTCCGCTCATAAGAACCACTAGACATTGACTCAAACAAAGCATGGTAATGATATGTGAACACTGCTTGCGCTTCCTTAGACCTCAGAATTAACCACAAACGTTGATCGATGTTGGTCTTTATATGCCATTGACGTAAACTAGTTTTCACATCTAGAAACACAGTACCCGAGGCCTTAATAAGACCTAATTCTCAATATGTGACGATCACCTCATGTATGTTGTTGCCGCACACATGTCATAATCTACCTAGAGCCCACTCATAGTGATCGTTAGTCTCTTGTGCCATGAAAATAAATACAACTACAAACGTCTTCTTCGTGCTCGTGATTCCCACAATCTCCAATAATGGCATTTTGTACCTATCATTAAAAGTTACAAATGTAAAATAAATAAAATAGATGAATGGGGATGATATGCACAATACATAACATGTCGTAATACAAATAACAAATGGAAAATAATATTAACTCATTGGTCTTGTAAGTCGTGTCCATGACGATTAGTATGGAAATCGGCTCAATAAATTCCTAGAGTCCGGCTGCATGGAGAAGAAATCATAGATATGAATTTGTAGCCTGTGGTGTCTAGTACTGACGTAGTATCAACAATCTTTGAGGGTGTGGAGTGCCTACTGGATTGATCGTCTTCTTTCGGCATGTTCCATCCTTATCTTCATTCTTGCATTGTATATTTGTCGAATGGAGGTGACGGTGTTCAGGTCATCTAACTGAAATGATGTTAATATGTTTCTCGATTTGATTCCAACGGCCATTTCAAGATCCACCCTTCGGTATTGTGTAGGTGTTAACTAACCGGCGTATGCATGTCCCTCTAAGTCTTCGGGAAGTGTGTGGTTGTGGACTCCGCATATGACACTCACGATCCATTTCTTATCATTTTCATGTACCACCTCGAGCTCAAACTTACGCCTGTCTTTCTTTGACCTCGTGTCTCGACTGCTTGAAGCCACAAAGTCGGGATCCACATCTTTCTTCTTCCTCGTTTGTCCATATCATCACACACCAATCGAATTGTACGAAATCCAACACTGTCTGACCACGATCTATTGGTGACCAACACCATGTTTTTCGTTCGTCCCATAAACCGAGCCCATCCCAGTAAAGTTTGTAGGCCGTGGAAGAATCCACGAGGCTAAAACATAGACGAATAGTATGTGCAAACACAGGGCAGATGATCCAGTTGCCCCTAAATATTTTCAAAATGAATTCAATCAATCATTTTTAATAACAACAAAATCACATTATAGCGCACATATATGCATAATAACGTATTAAAAATATGTATAATAAAATATTAGACTACTACAAGTTCATTATTAACATAAAAACGAATAATAATTATTATGTAAGGCAAAAACTAAAATAAACTATAACACAAAACCGTGTTATTAAAAAGTACGCATAACAACATATTAAAAATAAACATAATATGAAAATAAACAATAAAACTATATTCCAAAACTTAAGACGAAGTGTGTAAAAAGTTCATTCGGATCACTGTACTTATTGTCGTCGAATGGAAGATTAATTTCTTCGTTCTCCTCGTTTGAAGCCATTTAGTTGATGAATAGGGTATTTCCTATATAATAAGATTTATGAATTGTGCGAAGAAACTTCAGCACTTATATGAAAGTTAAGGAATTGTGAGAAGGAAGAAACTTCAGAACTTACATATTTCCAATGCGACGACGGCTGTGAGTTATCCTCTGCGTTTGATCGTGAGATAATATGATGTTGGCGCCCGCGTTTGCGAATTCTCTTTTGCGTTTTATGAAGGGGAAAAAAAATAACGCCGAAGGTATTATATAGTGTGAGAAAAGATAGCGGAAAAAAAGTTTTGAGCACCGGCTTATTTGAAAAACATTAGGCGTCATCGGAAGGAGTCGGTGCCGGAATTGGAAAAAAAAATGGCGCCAGTAACGACGCTTGAACTTGACGCTAGCGTTGACAGACGCCACCCTATTTTTAGCACCAGCACTTGACCCTGCTAATTTTATGTCCGTGACATAATAAGGTATTAAGTATTAACTAATTCCAAAATTGATCGACTAATCATAAACTTTTATTAATCCTAAAAGAATTCAAACATGGGCCTACAAATGACAAAAAGTTCAGCTGATTATTATGGGCCTTTCACAAATTAGTTAGTCCAAACTGGCCCAGAAGGAGCCATTGAACAAAAGTAGTTTAAAACTTCAAATCACAAGAGCACGCACTAGGCGATTATAGTTGAACGGTAACAAACAAAAACAATTAACTAACAATAAAATCATAAAGAAAAGGACTCGAACGTTGGAACGACACCCAATAATAATCATTATAATCTGCTCTTCGCTTTGTCTCACTATACTCTTCTTTCCATAAAGGACAGAACTTTCCTTTATAATTCCCGTTGTTTACGTCTCAAATACCCTCGTAATTTCCGTACTCTAGCAAGGATAATAAAGGAAATACAACTCAAATTATATTATCTCTTTTTCTTAACTTTTCGCCTACAAATCTCCCCAAAGAAAGCTGACAGTACTGTACTCAAACTCTCCCGCTGCTCCTCCATTAAATTTTCTCCCCCTTTCTCTCTCCAACGGTCACCCACCATAGTCGTCTTCTCCATTGTCCCCCAAACGGTTAAATTATTTCTTTGGCCTTTTATCCTTCTAGTTGATTTCGCTGAAAACCCTAGGAGTTTTTGAAATCCGAGCATTTTTGCCTTCAATTGCGGGTACTGTAATGGCGGAAACCCTAGAGTCTGACAAGCACGGAGGAAAACCTAGAATGGGGGGTTGCGGACCACAGGTGGAGGAGAAGGACCATGAAGCGGTTGTGAATGCGGTGGAGGTTGGAAGAGATGGTGGTGTTAGGGCGGAGATTGACACTTCGGCGCCGTTTGAGTCTGTAAAGGAGGCGGTGAGTCGATTTGGTGGACTTGGATTCTGGAAACCTAATAATCATGATAACGATCTTAACCACGGAGATAAGATATTTGCTTCTGAGGTATATCAAGTTCTTCTATATCCCCTTTTCGATGAGTGACTTTCTGCAATTTGTTTCTCAGGATTTGTTATATATATATAAGTTCTACAGTGGTCTTATGGTTCCGTTGGACAGCTGGAGGTTGATTTCACCTGTTTTTATCTCTACTGTTTGTATTGTTTCAATTTGAATTCTAGCTTTGCGCTTTGTAAACGGTAGTGTTGGACTACTTGACCTCTTTTTTGTGTTGAAAGGTGAACAATATGTTGGTGTTTCAGTTACATCTCAATTTGGTTTGAATATTTGAATTAGTGTGAATTGTTGAATTTTATATGACTTGTATAGTTCACGGCTGTACGTAGGCTGGAAGTAATCTATATCTCTATACTAAATTTCACTCTGATTATGTGTTTTAATGTTGATCTTCCTGCCTGCTTCTTCATAGCAATATCCTAAGTGTGATATGATATTTATGCTTTTATGAACACAAGTAGTGGTGTTGTGCTAAAATTCTCACTAATTTTATACTTTTCAATAACAAAAACGAGTTTTCCTCATTGTCTTGATCTCTGACTATATTTTCTCATTGATTTGAGCTGTGTAGTTCTGATTTTCTTTTATTGATTGATTGTGATACTAGCCGCTGGAATGGGAGGAGCTTGATGCTGCCAGTGTGGAAGAGCAAGCTGCTCAGTTGGAAAAAGAGTTGATTATTAAAGAAAAGGACACACTCAAGGTCTTGAAAGAGCTTGAGGCCACCAAGATGATTGTCGAGGACCTTAAGTCAAAGCTACAAATGGCAGAATCTGCTGTCCATCCAGCTGTGGATGTGAATCTGGATGGAAAAAATACAAACAACATTGAAGAACAAGAAGATAAAGAAAACGATCCTCCTTCAGGGGAAGCAAATGAGAAGCTGGTAGAAGCATCAAATTCTCCTCCTTCATCTGCACCCGGCTTGATCCTAATGGAGCTTAAGCAGGCTAAGCTAAACCTTTCCAAAACCACAAGCGATCTTGCTGAAATTCGAGCATCAGTGGAGTCTTACAATAGAAAGATAGAGAAAGAAAGGACGTCTCTAGAGAGAACTCGTGAAAGGTTGAGTTTGAACTCCTCAAAGATTTCTTCCCTTGAAGAAGAGCTCAATCGGACGAAAACGAAGCTACAGTTGGTGAAAAATGGCGGTGAGGGTATAGATGGTTTAGCTGATGGGAAGGACATCTCAACTGAGCTTCAGAGATTGAATTGTGAAGCTGAAATGTTCAAGAAACTTGGACATACTGCCAAGGCAGAAGTCCTGAGAGTTATGTCTGAGATTGAACAAACAAAAGCTAAGATTAAGACGACTGAGATCAGATTGATTGCAGCTCGGAAAATGAAGGAAGCTGCCAGAGCTGCAGAGGTCGTTGCTCTTGCTGAAATCAAGGCTTTAGAGAAGAGCAGTGACAGATCTGATTCCATCACTCTTACATATGAAGAATATTCTTCATTAACATGTAACGCCCAAGAAGCTAATGAGAAGTCTGAAAAAAGATTAATGGATGCAATGTTTCAAGTGGACGAAGCAAACATATCTAAAACAGAGATCTTAAAGAAAGTAGATGAAGCCATGGAAGAAGTCAAGACCTCCAAGAAGGCTCTAGAAGATGCATTGAGCAAGGTGGACGAGGCTAATAAAGCTAAGCTTGCTGTTGAGGAAGCTCTTCGCAGGTGGAGATCTGAACACGGGCAAAAAAGGCGATCTATTCAAAAGAACACCAAGTTCAAGATATCAGGCCCCACTGAGTCACAAAGGGATTCACTACTCGATGTCAATGGGATCAATCTGGTAAGCGAGACACCAGTACCCGTTCTAAAGTCCACCTTGTCAATAGGGCAGATCCTGAGCAGGAAGCTGTTGGTTGCAGAAGAGTACGAGTCAGGGAAGAGTTGTATAAGGCGAAAGGTGTCATTAGGTCAGATGCTCGGGAAACAGAATGAGGAGCTAGCTACTTCATGGAACATGGACAAAGAAAACGGAATTAGGTCTACTAGCAGTAAGAAGCTGCCTGCAAAGAGAAAGAAGTTTGGGTTCTCCCGGTTTTCGGTGCTCTTACCGGCCAAGGAAAGTGGCAAGAAGAAGAAACCAAATATGAAAGTGAAAATTCTCTAGTGTAATTGTCATCTGTTATCCTCATTCAGCTGATTATGGAGTAGTTAAAAGATATGCCATGCTAATGATGTGTATTTAGCTGGTTATATTTTCATTTGTTATGTAGCTATCCTGGATTCGTAGAGTTCCGTATGGCAGGTTGTGGAATCAAATGGTGTGATTTTTTTCATGTGTTGGTCATGAACATCTTGATGATGGAATTTTTTGAATTTAGATTATCTTTACGTGAACCTCATGAAAAGATAAGCTGAATTCTAGTTAATATAATCCATTGAGATGTTAATTAGCAAGCAGATTTCTCACAATATCATGTTGTTAACTATGATTGACAGTTCTTCTGTAGCAATTGAAAGTACCTATTTTAAGTTGTAACAGGATATTATACATAATTATAGATCCAGACTAGTCATTGACAGCAAAGATCATACATAACTGTAGATCTGGACTAGTCATTGAAGCTGCCAAGTAACACGAGACTATGAAACCCTAATGAATGAATAACAATAATTTTAAAGTAACAATGAGTCTCTTTAGGAAATTAGGGAGGACTGTTTCTAATGACATTCTAATAACTTAAGTAACAATGAGTCTCTTTAGGAAATTAGAGAGGACTGTTTCTAATGACATTCTAATCACTCCGACTTTAGAAAATTTGTTGAAAAACTATAAAATTAAAACTCGGATGAGGTTAGATATTGATATACTTGCCATCCAACATCACCAAAACTATATCTATTTGAAATTATAAAGATAAAATTTTAAAATATTATCATCTTCTAAAGAATGACTTGTATGAAATAATTATATATATAAATTTTTAAAATTATTATATGTACATTGTCATCCCATGTCATTAGTTTTGCGCATTTATCTATAATATAATATTTTATATACTCTAATTATTTTTACAACTATTATACGATAGCATAGGTTACGGAGGGAATTATATTAAGAGGTTTTAAAAAAAAAATATAATTCAATTTAGATTATCGGAATTACTATGAAAATCTTAACCCTGCCCTTTACCAAACCCACCAATCAAACATTTTATCATCTCTATTCTGTTGATTTACATAAGCTCCATTTAATCATACAATATTTTATTAATGTTGACTAGGTTTTAAAAAGATTAGTAATTTGTTTTGAATTTGTGTTCCTTGTTTAGAATTTCAAATCACTCTTCCATTCAAAGTAAATAAAAATAAAAAATCTTAAATATAAAAAAAATCAAGTAAAGAATGTGCTTTAAACAAAGCTCACGCCTGATCAATTAATCTCATCTTAAAGATATGAAAGCTTACGATAAAGTTAACATGATATAGAATATATTGAAGCAAACGATTTTAAAAGAAAGAACAAAAAAAACAACTACAAATACTGTTGGCCTAGAGTCTCAACCAACTACTATACTGAACAAAGCTCGCGCCTGATCAGTAATCTCATCCTAGTCTTGTTCTCTCGCTTGCAGAAAAACGGTAATACTTAACTCCATCTTTCTAACCTTCAATTAGGGGTTTGTTCTTCGTTTGATTGCTTGAAATTTGACCCTTTTGGGTTTTAATCCCCTTTCAGAAATTTCTGATGTTTGACGCAAAAGGGTTTACTTTAATTAAGGAGCTTGAATCTTGTTTCAATATCTATAAGCGAATTTATCTCCTTATATTCTGGTGAATTGTTCGAATGGATTTTAGATATGCGGAAAGTGAAGACCTTTAGTTAATTGAAACATGACCCTGTAATATCCAAACGGAGTTGAAGGAATTATTGGAGAAATAAGAGGAATCAGAGGGAGACTAGGGCAAGAAGTAGATTAGCAAGGAAAGAAATTACAGAGAGGGATGAAAGATCGGGAAAGAAAAGGGAAAGTAGGGAAGCGAAGTGTTTCATTATAATATGCATAAACCCTAAAAATACAATATAATCCCTTATTTATACTTGATCTCTTGTAATATCTCATATATGGCAGACCCTTCTGAATCACTTCTATTTTGCTGTACTGGATGTTATGTAAGGGTTTGATTGGGCAAGGAAGCTATCCTGGAAGCTTTAGACCTTGGCTTTGCTGATTCTAGGCTTAACTTGCTCTAGAGTCTAAACTAATTAAGTTTCTAAATATTCTTATGAAAGTTGAAATCTACAAAGAGGTTTATTGTTCTCCATGAAGATGTGAATTATTTGCAAATAAAAGCAATAGATATTGTATTTCTTACATCTTCTTATCCTGTTTTGTTATAGTCTTCCTGATAGATTAATTAGAAGAGCTTGAATAATTATACAATAAACTGTGAGCAAATCTCATGTGTTCAATGTGGATTATGGAGTATTCCTTCGCTTGAACATCATACGAGACCCTTATAGCCTTATGCTTTTCAATATGGGATTAAGTCCTTATTACTGAAACTCTTCTGCATTCAGGCATCATGGATGTGAAAGTGGGGCTTCTGTTTGTGTTCTTGTTGTTTGGTGATTGGGCATGTGATGCGAGGCCTGTAACACACTCTGATTCTTCAGGTATTTCTAGCACTGTCCAATCTTTAAGTTGAGCTAGTCCAGCCTTCCCCTTTAGTTTCAGGGTTTTGGATTAGTTTCTAGTATCTAGTTCTTGATACCACTTACCAAATTTGGTGAATCAAGGAATGGTGGAACCATAACCTATCGACTGGCTTGCTTTTCGTACCCTGAAATAGTTATCTTTCATGTATTCTTGCTTTATTCGTTATGAATTATGTTCTGAGGTCATATGCAAAAGAAAACAAATCAACTGAAAATGTCACTTGCACAAATAGACCTTTTCCTCGCTTTACAAGAATCACCACTTATAACAATGAGCTATATTTGCAACTTGTGTTTGAAGTTGCCAATTTAGCTTCTTTTTTCTAATTTTATTTCTAGATATCATGTTCCTAGTTGTAATAGCTACATGCTATTCTGCACTTTTTTAATGCTGGATGTTGTAAACCATGGCCCCACCTTTGATGTATTCAGGTTTGGCCAAGAAAGTAGATGTGTGCACTTTGTGTGAAGAATATTCTAGCTTGGCTCTTAACTACCTCACTGAAAATAAGACTGAAGCCGAAATCATTGAAGCACTTCATCTTGCCTGTTCCGAGTTACATGCCCTGGAGGAGCAGGTATGGCAGTAAAAAACATTCTCTTGTTGATACAATCTGGACATTCATTAACAATCTATCTTCTTTGATCTTCGTATTTGGCAGTGCATCACGTTGGTGGATTTCTATTCTACTCTTTTCTTCACACAGCTTTCATCCGTGCAACCTGATGAATTCTGTGAGAAGGTCAACTTGTGTAAAGGCGAACAAATCCTCTCCCCTCCGGTCAAGGAAAACAGTTGTGATGCTTGTCATCATGCTGTTAATGAGATGATCCTCAAACTAAAAGATCCCGAAACCAAGGTTTATTCTTACCCCACCAGCTCATCTATGTATCCTAAATAACCTCAAATCATAACCAGCATATTTGCTTTTTGTGTGGCAGTTTGACGTCGTTGAGGTTCTACTCAGGGGTTGTAATGCTGTGGAAAACCGTTGGAAAAAGGTGAAAAAGGTAATATAATATCCATATCATTCTTTAAATGGAATCTGTGTTTTAGAATTGTTCTTCTTGTGCGCGGATATTTGATACAGCTATATTACTGATTGTAGTGCAAAGTCATGGTGCATAAGTTTGCACCAATTATCATCACAAAAGCTGAGAAATATCTGGAGAAGACAGATTTATGTGCTGCATTTCACATGTGTAGCCCATCAGCAGCTTCCGTCGAGGAAAACCAGTTTGATGCCAAGATTATGATGGTTACTTCATCTTGAAGAACCCTGAAATTATCTAGTCTTATGATTCTTGTCACAATCTCCTAGCAAACAGTCACATATTTAGGTTGACGCTCTCTTTCTGTTTTTCAGTTCGTATGATTGTTGAACCGAATGTGAACAAAGGGAATCGCATCTGTTCCCTTTGTTTTGTATACATGCAGATTTCAGTTCTACAATCAAACAGTTGTATGCATCCGAATCAGAATCTAGCCAGCCATTCTCAAAATCCAAAACATACGGTTAACTGGTAGGAAATGGTCCGATCACAAGTATTTTAATGATGGACCTTCATTTAAGGACCTTATGATGGAATCACTTTATCGTAGAAAAGAATGATTTTACATAAGAAAAAGGATAAAGTCTTAAAAATGAAAGGTGAGTGATTCACATGGAGTTAGGCACGAGTCGTACTCGTAAGGTAGCAATCAAGCAAAAGACAGTAGGCTTTTCCTGTTCACCATGTGGCGAGTGCAATGAGTGAACAATATGGATATGTTCAACGAGGTAGTATACTTGACGAGTTTCCACCTGGATGGATCAAAAACCATCCATTCATAAAGTTATTCATTCATTCAAGTACTGTAGGGGAAGTATGCATGTGAGTCTCCTTGAGTGAACGAGGCTTGGGAACTTACCCCTCATACACTGTAAAATTCCACCTTCAAATCACCCAACAACAACACGTATTCTAAAATAGAGGTCAAGTTTCGCTTACTATTTTTGTTTGTTATGTTTCGACAATTTGTTTTCCTGTGCTTAACTGTACAGTGATCAGAGTTTTCACCATGAGTTAATTGTTCTCATATTTATCTCGAAACCACAGGACGTGGAGGACACGGTCACACGGCACACGTTCCTCAAACCACACACATAAGTGCACATGTTTTATCCTACCAATTGACGATAAGAGGGTTAACTTATAGACTTATATATTAGACTCACATACTTTAGTATAGTTGATGGACAATCCACACGGTTGATTTTAAATTTTTAATACACCCAAAGATTGACATTTTTTTGTCTTTTAAAAAGTAGTGTTAAAGTTCATCGTTGTAGACACCGGAATTCGAGCACATGGTAGAAGTAGCCTTAAAAGTCAAATAATTATTTTTGTAGGAAAGAGAGGCAGTGGTTTCTGCGCATCTAGACGCACTTATTATATGTGCAAAATAGGCTAAATGATTATCACTCGGGGATAGCCTGATTCCTTACATCATTTAGTAAAAGATTCACTATACACTCAGGAGAGTCAAACAATACAGTCAAACCGAGCGAGAAATCAAAAGTTAAACTAGCTAAATAGTCCGCGATAGTATTCGTCTCATGGTATGCATGTCGGACCTGAATATTCCAGCTCCTTTGTAAAAGGTAGCAACACCTACTTACTAGGCTAGAGAGTGAGTGATAACCAGAGAGATTGGATGTTGAGAAAATGGACAACCAATAGGGAGGTTGTTTCCAAAATCACCTTACGGTAGCCATAATCCTAGGCTAACTTCAATCCATATAAAACGCCCCATAACTTAACCATGTGAAGAATACATGAACCAAGATTAGACCTCAAGCCCCGCAACCACTTACCCGTGTGACTCCTAAAGATACTCGATGCCATTGCCAAACCACCATAATGAGGGTTTTCAAGTAAACAAAAAAACTTTAACAAAATGATCTAGTGACAGGCTGTTCCGTAACCTATATTTGAGCAAACAAAAAGTCATAATGAGGGTTTTCGAGTTTCATGTTTAAAAAGTCTAACCTGTGTCATTTAAAGATTAGAAAATTTAAAGTAAAGTTGGAAAATGGTAACCCTAATTAACTCTAAACATGAGGTTATATTGAGGTTCGTAGCATGGGGTTGACAAATCGGAATGTGTACACTCCGGTAACGTAATATTGACACATCTAGACATAAACATTTATATTATATTTAAAGTTAATACATAAATTCAGTGAAATTTCATAAAATAAATCAATTGTCAATAGCATAAATAGGCGCCAAACTTACACAACAATACAAGCCTTTTTATCACTTTTAAGGGTGGGATAAATCCATGTGATCGTTTGATTAAAATGTATTAATGAGACGAAGAATGTTATAATTAAAGAGAAACACTTTGAAAGTAATATCTATGGACACGTAGTCACAAACACTTTGAAAGTAATAATTTCGAGATTCTTGAACATGATTGTATAAATCCTAATTAATTAAAAAAAAATGATTGAGTTGGTTACAAGGTTAATGTCGAGGAGACAAGCCCTTACGGTGGACAGAAATATTGATTGGTAATTCTGTTTCGTAGCAATAATAGCGGCCATGGTCCATACCTTATGATGTAAACAATACGTTATGGCCTCTGGCCTCATCCTCATGGTTTCGAACCTAACTGGGAAAGGTGTTATCTATATCAATTGCCTACTTTTTTCTTTCCTTTAATTACATCACTTAATTACGATTTATGACTAAGTCGACATGGTTATCATGAGTTGATACTTTATGATTAGACTTGTTCAGCATTTTGGGCTTATTCAATATTAATTAATATTTTCCTGTCGCTATTAATGTGAATTAAATGTATGTTTAGTCGTGAAATGAAAACGGTTAATGAAAAATGATGGACTAAAATGTAAATATGATTTATTTTTATTGATTTGATAATATTTTGTATTTGAAAATAATTCATAGCAAAAACGATTCTTAATATACTCCTTAGGGCTTATTGATTTGATAATTATTTTCCTATGTATATATTATAGTTTGTTCTTCTTGGTTCACTGGTTCACATCCGCAATCTATATATAATAACTGATAAAAACTATAATCGTACATCGTCAATTATATGAGTGATATCTGTATATATTATCTCGACAGATATTACACTAATTGAACCATAATAATAAAATTATACATATTTATCGCTCTATATCACAATTGAAACAAACTTGATACATTCAACAGACATTAATAAAATAAAGTGATGTCATAAATCTTATGGGAACTTTGAAAAATAGACTAATCTACATAAGATGCTGTGCATAATTTCCAAACTTTCTTTTTGTCGTATCTTTTGGGCAGAAAATAATATTATAGTCTTAAAGCACATGTCAAATTATCATAGTTCATGAACCGTCGAGATTCATGCCTAAGCTGTATAATGACTTGCATAAAAGGGCTTAGACTCCGAAGGATTGACAAAAACGCCCTCCTTGAAGTACGAGGTTACTTGGCGGCGTAGAAAAACGCGTGTTTGTTGCTATGCCGATTTGTGTGGTTGCTATGCCGTTCTACATATTATTAGGGTTTGAATGTAATGACTTATGAGACGTATGCTTCACTAGCCGACTTGTGTTGTTGCTATGCCGTTCTACATATATTATTAGGGTTTGTGTGGTGTGAACACCGTATGAGTTATGTATAGATAAAACAAACTGGTATAATTATAAGGTTCGTTTGAGATTCTCAAAAAATTGATGAAATTAAGGGCTCGTTTGATATCGCTAGAAATATGATTCCGAATTAATTAAAAAATGTGTTTGTTTAGAGGTCTTTTTACACATGAAAGTAATCAAATTATTTCTATTTTCATTTCTTCTCCTTAACTGATTTTATTCCGTTTTCATTCCACCACTCCAACCAAACGAGCACTAAATGTTACAATATGTTTGAAAAAGATGGTAGATGAAGCTAGATGAAGTGAGATGAAAAATTGAAATTTATATATCTGGTAAAATATGGAGATAAAGAACCTCCCCAATTATTTTTTTTGCCCTAAAAATTGATTTTCTGAAAAAGGTTTTTGTCCTTTTTTTTATAACTTTTAGTGAAGTAATTTTTGAAAGGCCTAATTTAGTTTATATATGTGACTACTTTTTTATTTTTATATTGTTCATTAGTGAATTTATGATTAATATCATTGGTTTTTTCTATAACAATAACTAAAAAACATTATATTTATTAAAAAAATAAATTCAAAACTAACAAATTAAATAAAATTGCTTATAAATGAAATTTGATAAATGTATTTAAATTGTTCAATTTTTTTTTATTGTTACATAGCTCTTGGAACGTCAAAAAAGGTTTTAAGGTAATTATAATTTGTTCTTTATTATGTTAAATTTATTTAAAAGTAATGATAAATGAAAGATGTCCTTTTTGGTAAATTTACGTTTACGTCAGTTATTGTAAGTTTCATTCTTTCAAACACCAATTTTAACTTCAGCTACTAATAAGTTTCAACTTCAATTTCAACTCCTATAATCTACCATTTCCGGATGACCCATAAATATGAAAAGAAAAAACTATTATTTAAGACCGGTTAAAGATATATATATATATATATATATATATATATATATATATATATATATATATATATATATATATATATATATATATATATATATATATATATATATATATATAATATCGTGTAATTTAAGGTAATTTCTACCTTCATCTCCAAGTTTATTTATGTAGAAAAGCCTTTCGAGGATTCTTTCGAGAAAACTGTAAAACTGCAGTAAGAGGAAAATTATGCCGTTAGTGTGTGCAGAGTTGTGATAGGAGACCTCTGTCCTTAATTCTGAAAAAGCTTCAAATTACGACGATTGAAATGGTGTTCCGAATCGCAGGATAAAACTGCACTAAATTCAAGTCCTTTAATGACTCTGGAAATCCAGTGAACTGCTTTGTGTAGCACTCTCGTTTTTTTGTAAGACTTAGAACGAAGGAGGAAGAGACGTTTTGTATTGGTGTGTTGGAATGAGAGGAAGATACTTCCTTCTTATAGGCGAACTCAAAAGACGAAGGAGAACAACACATTTAACATGCACTTTTAATCTGAGATTTTGACAATTTATATTTGTATATGTAGTATTTCCATACTCATACGTTTGTCAATTTATACTTGTATATGCATGTCATTTTTTATTTTATGTGCACCAACTTTATTGATTTTGTTCATATGTACACTATATATTTACATTTATATGTAGACTACATTTTATGTTGTTGATTTTTTTTAAAAATAAATAAATAAACCATCCGATCAACGTTGACATGTAATAGAGACATATATTCGCAAAAAAAAATGAAAACCCTAAACCCCTTTTCTGCTCAAGAGAACGCGCTATCACACGCGCAAACAAACCTCCCTGAGCCTCCGCCGCCACCGCTAGCAAACCCTAACCCCGTAACCAAATTTCTCGTCTCGCCGCCCCAAAGAAACATCTACCCTAGATCTCGGAATCACCATCCATGGCCTTTCCGATCTACAAGAATCCTTCCCTCCCATGGAAGCTTAAATAACAAATCAGTCCTTCTTTGGTATTCCCGGCTGGAAATCGACGGATCCTTTCGGTTCAGGAGTACAAGAACAAAGCAGAACAATGTTAAGCTTTGGATATGGCGCGGTGGTGGCGTGGCTTGGACTCGTTTCATGTGTGGAAGCCAGGGAGTGGCGCAACGGCATTGTCATCGACGCTATGTGGCGAGTTCTTCAGTCAAGGTAAATACAAGTTTTTTAGAACAGTAAGCCCCATTGGAAATCCCCCTGGGAAACGTCGATGTATGTCATCCAAGAAAGTGCGAAGTCAAAGCAATAGGAGCCTGTTTCATGAAGTCAAAAGTGATTTCATGGAGAAAGGGCTACAACGGGGGTGTTCGAGTCGAGTCTTCTGCAACAGAGGACAACTATTTGGTACCGAGGACCTTCTCCCTCCTCTTGCATTGTTGTTCTTTTCCAGAAGGGAAATCAAACGCCCAATTTGGCCTCTCTTGGTGACCGAATTGGAAGAGTGGAGGAATTGGGTTTGTGTAGGTATGTATACTGAACACAATAATCTAGGGATGGTAAGAAAAACTTCATACTCTAAACCCCACAACCATAAAGAAAAATGGGCAATTATTTACTGGTGTTCTTTTTTGGTGCACTGGCTTAGTGTATTGCTCTTGAATTTGTTGTTGATGTGAAAAAAACCTATAAGATTGAAGAACTCGATGGACTTAATTCTCCATATGTGCTTGGTCTTGATGAAACCATGCTTAATGCTCTTTGAACAAGATGAACCCATGTCTTTTTTTACCAATTATTGACTATATTGGGCTTATCTTTGCTCCTGTTAATGGTTTGATTGATTTGAATATGAGATCCTTAGCTATGGTAGGCTTGTGCTATATCTGTGAACCAAATGAATCCATGATCTACATTCTTGTCTTTGAATCCTTCTCTATGACCTTTGCTCCGTTCAATATTTGGATTGTTCTGTGCATGAGATCCATATTGGTGACCGTCCTCTACTCTTCTTTTGAGTGGTTTATAGGTCTAACTTACCAAACTGTTTGCCTAATAATTCCTCAAATAAACATGATACTTCATGTTTATGTACAAAGAATCAGAAATTTGGAATTATCCAACCCGTATTTGCCAAAGGAATACAATGGTCTCTACCTGTTTGTATGGGGACATGTCTTCTTCTACCCAACGTGTAATGTGGTGGTTGAAAGTCCTGCTCCTCTTATCTATATCCTGATAACAATACTGGTTCCTACCAAAATTGTTGTTTTTGACATTTTATGCTTTCAGGTCAATGACGTGCAAAACAGAATCCCGCAACAACTCCGTAAAGTTTTCAAGCAAGAAACTAGAGACAATATTCGTCTCATAGATCCCAGATTCAAGAATGTTATGAGCTTGACAAAATCTGACATTAGTGGTTTTCTTACTTTTCATGAACTGTGTAAAATATTAAACTATTGGGGCGCGGAATCTATATAATTTTGAACTGGAGATTCATTTGTCATTCCATGGACAGAACAAAGAGGGCTTGTCCGCCTCACAATACTCGAGTTGTTGAACTAAAGAGCGAGTGTCATAATATCAGAACCATTATACTGAAAAACGTCACTAAGTCAGGAACAAAGACTAATAATATATGGGTTCTTACATTATATAAATGCAAGACCACAACTTTTTCCTCTAACAAATCAAGCTACGTCGGTTGAAACAAAATCAAGCATTGAGCCTACGTTGGTCGAGACAAAATCAAACACTAAGCCTATTGAAGCAACTTGGAAAAATCTTAACATTTATTATGGTAAGAAGGTAGGAAAAGAGGGAAATCTACCACCCAAAATTAAATATGCGTATAAATGAAAATCGCTTTTTGGAATTGCAGGGGAATGCGGAAAAAAAAAAATTTGGACAAATTTGAACATAATATGTAAAAATGAATATATACAACTTATTATCTTGGCGGAGACAAAGATAAGCGTTGAACCTGAAGAACACTTGTGGAAAAACGCGGGATTCGACAATATTTGTTTCATCCCAGCTTTGGGTTTCTCTGGGGGATTATGCATCCTCTGGAAACAATACCAAATAAGAAATGAAAAGATTGAAATTATAAAGTCTCATGACAGATACATTTTAATCAAACACGTAAATCTAATATCATCTTTCGAAACACACATATTCGGTATTTACGCACCACCAAACGAGCAGAAGAAGGGTGAATTCTGGTCACAACTATCTTCTAATATAAGAGCTTCGAGCAAACCGAAAATAATTCTAGGAGATTATAATGAAATTAGAGAACATTCTGATAAGAAAGGAGGGGCTCTAATTGCAAATAACAAATTTGATAGATTGAATAGATTCGCAGAAGAGTGTAGCCTAAACGACCTCCCAACTAAAGGTAACGAGTTCACATGGAAAAAGAGAAGAGACGGAGAAGATAACACCTACGAAAAATTGAATAGAACAATGGCGAGTATTGAAATCCTACAAGAGTATCCCGATATACACACTAGGAACTATGCCTTTACTAACTCGGACCACTGCATGATATCTATCACTCTACAAAGCACAATGACAAATATTAAGAATAAACCGTTTAGATTTGAATCAATGTGGTTGCAAAGAAAAGATCGTGAGAACTTGATCAAACAAACATGGAGGACGCAATTCCCCGAAACGCATATGTTTAATTTGGCAAAAAAACAAATCTTTTGAAACAAAAGCTAAAAGAATGGAGCCGTGAGAAGTTTGGAAACATCAATAAACAACTAAAAAATTTAGACGATCAACTAGAGGCTCTACAAAAACAAGTGTTTGTATCCTTTAATCAACAACTAAACGACAAAATAAATAGACTAAATAACAAACGAGAGTGCATACTGGAGTACCAACAACAATACTGGATGCAGCGAGCGAAAACAAAGAATTTATGTTTAGGTGATAAAAACACAAAATTTCACCATAGAAGAGGAACTGGTAGAAGAAATAAGAAATTTATAGCAAACATTACAAGAAATGACGGCGCTATACTATCCAAGGATAATGAAATCAACGACGAGTTCATGAACGACTACCAATCACGTTTCCGAGCATCGAATATGGACTATCATAAACTAAAGAATATGATAAAAGTCATTCAACCGGAAATCACAGATAATGAGAACATAGAATTAGTTAAACCCTTCACCACTAGAGAGATTAAAGACGCACTCTTTGACATTGGGAGTGACAAATCACCGGGGTCAGACGGTATGACTGCTGGTTTCTATCAGAAATATTGACACATTATAGGTTCAGCTGTCACTAGAGCTGTAAAAAGCTTTTATAGAACTGGAAAGATTCTAAAGCAACTAAACCACACATTTATAGCACTATTACCAAAAATTGATAATCCATCAACGACTGCTAACTACAGACCAATAAGCCTATGTTCAACAGTATACAAAATAATCACTAAAATCCTAGCCAAAAGACTAAGTAGAGTACTTCCGAAACTAATACACCCGCTACAAAGTGCTTTTACCAAAAATAGGGCTATCCATGATAATGTACTAATTGCACATGAAATCTTCCATGGATTTAGAACAAAAAAGGAAAAAAGGATTTATGGCTATTAAATTATACATGAAAAAAGCCTACGACAAGTTAGAATGGAACTTCCTAAAGGAGGTGTTAAGTCAATTTGGATTTAGTGAGAAATTTAGGAATTGGATTACCGAATGTGTAACAACCGTCTCCTATTCCATATTGATAAACGATTCACCAACTACAATTTTCTCACCACAAAGAGGATTTCGCCAAGGAGATCCATTATCTCCTCTGCTCTTCAATTTGGGGGCCGAGATCCTAGCAAGAAATCTACAGAAAATAAGTTTAGAGAACCCGAAATTGATCGGCTTCCCCATCTCAAAGAATGGTTCAATTATACCGTTTCTAGCATTTGCCGATGATATTATTATCTTTACAAAAGCAACAACGGAAGCAAGTAACAAAATATTGTCAGTTTTGAACGATTATTGTAATGTGTCTGGGCAAGTTATAAACTACCATAAGTAAACATTCCAAACATCTAACAATGTAGACTCTACCAATAAAAGACAAATCCAGTCCCATCTTGGCATTACATCTTCTACTAACCTAGAACAATACTTAGGATGCCCCATTATTAACGGAAGAGTTAATAAGGATGTTTTCAACTCGGTGATCCAAAAATCTAAACAACAACTTACAAAATGGAAAGTGTCGTCTCTATCCCAAGAAGGTAGATCAACACTGATAAAAGCAAATCTGAATGCTAAATCAAGCTACATTATGCAAGCATTTATGCTCCCCACAAGTATCCACAATGAACTGGATAAAATAAACAGAAACTTCTTCTGGAATAAGGGACCTAGCTTCCATCCATTAATTAGTTGGGATAAAATCTGTAAACCAAGGTCGCTTGGAGGCACTGGAATTAGGAAAGTTGAAGACATGAACAAAGCGCTTCAAATGAAGCTCCTATGGAAAATTATGGCAGAACCGGATAACATATGGGTTAAACTAATAGAAGAAAAATACCTCAAAGGAAAATGTATTTGGAACTATGAGTGTGGAAAAAACACTTCTTGGCAATGGAAAAAACTGATCAAACTTAGAGATAGAGTCTACTGGTGTGTAAACGAGGATGGATGATACTCAACGAAATCGGCAATGGAGATGATTCAACAACGAAAAGTAGGAGTATCTGACGATAAATCATGGATCTGGGAAATGAACGTAATGCTCAAAGTTAAAAATTTCCTTTGGAAGTTGGCCCTAAACGGGATCCCTACAAAAGACAATCTTGATAAACAAAAAATTCCTGTGGTAATGCACTGTGAATTCTGTAATTATCATACTGAAAGTGTTAAACATTTGTTCTTTATATGCCCGTGTACTCAACAAGCTTTAGATAATGCTAAAATTTCCTCAATATTGAACAACTTCGACACTATTAAGCATAGTATTAATGATACATTGTTACAAATAAAAGAAAAAAGTTCTCCAACAGAGTTGAGACAAATCGTGATGATTTGGTGGAATATCTGGTTGGATAGGAATCAAATTATATTCAAAAATAAAAAACCTGCTTCGAACCTCAAACAAATTGCATCAAAACAAATAGAAGATTGGGATAAAGCAAATGTCAAACCAAAATTCACTAATACCTCCGGAACAAAAACAAGAAGGAAAACTAAGAACATCAAATGACAAAAACCAAAGGATAATTTCGTCAAACTAAACTTTGATGCATCAAAAAATAATAATAACCAATATGCGTTCGGATTTATTATCCGTAACAACCTTGGCTATCCTCTGGCTTCCGGAAAAAGAAGATGCAACGCAGAATCGGTGCTAGAAGCAGAGGCTTTTGCGATGCGAGAAGGTCTACAAAAGGCCAAACAGCTAGGAGTTACTTCCATTGAGATCGAAGGAGATAATCTGACACTCATTAATGCGATAAACAAGACGTGGAAGCCACCTTGGGAGACGGACATGATCATTTCAGACATCTCTGTCTTGATTTCGAGCTTCACGTATTCAAGTGTCCTCCACATTTTTAGGGAAATCAACACCGTCGCCGACAAGCTCGCCCTGCACGGCCATACTGCCTCAGCAGAAGACGATGCCTTTCCAGATGATGTTGTTGACCTCATCCGCAAGGATGTTGTAGGTCGATCAGTTTCAAGAAACTGATCCTCTTATTCTTCTTACCTTGTATCAAAAAAAAAAAAGAGTCATATATTCGCAACGACAAAATAATATATAATAAAATATCAAATATGTGTTTAGAGGTGAGCTAGAGTTGACTCTAACCCGCCCCAAAATGTACACTAAATTTTATGTTTTTGATTTAAAAAAAAATAATGATAAAACCTTCAAATCAACATTGACATGTACTATAGGCATATATTCACAATGACAAAAAAATAAAAGACCAAACACGAGGTTATAGGTGAGCTAGAGTTGACTTTAATCTGCCCCCAAAATTTTATGCTCATATATATATATATATATATATATATATATATATATATATATATATATATATATATATATATATATATATATATATATATATATATATATATCAAGTAGTCATTGTTCATTAAAGCTTTGTATATCTAAATATGTATGTGATGTAAGAGCCTTGACCTTTAGGAGCTGAGCCAGCTTATTCGCCCCTGTGGGTCCGTGGAGCCGCCCCTGCGGCTGAGTGTGTTTTCCGCCCCTGCGGCTCAGTGAACCGCCCCTGCGGTTTCCTGCGGATGCAGCCTGCTTTGTTGACCGGTTTCCGTGCTTTACTTTCTTTTCCTTACCTTCTTCTTACCTTGGGAGCAACGGTTTCTTCTTCACTTCATTCCCAGCTATCCTTACGTCCTCCTTGCTTCTCCCTTTCTCCTTCTTGATCTTGCTTTTGCTTTTCCTTTGGTGTGAAACTTTTGTTGTGAATTGATGATGTTGATGATGATGGATGTTGTTGCTGAGCTTGGGAGCCAGCTGAGAGTGTGTTGTTGATCCTTCCTTGCTGCCTAGGACCACAAGTGTGGTAAGTCTTCTTCTTCTTCTTCTTCTTTCTTTCTTCCTTGATTCCTCTTCCTTAGCATATGATTAGATGTGATTGGTTGTATAGTGATGTTTGTATGTATATATATATGTATGGATGTGGTTGTGGATGGATGAAGACGTGAAGAGTGGAAGAGAAGTCGGGAGACTACGTTATGCACTTTCGCCGCCCCCGCGCCTGGAAGTCGCCGCCCCTGCGGGAGCCTTGTCACCGCACCTGCGCCCGGAAGCCGCCGCCCCCGCGGCCACGGTCCCAGCGCCTGCGCCCGTGCCTGCGCTTGCCTGCGGCCACTATCACCGCGCCTGCGGCCGAGTGTCGCCGTGCCTGCGGTTGCCTTGCTTCGCCCCTGCGTCCCTCTTGTCACGCAGGTGCGTCTTGTTCCGGATCTACCTAGAGTAGTGTAGATCCTTTCCTTTCCTAGTATGAGCGGGTTAGTAGCATGCTAGGTATATGTTTGAGGATAGAATGTTGATGAGTATGATATAGATATATGCCGGTTATGGTTTCGAGGTTATAAGTTGGATATGATCCTTATGGATCCCTTTGGTCTAGGTGTGACCCCTTTGTTTGATAAGAGATTTGATATCTCTGTATGCCTTGTATAGGCCGTGCTGTTCTCCAGGTTTGGAGTTGATCATACTTGAGATGTGTGCATGAGTGGTGTGTGATATATGCTCGATAGCATGCGTTGTGATGATTACCGACCTATGTTTTAGTGACTGCCCATTGTAGGGCCGTGACAACTTGTCCTTTCATCCCGCTGGGAGTCTGGAGGTTCTCTGCGGGCAGGCCAGATCTGGATTGTGGGGCGGGTTTTCTCCACTCCCATAGGGTATACGGGGACGGTGACCGTATCACCACTCCAGCTGGCAACACCCCCGAGAGGCAAGGGTTATATTCCTCGAGTCACATATATTCATATAAAGTTATATATGTACGATTTGAGTGTTTGATGTTATAAAGATAATAAACCGGGTAAATGTGTGATAGCATGATGAGGTGTTTATTATTCTCTGATGTGTGATTGTGCTTATGCATCTTTTATGTATATGTGTATGGTTAGCTAACGGTTTTATACTGGAACACCCCAAATCCGTAGGACTCGGAGTGCTACTCGGCTAGGATCTCACAATGGATCCTGGCCCTAGCCTGACAACAACCTCACTGAATCTTACAACGAGGCACCAACAGATTAAATATAAAACATGAAAATGTTATAAAAGTATCCAAAGGTTTATACAGTACTGCTGAGTACAATCAAAACAGAAATCCGTACAATATGGATAACCCAAAATCCCACGATGTCGCCCAGTGTACGGAGCCCTCAGCAGATCACCCTCTCTGGATCACTCTGCAATTCTCCTAACCTGCGAGGGATCTACAACACGGTATGAAACCGTTAGCTAACTATACACATATATAAGGAATGCTAAAGCACAAACACACATCAGAAAGGATAAACACTTCAGCATGATATTAAACATTTATCCGGTTTATTATCTTTTAATAAGTTGAAACACTTAATCGTATAAATAGATATATATATATATATATATATATATATATATATATATATATATATATCTATATATATATATATATGAAGATAGGTGACACGAGGAATATAATCCCCGCCTCTGAGTACTCTAACCAGTTGGAGTAGTATCAGCACACCTCCCGTGTACCCTGTGGGAGTGGTGAGGGCCTTCCTTTATACCAGATCTGGCCTGACTACAGAGAACCTCCCAGACTCCACTACGGGATGAAAGAGAAAGGTTATCACGGCCACTACAATGGGCGGTCAATATAATATAGGTCGGTGACTATCATAATCATAAGCATGCTATAAAGCATATAACACACACACCACTCAAGCATACATCCAATATAAGGATAGTAGCTAAGTAAGTCCTATGGACTTACCACAATCTCTGAAGTAACTCAAGTACGAACACTCCCAGAAACGTCCACTCCAAACTGGAGGACAACAGCCTATACAAGGCACACATACATATATATCACAATCCTATCACACAAAGGGTCACACCTAGACCCAAGGGATCCATAAGGGATCATATCCAACTCATAACCTCAAGGCCGTAACCGGCATATCTATATCATACTCGTCATAAACCGATACCTAGCACGGTACTAGTTCCCTCATACTAGAAAGGAAAGGAACTACCTAACTATAGGTAGCCCCGGGACAAGACGCACCTGCGTAATTTAAGGACGCAGGGGCGGAACGCAGGTAACCACAGGCACGGTGACACTCAGCCGCGGGGGCGGTGACAAGGATCGTTGGCAACGCAGGCATGGCACTGGCACGACGCAGACGCTGCGGCACGTCTTCCGCAGGGGCGGTGACTTTTGGCCGCGGGGCGGCGACAGTGCAGAATGAAACCTCGCGGCTTCTCTTTAACTCTTCATGTGATCAAATCACGTCTTCTCTTCATCACAAACACACACATGCCACAACAAACACAAATCAACATCACCCTATGATTCATACAACTAATCCTAAGCTAAAGACTCACCACTACTGAAGATCCTAGGCTGCAGGAAGGCTTAACACACATCAATACTGCTTCCAAGCACAGCAACTCACAGTCATCAACCACAAAGCCACACTTCTCAAGCAAAACTCCAAGAGAAACTCAAGCAAGCTCAAAGGAAGGGATGAAGAAGCAAGAAGGACGTAGGAACAGAGGAAAGAAGTGATGAAACCCTTGCTCAGCAAGGTAAAACGGGAGAAGTAAGGAAGGGTAAAGCACGGGTCAAAGGGTCAACAAAACCGGCTGCAGCCGCCGGAAACCGCAGGGGCGGTCCCATGAGCCGCAGGGGCGGGAACCCGCAGGGGGGCGGGAACCCGCAGGGGCGGCGGTCAAGCCCGCGGGTGCGGAAAGGCCAATCTCGGCCAAAGCCAATCTCGGCTATGGTCCGATCTCGGTCCGAAAGAAAAGGGCTCTTACATATACCGTGTTGTAGATCATTTGCAGGTTAGGAGAGCTGCAGAGTGATTCAAACGGGGTGATCCGCTGAGGGCTCCGTACACTGGGTTTTATGCGAGGGTTATGGGACATTTCATATGTACAGTTATATGTTTTAGTTGTACTCAACGGTACTTCTGTATTACCTTTTGATGTATATTTATACAGTTTGGTGTTTTGTTTTAATCTATCGGTGCCTTGTTGTAAGATCCAGTGAACTTGTTGTCAAGCTAGGGTCAGGATCCATTGTGAGATCCTAGCCAGTAGCGCCTCGAGTTCTATGGATTCGGGGTGTTACATTACATGTGATACAAGAGTTCAAGTCTTGTACGTTGTCTTTTTTATTATACTTTTTTTTCTTAAGTTTTACATTTAAAAGAAAAGGATTAAAAAGGACTACATTATAGTCGTAGTCCATCTTAGGACTTCCTTATGGATGAAAACTTGAAGCTCCTAATCTTCAAAATGATCAAACGGTGTATGAAAGTGTCTAAGATGAACAAGTATGTCACCAATTCCATTGATTTCTATAAATATATGCACAATGTGAAATGATTTGAATTTGTTTAGTTTGATGAAGAGGTCAACATAAGTTTTACCATTTTTACACATACACAAACCTTTCAATTTCTTTCTTTCACATTTTTTAAGATTATATATAACTTATTAAATTGGTAATTTCTTTAATTATACCCATTTTTTCTTAATTTTACCTTTTATAGTATATAAATCTCTTAAAATTTTCATTTTATAACTTTTATGATTATATATATGATTAATTTAATTATAATGAAGATCAATCTCGTCCGAGTACTCCATAGTTTCACTATGCAAGAACTCCAAATCATTCTCTTGAAGTTCATCCTCTTCATCATTTAAGAAAAAATTAGTCTACCAAAAATTGTACGTAATCTTGATTCCGTACATATAAATTACCAAAAGCCTTGTATTGATTATAATTAAAAGCCTCTTCATCATTTAATGAAATGCTTCCCAAAACTTTTATGACCTTTTAAACTAGAAAACAATAAGAGAAAAGTTTGTAAGCAATTTGATTGTTGACATCTGTCAACCTTATAATTGTCCTTATTTTTTCTATTTTAAAAAGATTTGGTACAATTAATTGAATATTTTGGTTAATATAAATATATTTTGACAATTTTAGTTTTTAATATTTATATTTTATTTTTATATATCCATAGAGTCCATCAATAATTATTTTTATAAAAAAGTGTTCAATATAAGTAATGTATTAGTTTGTTATTTGTCCATATTTATAGTAAATATATTAAACTAACACACATATATTAATATATTGTATAATATATCATACGTAAAAAAATATATTACAAGACATTACTATAGCGCCCCGGATTTGGAACCCGAGGTGTCACTAGGATGTGAACCACACAGTGGATCCACTATATTTGGTTTGATCACAATTTCACTATTGAACCTTCCAACAAAATGACGGAAAAAATATAAAACAAAACATCCGACCTTCAATTCCAAACAATATAGATAAAGTTGACTTGAAACCATGCAACAAGAACTACAAAGGTAAAACACCCCATGACTCAACTCAACAACCTTAAAACTCGAGATCAAGATACAACAACCTTCCCAAAAATCCTAAGATACACGTGAGTCCGATTGTACATCATCTCCCAAAAGATAGTCTCCAAGGCAATTCAAAAACCTGAACAAAGTCATAAAAACAACAACATGAAAACCATAGTTAGCGTTCCAATAATGGAGTTTAAGCTCCATAATCATATTACACATGTACGTATCATGTAGGGGACAAAAATTAAGTTATCGATATAATATTCAAATCGGAAGTATAAATCAATAAGTGAAAAGGCACCAAACAGTAGAAGAAAGAAAACTAAGCGAGAGATAAACTTAATATGTAAAACATATATTATTAAACTCATAACAACCATTAAAATAAAGTACGGTAACTTTGATCCTACCACAATCCATATCCATGCATCAACGTCACTCATCATCCCTGACTATATCTATATTTGCTCATATACAACAACCGAAATTTATATGTACTCATCATTGTCTTTCCTCCATGTCTATAATAATATCCAACATATCCCATCCATAACGATCGGTTACCATTAGGTCTCTTGAGGCGTAACTATCAGTACGTAACATAAGCAATTATACTAGATACCCTCTAGGATTAACTATTAGTGCGTAACATAACCAATTAGCTCATTCTAATATATCATACCCGCCCATCACAAATGGGTCTTATGAAGCGTAACCTTTAGTGCGTAACATAACCAATTATCTCCTAGGCTTAATTGTAAGTATGTAACATAACCAATTAGCCTAGTCCAATATATCACATAATCATCTATCACAATCTGGTACCACTAGGTGTAATTTTTAGTGTGTAACATAACCAATTACCCTCTAGGCGTAATTGTTAGTGTGTAACATAATTAATTACCCTATTATCAACACGACTCACAATATCAGTGACAACTCGGTCTGTCACAATCTCAGTCATAACTCTGTTTGTCACCAATCTCAATCATAAAATAGTCTATCACGATCTCAACCATAACTCTATCTATTATACCCTCAAATCACCACTCTACCTACCTCAATAGCAATCATCACATAACAACACACACGGAATTCTCAACTACTCACACAAACAACAAGTACTACCTAATCTTCTAAGGTATTAAAGTCAAAACACAAATTAAATTAAAGAACGATACAAATATATATAGAGATAAAATATAATCATGCATAAAATAAATCCTACTCACAATCAACAACGAACTTAACCTGAAATAGAACGGCAGCTAAGTAAGTCAATATGACTTACTGACGTGCCCCAAGTGTACAATGCAAAAGTTGCAAATATATTCAATAAAATGTCATAAAAGCATGCATACACTCAAGGATGTAACATAAAACCGCAAGTAAACGGCCGTGGAAATGTAAATATACGACTTACCATGTCAAGGTCATCTCCCAAAGGACCATGCTATCTCAATCTTGCTTTAAGAAGCCATCTAGATAAATGCAAGTGTGTAAAAGAAAGAAAAAATAGATCAAGTGATAATGCAGAAAACAAGAAAAATGGTCAACGTGTGTCGACTTTCAAGACAACGTCGATCGACTTTTAAGACAACGCCAATCGACTTTCAGGACAACATCGATCGAGTGACAAAACAAAGCATAACATCTTCAATCGAGTAACAAGCATGTATTCAATAAAGGAAACGACTAGGAATTGGGGTTAATTTATCCAAACCTCACTAAGCCACGTAAAAGTAGATGTTGTTCCATTCTAGGATATTGAGAATTATGAAGAACAAGCAAACAAATCAATGCATGCTCAAGAAAGGTAACATGATTAGGCATGTTAATTAATCTAAGCATAAATCGTCCAAACAAACAAGTGTTACATGGTGTTTGCTATTCACAAGTATCATAAGGAAACTTAATGAGCACAACCAAATCTAAATTAAGACATACAAATATCACATGGTGTTTGATATTTGCAAGCATGCATGAACTTAATTTAGCATGGATTAACACAAAACAAGTAGTAAATTATATAAGCATCACATGGTGTTTGTTATTTGCAAGCATGAATTACATCCTCCAACAGTATAAGCATCTAAACAATCATCACTATCAATGAAATTACTTAATGGTCTCATCCATGATAGCCGGCCATCAAATAAACATATAAATATGCTTGAAACTAAACTATGCGCCTACAAAAGAACAGTCTAGACATGAAATCTAGCATCCGACATTCAAATTAGAACAAGCATAGCTTAGACGTTCAAAAACGGCTAGATCTATCTTATATGCTCACTAACATGCATTAATTATCATTTATTTCCTAAGGCAGAACATCAATTCACGTGGACATAACTTTGATTTGGAGTTTTTACCCCAAATCCCTAATATGGGTGGGACTACTCACACATAGCCAAAAAATCAAGAAAGGATCCGGCGTAAACTCTATCATTGGTATAGAGTTTACGCCGGATCTACATCGAACTAAGCCTTCAACTACTCCTTTCTTGATGTTGTTGATGGATCTAAGGATAGAACTTGGGTGGCGGAAGCGAATGATATGGATATGAAAGTGAATGATTGATTCGAGCAAGGTAGATCAATCAAGCCATTGAAGTGACAGGATAGTTGATCCTTCAAAAGATCCTCGAATATGAATTCTTGGATCAAAGACGAGATCCAACAACTTCTAAAATTGAAGGGGAAGTGATGGTCAAACTAAGTATGAGGAATCAAAGACGAGTTTTGACGGTTCAAAACTCGATTCGGGTGTAACATCCATTGGTTTTGTGATTCGAAATCACAATGGAGAGGTTGTTAGCCTTGATGCAAAGAAAAATAACTTTAACTCGGTTATAAAAGCTGAAGCTTTCGTTGTAAAGGTTGGTTTACAAGAGGCAATTAGACTGCAAATCAAAAAGATTGAAATCGAAGGTGACAATCTGTGTATTATCAAGGTACTCCAAGGTTTGTGGAGCTGTACATGAGATGTTGAGATGATTATATCCGACTTCAGAGAAATGAATTGTGTTGCGACCGATTGACATATATGGGAATCTCGACCCCAAACACTATAAAAAAATTTGATCCCGAACTTCGTGCTCCCGTCTGCAAGGATGTAATTTTTCTGATGATGCCGAACTTCGTGTTCTGCAATTATGCTTCAAAAGTTGGAATACGGAATATCTCTAAAAGGTAACTAACCTAACCGTTTTTTTTAAAATAAATATATAAATAAAATAAATAATAGTAAAAAAATTTGTAAAAACAGAGAATCCTTGGTGTATCCTTGTCAGTCGATTCGCCCCACAGTCTCTGCTTGGATCCAGTGCTCAACTCTGAAAAGAGACTGTCAAATAAAACAAGTATGGGACCCACTTTCTAAAACGTGGCAGGTGTGAGTGGATTATTCTGGGAAAGGTATCGACGAGTATCCAATCAACCATCTTTCACGACGTCGGGCAATTGAAAGGTACTCACAGAGTCGCAGACACTAAGACACATTAATGGTATCTAATCATGCAATATATATTTGCCACGTACGTACTTACTTTTTTTAAAAATAAAATCATACGTACTCCCCGGCTATATTTACAAATAACCGTCGTCTTAGCGGTACACTTTTATATAAATATTTCCTAGGATTACAAATAATTATTGTTTTAGATTGTTGCACAAAAAAACTATAAAATATAATATTATATTTCTAATTATTATTATATTTTTTTATTCTATTAAATATCATAAAATTAATAGGTAAAACATTAAATATATAAAGTAAAAAATAAAATAGTTAAATAATAATTATTTTCTTCAAAAAGTAAAAGACTAAGACAAATAGTAACTATTTGTGAACCGAACGAGTAAATTTCATTTTAACTATTTATAAATTATAATTATAAGGATAAATGTGTATTAAAGTCTAGAATAGCTAAGGTGATAATTAATTTTGGACAAAAGTATAAATGTATGAGTATAAGACAATAATTATTTTAAATGGACTTCTATATAGCTATACGGGCATAATTTATATATTAACAATAAATATTTGAAATATGTATTTTGTACTTTAATAAGTTTTTTAAGTTTTAGCATTTGAAATATGCGCATTTCATAAATAAATAAAAATATATTATACCTTTGATTATAATATACATATGCAGCATATTGTATCATTTTAATATATAGCTCATATGTTCTATATTATAATTTTTTTACATCAATAAAATACATATTTATTTATGTATATATATTTACGTCAAATGGTCGACCGTTATTTTTTTTTAATAAAATATTGCTAATGATGGTTTAAAACCATTAACACGAGTTATAAATAAAATTTGCAAGTGTGATAAATTATGATGGGTTAAATTATATGATAGTTTAGCTAATTTATATAGACGTATGATGTGTCAAAGACCTAATCATCAAGACCCGCAAAATTAACGGGTGAAAATATTTTGTTACCAGCTACATATATATTTTATATAAACATTGAGATATTATTATCTTCACGTATGACATATATGTTGATTTGAATGCCATACTTCAAAGATTCAATTAAGGATCGAGCGAGCGAAATCTTCTTCGTTTTGGGTCCGCATGGTGGCATCATCAGGTCGTAAATTTTTTGTTTGGTCAATTTCACATTTGAATGTCAAATATTATAGAGATAATTTTTATATAACATAACTTCGGGGTCTTAGTGATGTACCAAAATAATAAATAAATTGAAGTATATATATATACACTAATTTATTTTTACTTAATATATCCATTTTCTCAATTCATTACAAGATTTTGTATATCCTCGTATTATGAGTTTCATGTATAAGAAATAGTCAAATCACTTCTGTACAAGAAAGTTAATCTAATATTATTTTTGATATTTTTGAGTTACTTGTATACGATACAAGAATCGTGTACAAGAAAACTATTTACATTACTTCTTGTACAAAAAATTTATTTACATTAAATCTTGTACATGATAAAATTTCGAATATCATAATCAACATATATTTATAATATTCAAAATTAATCAAATAATACTTTTGAGTTACTTGTGTATGATACAATTGTGTATAAAAAATTATTTACATTAATTCTTGTACAAGAAAACTATTTAAATTAATTCATGTAGAAGAAAGTTATCTACATTAAATCGTATACAACATATAATTCGAGTATCATAATTAACAAATATTTATAATTTTTAAAAAGAAGAGTAAATCATGAGATCCAACTCGTCCAGTTGGTATTAGGGTGACAGAGAGGGTGTAACACCCGAATTTCTAAACCCGCGATGTCACAAGCTAGACCTCACAATGGGTCCCGACTAAACCTGTGCAAATCCGGGCCGGCCCGTCCAGCCCGCCCGACCCGCCCGGAAAAACACGGGTACGGACAATGAGTTTGGCCCGTTTGAGCCCGACCCGGATTTTGATGGGACGGGTATGGGTAGACATTTTAGCCCGTGAGCTGGCCCGGCACAGCCCATATATATACATATAATTCTAATTATTTTACATAATATATTTAATTAAACCCTAACATTTTTTCCACCGTTGCTTGGTTGATTTCATTCAGTTGTTTTTTTTTTAATTATTGTTGTTTGTAACTTGTAATTGTAATGCAATATGCAATGTTACATATTTACAGGTATCCGTATTAATGGATTGGAAACTAGAAGTTTGTATTAAAAGGTTTAAGGTTTTATCTATGCAGTCTTTGTCTAACAAATCCAAGGAATAAAATAACAACCTCCACAAGAAAATAACTCGGGCGGCCGGGCCGAACAACCTCCACAAGAAAATAACTTGGGCGGGCGGGCCCATCGGCCCGCCCGAGTTTTACGTGGGTGGACATGGGTAGGCTTAGAGGCCCGTACAAGTCGGGCTGGGCCAGCCCGTACATTTAGGGCAAAATTTTGATTTTGGCCCAGTCCAAGCCCGGCCCGAACCCGGATTTGCACAGGTCTAGTCCCGACCATAGCTTGACAACAACCTCTTTACATGCATGCAATATTGAAGGACAACTCAATCTATATGAGTATGCGGACCCGGATGACTACTTGCTCCGGATCACTATGCAACTTCCATACAATAAATCTAACTAAATAACGGTAAAATCGTTAGCTAACAATCCTAAGGCACAAGCTCGGTACTAAAATAGCACAATCACATGTAAATGTTGAAATCAAACACATAATCATATTTGCACACAAAACCTCGTTATTATCTTCATTTAGGTGATTCACTCTAAATTCAACTTATTGTGTGGCACGAGGGTCTCCCGAACCTCGCCTCCATCCCCTTATACCAACAGGAGTGATACTAATGCATCTGGCCGTATACTTGAATGGACTAGTCGCGAAGAACCTCTCAGTCTCATGACAACTATAGCTAGACAGTGATGTCACGACCTGTTATACATACACTTGACTCTCATAAAGTAACTTCGTCCTACTCAAGCTTTTATTAGAACTCACATAGTACACACCGATACAATGCACACACCAATGCGAGAAAAACTAGCTTAGTAAGTCCGTGAGACTTACTTGAACTCATCGACAATTGGTCATTATACAACAATATCTACACGTGCATACAATATCAAATACATGATCAACGGTGAACATATTTGTCAATATATTTATAAGCTTTCGGTAGCACTCATAAGACTTTCTTAGGACTTCTAGGAGTGAAATGCTCTCTTATCAAACTTTCTAAGAGTTTACTAAACTTCCTAATGACATAACTTGTCATAAACACAAATCACCGAAATTATGTAATGTTCATACTATAACCACACACTTATCACTGAGCTTCTACGATATGCTCATAATAATTTCCATATATGTATTATATCCCTATTGGACTATTTGAACGAAGGACCCAACTCATTTGTCAATTTTCCACCAAGTTAGGCCATTATGCCTCCAAACCTCAAAAGATCAACCATTAGTCATTTTCCGACTATTTTCCATGTCAACCAAGATATTATATCCCTTTTATAAATACCAAGAATTTCTACAATACAAAAGTCTCAAATACCTAATTAATCCACTTACAAAAATTAGATTTTATTTTCCAACTAAGGTTATAATTCACGATCTTAAAAATATGGGTAATTTTCTAAAATAAAAGTTGGGTTACTTTATGTAGTTATCCACTTTTAGACATTTTTTGTAAAAATAGAAAGTATAGTTCATTCTCATAAATATAAACTTGGGCCATTTCTTGTAATTATCCAGTTGGGACAGATTTGTAAATTCCAAAAATATAAGTCATAGTTATAAATATAAAGTATGCGACAAAAACTGTAATTTACCCAAATTTAGTCAGGCCCGCGTTAAAGATATATAGGATTTGAAATAATTAAACGACGACGGTGGATCTTGGTGGCAGACGTCTTCCTTGGGGGCGCTCGGTACTTGCGGCGGCACTGATCTGGAGTCGATGGTGGTCACTATTGGTAGCCGCACAAGGCTTATTCTCTGCCGATGAATGTGGGTTGGTTCCACGTCCGCGGATGAGAAGGCGGACTTGGCGGAGGTTGGTGTAGGAGACGGATCTGGGCAACGAGGAGGTGACTTCTCCAATGGTTCTTCTTCCAGCGGCGACAGTGGACGGCAAGGTCGGGCTGCGCGGCTTAGGTCTCTCGGTGGTTCCAGTTAGGAATCGGGATTGGTGTTGGACGCGAGATGAAGAAGAGACGACGGCTTGGGCGGAGTCGATGGCGTTGGATCTGTTGGAATCAATTTATTGAGAACTTGCGCCGGAAGCTTTTCCGGGCAATTTTCCGGTGGGCTCCGGCCAATATCAACACCGGAAGACGGGAGCATTAGCTTCGCGGTTCCGAGTTCTACAATTTGGTATACTCATACGTACAAATTGATGTCCAAATGAATGAGAAATTAATGCCCAAAGATGAGTGCTTGAAATGCATCTAGGGATAATTAATTGTGGAGGAACTTGTCCCACATCGACAATGTGGAGACTAGTGAGACACCATATATATGGGAACAATCCTAATATGGTTAAATAAGTTGATGGAGAGGTGATCTAGCAGTGGCTAGAACACATGCGCGCACATGCCGAGCTGAGCCGTGGCTCGTGGGAGTGGCGTCGGGCTAAGGGCCTTATGGACCTGATGTTGGGTTGGTCACCTATCATTCGGTTTTTTGGGTTGGTCCAAAGACTTTCCCTAATCTGGTTTGATTAAAAGTCAAACACAGGCTCATTGAAAACCGGCCCAATCCGGTGGCTGATCCAATCTAAGAATGAGTCAAAATTAGTTGGCTATAATCTCCATTTATTTATTTTTTATTTTATTCCTTTTGGAATGAGTGGATGAGAGTGAATCTCTCAATCTAAAATGGATGGATGAGAGTGAATCTCTCATTCCACAACTCCTCCAAGACTCCTATAAAAAGGAGAGCCTAGGGAGCTCATTCAACACACCAACACCAACACAAAGTAGAATCCTCTACTGCTCTCTTCTCTCTCCTCCTCCCCAAAGTTCCGAATTTTCGAGTCTGAGAGTACTCCACCGAAGGTTCTCGTAGGCTTCAAGATCTGGTTACGCAGTCTGAAGCAAAGGGCAGTTGTATCCTGGGATTCTTGATCGATCAAAACCCTTCGTAATAGGGGCGATTTTAGAATTAAGGAAAGAGCGTCTCGCCTCTGCCACTGATTTCAACGTTTGATTCGTACGATTGGGTTAGTTCTAAACTTCCCCTGTTTTCTCAATTAATGAGGTCCTATAGTCTTAATTCTAAAATTCGGTTTAGGAACCGAATCGTACTAATCATATTATTGAGCGTGCAGGTTATCGTTATAATATCTATGTTGGGACGTGTTTAGTTTTTTTTTCCTAACGTGTTTCTGCAAGGACGAACGTCGGACAAAATCCGATTTTTTAATTCCGTTTTATTTTATTATTTTTTTAAAAAATAATAATTCGGATTAAATTCGAATTATTTTTATTTGAAATTTTACATCGGAAATTTAATTTCGGTATAAAATTTCCAAAGGTTTTTTTTATAAAAATAAAATTAATTTCGGGTTTTTTTTCCGGAAAATTCAAAAGTTTTCCGACAACCTTTTCGGAAGTGCTACTTTCGAGATTCAGGGTTTTGCGGAACCCTGATATTATAAGAAATATCATACTAGGTCTTTTTACAAAGTTTTCCCCAATGAATTAAATTTTGTGTAAATCCCTACTGATCAAGGGTTGCTTTGTTTTTTGGATCAGATTCTCGACTATGGGCGAAAATGATCACCCTGATGTCTCCGACAATGTTGTCGACCCTGTTGCGCCGACACCCAGAATTATTTTCGGGACTGGTCTGCCAGTTGCACATCTGCCTGTCGGACCACGCGTGGAACCGGTTCAGGAGATATGGGGAAAAGCCGTGAGGCTACTCCTCCGCCTCCTCATATGGAAATAGGGAGCGGGCCCGGTACAACTACCGTCCCCTCGCCTAACAGGCCGCTCATTCCTGGATCAATGCATGTTGCGTTGTTGCCAAACAAGTTTGAGGGTACGGACTTCAAAATCTGGCAGCAGAAAATGTTGTTCTTCTTGACGACATCAAGAGTTGCCAAGTATTTAAAGGAAGATCCACCACATCTCCCACCCGACAACACCTGTCCACGCATGCAGGCCACATATGATGCGTCGGTCCATGCGGACTTTATGTGTAAGGGATGGATCCTGAACTGTTTGAGTAATCTGTTGTATAGAATATACTGCGAGATCACAACTTCCAAGAGACTTTGGTCTGCTCTGGAACACAAATACAAGACAGATGATGAGGGTACAAAGAAGTTTGTCGTGGCGAAGTTATACGACTTCAAAATGGTAGATTCTAAACCTATCATGGAACAAGCTGAGGCGTGTCAGTTACTGATGCATGAGATCCTAGCTGAGGGGATGAAAATATGTGAGACGTTTTAGGTAGCGTCTATTATCGAAAAACTTCCACCATCATGAAACGATTTTAAGAGCTATATGAAACATAAGAGAAAGGCTATGAAAGTCGAGGACTTAATGGCAAGGCTAAGGGTGGAATCTACCAACCGGAAGCCAATGACTGGGAACAGTCAAGGAGCTGAAAAGGCTAACATGGCTGAGCATGGTAAAGGGAAGAAGCGCAAGTTTCAACCTCAAGGCTCAAAGAAGCAACCTGCTACAAAGTACAGCGGGAAGTGTCACAAATGTGGCAAAGTGGAGCACAAAGATGACGCGTGTCGTAGCAAGACTGATCTCCGCAAGACGAAAAATCAAGTCAATGTGCATGAGAGTGACCCCGCACAAAACGACTTTTGCGCTGTGGTGACAGAAGTGAACATGGCAGGAGACAATCCGATGGAATGGTGGTACGACACAGGTGCTACCAAACATATATGCGCTGACAGAGGATTGTTCTACCATTACCAGAAGAACACGCATGAAGAACTAGTGTTCATGGGTAATGCTGCAACCTCCAAGGTTGAAGGTTATGGACGGGTTTGTCTAAAGATGACATCGGAGAAGACTCTTACTCTCACAGATGTTCTTCATGTACCCGACATAAGAAAGAACCTCATTTCTGGTTCCATACTTTGTAATAAAGGTTTCATGGTGAAACTAGTTTCTGATACACTTGTAGTGTCCAAAGATGGGACTTATGTAGGCAAGGGCTACCTGAAAAATGGTATGTTCAAAATGTGTGTAATGACTGTCTCTCCGAAAGGTCAGTCAAATAATGTTGAACTGAATAATAATGTTCCTTCAGTTTATACTGCTGCGTCTTTTAATGTTTGGCATGAAAGGTTAGGGCATGTAAATTACAAGTCAATTCAACGATTGATGAATTTGAACCTAATACCTAAATGCAAACTAAATAAGAACAAATGTGAAGTCTGCGTACAGGCAAAACTCACAAAAACGCCTTCACCACAAGTGGAGCGTACAACCGAACCTCTTGGTTTAATTCACACAGACTTATGTGACTTGAAGTTTGTACAAACAAGAGGCGGTAAAAAGTACTTCGTAACTTCATAGATGATTGTACAAAATATTTTCATGTATACTTGCTACGAAGCATGGATGAAACTTGGATAAGTTCAGAGAGTACAAGTTGGAAGTAGAAAATCAACTTGAAAAAAGGATAAAAATTATCCGAAGTGATAGAGGAGGAGAGTATGATGAACCCTTTAATGCGTTCTGTAGAGAACATGGGATGATACATCAAAAAACTGCTCCTTACTCGCCAGAATCCAATGGAGTTGCGGAACGAAAGAACCGAACTCTAAAGGAAATGCTAAACGCAATGTTGCAGGAATCTGGGTTAGCCCAGTTTATGTGGGGGAAGCTCTGCTTACCACCAACTACATCCTGAACAAAATACCTCACAAGGTTACAGGCAAAACGTCTTATGAACTTTGGCATGGTAGAGTACCAACGTACAAATACCTCAAAGTGTGGGGGTGTCTGGAAAAAGTGGCAGTACCACCTCCAAAAAGGGTCACTATTGGACCTAAAACTGTTGATTGTATATTTATCGGATATGCACAAAACAGTAGCGCTTATCGATTTCTGGTACACAAATCAGAAATAGCGGATATCCATGCTAATACAATCATGGGATCACGGAATGCGTCTTTCTTTGAAGACATATTTCCATGTAAGGATAAAAATTATCCTAAACGTACTCGTGAAGAACGAGATGACGGAACGTCTGCACCCGATTCGGACATAGAGGATGAACCTCGACAGAGCAAAAGAACTCGACATGAGGTTGAACCTCGAAGGAGCAAAAGAGCTCGAAAAGAGACAACTTTTGGTGATGAGTTCATAACGGCTTTTCTTTTAGAGAAAGAACCAAGAACTTATACAGAAGCTATGTCCACACCAGATGCACCTGCTTGGAAAGAAGCAATTAAAAGTGAGATCGACTCCATTATGCAAAATCATACATGGGAGTTAGTCGACTTACCACAAGGGTGTAAAGCACTTGGAAGCAAATGGATTTTCAAAACTAAGTTGAAAACCGATGGCTCCATTGACAAACACAAGGCTAGGCTTGTAGTACAAGGATTCCGGCAAAAAGAAGGCCTGGATTTCTTTGACACATATTCTCCAGTAACGAGAATAACGTCAATAAGAATGTTGATTGTCATAGCAGCATTGAGAAACCTAGAGATACACCAAATGGATGTAAAAACTGCCTTTCTAAACGGATATTTGGAAGAGGAAATTTACATGAAACAACCCGAGGGGTATGTTGTTCCTGGACAGGAACATAAGGTGTGTAAACTTGTCAAATCCTTATACGGACTTAAACAAGCACCAAAACAATGGCATGAGAAATTTGATAGTGTAATGATGTCAAATGGATTCAGCATAAATGAATGTGATAAATGTATCTACTACAAAGACACATCCAATGGTTACATCATATTGTGTCTATATGTAGATGACATGCTGATAATGGGCAGCAACAAAGACATGATCAACAAAACTAAGAATATGCTTAGTGGGAAGTTTGACATGAAGGACTTAAGACTGGCAGATGTCATACTAGGAATGAAAATCACTAGACATGTTGCAGGACTTATCCTATCTCAATCACATTACCCTGAGACAGTTCTTGCAAGATTCAAGAACTATTCTAGTGGGATTGCAAAGAGTCTCATAGACCCTAATATTCACCTGACTAAGAATTCAAGAGATGTAGTATCTCAATTGGAGTACGCAAGGGTGATTGGTAGTCTTATGTACTTGACCAACTGTACCAGACCTGATCTGGCACACGCGGTCAACGTACTTAGCCGTTACACGAGCAATCTAGGACATAAACACTGGAAAGGCATAACTCGAGTATTGAACTACTTACGTTATACTAAAGAGTTTGGGCTGCATTATGGCACATGTCCAGCTGTATTAGAAGGATATATTGATGCCAATTGAATTTCTGACTCAAGAAACTCCAAATCCACTAGTGGATATGTATTCACCCTAGGTGGAGCAGCAATATCTTGGAAATCTTCCAAACAAACGCTCTTGGCTAGATCCACGATGGAATCTGAGTCCATTGCTTTAGATAAAGCAACTGAAGAAGCAGAGTGACTTCGGTATTTCTTGGAAGACATTCCTCTATGGAACAAACCTGTGTCGGCAGTATGTGTACACTGTGATAGTCAATCGGCTATAGCTCGGGCACAAAATTGTATGTATAATGGCAAATCTCGTCACATTAGACGGAGACATAAAACCATAGACAACTGCTCTCGACTGGCGTGATTGTGATAGAGTATATCAAATCAGCTGACAACCTTACGGATCCATTTACTAAGGGTTTATCACGAGATCAAGTTGTAAAATCATCAAAAGGAACGGGATTACAGCCTATTACAAAAGATGATGCTTGATGGCCAACCCCACCTACATGACTGGAGATCCCACGATGTAGGTTCAAAGGGAAAACCAACTTCAGCAGAATCTAGGTGTGCATTGGGAGACATATGTCTTTACCCAGTTCCTCGATGATGCCAGTGTTGCCTGATAAGGCATGGAGGTTAAGCTTTAAGCTTTTAATGATTCCATATCCTTGAAATAGAGGTGGGGTATGAAAGATACTCTTTATGGTATATCACCTTATGAGTGTGACATGGGGCCGTGTCTAGGAGAATTTTGAAAGGCTGACTTTCTCTAAGTTCACTCATGAAAAACCAGGGTTGTTCAGGGCCAAAATGAACACAACAAAGAAAACATCGTTCTGTGGAGAAGATGAAACTTTGTGATAGTTATTGTCTTGGTTTACATCAAAGTCCGGATGGTTCAAGACATCATGTTCACCATCTGGTCGAGTAAATCCGATAGCTACTCACCATGGGAGGTTCAAGGCTGAAACATGCTACCGACCCAAATACAGTGATTCTTCGACTGTACTCTCAAAAGTCTATTCCGTTTTTTATCAAAACAAAACATGTCTGAGATTTATTTCTATTCATGTGGGGGATTGTTGGAATCAATTTATTGAGAACTTGCGCCGGAAGCTTTTCCGGGCAATTTTCCGGTGGGCTCCGGCCAATATCAACACCGGAAGACGGGAGCATTAGCTTCGCGGTTCCGAGTACTACAATTTGGTATAATCATACGTACAAATTGATGTCCAAATGAATGAGAAATTGATGCCCAAAGATGAGTGCTTGAAATGCATCTAGGGATAATTAATTGTAGAGGAACTTGTCTCACATCGACAATGTGGAGACTAGTGAGACACCATATATATGGAACAATCCTAATATGGTTAAATAAGTTGATGGGAGAGGTGATCTAGCAGTGGCTAGAACACATGCGCGCACATGCCGAGCTGAGCCGTGGCTCGTGGGAGTGGCGTCGGGCTAAGGGCCTTATGGACCTGATGTTGGGTTGGTCACCTATCATTCGGTTTTTTGGGTTGGTCCAAAGACTTTCCCTAATCCGGTTTGATTGAAAGTCAAACACAGGCTCATTGAAAACCGGCCCAATCCGGTGGCTGATCCAATCTAAAAATGAGTCAAAATTAGTTGGCTATAATCTCCATTTATTTATTTTTTATTTTATTCCTTTTGGAATGAGTGGATGAGAGTGAATCTCTCAATCTAAAATGGATGGATGAGAGTGAATCTCTCATTCCACAACTCCTCCAAGACTCCTATAAAAGGAGAGCCTAGGGAGCTCATTCAACACACCAACACCAACACAAAGTAGAATCCTCTACTGCTCTCTTCTCTCTCCTCCTCCCCAAAGTTACGAATTTCCGAGTCTGAGAGTACTCCACCGAAGGTTCTCGTAGGCTTCAAGATCTGGTTACGCAGTCTGAAGCAAAGGGCAGTTGTATCCTGGGATTCTTGATCGATCAAAACCCTTCGTAATAGGGGCGATTTTAGAATTAAGGAAAGAGCGTCTCGCCTCTGCCACTAATTTCAACGTTTGATTCGTACGATTGGGTTAGTTCTAAACTGCCCCTGTTTTCTCAATTACTGAGGTCCTACAGGATCAAGGTCGGAGGTGACGACCTCTCGATTCTGGCGGTGGTGACTCACGTTGTTGGTTCGAGGAACGCGGCGGAAACAGTACTGAAGGTTTCGATTCCGACCCGGTGGAAGCAAGTGGAGGATGAGAAGTTTAGAGATCGGAATGGTTATTTACGACAGTGAATAGTAATTCCGGCGGGAGAGGAAAGAAGAGCGGGAAGAGAGTGGAAGTGGGGAAGGGAGTGAATAGTAAATCTCGGGAATTGTGTAACTAGTTTTAAAATGAGTTTTTAACAAGGTCGGTAAAACCTTATGAGTCTATATGAACCCTAATATTTTTCTCAAATTTGATATTGCTCGAAAAATTCTCAATATGTTTCTAAAATCCGAAAGGAAATAATATAATAATTGTTTCGATTTGTTACTTAAATATATATCCGACTATATCCCAAGAACACTCATTTATCCCAAATCTCGAAGGAAACCTACTATGAAAATCTCTCGCGGATAACAAAAATTCGGGATTTTACATCTACCCCCTTCAAATAAGTTTCGTCCCAAAACTTATAATAAAACAAGTGGTAACAACAACAAAAGACAACCCGATTGCATAAGCTTGACCTTGGGTATCAACGGATTTATCTTGGAGTTTCCTATAATTCCGCCAACATTGTTTCAAAATCTCCGGATATTACAGAGGGACTACCCACCAAAGATCGATTCTCCGTGACTACATTCGTTTATTAATTATGATAAAATTTATTGTAACAAATAAAGGCAAGTCGTTTTTAAAATGTTTTAATATATATGATATTTACTAACGAAATAATAGAGGGAGGCATCTACTAATTCATGTTAGCAAAAAGTAAGATAATTTGTCCAATTCTCTCAACATTATAATTAGACATTTGCCACATCTATGTTGTAGTGTTTTAGTTGCCTCCAGGCTACAACTTACATGTTCATCCGTGATATAAAATTTTTCAATAAAATTTCTCTAAGTGAGCGTAAGCAATATCGAGTTAGTCACTATAAATTAGTGTGTTGTTTTCAATTTTGTTTACTTCTTTTCGTATCGTGTTGAACATACACGACAAATATATATTTTTTAAATTTTCATTTATTTTATAGAAATATTTGGCATATTACTCAAAGAAATATGATTATGAATTGAAAAAAATAAATAAAGAAGAAGGTACTTTGTCGAATAGTCTATCCTAAAAACCGTCCAAATGCTATCCCAGTATTATATAAAGTAATAGATAATTATATTAGTACATATGTAGAATATGTGGTCAACAAATTATAAAGTAATTCTCTGTTACAATATATTTAAAGCAGTATTATCAGTGTATCATCTGTGACGTCTTGTTTCAAATTATATACAGAGACATATTAATAAGAAACTATTATTTTGTAGGAGCATGAACTTATTATATAACTGTTTCATCAAATAAAATTAACATCTCACATTTGTTTTTTAATTATAAAAAATTATATAAAAGATTTTAACAATTATAAACATACCTTGATAGTTAATTAATTAAAAGATTTGTCTCTATATTTGAAAATTTTATATAAAATTAATTTCCCTTGTTATATATAGCTCACAATTCTATGATTCGATCTGATTTTTTTATTTTTTTTTTATTTTTTTTGCAGTATCCTCTCAAAATACTTTCATTTCGATCGAGAGAAATTAGCATAATTTCGACCGAAATGTAAACAATCCGACCGAATTTGCATGATGTCCTTCATTTCGATCGAAATGGAAGTATTTCGAGAGAAATAGTGCGAAAATTTCAAATTATCTTGCATTTTGATTGAAATGGAAGTATTTCGGGATGTTGTCCCGTGTCAACCATGCTCGCACAAAAACTTCCCAGGAAGAAACCCATCCTGAATTTGCTCCCGCACGAGAACGCTTAACACTAGAGTTATTTTCCCTCACTATAACCACCGAAAAAGAAGAATTTTTGTTGACATGAGTAGTAACTCAATCCTTATAAGTTAATCACATAATCACGTTCAAATGATGTGAAATGACAATTTTACGGGGTGTTACAGTCTCCTCCATTTAAACTCCTGATGCCTGTCAGACCAAGGACAATCCACCGAGCCGATTGACCGCCAACTAGGATGAACACACTTGTAACTCAAGGTAAGCTTTGATACCATCTGTAAGACCCGATGTATTAGGGACGTTGTCCCCATGCCAACCGTGCTTGCGCAGAAACTTCGCAGGAGGTCACGGTCACCCATCTTGAAATTTTTGTCGTACGAGTACACTTAACTCCAAAGTTATTTGTCATAACTCTACCACTGGAATATAAGAATTCTTGTTGACATGAGTAACAACTCAATCCTTATAAGTTAATCATAAATCCCCATTCAAATAATGCGGATGACCATTTTACGAATGTTACAATATGACAAATTTGGGATATTAATTTTATATAACTCTTAATAATTAAGGAAAAAATCTTTTATATAACTCCTGATAATTAAGGTATGTTAATAATATCTTGATAATCAAGACATGTTATAAATGTCAAAATATTTTATATAACTCTTTCTAATTTAGGGATAAATATAAAATATTAATTGTATATAATCATAAAACTATGATAGGTTCCTACTCTCTACAAAAGAATAGATTTATACTTCATCTCTTATATATATATATATATATATATATATATATATATATATATATATATATAAAATGAGAGATTATGGTTCCAGAGTGGAGACTTCTTGTGAAAATGAGTGAGGAGAATTTTTATCCTTTTTTTCGTACAATGTGTTAATTTGTTACGTAGTTTAATTTTGGTATCACTTATCACTTTTCATTTTTTCATGTTTATGAACAAAAATATATATTCATTTTTAGCATAAGCGTTCATTTTTATTTTTTAAAAAATAATAAATTAAGTAATATAAAAATGCAAGCACTAGTACAATCCAAGAAGCCTCCTCAGCCGAACCAACCTACGTATATAAAGACAAATAATACAATGGGGTGTCATATATAATTTATACATCGCATGTTCCGATAAATAATTGTGAGTTCTCAAATAAACAAAATTATCTTCATATGAATTATTAGTTGATCAGTCTCCTCATCAACCAACAATAACAAAATCAATACAATGTGAGTTTATTTGTATGAGTATTTCCTTAAAATATCATATTTATACATTTGTGTCTTGAGCAAACGACCACTTTCTATTTGGTTATTTATTTGTTTGTTCATTCGAAACTTATAAAAGATTTATCTATTATTGCAGAAAATATCTTTGAAATATTTAAATGCCTTTAATCTTATATTATACCTCACATTGTGTAAGATGTTTCGTATTCATGATCATAGGATGTGCTATCCTTGTCGATTAAGTTGGTAAACAAGGCTTTATATATATATATAAAATTTATTTTGCTTAAGGAGGATTATTTAGAAGTATAGTTTCATGATCATATATAAATTCAATACCCCGATCCGGTAATATGGATAAAAGATTAACCCCCAAGTATAAAATTTTAAAATATGACCCAATCTAAAAACCCGACCCAATCCGATCCGCAAATACGGATTTTTAGTATGATTTTCATAATCTTAATCTATTAACTTGTGATGTTGTTTCGGCCCGAAGCAACAACAACAACAATACATCGCAATTGCATAAGCCTGACCTTGGGTATCAACGGGTTTATCTTGGAGCTTCCTATATATTCGCCAGACATTGTTCCTAAACCTCCTATTACATCAATACCCTCTTATCATAATTCCGTTGAACCCAGATGTATTCGGTTGAACTCGATCCACTCGTATTGAATTCCCGAGAATTACAAGTTCGGAGCATTGTCGGCACGATACGTATCATTTGTTAAAAAAAAAAAAAAAAATCACGACGGATGTTTTTTGGTTCAAATTTTTTGTACATTTCATTTAAATTATATATTACTAGTAGTTCATACATTTTTTGAACTACTAGTATAAAAATTGTTGAATTTTTTTCAACTAGTTTTCCCTTATTTCTTCTTTTTCTAACGGGTATATTTTTTTCGTTCAAATTTTTTGTTCTATTAGTTCAGATTATATTGTATTAAAAGTTCATACATTTTTCCAAAAATATTTCATTAGTTCAAGATAATGCATATACTAATGATATAACATATTTAAACTAATAAAACACTAAATTTGAACTAATGGTATAAATATTTTGAACTAATATTATTATAATAAAATTATTCAAATAACATTACTATAAAAATATATGAGCTTTTATAATATTAATTCAAAATTTAGATATCATTAGTTTGAATATTGTTTACTTTTAATTCAAACATTGTGTTTTATTAATTCAAAACATGTATACGTAACTAGTGCATAAAAAAATAACTACTAATTAACAAAATAATATGTGAACTAATTAAAAAAAATAATATTAGAACTAGTAATGTATAATTTTGAACGAATTGAACTAAAATTATGAACTGAGATAACAACTATTACAATTTTCTCAAAAAAATTTAAAAATTCCTACCGCGTTTCATTTTAAAAACATATTTTCAAAAGGTCAAAATTATCCTCGCACCTTCTAAATATTGGAAAATTACCACCATACTTAATCATTAAATAACGTAGATGATTGTAAACCATTAGATAAGTCAAACAATAGTTCATATTACTCCGTAGTGCCACATCGTAGCACTCCTCCATACTTGAACTCTTCCCTTACTAAAATCATCAAAGATGATTTTTATTGTTTATTTTATTTATAACTTCAACACATGTGCACCGAACTCTTCCTTACAAGTATTCAATTCGTCATTTTTTTTTTTCCTGATAGATGGGTCTTCGTAGTTAGAGGAACAATATCTACAATATTGTGTACTTACGAAATTTAGGATAGAAAATTTAAAATTATAAAGTAGACTTTTTTGAATTTTATTTTCTTATTTTAAAAACGCATTGTTTAACAAAATATTTTTTATAATTTATTTTATTAACCACCTTATATAATATAAATTATAAAGTTAAACAATCTACAATCATTTTTCAAGTAAAATATAATATTTTTTGACTAAAATACTTAATATATCAATTAATAGTGGTACTTTATTATTATTATTATTATTATTATTATTATTATTATTATTATTATTATTATTATTATTATTATGTCTTACACACCTTCTATAATTATATTTTTTGGTAAATAATTTTTATAATCTCATTTATATAAACACACCATTTTCTAAATATAATTAGTTTTTTTGGTTATTTATGAAATAATTATTTTACATGTTTTAAAAATTAAAACCAGCTATAATATCCATCTTTTTAAAATAAACCATCACTTATAACTTTTTGGCATAAAACAAAATAACCTTTAATTTTAAAGGCTTGTAATTAACCACCCTATACTAGTTACAATTACGTTAAATAATTTAAAATTAAAACATATATGATGACTTACACTCCAAAATTTTTGTTGATTTTGATTTTTTTTCCAAAGCTATTCTTGTATGAATATGCAATTCTTATATAATTTGAACCGAAAATATCGAAATTTATGTTTCTGAAAAAAATTAAGATAATTTTTTTATAAAATACAATTCCTAGGATTTTACAGGCCGAGAATGTTAGTGTAATTATTGTAGGTGAAAAACAGACCTAAGGTAAATTCATGTATTTAGTTATGTATGTACAATTGGTAATGGTGAACACATTGCATGTGGTCCCTCAAATCTTCGAGTAGGTAAGGGCAAATATGGAAAACCAAGATATATAGTTTATTTAAGATCTGAAAATCATGACGTATAATAATTCGCCTGAAATAAGGAAAATGAGTGGCTACTATTAACTTATTTTCAGTAATTACAAAATCAACATGCGTTTTTAATTTTAATGGTTAGTAATCGTGTAGAGAGCGTGGAAAGCGACGAATAGGCGGCTATAAAACACCATTCTTTTCAGCTTCACCATTTCCCCCACTTTCTCACAACCCAAATTCATCACAACTCACAACTCACAACCGGTTTTGTGTTCTAGTGGTATTTGTCCTCTTTTATTACTCTTGTCACTTCTTCATCTCTCCTTCACATGTTCTTATAATCTCCTCCATTATTCGAGATTTTTCATCTCTCCTGTTCTTCTTCTGAATCTCTACAGGTAAACTCCCTCTTCTTCTTCTTTCTTGTTCAAGTTGAAGTCTGAATGTATGATTTGATCCAAATGTATGCATGCATTCCTGATCTGTACCGTTTATGGGTTTAATTGAAATTCTAAATTGGTTCTTTATATTTAGAAGGAAATTGGTTACGTATCTTCTGATTTCATTCACTCACGAGCAATTTACAGTTCTTCTGTTGGTTTCATGTCATCTTTTTCCGACATCTCTCATTTTTTTTTTCATTAGCTTTCTATTGTCGTTCAGATTGTTTCTCTTTTGTTTGTCGTTCTTTGTTGGTATTATAATACCAATTTGTTTAACTTCTAATTCAATTTACTTTCCTTTTCATGAAAAACAAAAGTTCTTGCTAAAGTTGCTTATGTTCTTTCAGATCAAATATAGATAATTGGTGGTTGGAGTTAAAGAGATCAGGGAATGCTGCAAGATGTGCTTGATTGCTAGGGACTCTTGCGGCGTTTGCAATCCGATCAAATCTCTTCTTCATCTTCCTCTCTTCAGCTGTAATAGTTTTCAACATGTTTCCTTCTCTCGATTCTGCAACGATGCTTACACGCCTACCACGGCCAAGAATGTAGAGGATTATCTCGTGTCTACCTACGAGCTTTGCGAAGACGGTTGAGCTTTTCTTGATTTTCCTTGGTGCTTGTTCGACATAAAGGCGAACATATTAATTGTGTAAGATGGCTGATAACAAGACTAGTGTTTTGATGCAAAGGTATGAGATGGGGAAATTATTAGGTCAAGGTACGTTTGCTAAGGTTCATCATGCTAGGAACCTGAAAACTGATATGAATGTTGCTATCAAGATTGTGGACAAGGAGAAGATCTTTAAAGTTGGAATGATCAATCAGATCAAACGAGAGATCTCTGTGATGAGGCTTATTAGACATCCTAATGTTGTGCAGCTCTATGAAGTAATGGCTACCAAAGCTAAGATTTACTTTGTGATGGAATATGTGAGAGGAGGCGAGCTTTTCGACAAGGTGGCCAAAGGGAAATTGAAGGAGGATGTTGCTAGAAAGTATTTTCAGCAACTTATAAGTGCTGTTGATTACTGTCACAATAGAGGCGTGTATCATCGAGATCTGAAACCGGAAAATCTTTTGTTGGATGAGAATGAGAATTTGAAAGTATCTGATTTTGGTTTGAGTGCTTTGGCTGATTCTAAGAGCCAAGATGGGTTGCTTCATACGACGTGTGGGACCCCTGCTTACGTGGCGCCGGAGGTGATCCATAGGAAGGGATATGATGGAGCTAAAGCTGATATTTGGTCATGTGGTGTTGTTTTGTTTGTCCTTTTGGCTGGCTACCTTCCATTCAGAGATGATAATATTATGGAGATGTATAGGAAGATTGGCAAGGCGGAGTTCAAGTTTCCTAGCTGGTTTTCGTCTGATGTACGAAGATTGTTGCTCAGAATACTTGATCCAAACCCGAATACAAGAATCTCAATGGCTAGGATCATGGAGAATCCTTGGTTCAAGAAGGGTTATGATCCTAAATTCATTAAGCCTGAAGTTGATCAAATGGGTCCGATTGTTATTGATGAATCACTTTTTGGGCCATTGGAACAAGTCGCGGTTCCAGCAAAGCCTTGTCATAACATGAATGCATTTGATATCATTTCCTTTTCGGAAGGGCTTAATCTATCAGGTCTATTCAGAGAGAAGGTTCAAAAAGAGGAAGTGAGATTCACTGCTAAACGACATGCTTCTACTATAATCTTGAAGCTAGAAGATATTGCCAAGCGCTTACGACTCAAGGTGAAGAAGAAAGACGACGGGATGATGAAGTTTGAAGGCACTAAAGAAGGTCGTAAGGGAGTTTTGTCATTTGATGCAGAGATCTTTGAAGTGACACCAACATTTCATATAGTTGAGATGAAGAAATCGAGTGGTGATACCATGGAGTATCAAAATGTACTGAAACAGGATATCAGACCGTCGCTCAAAGATATCGTCTGGACATGGGAAGGCGATCAACAACCACAATTCGAGCCTCAGCCTCTTGTTATTGCTTTGCCAGTTGCTGTGTCTGAGAATGCTTAGTCTTTTTAATATTGATGTTCAAATTGTTCAGGATTCTTCTTGTTTTTAATGTTTAGGTGTCAAAAATATAAATATATGTTGTCTTAGGTTGTCTTGTGTGTGTGAAGTTTACATTCCTTCAGAATGTTATGTAATTTGAGTTTGCTAGAGTTGTTCAACAAGCTGAACATGTTTGCAATTGGATCCATTGTTTTTCGAATCCCCTACACTTGTGATTCAAATGAGCAAAGAATAAAAAATAGACTATACACAAGTAACACAACACGTTCAGAGATAGTTTTTGAACCCTAATGTTTTACAAGTGGGCCAATTTTGAGTAATGAGCCCAATTACATTGGGCCTGATCTTACAATTCCAAAACTCAAGGCCCATACCTACCTCACCATCCTTCGTCTCCTCAACTTCCACCACCACCAAATTCTCTGTTAGCCGGCGAACCTCCACGTTCACTCCACAGCTTCCCTTCTCGCTCTTCTCAATTACTCTTACCATCCACTCTTTCCTCTCCACCACGGACTCGTTCGTCGCCTTCGCTACCTTTTCAAGTATCTCCTCCGGCGTTGATTTCGAGATGAATCTCTCTCCTCTACTTTTTGTTGCAGATTCGTGGAACAATCCCGATAGATCGCATCCTGATGCATCTGCTATCAAGTCGAATGCATTCATGAAACTGACTTTGTCAGCCTTGTTTATCCTTTGTTCTGATTCCGATTTTTTAGTTGATGTTCGTGATTCGGTTTTGTTGAACCAAGGATGGCACTCGATTTCTTCGATTGTGATTCTCGTCTCTGGATTCGTGTCGATGAGGCGGGAGAGTAAGTCCTTCAGATCCGATGAAATCCACGGTGGAAATGTTAACTTTCCTCGATAGATTTTCCGGTACATCTCCATCAAGTTCTCATCGTAAAACGGAAGAGATCCTGTAGTGAGGGCATATAAAATTACTCCAATAGACCAAATATCAGCCTTAGCGCCATCGTAACCTCGCTGAGCGAGTATCTCCGGCGCCACATATGCCGGCGTACCGCACAGTGTATGGAGAAGGCCGTTAGGATGGATCTGCTCCGCGACCGCGCTGAATCCAAAATCGGAGACCTTAAGATCCCAATTTTCGTCTAGAAGGAGGTTTTCCGGCTTCAGATCCCGATGAAATACTCCTCTGGAATGACAATAACCAACAGCTGAAACCAGTTGCTGAAAGTACCGGCGGCTGAGATCCTCGCTAAACCGGCCTCTCTTCGCCTGAGTGAGGAGATCTCCGCCTCTAGCGTACTCCATAACCATATATATCTTGGTCTTGGTGGCTAGAACTTCGTAAATACGGATGACGTTGAGGTGACGAAGTCTGTTTCCGGCTATTGAGATCTCCCGCTCGATATAGTCCACCATACCTCCGGCAACCACCATATTCTTGCTTATCGCCTTAATTGCCACAATCTCTCCGGTGTGGAGGTTCTGTGCGTGATATACTTTTCCGACGGCTCCATATCCGAGGACCTTCCCAAGCTTGTATTTCCCTAAGATAGTTCTCCGGCCACCGGTTTCTTCGCCGGATTCAGGTGAGGATTCTTTCATCATTGTGGGAACAATGTTCTCACATGCCTCCTCTGATTTCCTACCTTCTTTGGTTGGCATTTCGGCTGGAAATCAGTGGAGTGAGTTTCCAATCAGGAATCAAAGCTTTAAGTCTTTAACTAGCTGTCAAAATAATTTGAAATTTCAAAATTTTGAATTGGCTGGCGCTGGGTGATAATTGAGAGGCGTTGTGTTAGTGGGGGCAGGATGTCGAGGGATTGACTATAAACAATGAAATAAACTTTTGGTGGTGGTTCAATTTCTGGTCTTGCATTCGGGAAATTTGTATATAAGCCTACGGATCGGCAATGGGAACGCGTCATTTTTTGGTTGAATTACTCGTTTGTTTGAGTCTTTTTTCTTCAATTTCTTTGCCTGAAAGTAGGAATGAACACGTGAAAAATCAACAGATATTTATTGTTTATTTTGATTAATCAGTGACTAATGTTCCTAATTTGTCTGTTAGTATCGTCAGTTTGAACTTCTAAGCTGATAGACTGACAGGTAGACACGTCTGAGTGATTTTTTCAGCAAACATGTGTAACACGACGCGGATTATACACAAACAGGTTGTCATTATATTATTTATAAAAATTAAGAATGTAAATATGAAGTAGAATAAACATCATTAGAGCTGTTATTAATTAAAGAAGACCTTGAATCTCTATTTATTTGTATTGATTAAGTAATGTTCACATAGGCACATGGGAAAATAGCTTATTATGGTGCCGAGTTAAGGGTAAAAATAAGAGAAGAATACTAAAAATGATGCACTAGATATAATTTTTGTAACGCTCTTACATTACAATGGAACGTTATGATTTATAGCCGTTGAGTGGTTTGCAATTTTCCATGGATATATTTTAGGTTTTATTTGACTGTCAAATCAAGAACCGTTTTTCAACAGTGAGAGGGAATGAGAAAACTGTTAAGAAACTGTTAGGGCAGATGGGCCAACAACCAATCTAAAAGCCTGGTTGGGCCAGCATGTATGAGGTTGCGTTACGCTTTATGAAGTGTAAGCTTCACATGCATACAATACTAAAATAGATGCAGCACATCCGATCCCTTCGATAATCATTCTTCTTGATTCTGGTGATATTGGTTGGTATTGGTTAGGTTGAGTTAATTCAGTAGACAATTAAAAAAATTTGTGTAGAGTGCAAACAATAATGAATTTAGAGTACAAGGCTGATGATTTATTTCAATTGATTTTTAGATGTAATCTTATCGAGCTTATTAGACTTGTCGGTTATAACTTGTAAGACACTTACGGTCCGTCAGCAGCCCTCAAAATGAAGATTATTAAGATTATTTTACCATACTAATAAATGTTTATTGTTCGGTGCAACGAGATGAAAGGAGTGACAATTATTTTGGAAGATGAATTGAGGGATGAAAACCACAATAATTTTCATCCTTGTGAATTTCGATTATCAGGATTATATGGAAGGTGATAACAATTTAAGACATTTTTACCCTTAGCATTTGTAGCTTCAACGTTGCCATTTTTGCCTTGGATGATCACCTTTTGAGTCCTTGACCCTCTCTATCAAAGGTTGCAATTTGGCTATTTTTTCTCTTTTCTGGTTTCAGGTTCAATTTCACAAGATCGAAGCAAATAACTACGGTAATACCTATTAACCATCTCCAATGTCGGCTCAGTTCACACATTATGGTTACGATTCATGAGAATTTTTAACTTTTATTGTCCTATATTCGGGTAAATCATATGAGATTAACAATGAGTTTTGTTCATCTCCTTTCGTTTGAAATGGTTCCGTAGTAAATGAGATTTTAGACGGCCTACCACTTTTTTGAACTCTCGTTGTAAAAGTTGACCTCTGCTTCTTCTTCAACAAATTTAAGTAAAACTCTTGTAGTTAACTGCATCCTTTCTTTAGAATTGCTTCTATAGTCCTGTAGTGAATGAGATTTGTTCATCTCCTCTCTAACTACTTCTATAGTCTATTGCTTGTTTGAACTCTTGTCTGCAAGATTAACAATGAAATTAGTTCAATCGATTAGGGATCGGTATACCGAAGATTTTAAAATATAATTAAAGATGGAAGACATATTTCAATTTCACCTCACCATGATCGGAATTCTCGCCTCTAATGTTTATTGAATTGGAATTTACATGTCTTCAACGAGGGAGGAAGATGATAACTTTGAGATCCCTTAGTATTATTTTTTTATAATACATATCGCATATTAACTTAGAAATTAGACACTAAACTCTATAAATTACATTTAAAAAATTTACTTAAAGATTTCGTACTAATTTAGCTTTTAATGCATTTTTTTTACTTATATGATATTTAAATTTATTTTATATATTTAGTTTGTTTTATAAATATATTATCAAATAAATTAGATTGTGGTTGATGAATTATTGTGTTTTAAACTATATTGTAATGATTTGATTAAGTTGAGTAAATTATATAATTGATGGTTGATAAACTAGTGTATTAAAAGTTATTTTAATTTGATTGCATAAATTAAGAGTTAATGAAATAATGAACTTCACTTAAAATAAAAATATATTTAACAAGAAGGTTGATGCGTCCTTGGAATCGTTGAAGAACAAACACCGGATCTAGACCAAGCTAGAGCTTCAACTACTCCTTGTTTATGTGCAATTGGGAACTTTGAAAGAAGTTTGGTAAGGCGGAAGCGATTTGAAATGGATGCGAAAGCGAAGGTTTGATTCGATCTAGAGAGATCGAGCAAACGTTGTAATGGATTTGAGGGTTTGATTCTTTAGAAGAATCTTCGAAGGTGAGTTATTGGATCTAATACTTGATCCAAGGAAGACCTTTGAGGAGATTGAAGAGGAAGTGATGCCCAGATCAAGAATGAGGATTTTCCTTCAAAATACTTGATTAAAATTAGACATCCTTTACAAGTGAGGCCAAGCATTCCTTATATAGTGGATGAAGGCCAAACCATTAGCCGGAAATTAAATGACGGAAATAAAGACGGGAAATAAAAGCGGGAAATAAAGCCGGGGCTAACTCCCGAATTGAAAGACCTAGACTATCAATGTCGGAAAGTAACTCCCGAATTAAGTTCCGGAGTTACGGTTCCGAAAATTAAAGTCTATTATTTTAAATGTAAAATATAATAAAATAATAATAATATTGCTAGCTTGATGACGTGGCTCCGAAAGTCTATGCCATGGTGGAGTGGTGACATGTCATGCCACTAACGGGTCCAAGTGATGCAATGGTGCGTCGGATGATTGAGCCGGAAGCTTGGACAATGGCTTTAGCTCGGGAGCGAGTGAGCGGTCCATCGGAGCGAACCCGCAAAGCATCGTCCTCCTCATCCACGATCATGGTTGTCAAGGACGCATCAAAGGTTAATTTGTATTTTAATTTTTAAAGTTTTGTTTATAAATAAAATGTCAAATAAAATTAATTGATGGTTGATAAACTAGTGTATTAAAAATTATTTTAGTTTGATTGCATTAATTAAGAGTTAATGAAATAAAAATATTTAACAAGACGGCTTAGGAATACGCGTTTTCCGAAGAAGTTGTGGATAAATTATCCACACAATATTATGTACTTATAACTCCAATTTCGAGAAGTTTGGAGAAGGGGCTCAAACCGCCTTCTGATCGGAAAAAAGATAATTATCGACTTCCCTAAAAGATAATTATCGTCTTCGATATAAATAGTGGAAATTCATTTCATATCACATTTCTTCGTAAAAGCTCTGATTTCTCTCAACCTTCAAATTCAAATATACTGTTCGTTTGTAATCCGATTTCAACTCCGTTTGAGGTTTCAAATTCCTCTCTTCATTCTCTTCATTTGGGTACCAACGTTTTGCATTTCCACGAAGTTGAGGTCAGGTCGGGCATATTCCTTACCTGACCGGTTTCTGTCGCCCTATTTCCGGTGGATATGATGGTGTCCGAGCGTAGCCTTCGTCCTTGTGATTCCGAATTAATCTTCTTTCGGTTCGTCAATCGGGTTAGTAACGAATAAGTTACGACTTTATTCATTTTTCGTATTGCGATTTGGTCTAAATTGACCTTAGGCTTGTCAAAATGGATAAATGGAAGTTCTATTATGTTCGTTTAATTTAGTCTGATGATCTTAGGTTGTTCGAATGAAAAGATCTAATAACAGTAGGTTTCGATATTGCCTTCGGGTAAAATGTTACGCTACCAAAATTTAATTAATTAATTAAATTAAGATTCAAAAAATGTCGTAAAGCTAATTAAATTCAAAGGAATGAATTTAATTGATGTTTGAAGCGAGAAATTTAATACGAGGAATATGATATTCATTACAGGTGTTGCAAGAGGCAATAAACTAACTGTAGGTTGACTTGATTGTTTGCAAATTCTCAGGTAAGTCTTCGGACTTACTTAGTCTTGATCTGCATAGATTACTACCTGAGAGATTCGAATTGTGTGACATTATTTTTGTTATGAAAGCATGATGAATGTGATATTTGTATGAAATGTTGAGCATGTTGTGTGGTATAATTATCTTAAGACAATGTTGAAAGTGTATGGATAAGCATGCTCATATATATTGTTATTGTATATATATGATACATGCGTTAGCTATGATGTGCGGTAATGTGTGAAAATGTTATATTAATTCAAGTGGAATTAATAATGTGAGTGGCATATAGCTAACGGACAAAGATATGTGAACAAACATGCGTTAGCTATGATGTGCGGTAATGTGTATGTGAGAACGAGCCTGTAATCATATGGTCATAACCCATATGGGGCGAGGCACAAACATGCACCGGCTACACCCATGGACTTGGGTAAGAATGTCGTATTAGCCTGGATTGGCGATAAGACTCTTTGAGTCGCGGCTGGGATTCCCTCAATACTAGGAGTGGAAGGTGTGACCGTTGCGAATAGGATTTGCCTGCTATCATGGGGTACAAACATGGGGGCTTACTCTATAGAGTGATCAGAGTGCAAATGAATTAATAAGATGGTATCACCGACCTATAATAAGCATGTAAATGAATGTTCCGGTCATAGGTGCATGTGCATATAGTATGGCTAGGTTGACGTGTTGCATATTTTGTATATGTGTTTAGTAGAATCTCTCGTGGCCAAAATTTTGATCTTGAACTAACGGTTTGTACCAAAATCTTTTTTTTTGGTAATCTTGCTCATAGGGATGTTGCAGGGACGTCAGCTAATGGAAGTGGTCCACCGGGGCAGTGATCTCACAGGGGTTGATTTGTTTTATTTTATTTTGAGGTTCCCGCTTGTTGGCGGAGGTGTACACTACCGGTTTGTAACGTTGTCAAATATTGTTTTTGTAGGAATGGAGGTTGGTGTTTTACAATTATGAAGTTTTTGTTGTCGTTTTGGGGCATATGCATGTGTATAGTTTTTTTGTGTGAAGTTTTAAATAACAGGTTGAATGTTTTCATTATTTGTCCGTGCTTCTTGTTACAAGGTCTTATAAGTGATGTTGTCAGGATAACTGATGGAACCCACTGTGTGGTCCCTTGCCAAGTGACGACTTGGGTTATTAAAAATCCGGGTCATTACGGTTTGTATTTCAGATACAAAAAAGACTCTATTAGGCCAATCTTATCTAACCTTTTATTATAAGTTGGTATGATTAAGTGAACAAATGTTCATAATAACCTTTTATTATAAGTTATTCTCATTCTAAGATATATAGATTTTTTAATAAATATGATTATAAGTTGGTCTAAATTTTATTTGAATTTTTTATTCAACTAGGCAGATTAGTGGGAATCTTTGGATCAAGATAATGTCATACATATCGAACGGATCAATCGGATATCAACGGATAATGATATGATCCAACCCGACTAAATCAAATTTAAATACTAATATTTATATTATTTATAATTTGTATCAAACAAATCGGACGGATATCCGCGGGTAGTATTTGATCCGATCCGGCAATAGTGTTGTGTATCCGACCAACTCGGATCTGGACCGGACTTTGCCTTGAAAAATTATCTAGAAATACACCTATTCGGATCAGAATAGGTCGATCCGATGCCCACCCCAATGTTGATTTTTTTAAATAGAAGAAAGCGGTTCGATATACTAGACGACACACCATCTAATATATCGAAAGGTCGATCCAATCGGCAGACGGACTAACAATCACGAGTAAACCAAAACATAAAAAAAGAAGAAGAGGAAAACACGTCAAAAGAGAACTTTGATCACAATGAGCCAACCACAAAGGAGCACCAAAGGAAGCGCTAGACAAGCAAGACGAGGAAGAAACAACGAAAACAAGTTTGTAGAAATAGTTTAGAGTACAACTCACATGGACAAACTAGTGAAAACCTTAGATTTAGACTATTATTTTGAGCCTTTATTTGGACAATTCAGTAGAATGACTAAAATGATTCACCAACTTCTTAAAAAGAAAAACAAATTCTCCGATGGAAAATGGGCTTAGAGATTGGACATGAATCATGAAAAAAATTATTTGGACAATTCAGTAGAATGACTAAAATGATTCACCAACTTCTTAACACAGGAACAAAAAATCTCTTCACTTGCTCTTCGTCGCCGGAAGCCGGGAGCACCGCCGTACCCCTTACGCTCCGCCGCCGAGCCAACAGAACCCTGGGCCACCGCTGCGAGCCCGAGCGCGAGCCCTGTTGGCGTCTTTGCCCAGGACCTCAGCGAGCTGCTTCCGCCGACCTCACCCTCTCCAGATTTCGCCGCCGAGCCGTAGCTGGAGCCAAGCCGCCACCAGACCGAACCCCCCCCCCCCCCCGACCGCGGCTTCCTCTCCTTGCGCGAGCCACCGCTTCCCCGACTTCTCCTCTCCCTGCGCTAGCCCAGATTCGCGCCGGTCTCTTCCTATCTTCTCCCGTCACGCCACCAGCTGGAACCAGCCCGAGCCGTCTCGCCGGCCGCCCTCCCGCGCGAGCCCCCTCTGTTGTCCGCCTCTTACAACCCGCGCGAGCTGCTGTCTGCCCCTGTTGCAGCCCTTCTCGGTCCGACAGAGCCCACCTCCGGCCACCACCGAGCTGTTATTGTCTCGCCGGAACCTGGTGGTTCGTTTTCACAACATATCTGCCATTCATCTTTTTCTTTGCAGATCTTAAAAAATTCGACCTTTTGTCTTTTTTGGGCCGCCCCAGTCTTTCCCTAAGATTTGCATCCCCTTTTTCCGTTTTTTTGTTCGTTTAGGGTTTTGTCTTGTAGATTCGTAGGATTGTTGTTCGATTAGGTTTTTGTCTTCTACCTTTGTCTCCCTCAACCTTAGCGGCCTAGCCTTTAGATCCAGATCTAGGGCTTTGTCTTGTTGATTCGTTTTTGTATCTGAGGAAGAAATCTTGAACAAATGAACAAACTCGTGACCAAACTCGAACAAGTCAGCAGACAAGTTTGAATAAACCAATATTGATATGTTCAGGTTTGAATAAATCAATATTGATATGTTCAATTTAGTACTGGTTGATTCAGATTGTGATTTGTCCAAGGCATTATCTTATTTTCTTGAAAACTTAGGAAACAAAGATTCCATACATCAATCCGGTGAAAAAGCAATCTTGAACAATGAAAAGGCAATCTTGAACAAACTTGTGACCAAACTCAAAATTGTGACCAAACATCGTCTTTTAAGAAACCAAAAAAAAAAAGGTCTTGTAACCATTGAAAGCTAAACAAACACAAAAGATTTATTTATATCAAGACACTAATAATGACCATTGATCCCATTTGTGTTTTGAGGAAAATTTATCTTCATATTTTAGGTCAATTTAGTAATAGAGGAATAATTTTTCTTTCTTTTTCAAATGTTTTCTTATTCTGAGTTTTCAAGTTTCGTGATTTAAGTTCTTTTCTTTTTTTGTTGGATTTTCATATCCTTTTCTTTGTTTTCCTCCCTAAAATGTGTTCTTCATTTTCTTTTGTGTTACCAAATTTATGGTGTTCTGTTTTTTTTAAAAACCGTTTTAGTTTTGTTTTAACCTCTTTCTACCGGTTTAGTTGTTTATGGTTGTGTTTGGTAGATTCTAATTCCTTTGTTGATTTTTGTTTTTTTACTTTGTTGAAAAGTTTTCGTTTTTTCTTACATTCAAACTTTTAACTTCTTCTCTTTAGTTTTTGTTCTTCTTACACTTGTTTTTCAAGGTCTTTTATTCTCTAAATCTTACTTTTAAACAATTTTCGACTTCCTTTTCTTTACCTCTAATCTTCGGTCTTTTTTGAATTTTTTCTCAAAACCGAATAACATTATGAACAAATGAAACCACGAACCTTTTATCTTCTCAAAATTTTGTTTTGGTCTCTATGTAACTCGTTAAAGAAAGCTATCCAATAATAGTTGACATATGAGTTGGGTGAAAGAACAAGAGGAATAAGGATTTTTATTCTCTAAACCAAACATTATGAACAATCGATAATGTTGGAAAATTACCAATTTTCGTGAAAGTAACATTGAAATTTTCAATCTTTTTTGAAAAAGGTTGTTTGCGCTTTTGAAGAAATCATGAAGTTAAGGTTCAAATAATATCTATTATTCTTGAAAACTTGATGATGTACGTCCGTATGTTGGACAATTATCCATCTTCGCATGAATTGACTTGGGAAAAAAGGGATAATGGGAAAAAAGCTCAGGCCCTTCAATTGAGAAAAACACATGAACTATTGGACAAAACTTGAAATTTAAAACAATATTTATTTCAAAATTTGTTGTTGTGTACAACCAAAAAATCGAGCTTCCTTAAACCATTGATTTTACTGTTTGTGCATATCTATCCATGTGCCTTTTTTAGTCGTGCTAATTGGCAAGATGCCAAAGAATCGGTTTACTTAGCCCACCGAACTCATCCTTTTTAAATTGGGATGACTTTTTAAATCATTCGCGAATATTCTATGATTAGACGTTTGCGCTCCGAACAAGTCTTATAAGACATTTATTGAAAAAAGAGTCTTGTGCTTCGCAAAAGCCTTCAAAGTTTTGCGCTCCGTGAATACCTCACGCGGGTTTTAGAAAATTGAGTGATGAAATCTATATTTTTGCTTAGTTGGGATGACTTTCCTTTTGTTCCGGAAGATGCCATAGTCACATGCCCCTGTTGATCGTGTTGCTCGTGGTTGTGTTCGAGGTCTCCGAAGATCCTTCATCTCGGTGGAGGGAACGTCGTTAGATCCACATTTTCGCAGGAGGTATGACATCCCCTTGAAAAGGGTTTCTACTATCCTGCTTCTCGGCGGCGAGACACCGCGCTAGTTCACCTACCCCGTGTCCTCTCCATGTTTTCCCAACCTCGAGTGTTACTCGTCTTCTCCCGTGGATTGTTCGTTGAGACTTTTTTTAGATCTTTTTACTTTTTCCGGTCGTTTGCTTGTGATGTTTGTTGTGTTTATCTCTTGTTTTTGTAGCTATGTACATGACGGTTTGTCCGTTTGCCAGTTTTCAGCCTCTCGATACACCAAGGTTGTTCGGTGTAATCGAGTTTCTTACCTTGATCTCAAAAAAAAAAGAAGAGTTTTTTTAACACCTTTTTTTTCTTCTTTAATTGTAATATAAATATTTTTAAATATTTATTTATCTCGTGAACAAACCCAAAGCAAAATTCTTTTTTTTTGTAATTTTGTGAATTTTTTTCCATCTCACATTATATTCATGAATGAAGATAACAGGCTGATTTAAATAAACTTCACGAAAACTCAAGTAAGTCATCATAAAAAAAATGGTTAAAGAGGAGGAATTTTCAAATGGTAGTTCACAAAGTGGTTAGCCGATTTTTTTAAATTTGTTCTCAAGTAAATGAAAGTGCATACTTTACATGCTTGATAAATACAACAAAAAAAATGTGCGTTTCTACCTCATTTTTAAAAATTTCGTTATTATTTTTTTAGCCTTAAAAATTAGAAATTTTTTTTATTAACCGTGTATAGATTGGACACAATCCGTGCCTTGACCGTCCGACACTACGGGACACGGAACACTCGAATTTCTAGAGGGGTCATGCATCATCATAGATATTTACCCATATCTTGTTGAAAGAAGGGGCGTAGTGGGTTTTAACTAGCATTGACTGTTGACGCCATTGCAAGGAGAAAATATTATTTAAATTTTCTGTATTGAATGACAAAAAAGCTGGTGCAAATTTTCTAATGGTAGTTCATGGTGGGACTCGCTCGTTCATCACGCCGTTCTTTCTTCCCAGTTTCCACTTGTTTGGCATCAGCTACATGACCTTTACTGACATATATTCTACAATCCTTCTTCTTCGCTTGATACTGCTTCTCGTTTCGGCTCGATCGATCAAGGTACGTACAAAATAAAATCCCCTTTGATCCTTCTTCTTCGCTTGATACTACTTCTCGTTTCCCTTTGTGTTGGTTTGAATAGGTTAGGAGCTTTGCTTAAGGAAATTAAAGTAGAATCTTGCAGCTGGTATGGCATGCTTTGGTTGGCGGCAGGAAATTGAGGATGATGAAATGAATGAAATCTGGTTGAAAAACACGAGAAGGTTCTCTTATGCGTCGTTGCAGACTGCGACGAACAATTTCTCTGAGGAGAGGTTTATTGGTAAGGGTGGTTATGGAAGAGTTTACAGAGGGGTTCTGCCCGATAAAACCCTAATTGCAGTTAAGAAATACATAGAAGCGGAGGAACAACCGCGGCGACTTGACTTCCCACATGCTGTGTTGGAGGTAATTCAAGGTATCCGACACCAAAATATAAATCGAGTATTTGGCTATAGTATAAACAAAAATGAAGTGCTACTTGTAAGTGAATATGTGGATAACGGTACTCTGCTGGACCTTATACGAAATGTGGAGAAAAGAGAGTCTGTATTCAAGTGGCATTTGCGAGTTGCTGTCTGCACTGGAATTGCTCGCGGCCTGTCCTACCTTCACCAGGATGCTAATCCACATGTCATTCATCGTGACATTAAGCCTGCAAATATACTTCTTGGTCCCAACTTCACCCCCAAGATCACTGATTTTGACATTGCCAGGTTATTTCGTAATTCTGATGAATTGGCTATAAAGGCAGACGAGTATAAATACATTGCCACACTACCCCTCGAAACAGCCGTTCAAGGCACTTCGGGGTACGTCGATCCTAAGTACATGAGTACGGGTGAGCTGACAGAAAAGTCGGGTGTGTATGGTTTTGGAGTGGTTATGTTTGAAATCGTTAGCGGGAGAATGATTATATCATGCCGCATGGACGTGATTTTAATCTCAGTAATCAGCAATCAATTAATGAATGGGCTTCAAAACTTGTGGAAAACGGCGCGCAGAGCTTTGGAAATCATTGATCCAGTTTTGAGTGATTTCCCCACTGATGATGTGCTACGTTTTATCGATGTTGCCTTTTTATGCATTCAGGAAGACCCAAAACTAAGACCCAGTATGAATGAGGTTATCCAGATGCTTGATGAACCTTACTATTCTAGGAGGTTTCTTAGAACCCTGACCACTCATTTTTCACCAGGTAAACTACTCTTGCAAAATTCATTCTCTAATTAAGTAATTGATAACCTCGTTGAAACTGACTTGTGCATATTAATTAACTGGGACAGTTTCTTCATTTAGAAGCTCAACACACTTTGAAGTTGAGGGAGAGAGTTCAGTTATGGAGGGTGAACACAATGTGAATTCTACAGAAATTGAATCAGCAGCTCAAGAGGAAAACAATGGATCCACATATATGGTCGAGCCGTCTGTAATTGTACTATCTGGTACAGGAGATCTTGTTGAAAGATTCTCTCAAACTATGGTGTTTAAAAAACATCCTAGAATGGACTTTCCGGAAGCCGTCTACCCTCCTTTCCGGACTCGGATGTTTAACGGATCAAGAAGCCTTTATACCTTTTAGCAGTCTGTATTTGGGTTGTCTCCCAAAAAATCCAAGCTAGTATCAAAGCTCAACATTCTTGAGATTTCACATTATGTACAAATGAGTATTTGTTTCAAAACCCTATTGCCACCATTCTGTATCATATGTTTCTACAGCTTCTCCAATGATATGCTTATTCAGTTGCTGACAACAAACTACACTGCCCAATCTCTCTCAAGGAATACAAACATACTCAAAATTCTACTATCATCATTTCTTCTTCTTCTTTCATAGATATTCAGACCTAGAAACTCTACATAAGCATCTCGCTACCAACTGCAAAGTCTGAAATCGATCTAAAACATATTACGGTACAAAAGACTGTCTCAAAACAAAGAAACTCAAGTTTTAAGAGTCATCTTGAGCGACAACACTGATTTCACCTTTCTCGAGCATGTCGTAGAACTCCTTGGTTCTCCGTTGGTTGTTCCAGTGGTGTTTCTTCCACATAAGACCTGCGATCATACCCAGTCCGACGCCGTAGATGATCTCCTTCACTACGCTCGGTCCCCCTTGAGTGTATGCCGAACGGGCCACCTTGTACGCTGCTGCCATATAACTAACTATTTGCTCGCTCTTCCTTTTTGATGCTTAATAATTATCAGGAAATTAAGTATAAGAAAGAAAAGGAATGGTGTTTTTAACAGTCGAAGCTCCGATATCAGGAAGCCATGGGAAAAATTGTAGTGGAGTGCCATATGCATGTCGGATACGTGTCATTCGCAGTATATGTGTTGTCATCTTAGGCTCGTAGACAGAAAGAAGATGCCAGCCACGTTGGTCCTATTCGACGGACAACTTAAATAGGATCGAAGAAGAAAACGCTCCGGAGTTATCCTATTACAAATAGCGTCTAGCGGGCGACCGAGGTAACAAATATATCCATAATTAAAAAGTTACTATTATTTTAAGTTTCATATTAATACTTGATATTATTTTCATTAAAATATACCTATATCCTATTACGAAAAAAGATATATCTTAATATGAAAAGTATACTTACCTTAGATAAAATTTACTTTCATAAGTTTTAATTTTTTTGTTTCCCACCTTGCGAGCCGACACATATTTTTTATATTTAAATAAACAAGATCAGAACTTATAATTTTTTAGGTCAGTTATCTATAAAAGATCAGTTTTGATGATTTAATTGTCGAAGATAAAAAAAAGATTAGGGGTACTTGGTTGAAGACGATTTCCTCTCTCCGAAACACAAAGCTCTCTTCGGAAAAACCTAAAAAATTCACTAGTAAAGATGTCTTCTCCAAGCAAGCGCCAGCAGACGGATTTGACGAAACTGTAAATAGCTTCCTTTCCCTTTCTGCACCTCTTTTTCTTCACAATATTAAAGCTGGTGTTTTTTTTGTACTAGGATAATGAGCGACTATAAGGTGGAGATGATCAATGGAGGCACTCAAGAATTCTACGTCGAATTTCACGGACCCAGTGACTGTATATCGTTTATCCCACCCTCTAATTTTTCCTATTCTCTTTTCTGTTTTTTTTGTTTTTTCAATTATTTATGGGTCCTATTGTTACTGTTGACATCAATAGTTCGACCATTGTGTTTGCTGTTGATCTCAGTTCTTGATTTAGTGAATCTGAATTCGAAATTCTTTAATCGAAATTTTGATGGTTTGGTTCTGATCAAATTGTTCATGTTATTTTCTATATTTTCCACTTGGACAGGTCCTTACGAAGGGGGTGTATGGAAGATTAAGCTGAAGCTGTCTGATTTTTATCCATATAATGCTCCGTCGATTGCCTTTGTCAATAAGATATATCACCCTAACATAAGTGAAGCGTGAGTGTGTCCATGGATTTTCTTAGATGTTACTTCCATGTGTACTAGATAATCTGAACTGAAACGAAATTTTTGCTGGCTGGTTTGCAGGTCAGGTTCAGTTTGATTAGATGTTCTCCATGAGGGATGGAGCACAATGTTTGGTATCATATTTCGCTCTATAGTTTTCCTTGAATAGTTGGATTGATTGCTCTCTCTGAGCATGTCAAAATGTTCTATTTGATTTGACGGTATGTTATGTTAACTTAAAAGAAAAATTGCTGATGCCCGTCTGTGGACATTGTTTTGTATCAGATTTGGTCAATGTTTTCCAAGTATTTCTTCCGCGGCTTCTTTTGTACCCCAACCCTTCATCCTCTTTAAATAAAGAGGCTTCAACCTTGATGATGAGTGATAATGTATCATTTGTCCAACGAGTGAAAGGTAATATGTTTCCAAGTTATTGTTATGTATTAGTTTGAGTGCATTCATGTAAACTCTTAGATAGGCTCAAAAGAACCTGTCTGCTGATTATTTGGCCATTGCTCAAGCACTGGCTTCAGTGTTTTATTCTCATGCTACTTAACTTTCTCTTCATATAATTCTTGAAAGCTAACATCATCTCATCTTATCAATACTTTGCAAAAGTATCCAATGTATGATTTGTTTTGAACATCCTTTCCAAATCAGTCAATTACTCCAAACTGTCTTAAGTTATGGTGTTATTCTTAAAACCTTTTTATTAGTTTAGCATATTGACTAGCTAGCTTTTTGTTCTTCTCTGTTGAATATGGACAGATCTGTTGTCTGACAAGTTAAAGTATGAAATTAGTTATATTTCCTTGCATATATCTTATACCTAAAATTTGCTTTTGTTTTTGAGATCTTATCAGTATGAAACCTGTTATATGTTCTCTGTTCAATTGAGAATTGAAATCTGTTTGAAAGTTGTGATTATGGAATTTCTATTTTCATTCTTCATCTCTGTGTGTTCACATTGCAGCGGACTGTGAGAAATACGCCAAGCTGGAACATATTGGGGCCGAGGCCAAGGAGGAACTTAAGGACGAGGAGTTGGGAGATGACCACTATAGCTCCAGATTAATGAAATAGAAGGGAAAGCTGATCCTTTCCATCAATAGTAGAATTTAAGTTTAGATAAGAATGTGAACCTCCTAGAATAGCAGTTAATCTTGACGAATGATAAATTATGTGCTATGGACTCTTAAATCTCGGTTGAAAGGCTCTCCCTTCCTTCCGCCTTATTACCGTCCTACGGAATGGATAAGTGATTTTTTCTTCATTTCAAATTAAAATTACATTTGAATTATGATATCCGAAACTTAATACCCAATTATGATACTCAACTTAATACCCAATTATGATAATTGTAATCCATTATTTGGGATAGAATACTAAAAACTAATACTCAAATTTTAATATCTGAATTATAACGGTCAAAACATAATACCCAAATTTAAAAGAGTGGTGTAGTTTGTTTTTATGATAAACATGCTATTTTGGAGGTATGCTCTTAGGTCTGAATATCCATTGTAGAATAAGAAGATGGGATTATGGATTTTAGATAACACAATATGGGTAGACAAGACAAAACAGTCTCTAAACAAGTTTCAACATCTTTGAGCAAACAGAAATCACCTGTATGTAGCTAGGTGTGGTGTGACTTCACATCTCGAATTCATACCCTAGCACCGAGAAAGCGCTGCACAAACACAGTCTTGGGTCAACATTAATAAAAAGATGGCGCTGTAATGAATTACATAGCTTCTGATGATAATATGATTCGAAAATGGGAAAGAATTAGTCACCTTCACCCCAGGGGACTTGCTCCTATACATGTTTGCTGGATCGAACTTGACTACCAATGATCTTTCAGGCTCAGGCTTACATGTATCTGTGCTTCTTCCAAAGTTACATACCTCTGCTTGTGCTGGCAAGTCCATATTAAAATCACCAGATTGAATTGAACTCTCTCCAACATCTTGAATGTTTGTTTCATCAATTGAGCTTCTAAATGAAGAAGCTGTTCCAATATGAACAACTCAGTTCAGAAGAGTATCTACTTGTACAAATGCATAATCTATTTCTGTGCAAAAGTTGTTACCTGCGGATAAAAAGGCAGTGTAACTTGTATCATCAGTGGTTAATATATCGAGGGTTCTAAGAAACCTCTTAGAATAAGAGGCTACATCAAGCATCTGGATAACCTCACGCATCGTGGGCCTTAGCTTTGCGTCTTCCTTAATGCATAAAAAGGCCACATCAATGAAATGGCAGACATGGTGAGCGGGGAAATCACGCAAGACCGGATCTACTATTTTCAAAACTCTGCCTTTCTCCTTGAGTGCGGAAGCCCATTCAGGGATGGTTTGCCGTTGATTATGTGTATAAACGAAGGGCGACAATCCCCCACTTATGATTTCTAGCATAACAACTCCAAAACTAAACACATCTGACTTTTCTGTGAGGTCACCCGTACTAATGTGCTCTGGAGCTGTATGGAAACCACCATCAGAGGCCATGACACATGTATTGATAGGTAGGGTGTGAATGAAGTCATTCGCATGCCCCGACGTTCCAGACATAGAATCACAAAACATCATGGCAATGTCAAAGTTAAAAATTTTGGGGGTGAAGTTGTTGTCAACAAGTATATGTCTAGGCATGAGGTTGCGATGAATAATATGTGGATTAACATTGTCGTGAAGGAAGGAGAGACCACGAGCAATTCCTATGCTGACAGCAACTCGTAAATCCCAGCTGAATAATGACTCTCTTTTCTCTACATTTTTTAAAAGGTCTAGGAGAGTACCGTTATCCACATATTCACATACAAGTAACTGCTGATTATTCTCAGTACAGTAGCCCAATAATTGGTTGATATTCCGGTGTCGGATACATTGCATAACATCCACCACAGCATGTGGAAGGTCACGTTGCCACGTCTTGGCTTGTTTGTATTTCTTAACTGCGATTAGGGTCTTATTGGGCAAAACCCCTCTGTAGACTCTTCCAGAACAACCCTCACCAATAAGCCTTTTCTCAGAGAAATTGTTCGTCGCAGTCTGCAACGACGCATAGGAGAATCTTCTTGTGTTTCCCAACCAGATTTCATTCATTTCATCATCCTGCTGGCGACCAAAGCATTTACCAGCCATAGCGCTGCTACAATTCAACTAAAACAAAACTCCTCACCAGCCTATTGAAATATAAACATAACAAAAAGAATCAAGAATATCAGTGCAGCAACAGCACAGTATTGCAACTGAAAAGAGAATAGAATAAGGGATTCAATTTTGTAAATTGTACGGACCTGTAGTCGACAAAGGCAGCAGTATCAAGCAAACTTGAAGATCGAACCTATAGAATTGGAATTCCTGATCTAGCTGCTGCCCTAATTGATAACGCGTGGGTGGGGCACACCATGGGTTGCCATGAGAAACTTCTCACCAGCTCGGTTGACATATTTAGTCCGTTTATGCCCAATACCTGCTGAACAATTCGTATTAGTACCGTCATGTATTGTCTAATATATATATTAAGTTGTGCCCAAAGGGTACCCTCTATAGTTTGGACTTTTTTCAATCTGTTGCCTTCAGTTCGAAAATAATCATTACCTATCCGGTTTCCGCGTCTACTTTCTATGTCAATAAAGTCCAATTTTTGAGCTCGTTTTCATTGTATTTGAAGATTCTGGGGACTCTCCTATGTCAATAAAGTCTCCTCCTTTGGCTCTACTCGGAAATTGGGTGAACAAAATGAAGTGCTTTCCTTCCTCCTCCATACACTGGTTGTGTGCCCAATTTGGTAAGTGTTGTACTCCTATTCTTTCTTTCTTCTTTCTTTTTTTCCCGTTGGAGAGCTAGTTTTTTTTTTTGGAATCGTTGGAACCTGTAATGAGTTGAACTCGATTTTGCAGAATATGGGTCGTCGTTGGTTCCGTCGCCCCCGGGTTGATGATTTCTCCAATTTGGGGAACATTAAAAAGTTCTCCTACTCATCGCTGCGGATCGCGACTGACAATTTTGCCAAGGATAGACTTATCGGTGTGGGTGGTTCTGCAAGAGTCTTCAAGGGACTTCTGTCCGATGGAACCCTAATTGCAGTCAAGAACTACGGAAATGCACGATCTAACCAAGGATTAAAAGTAGAATTTATGTGTTCCGTGAAGTTGATGTCACACATCCGGCATCGAAATATTGAGAAATTAATAGGGTATTGCATGGAGGATGATCGTCTGTTACTTGTTGCTGAATATGCCGACTTTGGAAGCTTGCACGACCTTTTACAAAATCCCACGAATAAAGAGTTTGGAAGCTGGCATAGTAGATCTGCCATTTGCATGGGCATTGCTCGCGGCATATCTTACCTTCACCATGATATCAATCCCTGTGCCATTCATTGTGACATCAAGCCTGGAAATATCCTTATTGACAGCAACTTCACCCCTAAAATCTGTGATTTTGGGATTGTCAGAGTCCTTTATGAACCCAACGAATCGGAATTGGAATTGACTCATCAAACATATCATATAGCAGGGACTATTGGATATATGCCGGCAGAGTATCTATTAACAGGGAAGTATTCAAGAAAGACGGACGTCTTTTCTTTTGGAGTTCTTATGCTTCAATTGATTAGCGGGAGAAATGTTCATGATCACTTTCATGAGGATGCATATGAAAAGAGCAGATCCTGCAGTTTTATTGCTTGGGCTTCATTACTAATTAGAAATGACAGAGTTATTGAGTTTATTGATCCAGTCTTGACTGATTATCCTGTAGATGTTGTGCAAAGCTTTATCACTGTGGCGCTCTTATGTGTACAAAGAGATCCAGTTCTAAGGCCCAGTATGCAGGAGGCAATGCACATGCTCTATGGAGTATGCAATTCTTGCAGTCAATCTCTTACAAGGCTTAGTATATCCATGCTTGATGATCTAATTATCAGTTATCCAGGTAAATTGCTGCAAACTTCACTGCCTGTTAACATCAAAATTGTGTTTGCATTTTAATTTATGCTTCCCTTATTGCAGCTAAATGCTTCTATGTGTTTGTTATTATGCTTATCAATTTTAGTTTGTATGTTGGTGTCACTTTAGAGGATCTTAGAGCTTTGAGATTATGATTTTCATCTTTTGAATGCATTCATGCTAATTCTGGATTGCAATACTGTTGATGACTCGTGTTATGCCAAGTAATGGGTTTGAGGAGGTGTTTGACTCTGTTCCACAATGGTTCATTGACCTTGTGGCTTTGGATTTGATCTAATGGAATGAGTTATCTTCAAAATTGACTAAATTCCTGTTGCGCTAGCTTTTCCATGGGGAAACCCAGATACTTCAGCAGACATTGAAGATGAAAAAAAAAGTTTGATATTGGTGGATGAGGGCATTGTGGTAGGAAATGATTCAGCTGACGCTCTTGTTGATTCCAATACAGGCATGAACCCACAAGGAGAGGTATTTAGTTATTTACTTGCTCAGAAAAATGAAGTTTAAGAAAAATGTTGCAGAGTGAAGATGTGAGGTGGAAAATAACATGTATTCATTTAATACATCTTGTAGGGTGAAGGGGTTGAAACTCGTACAGCTGAAGAACATAGACAGCAACAACAGACTAACAAGAAGATGATGAAACCGGGAATCATACTATCTGGATCAGGTGACCTTGTGGAAAGACTCTCTCAGACTATGGTGCTTAAGAAACGTCCTGAAAATGTTTTCCCGGAAGCTGTGTACCCACCTTTACTCACAAGCGTATTTCGACGACCAGGGTCAGGAAACCATGTCGAAAGAAAGTCTCGAACAATGGAGTTTAATAAAAATGTCTGTCCGGAAGCTGTGTACCCTCCTTTTCACACAAGGGGGTTCAAAACACTTGGATCAAGAAACCTTTATGCTTCCGATTTTTAGCTCTTTGTATTTGCTTACTGAAACGTAGTCTCTCAAGGAAACCGTTGTCAATGCGGAGTCATGTTAGGCCAACTCTTTCTTTTGAATAGCAGCCCGTGTTTCCTCTTCGATCAGGTGAATCTCTAACCTTGGCACATAAATGTTTTTCTTCACTCCACCTTTTTCGGTTTGAGAAGACATTCATGTCCTTGAAAACTGTTTCAAAGAGATAGATTACATATAGCAAAGCAAGCATTACAATATACGCGTTTGGCATGAAAATATGCATTTCAGCTGGAAGATTAACTGCTGCAATAGACCATGAAGATTAGGAAAAGAGTTTTAACTTTGCAGGCTGAATGCAATGAGATTGAATTTGCTGATGTTTCTGTTAGTTTCATCACAAAGGTTCAAGCACTAGGAGAGGCTAGTGATTTTTTTTGCTTGGAATTACCTCACTAATTCCAGTCTAGTGACATTGCTTCCGCACAATAGCCGATTATTATCCAGTGCTGGGAAATAATGCAAAAAATGCGTGTGTCTATAGAATAAGGTGAAAGACTCTTTACTTGTTGCTCTTATCTTGTATACATGTTATTATGACTTGCGAAGGCTCTTTGTGCTGCTGGCATGTACAATTTGATCGGATCAACCGGTGACTTGATACGAACCATGGCCGTTAAGGCGTTAACCCACCTAGTTCAGTCAACATTTTTAAGTTTTTACAGCTAACAGAATAAATAATATGTGAATTAACCGTTTGTTTCATTGATCAAATATTGTTTATATAGATAAATATGAGAGATCAAGCGATTAACTAAAAAAATAGCGATAAATCCACATGTCCAATAGACTAATTATATACTCTAACATTATGTATTGAGTTTGAACCTAATGCTACATACGTGTTTGTAACGCAAGATCCCAACTTGTCGTCTGTCTTGGTCGTCAGCATGCTGTAAACTTTTGCCATGGAAGTGGTTAGATGTATTGAATCTCTGATCAAACCATGATTTATAGGTTTGATTGTAACTTGAGGGGGTCGGGGAGGCTTAAGTACTTCAACTCAAATATAATATTTACGTGTCGAGTCAGTTTTAGAATGTTCAAAGTGTTATATAAACAATTATATTGTACCTTATCTCGATATGTTTTAATCTGTAAAATGAAATTTCTACTAAGTAATAATGTTGTATATTATTTTTCTCATATTTGTCGTATGTACGACAAACTTGTGCTAGATTCATCTAATCTATGTGCCTTTTAATATTTTTGACTTTGTTCTTGATGTTGATTAAATGACAACTTGCGGTTAGAAATACTTTTTAAAAAAAATCTAAAGTCAACTTTCTCTAGTTTTCAGAGTAATTAATTTCTCCTCTCTTTTTTAATTAACTCCTCTCTTTTTTCTGGATGTGTGTAGGTATTCTATAATTCCTCCGGTTCTCTTTAGAGGTTCTCAATAGATGTCGTTACAGTAAAAAATATATATATTAAGAAATTTAAAAATAAAAAATATAATATTTAATAAAGTATAATAATTTTAAAAAATTGTATAAAAACGATGGTAGAATGTAGAGAGTTGTATGAGAATAGATTAAAATTATATTTATATAAAGTTTGAGTATTAATAACACTTATAAGGTCAAATATTATAAACCTATGTTTTAGGTTTGGAATTAAAGCATAGAAATTCAGGATATATTTGTTCGCGTGAATTCTACATTTTTTGTAAGGAATAGTTTGTAATTTAACTAGTTCATAACACGCACCTGCACATTGTGCGGGGTTTTTTTTACTAAAATATTTTGTCGAGTTATGATTTTTGACGATATTTTGCGGAGTTTTTTTTAGTGATATGTCGCTAGCACGCACATAAGAGGACTAATGACATTTAAAAATATAAATTAATGAATTAATACTTTTGTTAATGATATTGAATTTTGTAATTTATCGTTAACTTAAAAAGTAAGTTTGATTGATTTACTTTTTCTATTCAATAAAAATCAACTAGAAGCTATAATTTAGATTTTATTAAGTTTTATACTATATATGAAAAATAAAAAACGAATCTCATTTATAAAAAAAATCAACTCGTACGTTTTTTTTTTGTTGTGATAAAATCGAAATTACCAACATATATGGTACGTTGTAAAAAAGGACAACAACATGAACGGTTTTTTGCAATTAAATTGGAATGCCAAACCAATAGCAATCTCATTTGTGAGAAAAAAAATAAACATATACATTTTTTTGTTTAATCGGTAAAAAGCGATCAACATTTTTATTAACAAATCCTAAGAGGAAAAAAAACATAAAATAACGAGTACGGTTTTGTTTTGCGAAAAATCGAAATTATGAACAGTCGCATTATTTTTTTTTTGGATAAATTTTCAATCAGATGGAGAACAATAAAAAATGAATACGGAATTTTTTGATGAAAAAACGATCAACAAGTACGCTTTGTTTTACAAATCCAAAGAGAAATAATGAAAAAAAAAAGAATGATATTCAAAGAGAGAAAAAAAATCCGAAGATGGAAAACAATGAAGACAATAATCGGAAAAAGATCAATATTTATGGAAAAAATGATTAAAAAAAAGTTAATATAGGAGAATCGGAACTAGGTGGAAGATTTCAAATTGGAACTGAATGAAGATGTAGAAATTTACTTGGTAAAGATACGACGAAGCAATGCGTAATTGTAACTTGAACAATATCTCCAAAGCGTCATAACCCTAAAAAATGACGAAACAATATAGGAGAATTGAAATCGGACGGAGATGTATAAATTTGTAAATTTACCTAAGAATTAGAATTTATGGAAGACGGTGAAACATGATCCATAAATAGAGTGAAAATATTGTGAGAAGTGTACACGAGAAGTCAGGTATCTTTAAAACTAAGATATTGTTTCCCGTGTAAGTTTAGCTTGTAACGTACAGGAGAAGTTTATCAATCGACATAAAAGATTTGATGATGTAAAATTAAAAAATAAATAAAATTAGTTTGTAACGTACATGAGAAGTTTATTAGAATGAAATTTGAAAATCTAGTTCAAATTTGAAATCTGAAATATCAAAAAGATTTGTTGATGTAAAATTTAGATATTATTTTAGTTATAAATTTTTTTGGTTTAATTGTAAAATTAAACCAAAAAATTGCTCAAACGTACAAGATAATTTTATCAATCTGAAATTTGAAATTTCAAATATCGAAAAGATTTGTTGATCTAAATTTTAGATATTGTTTTAGTTAAAAAAATTTTTGGTTTCTTTATTAATTTAGTAAAAAAAATTCATCCGAGAAAATTTATAAGTCCTCCACATCAACACTACGACGACGACTTTAGTAAAATATATAGGTATTTTATATTTAAGAAACAATATAATTTATGATAACCAAAAATGAAATCATATTATATGATATTGGTTCACCAAAAGAGTAATACTTCCTATATAAAACTATAGAAAGTTATGGAATTGACCATTGTCATACATTTTACAAGATAAGTTTATATTATCTTATAATTGTTATTTTATTAGGTCAAAATTCATGTATAACTATTATTTGGCCAATGAAAGACACTCAAGTAGGCACGGAAATCGTCTTTCCTGGTGGCCAGAGGCGTCTTCCCTAGAGGCAAAGCTTTCGAAGGTTGGCGGAACAACAATAAGCGGCGGCAGATCAGTGTCTCCTTCTCTCTCTAACGGTTGGCGGAATGGCAACAACCCAGATCGGTGTTGGAAGGCCGGTGGTTGTAGATCCATGGATGCAGTCGATTATGATTTCGATAATGGAGGCGGTGTTCCCGTAGCGGTGACGGTGGTTGTAGATCCATGAAGGCAGGAAGGTAAGGTTTCAGAATGGAGACGGAGTTGTTTACATGCAGACTCGGCTATGATTTTGTGTAAATGTAATTGAGAAATAAATCGTTAATGCACAATATTATAGGATTTTATTATCGTCTCTCACCTTTTTTAAAGTGTTTTGAGAATTAAAAATCGGACTCGCTTTAATTTGTATCTCATATAAAATAAAGGTCATGTTATGCTAATCTTTTCAGATTTTTTCCCTAGGAATTTCACACTTTTTGTAAGGTATAGTTTGTAATTTAATAGTTTATATTATACAAACAAATATATTTTATTATAAACAAAAATAGTTCATTTTATAGGATATTGGGTCGGATAAAGATTAATTTTTCTGATATAAACCTATAGAAAGTTGTGGAATTGATCCGTGTTAAAAAAAGCTCTTTTACGCACTTTTTTTTAAAAATAAATAAATAAAATTGGTACTATATGGTTAAATTGTATGCATAATTAATATAAATAATTTGTATAAATGCTTCATATATTATACCAAAAAAATTTATAATTGAAACTTTCTTAGTTCAAAGTTTTGGTTCGATTCATTCAAAACTTGCATATATATCATATGTTCTAATATTTATTTTATTATTGGTTTGTGTATTTTTTATTCTAATTATTAGTTATGTTTCTTATATATGTTTTCCTTGTACAATATTGAACAATAAAAATACAATGTTTGAATTAACGAGAAATATTTGAACAAATATTATAGAAACTTAAAATATATACTGTTATAAAAATAAGGTTTTTTTCTCTTGGTGTTAGGGATGGCGATCCCACCCACGACAGATGGTTATCCGTTCATCCGAACCAATCGAATGGTTGAAAACCCGATAAAATACGGTTGGAATGCGGGCGATGGTTGATCGGTTGATGTTTCGGTTACGGTTTAGGGTAAGAATATTAAAAACCATCATCCGAGCCACCACCCGACCCGCCATTCACCATAATTTCACCCGAGCTATAACTAAAATAAAATAAAATATAGTTCAAAGTTTTTAATTTGCAAACTCTAAGTTAGGGTTACGACAACATAATTTATGGAATTGTAAAGCGAGAACTCCTTTCTTTGTTGTAACTACTTTCGTCGGATGAGAGGAAACTTTCACGTCCGGTTTTGGAGGGGGACAACATTGCTTTTACTAATTTTCATTTTTCCCCTTCATCCTCCGGACTCCAAAGGTTAAAGCCATTCCACGCTCAAGTCGTTTCTTCCGTTTTTACTAATTTTCATCATGTAATTTTTAACGATACTGAAGATAGTTTAATCTTGTTCTAAAATTTGTTGAACATTGATGTATCATGATTACCATACTAAGTTGTTGAACATTGATGTATCATGATTACTATATTGTTGCTTTTGTTTTCTCTATTCTAACAAGTTTTTTTTTTTTTATGAAACTAGATTATTCATCACTTATGAAAATAGTTAAGGCTTGTTTGACTTTGATTTCATGAAATCGGGAATGGAACGAGAATGAACCATTTCGAAACTAGTTTTTGGTAAAGATTAGAATGACAATCAAAATATATTTAAAAAATGAGTAACTACAAGCTTAATTTGTAGGGTGAACCCGAAAAAAACCCGACCTACCCAAACAACCGCGGTTATAGTTTAGAGTGAAGGGGAGCTTAGATGGGTGATGGTTCGAGTGAACGGTTTTACAGTATAGGTCGGTTGATGAAAGTGATACAACCACCAACCACTCACCATCCGACCCGTTGATATCCCAATTGGTGCCCTTCAAATCTAAACTTTTTACTCTTGTATCCACAAGTTTTTAAGTTTTCTTTTAATACCACAGTGATTTAATTTATTTTCTCATTTTACCCTTTCTTAATATATTTTATTAAAAGTTTAATTATAATTAAAAAGACGGTTTTACTATAACTGCGCTTATATTATATTGGTTAACAATCCGTGAAATTAATGATTTATATTTTGTGAAAATATAATTATAGTTAAAAGTATTTATATTTTATTAAATAATACTTCATATTTTATAATAATCTCACATTTATGCATAAATACTTATCATGTAAGTTAATCGTTAGGACATCTTGTGTTAGGCGACAAAAGGTCGACATCTTGTTTTTGCACTTTTATTCCTAAATCCTAATTTATAATTTCCGAAATTTTGGACTTGTTCTTAAAAAATGAATAGTTTGAATGATCAAAGGTTAGCGGACACGTCAGACGTACGGTCTCAACGTGCATATTAAAAGATACATTAATAGTATATGTTATAATTAATGTCCTGGCTTTATAATTAACCATATCCAAATCTCCATTAAGATCCGTACAGTCACAATAATAAAATCCAGATAACGCTGCTCTATCAACCTCTACGTGGAAGATAAACAATAATCTTTCCTTGTTTGAACTTTTCAATTACTATACAAGTAACCATATCATTTACCTTCATCTGCCATTGCTAATTCGGTCAGTTGCCTCCCATCTCTTAAATCTCAAATTCTTTAATCACAATTTCTCCTCACAGGAAAGAAATGACTCATCGACGTTTTAATTCCAGGGATCGAATCGCTGATATCTCCGCTAGAGGCATCAGGAGATTCTCTTATGCGTCGCTACGAATCGCCACCGATAACTTCTCCAAAGACAGGCTTATCGGCGTCGGAGGTTCAGCCAGAATCTACAAAGGGAATCTCCCCAACGGAACAGTAGTTGCTGTCAAGAAATACCATCAAGTAAACCAGCCCGAATGGGAGCTCGAGTTCTTGCATATCGTCGAGGTAATGTCACATATCCGACACAGGAACATCAATCAAGTCGTCGGTTGTTGTATAGAGAATGACCAACGGTTACTTGTAACGGATTATGCAGAAAACGGAAGTGTGGCGGATCTGTTACAAGATCCGAAGAGAAAAGCTTCTGTCTTGAATTGGCATAGAAGAGTATCCATTTGCATCGGAACTGCTCGCGGATTATCTTATTTTCATGAAGATGCGAATCCTTGTATCATTCATCGTGATATTAAGTCTTCGAATATACTTCTCGACGGAAACTTCAAGCCCAAAATCACAGATTTTGATCTTGTGGATTTCTTTAGCGATCCCGACGATTTACCACACGAAGCTCCTGTCGTCGGGACTTTGGTGTATTTGGATCCGAATTATTGTGTGAGTTCTCAGTATACTGAGAAGGTGGATGTTTATGCTTTTGGGATTGTTATGCTGGAGATTATAAGTGGGAGAAGTGCCATTGATATGGAGCTTGAGTTTGATGATCAGTTGATTACAGGTTGGGTTTTGAAATTGGTGAAGAATGATAGGGTGATGGAGATTGTTGATCCAACGTTGACAGATTTTCGTGTTGAAGATGTTCGACGGTTTATAGATGTGGCGCTTTTGTGTACTCAAAGGGACGGAAACCGACGCCCTAGTATGCATGAAGTCGTGCTTATGCTGCACGGTGTTTGTAGTTCTTGTAGGCAAGTTATGACGAAGTTTGATTCGTCGCCTAAGAGTAATGTTGAAAACCTTTCTATTGCAAGTAAGTAAATTAATGGACACTTTTGTTTGTTGACGTTTGATTTCTTGATTGATATTATCAAGTTATTTGGATTTGTAATGGATTTTTTAACTTGATTATGATTTATGTAATGTATTGAATAGGGCATTCCATTGAAGCATCGACTGCGGAAGCAAAATCTAAAGATGAAGGAGGAAGTTCAAATTTCAAACAAGCGTCTTTGTAAACATAAATGTATATAATCTATATTTTTATATTATAACAGAAGAATTTATTATCACATATTATAATTTTCTGAATGATTTCGCCACATTTTCATTTTGTTTAATACTTGTAAATGTAAATAGTACTAGACAAATATAGATTAGTCTTTACATTTTGTTTAATAAGCTTAGTCTTTATATACCCATTATTCATTGCAATTTCGGGGTTACACAGATTCCGCCAATTCCGGTCCCGATTCCGGCAGTATTTCATTCAAATTAGAAATCTTGTCCCGAATCCGTCCCGCTAAAACTATCCAGAACGAGATATGGGCCTTAACTTTTTTCATCCTGTTCTATATGTAATATATTTTTTAATTTAAATTAATAAATATACATATAGTGATACACTTGTATAGTTATTATATAGTTATGCGCATATATTTAAAAGAAAAACCATATTTGTAAAACCATCAAAATTGACAAATGAACAAAATTCATTTAAATGTGTTTTTATTATGAATATTTAAAAACTTTAATGTTTTTGCGTTTTAAGTACGATATATACGGACATTTGACAGATAAAACGTAAAATTTAAACGGTAAAAAAATCAATAGACAAACGGAATTGAGTCGGTCTAACATAAAATAGCCGAAACGAGCATGAGATGAATTCATTCCCGTTTCATCTGGTCCAATGTACGCACCATATTACAAATCATTGAGAAAATTATCCACGTTCGGCAATATAGCCCACTTATCCGTTATCCGGCCCACTGTCCAGCCCATTAGTCACAGCCCATTCATCCCAGCCACTTCATATTTTCACCTACTTGCTCAAATATAAAATGATTCATTAATGTTTACAATAAAATTGTATGAGATGGACTGCGGAGGTTGCAATTAAAAACAATATCCTCTGAAATTCGATATATGTCAGGTAAAATTGTTGCATGCATTCTGGGAGAGGTTCTTCCTGGTGGAACTTAGATCTGCCAATTCAATCATTTTACAAATATGATACAAGACGTCCTTTTACACGTACCAAGAGGTACTACAGCCTACAATTACATACAGCACAAGTGCCCTTCTAGAAGTAAACCCTACTTAATTTTATAATTTTATTCACATGTAATTTTTTAATAAGCTTACTAACTACCATTTACTAAGCTGATTATTATTTTCTTTAATAAAAAAGACTAAAAATAAGGTCCGGTGACTTACTCATTCTTTTCCAAATATTAATGTTTTTTTCAATTCTATCTTTTCAGTTTTTATATGATTATTATAGTATAATAGTGGCCTACAATTTGCAATCTAAATATTTATGAGTAAGTAGGTTCTCATCCAAAAATTTATTAGTGTGCAAATTAACCCCTATTCTAACAATTAATTAGAAATAATTTAGTTGGGTTAAATAATGTTTTTAATAATACGAGAAAAAAGAAAAAAAATCAAAAAATTCAATTACTAATTTTCAGTTTTCAATTACTAATTCATCAAAATATTAATTAGTTGTCCAATTGCAATATTTCTTCTAGTTACGCAGTTTCAATTATCCAAGTTAGTAAATCAGTTACTCAACTTCAATTATCTTCTTCCTTATCATTAGAATTATATCTTTCTTCTTTTTTTCACTCTATAAGAGATAAAAAAAAAAATTCCCTTTTTTCTCCTGACAATAACACCAATAAAAATAGCATTTAATCAAATTATTTTTTTTTTGATTAGATTAGCGGCCTAGTTTATCTCCCTGCAAAAAGGTTTTATTCACTAAATTATCTCAATATTTATTAAATAAATAAATTTTATAGAATTTTGATTTTAATAATAAATATATTTTTAATTATGGAAAATTTTAGTTTTATTATAATAATAATAATAATAATTATTATTATTATTATTATTATGTGTTATACATATTTTATTTTAATTATTAAAATTTAACACAGTACGTGTACTCCATAATTTATTGGACGGTTTGAATGCAAGATGTACATAATCTTTATAAATCTAAGAAGAAGAAATTGTTATGAGATGCCATGTCACTTTTGCGCTCAAAGCGTGACATACACAGAGATATTTAAAAGGACTGTTTTCCCGAGAAAAAAGGGCAATTGTATTGAGAATTTTTTCTAAAGAAATTCCAAGCTTGAAATTTAGAATAAACTTTAGAAAATATTCTCACTCAGGTTCGTTTGGTGTCAATAATTTTTGTAGAATGTATAATTTAAATCAATTATAACCTTAGTTATGTCACAAAGAAAAAACCTCTTCAAATAATCACAAGTTGTGCAGATAGAAATTATTGGGATGAAATGAAATGAGAATTATTAGAGAGATAAAATATATATGGGCGAATTTCTTTTTAAAAAAAAGCAATTATTGATTATTTAAGATTATCATCTATAAAATAATTTCTATCATAAACCACCAAACTAACCTTACTAATACATCAAATAAACCTCATATAATCAATGTACCAAACAAAGCTAAGTGATTATGCACCATCGCCACACTCTTACATTACGGACGGTAAGGTGGAAAATCATATTTAGGAGATCAAAATGCATAGTAGAGGTTTATATATAATCACTGAATAAATATGATGCTGAAAACTGGATGAGAAACAATATCAATTAATAATTAGTTGTCTTTTGATGAATCGGTCAAATAGATCTTCACTAGATAGTTCAGGCCAGGTACAGTTACGTTCATCTTCTTATATTCTTCTTAAATCAATAAATGTGATCAACGGGGTTAGTTTATAATTTAGAGGTTCGTACAATAACTGTGCATCACGGAGATCCATTGGAAGATTCGGTTGGAACAATCATATATATATATATATATATATATATATATATAGGAGTAGGGTATCGTCGGACAGAAGGTGTTTGACCTGATTATAAACCAACAAACCACTTCCTAGACGACAAAGTAGCCAAACACGACTTGTATATACATATTATGAAGATCTAAAGACACAGATCGATCTGGATCATATCACATACTTTGTTATTAACAACATATATAGATCGGCCTGCAATAGCTCAGGCGGGCGGCGGCCTATGGCTGAAGGAGGAAGCGATAAAGAAGCAGGAAGAAGCCATGGCCGCGGAGAAGAACATGATCAGTTTCTACTCCCGGCCACTGATCGTACGGTAATTACTTATTTTGTGTACCAATCACAAACTGGCTTTAATTTAGATAGATATATAATGAGAAAAACCCTTTTGTTTATTCCTTGTAGAAAAGATTCAGAAGTTCATCAACGGTTGCTCAGGCGCTAAAGAACATACCGGAATTACAAAAGGAAGTGCAAATGCTTACCCAAACAAAAGACAGACTTTCATCATCGTCGTCATCATCTACTCCGTCCTATTCAGTAGAAGCATCAATGCAGCTGGGGAATGAAGAGATTTTAGTCCAGATCTCAACTCTCAGATCACTTCATACTATCCCGATTTCGGAGGTTATGAAAGAGCTGGAGGAAGAAGACGGATTGCTTATCATGGATGTCTCCTCCTCTGAATTGTATACTGGAAGAATCTTCCATCGCATTCATATCAAGGTGTAAAATCTAATTACTTATTTCAGCAACGATTATGTATGAGATATTGGTTTGTCATGTTATGGGTTAATTAATCTCAATTGTAAATTTTGTATAGGCGGAGGCAAAGCGTGAAATAAACTGCGAATTATTGAGGGAGAAAATCTTAAACTTGTGCCAGAAGTGGGAGATGAGCGATGAGGTCTAATTATGATCCTACACATTCCATACGTATATTCACTGCAATTAGCTGATGAAACCACATATCTATATTCAGTTTGCAGTTGCATTGTCGGACCGACCACCTTACATATATATGTTGTTGCTATTATCGTGTATGGCATTTGCTGTGAGTATTTTTTTTGATTTTTAGGTGTGCCATTAATTTGTTGTACTGAGTCACATTTCTTTAGTTGTTTTTTCGCATGTGGATTTGACTAGGATCACTATAATTTTATCATTGAAGTAAAAAATGGGTAATTATATATGAACTTAACAGTAACATTTTATCCATTTGTATAGACTGATTTTCTTGAATTCACCGGGATATTAACTTTGAGATCCAAAACTCTGCAATCAATCTTCAATCCCTTGAAAACATGTATCACAATTCACAATGGTTGAACTTAAAGGGTTGACGACAAAGCATCCCAGTCATCCATCAATAAAATAGTCTAGTTTTTTGAGTTCATGGTGCAGCTACCAGTTGGTTCTTGTAGGAATGGGCCAAGTTCGCAAGTGATTTACTCTTACTAATTAATTGGATTTTTAACGTTGGTAGATCCACGTGGTATTTTTATACAAGTGTCACGGATCATATGTCTCCTGAGTTTGCACAAATTAATTGTATTTATGACTATGATATATAGGATGAAAAACTCCTCGTCGGGACGGTAACCAACTACATATTTTCCATATGAACCTGTGTTCACCTAACATGCTTATCATTCTCATCTCGCGAAAAATATTCCCTGACAAAGTGACAATAAGGGCGTTGGATCGGATGCCAAAGGATCAATCCTTAGGACTTGAGTGTAGCAAGCGATAATATCTGCATAATTTCCCTGAAGGTGAAACAATATTAGCATATATAGCAGCTAATAAGTTTTCAAAGTCTTTACTGATAGCCATTGATTTCTACATTCCAATTATAGATAAATGAACCAAAGAGCTTCTAAAGAACGCAACATCCATAACACAATACATGCTGCTTCTATATTATTGCAAGATTACTATAAGGGGCAGACAAGTCCTGTAGTCACAGAAATAGCAGTCTTGTATCAGCGGGCAGCAACATCCATCACAGTCCTACATGGATCTCCTTTATTAGTCAGCCCACAGGATTAAATTCAAATAATAAACCTACACAAGCATACGCTTGATAAATGTAGCTAGGAAAAATTGAAGTCCCCTAATTCACATACCGCTCCATATTACAAATGTAGCTAGGATTATAACATCGAGAAGTAAATTGAAGTAGTCTCATGGTATAAAAAAATGACAAAATTTATCCTCGCTCCTCTCAATAAGTGAGGTTTTGTATTTGAGTGTGAGTGGAGCAAAATTATCCGTTCATATATATTCGGAGATTTTCCCAACAAATTATATGTGTTTTTGTTAACCTTGTGAAAGTTACTAATTGAACTATTGAAACTTAAGAATATAGGTAATATCCAAACTTTATACTTTTCATTACTATTTTTTAAAAATCCATAGATAGAAAAAAAAGACCAAACAAAAAGTACTTAAATTTGTTACTAATATGCAGATAAAAAAAAATCTTAAAAAAAACGTATTGTACTTATATCTCGCGCCATTCTTAATATGAATCATTTCCAACTTGTATTGATGCTTCCTATTCCACCCTGCTCGACACTGCCTTCATCATCTCTGCCCTCCCCTACGTCTCTCGTTTTATCACACAACTCTCCTTGATTACCACTCTCTATCTTTACAGTGAGACAACCTACTTTCATTTTTCTTGTTTAATGTCCGAATTTTTAATAACCCAATATATCACAATGATAATGACTATATAGCGGGCTCAACGGTAAGTCCGACAACAAACTTCACAAATAAAATTTTACTAAAAAATCATGACATAATAATGAAAAATTATCGGTCGTGTTATTTATAAAAATATATACAAACAACATCCAAAAATAATGAAATCTTTCTTTCTTTTCCTTTGAAAATCAAATGGACCCGAAAAATCTCTTTTAATTGATTTACTCGTTACAACGGAAAAAGTCCCCTTTTTGATTGTGAATTTGTTTTAAGTCGACTTGGCTTATCCCAAGTTTTCTTCTCAACCCAATTAGAACTCCAAAACCCTATGCGACAAGGAAAAACAACGAAATTCACAACTAAAAATGTCTTCTGCAAGCAAACGCCGGGAGATAGATTTGACGAAACTGTAAATTAATACACGGATTCTCCCTTTCTGTTTCCCATCAATTTTTATCCCCGATTTCTTTCTTCAAATTTCTGAAACTCTTATCACCAAAATATTGAATCGTTTCTTTTCCTGATAACTCTCTTCTTGTTTTAGGATGATGAACGACTATAGGGTGGAGCTCATCAATGACAGCCTGCAGGAGTTCTACGTGGAATTTCACGGACCCAATGACTGTACATCATCCCTCTCTCACACCCTTTTTAGTGTTTTTATGATCTCGCTTCATGAATTATGGTCAATTTGATCTTCGGTTCTTGATTGAGTGAATCTGAATTATAAACATTTAGTTGGTCTTTTAAGGTTTAGTTCTAGAAATCTTATCGTGTCTATTCATCTGAGCACTAACCATTTAATCTTGTGTTGCAAATCGTTCGCCTTCCTAGTAATTGGATGTTATATGAATTGCAAAGCTGTTTATTGACATCTTATTGGACCAATTCAACTCCACAGAAATTCATTATAGACAAATTCAACTGTGCAAAGTTTTTTACTAAAATTTCCACTTGGGCAGGTCCTTACCAAGGGGGTGTATGGAAGGTTAAGGTGACGCTGCCAGATACTTATCCATTTACTCATCCATCGATTTTCTTTGTCAATAAGATATTTCACCCTAATATAGCTGAAAAGTGAGTGCATTCATAGGTTTTCTTTGATGATACTTTTTTTTTTGTGTTGTATTTATATTCTGAACTCAAACGACATTTCTGCTGTGTGGCTTGCAGTTCAGGTTCAGTTTGTTTAGATGTAATTCGCGAGGGATGGAGCGCAATGTTCGGTATAATATTTCACTCTTTTTTTACCATTTATATTTGGATTGTATGCTGTCTCTAGCATTGCTTGATGTTCTTCTAGTTTGATGGTATGCTATGTTAACTTGAACACAAAATGCTGATGCCCTAATGTGTACACTGTTTTCCACCAGATTTGGTCAATGTTTTTGAAGTGTTTCTTCCACAACTTCTTTTGTACCCCAACCCTTCATCTTGGTTAAACTGTGAGGCTGCAGACTTGATGAAGCGTGATGAAACTTCCTATGTGCAGAAAGTGAAAGGTAATATGTTTCCAGCAAGTGAAACTCCATATGGTGTTATTAGTAAAGTCTTGAAAACAGTTTAGCATAGTAGCTAGTCGTTCTCCTCTGTCGCTATCCTACAGTTTTGTAGTTTGACAAAATAAGGGCATGAAATTAGTTCTACTCCCTTGCATTTGTTTTGTGTTCATTTTTATCCATACAAGTAATAATTGTGAAGTTGGATACAATACTATCTCACCGTCTGAATTGACAATTGAAGAAATTAACTTCTGATCTAGATATGGCAATTTTAAGTTGTGATGATGGAATCACTATTTTCATCCTTCATATCTATGTGGCTCACGTTGCAGAGTACTGTGAGAAATACGCCAAGCCGAAAGACATTGAAGTGGGGACCCAGGAGGATCCAAACGATGAGGAACTGAGCGATGACCATGATTCCTCCAGTGACAGTGAAATAGATGATAATGCTGATCCTTGAATCCCTGCCCATCCATGTCTAGTTTTTATATATAATGACATAATCAGATTTTGGGAAATTATGTAATAAGTGTGTGATTGTGTTTAGAAATAAGGTGAAAAACCCTCTCTGCTTGTTGCACTAATCTTGTACATGCTGTTAAGAAGGCTTATTGTGCTGCCAAGTATAATTTGATCAGATTCACTAGTGCTTTGATTTTAAAGTAGTTTTTCTATTTTGAGTTTTCGGGCTCTTCAATATAGTATATATAGTGTCAAGCATGAATTACAAGTGATGAGTAAAGAATGTCAAGTTCAAGATTGGATGTAATTCCAAACTTGAACGAGTCTGTTCTTCAAAATAAATTTACTAACTGTTTGTAATTGAGTTTTTTATATAGGCATAATAGATTCTCCATTTAGAATTACAATACAAGGAGAGGTAAATGGAGTTTCAGCAGCTGAAGAACAAAGAAAGGCGAATGGCAGTACACAGGAGAAACGCAAAAGAGTGACTTACTCTGAGGTACCTGTTCCACTGTCGGTGACTGTAAAAGCACTCTGTATTAGGTCACTCAAATCGGAATACAGATCACTCAAATCGGTTAACATTTCCTGTATCACTCAAATGGATTGTCTCTTAAACATCACTGTAATTCATGTATCACTATAATACTGTATCCTCTTTTCACTTAATGAAAAACAATTTATTTTAAATTAGATTTTTATAATATAACTAACTTTTTTTATTTATTTATAAAAGAATTACTTTTTAGATATTTTATATAATAAGATACTGTATTATAAAAAAAATATTAAATATGTTTTGTAATTATATTTAAAAATCCTTGTTACAATATAAGGTGTATTTTTAAATGTAATTCATTAATTAACAATTTTACTAATAATTTAACTAGCAAAGAGCATTCTAATCATCTAATATAAATTTTCTTTGTAAAATAGTTATTAGTTGTTAAATTTAATCAAAAAGTATCATATAAGATATTTTTTTATAACAAAATTTTATAATGAACACATGGAATAATATTGATATTAATTAGCTAATAACGTATTTTTTTTTATTATGTAAACTAAGTATGCGCTTTTAATTTTTAATTATTAGAAGAAATCTTTTTTTTCTTTTTTATGAGTCTTAATACCCTAGGAAGACGAAGAAAATAGATAATTGGGATATTAGCTCATCTATATTTATATCTTAAAATATATTAAAGTGAAGGCTTTTATTGTCATGTGTTGTCCCACAATTAACGCATGTCTACCGACATTTTTTGTAATTTAAATAAAGATTTGCTATCATAAATTAAACTACCTAATTAAAATTTATAATTATTTTAAAAAAACCACTACAGATTTTTTAAAAATTGTATCAAAATTTATTGTTCTTTACTTATTTTGTCTGCCCTTTTTTAAATAACGTAATTTAAATAAATAATTTTAAATCGGCTTTTTTTTATAAAAATAACGCATATCATCCGACCGAATCTTAAGATTTAAACAAATTTTGAATCGATTTCATATTTTACAAAATAAATCCGAGATGAAATTTTTGTGATAAACGGAAATTTTAAATTCCGATACCGGCAGTGTTACCGGTCTTGAATCGAACTAAAATCGATTCAAGGGGAGTGGTTCACTAATCTAGTTGGAGTTTGGGTCGGGTTTTGTTTAATGGGCCGGAGCAGGCTGCTCCTTTCTTTTTCTTTTCTTCCCGGGCCACGGGCCGGCCTTGCTTCTTACTTCTTTCTCTTGGGCCGGTCCGGTTCTCTTCTTGCGCTGGGCCTGAACCACAACAACTCATCTGCCGACCACGTTGCGTTTGCCTGAACTCCCTCTTCCTATATGTTTGTTCGATCTCGTGATTCTTGGAACAGAATCGAGATCTCAGTAATTGTTTCTCTTCCGGCCTTTCTCTTGTCTGACGTGCTCCGCGTTTTCTTGCTCACCGCCGGCACCGCCCTACGTGGATCTCGGGTCATAGAAAGTGGAGAGAGCAGTGACACATTATTGAGCTATAAAAACTTATGCACATTATTGAGCTATAAGTGACCATGTAAGTTTATTCTCAACTATTTCCTGTAATTTTGGTTGTTTGTCCAGAAAGTGGAGAGAGCAGTGACACATTATTCACAATCAAGTGATTTTTCGAGAATAAGTTGAGAATAAGCCGAGAATAAGCTCTATGCTGAAGATTGATGACAAGGATGACGTCCATGTAAGCTTATTCACAATCAAGTGATTGTTTGATGTACTTGTAATGTGTCACTGCTCTCTTCACTTGGTTGTGAATAATGTGTCACTGCTCTCTCCACTTTCTGGAAATAGTTGAGAATAAGTTGAGAATAAAAGAAACAGCAGAGCCCCAAAACAATTAATATTGAAAACAGACGTGCCCTCCCATCAGGGGGATTATGCTTAGTACCCATTGAGCCTAGTCCAGACAACTCCAAATAGGAATAGCCCTGCATCATATATATCATCATTGAACATATTGATAAATCTACGTTGGATAGCCAAAAAAAATCGAGACAAGAGAGCTTTTCGAAATCGAAGATTAGTAAATAAAAAATCCAAGCTACAACCTTCACAAAGTCCTTTTTGCATGAGATTATCAAGAATGTCATAAATAACACCTTAACAAGCAAAAAAACACAATTTACTTCATATCCAAAAGGCAAACTAGTGCATATAAACCCCATATTAACAATCCAAATACCATTTCACTTCAAATGTAGGATCAAACCGTCGTGAATGCATCTCTCGAGTAAGATCCGGATTTAAAAAGAAGAGATCTCAACTTACTTTAAGGACTGCAATCGATCTTAAGTACAAATCACCAACCAATTAAAGTCAACTTAATGTTATCCTTTACGATCACAAAACCCTTATAACCCTATTTGCAAAAGAATCAATATGCAAACACCCACGCGGAAATGTTGAATAAGGGAAGAATAGAAGGATTTCCAATCCAATTAAATCCGAATACTAAAAAGTCCGAATTGAAACATAAAAGAAACGAAGTTTCCATACGGAGACCCTATAGAATCTGAGAACAATCTACATGAAATTAAGACTTACCTTGGAGAGAGGTGGATATAAAACTTAGATCTCACATCATAGAGTTATTATTTAAGGCTAGAAATCATTGAAGCACTAGGGAGCCACTGGTCTTCGTCTCACAAATGTGAAAAGCAGAAAGTGGAGAGAGTAGTGGCAATTGAGAAAACAATCACTTGATTGTGTAAATAAGTCAAGGGGTTTGCTTTGTGTAAATAAATCGAGATGCTTGTGTAAATAAATCGAGATGCTTGATTGTGTAAATAAAGAGAGGCTTGATTGTGTAAATCGAGAGGCTTACTTGTGTAAATAAATCGAGATGCTTTTGTAAATAAATCGAGATGTTTGTGTAAATAAATCTTTAGAAAAATCGCGTATAATAATAGTTTGTGTAAGCAAACATTAAGATTAACATTAAAAAAAGTAACAATAGATTACCAAGTTCAATTAGTCCAGTTGTTATAAAGGCGGAAGGGAGGGAGGGTCAATCATCCATAGTTCGAAACCCACTAAATGCAAGATTTTTATTTTCGACGGACCTTGTGTACCCCGGTTGGTTGGGCTTGGGCTTGTATAACCCGAGTAAGCCTTATAGGGCCTTGATTTTATAAAAGAGATTGAGCTTTACTAAATTGTAATTACCAATGCACTCTTTCAATTATAAGGGACCTAGTTTGTTACCTAATAAACTAAAGAGCCTCCCTTATGCTTATTTATACACAAAGGGTCATGCGCCCCATTTCACCCTTTTTAATCTATTCTCTGATTCCCGATGATTCCGAGTCTTTCGACGGCAGCAGGGAGAAGTTGTAGGGTTTGACGGATATAGGCGGCTAGGGCTTCAAAATGGGCTAGAGTTTCTAATTTTTATTTTTTTAGAAACTACAAGGTAAGGAATTAGGGTACATCATCTTCTCGAGATTATGTACCCTAGGGCATCCTTTCGGATGAGCTCATCGACAACATAGAGAGATGAGCTAACCTCCTCTAGATCTTCGTGACCTAACTCTGTCAGAGAGTCAGCAACTCGATTGACTTCCCTGAAAACATGTCTGACCCTAACCTGACAGAAACCAGCAATAATATTAAAATATCCGAAAGAATAAGGTCAAGATCCCATGGAGGTTTCCAAATCCGGTTGACTGCATTGATTAACACAAGACAGTCACCTTCAACGACAATATTTTGAATCCCAAATCATAAGCCATGATTAAACCTTCCCTTAGCGCACATGCTTCAGCATGCATGACCGATATATTACCACATCGTCCCATGCCAAGAGAAATTTTCATAGCTTCATGATCTCGAAGGATAAATCCGTAAGCCGCATTACCAGATTCTTTCTTAGATCCATCAAAATTAATTTTGATAGTTCCTAAGTCTGGTCTTTCCCATTTTAAGTTTTTTGTTTTTCTTTTATTCGGGTTTTTCTTCTCTTTCGTCTTTTTTGAGTTTAATTTTGTTTGGTTTCATTCCTTAATCTGGTTTTGGGCTATTAGTTCTATATTTTGAGGGTCTTTATCCTCAAAGCATTTTTGATTTCTTGCATACCAAATATTCCACCAGATATGGATCAAGAAGATTATGTCATATTTAGGTAAGTTTAGCCACAACCAAACTATTCTACTTGAAATTTTGTCATGTCTTTCAATACACCTAGCCAGTGCATCCTTGACCATGATAGAGGAGATGGCTAGAGTTTCTTATAACTAGATTAATCGTATTTATAGTCTTTTTATTTTAACCTCCCTAGTAAATTCCATTTCTAACCCTGTTATTAATTAATTTTTGAAAAAAAAATATACTATATAATTAGAGAGACCTAGTTTGTATTTGCTAAACAAAAAAAAGTATTTCTAGCCCATTCTTGTCATTCATAATCAGTAGGTTATGATATATTTATTCATTTAAGAACAATATATCTAAATATTCTTACATATATATCTTCAAACTACATGAGGAATTACAAATTGAAAAAAAATCTATGTCGTCTATTTAATCTACTTGATGAAAGCATTTTTTTTTTAAAATCAAATTATTTTCGAACAAAAACCTTGTAGGGTTGGATTAAATAACATAGATAAAAATATTCTTATTTATATCAAATCTATTATTATTCATTTGTTTTTGAAACAAAATCATAATAGCGACGAATGCACCAAGGACCAGTTTGGAATCGCTAGGAATCATTCCTAGAAACGGAATGATAGGATCATTTCGAACCAATAAAAGATCATGTTTGTTTCGTGAGTAAAATGGAATGTTAAAAGTTTTTAACAAATAAAAGTAATCTAACCATTTTCATTTCATTTCCTTTTTCTTAACCATTGTTTTTTCATTTTCTTTTCACCACTCCAACCAAACGAACACTGATATTCAATACAACATGAACATAAACGGTGCACGGTTATCCCGCATGACTAAATATTAATTAGTTATATGAAGTTATGAACAACTTTTTATATATGAACAACACTAAACTTCAAGAGAAGAAAAAAACTAAAGTTTAGGGTATTAAACGGAAAAAATATAAAATTTGTGGTCACCAATTGAAAAACACTTAACTTAAAAGATACTAAATTTAAAAATTCAAAATTTGTAATTATAAATGATAATAGATATAAAATATGAAAGTATTAAACAAAAAATTACACAAAAGCAAGTTCGTTTATTTACGTCAAGACTTGTAATTTATTAACATTACCTTCTTTTTTTTTTGATACAAGGTAAGCAGAATAGGAGGGTCATTGTCTAGACACCAACCGACCTACAACATCCTTACGGATGAGTACAACCACATCGTCTGGGAGATCATCCTGGTCTTCAGTGGCAGAAAGTCCGTGTTTTGCGAGTTTGTCCGCTACCGTGTTGATTTCCCTGAAGATGTGTGTGGTGCTTGCTTGAAAAAAGCCTGAGATGCTAGCGGAAATGTCTGAGATGATCATGTCAGTCTCCCACGGGGTTTTCCAAGCGTGGTTGATCGAATTGATCTCAATAGCCGACACTCCTAACTGTTTAGCCTTTTGTAGGCCTTCCCGCAGAGCAAACGCTTATGCTTCTAGAACTGAATCTGCATGACATTTGCCTTTTCCATGGGTCAAACGTAGGCCGTGGTTATCTCGAATGATGAAACCAAAAGCGATTTGGTTGTTGTTGTTGTTTTCAGATGTTGCGTCAAAGTTAAGCTTAACAAAATTTACTTTTGGTTTTTGCTAGCTAATATTCTTCGTTTTTTCTTCTGTCTTTTATTTATTGACATTATCTTCGGGCTCACATCCTATCTTTATAGTAAATATATATAGTTCAAATATTCAATTGAAAATTATATAATGCAGAAATTTTGATAGATTGACCAAACAGACCTCCACTAGATAGTTAATTCAGACCAGGTCCACTTAAGCTTATCTTCTTACGAACTTCATAATATAAATATGATCAACCATTAATCGGTGTTAGATTGAAATTTACAGGGCGTAAAATAATTGCGCATCACTGAGATTCCAATGGAAGATTCCATTGGAACCATCACATGTTACCCTTTGGTATTATAACAAATTAAAAAAAAAAAAAGTCGGTTAGTTTCGAATTACCTTATTATTCACTACTTTATAATGAATATACAGCCCTGAAACCTAGGGTTTCGTCGGACATGAACGTCATTATAAACGAACAAATTAACCACCTCCTAACTAACCACGACTTTTATATATAATAATGTACATATATCCTGTCAAGATCTGAAGAGCCAGTTGGATCTGGATACTGGATCATTTTATTTGTGATTAGATCGGCCTGCAATTCCATGCTGGCTGAGGCGGCGGCTCATGGCGGAGGGAGGCAGCAAGATAAACCAGGAGGAGCACATCTCAATGGCCACTCATCCTACGGTGATTCTTTTTTTGTTAATTTCAGTTTGATTTGTGTAACAGTTTCCTTGACAACATCCAACAACTTGAAATGAACCTAGACAGATATTTAACCAAATTAGTTGATTCCTTTGTAGAAGAGATTGCTAAAGAACATACCAGAGTTACAAAAGGAAGTGCAAACGCTTACACGAAGAAAAGACCAACTTTCATCAATTACTCCATCCTATTCAGTAGAAGCATCAATGCAGCTGGGGAATGAAGAGATTTTACTCCAAATCTCAACTCTCAGATCACTTCATACTATCCCGATTTCGGAGGTTATGAAAGAGCTGGAGGAAGAAGACGGATTGCTTATCATGGATGTCTCCTCCTCTGAATTGTATACTGGAAGAATCTTCCATCGCATTCATATCAAGGTACATATATTCAATTATCTATTTCAGCTAATTAATGATTATGTATAAGTTAATCTCAATCGTTAGTTTTGTAATGTATAGGCGGAGCCAAACCACGAAATAAAATGCGAATCATTGAGAGAGAAGATCTTAAAGTTGTGCAACACCTGGGAGATGAGTACTGATGAGAGCTAATTTCAATTTCTTGCAGCATTTTAATTTCCTATATCCTATAGGATACTTTTGTAAGTTACTTGTAATAGATTTTTCTTGTATGACATTTGTAGTAAGTTGTAACTAATTTGAAGTTGTTTTTTGTTGTACTCGATTCACATTTTTGTAAGTTGTAATTGTGAGTCATTTTTGTTTTGTAAGTTGAATGTGGTTTCGTTATAAAGGGTCTATTGACTTCTCTGTTATCCTCGTTCATAACTTTTCCTCTTAATGTTGATACATCAACTGAAGTGCAATGAGAGATGTTGAAGATGAAGGAGATATAACTCCAAATTTTACAGAAATTTCAACTCAGAGGGGCAGGCACGGGAAGATCGAGATGATAGCCCTGTTGAGGTATCTGCTACTTGTCAAATTCTAGTACAACAGGAAATTAACACAGAAGTAGCTGTTCAGCAGCAGCAGATGACGATGAAGCCGGGAATCATACTATCGGGTTCAGGGGACCTTGTAGAAAGACTGTCTCAAACTATGGTGTTCAAAAGAAGAAGAAATATGTAGACAATTGGTGATATTAATCAAGTAATTGGCTATGGTTTGGAGACAAAGCATCAGTTTCTCAGACAAAGGGAGTCTTCTCCTACCTTCTGCTTATTTGAGTGATTAATTACTCGCTTGGTGATGGCCCATTGCGTCGTTGTAGGATATAATAATGGGCCTCAAGGCCCATTGCGTCGTTGTTGGATACATGATGGGCCTTGGGGCCCATTACGTGTCATTTTCTTTCAACTATTTATAAGTTTGTGTTTGCTAGTGAATTTTCAATTTTGGATTGGATCTTCCCTCCCAAGATTCCGTAGAGCAGAGTTTTATACTCAAGTTTACGTCACCAGTTTTTGTGTTATCTTCATCCCTTGACTTCGAATTGGTTTATAATCAATCTAGATGTATTCGCACTTGACTTTTTTTGGCTTTTCGAGAGTTTAAATTTTCTCAAAGTTTTAACACACTTGAAAGAAGTTCGCTTTTGGTCTATCGAGTTGAGGTTACTGTTAGGAGTATGACGAATTGCATATCATTTCGCCTTCAAACATTATAATTGGATCCTTGGCTTTTATAATAATTTTTCTTATCAAAACTAATAACAAAATGTGATAAGAATAAATAATTAAACATGTCCGGTACCTTGAATTTGATCAGCCACCTAACCTAGTTACCTACGAGACATCGACCAGCAAACGAGGCTTGAGGCCCCGAGGATGATGTTCTCCATTAGAAATATATTACCCACCATCAATTTCTCATTCTCAACTTCCGATAGATTTACAAAATACTGAGCTGACCGACATTTTAAATACGCGGCGATAAAAATTGCGATTACATGTCAAATTTATCTTTGTTAAATAAGCACTGTGTATGCGGCTTTTATTTTATTTATGAACCCTACTAAAAAAATTTTTGCCGCACAATCGCACTGCACATGCGCGTCAACGAGTCAGATTTAAAAATAAAAATAGTAATTTACCCGTAATTTTTGACGTGAAGTCGGATTCCGAATGCGTGGTGTATTTACATTGCACGTGAATTCAGCGTTTTGTAAATCCATCATCGTGCAATTAAATCTCTCGTTTCATTTGATTGATCAAAAAAAAAAACATGTTCGTTTGCAAGAGCGATATCATAACATTTATATACCTTGTTGGGCTCGATATATGAGGATCAGATAATTCGTATTTAGTTTTGGTGAAGAAAAAAATTTTCTCATAGTATTAGTTTTTCATATACATACTGTCACGAGGATTCGGACACGAAAAGTCTTACCATTATTACACTTTACCAACCGAATTAATAAATGAACTCGAAAATCAGCATGTGCACTATTTCAACTCAACTATAATACTGGATCAGCATATAAATGTGACCGATTACCCTATGGTTCATCTCTGGACCTGTTTGTAATTGTTAAGAAGCATTTCGAAAATGAAATATTATCGAATCAATTAAAAATTATATTTTTTAGCGAATAAAATAGAATGTTAGAGGTCTTTTAACTTATTAAAGTAACAAAACCGTTTTCAAATTTTGGTTTCCCTCTTAATCCCTTACAGTCTAGCTACACCTCTAACCAAACGAACACCGAATGTATCCGGTTATAATATGTTTAAGAGATTACTAATTGAGCGGACAAATTTTACGAATTGCGCGACAATGCGGAATCCACGTGTGTTCCAGGGCTGAAGCGCATGAGGAGTTCGCATGTGGACCAGAGCTGCAGAATCCGCATGTCCTGAATGGGCCGTACGCATCCAGACTATGCCTCAGCCAGAATCCGCATGCTTCCCAACTTGAGATTTGCACATGCGTCTGGATGAGGCGCATTTACAGCCCGATTCGATCGTGCCCTTTGCGATTTTAGACCGCCCGAATAACATTCCTCTATGAAAAAAAGTTAAATAAACATTTTTATATTTTTATTTTCTTCTTTGATGTTATTTTTTCATTTTTATTTATTAAAATTTTTAAAGAAACATGTTAGTTGTATCCACGTTGATTCTTATCATACGTGTGACCTATAAATCAAACTTTAAGCATAGAGTAAAATAAGGAGGCTAATTAAAACAATTAGGTGTGAGTGATAGTACGAATGGGCCTGCTATTGACTTGAGTGGCCACATTACACCACTTAATAACAACAATATTATTAATGTCATAAGCTACTATGTTTTAAATTAAACTTAAAATTCGGTACAACTAAAATATTTGTGAGTATCTGTATTGAGTTGACATATGATCAAAGTTCTTCAAATCCACATTCTTTATTCTCATTTCAGTTTAACACTAAATTAATCCTCATATTTTCATGTTTCAACATAGCACTTGTCTAAAGGCTCGTTTGGGAGGTTCCAAAATGCGGGTTCAACATACCCCGGATTCTAATAGAAAATGTTTGATATGTGATGATGTAATATAAGTATTATTGACCATTTTATTTTATATTAGAATAAAACTAACAAATAAACCTGCGTAAACACTCATTCTGAAAATTATTTCGATTCTCGTTATGAGTTTTACCAAATATGAGATATGAGTATAATTAATTTCCGACAGTGATTTTCGATTCCACGAAATTGTACCAAACAATCACTTATATTTTTAAATGAAAATTTTACAATGGTGTTCATATACTCTAGACTTTTTCGAAATTTATTGAAAGATTTTTCAGTTTTCGAATGGTGTCCCGAACTTTTTAGTTTTTGAGATTATACTCTTCTATTATTCATAAATTAATATTTTGAGGAGGAAAAATACTAATATACAATAATTCTTAATAGTCATTTTGAATGTCTATATAGGGTCCATTTCGTGATAGGAAATTAAGTGGGACGAAAGGTTGAATGAGAATAAAATTCAAAAAGAAGAAAATTTTAACCTCATAAACATGAATCATGGGATGAATGAGAATTTTTCTTGATGTTGTCCCAAACGGACCCATAGCTTGTTTGGATCGATAACTTATCCTCTCTCTTTTTTTCTTCGAATATTAACAAATATCAACTACAGAAGGGAAATATTTCGTATCTCAAGAATACCCTCTAAAAACTAAAGTTATTGAACATAGTATGAAAATGGTGGCGTCTTTTTTTCCAAACGACTGCATTAATCTACTAAGTTAATGACTTGATCAATATATAGATTCATGTTTGGCATAATAACCTTACTATTTCTTTTAGATAAATTGATCTTTTTTCTTACAGACCAATGGTCCAATGGCCGGTCTTCAGACAATCCACCGGCGATTTGTTCCGGGGAGGCGCTGGTACTTGCCAGGCTACCAAAAACATGAGTTTCTTTTGAAGCTTGTCAAGTGTTCCGTGTGTTGCAGGGGACTCTTTCGAGCGTTTGATCAAGTGTTATTGGTGACATTCGAGTTGTTTGTTTTGGAGGGGTCGTGGATTTGTGATCGACTCCTGAAGGCTCTACTTCGAGTCCAAATCTGAGGTGTCCACAGTTGTTCCCCAGACTCTTGTTCTGTGTACTTCCTTCAACGACAGACTTTATACTCTTCGTCATCTAATGATCGATTCACTCTCCTTACCCTTGAAGATTTCGTTGATTTCGGTCCATTTGGTGTACTTTGGTGTTTTCTTTGATGTTCTTCTATTATGGTTCTTCATGACGGTTTGTCCGTCTACCGATTTCTTTCGGTCTTTCGATCCATTAGATGGTGTGTCGTCTAATGCTTCAAACTGCTTACCTTTTATCAAAAAAAAAAATAAATTATTAAACATAATTCGAAAATGTTTTAAAATATAAGGATATAAAGTTTTGCTAGTTAATTATTGGTAGCATATATGGTCGAAAAACGATAATTAAAAGCAAGAAAAAGATGAATTCATAATTGGGAGGCCAAGCGTAAGGAACACTCGAAAGTGAACAATTAATGAGAATCGCCACTTCTCATGAGCTCATAAAAAATGGTATCTATATGATACTCTAAAGGGGCACCCAATGGACCAATAAGATACCATGGACTACCGTTTTCTAAACCCTAATTATAATCAAATCAATTATTTCATGCAAATATTATTCACGTATTGTTTTATAGGAGAATTATTTCACATACTAGGAAGAAAAAAAGGGCAGAAAATTGGATATCAAGTAGATTATTCTAGCAAGTGATTGGGTGGTATCGTGGTAGGCCATTTTTTGTTGGAGAGCAATAAGAGTCCGATCCGATGACGATTGCAACAATAATAATTCAGATAAAATTATCTCACATTGATAATAAACAGAAAAAATGGATAATAGGGCTCTAATTTGTAAAATGAAAAATGGATAATAGGGCTCTAATTGTAAACTTATGCATCATTAAGGCACATTTGTTAGTGGGTTTTGAGTTCTGTACGAGACATTCTCTCCTACCCTTATATTAGTTGGACTAATTGAACTTATATATGTATTTTATTATTGTTTTTTTATAAAGTTATACTCAAAACCGAATATTAATTCATAATGTTAATACACAATATTAATACACAAGATTTCAATTACGCAAGCCCAAAATAAATTTTCAATTACGCAATCCCAAAAGGGTTTACAAGTTACACGAGGATATCGAGTTTCACGAGCCTATCGATTTACAAAAGCCGATCGATTTACACAAGCCTTAACACAATCCCTCTTACAAAACCATCCGACATTGGTAGAAATCTCATAAAAGTCATGTTGCTTTCTACAAAATTCTGGGATTGATTTTGTAATTTAATCAAATAGTGGAAAAAATATATAAGTAATTTAGGGTTTAGAGAAGGAAACGTTAGGCCAAAACCGTAAATAAAAGTTGAGAGGTTTCGTGTGACTTCTCCTAAAGTCAAAGGAAACGTTAGGGTTTTGGAGAAGAGTTGGTGGCGGCTTCTTCTTCCCAGTGGAGGATGGTCTAGCCTGGGTCGGAACCGTTACCTTTGTTGTAGTCGGATCCTCGCTGCCCTCGACGTCTTCGCCTCCATAACCATGGGGATCGAGATTTAGCGATTTTGGATGTCGGATCAGTTCAAGTTAGTCTACGGACTTAGTTAGCTAGCCTTCTTGTGTTAATGTGTGACTATGGTGGTGTGTGTTGAGTGTTTTATTAATTATAACTTGAGTAGGATGACGTTACTATATTAGGTAGACCCAAGTGTATGATGAAAACGGGTTGTGGCATCATTGCCCATCGTTGTCATGTGACCGGGAGGTGCATCGGATCCAGTCCGGTTGGTAAACGGGGACAAAGGCAAAGGTTAGAGGATCTTCGTGCCACACAATAAAGTTGAACAATTAGATTGAATCACCTAAATGAAGATCATAAAATTGTTGAGTGTGAGCATGTTGTTTGTTTACTTGTCCGTCTTGTGTGTGGCTTTGCTATAGTACATTCATTGATGCATAAAACTGTTAGATAACGGTTTACTCCGTCGTTATTAAATGCTTTGCAGGATAGGGCAGTTGTGGAGTGATCCGGAGTAGTGTGGTCATCCGGGCTCCCGTTCATGTTAGGTCGGGACATGGGATTTTTCTTATAGGGCAAACTCTTGTGTCGTTCAGTTCTTTGTTTTTAGTCTATTATGATCGGCTGTCTCTTTTGTTCTTTTCTTTGCATGACTATTTCAAACACATAAAATGTTATTCGGTTTTCCTTTATTTGTTCCTTGTTGTAAGATCTTGTGAAATTGTTGTCAGGCTAGCTAGGGTTGGGACCCATTGTGAGGTTCTAGCCCGTAGCATCCCGATTTCCTAGAATTTGGAGTGTTAAAGAACAAGCACTATCGCCGGATCTGGATTGTCAACTCGGAGGCGTCTTTCCTTATGATTCCGGCGATGAATTTGTACAGCTTGAGCGAGGAATTTGTGCAACTTGAGTGAAGAATCTGCTGGATCCTCGATGCCCTCGACACCATCACCTCCATCTATTGCCAGATATCGCAATAGTTTGAGCGAAGAATGCGTGCATCTTTTGGTTCGCCGGCTTCTTCGTCGCTACGGCGCCGGTTTCTTCCTCTTTGAGGTTTTGACTTCTTCCTCCCGGCGGCTACGATTTCTTCCTCCCACGATGACAGTAATGGAATTCCATAGCAGCCGGTTCCGAGCGGTTGCAAGGCGATTCCGAGCAGTGAACGACAGTTGAGAGTTGATTCCGACGGCGGCAAGACGAAAAAGCTCTCGGGTTTGGCATATATGGTGTTTAGGGTTTCGGAATCGAACTAGGGTTTCGTAGAACCAATTTTGACTGTGAGAAAACCCAAAACTGACATTGAGGGAGTTTTATATAGCTTCTATTTTCTATTTATTCTTATATCCTTTCCTTATTTATTTTTTAAAATTAAGAAAAATAGAGGGACCTAGTCTTTTCACGATAAACATACTCATATGATAAATATAAATATAAATTTAATAAACTACTTCTCCTAATATCAATAATTTGTTTCAGGTAAAACATCATTGAGTTATGTATACATTGGTTTCGGACTTAAAGAGTATATATCTCTTATATCTAATGAAAGAGAGACCTTCTTTACCACGTATAAACACCACAATTTACGCAGCTCCTAAAAATATTTTAAAAAACTACTCTCAAAAATCAATAATATTGATATTTGCAGATTGAAATTTTAATAACTTGTTAATCCGTAAATAAAATTTGGTATTCCAAAAATCAATAATTTTTATATTTGCAAATTCAAATCATGATTATTTGTTAATCGGTAAATAAAATTTGATTATATTTTCCGTCATTAATTAAATTATAATTATAATTTTCAACAAGATTTGTTACCGTATTATAAATATAACTTGAATTTGTTACTATATTTTATGTATAATAAAAGATAGTTAAATTTATAGTGAATAACTAATATTATGCTTAAAGAAGATCAATTTTATTCAAATATTTAGAATATATATTAAATCACGCCCGTACAATGCACGGATAATACACTAGTGCTTGAATATGCAACGAGACTTTCTACGTAAGTATGAATTTCGTAATAATAATGAAAAATAACAAATTAACATATACCGCCTTCTAGGAAAAAAAATTATAAAAAATAATCGGAGTTGGAAGTGAATTACGTACTTAACACAACTTTGATGTCCTTCTAGAAGAAAGATAATTGTAAATTATTATTCGTATCATAAGCTTCTTTAGTTTCGCACGTAGCATACACTTGCAATTTCTATATGGTATACATTAGGAACGACTATAAATCATATTTGGAAGTATATATTTTGTAAATTACTAACAAAATGAACTTAGTAGAATAAAAAACGTATTCAAAGTGAAGTACACGTAAATAATTTCAGCTAACCAAAAGAAGACATGTATGATATTATATGTTTTTCTTTTTTTGGTTAACTAGCATTCATATTGCGATTCTTTTTAATCGGATATTTATGTTTAAAATCTCGTTGTTTTATACATTGAATACTTTTTTTTTTTACTAATTTAGTAAAACGATTGAGCTTTTTTGTTCTCCTCTTAGTTTGTCCAATATAACAATTAGTCCGTCTGTCATTTTATGGATCGAATTTCTTTCAAAAAGGACTCAACATCCGATAATTTGATATAGATTTGTTTGATTCAAACTAAATTAATTATTTGAATATTAATATTTTAATTATTATCATAAAACTAATAATAATTAATAAATTATCACTAACCAAATTTAAGAACTAGATCTTACTTATTTCTTGGAGTTAAGTGGACTTCATGATTTTAAACTTTATTATAAGTTAATTACCTTGTTTAGAAAAACAAAACAAAGTTGGTTGTTAAAAATACTTATTTGTAACACTCTGATAAATAGTTAAATACCACTCGAATTAAAAAAAGACGTATATAATTTTTTGGTTGTAATAGTTGATACTTGATACAATTTTACAATGAAATATACGTTTGTAATAGTCGAAAGGTATTTAAAGATTAATATTTTTTTTATACTATAAGTTAAGTAATTAGGGAAAATTATCTCCTCGAAACTCTCTTCCCTAGAACATCCTTTCGGATGAGATCGTCAACTGAAACAGTTGACGAATAGGATGGACGAAGACAATCATGTCCCAACACAGCCTGCATATCAACATATAATTCATTGTTATGTAATCTTTAATTTATTGTTATAACTATTCGTATTTATATATATTGTACCTATATACGAAAAACATTTAAAAATGACATGTACGGATGTACCTACCAAAAGGTGAAAAATGTGAGGCAGGTGAGAGGAGTCATGAAAGAGCATATAAGTTAGATCTGCAATATTGCACCTTCTGCGTTATTTCCTCGTGAAGAATATGCCATTCATCCTTTTCAAATGTTTTTCTAATATTCTCTTTGTCGTTGGGATTAAAACTTTACCACCACATAACGTTGATTTGCGTTTTTGTAAGATAAAATATAATTTCGTACTTCTAATTTATATCCGGTGAAAATAATTTATATGTAAGAAGGAAGCCTAAAGCATTCACATTAGAGAATGGCTAAAATTAATCTTAACCATTTTTTTTACTTTTTAATTTTTTCTCTCTTTTACCTCAACCTAAAAACAAAAGTAAATTTTTCATCCACGAACATTCTTAACCAACAAAATGTCCCTTCTTCACAAACATTCTTAACCAACAAACCCTAAATCCGGATGCAATGAATGTTCTTAATCAATCAATCGTTGAATCTTTGGGTCGTATCTATAGAACAAAATACCCCTTCTTCATGAGGCAACGACTCTCTTGAGCTCCCTCAACAGGGTTTCTCCGAATCATCTTGTCCCACCCAAACTCATCGCACCCTCTACAGTGCAAAGTTCTCAAGCTTTATTTCTCTTTCGTTCTTAAACGCCTCGATCCCCACCATTTCCACCTCCGGCTACTCTTCCCCTGACCCTCTCATTTCCAAAGCTCTCAACCGCCTTTAGAATGAACTTGGTTGCAATAAAATTGTATCTTCTTGAATTAAAAAGTTATTATTTGATTAATTTAAGTTTATCTTTTTGAGTTGTAATAAAATCTTAATCTCAACTCTTAATTTTAATAAGGTCTAGGTTTGTCGAACTTTACGGTGAAAATAAACTTTACTGAAGCCCGCCTTGATTGCGGATAATTTGACAACTCACTTCGATGTGTTTGATACGCGCGTGAAAAATTAAATTGGATGTGATATCTGTAGAATTTCTTGATTGTCGCACCACATGGTTATTAGTTGCGTGTAAATGATGCCAAGTTAATTTGAGAAGAGCTTTAAGTCATAGTACTTTACATGTGAAAAATGTTTGTAATATTATGAACGCACAAATAGATCTTTAAAATATAAAACGAAAGAAAAGTTATTATAAAATGATGCAAAACTAAATTATGCTCAAGAGATACCGGATGTGTTCGCACGCGGTTGGAGGTGGTTAATTTAAGAGAATTAAAGGGTTGAAGGAGGGTTTAAAATCAATTTTTTTGGATTGTCCAATGAGGTTATATAAAGGATGGACAAATACGGTAAAGGGAATGCTATTAATTACCGGACAAATTGAGCGAAGACCCGAATAATCCTCGATATTGATGTAAGTAGTAAGGATTTATTAATCTAGTTTTTAGTATTGATTTTGGAGAATTGAGTCGTATATTATGCTGTATTTTGGTTTATTTTTTTATTTGTTAGTTTAAGTTTTGTTCCTTTATATTTGTCTATATAAACAATACTTGTTTAATGAAATAAACAAATTTTAGTTCATAAATCTTTACATTGTATTAGAGCCTACGATCTCTAAATATGTTTCCACCTAAACAAACTCTAAAACACAAAAACTAGCTGCACATCGTCACCGCCGTCATCATGCTATCATGCCAAACTACATGCGCCCTAGAGCCGACTCTACCGACATGTTATCGCCAACCCTAACAAAACAAATACCAAATAAGTGAGGAGGGTAGAGTTGGGTCCGGTTTGGTCCAAACTGCCGGTTTAGGATTTTTAGGTTTAAGTTTCCGGAGATTTATGTTTTAGGTTTAGATTTGATAAAAAAAAAATCATAAACCGATGGTATAGACAAGGGTCAAACCGACGGTAAACCGCCGATTTGTGGACGCTGGAGCGCAACGGCTATAGTACGTACGTTATACTGCCTCCAAGTCAATACGTTTTTTTGATAATTTATTAAAGTTAGGACTAGAAATCAATATTTAAATTTATATTGACTAACTCATCATAAAATTGTCTAACATATAAAATCTGTGAACTTTTTCAAGTTTTATATTACTGATCAGTTTTACGTAACAACTCCCATTAAAGTCATACATTAGTCCAATAAGCATGTCCCACATTTTGTCGCATGCCTTTTATTTATATATATATATATATATATATGTAAAATATAATTTATTGATTTTTAAAAATGTAGTTTTTCAAATATTTTTGAAAATTGCGTGAATTATGGCGTTGAGAGGCGATAAAAAAAAGTCTCATTTAATAGATATAAGATTTTTTTCCTCAAAATTACAGTGCATCTATCGATCCTCCTTTACCATAAAGATGTTTTGAAATTGTTAGTTTTAACGTATTTTATCATTATCCTCTTTGTACATTTATTATATTTTTTATAAATTTAATTTTTATAACAAGAATTATGTTAATCTTTATATTATTTTAACATTACTAATATAAATTCTATTGTCTACGTTACAAATTAACTAATGTTAAATTACATCATATCGATCTGAGTCATCTGACTACAAATCACCCGATCTGGTACAAGTGCTCCAATTTAAATTTGTTAGGGTGGTGACATTAGGGTTTATTTTATCATATGCATCAAAATATCTCAGTAAACTTTAGAAGAAATAGTTTTTTAAAATTTACGGTCTTATAATAAATCTAAATGACTAAGTTGTTATCATTGTAACCTCGCATTAATAAAGTATCATTCACCAAAACAATATCCTATGTTCTCCTTTGTAAATTGATCGAGGAAGTGGGATGACTACCAATATATTATTGTGTGGTATTATACTATTATTAATGATTCGGATACTCATTTAATATTTTTATAATATCGTGCAGACCGAGTGTTTTCACACGAAAAATATATATATTAAACGCAGGCGTGTGGTGTCCAAATTTTTTTAAGAAAATAAAAAAAAAATGAACATATTATGTCCAAATTAAATGATTTTTTCCTTTTTTATTTATTGAAATTTGATTGGAGGTTCGATAAGTTGTAAATTCGTGTACGGATTTTAACCTTTTGTTATTTTTTATTATAAAAAGGATATTGAACTTCTTCAAAATTTGTTAATTTCCGACGCTGATTTACTATGTAAAATGAGACGTTTATTTATTTTTTATTTTTTTTGATAAAGTCAGGAAAGAAATTAGACAGGACTATCTCCTCGAGATCTTCCTCCCTACAGCATCCAGCAGGATGAGATCTTCAACCGTCCTCATGGAAGAAGAGACAATCTGGGCAGACTCTACCAAGATCCGCCAGCTTGTCAGCCACCAAATTAACCTCACGAAAAATGTGACGAATCACCACCTGATCAAAAAAACACAAAATATTAGAGATGTCGGACAAGATCAGGTCAAGCTCCCACGGGGGTTTCCAGATGTATTTTATGGAATTGATAATTGTCACGTTGTCCCCTTCAATTTCAATTCGATTCACATTGAGATCACATGCCCTTAAGAGACCCTCTCTGAGCGCGCATGCTTCAGCATGAAGAACCGACAACGAACCACACGGTCCAAAGCCCAAAGAGACCGTCTCAGCATGATGGTCTCTAATGATGTAGCCAAACGACGAAAGTCCATTATCTTTTTTGGATCCATCAAAATTTAATTTCACAAAACCATTTTCAGGTCTTATCCACTTAATATTTTTTGTTTTCCTCGCACTTTCTTTCTTCTTACCAACAATATTGTTTCTTTTTCTAGATTCGGTCCAGTCATGAAGTTGGGATTGAATAAGATGAATAAAAATTGTCGGTTTAATCTTCTTGAAGATCAGTTGATTCCTCGCGTACCAGATATTCCACCAGACCATAGCAAGATTAATAAGTTTCTTATTGCTTAATTTCTCCCGCGCAACCACCAAAGCCCTAGACATATTGATGTTGGAGTTAAAAATTCCTGTAATTATTCTTTTGGTTTTATTGGATTCTATATTCATTTTAAGAAATGGACAGTCAAGAAATAAATGACGCGCGGATTCATAAGGGTGATTGCAGAGCGAACACATCATAGGGACCGGAACTTTCTGTTTTTCCAGATTCTCTCTGGTAGGGAGTCCATTAACCGATAATTTCCACATGAAATTTCTAACCTTGGGCATAACATCAAGATCCCAGACCCAAGCATTTTGATTTTCCTCAAAATTCTTATTCAAATTTATCATTTTCATGGCAGAGCTTGTTGAGAAGGACCCGTTCAAAGCCGGCGACCAATACAACCTATCTCGGATATAGGACTTTGGAAGTTGGTACTCCTTTATAGCCTTAATGATATTTGTGAGAAGCAGACTAGATAATCTTAAGTCAATTTTCTGGGTATTCCATCTATTTTCACAGATATAGCTAATGACTTTTTCACTTTCATCAATATTAATTTTGTCAATACAGTAATTGATAAGCGGTTTGGAAGTGCACCAGCACTGGTTCCAAAAACTAACCAACTTGCCGTCTCCGACATTCCACCCAAGTCCCACCTCAAAATCATCTTTTAAATGCATTAATCTTCTCCATTGCCACGAAGTGTTGTTTTGAGGCGTATAATTCCATAGGTATACGTTTTTAAGATATTTTTCATTAATAATTTTGACCCAGATATTCTCAGGATCCTGGAGAATCTTCCAAAGGAGTTTCATTTGGAGAGCTTTATTCATATCTTCTACTTTTCTAATACCAGTGCCACCACAAGATTTTGGTTTACAAATCTTATCCCAGCTGATTAGGGGGTGGTAGTTAGGACCTTTATTCCAGAAAAAGTTCATGTTTATTGAGTCCAGTTCTTTGTGAATATAAGTAGGATCATAAAGCTTTGCATGATAAAATTTGGTTTGGCATTCAAATTTGCTTTAATGAGAACTGTTCTTCCTTCGTGGGATAAGGTAGACGCTTTCCATTTAGAAAGTTGGATTTTAGATTTTGCGATGACATCCTCAAAAGTTCTCTTGTTAACTTTCCCATTAATGATTGGGCAGCCTAGTTACTTTTCAAGACAGTCAGTCGAGGTAATTCCTAATTCCGCCTGAATGGAGAGGACACAAGAAGTCCTCACATTCGGAGATGGCTGAAATTCCGTTTTATTAAAGTTGATCTTCTGCCCCAATATCCGACAAAAACCTCTAAGAAGTTCGATTATTTTTCTACTAGCTTCCAGAGAGGCTTTGGTGAAAATTATAATGTCATCAGCAAAGGAGAGAAAGGGGATAACAGTTCCCCCCCTAGTGATAGGAAAACCCAAACTCTTTTTTATTTAAATTACTTTGCTTTTGAATATTTCGTGCAAGTACCTCCGCACCTAAATTGAAAAGAAGGGGAGATATTGGGTCACCTTGTCGAAGACCTTTCATGGGAAAGATCATTCCAGTAGGAACATCGTTAAGAAGGAGGGAGTAAGAGGTTGTAGTAATACATTCTTTGATCCAGTTAATAAACTTCTCATCGAAGCCAAATTTTTTTAGCACCGCTAGAATAAAAGGCCATTCTACTTTATTATAGGCTTTTTTCATATCTAGTTTGACAGCAATGTATCCTTCTTTACCTTTCTTAGACTTAAAACCATGAAAGACTTCATGAACAATGAGAATATTATCATGAATTGATCTATTTTGAGAAAACGCACTTTGAAAGGGATGAATTAATTTATGGACAATATTTTTGAGTCTATTCGCTAATATTTTGGCTATTATTTTGTATATCGTTGAGCAAAGACTTATGGGTCTATAGTCATTTGTTCTGATTGGATTCTCCACTTTCGGGATTAATGTAATGAACGTATGATTAATTTGTCTCAGGATTCTCCCAGTTCTATAAAAGCTTTTCACCGCTCGTATTACTGAAGGGCCTAAAATACCCCACTACTTTTGAAAGAAACCCGCCGGCATCCCATCAGGGCCTGGAGATTTATCACTCCCAATGTTGAAGAGAGCTTTCTTAATCTCGTCATTCGAAAACGGTTTAGTTAGTTCCGTGTTCTCAGCAACCGAAATCTCAGGAGAGATCACATCAAGGAAGTGTTCCAATTCGTTCATTTCATTAAAGGTTGAGTTAAATATATTATTATAATCTCTAAGGAATTCCTTCGAAATATCCTCCTCTCTATTCCACACAACACCATCAGGGTCAGTAATCGCATCGACTTTCTATTTCTTCTTCCGGTAGCTCTTCTGTGGTGGAATTTAGTATTTTTATCGCCTAATATTAGGAAGTTTGTTTTCGCCCTCTGGCTCTAGTATCTCAGCTGGAAACTAAGAATACATTCTCGCTTGGTCATTAATCTATTCAGTTTCTCATTTCGCTGGGAAGAGTAATTGTGAGCGTTTAAATTTTGTAATGTCCCAATACTCTAATCAATATTTCTCATTTTCTTATTGATGTTCCCAAACTTTTCTTTACTCCAGATCTTGATTTTGCTTTTAACTAAATTAATTTTCTTAACAAGATTAAACATATTTGTTCCCTCAAATTGAGTTCTCCAAGCTTGCCCGATGATCTGTTCACAATCCTCCCTATCCGTCCACATTAACTCGAAACGAAAAGGTTTATTTTTATACCTAGGTCTTCTAGTCATGAGTTCTATGGAGATCATGCAGTGATCTGAAGTTGTAAACGCATGATTCCAAACGTGGATTTGGTTATACATATTAATAATATCAAATTGAGCCAATACTCTATCAAGTCTTTCCAGAGTATTATTTTCGCCTTCTTTCTTCCTTTGCCACGTAAAGTCATTACCACGCGAAATTACATCTACTAAATTGCATTTTTGTAAAACATTATCAAGTATCTTATATCTGTTAATATTATCATTACTACCCCCTTCTTATCCATCGGATTCAAAATATCATTGAAGTCTCCCATAATAAGACAAGAGAGACTTTTGATTATTTATATTATTAGTTATTTTATTCCAGAACTCGTCTTTGAATTTTTCATTTGCTGGTGCGTAAATAAGGTAGATATTGCAAGAAAAATTAATTTCGGAATTACTATGTTCCACCATGATAAATCTTTCCTCCTTAATACGGATCTGGATGTTTTCATTAATAAAACGACTATTTTTCCAAAGAAGGCACAACCGCTCTACATAGCCAATGGATGGAACAAAGAAAATATTATCGAACCCAGCTCCTTTCCACCACTTTTCCTCAGGTTCACTACTCGATTTTATTCTGTCAGCATAAGGACATCAATATGTTCATTTTGAGATGTTATTTTGATATCAAGCCAAAAGTTCTTTTTACGCATACCTCGACAATTCCAATACGAAATTTTTATTTAAACCGACTACGGCCATACCAAATTCTGATATGGATTAATTTTAGAGATAAGATAATGTTCTTCATTTCATTACAGAACATGCTGAGATTAACAATTCCATACAGATTACCCAAACCTAAATAGAAAGCCAGTAATCTGCAAATACCAACAAAAGGTCAACACCATACAATTAAGCAAAGTTTGACAATTTGATAGACCAGAGGAAATATAGTAGTCCAAAAATACAAAATACAATAAGCCCACGGTTGTAAAGATACAAAGATAGAGTAGTACATTAGGATACTCATACAATACATATTGTTCCTGAATACATAATTGACATCCATAGATACACACCACAGTATTACATTGGCATTAATTTCATACATCCTTTCAAAGCTGTTAAGGACAAGATTACCAGACACCACAGGAAACCTGAGGTACATAGCACAGTACACATTAAACCATTCAAAACACCATTCAAGATTAAAGGAGATAGTTACCATAACAATATTAGAGATGTATGAAGCATAATCCCTAGTATTACCATAGATAGATTTATCAAAGTAGAGATTTTGTTCAAAAAAATAACCATACTTCCGCAGTAGACAGCAAAAGAAGACTTTCATGGAACAACTTTTAATTTCTTTGTTTCTTGACACCCTTCAAAAAGGAGGATTCCGTGTCATCATCCACCTCCATCGATTTTCTCTTGCTCGAGTCAGACTTAGCAGATTCCACATTCCCAACATCCATGAAATTAAGCAACATGTTGACTGTATTGAAGGACTGGAAGGAATGATCAAAGAAGAATTCATCATCTTCCACTCCCAAGTCACCACTAATCATAAATTCAGCTATAACATCCTCATTCTCCTCATCATTTTCAATAATCTCAGTAGGGTCAATTTCATTATCAACATGAGCAGGTTCAACTTCATTTTCAATAGCAGAAGAAATATCTACCTGGGCCACAGGGAGAGCCAGGACACTGGCCACTAAATTTTCATCATTCTCGGCAAGAGAAAAAGGTTGGACAGTGTCAGACACAATAAGGTCATCCACATTATTTTTCATCACTAGGGACCTCCACATTGCCACAGACCACAACTGGGTCAACCTGGACAGCAGCAGACACCAGTTTAGGCACAACCTCTAGAGAAGACTGGACATTGGAGCTGGCCTTTGAATTCTTTAAGCTATTATTGGAGCACACAGGTGACACCACCGACTTGAAGTTGATTGAGATGCCTCCACTGCCAGAAAGGTAGGGCATAAACCCACCAGTGGCAAAGATAGCATTTCCTCCAACATTCTTAGCCAAGCCAGGTTTCACCCATTCAGAATTCTTCTCATTATCATTCCCACCACCATTAGAGTTCGATTTGTTTCTCTTAAAATTGATTATGACCTTTTTTGCTTTCACAATCCTTAGGGGGAAGTCCTCAAAGGTATGATCTTCCTTACCACAATAACCACAACCTTCCGAGAAATCTTCAAACCAGATTTTAAACTCCTTCAGTTCATTGTTTTCATCGGGGATTTGTACAATATCATTGATAATGAAACGATCATCCACATCCAGGTTAATGCATATACGCATATAGCTACCAATTTCCCCACTCATCGAGAAAGGATCGAGTTTGATGAATTTTTCCACTTTATTTTCCTCAATAATCACTTGGATGGCTTCTCTGTTTGTAAATTCAGCCGGTAACAAAGGGATTCGGACCCAAAAGTCGAGTTCAGTGACTGATTCAGTCATAATGTTAAAGTTCGGTTTCCATGGTTTTAGAATCACCAATTGTCCAAGGACATGGTAAGGCCTCTGTTCCCAGACAAGCTTCCTGTCCAAGGGATTAGCAAAGCTAACTTCGAACCAGAAGTTTCCCTTAGGAACAAAAGAGACCTCGCCTTTCACATTCTTCCGGTCAGAAAGCAACTTATTCCTAATCTTTGGGAAATCGATAGGATCACCAAATATTTTGCCCATCAAACAAGATTCTTTAGCTTTTTGAAAATTGGAACGTACCTTGTTTAACTTAGATAAATAGTTCGAGATCTCAGAGTCATCAGAAGATAAGTTGGAAGCCCCCATTTTAGTTTCCACTTGGGGCTCCTTCCTTGATGAGGACGAACCCCCACCGAGAGGCCCTTCATCTTGGTTGGTATCGTCGGTTCTGAGACAAGGGTCTCCATGAAGGTTTTTCCTTTCTTATCCATCGGACACAGCCATCCGAGGAAGCTCAACACCAACACAAACACAGAGACAAAAGAGATTAGAGCGATTAGGAAACAAAAGAGGGAGAGATAGAGAACACTAAAATAAGAGAGTAGAAGGAGCGGTTTCATCGGATTTAAATAGACACAGAGGGCTTTTTTTAACACAAGCCGGCAAAGAAGATACGAATCCAGAAAAACTGCAAAGAAACGGGGGGATCGTACCTTGCGGCTTCACCAGGTATAGGTAATGATTCGCCTTCAACAGACAGACTATTCGGGTAATGGAGAAAACCCTAGGCGTAGATCTGAGCAATCCACTCAGAACAACACCCAACGACAGATTCAGCCCTTCAACTAGGCACATAACACGCCTACACCAAAGGAGGGATGCTATCTTGGCACTACCAACCCCCATCTCATCGAGACAAGACTGGAGGCCAAGAGAAGCGGGGTTCAGACTGAAATAGAATATCCAAAGTTCAGCAAGAAGGTAGGCAAAGGCTAGATTGGCTTTGGGAAAGTCAGATCTAGACGGCGGCCAAACACACCATAAATTCAGGCACGAAGTAATCATCGACTAGTTCAATTTTATTTTTCCGTGGCAGAATCTCGTTTCGGTTACACAACAATCAAATTATGAAAATTAATTGGCTCTGACGCACAGTATGCCAACGCGTCATTCTCGGTTACGAAGCATTAATAATTTGCACGTCAATCATGACATGTATGTTTGAGATAATCATTTCCCACATCGAAAGATTGAGACTTCGCAGCCTAGTATATAAGGTTGCTGGGCTACTCCTCCTATTGTCAATTGATTTTAGATGGAACCTCATCGGGTTTATGTGTTGGGCTTGGACCTAACGCGCATGTGCGCTCGGATGCACACGATTCCCGCTCTACCCAATCCATCTATATCGGACTTTGACAGTGTACACCAGCCCCACGCTTCGCATTGTAGATTGTAAATCTGTGTCCAGGAAATTAACACTTTCGTTTTATTTTCCTACAGAGTTTTTAAAATTAATGACCTTTCCCTGTATTTATTTGAAACCCCATTGAATAATATCGATAAATATATGAATAAGGATCCATAGATTATATTCGTTTTTTAACAAAAAAAGAAAAAGATTATATTCGTTTCTACTCTGTCTTCAATACAACCAAACCCTTACAACGCAGGACGCGTCCGACTCGCAAAGTTATCAAATGGGGTGCAGTCTCGTGGATCGTCAGGGATGCTTCTCAGTGCAGTCAGGGAGCAACGGAACTCAATATTTGCAATTGGTCTTTGACTCGGAGAGCTGGAAACGAGGCGGCAGATTAGCTTGTCCGGTTACGTCCTACAAGTGTTGTCTATTTTTTGAAGGAGAAGGCTTTACTTTCTGTTATGCTCAATATCGTGGAGGGTGATGTTAGTTGATGTTTCTTTTTAAGTTTTATCAAAAAAAAAACCAAACCCCTACGTGTATAATGAAAAATGACATATCGGGCAAAGTGGATCCAAACCTTGTGCAATAGACGAAAGCGCGTTCGACCAATCACGGTTCACGATAATTAAACATGGCAGGGCCCAGTCCAATATATCTTCTTCGTATCCAAATATATGAATATGATACTTCGGTTTCGTTGCATGCAGAGCCACAATAAAAGCTATAATTCCTTATTCAGACTCGATTTGGCTCCGATTCATTAAAAACTCGATTTAAGATTAGTTAACTTTCTAAACTACTTAAATATAAATATATTTTAAAGTTCGGATAAAGTTTAGTTTTTATTTGGATTCAACTTATTTATAAACGAGTTAAGTCTCAACATGTCAATACTTAACTCGTTCGATCAAAGTCTGGCTCATTTGACTAGAATAACTCTACAAAAACACTATATTAGCCGAGTAATTCAGATACAACTCAAACTTGCTCACTTTTTAAACAAATTGAATTCAAACGCAATTTAAAATTTAGGTTTAATTCATTTAACTCGTATAAGTAGCTGTATCTGTCTTATAAGTTAACATCATTTGCTAAATGGAATATATATGGCAAGGCTAAAACTATAGTATCCCTATATGTGGATGACAGACGACCACGTTACACCCGATTCCAAAACTTGTAACACTCAACGAATTGTTACTTTCATTAATTTTGTATCATTCACGTGAAAAGAAAAAGATAAAAACAAGTTGAATTTCCATTGATGATTTTAAGCTTCCAATATACTAATTCATTATCAAAGCCACCATGCTTATATGTTGTAGAATGATAGATACATCCACGCACCCACACCACCGCTTCATTTTTATTATTCTTGTTTTCTCTACTGAATGATAGTCGTGAATCATGTGATCACCAATAATGTGGGCCCCTTATTATGTGTAATTCACCTTAATCATGCATAGTAAAATAAAGCTTAATATATTTAAAATTGAAGTCTAATATCATAAAACTTCTGGTTATATTTTCAACAAATTCACATTTTAATGTATAAGTTTGAACGGGTGAATTATTCTTCTTCTTATTGTCAATTAGTTTTCAGCTAGTTTTATTCATCGCACTTGGCCCATATTACATATTTGCATAGGAGTCCTAATTTATACTCCGTCATCAACTCATATCCAATATGTGCACTTGTACGTTCGAGAAACTCAAGTAAATTTGAACCGTGAGCTTCTTCATCTTTGCCTTTGAATATGTTGTATGATTTAGCTATGGATGTTTAGATATTGTTAACCATATACATTATATAAATACATCCATATAAGATAAGAATAATTCACTACTTTACAATCAATAAAATAGCCAAAAATGAGAGATAGATACACAATCGGTACAATTTTAACGCAGTACACTTTTTTTTTGTTGCATTAAATACACAATATGTCGTCATTAATGAAGCTCAACTTTTCCGGTGGCCTGGTTCCGGTTCCCATCTCCAAACCCGGCATGCAGTAGTCACGTGAGTCCTCAACACCAGCAAAGCCGTCAACTAACAGAAAGCATGCCGTCACCGTTAGTTCGTGACAACCGGTTCACCCGATTGATAAACTATCCCTCTAATCAAAGGCCTCAGCGTTTCGCTCCAAAAACCAGAACCACCGGCCGGTTCACAACCTTTTCCTTCCCTCATCTTCACCTCTATAACAACCAGCTCCTCCGTTAACCGGTTTACGCCTATATCTATTGTGAAATTACCATCTTGTCCTTCCACCCTAACCTTCCAATCCTTCTTCTCCGCCGTCACTCCGTGCACCGTCTCCGCCGCCGCCTCTACCATATCCACTATCGTCTCTGGCGACTCTGATGACACGAATATTTCCTCTCGATCGGAAAATTCACGGAATAATCCGGACAATTTGCATCCCGAGGAGTACGAAATTATATCAAATGCGTTCATGGTTCTGCTCTCGTCGATTTCGTCTCCCTCGCTCTCTCCTTCGAATTTCCATGATTCGAGTTCGTTCTCGTGAAATTCGACCTTATTAAACCACGGATCCTTCATGATCTCATCAATTGTGATCCTCGTGTCCGGATTCGTATCCAAAAGGCGAGTTAGAAGAAATTTGAGCTCCGGCGATGTCCACCTCGGGCACCGGAATTCACCTCTGTGGATCTTCCGGTACATAACCATGAGATTGGCATCATTGAACGGCAAATAGCCAGCGTTTAGAACGAACAAAATGACGCCGCATGACCAAACGTCCACCTTCGCTCCATCGTAACCTTTCTTTGAGAGAACCTCCGGTGCCACGTAAGCAGGGGTCCCGCAAACTGTATGAAGTCTTCCATCGGGTCGGATCTGATCATGCACCGCACTCAACCCAAAATCTGAAATCTTCAAATTCCAATTCTCGTCAAGTAGAAGATTCTCTGGTTTCAAATCGCGATGGAAGATACCACGCGAATGGCAATACCCAACAGCTGAGATCAATTGCTGAAAATACCGACGGCTGAGATCTTCGCTAAATCTCCCACGCGCAACCTTAGTGAAAAGCTCTCCACCACGCGCGTATTCCATGACGAAATAGATTCGAGTGCGTGTGGCGAGGACTTCTAATAGACGGATGATGTTACCGTGACGTACGCGGTGCATGATAGCTATCTCCCGTTTGATATTCTCCATGTGTCCCCCTTTTAAAATCTGACGCTTAGAAATGGATTTAATTGCCACGCTCTGCCCCGTTACGACGTCACGCGCGTAGTAGACTTTGGCGAAGGCGCCGCAGCCGAGAAGACGGCCGATCTCGTACTTTCCGAATAGGAGGAGGCCGGTGACGCAGGTGACTGAAGCGGCGACCTGGTGGAGAAGAGGGGTGTCTTGGACGCCGGCGACGGCGCCGGTGTTATTAGATAACGTCTCTGGCATTGTGAGATGGACCAGAGATCGGAAAATAGGTCCGGCGCCGACGTGGCATCCAAATGAGGAGAATTTGGTGGTCGTTGAGGAAGGCAGATGTGAGAATTGTTGGAGGGAAGAATTGGAGGAATATTGATGAGGTTAAACTGAGATTTCTCCGGTGGTGTATTAATCTCTGATTCGATTTACTTGTTTCTTATTTTGCTATTTAAAGAGGGGCTTCGTTCTTCTACGCATTTTGGAATGACGATACTCTACAAGGCCGGTCGAAACTATTATTAAATGTGACAGATCGTTAGGAATATCCCTTTCAAAGTGAATATATTATTTTATAATAAAAATAAGTACGTGATTAAAACCCAAAACTTATAAAAAAAATTTAAAAATTGTTCAAGCTAATTACTTGTTTATTATCATCTTAATCATGAAGTGTAATCACTTTATAAAAATTTCGAAAAATATGATTAACAATAATCAATTTTCCGATTCTAATTTTGGTTTATATACTTGTATAAGAAATGAATATTTTTAGAATAACGTACATTTAATGGAAATTGGGGTCATGACTCATGAGACGAATCTTTCGTGCAATCTTTATTTATTGATTTAGGTTCAAAATACATGAATTGTAACTTTAACATAAAATATGGTGCGTTGTTTATACGTGGTTTTTAAACATACCGGCGAAAATTGTTATCTGTCACCATAATCACGCACTCGTGGTGTGTAGTAGTAGTTTAAAAAAAATATTAAATTAAATTTTTTTCAAATTTTTATGGACTCCAACTACGCACCCCATATACGTAATTGAAGTCCACTCAACTACGGACGCAAAGTGCGTAGTTTTGGTGACGAATAGTGATTTTCGCCGGTACGTCTAACAATCCTCTATCTATATATCTATATATTATTAGTAAGGTAGGCGACGTTGAATTTGAATCAAAATAAAAATTTTATATTAAATTATTAAATAAGTCAATAAATTTTTCTCACCTAAAAATAATTGTACTTGTTATCATTTAAGGTAACGTAAATATTTGATAATAATAATCTTGTTGGAAAATCTCTATTTTAACCTAAAGTTTTAATTAAAAAATAGTGAAATTTATAGATAATCACAAAAATAAAACTTGTCAAATAAATTATTTTATAAACTAAAATTTGGAAAGATTTATTGTAACCATGCTTTACTTTCCATTCACATATACATCAACTAATTATGGTAGATTTATAAATCTCTCACGTTTCTTAAATTTGCGTGAATCTTTTTCATTATTTCAGGTAAACATTCAATCACTTCGTCTTGAAAATTATTTTTTTTCCATTCACATATAGATCAACTAAAGGGTTCAACACAATCAAGTATCGGGGATAAATTAATGGTTTTATGTTATCGGCTAATCATGTCGTATAAAATTTAATTGATATATGTTATTGCAATTAAAAAAGATAGTTTCTTTCTTATATATTTATATCAAACCAATTATATACGTTGGACGGTATTCTTTGGTTTATATCAATAACATATGAAAGTTTCAAATTATTTAGTGACAAATACCCATGCAAGGCACGAGATATGAACTAATTGATTGAAAAATGGATGTACACCGACCCGTTTGGTTGCATATCCGAAAACAGAATGAAAAAAAATCTATTGTTAGATTATAAGTTCATTCTATTGGGTCGTATGCTAGGGCTTATCCTTTATTTTTTAGTTTATCTTTTATTTCATTTTATTATTATTTTAACCTTTACTCTTGCTATAAATACTTCACTCGATCAATGAATAAATCAAGCTTTCAATTCACAAATCTCTACATGGTATCATAACATACGATCCCAAAACACACTTCTGCTTAAAGAAACCCTAAAAATAGCCTTGTGCCGCCGTGTTATCATGATAAAAACTTTGGCCGCGGTATCAGAGACTACTTTGGCCGCGGGTATCAGAGACTACTTTTGCCGCCAGTATCAGATACGACTTTGGCTGGTATCATGACCACTATAGTTATTGGGACGGCATGGCAAGCTAACTCCGCCTCCCCTTCTCTTGGCCCCTTAACATCTCAGGATCGTAGAGACATTGTCCTGAAATTGATGGTACTCATTGGAAAATCATTCATATATATATATATATATATATATATATATATATATATATATATATATATATATATATATATATATATATATATATATATATATATATATATATATATATGCCTTGAATTCCTACCGCTCTCATTCAAATCGGGACGCTACTTTATATATTATATTATCTCAGTACCTTAGATACTTGATTATGAATCATCCTTTCATATGAAAGTGGATCGCTCGCTACTCTCCTCAATCAAACCAGTCACCGAATGTCGGGCTTTCAAATGACATTTTGGTTTCAGCTGGACACGTAGGCAATCTTCAACTAAATGCCTCCTTTCGCATGCCTTGAGTATTATTTTTTCTGGGATTAGAATGTCATCTCTTATCCGTGAATTAGTTAACTACGGATTTGAATTGTATTTTTATGATCACTAATAAACTTTGTGTAATACATGATCATACAACAACTCACCACAACCGCCTTTGTCACCATTTCAATACCAAAGACACATCTCCCTGTGACATTTGTCTCTGGGCCAAACTACCTAGATCATCCTTTTCTATTAGCACTTCTCATGCATCGTTCTTGTTTGAGTAAGTTCATTTAGATATTTGGGGTCCCTATTGTACCCTTTCTATTTGTGGGTGTTCTTATTTTTTAACCATTTTAGATTATTAATCTTGTTACACTTGGGTTTATCTTTTAAGAGGCAAAGCGAAAGCCTCTTCCTTAATTTAAAATTTTTGTGTCATTGTCGAAATCCAATTTCAAATATGTGCCAAAACTTTTCGCGGTGATAATGCCAAAGAATTCACTTTCCTTCGCCCTTTTCTTCAAGGCAAGGGTATTCTCTTAGAAACATCATGTACATGCACACCACAACAAAATGGGAGGGTAGAACACAAACATCGCCATATTCTTAATGTTGCTAGAGGCTAGAGCCTTGATATTCCAAGAGAATTTACCAATCTCTCTTTGGGGAGAATGCATTCTCACCGCTTGTTACCTCATCAACCAAATCCCACGCCTATACTCAATCATAAAACTCCCTATGAGGTTTTTCATGGCTCTTCATCTTGTCTTGACCACCTTAGAGTATTGGGATGTCTTGCTTATTGTTGCCTTCTTTCTCGATCTTTAGATAAATTTCAACCTCGGGGTAGAAATGTGTCTTCAAAGGATATCTATCTTCTCAAAAAAGTTGAAAAATGTTGGATCTTGATACTCGAAAACTCTGTATAACATGTGATGCGCGTTTTTACTAAATATTTTTCGTTCTCTACACCCACACCTACACCTATAAATTCCTCACTGATCCCATTTTCTAGGGACCCTAATACCACATAAACTTAAGTGCCCCCCCTATAATCCCCCTTACAAATACCACAGACCAACACCTGAAAAATCCCACAGATCACCCACTTGAAATCCCACACACTCCCCTGCCTCCACAACACCGAATCCCACACCCGTCACCCTTGCTCCGACCGTCGACCCACCACACTGCAGCTCCCGCACCTTCACACCCTCTACCCGTTTACGAGATTATGTTTAACAAAAGGCAAGTCATTTCGATTTCAAAGCGAGTCAACCTTCTCCCTCACTGGACTTAGGTACCCGATATTCCATAGTAAATTCTTTATCACATGAACACTTTTTCTTGTGTATTTTGTTGCTATTAAGTTTGTCTACCGGGAACAAGAACCGACCTCCTTCAGGGAGGCTGTTATAAATCAAAAATCGCAGAAAGCTACGCAAGATGAAATTATTGCTCTACAACAAAACAACACATGGGAATATGTTGATCTTCCTGTAGATCGTAAAGTTACTGGCTCTAAATGGCTTTTCTGCATAAAGTATAACTCAAATGGCCAAGTTGAGCGCTATAAGATGCGTTAGGTTGTCCTAGGCAACCGTCAATAAAAAGACATTGACTATAGTGAAACATTTGCTCTTGTTGTTAAATTGATCACAATTAATCAAACTACTTTTAGCCATTGTCTATGTTCATAATTGGGAGCTTCATCAGATGGATATTCATAACACATTTCTTCATGGTGATCTTCATGAAGAAGTCTATATGCTCCCACCTCCCAGCTTTCGAAACTCTTCTCAAGTCTGTCGCCTCAAGAAATCTTTGTATATTCTTCGTCGGACTCCTCGGAATTGGTTTCACAAGTTCACATATGTCCTTCTGAATTATGGGTTTTGTCAATCCCTTACTGATTACTCCTTTTTCATCTTCAAACGGTCAGGTATCACCCTTCCAATTCTAATTTATGTGAATTGCATTACTAGTATATTTATTTTTTTGGTGGCATTTATTCGTATATTTATTAAATATTATCTCATTGCAATAAAAATGTACATTGTAGTTTACTTTAATTTGAAAGTCTTGTACGCATATTTAAATGAAATTTTCTTTAAAAGTAATTTAAAATTTTATAATACCTATACATGTATTTACATTACTCTAATACCTAATGATATTATAAAGTTGGTAAATTTTATACATCTATTTGTGTATATATTTGAACAAATTAACCATCCTTTGATTTGAGACGAAGAAGTGATATATTAATTAAAGTTATCGATTCTTTTTTCTTGAGGGTCTCACTAAATTAGGGACCTCATTTAACAAAAAACACCGTGTCATAAAAAAAAAGGCATATACGGTTCTGATTGAACATCATTTTCTGAAGGATAGCTAATATCTACAATAAAAATAGAATCTTTAACTTATCCTTAAAAAACAAAATGAAATCACATTAGAGTTGAGGATCCAGAAAACTATTTTTAAGCCATTCCAAAAAGTTTCTCCCCTGCTTTTGCATCACGAACAGAGTGGAAACAAAGGTTAATTTTGTTTTGGATATTTAAACAAAAACTAATCATATTTTGAGGAGAATTTTTAATAAGTTATTATCGATTATTGGAAAATTTAACGTCTTTCGTTTTAAATATGATATACACAAATATTATTTTTTGTATCGTAAAGTTTAAACACTAAAAACATTTATAGGTCAAGAGAAATTGGTTCCGTTCCGATCTCAACCAGAATATAATCCGACCTAATTTATCTAAAAAACAAAAAGGCTCATCACGATCATGACCCATATATAATAATATATACCGAATATAAAATGACCCAATCTTATCTTATCTCATGCCAACCCCTTATTACAAATAAAAAAAACTCATGTATAAACTTTGACCAATTTGGACAAAACAAAAACAAGGTTCTAAAAAGTAGTAATTGTTCTTAAGGTATGGTTATTAGATGGGATTATTTGGAAATTAAATGATTTACTTTTTATGATCTCTACGACTTAAATTATGCGTTATTTATAGATTACAATCCTATAAAATAATTTATAAACTCAACCAAATATAGATCATTAATCAGTAAAGTTACGTTTACAGTGTAAGATAGAGAAATCCAACTAATTTAATTTATTTCGAACCATAAAAAACAATGTTGCACTAGTTTATCACCTAACTCAATATAAACTTCACAGCGGCCTTCCAGTCCGCCAATATAGGAATATGATCAAAGAAATCGGTTTATCCAAATTTAACATTTTTTTCACGAGGATGATAATGTCTCGGATTTTCTAGCTAGTTTTACTTTGAGCTTTTTTATTAGAATGCATGTATTTAGTGACCCGTCGGAGGATATAGTGAAATTTATTATTACTGATGTGAAAGGTCGGACTATCCTCGCTTGATAACTGCTTAACCAATCTGTTTAACCTTTTTTCTTATGAAATAAAAAGTACGTCTAGATGTGTAGAGCACCGAACATTCTTTCGAGAAAAAAACACGGTCAACGATTATTGAAAAATAAAACACTTAAAATTGGTTTGTATACATTGGAATATAAGTCTAAAAAATTGATTAATCAATTCAACTCCATCAAATCATCAATGGGCACGATATAAATTAGGATGGAGTGGATAGGAAGAAGATGAAAACGAAGGAGCACGGCACGAGGTTTCGTGTTCGAGAGCTCCTTCCTATTATATAACTTGATCATCATTAGAATAAGTACTAATCATATCTTTACGTAATTATATATATACTTACCGATCATAATTACTTATAATAATAATTATTATTACTTATAACATAAGTTCACGTGGGCTGCAATACATGGGCAGATGGCTGTGATGTCATATATATATAATGTACTTGTCTTATTTGGAAGTTTCGTGTAATTTGTCCGTTTTAACAATATTTGTCTTTTAATCTTAGCTAGTAAGTAAGTGGCAATGAATTTTGGAGCACTCAAATACATTTTTTTGGGGTTTACGTTACTCAATATTTGCTATTTTTGTATCGTAGGGAAATGTTACAACACAAAATCGGGTGAGAGACGTCAAACGATAAGAGTATTTTGTTCATCAAATGTCACGTATTTTGCCTTGATCGTATACGACTAAGTTAGTTGTATAAGTCTAACACCGACTCACATTTGAGCTTTACCAAGCTTTACGGTTTTGACTCGCACGTACAACTAGGGTACAATTTAAGTTAAGATTATTGGAACAAGGGTTAATATGCATACGAATACACATGTATGTCAATCTCAATCCAACACATAAGTTTGATGAGATTCATACTAAAATCAAATGACAATAGAAAATTACCATCAACCTTATATACCAATATTGAAATATTTTTAATTTATGTGAAAACTTATTATCTCCAACATAGGTTTTGAATATGTATTTTTTAAATTAAATTATAGACGTATAATTCATGAAAAAAAAAATGAGTTACCTACATATATTACTAAAATCACTCCCTTTTTACCAACGTGTGATCTCCTAAATCTATCCACATCAGTATTTTTTTCAATTAATTTACACTAATGGCATTTATTTATTACGAATTTGCCATTTCTACAAAATCTAAAATAAATTTATATCATACTACATCAGCATGCCACGTCAACTTTATTATTTAATCTAAAACAGATTTATATCATACCACATCATCATGTCACGTCAACTTTATTATTTAATCTAAAACAGATTTATATCAAAGCACAATAATAAAAAAAAAAAACAAATCTACGGTTAAGATCTACTATCAAAATTAAAAAATTAGTTTTAATTGAAAATATCTAACAAAATCCTAACTTTATTTTATTATTATTAATGCTAAAAGTTTATTTTTATTGTCAAATTAAGTTAAATTACTTTAAAAAAAATTTTTTATTAGACCATTGATATATGATACTTACATTTGTTAATTTGACGATATATAAGTTTTTTTTTGTTACGATACCTAAATACAAACGCCCATCAAAATGAGATTGAAATTGAATAAATAAATTTATTATAATTTAGTGTAAAAGTTTTCAGAATAGGGATGATTTCGGTTCATATAATAATATAATGTGATTGGTACTAAAAAAAAGTGACAATTTCAACAACAACAAAAAAGTTAGGTTATATTTTTTTAATTATTATTTAAAATATAAATTGTTTTGTAGTTATCATCAACTATATGTAGATAACAGTTCTAACGAAATTTGTTATATCTAATAAAAAAATATTTATTTCATCTAAAATATATGTATTTTTATACAATATTTTAGAGGATATTAATTTTTTTTTTGAGTCATTTAACCTATAATTAAACTATGTATAGATTAATATTTAATACATGGTACACAATAAAAAATTTATTTATACAAAGTCAGCACCTTGTGAGTAGAACTAGTTATAAAACTAGAAAAAATAATAAAATTTTAAAATGAAATATTGAACATGTTTTTAATGGTTATAAAACAAAGATTTTTTTTTTTGGATTCGGATCGATGTTTTGAACCGGACCCAAAAAGAATAGATCTGGTGTTGGTCCACTTTCTAAAATAGGTATAATTTCGATCCAAATTATGACTAAATCAATCGGATCCTAAGAAGTTGTGAAATTTGGGTTCAAAGACCGATTGATTTAAGACTAGTAAACACCCCAATCAAAATTGATTCTTGATAAATGCCAATGTTAGAAGCCTAACAAAGGTCGATTGGTTGGTTCTTGTGACAGTCCAACAAATTAAGGATCATGGATGGTCATTGAACTCCAATAATCATGATTTTACATGTAATTTCTAGTATGTTGAGACAATGGATAAAAATATATCCCATCATTAATATAAAGATATTAAACGTAACATAAGGGCGGTTGATTATCTCTTATTACATATTGTTGTTGATAATATCGTCAGGTACCCACCTCAATCACTAATAATGTTAGAATTTGCATGCAATCTAGAGAAAAAATAAATCAAAGATCGATAACTTAAGTCTTAATTCATATGGACTTGCGGGCATCACCAAACAAGAGTTTTGCTCTACTTTTGTGATGACTAATTTTGTGACGGGACTATAATAATTAACGTGAGTATTAATTGACGAAAGTGAACCTACACAACACAAGCCTAGACTACCTGTACTTAAGCTTTTCACGTCAACCCATCTGACATGGGATACTAAACTTTTCACATGAGATTACCATAGCATCATTACACTGATGAACGACTTAAATTTTGATCATATCCTTGTAAGATAAAATTACACAAAATCACCTTTAATAATTACTCTTTTACAAAGAATTACTATTGTTAAAAAATTTATCATAAAACTATCCTTAATATTGACCGTGTGTAAATAAACCACCCTTATATATTTATTTTACATAAATCATCCTTATTTTTTAAACGTTTGCAATTAACCACCCTATACTAGTGAAATTTAAATAATAATTTGAAATTGAAGTTTAGACAAGGTGTAATAACCGGAAAAATTTAAGAAAATATTTATTTTGTTTATATTAATTAATGTACTTAATTCCGAAAAATTTAAAATAACGAGAGTTAACATGATCAAAACCGAGTCGGGTAGTATATCTTGATTTGTTTAACCAAAACTCTTTACATTCATGGGCCAGTAGTTCCCTCTCCCGACCCAGTAACTTTCTTCCTCTCGGCCTAATATGGCCTTCCTTCTTCCGTGGGCTGGCACGACCCTTCAGTTGGGCTAGTGAACAAAGAAACCTTTCCCCTTACAAGAGCAACATTATCCTTGTCAAAAACTTGAAGCAGCCATTAATAGTGAATTGGAGATGGGAGTTGCAAGAGCTTTGAAGACCTAGGCTACATAATGATGATCGTTACTCCACGTTATTATGCCCATGGATACTGCCACATAAGAATTTATATAAATCTCAAAAAAAAAACAAAAATTAAGCATCCACCCTTCTCCCTCACTTATTTCCCCTTGCGTTCTTCCTAAACAACCCCACTGTTAATCTCCTGTAGAACCGTAGATAACGAGGCTACCGGTTAACCATCAAAGCCCGGTCGTCGCCGCATCGACACCGCTTGGTGCCATTAGTGTCATTCACTGCTTGCAACCTTAATTCCGTTTCCGGTTAGACCCGAAACCGTTTTCTTTTCCGCTAAATTAAATTCTTAGGTCCATAAACCTAGGGCGTATATTTACAACGTCAGGGTATAAATGCTAGGTATCATACCTTGATTGATTAGAATGATAAGTCGAGCAGTGTGAAGGGTTGATGTATATTGATAAGGAAAATCGGATCTCTGACTAGCATGATCGCGGTAAGCGTGAGACCAATACTGATAAGGTGAGTTCATAGGACTCACTTAGCTACCTTTTAATACTGAGTGTGCACTAGGGTAGTGTGTATTATGATTGTGAAATAAAATGAACGAACTATATCACTGCTTTTAAATTTCTAAAGAGAGGCACAAGTGTATTATAACCTGTCGTAGCTTTTTGTCCGGGCTGAGGGTGCCGGAAGATTTCCCCGCGACCAATCCAGTAGCGTATACAAAAGGATGCATTAAAACCAGTCCTACTGGCGAAAGGGGACGAGGCAAGAGTCGATGAGACTCTTGTGCTACCTTGAAAAATTGTAAAATAGAATGACTAATTCCACCAAAGAAAAGATGATAAACTGGGACATTGTGTGTTGCATGCTAATTTAATTTACAATACTTCTTTATATGTGTGTGCGCTTTAGTGACCTTAGTATTAGAATTATAGCTAACAGTTTTTACCGTGTTGTTAGGTTTTTGCAGGATAGATCTCTACCGAGAAATCGGGAGTGGAGTGGCCAGCCGGGTTTCTGTACTAGGAGTTGTGGGTGATGGGTTTACATAATTATGTGTTATTTATTTATTATCACGATAGATTTTATTTAGTTCTCAGTTGACTGACATACTAGTTCCGAGTCTGTCGAAGTTAATATGTATTTTTGAAAAGATTTTTTATTAAAAGTATTTGTGCCTTGTTGCAAGATGTGACGTTATTGACTTCAACCTAAGGTCAGGACCCACTGTGAGGTCCTAGCCAGTGACGCTCCGAGTTTCCAGAATTCGGGGCGTTACACAAGATAAATTTATATTATTAATATTAATATCATAATAGTTTCGATAATTTGGTTAAATAATGCAATTTATAATATAAAATATTTATAAAAAAAAAACTATTACCCGTCCATACACAAAAAAACAATTCAATTTTAAAAATTACTAAATCGCATACAAACTACCGTCCACAAAATCAATTCTATTACAACCTCAATTCTGACTAAATTTATGACACGGCTGTCTGATTTACTTATTTATTTTTTAAAATTATCATTGGTTTTAGTTGACGAATAATCTTATCATTATAATTAACCAATTATTTTCATTTTAAAAATCTCTAAAAATTTATGATTCAAAAATTCCCAAAATATGTAGTAATGGAAATTTTATAGTAAAAAGTTTTAATATTAATTTACAATAATAATGAATATGTATCTTTTCTATACTTTAATTTTGAATTATTTGATGTATTTTTTAACTGATATAGGGTGGTTAGTTGTAAATCTTTAAAATTAAGGGCAATTTTAGGTTAAAAAATATATAAGGGTGGTTTAGTGTAAATATATGAATATTAAAGAAAGATGGTTTTATGCTAAATTTTTTTTATAAAGATTGATTTTTTATAAAAAAAAAAGTGATTATTAAGGATAGTTTTGTGTAGCTTGAACCGGTAATTACATGTGTTAAAAGCTAGGCATATGCACTCAACTTAAATAATTAACACGTATAGCTTCAATGAAGGGCCTTAGAAGTTACGGCTTTGTGTGATTTTGAGCACGTGGTGGTTATATTTTATAATAAAGTAGGGGTTGTTACTCAAATTGATGGGAACAGGTGAGTTGCTTCCGGTGCAACTGTATGCATCCTGTGAAGGGTTATAGTTCTCACATCGACAATATTGGGATAACAAGTCTAGTATATAAAGATAGTGGACTACTCCTATTGTCAATTGATTTTAGGATAGAACCTCATCACGTCCGTTCTGACCCAACGAAATCTATCATATCCCATGCCATCTTTTATGAATGTGTATGAACGATACATAAAGCGTTGAACGTGCAATTGGACTGCTAGCTAGCTAGCTGATTTATAAATATGGCCGTAGCTACTCGTCAACGTTGAATGTTGAGAATCCATCAATAATTGCTTCAATAGTGTCATCGAATATTAGAATAATTAAGCAAGTATCATTACACTACCTAGCTATTATTGATCAAGATTCATATATCTATTATGTTGTTTGTCAAATCCTTCACAGCTCACATACTTTGTTGTGTAATATGGAGTCACGCTCAAGTTATAAAAGATACCCTAATTAGGTTATCGATTGTGTATTTTAGGTCAATTTTACTTTTTTTTAGTGATATGTTATACATATCATATCTAGTCGAATATATTTTATTACGTATTATGAAAATTCCTTGTTGTCATTCCCACAAATACATCAGATAAATTTCATAAATTAGTTTTAGGTTAATAAATTTTTTGAATAAAATGTTTTGAAAAATTTACGGTATTTGATTTTGTACACTTTCTCATCGTATGACTATATGAGTAAAAGAAGGATAGTTATTCAACTAAATTAGTGAGAGGATAAAAAGATGAACTTTATTTATAATAGTTGGTGACGGAATTACAAATTTTTTTTCAACGGCCAAAAATCGATTCATAACAAAAGTTTACATGTAACTAAGTCCATTGAAACTAACTTTTTGACATGCCTATTTTGACGGATTTTACTTAATATTTTTAAATCTATCCAATATTTAACACCGAAAATTTAACGGGACCACTTGACTACTATGACTGTAGATGAGAAGGACGAGACTTTGCGGGTTCGCTCCTATGTACCGCTCATTGTTCCCGAGCCAAAACCATCACCCAAGCTACCGGCTCTATCATCAATCGCATCATCGCTTCTCTCGGACCCGTTAGTGGCATGCCAAGTCTCTACTCCGCCATGTCATACGCTACCGGCTTCGTCCATGTTCACCATCGTCACACTTAGCCCCATTAGCGGCATGTCTCGTCTTCCCGACGCCATGACATGAAGCTAACACATTTTGACATATTTCCCATATTTTGCATTTTTAAATAATATATTTTTATTTTTGGAACTTTCATTCCATAACTTAATTCTGGGACTTAACTTCCCACCTTTCATAGTCTAAACCTTTCATTTTGAAGGTTAACTCTGACTTTAATTCCGTCATTTATTTTCGTCAATTATTTTCCGACTTTTGGTTTGACCCTCGTCCACTATACAAGGGATGCTTGACCTCATTTATAAAACATGTTCAATTTAATCAAGTTATTTGAAGGAAAATTCTCTCTTCATTTTAGACATCAATTCCTTTTCCATCCTCTCAAAAATCTTCCTTAAATCTAAGTCCTTGATCCAATAACTCACATTCGATGATTCTTCTCAAAAATCAACCCTCAAATCCACTTCAACAACTTGCTCGATCTCCCTAGATCGAATTTACCTTCGCTTCCGCCACCCATATTCAATCCAAGTTACAACCTTGCACATCAACAAAGGAGTAGTTGAAGCTCTAGCTTGATCTAGATCCATAGTTTGCCCTTCAACGCATCCAAAGACGCATCACTCCCCCTCCTCAGATCCGCCGCCGGTAGTAGTGAACACTGTCAAAATCCAATACAAAGGGACCGTAGAGTGTGGGACGTGTGCATCCGAGCGCACATGTGCGTTAGACCTGCCCAGCCCATAAACCTGCTAGAGTTTTATCCTAAAATAAATCGGCTATCGAAGGAGTTGTGGCTCGGAATGCTCCAACTTTTGCCCTGAGAACTTATTATCTCCAACGCTTGCGGAGATTGACTGAGTTGCACTTGCTTACACGTTATCGTGAGCCGAGTAGAGGCTTACTGCTCTGATATCATGCACAAACCCGGCCCCCACGTAAACCCTGCTTCATTCTAAAACCAAATGGAGGAGTAGTAAACCACCGATCTTATATACTAGGCTGTAAATGCCCCACTTTCGACGTGTGAACTTATTATCTCAAACAAACATTATATCCAATTTTCTAAAAAATTAATGAAGATGTCATATCTAGAAAATAGAGAGATACGATTGTAAAAACAGACAGGCTTCCTTCATATTGAGCTTGTAATTTAACTTTAAGTGTATTTGATAAAGGGGTTGATTAATCTTGCTTAATCTAGATCAAACAGGATTAATTTGTTTAAAATATATTCATTCTGTATGTCTTATGAATGAGTGTTTGACGCTGGACAATATTGTGAATGAGTGGTAGACCATAAAATAATATGAAGATGAAAGGGAAGTAACAGTAAATTCGAAGTTTGTTTGGATTTTATCAAATTTATAAAAAGCTAAACAATTTAGCCTCAGATTTGTTCCGTTTGGAAGGAGGTTTGATATCGTTCGTAAATCTAATCGCATTTAATTATTAACTTCACAAAATCAAAATTATTAGAGGTAAATGCTGTACTAGGCTATGGGATTGCAGGAGTAGCTTGGATAACATATGTGAAAATTTTGATTACATTGTTAGTCAAATATGTTTTGAATTAAAAGGGTTAATTGCTCATTTAAGAGAGACATGATAGTTTGCCGACATGCTAGCAGTTTCGATAAATACGTACATCGAAATAAAATTATAGGCTAGCAGGATAGTGAAAAAACAGTGGACACATATGAAACATTCGTCGTTCTATAGAATAAGGAAATATTCGCCAACATTTTCGTTGGGTTTAAATATTATTTTGATAAGTCTGGATGCCTATCTTTTAAATTAATTGAGTAGGTTATATGATCGTGTAAAATGTACGTATTATGGGGGTCGATCACATCTGTATATATTCGACTTAAAATTTAATAATAATAATCATTCATTGATATCTCAACCATGTTTATTTTTTTGATCGAAAGCTATTATATATATATAATATAATTAGATATGTCTAGAATATTCAAAATATCTATAAACACAAATTTTCTTTGTCCATATAATTCAAGTAAATAATATATGATTGATTCCTCTTCAAAAAAAAAAAATTGATTGATTACTTAATCTCCAAACTATAGTTTTTCTCTATGATGTTCTAGTTGGCCTCGTTCTATAGAATTATTGATGAATATCGATCGATCGATCTAGCTAGCTACTATTCAACCCTAGATGAGAAGCCATTTCAATGATTCATGATTATAAGACCTTGAGTCTCCGTTGGGAGGAAGATCTATGACTATAAGGTGGCATGGAGTAAGCTCGTAATTGCCATTTACTACTCGTTTATATTATTGTATGTTGATAAAAATAGGATTCACGTCTATAAATTACTTAAGACACGTCCAAGTCCAAGTATAAATGTCTTTTGAAACTCATATTATTTTTTTTTACGCCTTATATAGTATACAACCATGCACCATATAAAGTCGATCATCGAGTTTGCACAACCCACTCTCGAGTATATAGATTAGATTTGCATTTTATATTATTAAATTTTCTTCACTGTGGTGTTTTGAGATCTACTTGCGCATTCATGATACTGTAGACATTGTAAGCCTCCTATGAACTAAAATAGAACTATTATTAAGATTCTTCCCGCTATAAAAAAAAAAAAGTTCAGGTCAAGACTAAAATGGAACTATTATTATATCATTTGCATTTTGTATGTTGATAAAAATAGGATTCACGTCTATAAATTACTTAAGACACGTCCAAGTCCAAATATAAATGTCTTGTAAAACTCATATTATTTTTTTTAAGCCTTATATAGTATACAACCATGCACCATATAAAGTCGATCATCCACTTATCGAGTTTGCACAATCCACTCTCCTCGACCCACCATTTTTCCATTTCCAAAAGTGTTGAAATTTCCTTATAAATCACAGGAGCCGGCAATCAAGATCATGACTTAATTGAAATTTCTGCACTTGTTATGTTTGTTTCATTTGTTACTATATTTATGTGAGCAATTGGTAACGTCCGTTTTAATGTTTTTTTCCACCATCGATATATCTTATCCATCTCTTGAGTAAATAGATTAGATTTACATCCTATATTATTAAATTTTCTTTACTTTGATATTTTGAGATCTACTTGCGCATTCATGATATTGTAGACATTGTAGGCCTCCTATGAACTAAAATGGAACTATTATTAAGATTCTTCCTGCGAAAAAAAAAAGTTCGGGTTAAGATTGAATGGATTGAGATTCGAGAGTTAGAAGTAAAGATCGCTCAAAACAACACATCAAACGGCCCCATTTTCCGAGCAACGACCTTATATTTGTTTCTGTAGCTAAGGGATATCTCATTGAACGTCCTTTACGTTATTCTAATAGTACTACGATTCAACACATATAGTTGTGTTTGTACAAGTTGTTTCAATGCAGTTTGAATCTAAGTTGAAGCTGTTTTTGTTTAGGTTTAAGGTAATTAAGCTGAGTTATCCGCAATGGGTGAGTTTGTGGAATGCGGAGTTTTTATGCAGTTTTATAGTCGTAATATAGTTGATACAGTCTATCTAGTGTAATACAATATCATGTAGTTTATTACAAGTAAAGTTAGAGGCAACCATAACTTTTCCATAGGAGAATTCTTGTATAACCCAGATATAAGTCGTATCAAGAAAGTTACAGATCTTAAAATGTATTTTTTTTTATATGCTTCTTAATCAACCCTTTAACCACAACTAATATGCAAAAAAATTATTAAATATGCTTTTCCTCCAAAACACTATTTCAGCACGTACTGATTAATGAGCTTCCATGAATCTGATTACTTGTACATGAACTAAATATTAAAAAGAGAAAAAATGGTAAGACAATCTTGATAACTAATCTTTCATGATCCTAGACAATACAAGAGAAAATTAATTTATATATTTTCTTCCAATAACACTATCTAGTATCTTTCTACATCACAAAGACAGAGATGGAAGTTAAGAGAGGTCATCCAAAGGGATGAATACTACAACACAGTAAAGTTCTGAGATAAAGAAGACAACAGAACTTCAGCAGAAAATTCTTATAAGTAATAAGCAGTAAGAGAGTGAAGGTAGATTTACTATGCCTGCAGGCTGCAACATATATATTGGGTGATTAACAGGAACAACACGTAGCGACTGGGCCTTTTGCAGTGTCAACCCAAACTTATCATCCATATATGTCCATTTCATCGGGCAGCAGCCCATCCGCATGCAACATTCTTCCAATCACCAAGTGAATCATTCTATGGGCCAACATGTAGAGACTAGGTTAATGATGAACATAGGTTTATCTAAACAAAACATCAACCAATAAAATAAAAAGATGCATAACATTAATTCGCTATCTCATACATTCCAAGGTAATCATCAACACACCTCACATATGCCATTCACAAGCTTCACAATCAACTAAGTCCTAATTACATGACAAGAACATAGTTATCATCATTAACATATCATCCATTATGAGAAAAATACAAATTTTTAAAAAAAGTTGTCATATTTTTAGAACTTCAAATAGGTGCAAAAGCAAAACTAAAACTTCCAATATTTGGATTTGACCATATATGGGTTTGGGCCCATGTAATTTACAAGAATTGGGATTAATTTGGCCCCAAGATTATGGATTCGGCCCATTTATCTTTCAAGTTTTAATAGATACAAGAGCCTTGTTCATTTATTTCGATAAACTGAATACGAACACATATCTGATTAAAATTAGGTTAAATTTATGGTCGGCTCAGCTGATCGGTTCGTTTGCCTCGAATAATAGCCTTATATATTATTAGATAAGTGATTCTTTTTGATAGAATTGTCATATTACCCTAGCTCGGCCCACGCTTGAAAGGTCTTGTTTCAGACTTTTTCATTTGACTACATAAGCCGAATACGAAAATATTTTTAAGCTCAGTCCGGTTTGATCCTAAACAATTTGCACTTCGACCTACTTTACTCGGCTGGATTAACGGCCCTATAGTCAGGTATTCTCCTGTGGTCGTTCTTGTCGATCAAGTGCTGTTGTTTACGCAACCAATATACGTATGGGAAGGTACTGTGCCATCTTCATTTTGTGAGAATTCTTGGATACATATCTATGAACAACATAATGACTGCAGTCTGCAGAACATATTTTGAAAAGTATAGTACATAGTAAAAGACATGCAGAGACTTTAATTTGCATTCATGGGAACATATTTTGGTCCCCGCATATGTATTCGAATATACACAAAAATTCATACCTGCTAGTGTGTCTGCTCTCAAGATCATGCACCTGCTCATATTTATGTTACCTCTCAATTGCATATTGTCCTTCCTAAATTCTTAACCAATTCAAATGCGATTTTAACTTCTCAACGTTTCTAGTTCTAACTCGAAGCCTATATGTATACGGGACTAATTTTACACAAGAAGAGTCCTTGGGTCAAAGTAAAAATATCTCACACTACCAAATAAATTGATCTTCAACTTAGTTAACGAAGTGCAACGCTGAGAAAAAAAAATCCAAACACATCATTCATTTAGTTGAACAGATGCGTGTATAGTGTATACTCTATAGTGATGACTGATAAGTGAATGATATATATAAAAGAAAAAAAACATTTATCTCTTCTGGGTGACAATTGTATTACAGAAAATACAAATGCCTTTTACTTTGGTGAATGAATGCCTTTTAATTTGGTCTATACTCTATAGTGATAAGTGAATGATATACATAAAAAAAAAAGACTATTATATTACTGAAAATACAAATGACTGTAATTATTTCATAGTTTTGTTACTGCCCTAGAAAAACCTAGAAAACACCCTATCTGCATCCGAAAGGGAAAAAACAATGTCTGTTACTTATCTCTTCTCAGTGACAATTGACGGTGACTCTATCAGGGTTCGTCTTTATAAACATAAACTTATTTCCTACCCTTTCACCACAATTAATATTCACTTCTTCTCCTTAATTCTTCGACCTATAGTTCAATGGCAATGGTGGAAACCCCAGTTCCCCGGTGGCTAAAGATACTTGTGACAAGTAAGGTTTGTACACCACACGGACAAGAGTGCAGGCTGTGCAGCAATCACGCAAATAAGGTCGATATGAATCTTTTCTGTCTTGAATGTTGCATTCCGGTGTGCCACATTTGCTGGGTTATGCATACCTATCACCCTTATCTGCAGGTATATACAAATTCTACCTATCAAACCCTAAGGTTTATATATGTACATATTGCACTGCGCTCGCTCCCTACCTAAATAACACATTTTCTTTTTTTTGCAGATCAGATGATACGTGTACAATGCTGTTGTAAATGTCGAGGATCTTAACGGTCGGTTTGACTGCTCCTCTATACAGGTTATTCATGCCATCTGATCTCCGAGTTTGTGTTTATTTTAATTTTCTTATTTTTTTAAAATCTGGTTAAAGAATGAATGTTTAGTTTATTGGGGCATATTTATAGTCATACACTAACAATGGTTCACAAGTGGTGTTCATAAAACGCGAACCACAAGCTTGGCCGACGAGACAATGCGGTAGCGTCTGCATTACCTGCGTGAGAAGCCTTAAAGACTCCTTCATCTTCTGCTCCCTCTCCTGCAAGGTTAATGTTTCTTCCATCTCTCCATTTATTCATCGATTTTATGATATCCAAAGATTGCAAATTATATATATACTCCATGCCCATATGCTAGGTGGAGTACCTCCAGATGGAGGCAACCAAGGGTCCGATGAATAACCCGAACAGTTCTTCTGCCTCCTCTTACAGGAAGAGGAAGAGGAAGAGTAGTGCACCTCGTAGAGGGGACTAATTAAGTTCCGTAAAAGATTGAGCTGGAGGGTAATTTGACCATTGGTTCCGAGCAAGTTTTATATTGCAATGATTAGGCAATTTGTGTGTTTTATTTATCTGTTTATGTATTCTTCGTTTCATATTCAGAAATTTATAAATGGTTTATATGCTGATTCAACTCATGGAAAAGGTAATCTATGGTAGATTTTCTTTTAACTGTATTATTATTGTTATTATAATAATAATTATTATTAGTAGTATTTGTAGAACGTCGCCAAGATTCATGTCACGTTTTAGCTTAAGATCGGAGTCCAATTATAACTTTTTCACTTATTTTCATCCACGACATACGGACACTGGGACACGAGACTTCTATTTTCACGTACTTTTCTATTTAATTTCACTTAATAAATACATTGTGTACTCATATATCATCCTTATTATTAACAATATTACTATATTATAAATAAATATATTAGTTACAAAATTAGAAGTTAAACATATTTTGATAAATTGCAAAAACAATAAAACTTATCGATCAGATGAGTTATTTTCTAATGTAAAACTTGCATGAGAAACTCTATTATAATCTACTTTACTTTCAACTATAGATATGAATTACCTAATTGTGATGGATTGATCAATATTTCACATTCCAATAAGCAGAAATCCTCTTCGTTATTCTACATAAACATTTAATCGATTTATCTTGGAAATTTTTTTTATTGTTGTGTCTCCTTAATGTGTTCTCTCATAATCATTCGATTTTAAAAGGTTCAAAACAATCAAACATCGGTAATAGATTAGTATTTTTATGTTACCGGTTCATTATTTCATGTAAAGCTGTAATGATATCTATGTTTATTACAAATAAAATGATAGTTTTTTTTTCCGTATATATTTATATCAAACAATTGTATACCATGACAATACTCTTTTATTTATAGCATTTTACATACGCACGTTTTAAATCATTTATCAACAAACGTACAAGACGCGGGCTATGAACTACTTACGAGGAAATACATAGTAAAATGTACAAGTAATACAAAGAGTCAACCCAAATATTGTTCTTTTTTTTCTTCTTTTTTTTTAAGAGACCCCAATATTGTTCTTAATCCCTCGAAGGCATGTAAATAAGTAATTAAGGAAATTCTTGTATTAGATTTACAACTAGTCATGAAACACAATAGATGAATGATATAAGAGCAATATAGGAGTTGACAGAACCTCATTTTTTATTATTTTAGTCCATACCATTGATAAGAAAAAAATATATTAAACTTGGTTAACAATTTTTATTAAAAATTCATCTCCATAGTAGATTCAGTTTAAAGGTGGTTGTTGCTACTGGCTTAATTACGATTATCTCTTCGAATTAGGATCCTCTTTTTATATTAATTACCTAATATCTTTTTAATAAACTAATTTCAACCGTTTATAATAATTAATGTACATGATCTTCTCTCTTAATAATAAACCCAAATTTATCATCTTATTCTTTCTCTTTACATAAAAAGTTGATTTATATATTGATTATAATTATCTTCTTAACCAATGATAAAGTCGGTAAAAAAAATTTACATACAAGTTAATACAAAGTATAAGCTAATTTTTTTTTAAAAAAAAAAACTCATTATTTTAGATGTATAAGCTAAAACATATTAGTTGTGATTTTTTTATTAATTTTTTATTTGAAAATTTTAATATCAATCCCAAATTTGATCTATATAATCTATAACTTATGTGAGCTAGAAAAATACATATTATAAACTTTCACAAAACGGAAGTTTAAATCACCTATAACTTGTTTATAAAAAGTTAATGGTCAGGCTTTTCTTTCATTTTCAAATAAATACGGTGATGGTGTAGGCCTATCTCCGCCATTTATACCAAATAATAAATAAAAGATTATTGGTTATTGAAAATTTTGAATTCTAATAAAAAATATAAACTAATGTTTTTACTAACTTAAATAATAAATGTGTTTATTTTTAATAAAAGTTTGTACATTATATTGTTAATGATTTACTATTATTAATGATTAATTAGTTGGATTATACGCTTAATCTTACTAATAATTTATATATAAATTAATTATTTACATAAAGTCATAGTTTGATTTGAAGAAGATCTAAAAAAGGACTGTAAGAAAAGAAAAGAAATGTAGAAGAGCAAAAGGCCATTAATCTAGGAAAAATTGTTGCAAAACAATAAATAAGAGTGGTATATTAAGTTTGATATTGGTAAAATGGATCTCTACCTTTAATCTTATCTAAGGGTCTCAATCAATTTATTAGTAAAATAAAAGGAATTGTGTATAAGGAGAGGATTCAAATTCTCTCCGAATCAAGGATGAGAGTCAACAATAATTCAAGTAATTTTTTTTTAAATTATCGGTTTAGATTAATTTTTAATATTTTTATTTTACAAAATCAACCTTAATTTATTAATTACAAAGTCTATCTTATGGACGAGTTTATGCAAATTTGAAATTGAAAAAAAAAAATTCTAAATTAACTTCCTGTTTCGGCTTTTTTTAAAATTTAAAATTTTGTTTTTTCAATTAATATTATTTAATTTTGAAAATAAATTGTTTAAGATACGGGTAAAAAAAATATTTTTATTCAAATAAAAGGACTTAGTTCATTATAACAATTAACAAAAATGTTAATTTTAAAGCGGAATTTACTTGAACAATATCTTAGTTTTTGCTCAAAGTGGGCTACTCAAGCAATATAGCTTGTGAGTTAGGAAGAGAAATGGATTGCTCAAAGTGGCCCGCTAGTCTATGTTTGATCTTTGTAATCCTCCTAACACAAAAATAATACTAGCCTTTTTTTTATCAATTTATGTAAGAAGTAAAAGATATGTGTGGACTTCTCCACGAATAGCCCCAATATTGTTTTGAAATTTAGGCTTCGGCCCATTTAACTTCCAAGATTTGATATTCGGCCCATTTAACTTTTCAAGCTTTAATTCGTTTCAACTGAATATGGGAGTCGGATAGTGGCATTAACGGAGCTCGAGCTCGTTCATTTTGTTTTTGACAAGCCGAATACATACATGATTAAACTATTCTAAATTTATGTGATGACTAATTAAGTCGATATTTAGTAGGTTGTTATATTAGCCGAGCAATTTGAACTCGATCATGACTTGACTTACAAAAAGTCAAGTCTAGACTCGTTCATTTAACTAAACAAGCTTAGTATGAACATGTTTGTAAGTTGATTCGGTTAAATCTTTGGTCCGGTTTACAAGTGTTTTTAAGCTCGGTTCTGATTCAATCCTAAACAAGCCGCACCGTACCTAAACCTACTAAAACTCAGCTCGATAAACGGCCAGGTATTCTCCTGTACACGTTCTGAGCAAATACTGTTGTTTACGCAACCTATATACGTACGTAAGTGCAGGCACTGTGCCAATTTTCATTTTGTGAGGATTCTTGGTTACACATATCTGTGAACAACATAATGACTGCAGAATATATTTTGAAAAGTATAGTACATAGTAAAACACAGACACCTTAATTTGCATACATGGGAACATATTTTGGTCCCCGCATCTGTCTTCGAATATACACAAAAATTCATACTGGATGGTGTCTGCTCTCAAGATCACACATGTGGTCATATTTATGTTAGCTCCCAACTGCATATGCATGATGGTGTACGTGCCTGCATATTGTCCCTCCTACACTCTTGACCATATGCAATTTTAACTTGGTTACGATGTAGTTACTTCATCATACCTAGGGGACCAATTTCTCAATGTTTCTAGTTCTAACTCAAAGACTCTTTAGGTCATAGTAATACGAAGTAAGTCGATCTTCAACTTCGTTAACAATGCACAATTTGATTGGTTAAAACAACAAATTAAGGTTCAAATGCACGTTTTATATTTGAACAACGGGTATTTTCACTATAAACGAACTATATATACACACAAGGTTTTTCTTTTGTTTTCTAAAGAAAGAAAAGGACGTATATTTATAAGTCTTCGATCAACTATATTATATATTTCAAGTCGAACTACCATTTCATACCATAGTCTAATACGTACTCAAGGTAGCTATTTCATTCTGTCACTTGCATTCTCACTACATCCCAAAGTTGCCAGTTGCCACCTACACTACAATGCATGTTGTACTCTAAATTTTGTCTAGGCCGAGTTTCATGTAATCTTTTGAAGACTCTAATTTCATGCAAGCCTATAATTTTGAAAACCGGGATTACACATTAGACATATCCTAAGTTTACTCAAAAGTTAATGTTAAGTAGGGCCGCATTCCGGTGATAACGGGTTGAAAGGTGAGAAATAAAAACGGTTATGAAACATAAATTCATATCTACGACCTAAATTCAAGGTGGGTATTAGGCATGTGCATCTATAAGGCACACGTGTTGTACAAATGTGTCTTGCTTGTAAGGCACGCGTTTTGCACAAATGTGAGGTGCACTTTGCACGTATAGGTTTGCCCTTTATGCTAGCTCATTGTCAGATCTGACACATTTAACGATTGAAATCAAAAAAAAAAAATCTCACCCTAAATCCTATTCTTATTTGACCGTTTTCGTATGTGTATCTTTTATTTTATTTTTTTGAATAAAGGGTAAATTAATCCCTATTTTTAATTTGGGTTATGAATTTACAATGATACAAAAGGCACAAACTACATGAACATTAAATAAGTAAAATGCTACGAGTTTGTACGATCATTCTAAGGCGCATAAGAAAGTAAGAATGTCATGGTTTTATAATTAAAATTAAATGGGTTAACTATTCATCAAACGGAACTAAACCTAGTCGAACATCATTGAGTTGGACAATTGAAAAAAGAAGACTTCAGGGGACAAATTAGGTCACATGTACCTCAGAAGCTAAGTAATACAGATCTTCATATACACGGTGTACAGGAGTAGTGGAGAGATCAATATATATGTAATAAATATATGAATATATCATGCAATAATCCTTAGTAGGGTTTTTATCGAGAAACTCTAAAAGATGTTCGATCTAAATAAATAACGGTCTTAATTTCTCTATTTGGATAAAAAGTATATGAATGTGTGTTCTCTTATCGCACGATCATGTATCTTCACAAATATAAGGTGTATGATTGTGCACCTTATATGTGGGGTAAATGAATGTCTTTGTGGACGAGAGAGTGGAACTCGTCCAAAAGAATGTTCTAGGACGACACACTTCTATGTCACCCTCAACATTCTCGACGTTTTCGATTGATTAACCATAAGATACAGTATATGATTGTATTTGGTGACCTACTTGTAGATCACCTATCAACATTCTCGTATTAGCATGCCAAGACTTCCTTAAAAAAAATCGAACTATCCAGTATCCAAATTTCTCATCGATTAGCATTTGACCCTTTTAATATTAATAATAGAGTGTAATTAGATATAATATACGGCAGTATAAAAGAAAAACAATTAAGACGAACTAAAAATTAGAGTGAGAAAGGGCATAACAATATTCTCGAAAAGCAAACACGTATATATACCTGGAAGTTTGTTTAATAATTGACTTCAATCAAGTTTTTACCATTGTTTAGTCCAAGTAGTTTGTCTTTGGTTTGAAGTTCAAATAGTTGTTAATAGTGTCAATAAATGTTATAAGTGCCATTTTCTCAGTTTAACTTATTGTTGTACATTTTTTACCAAATTTTTTTTTTATTGTTGTACATTGATAAATGTTATAAGTGGCGAAGGTCATGAACTTATGAATAAGATATTTTTAAATATCAATGTGAATTGCAGAATTGGTAAAAAGTGAAAAACTGAGTAACTTTTTGAATTTGAGGTAATAAGATAAACCCCTTCAAAGATCATAAATTTAAAAGATAAACAACTTTGAGAAAAATGTGATGAAAGTCATACACCATACCCTAAGTGAGGTCCCTATAGCCTAAAACGCCTCCCACTCATCTTCCAGGGGCCCACATTCCCCCCAAATGGACCCCACAATCCTCTCCCAGTGGACCCCATCAACACAGGAAACTCCCCACCTACACACTCTCCAAAATTGAAACAAGAAAAGGGCAGGCTGGCCAACCAAGTGTTCTCTTCTTCCCTTCTCTCTCCATCTCTAATCTCACAACACACCAATCGCTTTTACTTTGAACTTCTCACGCTTGCCCCAGAAAACACACAGAGACTGTTGCTCTTTTACCATAAAATCAGAGCGTTTTTCCTTCAGCTTAAAATCATCGCCCTTTTTTTCTGAATCATCACTTACCTGAGAAAACAGAGGCTTCCTCTTCTCATGATAATGGGCAACCGCAAGTTTAAATTTTCAGAAATGATCCCAAATGCTTGGTTCTACAAGCTCAAAGAAATGGGCGGCCGGAGCAACAATCACAACCACCACAGCCACCAACTTAGTAAGAAAAAAAATCCATCTCCTCCTCCGCCCCAACCACCATTAGAAACAGACCCTCTGTTTTCTATACCAGTTAAGCCCCACCAAGATTCTGTATCTCAATTGAGAAAATCTTACTACTTTACCAGAGAATTGAACCCTAAACCAAACCTCAAATCACCTGATACTACTTCTGATTTCGTTGACCCACCAAGAAAGTCCTCCAAAAAAAGAAGACCCACCACCACAACCTCCATCAAAACCTCCACTTCCACCACCACCACCACCAAATGTTCTTCCTCTTCCTCATCACTAGGTGATGAGAGCTGCATTGTTATTGACGTGGTTACCAAGTCTTTGGGTTTGAAAAAAGACGACCCTGTATCTCTGCTTCAGCTTCCTCCCATCAGAACAGACCGCAAGAAATTCAACAATCCGGTGAAGGTAATCAGTGGGACCCACAAGGCCATTGATGAACCATCTAAGCTGAAGAAAAGCTCATCTAAGTCTAGAGAGACAGGGGCTAATGAGTCTTTTCCGGTGAAGATTCCGAGGGAAGAATCCATGGCTTCCTCTGTTTTCAAGGAACAGGGGATTCGCTCTGTCCGAAGGTTTCCAACCGGTTCGCCTCGTGTCAAGATCCGGATCAATTCGCCCAGATTAGCTAAACGGGTTCAGGTATCACTTGCTTTTTAATATATTTTTTTTACATAGATCTGTATTTGTATAAATTTTTGTAATTTCAATTCTGTCGAATTTCAGATAAACTCGAGTAGGAGAAGCATGTCTACCTCCTCAAGGAGAAGCTTATCATCGGATAGCATGGCGGTGGTGAAATCATCGGACGATCCTCAAAAGGATTTCAGGGATTCTATGGTAGAGATGATTGTCGAGAATAACATTCAAACATCGAAAGATTTGGAGGAATTATTAGCATGTTATTTATCTCTCAACTCCAATGAATATCATCATGTTATAATTCAAGTATTTAAGCAAATTTGGTTTGATTTAGACAACATTAGGGTAGAAAAAGTAGTTGCTTGAGAAATCCTAGTTTTGAATATATATAGTACTACATCCTTTATAAAGTTATGAGTCTTTTGTACTCTTAACATTTTATAAGTGAAAGTACATGAATAACCTATTGAGAAAGTAAACTCTCACTTTTTTCAAGGAGAGGAATGGTGTTCATGTATTAATTTTAAATTAGTTATTGAAAATAAGTTTCATAAATATTAATTTCTGTATATACTAGGGATCATTTATTAATAAAGTTGATCATTTGTGAATAGTGTAATCTCTAAAGTTTTGTATGACTTGCATGAGGTATTTATCTTTGTATTGTTGTATTGTAACTATGAATGATGCATATTTGGAAAGTTTAAAAGGTTTTATCTTTTCGAACAATAGTAAGTTTACATCTTCATAAGAAGGGTTATAACAAATAAATTTCCTAATTAATGTGGACTTTTTCTAGTTATTTTGTAAATAAAAGTTTAAAATATTTAGTAGATTTTGGATCGAATAAAAATGATAAAGTATAGATTTTTTTAGAAAAAAAAATACTAAATATAGCATTTTTTTTATATAAGGTTAATAAAATTAGTAACAAGTCCCACCATATATTATGAGTTTCCATTACATGTATAGAAGTCTTTTTGGAAAGCGTGAAATGGTTGGGATATAGGAAAATAGAGTGTGGAGGTTATGAGTTGGAGTTATATGAGTTGTACAAATTCTTTAAATTTGTATCTTTGTTGAATTGTTTTTGTGGTCAACTAACATTATCTCAATATAAGTATGTTAACAACTCGTCGTAAAATTTCATGGATAAATGTTATGTATGCTAGTGATTGGACCACTTAATGTCTTGAAAATAATATACGGTCAGTTAGTTATATACTAATGGTTGGACTATGACCATATATACTATTGGTCGGATTTGTGCTACACAAATTTTATTTCTAAAAATACAAATTTTAAAAATATTTAACATTGTTGAATAAGCAATTCGATCATATTATTATTATTATTATTATATATATATATATATATATATAGAGAGAGAGAGAGGATCATGTAGGAACCTCTCTTAGAGTAGAGAATAGAGACTTATAATAGCCGTTGGATTAATATAGATGAACGTCCAAGATTTAACATTGTTTATGGTAATAATTAATGAGAATATTATATTATATTGCCTCTAATAGAATTATGATAAAAATATTTTAACGACCAAAATTTCTATATAAAATATAATAACGACCAAATTATGGTAATACATTATTTTCATATTGGGTCGTTATTATACTTTATAGAGAAAATTTGGTCGTTAAAATGTTTTTATATCATTAATATAGTCATCGTTAAAAATTTGTGGGTCGTTAAAATTTTATAGAGAAAAATTGGTGGTTAAAATGTCTTTTTCATATTTTAACTACCAAAACAAATTTTAACGACCAATCCTAACAAATTTAACGATCAAATTTCTTATAAAATTTATTAACGATCAAATTTCTCTATAAAATATATTAACGATCAAATTTCTTATAAAACACAAATTTTGATCGTTAATTTTTTTAATTTTTTGTTTGATTCTGGTCGGGGTTTTTTTTAATTCTGGTCGTTAATTTATAGTATTATACATATTAACGACTAAAAAAAATAACGATCAATCTTATAATATAAAATTAACGAGCATCCTTCTATATAAAAATTTACTAATCAATGGGAATCAATTCATTCAACGTTTATTTTTGAGATAGCCCAAAAATAGGATATTTGTTTTCCTAATATGTATAATATTTAATGATTTATTTGTGAAATTTGAACAATCATATGAATCTCATCTATGGAAGCTTATTATGTACCTTGCATCATGTCCGTTCAAATTTTAATCCAACGGATCTTAGAGGTTCCTATTCCCTACTCTAAGGGTGGTTCCTACCGGATCCTGACCCTATATATATATATATATATATATATATATATATATATATATATATATATATATATATATATATATATATATATATATATATATATATACTTTGATGAATATACGTTATTCGTTTATGGATTAAAAATCAATTTGTTATATTAAATATAAAGGAATTTGGATAGAGAGTTTTTTTTATTAAAGGGGAGGATCGGTGTCTTGATCCGCACATCTAGACGTATTTTTATTAAATGAGAAGGATAAGTAGTAATCACTTGGGGATAGCCCGCTCCTTACATCGCAACGTAAAAGATCAACTACACCCTCAAGAGGGTCAACTAATATAGTTAGTCCAACAAGAAAGTTAATAGCAAAACAAGCCCAAAAGTCCGCAACATTGTTCACTTCGCGGAAAATATGACGGTATTGGATACTCCGGTCCCTTTTGGAAAAGAATAGACACTGACGGACCAGACTGGCAAGGGGGTCACAACAAGACATCATTTTACCTAAGAGTGTGATGGCCAAATGTAATCCGATTGCAAAATCACCCTCCGGAAACCACACTCCCAAGCCAACTTTAATCCATGGTAAATGTCTCATGATTCCGCCATAGAAATGGTGTTGATACCATGGTTAACAACAAAATCACGTTGCCACTCCTCCATATTATTCCTAATAACTCCAGTTGCGGATGCATGACCATCGCTTCTTACTGAACCGTCCGAGTTAATCTTCACCACATTAGTTGGCGGTTGTTCCCATTTGATTTGAGTGATGCATTTTGTGCTGATGGGTTTGTTGGAACTGCTGGAATTCCAAGCTCTTGCATACTCCACGGCCTTCTCAAGTATAAACTCGTGACCATCCTTCCTCGGTGCTCATTGTTGAAAATTTTCTTGTTCCTCCATTTCCAGATCCACTAAAGATCTATAGCAAAAACGACATTTCACTCGCAAACACAATTAAAAATAAGGGAAGAGATGAGGTTACCTCGTATCTAAACCGAAAAGTGGTGGTCAAAAAAACCATTAGATCGGATGTTTGCATGGAGTCTACTCCACACTCGCCTGGTGTAAACCCAATCTCTAAACAAGTGTATAAGACTCTCAGCTTCAACGGGACACATCGGGCACCGGTCGACATCAATAAGATGTTGCATTTGTTTTTCTACGTTGGTTACTACGCCTCCTTGTAAGATCTTCTAGCAGAAAACCCGGACCCTTTTTTGAACCTTAAGGAGCCAGATCTTGTGATACACCATCAAGTCTACATTCATCATGGAATCCTCCTTTCTGAGCATTCGTTAGGCTGATGAGACCTTATAATTTCCGTCGGCGCTGCACCTCTAGCTGAGTTCGTCACGGGAAGTAGGCTCATAACCCAAACTCAAATTTTGGGCATCAACGATAGAAGGTGACAATGCAACCAACTTCAGCAATACTTTGTCCGGTAACAGTTAGTTCAATATTGCCTAGTTCCAGCCATCCTCTACACTCCAGAATTCGATGTGTCTTCAGTTCCTGAGATGGCCTTCGTTAACCGTATTTGTGAATTCTAGTAAAGGGCTCTCGGACAACCAAACATCTTCCTAAAAGGCAATCTGACTGCCATCTCCGAGGTTCCATTTGTGCCCCGAATACGCAAATTCTCTTATGCCTTACTTGTTACTAGTCCACACATGTGAAGAGGAAGAATGAGGTTGACCATTAATGTGAATATATTTGCTTTTAATAGTTTTGGTCCAAAGGCTAACATCGTCTTTAAAAAAATTTCAACCTAGCTTACTAACAATGGCTAGGTTGAGATACTTCATGGACTTGACACCTAGACCATCACAATTTTTAGGCAAACAAATCTCCTTTCAAGGTATATTATATACTTTTCTATTGACATTAGAGTGACCCTATATAAAGGAACGACATATCTTATCAACCTCATCACACACCTCCTTGGAAGGATCATGGACGATAGAGTAGATCAGGAGAGAGGCAAGCATTTCCTTGGTGAGAGTAATTCTACCGGCAAAATTGAGATTCCTCCCCCTCCACCCACTAATCTTGTTATTAATCTTGTCGAGGAGACCAAAGAATGTATTCTTGGTAATTCTTCCTTAGAGGAACGGAATCCCAAGATAGTTACCAAAGTTCTTTGTCACCTCTATACCACTCATTTTTTGCAACTTGTCCTGAGACTCAAAAGCAACGTTGGGAGATACATAAATTTTGGATTTCTGAATATTAACCCGTTGTCCAAATGCCTTACAGAACACATCAACACAATTCAGAATAACTTCCATTTGGTCTGGTGATGCCTCTACAAAGAGTGTCAAATCATCGGCAAAGAATAGCTGGGACAACTTCGGACCATCTTTGGAGAGTTTGATAGGCTTCCAAATTCCATGGTTGACAATCTCCAAAATAAGGTAGCTAAGTCCCTTAACACACAACACGAAGAGGTAAGGTGATATAGTGTCACATTGACGTATGCCTCTCCCGGGATAGAAATGTTGAGTGAGCTCACCATTCCATATAACTTTCATTTTGGTAGTCGAAACGCATTCCCTGATCATACGGTTCCATTCAACCGGGAAACCCGCCGCCTTAATGGTATCGGCCACAAAGACCCACATGATCCTATCGTAAGATTTTTTCCAAGTCCAACATCAGAATCATCCATATTTTCCAGTTCTCTTCCTTTTGGTCGAATAGACGATCTCCTAGATCAGCACAATGTTGTTCTGAATGTATCTCCCGGAAATGAAGCTCTATTAGGCCAGGCTTACTAGATAACTAATCACTCCATGTAATCTCTAAACTAGTACCTTGGTCATGATCTTGCAGATCACATTGCAGAGGGTAATAAGTATGAAATGACTAATGAACTTAGGGGTACCACGTTTGAAAGAAAACATAATAGAGTGTGATTAAGTCCCTCCAGGAATACATGAGTATCAAAAAAAATTCAAAACCTCCCTCCAAACAGAACTTCTAACAATGCTCCACTACAAGTGGTAGAAAACAGGTAGAAAGTCGTCGACTCCGGGCACCTTATAAGGACCTATGTCCTTAGTCGCCTTCCAAACTTCCTTTGCATTAATGCGCTTTGTTCGTTCCAAAAACGATGTATAGTTTTAAAATTTATATTACTTGTGATGAATACTGAAAACTACTTAGCGAACCCACAATGTATGGGTCATTTCGTAGTATGGTAAGTATTCCAGGGTCGAACACAAAGACTATGGCGAATTTGATTCGTAATTTGATCAATAAATAGTACAAGTCTAAGATAAGAAAATAGGGAGAGGGAGAAGGGTTAGATATTTTATATTTTGTTAGGTTTTAGGTGATTGTTGATCATAGGTCAATTGAACTAAGCAAGTCAATCAACTAAAACAAACAAGCAAGTGCTACAATAATATGGAGAAAGAGATCATAAGGTTTCAAGATCCTTGGTCATAGCAATGTATTCAAGATACTCACAAATTAGTTTGGTAAGATTGCTAAAAGATAGGATGCTATGTCAATGAGGATCTATCATGTGGGAGGTCTCAAGATCCTCTAGTTTCAATCCAAACTACCTATTACCGGGTAAGTCTCAAGGTAACAAGGACGGAAATTCAGCACACATTGGCCTCTCAACCTAACTAAGGGTCAAGCTACTCTTTATCGGGTAAACCAACACATCACAGTCTAATAGAGGGTTTTTCACCTCTATTACCTAAGTTTCATTTGTCATCAATATCCAAGGAAGAACATCATCGGGTAAGTCTCAATTCTAACTTAGTTTGCCAGACTAGAAGGATCTAACCTAGATTCAGCTCAATCAACCTTAGGTTTTACACAAATCTATAACCAAAACAAACATGCGAGCTAACACAATCATCATCCAAGCCATAATTAAGTCTCCATTCACCCTAGAATCATAAGGATTTGAGCCAACAATATACATGATAAAATGTGGAAAATAAAGAGAATAACACAAGCTATTCTGAGATTTAAAATGCAAGGAAAAAGAGATACAAACTTAACTTACTTAACTTGATTAATCTTCAAGCAACAAGGATACTAAAATCCAGTAACAGCTACAATTTCACTTGTCTTTTGATGCAGAAAAATGAAGAATAAAGGGTTTGACAATCAAATCTCCAATACAAGTTGGAACAAGATGGTAAAGTGTAGAAGAATGGTTTTATTCCCCACCTTCTAGAAAATAAAAGGTTGACCTAAAAAGATTATGAAAAGTGGTCAGATAAGTTGCAAAGATAAAATATCGGTCCTCCTCTTGCCAATCTCCGGGCAAGATTCAGGTAAAACCGGGGTGGTCAAGATTGGTGAGTTGTCAACTTCTTCCTTTGGTTTCTGCAAATCTGGACTTAAAGTGTCCAAACTATTGGCCCGAGATAGGGATTGAGATTACTCTCGACTTCATCATCTCGTCCACAATTAACTCAATTATTCTAAATCCCGGCCGAGGTTCTCTTCTTTCACTCAAGATATCACAGAAAATCATCGTTTACTCCTTAGCTCGATCTCTTGCCTTGCCTCCTCATGTGTGTGCACGCGCATACGTGCGTGCGTGTGCGGGTGTGCGTGTATGCGCGCGTTTTTTAAATTTTGAATTACTTTTAGTTAAAACTTCATGAAATAATGAAAACTAGTGTATTACCCAAGGCACGGGATTTTGATAAAAATATTATTTGTTATTATATTTCTTTAAGGGATTATATATAAACTATTTTTTTTGTCATTAAATAGAGTAGATAATAAGCAATAAATATTTGTACACTTTACATATAATATTATATAATACATTAATAAAATATCCAACCGTATAATAATTCATATTTTGATTTTTCTCCCCTTATTATACTGATTCATATGTTAATAGAAATATTACATTGGTAACATATGGTGTTAAATTAATTGTTATATATAAACTAATTTAAGAAACACAATCAATAATCAAAAAAGGTAATTGGAAGGGATGAAAGTCCTAAAATTTAGTGTGGATTTAATTAAGATTTTAATTGAGATGGATTTAATTAAGATTTCATTTTAATATTTTGTTAAATAATTTTTTAATGAATAAACTTAATTAATATTTTGGTGAGATGTGGGTCAATGCTAAAATAACACGTGGCAGTTAGCATTTTTCTGCGTGACACGTGACAAGGAGTGTTACTCCTATAATATGTATAAGATTACCCGTGCCATGCACGGGATTTTTTTAAAATTATTTGGAATATCATCCTATGATTCTTATACTTATCTATAAATATTTTAACAAACATACTGAGATATCAAATATACTTTAAAGTACTATAAACATTAACATAAAAAATAAAAATACCCATTTGAACGTGTACTCTTTTTTTTTGAATATTTGTTATCTATGATATTGTATTTATTTTTAAATTTATTAACTAACAATAATAAATAAATAAATAAAAATGTGATATATTATGGTAATACAAAAAGTAATTTTATAAGTTTTATTGTAGATAATGTGCATTTCTTTTTATAACATTAATATATATTATGTTTATAGAGAGTATAAGTACTAACAAATTAATATACGTTAAATGACTAAATTAAGAGTTCTACTATTAAATTGATAACAAAAAAAAAATATGAAGATCACTTTGAAGGACATTAGACATGATCCAAGCGACAATGCATCATCGTGATGATATCTCCACCATGCGTGCATAGGATACCAGGTTTAGTAGTAGCCTCAACTATCACCATGGTCACAACTACCAGGTTTAGTAGTGTGTTAAAATAAATTTAAATGGCAAAAAGAAATCACCAATTTCAGAACATCATATCTTTCTAATATTATTATATTTTTTTATAAATTAATTTAAATTAATTTGTTTTTTTGGTTAGAATATTTGTTATACTTTTTAATTAACTTGTTGACGACATTTTACTAATTCTAAAAAAATACCGATCTTTCTAAGATCATTGATTTTTTTTTTACTAACTTATTTAAATCTATGACTTAATTAAGATTTGATTTTAATATTTTGTTAAAAAAAATTTAAATGAATAAACTTAATTAATATTTTGTTGAGCTGTGGTTAAATGCTGAAATGACACGTGGCAGTTAATATTTTTCTGCGTGACACGTGGTAAGGAGTGCTACTCCTATAATATATATACTAGTGTAATACCCGCACCTTGTGCGGGTTTGCGTTTTAAACTTTATTTTATAATATATTATTATTTTGTATTTGTATTTTAACCTTAGTAAAAAATATTTGAACTTTTTTTAAGAATATTAATAGTTTTAACAATATTATCAAATTTATTAAAATTTTTATAATTTTTTCACTAAATACAAATTTTGATTAAATGGAACTACGATAGTGACAAACAAAAAACACAATTAATTTTACGAATGAGATTTTAAAACTTTAACCGATAAATTAAATATTAATTTGAATGTAGGTTGTATCAATTTTATTTATAAAGAGGTTTAAAAGGAGAGGCCGTAACAAAAAAAATATTCTAGGTAAATAAATTTTTAAAAAGATTTTGTTGAGCTTTGATAATAATTTATATTAACAACTTAATAATAATAATAATAATAATAATATATAATAATAATAATAATAATAATAATAAAATTTTTATTAAAAAAATCCGATTATGTAAATCCATTTTTTAATAATCTAGATAAATAAATTTTTAAAAAGCTTTTGTTCGGCTTTGATAATAATTTATATTAACAGTTTAAAATAATAATAATAATAATAATAATAATAATAATAAATAAAAAAAATTATTAAAAAAATCTGACTATGTAAACCCATTTTTAATAATCTAGATAAATAGCTTTTTAAAAAGATTTTGTTGGACTTTGATAATAATTTATATTAACAACTTAAAATAATTGACTTTTTAAAATATTTTTTTATGCTGCGTTAAATCTGGTGCTGACACGTGGCAAAGAAGACTCTCCTTTAATACATATAATATAAGATAAGATTACGTTTCTTTAGTTAAACTTTCAAAATTAGATATATAAAATTTGATTTTACCGCCATTTGATTCTGAAAATTAATATAGGTCAGTCTATCTTATCCCGAATGTGAAATATTGTAAATTATGTTTAATTATTTTTCTACAGTTCATTAAACTTCCAATATTTTTATTTTATTTACTTTAAAAATATCTTAAATAATATATTGATTGTAACATTGACACCTTTAATCATTAGGATAGATTTGCTAAAATCGATATGTGTACGTTGCTATATATTATTAAATTAGGTGCCTGTGCAGAATTTTCCTACTATTAATTTCCCCAATGAAGAAATTGTGTAAGAAACAAAGTTTTGAAAGATAAGTTCTTATAGAAAGATTTGTTACAGCCTTACAGCAACGTGAAAAGTACGTTGACATGATCCACAAAGCTGCACATTTGCTTGCTGAATGCTAAGTTATGACATGCGTTGTCCTCAACCTAATTTTTTTACTATGTATATGAAAAAGAAGATGAAAAATGAAATAACTTAACACCAAAACTAACAAAGACAAAAGATACATTTGAGAGGTAACTTAATCACTTTTCGTTTAAAAAACAAGACCAGGGGTACCCTTGATGTGAATGGTTAGACTGTTGGGGTATTTATAACTTTTTGTAAATTTTAATTTAAGTACACCTTAACAACCGTATCTCACTACAAGCTAGAGAATGAATTTGAATAAACATAGCTATAGTTTAGTAGACTAACAAAAAAGACATTTCACGACCGCTTGTAAAATGTTTCATATACGAGAATTGGCCGGATAATCAATTCTCATGTTCTATCTCTTTTTCAGTTGTATTGTAATTATAACTCTAACAAGATCATTCCGATTACTTGTAAACTTGCGTAACTTAATCACCTTACGATAATAGATCTGATATATCATAGACATACGTCTCAAAAAAGGGAATTCTCCAAGCTTTATATACTTGTACAAACTAAGCGATCTAAATTATGATTGATTTACGTACGTAATTTAGTGTTTAGCGTATGTTTTTCTTAAAATGAAATGAAAATGTGTTAATGTGTTAAGGACCTCTAACATTTTATTTTAGTCACTTGTTCTAAACAAGTATGATTTTTGATTGATTTAGTAATATTTAATTTTAAAAATAATTCTCAATAATTTATACGCAACTTTGATTACCATATTCATAATGAAGTCAAGTACGTACGAAAGAATAGAATATGGCCCCATACATATACCACGCATGAGATATATTTCGATGTAAAAAGTTGGTTTGAAGGTGCCAAACTTTGTCTTCCAATAAAATAAACCCTATTTATATAATTTTCTCTCAAATAACTCAGCCTTTGAGATGATCGACAAAGGTACAAGTCTACAAAAAGTGCTTAATTTGAATGCATTTCACTCAAAAAGCTAAGAAGCATACTAGAAAAAGAATGGCTTTTTGTATTTCGAACCTTAGAGTGAGGGGTTGAGTTGAAGAAAGTTGTCGGTAATTGTTAACCAAAAGGATCTCTTTTCATATTTTTATGTCTTGTCCTAACTTTCAAAGGCCCTATTCAATATTTAAATATGTACACCAAAACAAAAGATAAAGTAGCTTTGGGTATTTCAAAAGTTAGATCGATAGTGTATATATTATACACACACATATGTGGTACATGGGTGAATATAGTGGTTGGATATGAAAGAAGCATGCACCAAAGTGCATGTTATTCTTTGCTCGATCTTGTACGTGGGAAAAGATTACAAATTTTCCAAAAGATAGTATCTTTTTTATTATTAATTTAAATATAAAAATATGATTTATTAAGATTTCAGTGACAAACTTTATTGTTCGCACGGCGTTTAATTTACTAGTTGTACAGCTTAACGCAAACTGATTACGTTGAAAAGAACCAACTTCAATGCAATCTGATTATATTGAAATAAATAAAATTTTAATACAGTAAGCCATCAGTCTACGTTAAAGTTTCATTGGACTACATTAAAATTTTAAAATTCAAATAAGACGGGAAATTAATGAAACAGTAATTTCGGACGCAATTGATTAACGCTAAAGTCGGGAAAAAAATATTATGCGCTTATTTTTTACCAAAGTTATCCTGATCCAGAAAAGTATAAATTTCACTGAATTTGGTTATTTTGAAAAAAGTTTGAGCTAATATACACGACATGACAGAATTGATGACATATATTTGGGCGGCTAGTTAGAATAAAAGAGCTATTATAAACATCTTTATTATCATCATTATTATTGTTAGATGTCTCATCAATAATTGAAGAGTAATTAAACAGTTTCAAAATTGGTAAAAGAAGTGTGGTTTCACAATGAGGGAGTTCATTGAAATAATTAACTGAATGTGCTTTCTATTATGAAATCAATAATTTAAAAATGATGAAAATAGAACTAATCCACTCTATGCGGCCTACGAAAATCAACATAAAAATCCTGAAAATTGAATGGATAAGGCATAATGATGAAAGAGATAAATGAGTTAATATACTCTTTTTACATCAGAGATTGAATTTATGGACAATGATACACATACACTGAGTGTAAGATTGCATTTTTGTATATCTTTTTACACACTCATACCTTAAGATTTTTTTTAAATAGTGTTTTACTCTTGATTAACTTTTGTAATATTAATGACCACTTTTTTTAAAGTAAATTCTTTTAAAAAAATACAACAAGAATGTCTAGGTTTTTTAGAGAGTGTTTTCATTCTATCTGTTTTAGGATTATTTGGTTAGTCACTCATAATGAAACACAAACTAATGATAAATAAAATAAATTTACTTTTATTTATGTTTCGTTAACTTAAAATAATAATAATATCTTAATTTAATTTTGTATTTATATGCTTAAGCTTTATTTTTGATTCCCGATTAACAAACAAAACAACCACTTATAAAATTAAATATTACATATCTTTACTCATTAAATTTTATTAACAATAATAATTCAATAAAAAAAATTTATAATTTATATAATAAAATTTTACATCGAAGTAGAAGGTATGTGGGCAACAAGTTGTGCCGTCAATCCTTTCTGAATAGAAACCCCGATCCTCATAAACATTACGTATGAAGACCTATGCGACACAATATTACAATGCAATATTCGTTGCACTCTCTTGGGGAAAAAAATATAATTAACAAAATAATTGTAATACCTTTTAAAACTGATAATTTATTTGTATGATGTTCGATTTATTGGATAACATAATACTTGTTTTCTGAGTTCGTGAAAAAAATATCAGCGCAATTTTTTGCGCCAGCGCACGCCGCAAACATATAAAAATAAATTTCGGATCCAATAAAAAAAATGCGGCAACACTTTCGCCAACGCAAGCCGTTGACGCATGATTCTACCTTGAAATTAACGTTGATTTTATTCACTTATTGAAATGATTTTATATGCAGATATCCTTCGATTGTCCGACACTTTTTACGTCGTCGCATTGTGACGATTTTCGTTTATCCGATAATTCTAATGTCACGTAAATAATCCGCACCTTTTACATTATCAAATATATAAATAAAATTTTAAACAAATTCAAAACTAATGATTATATAGAGAGAATTGTCCAACAGGAATTATTACATACAAAATAATTTAAAATACAAAAAGTAAATGATGACACGTGTGAATTTGTTGTTGGAAGTGTAAAAACACAATATTAGTTACACCTAGTGTAAACGTACATTTGTCTTGAATTTATGCCCTTCACAATTATATATTTGTGATCAGTTAGGAGATAATTATATTTAATAGTGCATATTCTTAAATTAACTTTTTGATTCGTAGTTTATGTAACATCCCAAATCTGCGGGATTCGGAGCGTTACTGGGCGAGACTTCACAATGGGTTCCGACCCTTAGCCTGACAACAATTTCACCGGATCTTCCAACATGACACAAATAAAGGCGAAAACTTAAATATGTTTTTAATGTATGCAGAAATGAAAAGTACGAAACTACAACTTGGAAACTCAGCCGAGTCCTCAAAACAACATAATCTGATACAAGTTTAAACGTACAACAATATCCATAAACAATAACATGAAAACACGACTCAAAACATCCCCGTCCTATAATGTACGGGGACCCCGGCTGTCCACTCCTCCACCTCACTCGGCGGCGTCCCTAACCTGCAAGTCATCTACATGTACGGTTTAAAACCGTTAGCTAATATTCTAGGCATTAGAATAACGGGAAGGCACAAACACATATAAATCACAAAACATAAATCACACAAGTCCGATTTATTATCTTTATATTCTTAACTCGTATCCCGTTCTATTTCAACTTCGGTTGTGATACGAGACCCCAATGGTCTCGCCCCGGTCCCTATTTCCGGCGAGGCACGGTACGGATGCATCTGTCCGTCTCACCCACACGGCTAGTCACCGAGAACCTCCTAGACTCTCGCGAGAGCTAGGCAGATGATATCACCGCCCGTTATCATACACTTAGGCCAAAATTACATATAAGGTCGGCGGTCTTATTTTACCGGTTTGATAATTATAACAAGTACGTAAACACACACCACCAAACACACATCATGCTAATACGTAAAATACGAGCTAAGTAAGTCCGGAGACTTACCTCGTCACCAAACCCAAGTCAACCACACTCTTGCTTCCTTAAGGAGGAAGCCCACAACCTGCTCACAAGAGATATGCATATCAATACATACTCACACTCAAGAAGTCTTAGACTTCACTCTAGTGATCTACGCAAGACCACCCAACCCTCAAACTAGGAAACGCATCCTAGGTCCCGATTACTCATCACACTCTCCACACATGCAACATCCCACAACAGTCCATAATTCCACAAGAGAAAAACCTCAACCAAAGAGGCACAAGGTAGCCTAGAAGGACCATGATGCTCACATGCTCATATCCATCACTTACATCGAGCCTTAAGGGCTCCTAGGTTCACAACCACTAAGTGGCATTCCAAGCTACTCTAGATCCATCCTAGGCATGCTACTAACATGATTCAACATCAATACTAAGGAAGGAACGAAGAGGAAAGGAGATGAGGAACCTACTGTTGCCGAAACCGCAGCCGCGGAGTCAAGCCGGCGCCCCTGCGGACACAGGAGCCGCCCCCGCGGAACAAGGAGCTGCACCCGCGGAGGACTGCGTCGCCTGCCAGGAACCGCCCCCGCGCCCGAGCCACGCCGCACCCACGGCCGTCTGCTGCCGCCCCCGCGCCCGAGTCACGCCGCACCCGCGGCCGTCCGCTGCCGTCCGAGCCGAGTGTCTGCCGCCGCCCCTGCGGCCGTGCCGAGTGGTCCGCCCCTGCGGCTGGCCGCGCCCGCGGTCCTGTTGAGCCGCCCCCGCGGGTTCTGCGCAGAACGTCGTCTTCTTCGTCTTCGACTTTGGATCTTTGGCTCCAAAGTCCTTCTTCTCTTGCTGGATCTTCTCCAGACACCCACCACGGTTCTTAGGCACCTCTATTGGACCTAAACGAGCTAAGAAACTAGACATGCACAAGGTTTGAGTGAAAACCTCTCCAAGCTTCATCCATGGCCATGGATGAAGGAGGAAGGAAGAAGAAGGGAAAGAACAGCAAGGAAGAGGGGAAAGGAAGAGGGAGAGCTTACCAACAGCTGAGAATACCTTCTGTAGTCCACAACTTGGATCTTCAACAACCATGGAGAAGAGAAGAACAAAGAGAGGAGAGGAGTTGAGTGAAAGAGTGAAGTAATGTGAGGAAAGAGCTAAGGTAGGAGAGAGAGAGAGAGTCAAAGGTTGAAAAGGAGGTGTGGGGACCAAGGGGTCAGTTGACCTCTTGTCCCTCACACGGACCGAGGGGTCGGAAATGACCCCTTGTCATTTTCAACCCGGAACGAAGGGTCGGAAATGACCCCTTGTCATTTTCAACCCGGAACGAAGGGTCGGAACGCGGAAAAAGAGGAAAAACGACGTGTCGGCTCGGGATTTTCTTAAGAATAAATCCCGGCTCTCGGCATCTTGGGATTACGGAAAACTACAAGGTGATCTAAGTCCGGAATAAAATTAATAAAATTCCGGACGTTACAGTTTATTTGTTTATTTGTATTTTATTTAATTTATAAATTACGAGTTTAATTTTTGCGTGTTTACTTGATGATTGATTTATTTCTTACTGAGTTTATTTGGGTTTATAAACCACCCAAAAATAAACTTATTAAACCAAAGTTATTTTCATCCCGATATTCATTGTTTATCTCTAGATATTTCACGTTATTAATCAATATTTTTAGGGGCATAAGTGTCTTTTGAAGAAAAATAAACCTAAGAAAAATAAACTTAAAGTAAACAACTTTATATAAGTTATTTATGTAATCCCGTTGAAAAATAAACCCGAAAATAAACTATAAATTCATATAAACTCATTTAGTTTATAAAAATGAAAATAAATCAATCTACAAGTAAACATGCCCTTGATGTGGTCTTCTCCTCCTCCTTCTCCTATTTCGGATTTGTGTTGCACGTCATTCTCTCTCAAAGGCTTTCTCTATTCCATAATTGTCAATGTTTCTCGCCGGGAATGTCACCGCCGCTCGCTTCTCACCGGGACTGCCTCGTCGTAGTTTTTGAACAACGTGTTGCTTTCATGGTGCACATATTGAGTATTAAGATTGAGTAATAAAAATTGAACATTACGAAAATTGAGTATTATGAAACTTTGGTAATTGAGGGATTTCAACTTGGCTAATTAAGCCCAACACAAACGAACCGTAGAGCAGGGTCATGTGCGTACGAGTGCACATATTCATTAGACTCAAATTTAACAAATAAGTCCAACAAAGTTCCTTCGTAAAATCTATAAGAGGAAATAATTTCCATTTTAGATGTGAAAAATTATTATCATACGAATAATGTGTAAATATGAATATTATAATCTAATTAGTCCAATCTCCACATTAAATGGCCTATGAACTCGTACACTTAAAACACTTAATTGTATCATTGATATAATAATCTTGTCCATAATCTAATCTACCATACAATATAAAACATAAGTGAATAAGGCTATATGAAGCAGTCCTTACATTTAGTCATTTTATCGTTTGACATCACTACATTAAATCACATAAAATTTCGTCATCTTTCGTTCTCGCAATAAATCGCATATCTGAACAAATTTTCGAAGATCATTTTCGATTTAAATTGCATATTCTATAATTACAACACGTATACTTATGTTCAATTAAATATTCATTTTTATTATTCACAGCTCTTTATATAAATTATAAATGACGTAATTTTAATCATTAATTTTGTTATTATTTATTATAAGTTTTCAGTTTTTATATATACTTGTTTCTTATTTTACATTATATTTACGGAGTATTTAAAATTATATATTTTTTATATTAATATTGAGACGTGATTAATTATTAAATATAAAATAAAATAATCAATCCAACTAAAAGCACGAAAAATAAAGAAAGCAGGTCCGAACTCCGCATGTGCCAAAAATGAATAGTAAAATATATTTGAAATGTCAAGCACGATTAATTACACCCACAAGGTCACAAACCATGTTTTATTTTTTATTTTTTTTCAAATTTAGTTTAGTGAATGACGAAGAAAAAAACAACGTGACAAGCGATGATTTAGGGATTTGCTTTATCAAAAGTAAAGTAATTCCAAAAAGTCAATTATATAGATTCTTGTTTTAATTGTGATGTCTAACCCAAAAATCACTCTTATCTCCCCAAATTTGAATTCTGTACGTAAATTTATTTAATTTTAGCAATTTAAATTATAAGTTGCATGTGCTGATTAACTACTCTTTCTTCAATTTGTTTTCTTTTTAGCATTTTTTTTATAAGATTTCTTAACTAAATATACGTCTATGATATGGAAAAAGCATCACTAAATTTAGCTTTTTTAATTAAAATTTTGATTTTTAATTGACTATTTGTTTTATACACAATAAGTGGGATTAATATCCCGATAAGAGGACTGATACAAATCCCACAAATTCTGTGCCCGTCCTAGTCCCGTCTCGATCCTGGTGGTTTTTTCATCTAAAATTTTTAAATTTCGTCCCGTCCCACCAAAAATATTACGGGACGGGATATGAGCCTTACCTTCCTTGTCTCGCAAGGCCCGTCCCGTCCCGCATATATTAAAATTTAAATATAAATTAAATAATTAAATATATAAACATAAGAAGTAGTGATCATTATGTAATTTTGTTATTATAAATTAACAATTGTCTAAATTCATTTACAAAGGCCAAGGGCGAATTTATATTTTATTTTGGATGTTTAGACTAGACATGTTAATTATGTTTTGTAAACCTTGTTGCGAAATTCTATTTTGACGTTCTACGTTTTAAGGATATCAATGAATATATGTGTAAATTGTTAATTTTAAACCTAAAAGGCGAAAAGAATGTTTACATTGATCATGCGGGATTAGTCCCGTCCCGTCCCGGTCCCAATCGGGATAGGGCCCAATGATTTTTAGAAAGAAAAAAAACTCAAGACCCGTCCCGGTCCCGTCCCATATATAATGGCCGGGATGAGACGTAGAATGACCTTAATCCGTCCCGTCCCGTCATATGCCCAGCCCTATCCGATAAGACAAAATTTATATGCCACTCACGTATAGATAGTTAACGGTGAACAACTTTCTCATAACATATATACCTTCCCTTCAATGCAAATTAGGCCAATTTCGGAATGACAACTTGTAGTTAACAACAATTCATACAAATGAGAACAATATCTACACGAATCTAATTCTAATACAATATTAACTTCAATTTCAACGAGTACAAACTTTTATCATAAAATCAATTAATAATAAAAATATATAATCCATACAATTTACATAATAGACTCGAATGCATATTTTTTCGGTGTCCGTACAAGTCATTAAAGTCGGAATCTTATGAAATAATATTATTGTCGGGTGTCAAAAATAAAAATAGTTGAATATTTGATGACACATATTGGTAACAGTATAAAGACTACTATGTAATGGTCCTAATATACTATTATTGTATAGTAAATAAATTTGTCATTATTGTGTATACGTGTACAATATATTTGTATTGGGAATGGGATGACGGTGGCCGGTGGGTCTAACAAAGCCGCAAAACGCCTTCAACAATTTTTAAATTTCATTGTCTCCCTAGCTACTTCTATTTATTACCCATATTATATAATATTTTAATATATATTGTTAATTTGTTAATATATACATATATTGAGACTAATATCATTTGTAATGGTGTTTAGCATATTGTAATTACGGAGGATAGTTTTACTAACATCCAAAAAATATTCGAATTATGACTTAAAAAATGGGTGAAAATCTCAGAAAAAAATAAAATCAATAAAATCAATCGACAAATGATGGGTGTAGATCCGGACTGGATACGAAAATTGAACCGGAAATTACTAGGCTGTTAATTTGGTCCAGTTTCAGCAGAAACCGTTGGAACTGAACCGGAATTTGGCGGTTCGGTTCGGTTTCTGTGCTTATTTGTTAGAAAAAGTTTAGAACCGGACCGTTTTATACGGTTTCGGTTCCAAGTAAATAAAAATAAGGGAATCGTTTAGGAACCGTTTAAATACTGTTCCAGTTTCGGTCCGGTCCGGTTTCTGTGCTTATTTGATTTTCAAGGCTTTTTTTCTCCCTTGAGACTATGAGAGGGTCAATATGTATATAATTGTGATATTTTGGTTATTTTTGTAACCTTATATTGGACAATGAGGTATGTTTTTATATGTTTCTTTCTAATTTTTCACTTTTCACCTTCATCAATTATTCAAACGGTTCCAAACTGTTCCGGTTCAAGATGGTTCCAGTTCTGTACAGTTTCAGTTCCAAACGGTTATTTTTGTAACCTTATATTGGATAATGAGGTATGTTTTTATATATTTCTTTCTAATTTTCACTTTTCACCTTCATCAAGTATTCAAACGGTTCCAAACTGTTCCGGTTCAAGATGGTTCCTGTTCTGTACAGTGTCAGTTCCAAACGGTTTTGTACGGTTCGGTTCAACCCGGTCCAGTTCCATACGGTTCTGAAATTTCTTAAACGGGTCCGGTTCAAAAAACGGTTCCTTAAACGATCCGGTTCTATACGGTTCCGACAAAAAAAAGGTAACCGGACCGTTTACCCTAAGCGGTTCCATAAAAAAAACGGTTCAAGAACCGTTAAAAGCCCTAGAAATTACGGTCCTAGACCGTAGTTATCAAATCTAATACTGACCAGACCGTTTGTTTAACATGTTTTTTTTTAAAAAAAGGAAGTGGATACAATCTTGATTTGGATTGAACCGTATTTAACCGATATAAAATATATATATATATTTTTATTTAAAAAAGAGTCAATACGGTATAGACTGCATTGTACCAAACCGTTATAGTTTGATCATGGACCGTTACATACATAAGTGTGACGGTCCGGACCGCTTGCGTAACATAATTGGGTGACTACTTTAAGCCCGTTCAAGCAATCATCCAAGTCAATTACGCAATACATCAAGAGTATCTTAAACTTTGTAAATTTAATATTAAAAATTACGAAAATACAACAAGTTTATTGTTTTTTTATGTCATAATATTATATTATAAGCAATTTTATATCTTACTTAATAATATTATTGGTTTTTAAAAAATTATATTTGTACTATATGTACACAAATGCTTTAAAAAACTATTATAATTTTTAATCACTCACAGATAGACCAAATCATGAAATATAACCAATAAAATTAACAGGTGGGCGATATGACAATTTCTCACCCGCCCATCACACAATATTGTCATTTGAAGTTATGAAAGATACGTACTCTTATATTCTTCTCATGAAAATAGAGGTGGGTAGAAATAATGGTTTGTTTTTTATCTTAAAGTTTCGATGATCCGATAACAATATATCGTAAAAATAATTCCTCACGATTCGAATCGGTTTACATATATATTTTTCTCAAGAAAAAACACCTTTTAATATTCTATTTATAATTACTTTTTTTTAGATAAATGATAAGCCGATTTTTTGAATAAATGATGTCGGCTTATAAATCTTAGTGAATTGAATAATTTATAAATAATTAAGCTAATAGTACTAGTTTATATTGTGTATACAAAATGGTGAAAATGCCTTTCATTTACCTAAAAAAAATATTCTAAAAAAAAAAGTTTCTCCTAGATTGTCTCCTCTCTCTGCCTCCCTCCGATCCAATCCAATCTTCAGACAGTTGAGCATCTCGATCACCGGAGGCGACCATAGTTGCGCCGCGTCTCCAATCTCCACCTCCATTGCATCCCTACAAACCCTAATCGTCGTCGCATTCTCCAATCTTCACCGTCGCACCGTCGCCGCCTCCAATCTTCACCACCGCGTTGCATTCTTTGAACCCTAATCGCCGCTGCGCTGCGTCCCATAGATCCGTCGAGTTTTGATTCAGGATGTTAAATCCAATTTCAACGCTTCTCTTTCGAAAAAGAAGCAAGGAAGCATTGTTGCTCCTACTACCGAGAGAAATGTAACGGCGAGATTGCCAGCACCGACACCGACAACGACTCCTCTTCCGGTGAAGAAAGGGGATTGTTTGGAATCAATGGACAGTTGCGATCACTATGATGGAGAGTATGTCATAGATGATTCTTATCCGTTGTACAAGCCAAGTTCATGTGCACTAATCGACGAACATTTCAATTGCTTTGCCAATTGTAGGACTGATAATCGCTACTTCAAGTATAAATCAAAGCCCAGAGGCTGCAATTGATCTTTAATTATTAGTGTAGTCAAAATATATTCTCTGATCAAATACTAATTTAACTTAGATCTGATGGGTTGTAATTTGATTGGTTCTCCATCCAAATGCTTTGACTAGATCTTGATCTACAACTTCTGTTGTTTCCTTCTTTGGATCACGCACATTGATACTTGTGAAAACTACATTTGATGATGAATTTTAGGTTGAATGGAGCTAAAATGTTGAGATTATTACGTGAAAAGACTAAGGAAACTCTTAGAATAGATATGATCGCCGAGTCTGCTGACAAGTTCAAAGGTGCAAACTTCTTGATTTTCAACACAAGCCATTGGTGGACTCATTGGAAGACTTCAATTTTTTTTTATCTTTGTTCATAATATAATTACTCTTATTTGTATCTCATCCTTCGTCTTGCATTAATCTTGTATTTTACATGTGTTTAGAAATTTGGGTTGAACGACACTGTCTATTTATAAATTTAGTTTCTTGAGTTTCCTCTCTATGTGATGTGGATATTGCTCCCCTTGCACCGAAGCCACCACCAAACTGCAATGAGTATTGTATTTTCATGAACTAAGAGAACTACATCAAGATTACACTTTTGCACAACTGAGAGGCCCGAAACATTGTAACGAGAAAGTAACCATGTATATTACATACGACGCTAAAATTGAAAGATCAACTGAGCAATTTATGGCACACTAGTTCCAAATAACACAATCTACTAGTATGTAAAATTGGGTATGTAAATTGGAATTGAGTAATTGATGTTGGGTACGTGAAGTTGGGTAATCGAATTGGGTAACCATGCAAGATAATTTATGATCCCGTCACGAAATCAAATACTTTAATGGATATAGGCTTGGACATGAATCAAACGAATGGATACGTATATCGATCAAAGACTAACCTTTATCCGTAGGTGTCTTCATTGTAAATCGAACGAGTAGACGTAAGCGTATTCTCTTCCTTGATCCTTCACTTTTAGTTAATCTCTAATGGATGATGATATTATCCTTAATTAAACCTCTTCTCTAATTGCTCTTTATTTGTGTTTTGGTCATGTTCATTCTTCTTTGTAATATTCAATGATGAAGTCATAGGCCACTTGCTAATTGTATCCAAAACTGCCACTTTTTACTTCTCACTTGGAACTGTCACCTTTAATATATATATATATATATATATATATATATATATATATATATATATATATATATATATATATATATATATATATATATATATATATATATATTAAATAGGAAAGAATTCACTTGGAACCTATTTCTGCGTAGGGAATATGAACCTACCGTCGTAGCCACACAATTCAGTTTATTGAGCGATTAATATTTTTTATTAAATAGGAAAGAATTCTATAAAATATTTAACAATGAATAACCAATAGAATATTATGTCGTCAAATACCTCTTACGTAAACTATTCATATCTAGACGCTTATTCTGGTCGGAATAGAAGTATTCCAACCGGAACAATGTAACAAAAATTCTACATCTGTTCGAATTTACATAATTTCACTCGAATTTACAAATAAATTCGATCAGATTTAGTTTTTTTGTTACATTATTCCGGTTGGAATACTTTTATTCTGACCGGAATAAGCCTCTGGATATGGTTGTCAACGGTTATTACATTACAATTACAAAATGTCAACGATTGTTTACAATACAATTACGGTCGGTCAATGGTTGTCGACGGTGCAATTACGGACTGTCCACAGTTGGTTGTAGTTGGTTGTCGGAAGTACGTAAGGTTATTACCCGACATAATTCTTGACCATACAATAAAAAAAGGGAAATTTTATTTAGAAAATTGTTTTTTTTTAAATTAATTTATTTTAATTTCACAATTTCAGTGTTACCCTAACAACTTTTTCCTTTTTAATAAAAGGTTGAATTGAAAGACGTCAACTAGATTTACATCTTGATACAGAGGATTGGTCACCCACCTAGAACCATTCCAGACCAAGACCAAAAAAATTGATCGGGTGGGGTTTGGGCCTGGACCAACTTCCCAGTCCAGCTCAGTCCTGGAATAGGTCGATTAATTTTGAAATGTCATGGATATGAAAGTCACCCCTCACCAAGTCACCATTGTTTTTATGTAACTCAAAACACAAGTTGTAACGTTTCATCTTTTATTTAAGGGGAAAGTGGAATGTATATTTTCGAAATCTAACTCCACCAACAATATAACATCATACGGAAACTAGTAAGGTATAAGTTTGGAGAAGTTGGGTCTAACCTCGACGTATAATCGGCGACAGTATTTTCTGATCCACTAATATACACACAATTACAGGAAATAAAATTTAACATGGCGTGTATCCTTGCAAAGTAAGCCTTCGTACATTCGAGTAGACAAGATACGAAAAGTAACGTTTCTAGGCTCATATGAATGAGCTCACACACACCTTTCTCAAATGAGCCTAGAACATATACACATAACCATCGTATATGCCTTCATACATTCGAGTCCAAGGCATCATGGCAACATCTTTGATATAGTAATGGTGGATGGAAGAACTCATGTTGGCGGAAGGCTACTACAAGTCTACAATTGTATCCCTATGGCCTATACCTCTGTATCTTAATGGTGTTGCTGTCGGTATTGAAAGAGCTAACATTATAAAATAACGATATTTATTATTCAAGATAATAAACTTTTTACATCTAAAGTTATCATTAGCGTATAAGATATGTGAATTATATGTTTTCAATTGATTTTAGAATGAGATTTCACCCATTTTAGGTAATGAGCTTAGACCTAACACTCATGTTTACTCGTACTTCGAGATGGACTAACAATATCATTGAATTTGAGTGCTCATAAGTTTTGGATCGTTATTATAACAATTAGTATTTCGTTCTAAAACCGTCAATCAAAAAAATAGTTCACTAACCTTATATATTTTACTACAACTTTATTTATTATCATGTGAAATAGTTTCATCATAACATGATCCATGTTATTGGGTTAGGCAATTCATGTGCTAGCAAATTACTTTTTTCCAGTTACGTGAATTAGTATTCAGTTAGTCGACTCCAGGCTTAGAATGGAAACGGGTCGGTTGACGGGTGGATGTACCAATTCCGCCAACCACCCATCTTATTCAAGTTGTCACCACCCCGCCCATCACCCACCTAACAACACTTCACCCATATTCCACCCACCCATCACCTACCGGGTGATCGGGTGGTTCGGGTGAAGTAGTCGGGTGTGAAGTAATTTTCTTCATTTTTAGAATTTTGAAAGTTATGACAATTTTCAATTTAAAAATAACACAAATCAAAATTTACTAAATCATGAAATATTGTGAAACATAATAAACCAACAACAAAAAGATTTCCAACTAATACAAACCAAAATGATGCAAAAAACACAACTTTGTATGCATACAACAAAAGTAAATTAACATAAAACAAATGAAACTTCTCTAAAGCTAGATATAATGATAAACTTCAACAACCTAACATAATAAAAAAAATTAAAAAATAATAATTAGAAAATCAAACTTAACCATTAATTAAAATTTGAATGTCAAAAGTATACATATTGGGGTACACACCTTCATGGCGGAATCTTCAACATCAACATCCTTCAATATAGTATCAACCTACTTGTGCAATGAACAAAAAAACCTATGTTATAATTAAAAATCATGAAAGGGAAATATTATAAGTAAAAAGAAGAAGAAGTTATTAGTATAATTAGATTACTCACCTACATAATTGCTTTCAATCCAATATTGCAAAAACATTAATGTCTCTACAATATCTCCATGAAATCTAGAACGATGAGGACTCACCACTCGCCGACCCATGCTAAAAACATTTTTCGAAGTCATAATAGATACGAGAATTGCCAAAATATCTTTTGCAATCTTTTGTAAATTTGGACACTTTAGATCAGTTTTCCATAAGGTAAGAACATCAAAATCTTTACTATTAGGTAATACAATTTCTTGAAGATAATATTCCAACTCATGACTAACACTAGCCTTCTTCTTCAAAATTTTCTTATAATGGCCAAAATTATTTTCATCATCATCAGAAAATTACATGTCTCTTGCCAATCAACCTAGAGGTTGAACTTACATATTCTTGATCTGCAATATCATCACCTAAGTCTTAATACTCATTAAAAAAAATATCCAACATCAAAGTTTTCACATTCTCAATCTCAACAAAGATCATCATATATCTTGTTAAAAAACTATTCAACACATTTCAGTTTGTCTCTTGGGTCTAAAATTGTTTCTATTGCCAAAACTCCACTTATAATCGACCAATACTTATCAAATTTCTCAAGCATATTTCTATCCATCTCATTGATCATCAAATCATCGATAGATTCCCATTTCAGTAAAGAAACTTTAACCAGACAAACCTTTCAAAGAACAAATTAGTTGTTGGGTAGTTTCTCCCGGAAAATATATTTTTCACCTTGTGGTGAATATTTAAGTAGTGAGAACGACGATGAAGGTGTCGGTGGAGCAGTGAGAACGTCAAAGACGGCATCGGCGGAGTAGTGACGACTATGTAGAAGGTCGAAGACGGCGTCGGCGAAGCAGTAACGACTCCGGAGAAGATCAAAGACGGCGCCGATGAGCAGTGAAAGGAGAACACCCGTCGGTATAGAAGGCAGATGCAACTACAAGGTGACAGCGAAGACTCAAAGGGCTAGAGAGAGACACGGGATCAAGACTCAAAACGGTTGTTTGTTTGTCAATTCTTTCCCATATTAGATATTAAGGATTTAGGGTCTTATATATTTTTTTTTATAATTTAAACGGGTAACGGGGCAGGTGGGTGACGGGGCGGGTGGTGGGTGGTTGTACCTCCACCCATACCCGCCCCACCACCCATCAATTTTACCCACCAACCGCCCACTACCCGGAATTCTTCGGGGTTTCACCCATATATTCGGGTTTTCACCCATATCCTAAATTTAAATATTAAAGAATATGGCCTTAGTTTATAATTACAAAAAAATCTCCCAACATTTATAATTACAGAATTTAGCATTGGCCTTGTGTAACTCGATTGGGTTTGAGCTTGTGTAACTCGACCTTGTATGAACGGACCTTGAGCTTGTGTAATTGGAAAGTGTCCGATTTTGTTAATTACAAAATTCAACATTGTATATTAAGTGTGCATTAACATTGTGTAATTGAAATTGTGTATTAACACTGTGTATTAAAATTAGGTTTTAAGTTTAACTTTACAAAACAACAACAACAACAATAGATTCCAAATTCAATTAATCCACCTGGTCAAAGGTGGATATGTCATCCAGAGTTCGAAACTCACTTAACCAATTCATCCTCACCATCGTCATTCACATTCCATATCGTTAATTACAATTAATGAGGGTTAAAAGGGAAAAAAATATATTTCTTATAAGGAGTGTTATTAAAAAAATAAATCGCTAATGATGATTAACGATCGGTAACCAACAATTATCGATCAAAAAATAAAATTATTGTTAATTTTGGTTAAAAAAATTAACATACAAAATAATATAAAAAAAATAATGTTCAAAATATCAAATAACGTTCAAAAACAATTAACGATCCTTTAATAACGGAAGGGTAAAATTAATGTTCAAAATAAAAAAAAATAACATTGAATAATATGACGTCCATCGGTGATTCTTATTCCTTACCATGACAAATGTTATCACGGCCATATGTATAGTGTCAATGAAGCTTTTTCGATCTTCAACATAATTGTGGCTTAAAGATTAAAAAATTAAATTATTTGTTCACCAAACTCATTTAAGATCAAAGTAGTTAGGGTTCTCGGTTCATTTGATCGAGTTGCTTGTTTACTTCGGATCGGGTTGCTTTAGGTCCTTGGATCGTTACAGGTCAATCTAATCGGTTATGTACATTTTATATTTGGGTTATTTTTGTTTTGGGTTAAATCGGTTTTAACCGGGTCAGTCTCAAAACTTCATATTATCTTATCGGCGGGCTTGGAGCAAGCAGATTGAGACGGTTTTTTCGGGTCGGGTTTAGTTTTGACAGCTCTAGGTAAAAGTGACTCCAGGGAAGACTCAAAGAACCCGGGTTAGCAAGGAAAAATGATAGTATGTCAAGTACTCTTGTAAATTGACATAGTAGCATTACTATAACTCAATGACCAGCCAATAATACACTGAAACGCACATGAAAATGCTACATTAAAGTGAAATTAAACTAACACTCAACATTCTTGCAAATAATCGCCCAAACTCGAATCGGAAAATTCTCAATTTGAAATAGATTTTCAAAAACATGTGAAAAGGTGGAATTTTGACAAATGAAACAGGAAGAAATAAGATTTAGGCTAATGAAAAGAGTAGAAAGAAAACATCAAGATTGGACAGCGATACTTCAGTATAGTTTTACAAGAAAGTTCAGCAAAACTTCAGCCAAGAAAAAAATAAAAAACAGCATCAGGAAAAACACAAGAAATAAAATCGTAGAGACATTCGGCAATTGGTGCGTTTTCTTTATACATCCAAATTACAGGTCATAAGTTGAAACAATGTACATATAAACATCCAACCAAACTGTAGTCACATACAAACATGATGAGCTTACAAGAACACTCTCTCTAGTCCCTACTGTCCTCCAAAAATACATTACCCTTAAACCGCTCCATGTGAAGACCCATCTTTAGCAGACATCTGAGGATCCTGATACCCAATGCCTTCTACTGCTCCAACGGTCTTGAATGCGCGGCGTCCGTGCACCGCCTGCTTCAGAGCCTTGTGCAGGAGCTGACTCCGGATATCCATAAATGACCGAAGCTTGCTCATCTTCGTCTCCACATTTGCTTTCACCTTGTGGGACTTGGAGGGTTTCACCTCTGGACAGAACCGGGTTGATCCGATGCTCTTAGACGTAGACGAGCTCGCTTCCTCATTGGCGTAAGAGTAACTTACACTCGAGTAGTTGCAGGAACCGTAAGAGCTCTGAGAGCTCATGTCATCATTGTTACTGTTGTTGTTGTTGTCTGTTCCTTCCTCTTCCAAGGTAAATGTATGTGGGCGAATGTTGTGAGAGGAGAGGTGGTAATCTTTCCATGTGGGAACTAAAGCTGAAATCTCTTTCTCAATCATCACAGCTATCTCAAATGGCTCCCAATCTGCTATGTCCAACTCATTTACCATTTCCATTGCCACATCCATGGTGGTATCATGCACAACGTCAAATGAGAAGTGAACATTCCGAACATTACCTGCAGGAAACGCCACAAACATTACCATCTTTGTGTTGAAATCTATCAAACGTTAAGGAATTGTGTCATACCATCAGAATCAACAATCTGCACTTTGAGGAAAATGCCCTTGTCCTCTGGGTTGACCTTTCCGGTGATGGTCATTTCTGTGTTCCTAATCGGATCATCCAACAAAAGAGGATGCTCTGATGATTCTACTTTCGGAGAATATATTTGAAGAGATGGTGAAGAAGCAGGCAAGGGTGCTTCATTTGTAGCAAGAAAAGAATCCTGCAATAGCTCATGGGCAGGTAGCCTTTTTTGAGCAACCTCCAAGCACTTCCCGACAAACTGCTGCGCTTTCATGTCTTGTATACGGTAGAAGGCATTCGGCTTCTTTCCCTAATACATGCCCAAGAATGTCAAGATATGATTTATGATTTAGGGAGGATAAGATATTCTTCTTGGAGAAACAACTATACCGAAATAACTTTCTTGTAAATCTGAGCTGTGTTTGAGCACTCGCTATAAGGATACTCAGATGAGAGCATCTCCAGCACACACATTCCGAAAGAGTATACGTCAACGAGTTCATTGTATTTCTCTTCATATAGCTCTGGTGCCATGAACTCTGGAGTCCCTAAATTATCCAAAGTACACAACGGAAATAGACATACATTAAGCTGCAGCCAACACAATCATAAGGACATTATGGCAAACAAGTCCTAAAACAAACCAATCACGCTATGCGCGTGAAGAGAGCCATGAAGGATAGCAGCTAGCCCAAGATCACCAATCTTGACTTGTCCAAGATGACCGTTGACAAATATGTTATCACATTTGAGGTCCCTATGAATCACCGGAGGATCATGGTTATGTAGATAAACAAGACCGCGTAGGATTTGCCTCGCCCAGTTCTTGATAGCTTGCATGTCAACTCGCTTGTACTTCTGCCTGTAACTAAATTTTGATACCACATTAAGCCAAACCAACTGATTTTCTCAATCCAAAATTCAGATGATAAATAAGTACTTACTTTCTTAGAGTACCGGAGCTGAACATTTCAGTGATGAAGTTAAATGTTCGCTTACCATTGTCAATCCAGGATGTATAAAACTGGATAATGGAATCATGCTTGAGATTCTTAAGGAGATGAACCTCGGTATACAGTCTTTGTATATCATCTGGGGACAAGAAAGCTTCATTAAGCATAACCTGGTTCCACGCCACCTCCATTCCAAGTACCTCGTCAAATGCTCGATATACGCTCTTCATAGATCCTTTCCCAAGGATTTCTCCAAACTGCTCAATGGCCCGTAAAATCAAAGACGAGCTTCATATGAATTCAAAGATCTAATTACAACTGGGAACTAAGAATTTAAGTTATTGTTTTCTTCAAATCATTATCTGCCAATCTTAAACATGTTTCCGTAGTATAATTTAGGTTCATGACCACATTAATAATTTATAAAAATTTCTAAGGATCATCATATCACAACTAATCATGATTCCATACTTCATATATTTTAGTATCTTCATATGTATTATTCACACTTCATAATTACAAATGTCAGGCTACGGGCTACCCAGTATCCACCTATAGCATCAGAAAAAACAAACAGAGCTTCCAATTTTTTTTATTAATTCATAGCTACACTTTTTAACATAATAATTTATTCTGTTTACTTGGATAAGCACTGGTAATTTTTTAAAGGATGCAGCTTTTGCTAAAAATCAGTTCTACTCCTTCACAGTTTCATAGAGCTTGAGGGAAAAAAATGCCACTTTCGGAGAAAAATTGCTTAAGAAAATTCAGACAGGAATTTAATTTCAACAAGACTCGAATTTCAAATGCATTACGGCACAAGAAAAATGAAGGATAGAAATTCTATTTAGAATAGAAAATCAAAATTCAAACAATTGAATTAGAAACTTACACGACCATAGCGACCAGAGGGATCGGTTTCGACATAATCCGCCATGTTTGAATTCTCCATGCTCGAAGATCAACACACAAAATTAAAAAGAAAAAGGAAAAAAAAAAAAAGGAAATTAAAGCCCCTTCAATCTCCAATTTCCTATTAGGGTTAATAAATATAAATCCCTAGACTCCAAAATTTCTAGGTCATGTAAATTATGAGGGGGAAAGGCAAATGACTACATGATCGACAGCTTTCCGTCCTGGTAATCGTAAGAGGAAATACCAGACAGAGACCAGAAGAGTCTAGAGTAACCAACAAGCCATTCCTACGATTGCAAAAGAGAGGATGTATGATTTGCAGAAATTAGATATATTGTACAGGTTTTAGTAATTTGAATATCGAAATATGAAGCAAAGAGACCTAAATTTTCGAGATATGATTTGTTAGTAGCGAAATTGCATGTATGAATACAAGAAATTTCTCGAAAAGATACAAAAGAGGAAGAAGACAGGGAAACTGAAAGGCAAAAATTAACGGAAGGGTGTAGAGATTAATAAATTGGGATTCCGGAATTGAAGAATATGTTGCCCAACTTTGGAATCACCATTTGTGTTGTTGAAAAAGTTAATCATAAAAAACTCAATAATAGAGATTCTTGTAATGATAAGGGGAAAGAATGATAGAAAAGAGAAGTATGATCGTAAAAGAGGAAGTGAGAAAGCGATCAAGACTGCTGATATAGAGAGAGAGGGAGAGAGGTATGAGCAAACGGTTACTGAACCTGTTTGGTCATTCTTGGGGGCGTTGGATGGGTCCCACCAGCAATTCTCTTTGTCCATTCTCATGTTTTATTTGTGGTCTCATTCTTCTCAATTTTTAATTTTTATTGTTCTTTGGCTCCATTGCGGTTTGCTCACTGCAAATCACGTAGGTGATTATCGAATGGACCGTATATTCATGGCTAGTCAATGTAGTCATGTGCATACAACGACTCTCGCACTATATTAAAGTCAGAGGATCTTGTGTTTCGTAAGATCATTATATGAATCCGGTAAACATAAACGAGTCTACCAATCTTATATATAAGGTTTAGTCTTTTTATGTAATTGACATGAAATATAAAATTGTCTCACATCAATGATAATACATTTTTTCTATTATCAATTGATCTTGGATTTGCAACAAAACCCAGTTTGATCATAATCAACAAACTCTTGTTTTCATGGAAATTTTTTTCAGGAGAAAATTGATTGGAAATGATTGTTTTTAGTAAGGATATATAAACATAATAAGGTGAATAAAACATATTTTTGGAATCTGCAGCCTAACAATCATGGGAACCACTCAAAGTGCAATACTCCTAGTCTGTTAGACTAATGCTAATTTGCTACAGTACATAAAAGAATGGTATTAATGGGGTGTGATTCTTTATGCACTTTCATAATTTACGTTTTTTTAATGTCATCTCTAGTTTTAATTTTGTATTTTTATTTATAGAATCTATTATCAGATTAATCACCTTATATTTATCGCATTTGTTAGGACTTTCTTTTGTACATACAATTAATTATAGTGCATTGGACCTGAAATGACAATAAAATTGATAACAATAGGTTGGTGATAAGGCACTAAATGACAATATAATTGATGAAGTATGATTGATGATCATAGTTGACAATATACTAATAAATACACAATTGATGACATCATAGTTGATTATAATATAATCCGTAAAGAAGTAAAGACATAGTTGGTGATAATAACATTTTTTTTTTTGATAAAACAGATTGCCATTCATCCGGGTCATCCCCATAACCACTTCACAAAGTTCATGCAGAAAGAAAGACGAGGAAATTAATAAAATGCGTCAGAAACCTCAGACAAACCTTAGCTAACCAATCAGCCAACATATTGTCACTTCGTCGAGTGAAGGACCACTTGCATTCTTCAAACTGGCCTTTCAACCTCCGAATAGCACATAAAATCATTCTCATAGGACCCTTGTACACACACTTTCCATTCTTCAAAGAAATCACCACTGCAGCATCAAATTCACATATTATCTTCCACCATCCTTTCTTACGTGCCAACGTCAAAGCCCATAAGATATCTTCGCCTTCCGTCACCGACATCTCCCTCTGCCCTTGTAAAGATCTCGTAGAGGCCAGCAACACATCCCCACTCCAGTTTCTTGTAATAATGCCTACCCCACGTATGCCTGACTTTTTGATTGATGCATCACAGTTCATCTTCACACCTCCAGGCAAGGGCCGCTCCTATTTAACGTCATACTAGAGCGCCTGCGGAGCCACAGTGGTTGTAGTTCCCGTTTCCATATTGAACTTATCTACCATATTTCATGCTTCCAACTTAATGAGACTTGGATTCCATTCTAACCCCTCGAAAATGACCCCGTTTCGAGCTTTCCAAATTGCACACATTAAAGACATCCACATTTGTAACTCAGTTTGGGAAGAAGAAGGAGTAGCCAACTCGAACCAGTGGATAACACTTCTTGCAGATGAGTCATATCTCTTGAAAGTACGCAAAGAATCCCACAAAGGTTTTGTATGTGGACACCTCATCGAGGCATGCATAGGCGTCTCATGCAACCACACCTAGGGCACCACGGATCAATCGGCACATGCCTCCTAACCAAAGACATCTTATAGGGAATCTCTTCCGAACATGCTCTCCGGGCAAAATTCTTGATAGTTGGTAACATCTTTATCCCGCAAATTAAGCCACCTCCAACTTCCCATCCTTCTACCACTCTTCGACAAACCTACCTCACTGGAAGAAGGATCACCTCGTTCATCCATAATTAATAGGCAGATTTCAAATATACAAACCATTACTAGTAAAAAACCCAATACGGGGCATCCTTAAATTTCACAACTGACCATAGGGATGTTACACACAATTTCACTGTCATCACCACCCAACACCTCATCTACCACATCAGCCTTCCAAGACTCCGTTTCCCAGTTAATCAGACCGATAACCCGTAAAGTATGTAGTGCGGAGGAAGACTTAGCAAGCGTCTTGAAATTATACGGGCGTGGAATCCACAAATCTCCCCACACAGACAATGAGGCACCGTTTCCGACGGCCATCACAAACATTTTGCGCAGTAATTAAGTCTCTCCCTCTCAAAAGGCTTCTTCAGGTGTAACTTGGTCTAAAGCCCTCACAAGCATTCAAAAAAGTTCCATGTGGAAAATACTTGGCTTTTAACAATCTAGCAATCAAAGAATTTGGACCCGAGACCAATCTCCATCCCTACTTGACTAACAACGCAATATTGAAACCTCTCATTTCCTGGAAGCCATAACCCCCAATATCCTTGTTTTGGCACATCCATTTTCAAGTCATCTAGTCGATCTTTCAGTTACCATCCTTACTACCCCACCAAAATTTATTAACCATGCTTTCAATATCATGACAAACCCTCACCGGCAACTTAAAACAGGACATCACCTAAGAAGGAATAGCTTGCACCACTGCTTTAATGAGAACTTTTTTCCCCGCTCCACTAAGCATCTTCTCCTTCCATCCCTTAGTTTCTTCCACACACTTTGCCTGACATTTTCAGAGATAGCCTTTTTTGACCGTCCAACCGTAATAGGTAACCCTAAATATTTCTCGTGTCTACCAACCTCTCGAATATTCACCAATTCTCTAATCTCCGCTCTTCTATTCTCACCCACATTGCAACTAAAGAAAGCTTTGATTTTGTGAAATTCACTTGTTGGCCTGACGTTTCTCCATAAAGGCAGAGGATGTTAACAATTTTTATGCTCTGATGGCAAGTCGCTTTCGCAAAAATCACGCTATCATCTGCAAAAAATAAATGAGAAATGTGGGGGGGGGGGGGGGGGGGCAGAAGGAGCAATCCGAATTCCTTGAATTCTTCCCGTCCTCTCGCCCTATCTGAACAAAGTGGAAAGGCCTTCTGCACAGATGAGGAAAAGGAAGGGGGAGTGGATCCCTCTGATGTAGTCCTTGATAACATGAATTATCGACCTAGTTTAGTAGAGCATATAGTTAGTTTTTCCTTTCCCGCATGCATGTTTTAGCCTTAAGTTGTGTTCTTTATACTTGTTTAATGCAACTTTGCGAGTATAGATGTCTACACACACTTTTGGTGTCTTTGTAGGTATTTTGGCGTGTTTCGGAGCTAAAACGATGCATTTGAGGATCAGGCCTCGGGATGGACGCTTAGGAGCAATCACGGGAAAGGAGGAAAAGACGAGCCAAGACGAAACGCACGAGATTGGAGCAATTTCGGTCGAGATCCACATGATCTCGGCCGAGATCCGAGATATCTCGGCCGAGATCCGAGCCAGCTCGACCGAGATCCCATATCAGAAGTTTCTGTCGAAGAATCTCGGTCCCCATCTCGGCCGAGATTTTTCACATTTGACCGAGATTTCTAACCGAGATTTCGTCAACGCTGGATCACGAAGCAAATCTCGGCCCCGACTTTCAAAAATCTCGGTCACCGACCGAGATTTTCGACCGAGATTCCTGTTCGCCGATTTATTTCGTTAATTTTCGGATTTGTTTTAGGGCAGCCCGTTGCGGGATATAAAAGGAAAGCCCTAAATGATTTCCGGGGGGTTCCCGTTTCATTCAAATTTCGAGCTCCTTTGGAGAGAGCTTTTTCCCCTTTTCTTCTCCCTTTGCCCTAGGCCATTCTCTCTTGGATCCACACGAGTTTTTTCCCCTTTTCTTGTTTATGCATTCTCTCTTGAATTGATTGTATTGATAATTGCTTCTTCCATTGAATTGCTTGGATTGATGATTGTTTCTTCCATTGAATTGAGTGGATTGATGATTGCGTTTGAAATGTCGATTGTTGGCTAAAACTCGTGTGGATCCAAGGTGAATTGAGATTCGTTACTACCTGGACTATGATGGAATTGTACTTATTGCTTGGTTCGAGTAGCTTTGAAATCCTATGGTTGGCCTGTTCTTAAACCTAGTTAGAATTCATCTAGCTAGTAACCTAAACCGGAATTGAGACCTACCCGGTAATGTTCCGTTTGGATACTTGAGTGTTCGACCATAGGTAATAGAGGTGGAAACCTCTATTGGGTTGAGTGTGCCTAGATTTTGTCCTAAGTAGGGTATTACCTGAGACTTACCTGGTAATGGTTTACCTTTCCCTTAGTTCGGAATTTGGTTTGTTTAGAATTTCCTACCTCTCTACCTTGAGACTTACCCGGTAATAGGTAGTTGGTTTGGAACTAGATAGTCTTGAGACTTACCCGGTAATAGACTATCAGTTTAGACACGTTCTTCCCTTAAGTTTGTAACCATAGATCTTTTGAGAAATTTCCTGAGTCCGTGTGTAATAACGATAACCTTGAATCCTTGGAATCCGCATTTTCTTTATTGATATACTTTCGTTTGTCTGTTTTATTTGATTTTCGATCAAATCTGTTATTTGATTGCGAACTTTACAGACTTCAAAACTCCTTTGATCTTTCTTCCCTTCTTTTCCAACCTCGTTCTTTTATTTTGATTTACGCTATCTGTGATCACATCTGCATTCCAAACATTTAGTCCCTGAGTTCGACCTTGGAATACTTACCCTAACTGTAATTGACCCATACACTGTGGATTCGCTACAAATTCGGTGTTTATTTTTTGTTTATAAATTTAAAACATACCGTGTTTTTACTAACCTGTGAGCTTTTATCATTCTTGATAAAAGTTTACAGGGGCGTGAAAATAGCGAACAGTCCTCGAGATGGGATGAACGTCTCCGTGAGAATACCTTCAAACAACACGGAGAAATTAACAGAAGATACATATTTCATAATCAAATCTACCCACCGGCTATAATACCCATGTTACCCATGCAATCCGCAAAAAACTTCCACTCAACCATATCGTAGGCTTTAGCCATATCCAATTTCAAAGCCATATAACCTTGCTTATCTTCCCTAGTTTTCATGTAATGAAAAATCTTAAAAGCCGCAAGAACATTATCAGTGATGAGCCGCCCAGGGACAAAAGCACTCTTTTTTGAGATATAACATTGTCCAGACAAGCTATAAGCCTATTGGCAAGAACCTTAGCAAAAATCTTTTATAACACATTGCATAGACTAATGGGTCTAACATCTTTCATACAGCAAAGATTCTTCAATTTTAGGATAAGCGAGATGAAAGTGTGATTTAGATTATCAGGAAAGGGGGAGCCATTAAAGAGATCGATGATAAATTTTATAAATCGTTACCCAAAATGTTCCAGTGATGCTGCAACAAGAGCGCCGCAAATCCGTCAAGTCTCGGCGATTTGGTGGGGTGCATAGCAAAGAGGGCATTACCTCCTCCTCCGAACATGGCCGCATTAAAGTCAAATTATCCTTACTGTCCAGTTTGCACATGCCCGAAATCCCTTCCAGCTTCTCCAAGGTGGAAGCAACCGTAAAATTGGACTTCAAGGAGTCCACTGCCACCTTGGCCTTGCCAACTCTAGTTCTCCATACCAAGCCATTATCATCAGTTAATTTAGAAATTTTATTTCGATTCATTCTCCCACTCGCCTTTTGATGGAAAAAAGTCGTATTACGATCCCCATTTAAACTCATTGGATTTTGCTCTCTGGTACCATAACATCTCTTCCTTGATCATGAGGTCTTTTTCCATCTCCTCGAGAGCTCGCCTGCGACCCATTGAAATGTCATACGCTCCTTGCGCTGGATGTTGCCAAGTTCCCTTCTGATGTTTGCGAGCTCATTACTGATATTGTCAAAATTTGTACTGCTCCATTTTGCAAGATCCATGTGGCATCTTTCAATCTTACCGATGGTTCTCATATCGAGTTGCATGAAGGCTTCCCGGGTTTAACCATGCATTCTGGATAACTACTCCACATCCTTCATCGAGCGTCCATAATGCCTCAAAATGGATGGGTGGGCTCCCTCTCGGCATCCCCTCTCCTTGTCCGCACCATTCAATGAGAAGGATTGGAAGATGATCCGACAAAGCCTTTTGAAGATAAACAAGTAATGCTTGTGGGTATCGGGCTTTCCATTCATCCGTTGTAAAGGCCATATCAAGTCTTTCATTTGTTAAACCCTGTCCAGTCTGACCGTCGTCCTAGATGAATCTATTCCCAACAGAAGGGATATCACTCAGCCCACATAGTGTCAAAGTGTCCCTGAACAAAATAATCATCCTAAACTCTGGCAACATTCTCGTTGATTTGTTTGATGAGATTAAATAATTACCCAGGGTTCTTGCACATCCTCGCTGATTCGTTTGATGAGATCAAAGGAATGTTTATTGTCCTGATTGTGAGGCCATCAATATAGACCTGTCACCCTACAGTCCCCAATCTTTGCATCAATGTGGTGTTGAGTGTTATACTGCACTATAAATTCACTTCCATTCCCTCCTTCCACATTAAACAAATCCCACCAACCGTTCTAATACTATCTACAGTGAAGCAACCATCATAGTTAAACCTCCTACGGATAGTCTCCATTCTCTTTTTATTGCTTTTTGTCTCGCTCAAGAACAGTAACTCGGGCTCCCTTTCTCGAACTAGCTTAGCAAGTTTGGTAATTTACGGGCATTTGTTCAATCTCCGACCATTATAGATTAATGTATTCATTACCATGCATTTTATACCATCCACATCATTCTTTGAACCTCGTTTCTCCTTTTTTTTTTCTTCCATCACAACCATCTAACTTGCCTATTGTGGTACTCTATCCATCCTCTTCGATTTCTTTCTCAAATTATTGTTTACGTGAACAGTGCCATGCACTATCCTCTCATTCTCTTGCATGTCACCTTCAGTGATCTCTTTTAAGACCTTGTTCGTCCCGTCCTGATTTTATCTCCCCTCTTCTTCCAACGTCACCCTATGTCACCTTTGTGATGTTTGTCTCCTCCTCTCTTGGAAGGTCAATCTCTTCCTCAACAGATTTCTACAACACCTTACTCAGAGCCTTAGTTATCCAGCCCGCCTCCCAAACTGCTTGACATGTTGATGATCATTCTCTTACACACCACTTTTGCTTTCCTTCCTTCCAGTAATCTCAAGTTTCTCCCTACTAAATTTCAAAGCAAGAGCTCTTAGCTCATCGTAGTATTTACCCATGTACTCCTTTGTCTCGTCATCCTCGCACTCATTATCCACATGGCCTAACCACCCACAAATATAGCAAAAATTCGGTAGACGTTCATATTGGATCGGAGACCATATTCTTGTACCATCAAAAGATAACAGGAAGCCTCGCCTTAGCGGCTTGGTAATGTCCAGAGCGACTCTAGAGCGCAGAAAACTGCTCGTAGGCTCAAAATTGTCGTCATCCGCCTCCATCCATCCACCTCCATCACAAGCCCCTCTTTTACCGAGAACGGAGCCTCTCAGCAAAGAAACTTCCACACACCGGTGGTGCTTACCTAGGCCCCATGATATAATCGGAGAGAAAGCACGACGATGGAGACTCTCATAACCGAAGTCGCCTCAATAGAAGCTCGCCTCTAGGTTCTTTTTTTTTTAAATCGATGACAATAACAATTAATTACAATATAATTGACGATAATACAGGTGACTAACACCGCACGACAGTTGACAATAATAAAACGAGTCGTACAAGAAGAAGTAAAAAAAGAAAAAACAGGACAACAGATGCTGGAATACGACAAATCCTAAAGCAATGAACATAAGTTAAATCAATTATCGAATAACCTTTAAGTACCAAAATCAAACTAAAGGCACCACCACGTATTATCTAACGCGATGCCAACCACATGAATTATCTGTAAATATCATATTTATTGTTTAATCTAATCTGTGTTTTATGGTACAAGGTTAAGAAAAATAAAATAAAACTATTTTTCCACCATTATAATTAAAAATAATAATAACTAAATCTTTAAAATTTCAAATTAAGGTTAGAAAAAACATTTAAAAGTCCTTTAAAATTCCTAGCAACCCCATATTATTTATGAATCAAATTGTTTTGGATTTAGTAAATACGCAGATTAATCACAAAGCGTTGAAGCGTCCGTGGAAGTTGGAATATCCTAACACTAAACAAGAAATCAAATTTGTACGTAACAAAGAAAAAAAAAATTAATCAGCATATGAGATTTGTTTCTTTTTATTTTATTTTATTATTTTTCTCATTTTTATTTATTTTCTATTTACTTCGTTCAGATTTAATTCATTATTCCACACTAGATACATTGACATTTCTCTCCTCTTTCTTTCATTATTATGATTATGTTCGCCAATATCTCCTCTTTCTATCATTATTATAGGATTGAAAATATAAACTTAATCAAACAAGTTTTCTCTCTATTTAAACGTGTAAATCATATTAACTATAATTTGGAAATTATACTTTTTCGCATTCAAATAATCTGATTCCTTGGGACATTATGACAATGGGGGGGGGGGGGGAATGTAAATGCTAATTAGGGATAATAAAAAATCTCTAAACAAAATTTAATTCGAAATTATTTTATTTCACCTCCTTTAAAAAATATACTATAGAAAAAAGAAAATATAACATAATACATTATTTTGGTAGAAATCACCACGCCTTAGATATGTGGACAAGTGTTTGTTTGTACGGCCTATACCTTTCACAAAGAACAAATTTTATATCGTATAAAAAAATCACATCTAATCAAACGAGTCACCAAATTAGCGCAGATGTCAAACAATTAATAAATAAATTACAGAATAAGTCAAATTATCAATAATTGCAAACAAATAATTGAAACAATAGTATAATATCATCAGGAAAAATTCAGCTAAAAGACGAAGCCTTTCGGTACGTCGAGTTATCATATATTAAATATTTATATTGAGTATTTGTATTATAGTATGTCTGATAAGATTATAGAAACCTCTAAATTTGTTTTTAAGTTTCAGAATTACTCAACTCAAAAGAGCCGAACACGAGCAGAAGTCAAGTAGGAACACATTTTTCAGTTCATGTACATTCAGGCTTAGACTCAACTCGGTTATTGAAAAAACGAACACGATCATGTTAAAGCTCACTTATTGGCTAGAATATAACATTGTAGGATCGTTATATTAGTTGAGCTACTTGAACGTTTATCATCCGAATATGAATACATTTTAAAGCTCTAATTAAACAGCCGAATATGAATACATTTTAAAGCTCTAATTAAACCTTAGACACAACTTGGATTCAACACTCTAGTTAAAACTTAGACATGACTTGGATTCGACTCGAATAATGGACATATGCACCATGTTGACAGTTTTAGCACAGAGCAATGAGCATGCAAATCTCTAACATTGGAGGCACAAAATCTGTAGTTCCTTACACGCCCAACAATGGAACAAGGTAAAAGAGAGCTAGTGGCTTAAGCTGCAAAATTACAGGGTTCTAAGTATAAAAATAGCAGATATCTAAAACAAGCACAACAAATGGCCACAAAACCCTGGGTCAGATGAAGATGAGATCCTATACATTAAAACAAACACCCCTCAAATTTCATGGGCATAAATATTAGAGGGTAAAATTTGGATCAAGATAGATGTACACACTGACAAAAACCACAGCCACAGGGTTGGATTCAGCTTCACCAGGATGCTTTCGAGTATGAGGAGACCGCGTGAATGGTCTCGGTCTGTTCCTACATGAATTAGATGGATAGAGGCGGAAAATCCTCTTCGTCTTTTAGTTGGTACAATTGAGCTGCAAGCCTACACGTCCAATGTAAAACAAATTTTGTTTTATTACGCTCTTAAATGCATTTAAACAAAATGGCAATACTTCTTTCGTGTCAATGGCACACTACATTTTACATCCAAATACTTTTAATAATGCATAGAAGTCCTGATGATGTCGAAAAAACATTTCAGATGAGGTCGAGAACGTACCTGCTATCATTCGTGACCGGAGAGCCTTCGGGTGCAACTGCTGGGCTTGGATTCAGTTGAATCCTTCCTTCAGAAGAGGCCGCTGCTTCAGGTGGAGATTGACGATCCTCCACTCTCTCAGGCGGTTGTTCCATGAAACCGTTGGTGTCTTTCCTAGATTTTCCTCTAGGAGAAGGCCCGGGAGAGTGTGCAAGGGGCTGGACTGACTGCTCACGCTGGTTGCTCCTAATGTGCGAGTTTCGATCGGAGAATGGTGCAACTCGACCGTTTCCACGGGGAGACTTCAACGGCGCCTGAACTCTGCCCTTAGCCGGAGAAGGCCTTTCTCTGTAAGAGTAGTAGGTCTGCAAAAAATAAAATGATACAACACAACACCTTTATCGAATCTGTACCTGCCAAGGAACAATAGTATCAAAAGGTTTATTGATGTATACCGGATTTGGGAAGTATGTCCCTGTTCCACGTGGCCTTGGTAACTCTTCAACAGGGATCATTGGAGTTGGAGGGAAAAAGGGTGGCGGCCTTGGCATTACACCGTTTATGCTGACTTGAGCAAACATACTTGGTGCCATATGTGGAGGGAACTGCATTGGATCCCATGGATTATTATTCCCCGGGACCCGCTGATGCATAGCCGGGAATGGAACACCAGAAGCAAGATCACACCACCTCCTAGCATCTTGCAAATTTTCAAGGTGGTGGTCAAATTCCCCAGAAAGATCAGGCATCGGATTTGAAGTTTCAGCCGAGAGTCTATCTGAACAACTGCTGCTACTGCTGCTACATTGTGGATCTTCCGTGCACAAGGATTCCCATGAGCTTTTTTTCTCCCTCCCCTCCACGTGTATATGATTGCCATGCAAATGCATAATTTCTTGAGAGCTGGAGTGTCTACTCTTTGCAGGACCACTTTCCATCTTTCCATTAGACAGTGAACGAGAAAAGTGAAGACGAGGGGCACAAGTAACATTCTTCACTGGAGAATTACTATCATTAGGACTTGGAAGTGTAGGGCTGTGCAAGCCATTAGACATTATAGTACAAACTCCAGTTGTAGCCATGTCCTTTGCATCGCCATAAAGTCGTAGACCAGAAAGACATATATCGTCCTTTCCTTTCTCGGGTTCAGCAAGGGCAGATCTCCGCAACCCTCTTTGTTGCCAATCACTTGTCCTATTGTCATCTAAATCTATCCTTATTCCCACAGAGTCATTAACTGCATCCTGTAACTCACCTTTATTGCATCTGCCTGTTGAATTTATGTATTCTGATTCATGTGATGCCATATCTTCTTGAGCAGGCTCAGAAGCCGAACGTAACAGATCAGGGGCTAAATCAGAATGTGGAACTGGGAAGGGATCTTGAACATCGGGTCTCAGTCCTTTTCCATGCCTAATCAATGTGTTTGGAAAAAACTTACAAACTTCTCCAGCTATGTCTTCATTGGGCTTCACAAGAATTTGTCCAAGTTTTCTCGCCCCATAGGAAAAGGCACTTTTTATCCGGTAGAAATTCCCTGTAAAAACAACACTCTTAAACATGTTAATTTGTTTGGCAGAATTAAGGAGGCAATCATTAGTAACTTCAAGGAGATTTTATGGCCATAGTTGCAAAGCTCATAAAAGTTAACCACTACCCGATTGCAAAACTGCTAACACAGAATGATACTTCCCATCCTTGTACAGCTGTCTACTTCAAAAGCAGTCTAATCAGTTGATACGATTGGATTTAAGAAAGAAGATACTCCAATATTAAAGACATTATATCTATTAGATTTAGGATCATTTATCATTTCAAGTTTATAGCTTTTAGATATTTTAGGATTATCTTTACTGTCAATTAGGATATCAATTATATATTTCCTTTGTTAATTAGCAGCCTGTATATGGCCTTTAGGAGAAATAAAGGTTAAGCGGAATTGTAATCAAAAGGAGGCTAACGTTAAAGAGGGTTTACTAGTTTCACACTTTCATCTATCCACCAATTCACTTTCATCTATCCATCTATCCACAAATCACTCGTGTCTTTTATGTGAGATTCGATCCTACTTTCTGGGACTGTAACATCAGTTTACTTCACTTCAACGCAACTAGTTTTATACTTCATCTGAAGAACATAAACATCAGCTTCCACAAGGACACTGTTACTATTAGGTACATAATCTTCTTCTAGTATTCCACTAGATGTAGGTCATGTAGCCAATTTTACAACAAAGAGATTCCAATCTTTTGTTCATCTGTATAACCAAATTCTACATCATTTTAACCTGATATACTCCACTATTTGCCTCAAACTTCAATTGCACAAGCTTTTTTTTTTTTTATCTCATATACCGCCAAGCTGATGCACTCAAATCATCCTCTTCAATCAACTTAACCTACAGCTTTATTAGATAACTAACCAACTTAGTAACTTAGTGTCCTGCCATGTAGACTACATTGGCCCGTTTTATAGTATACTGTTCCACTTAGAAAGAAAACAACTAATGAAGAAATTCCAGTTTTTGTATAGCCTGACATTCTGAGAACAACAAATCACAGCTTGAAATAGCCTACACAATAGTGTGTTTTTCCGTAATCTAGATATGCATTCCACATTTCTAGCTCGTGGAAAAAAATTATAATACGACTGCCTTCAACTTTCTGAAAGACTTATATCATCATCTTATCCTTAACTATTCTATTTTTCCCTCCAATGCTCTAACATGCCCTTCCTTTTTACAAATGAACACCTAATTCCTTTAAATAACAACGTGATAGTCCCATCTATTAATGGGCAGAAAAAAAAAATAGTGGTGTGCTATCAGGTTCAGCCAATCACAGAAAGGTAGAACCATTAAATAAATCTAACTATTTTCCACATTGTAAAAAGAAGTTTTGCATGCAATTACATGTCCCGGCAGGAAAAAGAACTACTTACAAAGTTATCTAAATTAATAAACTAGCATGACATTGAAGCAAAAGCTCAAGGTAAAGAGAATAACGCCAAATATAATTGTGTTTTACCTTTGCTAACGCTGCGTCCAAGGTTATTAGTTTCTTTAAGTGGATCAACTATATTCAGATGTTTTTGGCTAAATGCCCTAAAACTTGTATCTGCCCCTCTTGCAGGAACTGAAAACTTCTCCACGCATTCTTTGAGGAAATCATCAGTGAGCAGTAAATTGCTCCCACTATTTTCAGGTTTCTCAACTACAAGAGAAGATTGAAAGCATAAGCAGTTGCCTGCGATTCATAAATATTATACTAAATGTGAGAATACAGACCTCCTTTGACGATTCCTGGAAATGAAGATATAGGAATTGGACCATTTAAACTAACACACAAATTATCCCAATCAAATTTGCTGAAGTAGTCCAAAAATTTGTATAGAACCTGAAATTTTTTGCTCAAAATTAGATTAAAAACAAACCACAATCAGTATTACTTAACAACAAACTTTAATTTAGTGAAGCAATTTTCTCACTGCAAGAGGACCATTCAACGATGAATGGAAGAGGTGGAAAATGTAAAGAACGAGAGTCTCCAGTGCATAAGTAGATATTAAACCATGATGTGCTCCAAGAATGCGGCTCTCATAATAGCACCAAGCTTTTATCAAAATGATACTACGTTTGAAGAGATGACTTTTTCCAATCAGACGATCAACCTACAACAACCATGTTTTGTGATATACATTCCACAGGATCAGCATACAATTAAAATCAGATTATAAGAGAGTATATATTCCACTAAGGAGATATAACTTATAAGTACTTAACCTATGCACTCATTCATGGTAAATGAATTGTATAACTCAATAAGTATTTTTTTTAAATCTACTTTTAGATAAGTCACATCATTAAGACAAGCATACCTGCTCAAGAAAGCAAAGTGTGCAAAGGCCCCCCAATTGGTTAAATGATATGTCTACAACAATATTCTGAACCAGGCACTTTACAAGTTTGACCTGTCGCATTAGAAAAGAGCCTTAAGAATACACAAAATAGTATTCACACATGGATCCAAAGGGGGAATGTACAAGAAGCTAAACAGCAAAACATTTGCTTCCCTGTCATAAGAGCAGAAAAAATCTTAAATTTTAAGTCATCCTTCAAGAGTGAAAACTAAGAAGTGAGTATTCACACATATACACAACACCGCTGGTAAAGGTTATCATTATTAATTATCCATCCGGCAAAGGAAACTCAACAGTAACATTGGGATAGGAATCAGAATTATTGCTTTCATGCAATCAACTCTGCTATGTGCTGTCATCAGTAAGGGGGGTGGAGATATATATTAGTTCAACCTGCCATTTGCAAACTGAAATACAAAAACAACAAGTGTCATGGTTCTTGAGATTACCTCTTCCCACTCTAGAACTAAGTGCTCACAATGAAATATCAACATGCATGTGAAAAATCTTCCAGATGCAAGGGCAGCATTCCAAAGAGTAACAACTAGTTTGAATTGCATATTTTGAGAAAATGGTCCAAGACATTTGCCATCTTAGAAAACTCCAAAAGGTGTATAGAAGATAATTTTCAAAGAAAAAAAAAAGTAGCAAAAAGCATAAAATTTCCAGAATCCTTTGCACTGTAGGACAAAGCAAATTGTGTCCTCTTATACTAGGGGAAGAATGAAAACTTGAAGAATCAAAGTACTACCAAAATAAGCTTGATTGCTTGAAGCATTAGAGTTTAGATGTTAGTATTTGCCTAATTCTGATCTTAAAAAACATCAGGTTTCAATCAAGAAATTGCCATCAAGACACATCAAAAAGAGAAAGATCAAACCTCTGCAGGAATGTACTGCACATCTTTTACTATACACTCAGCAGAAGGGTTTTGATCTTCTGCGTCTAGTAAATTAGTGACGGCATGGGCAAGAGGTTCCTCCAAACTAGAACTACCAAAAGCAGTCAAATCTATGTCTCCATCAGGAAGATATGTCTTGAGCGGTACTGATCCAAATGGAAAAACCTGAAAAAGAGAAGAAAAAATGGATATGTTTCATTAACAGCATAGCAGCCTAAACCCCAACTAGTATCATCTTTATTGAGAAACATGTGTACAGTGTACCTAGATACCAGAACATTGACAACAAAGATGAAATAAATGATGTATGTGGAGAACAAAAGGCAAGGCAAAGCAAGACAGTGAAATTTTATGACAATTTTAAAAAGTGAGTGTATCTATGGCCAATTGGCAACTAAATGAAGTTGTCATATGAGTGGAATTCTCTATCATATAATAAATACAAAAGTCATAAATTTATTAATTCCAAAAGCATAATCATCCCATATGGGGACACAAGAAACACCAACCGGTATGTCTCGACCCTTTTCTAAGGTATCATAAATCTTTATGTTTACTCAGAAGAAATTTTCCAGTACAACTATTATAGCTTTTTCCTGGAGAAATTGCGAAGCCGAGAAGCATGAAAGAATGGTGGAATAAGAGCAAGAGGAGGGATGAAAAGAAAGTGATATCTGGGAACAGAAGAGAAAGAAGGGATCTTAGCCAACTATTCCAATCTTGAAAAAAAAACCTAAACATTTCATTGTCCTTTGTACCTCACTATATTAATAACCAAACAAGAAAAACAGCTTTGAACTCTTGCTACGGTGCCAACAAGATCAGAACCGACGATTCTTTTGGATACAAAAATAAGTTATCAATCTTTTTTTTCATACTCATTCTTCCCGCACACCTACCTAATACATTAATGAAAAGTATCAAAGTTCATATCTTTGATATAACTATAGTATGCATATTGAAACACTTAAAGAGAAACAATATCATCATGTACTCCTATAATACCATTTCTACAAGGCTAGATTAATTCGAAAACGAACAATGTTCTAAAAGTTGAAACTTGAAACCTTCTCCACTAACTCTTGCTTGCATTTAATTACTAAGAGCACCACCAACGCAGCATGATAAATCATAAATAACCCGACCAAATTAAAACTTTGACACCTAAATGTTGAGAAGCAAAGTTTAATAAATCTATACCACCAAAAATGCGGCCCAATGCACTACAATCCCCTAAAATTGTTGAAAGGGAAATACAAGATCACGAAAGTTAGATCCTTGATAGTAACAAAGTTCAACCAAAGTAACAACCGAAAACTTTTCATACTCTTGCTCACATAAGCTATTATCAAATGATGCGAACACAACAAACCATGAATCGTCAAGAACCGCAAACATAACATGATATTCAACTAGTAAACCTAAATTTAAATCAACTAATCTATACTACACTGAACGAGAACCATAACATACATGAATGAACATTTAATCTCACCTCACATATAATCTTATTCTTAAGGAGCCTCTGCACATAATCGATGACCTTCCTCCTCCTCTCCTCAGAAGCAACAGTCGGCTGAATCTGACCTATAATATCCTCCGTTGCTTTCTCAGCGATGACCCAGGGCTCCGACCCAATTGAGAACGGGTCTAAACCTAGCGAAGACGACGATGGAGGCGGAGACTGCGACAGGCTATCGTCCGAACCGACATCGTTGAGCTCGCCAAATCCGTCCATGACCACAAACATGGGCTGATTCTCACCGAACCATTCCCTTGTGCGAATTTCGACGATTAAACAACATGTGCCGATTGAAACTATCAACTTTTGGGGGTTTAGATAGAATCCCTTCGATCTGCAATTGGTATGGGCAAAGGCAGAAGCTTGAAATTGGGAATCAGAAATTGAAAACAGCTATCGAGGTTTCAGGGGTTTTAGGGGTAGAGAGGGATCGAATCTAAGTTGTGTTGTTGTGGGTACTTCAAATTTGTAGTGGGACGATTCTTTCCTCTTCGAAGGGTACGAATCACAAAACTTGTGTTTCCTTTTTCACCTTCTCTTCCTTTATTTTTTATTTATTTATTTTAGGTTTTAATGATCTTACCGATTATGGTTCCCAATCTACATGTTTTGATCGTTTCTTGCCCACCTTTTAAACGCCAAATAGGGTTTTGGGTTGTGCCGCCCGCCTGCTGCTCCATAGTTCATGGATTTTGCATTCACCGCACATGCCCAATTCTACCTAACCTAAAATTCTTTCTCAAAGTCAGCCCAATTTTTATCTTTATCTAATCTTTGAAATTTGCCCTATAACAGTTTGCCGTCGTAGACTTTCGTAACAAAAAAATAATATTACACTTCCGCCTTTATATTTTAAATAAAAAATGAGGACGTGATGACGAAACTATTTTCTTGTATTTATTACATAGACCTAAAATTTGTGTTATATAGCTTTTATCTTTGTGAGCAATTATTAAATTTTATTTGATTTAGATTTCTCGAGATATCTACAAATTATGTTTTTATAACTTAGCTGATGAAAAAATGTAGTTGTAATAGTATTTTTTGGTTCAAATGTTTTTAATAATGAATTTATTTGATATTCGTGAAAAAAAAACAATCTAATATTTTAACTCAATGTATTTTTGAATTTATTTGATATTTAGAAAAGAAAAATATTGATAATATATTTATTAAAAATATATTGAGTACTCGAACCCTTAATATAATAGTGAAATAAGCTCTACAAATTTTACAAAAGTTGACTATTAAAACATTACCTCAATCTTTTTATCAAACCCTATTTTTTCTTTTGGTCTTTTTATTTTGACGGTTGATAGACGTAAGACGTAATTTTATCTTTTATTAGTTTAAGTAGAATATAGAGTTTTATGTATTTTTTAAGTTTATTACATTTTCCTAAAAGTTTATACTTTTTTATGGTATTTTATATTGTGTGCAAGTTAATTATATTTACACTTTACATGACCGAATATCAAATGATCTCTACATTCGACTCACTATATCGATCATAAAGATCTCAATTATAATAAAAAAAATGTTTGATCGACATATTATAAAGTCTATGTGAATGTCTTTGGGTTATATTTAATGTCTTTATTTTATAATTTGTAATTATAATTGATCTCATGCTTGTGCGATATCATATCGTTAATAATATAAAATCGTTGATCCTGCTTATGTATATTTATTAATTTTTTAAAACTTAGTAAGTATATTAAAAATATAGATATTAGGTAAGCAAGATCATTATAGCTAAATGTGTATTATTAGCATGTACTATGAACTTGGATAAGTTGCACATTTAAGCGTATAATTACAGACTTTATATGGGAATGTGGAGATATGGCATCGGGGAAGAAGTTCGACATACATCACAATTAAGTGATTGAATTTTAGTTCCTACATCGGTACATTTTTAAGCTGAAATCAATTTCTCCTCACCAAGAGAATATACTAATGTTTATCTACGAATTGAAACCATCTCAATTCTTTTAGAGGAATGAAATGCTATATACATTCCGAAAATGATATAAGATTCTCATGATAAAGAAAATGTGGACGGGACATGATTATTTGTGGTTTACGTCATCGATTACACCATCAGAGATGAAAGGTCTCGTTCAAAAGAAGTCCTAAATTGGCGAATCTCCAAAAAATGATTCAGTCTATTGATTAGCATACAATATAAAAACATAAATTAAAGTGACTAAAGAAAGATAACATAGTTGACGTGAGTTAAAAAAGGATTAAAAAAACCTAATTATTTTGCTTGTGTTGTCTACTGAAAATAGAAGAGGTTCACTTTTGTGATTCAGTTCACAAGAAATACACAAATGACTAAGAAATCCTATTCACTTCCTTCAAAAATTAAGCCATAATATTATCCCAAGTGTGAAGTGTTTCAAGTATAACATAATGCAAAGAAGCATGCAAAATATGTTATCTTTAAAGCAAATAAATATAGGTTTGTTTGGTTCAATTTCCATTTCTTAATAAAACTAAAACACAAAGTTGTTACGGATTGAGTTTGAATCATTGTGAAAACGATTAAACCCTAACTAAATTCTAATAAACATTGAGATTGAACCATCATAAAATCGATTAAACTTCATTCAACACTAATAAGCATTGAATCGTCCTCAATTAAACCCTAACTAAACCCACATGCAAAACTGTGAAATGAGAAAATTAGGGCTAGAATAACCCTTGTTATCAAAGTTTAGACGGATGGAGGAATAGACAACAACGTTTTCTACGACGGGTCAAGTGCTTCCTTTTTTTGGCGAAGCAAGGCGTCATATTTTGTAGGACAAGAGCACGTTTCCATCCGGAAAGCTTTGTGTGATGAGCGAAACAGGAGAAGAAGATTGACATACATATTTCAATTCATATATATATATATGGTATTCGTAATCACTAAAATAAAAGAGAAATGATGTATCCTATTTTGGTAAATTTATAATTTAATTTAAATTTAAATTATTTGATTGTAATTACAGATAAATTAAACTAATCAAAATCACGCAACAAAGAAGACAATACAAAGTGGAGTAAATGATCCGAGCTAATAATCTATTGGATGAAAGATGACGGAACCCTTGGAATTTCATCTACCATCATTCCATCATCGGTGCTGCCAAAACACCAATTTTCTGCTTCCATCATCTCTTATAAACCCCTTTTTGGGCTCTTAAATGGATCTTATATCTCAAATTTTCAAATAGCGGAAATCTTTAGTTCCATTCACCCGTCTTAATCTCGTGTTTCATTTCTTGATTAGTTACTTTTTAATTTAAAATATAATAAAATTTTAGATAAAATAGTTAATTTATAATTTGAAGATGATGTTAATTAATCAGATAAGCGAGACACGTATATGTGAAGCTAGTAAAAGAATATGACGACATTTACGGCGACTCATGTGACGACAAACCCTAATGATTTGGCGAACTCCGTCGTTGCCGCTACATGTCAAAGGCCCGCGGTGCCACAACCTGCTATTTCGCCGACCAATGCAACCCTTTCTAGTGGGGACAACCCGCTTGACAAATTGTCAAACAAATCCCCTTCTTGGAGCAGCATGCTCTTTGGTGAGAATGCATGGAAACAGTTGCCGATCATCCCGGACAACTTGTTGGAGACGGAAAAAGTTAAGATTAACTATCCTAATGGGGAGGATTCCGCACCTTCAATTATTGTAGATCCAGAAATTATCCAAGTATTGAATGCTCCATGGAGGAAACCGGTAGTTGTAAAACTATTAGGGCACATGATCTCCTGCGGTGCTTTTGAAAGAATTTTGCGCTTGATTTGGAAACATGTCGGAGGGTGGACTGTCATAGATTTGTCAAATGAATACTTTCTAATTCAATTTGAGAAGGAAGATGATATGTTGATGGCTCTTATGAGTGGGCCTTGGAAGATCTTCAGACACTATAAGTTAATGCATCAATGGGATCCAACATTTGATCCGTTTACTTCGGTTATCTCCTCCACTAATTTATGGGTACGCATATCAAGACTTCCATTCTCTATGTACAATAACAACATGCTCAAGGTTATTGCTTCCTCTACTGGGACACCGCTGAAGATAGATGAGAGCACGATAATGGTAATGAGAGGCCGCTTTGCACATGCCTTTGTACGAGTGGATCTTACTCGGCCACGAAAGGGAGAGGTGATTTTGAAAGGAAGCATACTCAAGTTGGAATATGAGAACTTGAACACTATTTGTTTTGAATGTGGATGATACAAACATTTAAAGGATAATTGAATGCATAGGAAACATGTGAGCACAATACCAGAAAAGGAGACAAATAACGACAATGATACGATGGTCAATGAGACTGAGGCAAGAGATGGGGGCATCACGAACCTGTAATTTTGACGTTTGTACATGAAGATGAGGATACACTACAAAAAATAAATAGATTTGCGACGCAAGTTGACGATGGCGATCTATTGCCGACACTAGGTTACGACGGCGAGCTATTGCCGACGCAAATAGTCGCGACTTTCCATCGGTTGTAATCACAATGTCAAAATAAAAACTAAAAAAATGAATCAGGGTATCCCCTCTTTTCCTTTCCCTAGTTTGTTTGTTTCACACTGTCGCTCTCAATCTCATCTAGACTCTCGCTCTAAATCTCTAATTCTTCCTCTCTCAGTCTCCACTCTTTCCATCTCCCTAGTAGCTCATAGCAGATCTACCATCTCCCTGTCACATTCCTTGGATCCTTCTTCTAGTATTCTCTCTCTTTCGCTTCCGATTTCCTTGATTCGGGAATCCCTAATTTGGTCCATCTCCGATTCTCAAAGCTAAGGCTTGTGATATGTTCTTCAGTTTGCTCAATGTAACTTTTATCACTTTGCAGGTGAACATCATGTCAAAGGAAATGGAGCATCGACCTTTGGAAAGAGTTTACTCAATTAAATATGCGGTAATAGAGTTTTCCAATTTCATAACCTCGATTTAAGTTCAACATTTTAATACTTTGCAGTTGGTAAGCCCATAGGCGTGGCTATTTGATTTGTGTCAAGAGAAGTATGACTTTAGAGAAAAGTAGTCATCCAAGAAGGTATAAATCTCGCGATCTATAAGTTTCTTTATAAGAAAATAGTTTATCGAGTTTGATTTAATAATGGTTATGATCTTGAGAATTATGAATGATTTTTAAATTATTTTTTCTCCTTAATGTGGAGCACTTGATTGACAATTGATATTCTTCTTTTGTAGCAAACCCGTAGGATTAAAGGTCATGAAAATTGTGGTAATTAATTCCATAATGATGAGCCAATATATAGAAGTAGGATGAAATGGTAACTATCTTGATAAATTTGTTATCACTTGTGACAGTTGTTTCATAATAAATTTACTTTGCATCAACTATATTTTAGCTGCTTCTCCTACACTCTGCTTGCCTCATGTTAAACATTTTTCTTGGTGATTAAACTTTCATTATGTTGTTAGTAGCCAAGAATTGTAAATTGTTGCTCGAGTTTTGGTTTTTATTTTTACTTAGCATTAGCATCATTGATTTTTTTATTTTTTTTTGGACTTTTGGAGAAGACATCATATATGCAAACAAGCATTAGAATATTTGAGATCCCTAAACACCTCTGGTGCAAAATATCTTACTTTGAATGAACAAGGATGATATGTTATTCTATTGACTGATATAAAGAGAAAGACTCTTAATCTAACAATCATAAATCTTGTGTATTTTAATTTGTTTCTTGCACATCTCTAGGGACCTTGCTAGCATGAGCGGCAATTGTTGTTTTATTGGGAGTTGCCGCTACATAGGATTACTTGGGTAAGTGAAGGCTTTGTTTGCATTTGTGGTTCTTCTCATCCACGTTGCGTGTTAGGTAAGTTATTATGTGAACGAATTTTTGGTTTTATTCTTTTTTCAGTTATGTAGCGATCAACGTGCTTAAAATCTTTTAGCTTGAAGCATTTCAATTGCGGGCGGTGATAACATGATTTATCGACCTGTTTTAGTCATGCATTTAGGTAGAATTTCCCTTTCCGCATTCATGTTTTAGCCTTAGTTTGTGTCATTTATGCTTGTTTAGTTCTACTTTGCAAGAATAGATGTCTACACACACTATTTGTGGCTTTGTAGGTGATTTGGCACATTATGGAGCTAAAACGATGTATCTGAGGATCAAGCCCCGAAGTGGATGCATTGGAGCAAGCATACGTGCACATGAAGGGGCTAGGAATCAAGCTAAAGACATGAAGGAACGACTAAGGAGTCATATCGGGCGAGATAGAAACATCTCGGCCCGTGATCCAAGCTACTATTGTGCATCTCGGTCGTCATCTCGGTCGATTTGATCGAGATCCAAGAACGCTGAAGATCGAAGACGAAATCTCAGTCTCGATACTGAGAAGTCTCGGCCCGAGATTCCACCCGAGATTTTCCCTAAGAGTCTTATTTTGTTTACGGGATTTTTCCTTTTTGGCCCAATGTCTTTTAGCTAGGTTTTTGTGTATAAAAGGAAGTCTTGGATTCATTCCAAGGGGTGTTGGGATTCGCCAAGAGTTTACCCTATAAGGGAGGAGTCGTCTCCTACGTACCCTGCCATCTTCTTCAACATTTGTTATTCTTAGTTTTTAGTTAATTGAGATTAAAGATTTGCACTTTTGCATTCGGTTTTGTTGGAGACATTGTTGGATTCAAGATTTCATTCATTGAAGTTGAGTTCTTTCTTTCTCTTTCATGTTTCATTGTCTTTCTTAGTTATAGATTTTGATATGATTGTTATTGGCTAGAACTTTGTGGTTCCAAGGTTGATAGGGATTTGTTTATGCCTTGGACTATGATGGATTAGATTGTGCTTGAATTGGTTTTGAATTTCTTAAAATCCTAATGCTTGGTTTGGACATTAATCTAGGTTAGAATCTTCTAAACTAGTAACCTGAGTTGGAATTGAGACCTACCCGGTGATATTCCTCTTGAATACATTAGTAGATTAACCATAGGTAATAAAGATGAAACCTTTATTGGATAGAATGTGCCATGATTCCTTTCTAAGTTGGGTAATTCATGAGACTTATCCGGTAAAGGGTTACTTGATCCTTAGTTAGATACTCCTGTTTGTATTTAATTTCCACCCTCTTTACCTTGAGACTTACTCGGTAATAGGTAGATAGGATTAGGAATAGATGGTCTTGAGACTTACCCGGGTAATAGACCATCAGCCTAGAAACGTTCATCCATGTTGCTTTTCTACCATATATACTTATGAGTCGTCTTGAGTCCTTATCCCATAAACAATGACCTTGAACCCTTAGAATTCATTTTCTTTCCTTTAATTTGATTATCTTTTCTTTTATTCGCTTTTATAAAATTATTTTCAATTGAAGGTGACATTCGATTGCGAACGCCAAAAACTTTTCCCAAAAACATTTGATTTCTCTCTCCCTTATCTTTTCCAATCTCCTTCTTTATTCGAGATCTATTCTATCCGTAATCATTGTTGCAGATTAACCCTCTCAGTCCTTGTGTTCGACCATGGAATACTTGTCCTACTTCGTACGATCCATACACTATGGATTCGTTGTTATTTAGGGGAATTATTTACAAGTTATAAATTTAAAACTATCTCTTCCTTGTTTTACTATCTTGTAAGTTTATATCATTATTGATAGGGATTTATAGGGAGGTAAAACCATCAAACAGGCGGCATAAAATCCTTGAAGAAGAGACAATGTAAATGTGATTTTAGTCATGAACCTCAGATATCTTATCAATACCTTTCACTTTGTCTCCTTCTTGCTTTGTTGATTTGTTGATATTTTGTCCAAAGTCTCTTATAAATAGAAGATAACTTAAAATATTAAATAAATTTATTCGTGGTTGTCTCATACTATTCCCTTTCTTGTGTTAGTTTGATAGTTGAATCTACCATATCTCTTGCACACCAAGTAAGACCTTATTGATATGCTTCTCTAGTTAACTATACATAGTGCAATGTGCATGCATAGTTCATCTTCATCTTGTAAATAGCTATCATTTAAGACCTTATTGTCATTTTTGATAGTATTTCGATATTGGTTATGTCCATTACTTGTGCAATGGGAATATAGGTCTTGGGTCATGCTTAATGATTTATAAAAACCATTGTGGTGGTATATAAAACATAGATTGACAATTGATTATCTAGGAATATGAATGTATCATTGCATAAAAACAAATGAAATTTCTAGCTAGTACACAATTATAGGGAACTAAACCAAACGGTTCAGAAATCAGCGCAACAATCTCAAAAGACAATGTTAAGGTAAGGAAAATGCATAAGAGAGTTGCTAAGATCTCTTTATGCTTCTTTTTATAGTTGATTTTGTTCATTTTCGTGTAAACTCCATATTCAAGGAGCAACTATTTGTAGATAGGTATGTAATTTCAGTTGCTTTGGTTGGTGAAAGAATCTTGTTGATGTCAATTGTGATTAGTGAAACGAACTAAATGAGAATGATGTTCCAAAAGAGGTAAATATGAACCTTAGGGTGATTTTGGCAAAATTGTCCATTTATGTTGTATAATTAAATTAACTCAAACTTTGTTGCATGCAATCATTGTATAATTTATCCAGTAGTACTCATGTAGCTGCTTTTTGTTTGTCTTCCTATAAGTGGTTTGGTTAGGGATGATATTTATGCCTTGTTTATAAGTGAAGTTGCATGTAAACTCCATATTTCTTTCGTATTTGAAGTTCTTAAAGTCATTAGTTGGTCTAATGGTGTTAAGCAGTCTTATATCAGTTTGTGTTATTTAGTATTTGTAGTGTATGATAATATCAACACTGCATGACAACACTTGTCGATACCCTTGCACATGGAACTTGGTGCATGTCCTTGATCAAAATACTTCTTAGGCTTCCGAAGTGGTATGTTAGGGAATACTCTTATGGAGAAAACTAGGCAACATTCTATGAATGAGAGCTTGAGTTTATATTTCTCTTGTATGGCATAACACTATTTATTCTTAATCCATTGTTGTTTTCAAATGTGAATTAAAATTACTAAACTTGTTTATATTTCATTTTTTATAGGTTTGGTTGAGTTGGTTGTTGTTGGGATATCAACCATCAATTGTTTACATTGCTCAATGTCACTGCAACCAACGTCGATTGCTCAATGTCACCACAACCTTTGTTGCTGAGGAGTAGGCATTGATCAATGCCTTAAGCAATAGACAAGACATACATACTATTTGTATGATGTTGGTACTTTTCAAGTTTTTTATTATGTCATTTACCATAAACATCGAAAATATTATGTGTCTTGTTTGTAATTTGTTTGTTAATACTATAATAGAATGACTGAATTTATTGTTAGCTTCTTTTTGTCATTTATAATTATTAATTTAGCAAGTTTAATCTCAGTTTTTTTAATAAAAAACAGACTTTATAACCCGGACTTCTGTCCGCGTTATAAAGCTTTTTTTAAAAGAAAAAAGACTTTGTGCGTCGGTGTATACAGTCGCAAACTGCCGACGCATACAACCTAATGACGGGAAATTCCGTCGTAAAATACATTTTTCGACACCCATTTGTGTGCGTCGGCAGCAAAGCCGACGAAACCCCATCACAAATGTCTTTGTACGACGGTAGATTGCCCTTTTGCGTCAGTTTACTGCCGACACAAATGTAAATTTTTTTTTTGAGTGATAGTAGCTATGGTCCTTGAATGGTACCACATAAACAAAAATCTAACAAAGCCAAAATGATTGGAAGCCAACAGGAAAATGGAGGATCTAGATGGAATGAGAATAAAGATCTTGAGAAGGGAAATGGGTTGCAACAAGAGAGAGCAGTTCCAACCTTTCAGGGGCAGTATTTGTTACGAAATCAAAGGCTAAAAAGAGACCGAGGGTGAAAAATGGAAAGGAAGTCGTGATTGGTGTTGTTGTCGGAGTAGGTTTTGACGTGGCTTTATCTAGCAAACAAGGTGTGTCTCTTGGGGGCACAATTGTTAAGAGGCTTAGAGGTTGTTCGCACATGTACATCAAGTGAAAATTTTGAATAAGGTTACTACAAATAAGGTGATTTTCATGGCCAAGATACCGAAGACAACGCTGGCTAGTTAGGTAGACTAGTCGAATGATAAAAAGGATGAGATGAAGACAGATGTCAAGGATGGGACGATAGACTCACAAGTCTCTATTGTCCCGGCTTCCCAACCTTGATAGGGTTGGACGGTTTACCTTTTTCTTAGTTTCCTATGATAGGTATGTTATGAAATTGCTTCGGGACAGTGAAGCATAGTTTCTGGAGGTCTATAAATACTTGCTTCATAAATACAAACCTAATTTTGTAGCTCTTTTTGAAACGCACGTGTCGGGAGAGAGGGCAATTACTACATGTAACTCGTTGGGTTTTGATTCGGTGGATAGAGTATATGTTATTGGGCATAGCGGTGGCATTTGGCTCTTGTGGAACTCTGAGGCCTATCAAATAAAAGCGGTGAAAAAAGATAGGCAATTTATCCAAACAATGGTGGGTGAGGGTACAAATACTTTCCTCCTTCCGGTCGTCTACATTTGTCCTGGCCCATGCCGTAGAGATGACGTTTGGAGGGTGTTGTCGGAGATTATAAACAATGCAAATTGCCCGGAGGTTCTTGGGGGTGATCTCACCGTTATCCGTTCGTTGGAAGAAAGAATGGACGGCTCCTCCCGCTTATCCTGGGACTCACTTGATTTCGGGAACTAGATCAACGATAATCAATTGGTGGACCTTGGGTATATTGGGACCCCATTCACATGGTATAGAGGGGTTGAGTCGTCGACTCGGATATCCAAGAGATCAGATAGAGTGATTATGTCGACTACGGGGAGAATGAGGTGGGAGAATGCAAGGATGCAACACGTTTCGAGGCTTTACTCGGACCATAACCTCTTACTTTTAATGTTTGAGGGGTTGTTGTGTAGTCACCCGAGTAGGAGACCCTTTCGCTTCCTATTGGCTTGGCTCACGCATCCTAATTTTACTACCCTTATTGATGATGCTTGGGATAGGATTGCGCCACCCCCTTCAGCTTTAAACAAGCTCTAGCAGGGACTACTTAAGTGGAATAAGTTCGTTTTTGGAAACATTCAGGAAAGGAAAGACACACTTATTAGAGAGCTTGATGCACTAATAGCAGAACTGAATATCCAAGTTTCATACTGACTTATTCAAAGAGAGGCGGACTGTAATGCGCAACTGGACAGGGTTATGGAACAAAAGGAATTACTTTGGTGTCAAAAGGCCCGACAAAAATGGACAGTCTAGGGAGACAAGAACACGTAGTTCTTTCATCTATCCACGGTGATTAGACGTCAACATAATAAGATTGAGGCACTGAAACTTGAAGATCATTCTTGGTGTACGGACTGGAGGGCTCTGAAGGCACATGCAACTGAGTTCTACAAGGCGCTTTATAGGCCTACGGATTTTCCGACTCTTATTGGGCTTCCCAAAGGGGGCTTTCCGACTATCCCTGATGTTGCACATGTTAGCTTGAATATGCCCTTTTCTAGTGAGGATATTTTGTAGGGTATCAAGGATATGGGGGAATTAAAAGCACCTCGCCTAGATAGTTTTCACTCTATTTTCTATCAAAAATTGTGGAGTACTGTGGACCTTTATTGGTGGAGATGGTGACTTAGTTTTTTGACACGGGAGGTATGCCATAAAGAATAAATGAAATTCTTCTTGTTCTAATTAGCAAGGTTGCAAAGCCCGAGAAAATTAATCAATTCCGTCCTACTAGCCTTTGTAATGTGTGCTACAAAACCATTACCAAGGTGCTCACTAATAGACTTCGGATGATTATGGATGTAGTCGTCAGTCCGGTGCAAAATTATTTTGTTCCGGGATGTATGATTTCAGACAATGTGGTGTTGGTGCAAGAAGTGGTACACTCGATGAGAAGAAAAAAAAAAGAAAGGGGGAAATGAAAGGGTGTATGATTTTAAAATTAGATTTGGAGAAGGCATATGACCGGCTACGGTGGGACTTTGTGGTTGACACGATCAAGGATCTGAATTTGTCCGAGAAATGGATGAAATGGATCCATAGCTGCATCTCGACAAGCTCTATGAGTGTTCTTTGGAATCAGGAACATATCTCTTCTTTTCAGATGACGAGAGGACTGCGTCAGGGTGACCCGATCTTACCTTATTTGTTAGTTCTCTGTCTGGAACGTCTGAACCATATGATTGAGCGGACGGTGGTTGAGTTGAGTTGGAAGCCGGTTAGATTATCTCGGGGCAAACCTCCTACCTCACATTTGTTTTTGAGGATTGATAACATGATTTATCGACCTGTTACACTCATGCATTTAGTTAGATTTCCCCTTTCCACATTGATGTTTTAGCCTTAGTTTGTGCCATTTATGCTTGTTTAGTTCTACTTTTGCAAGAATAGATGTCTACACACACTATTTGTGGCTTTGTTGGTGATTTGGCACATTTTGGAGCTAAAACGACGTATTTGAGGAGCAAGCCTCGAAGTGGACGCATTGGAGCGAGCGTACGTGCACGGGAAAGGGCGAGGAATCGAGCTAAAGGCGCGAAGGAACGAAGAAGACGGAATCCTGGACCGAGATGGCCTGATCTCGGCCGAGATTCCATGATCTCAGACCGAGATAGCCAAATCTCGGCCGAGATTCCATGATCTCGGACCGAGATGGCTCGATCTCGGCCGAGATTTCATGGATCTCGGCCGAGATTTCTTGATCTCGGCCGAGATTTCATGGATCTCGGCCGAGATTTCTTGATCTCGGCCGAGATTTCCGAAGTGTTGACGCGTTGAACTTTCTGTTGCCGAATCTCAGTCCCGACTAGCCTGATCTCGGCCGAGATTTCTGCCCGAGATTTCCTGTTCAGCGATTTTATCTTATTTTTGGATCGGTTTTGGCCCAGCCCATCCTTTGGAAGGTTGTTGCCTATAAAAGGGAAGCTCTTGGTTATTAATAAGGGTCCGTCTTTTGTGCTGGGAGTCGCCCAGAGCTAGCCCTAAAGGGCTAAGCCGCCTCTCTTCCTTCCCCTTCTTTTTCTCCATTGTTTAGATTCAAGATTCGTACTTTTACATTTAGTTTTGTTTGAGAATACTTTGTGGGATTCAAGATTTGTCAAGATTGGAGTTGACATTTATCGAAGTTAAGTTCTTTTCATTCCCCTTTGTTATTTATTTATTTGCCTTTTGATATGATTGTTATTGGCTAGAACCTTGTGGTTCCAAGGTTGACAGGGATTTGTTTATGCCTTTGATTATGATGGTTTAGATTGTGCTTTGTTTTGGCTTTAAATTTCTTGAAATCCTAATGGTTGGCTTGTTCTTGAATCTAGTTAGAATCCTTCGAGCTAGTAACCTAAGTTGGAATTGAGACTTACCCGGTGATATTCCTTCTTAGATACATGAGTGATTGATCATAGGTATTAAAGGTTTATCCTTTATTGGTTGAATGTGCTTAGATTCCTTCCTAAGTAGGGTAATACCTGAGACTTACCCGGTAATGGTTTACCTTTCCCTTAGTTTCGAATCTGGTTTGTTTAGAATTTCCTACCTCTCTACCTTGAGACTTACCCGGTAATAGGTAGTTGGTTTGGAACTAGATAGTCTTGAGACTTACCCGGTAATAGACTGTCAGCCTAGAAACGTTCATCCATGTGGCTTTTCTACCATATATCTTTATGAGTCTTCCTGAATCTATATGTATAAACAATGATCTTGAACCCTTGGAATACATTTTCTTTCTTTTAACTTGATTATCTTTGTTTTCCCTTTTTGTTTGTTTGTTTTGACTTTCAATCAATAGTGACAGTTGATTGCGAGTCCTTTAAAACCCTTTTAAAACCTTTTTGATTTCTTTCCCTTATCTTTTCCAACCTCCTTTCTTTAATTGAGATCTATTCTATATTTAATCATTGTTGCATATTAATCCTCCCAGTCCTTGAGATCGACCTTGGAATACTTACCTTTACTGTGATTGACCCATACACTTTGGGTTCGTTGCTATTTAGGGAATTATTACAGGTTATAAATATAAAACTATCCCTTTCTTGTTTTATTAACTTATAAGTCTTTATCATTATTGATAAAGGTTTATAGGGGTGTAAAAACAACGAACAAGGACAACATTCTTCTTTTTGCGGAAGCGTTGGTTAATCAGTAGATTGTTATTAAGAAGATTCTGATTGATTTTTGCGGTGCCTGTGGACTAAAAGTGTCGATGGAGAAATCTAGGATTTTTGTCGATTTGGAGAGACACATAAGTGACGTATGTGGCTTCCCATCTACTAGGAATTTGGGGTCCTATCTCGGTATACCAATATTCCATGGGCCCGTTCAAGAATGAAAGTTTTAACCCTATTATTGCTAAGTTGAGCGCAATGCTTTCAGAATGGAGAGCACGCTCACTCAGCTTGGCGGGTCGCGGGTCGTGTGTACGGTATGTACTTACTTCTATCCCTCTATACCACGTGTACATTATCATTCTTCCTAAGAAAGTTTGTGGAGATTTGGATAGGATGTGTAAAATGTTTTTATGGGGTGGAAATGACAACACCCGGAAAATTCATCTGCTTAGCTGGGAGAGGGTATGTCAAACCCGACAACAAGGTGGGCTTGGTGTTCGACCGACACTAGACTCGAATAAAGCCCTTATTGGTAAATTAGGATGAAGGATTTTTTCTAATAAACACTTACTTTGGTCAATAGTCATCAGGGCAACATATAGGGTCGGTAAGGATGACTGGCTGAAATCTTTGGATATGAGGACGGGTGCTTCAATTATTTGGAGAGGGATTATTCAAGGATACAACGAGATTATCGCCCCTAATCTTGGTGGGGGTCTCAAATGGAAAGAAAGCTCGTTTCTGGGTGGATACTTGACTGACAGATGAACCACTAACTTCTATGTGTCAGCTTGCCCTTATTGCTACGGACTTAGAGTTAAATATTCATGATTTGTGGATTGTCGGTAGGGGGTGGAATTGACAATATATGGGTTGTAGGGTGTCCAACATATGTTTCTTACTCTTGTAGGCTACTGTTTTGGATGAAGATGTGGAGAAGGAAGATTGTGTCAGATGGGTTGGTGACCCAAGATAAGTTTTCTCTTCTTCCTATGTGTTCCATATGGCTCGTAATAATAGTGATCGAGTTAATGTATGTGAGGAGCTCTTCAACAAGATTTGGAAATTGAAGGTACTGGAGAGGATCATATATTTCGGTTAGGTTAGCGTGTTAAAGAGTTCTGATGACTAACAATGAACGTTATAGGCGGAATATGCCTACTGTAGAGACATGTTCGAGTTGTCAGAACGTAGATGAAATGCTTAATCATGTTTTTAGAGACTATAAGCATACTCGAGCTGTTTAGAAAGGATTGGTTCCATCGCAACACATCCATCTATTCTTCCAACTAAATTGGGAGGATTGATTATATACAAACATTGAGATTAAGAAGGTTCCTCATTCTAAGGTGCAATGGAATGTCTTGTTTATGATGGTGCTTTGGTTGTTGTGGAAATGGAGGAACCGGAGAGTGTTTGATGGAGTGGAAGAGGAGAGTAGCAAGGTGGCTTTGATCTGGAGCAAGTATTATATAAATATCAGAGCCTTGAATGTTAGGGATTGAATTGGTGCCGTGAGACCTAAATCTAAGGTCCTAGTTTGTTGAAGCAAGCCGCATAGGGACTGGGTGGAATTAAATTCTGACGGTGCCTCTCGTAGTCCGGAAAGTAGAGCATGTGCGTGGAGAATTATTCGTGATATGCATAGAGAATGGCTGTCCGGTTATGCTGTCAATGTTGGTATAACAAGCGCACATGCTGCTGAGCTTTGGGGACTGCTAAAAGGGTTTGAGATAACATGGGACAAGGGCTACATAAAGGTTATGATCGAGGTGGGCTCAAAGTTGGTGGTGGACCTAATTGATAGCGGAATGAACCCTTCACATCCGCTTTCTAGCCTGGTATGACAATGCCAAGGCTTCCTGAACCGAGATTAGGAGACTTCTCTCGGCCATGTTTTCCGAGAAGGTAATACGACTGCCGATGCGCTTGCCAAATTTTCTTTCTCGCTTGACTTTGGGTTGCATTGTTTAGATACTCCTCCTTTATGCATTCGTCCTTTTATTTTGCAAGACATCCAAGGGGTTGTCCTACTCCGTATGACTCGTTTGTAATTTGTTGCGCGGAGAGTTTTTCTCTCCTTCATTCCAAAAAAAAAGAGCGAGACACGTATTGAAACAAGGAAAATGGGACAATTGATTTGTATTAATTTTCAAAAAAGTCAATTATGTGACAATACGATGATAGGTCATAACATTCCTATAACCAATGTTACGATTTCTATGCACAGGTGCAAGTTAATCACATTTTTTAAGGAGTAAACGACGTTGAGGATAAACTCGCTACTTTACAACTCTGCGGACGAGGAAGGACTGGGTATTGGGCACGATTGGGCTTAAAAGCCCAAATTTAAACGTCTGAAGACTGTAAAGGGCTGGCCTAGTATAGGCCCAAGATCCAACCAAATTCGAGGGGCTCTTTCGAAGAGTGAGGTAACAAAAATACCAAAATCGAGAGAGAGATTCGATTGCTGGTGAGGAATTACGAAAAAGAGAAGTCAGGAAAATGGAAATCCATGGTGGACTACTTTCCTCCCTAATCTCAACCCTTCTTCTTTCAGTGGCTTCGGTTTGCATCGCTTATAGGCCTGGCGATGTAGTTCCTATGAGCAAGATGGGTCAATACCACTCTGTGAGCCTCTTTCTATAGCTCAATTCATTTTCAGAGTAATTATTTAAGGAACTTCTATCTCCGCGTTTGATTCAACATTGTTTTCATTATTTACGGCTTGGATTTTGCAGTCCAGGACTGTTTGGTATGATATGATCGGCCGCCATTGCCCAATTTTTGCTGTAAATCGCGAGGTGCTAACTTACTAAACCACTTTCTACCGTAGATCTTGATTTTGTGATTGTAATCGCCTGAAACGTTGAGCACGTTCTGTTGATTTATTTTGTTAGGCATTGATTCCTATACCAAAACCGGTTGGATATACTGGTGCTGATGCTTATAAGATGTGAGTTTCTTGTTCTCATGGTTAATTTTGGTGTAATAATGGTTAATCGGGTCTTTTGTTTAATCCACCAGTTTTTGTTTGATATGTAGATCACAACAATTTTGCAAAAGCTAACAAATCGAAATCCATTGCAAAATCGTCACTAGCAATTACAGTAATATGTAACAGAAGTAGAAAATTGAGCAGTGGAGTGTTGCCTACTTTTCCAAAAGTCATAAAATCAAAATTGTGTTTAGCAAGCCCTAATTTGAAGCCTAACATTAAAACAACGAAGCCCTAGTTTGATGTGTTTTCAATTTTTTTTATTGATGCAGCTATTGCCTAGAGACTTCCGATGGATGTTGATTTGGTATTAACATCTAGCAATTGAGGGTGGTTTAGTGTTGAGAAATAAAAGTTAAGGTGGTGTTTAAAGAACCCCCTAAGTTACAGGAGTAGTTGCCCCTTATTTTTCTATTATTTTGTATTGTATACCCAAAACATTTCTTAGTTGTCGAGGAAAGTGTTTTGTTGCGGAGATGTTCTTTAGAGAAGGTTTTTGTGTTTTTTTGGGAATGAAATTGAAAAGATAATATATGATTTTGAGCTATCAGAAAATCTTCATAAATCAATTATGAGGGTTGACTTTTATGCAGAAAGTGTAACATTCCCAAGATTGAGATCATAGCTTACTTATCCTCTATAATTCTATATGGGTTTTCTTGAATTACTTTTTTTGTGTGACCCTGTACTGTAGACTATGTCCTTGACTTCTCTTGGATTGATTTGTGTACGGTTTTAATTTATAGCACGGATGTTCAAAGACATGAATATGTGATAAATTGTGCTTCTTGCAGATCCTTTCAAGTAGGGCGGGAGAAGTTTCTGATTCCATGGCTTTATGTCATCAATAGGAATAGTGAGGAGGTTCCGATGATTGATGTGCACCTGGTAATGGTTGATTATTTTGCATTTGAAATTTTAATATGTTTGAGATTGAGCTTGCTGCTTCTTGCATTCAAAATTCCATATCATTACATTGTTTTTTGTTTTAATTCACTGTTTGTCTTAACATGTGCCATGCAGAGGTTTGCAGGGAGTGATTTGCTTGGCGTAACCGCTAAAGTTGTGGATATGCCTCATCATTGTATGTAGCATCTTCTCAGTTGTCTCCACCCTTACCGCATAGTTGATTTCTATATGAAAGTAATTTATAAAGGTCTTGCTATGATGTTTAGGAGGATAGCTTGCTGTTTAACCATATTTTCCATTTTTCCTGAATATGACTTGCAAGGCCTCAAGCCTGCAACGTCAGTTCAAATTACACCCTAGACATAATCTTGAACACTTGTGAGTCTGTTGGATATGTAAGCAGCCCTAGACCCCTTTCTCAAAAGGATTGGTTGGATCTTTAGTGTCAGTGTAGTGCATGCCAATTTGATGCAGCAATGTTGATTTGATTGAACTTTTACATGTGATTTATGCGATCTGTGAAGTAATTGAAGATAAATTATGCACCAAGTATAAAAATTGCTTCTGTGCTAGCGTGTCATGTGATTTCTTGTTCTGTCATATATTCGCATGCTCTTTGAATAGATGTTAGCTTGTGCTGTCTTGATTTCTAGTGTATTTTCTTTTCTTTCTTTTTTTCTTTTACCTATTTTCGATATATTTTCTTTTTCTTCCTGTAAATAGCATGGAAAGTTTTATTAAAGAGAAATTTGGAGGTGCTGTGACCCATTCTTAATTCTGTGTAGTGTTTGTCTTACCCTATATTTTTTTAACTAAGTATCCCCCTTAGTCTTACATTTTCGATTACTGTTTGTAAATTCTTGTAAAAGAATTTTACGTGTTTCTTGAATGTCTTGCATATTATTCAAATCTTGTACTAAAAATTATAGAAAGGGGACATTTTGTTATAAATTTATTGAAGGGGGACAAATACTAAAAACATCTCAACATAAGAGGTTATTTATCCAAAGCATTCAAATTTTAAATGGTTATATATTGACTGTTTTCCCCTTCTAGGAAAAAATGTCATTTCTGCATTAGGCTTTTGTAGTTCTCATTTTTATCTTTTTTCACAGATATTGAGATTCATCCAGACATCAAAAAAAGATTTTGGGATCCTCAAGACTGGCCGAAACACGTCCTTGTCAGATATACATGGTCAGTGTTTTTCCTGAATGAATAGAATTACTTGTCACCTCTGCTTAGCAAATATTGATTTCAAGTGATGTGCATCATTAGTCTTGGATCAATTATGTGTTGTCACGAACCCTATTATGTAACAAGCTTCATATACCCTTTCTTTGGATATTTCATCCCCATGAACAAAGATACAGATAATTCAGTGTATGTAAACAATCTTTGTTGCATTCATATTTGATATATGAGGTAATAAGCACTTATTGGATGAATGATCCGACATTTTCAGTCCAATTGAGCTTGAACTTTAACACTCTATAAGTCCTTTTTCCCCCCTGTTAGTGCTATCCAGTTTTAATTGCATACTTGACACTTATGCTTTAAGTTCTTTGATAACTTGGACCAAGTTATGTATAATGTTACACTGCAGTTGTATCAGGCTAGCTTTATTTATATTTTGTTGCATTACAGGGAAGAGCAGTCAGAGATAGATGTCACATCTGGATTCTATGTCCTATTTGGATCAGGTAAGAAATTATGGTCTGCCCTACAGTTAGTATAACCTTGTGTAAGCTATCAGCTACTGATCATATCCTTTTTTAATGATAGACTTCAATCCTTGTCAGCTAGTATAATGTTAACTAGATGAAGTCAATGTTTAATTGGGGTTAGGTTTGAAATAGATAAATTCTTGTCCTAAATTAAGTTTAGGTTAGAAATTTTTGTTACGTTTTTTTTATGAGACTGATGAGCATATTCTATTTTCATTAGGTATTTAGGACTTTAGGAGTAGCTGAAATAGTAAGTAGTAAATAGTAAGAGAAATGTTGACATAATTCACATATCCGTGGGTTCTTAGAATAAATTTCAAACTTTAGCCTTGGATAGGTTTTCCCTTGGAATAGGGACTCCCTTTATTCTTTCCATTTCCTTTTTTTTGACTAATGTACACCAATGCCGTTATACTGATCCTAGAATGTTGACGTTGACGTGTTTATGTATCACTTGTGCTTGTGAACAGGGCTTCTGCTGTCGTTCATCTTATCAGTCTATGTCTTGCAATCGTCTAAAGAGAAAATAGCAAGGTACTATTCAGAGTTCTATCTGTTTTGATCTTCATAGGTTAACTCCCTGTTTTTATGGTGAAGATCAACCGTAAATATGAGAAATTTGATTTTAGCAAATATCTGATTAGCTCTTTATCAGTTAAGCATCTTTCTACTAATGATGCAATATGATTCCTGGCTTCAGATTTGTGCGAGAGACTGTTGTGGAAACTAACGTGGCTGGTGGAGTAGAGAAGGTTGAATAGTTTGAACTCATTTCCTCAATGGAAAATCATAGATCCTACGTATAGAGAAAAATTACCCTACAAAAGAGAGGTTCTCAAAAGATTTAGAGATCTTGTGTTCATTTATGAAATGTTAGAGATGTTATGTGGGCTTCTGCAATTTGGGTGCAAAATTGAGTCGAGCTTCTCCAAGATGTCTCGGCACTGCAGTACACACCAAAAGTTCTTGGTAGCCGTAGCATTATAATATGCTTCTGTTTTTGGAACGATTGCGTAAGACTTGCCTTGTTAAAATGGCGTCCAGGTGAAACTTACGGATACTTTTGTACTCTATGTATGATTGTAATCAAGTAGATATCTTTCTTTCTTTTTTGCTTCTTAAATTTCCAATTACGTTTTTGTGTGAGCTTGATGAACCCTATCGCCTACCATCAAGGATTCAAGCATATTTGTTCTCGGACGCTGACTTAGCATCGGTGCTTTTTGACCGTTGGAGATATATTAGGTCGTTTCAAATTTGGTCTACAAACCGTACGGAGTCCCCAGTAGGTTTAGGGTTCTTAATCAGTGCCATGTGCATAGATATAAGCTTCTTATTCGGAATGATTGTCTAAGACTTGTCTTGTTGAACTGGCTTCCTTAGTAAAATTTTAGTTTCAACATATAGGACATGCAAATCCAACAATTGCAAATAGAAGAACAATTTATGTCTGATCAGAGTAATTAAGGGCAAACGTGACCCTTTGGAAAATTAAAATGATTTCAACGAAAAGATAGAAATGTATTTCTAACTTCACAACCCATGTTCCATGTATAATGCACGTTATACTACCTTCAAACTATTAGATTCGACTAGAGTTCCTTCTCTTTATTTTTTGGTAAGTAGAGTTCCTTTTCTTTATAACCGACTCAAATAGTAATACATTTAAAACATTTGTTAAGCTCATGTCGTTCGACTAGGATAAAACATTAAATTCGACTAGAGTTCCTTCTCTTTATAACCGACTCAAATAGTAATACATTTAAAACATTTGTTAAGCTCATGTCGTTCGACTAGGATAACACTATAGGTATGTTAGCGAACTACTTAGATTCGACTCTAAAAAGGTTAGATTGAAGTCGGTTCATTTTCTGATGCTGAATATTAACACATTGGCAAACGAACTACTTAGATTCGGGCCATTCGGCTCTAAAAAAGCTAGATTGAAGTTGGTTCATTTTCTAATGCCGAATATTAACACATTGACAACGAACTACTTAGATTCGGCTCTAAAAAAGCTAGATTGAAGTTGGTTCATTTTCTAATGACTAATTTTAACACATTATCAACTAATGGAGTTTGAGTATGTCAAAACTTGACTTGTTCCCTTCAAAATGGAAAGTAGGGAAAGCAAGTTGTATATCGAACCTATTATAAGCTCTTGTACTTTAGCATTAGAAACCAACAATTGGCAATTCATTCTAGAGTAAAATGCATCTTTGTGAACCCACAATACACAAGATCAAAGAAAATCATAACATAACATAACATAGAAAAGAAAGATACAAGAAAGCAAGTAACACAGAGACAGGAAAGAAACGATGAGAAGCAACTAATTTGAAGAACACCTTCTGGTTGTATCTTCTCATTCTTCTCCTTTGTTAGCGTCACTATCTTCATCAAGCTCCGATCCTCCGTTCTTCAACAACCTCCAAACCAGCCAAACAAGCAGCGCTAAGATTAAGGATCCGGCCACAAAAACCGCCAGAATAAACTGCATCACCTGATTCCCGAATTCATCGCTGGATAAATAGAAGAGGGCAGCCAATAAGTGAACGGGTAAAAGCATTGCTTGCACCATGATTTCAATAGCAGGCTCAGTCAAGTGTATTATTGCCCGTCCGATTGCGGTCTGCACTATCCCTTCCATCATCCATAAGCAACTGCTCTACGCATGATCGTAAATTTGTGGTTGGCTTGTTGCCTTTACGAGGACTAATCGGTCACTTGTAACATATTTTTGGCACTTCCACCGCCACCAATTGGCCCCCATTACGGCGTTTCCGCCTACACTTTCGCCTCCGCCTGAGGAACCCGAGCCCTTTCCACCTCCACTTCTTCCATCACCTCCATTGCCTTCGCCGCCATTGCTGTTGTTTACCGCTCCATTTGAAAAGGTTTTACTAGCATAGCATCTGAGAGTATGCGATTAATTCATGAGATCAATATTGCTGATTGCATACTTCAACTCCATGAATTCATTGAAATTCGTATTTCATATATGTAGAGAAAAATCATTCACTTATTGGATCTACACAGATTCAGTGAAGTCAACTTAGCTATACCTAAAGAGGATGATGAGACACATACCTTATATATCCAAAAGGAGAGTTTTTCCTTGCAGAAGAATCTGAAAAACTAGTAAGAATCGCCTTGAATTGACGGCTTGAAAATCCAACTGCCTCAGATATGCAGCTTCTTACAATCTTTTCAAAGCTTTGCCCTTTATTCTTGTTGCTCCTCTGCACTATGCCGTGTTTGGATTGCACAGCTTTACAAAGCAATGGAGGCAGATGAGATATTGAAATAATGGGAGCTGAATCAGCTGATGCTTGTTCAAATCCCTTATGCATCCATGGCGATTTATGCCCATTCTTAAGATTCTCAATAAAATCAAAAGGAAATGATGGCAAAAGAGGATGAACTTTTGTTGGTTGTGATGCTAGGGTAGCCATTTGATGAATTGAATCAATGGTTTCTCACCCCATTTTCCCTCTAAGAGTTATTCGGGGTTGTGGTCTTGGTTTCACATTGGGAGATGATTAGTTTAGTATAAATTGTATTTAAAACACGTTTTGGAGATATTAATATAAGCATTTTACTCTCCTTGGAGAGAAGTGACACCATGTGCACCGGAGTCTCAATACAGAGACGACTCACCCGATACTCAAAAACTTCAAAAGTGTTGCTCCTTGGCGCTATGCTGTGTTTGGATTGGAATGATTTACAAGGCAATTGAGGCAGATAAAATGGAAAAGGATCTGATACTTGTTCAAATCCGTTGCGATTCCATACTGATTTTTGCCCATTCTTGTAGCATTAAATTGATTGAATTAATATTTTCAAAACGTGTTCCTAAATCAAATTTATACTAGACTAATCATCTCCCAATGTGAAATCATGATAACCGAACAACAGTTAGAACACAACCCACAAAAGTTCATCACAATTCACAGCCCACAAAATTCGTTTCCTTTTGATTCTATTGAAATTCTCAACAATGGGCATAAAATCACCAAGGATGCATTAAGGGATTTGAACAAACATCAGCTCCCATTGTTCCAAATTAGTTCCCAATAGAATCGTTTCGACCCATCAAAATTCAGGCTGATTTTAGCAATACCAATCTATGAAAGTCATTTTTTTAATTTTCTTTTTCTATTTTGAATTTCATTTTTCTTTATATTTTCTAGAATATTATCCTATTCGTTATAGGTGCAATGAAATCTGTCATTACCATCACAATTTACTCATAATTTGATTTGGTAATTAATAAAATCTATTGTACTTCTGAAATACTCTTTTTTTTTTTGAAAATGATTTCTTGTATACTATATCTATGCAAACCGTGTCAAATTTAATCGAAAAATTCTTTAAAAACTAGAGCATAGGTATACACAATAAAACAAACCAGAGTTTTCAACATACATAAGGCCAGGCTTGAATTTTACCTCCACATCAAATTCTGAATCAAAAATCATGGCACAATATCAGAAAAAAGACATAGCAAACTAACTCATACATAGAAAAGCTTGAACCACAACTAATTTAGAACAGAAGATTTTGCTGTGTCTTCATCTTCTCTTTTCTCACTGTGGCCATCTCCACCAAGCCCCTGTCCTCTGCTCCTCCTCCACCACCTCCAAATCAGCCAAAGAAGCACCCCTGCTACTATGGCTCCCAACACAAGAATCGCCACCATAAGCTGAATCACCTGATTCTCAAATTCAGCGCTCGAAATATACAATCCGAATTGCATTAACCGAAAAGGAATAAGCAATCCTTGCATCATGGTAAAAATAACTTGCTCCATCAAGCGCATCGCTTCCATAACCAAGCCCCTGTCCTCGTGTCATTCATATCAGTAAACTTCAGATACTGATGAACTCTATAAATGTTGAGTAAAATATTTCAGCTCAAATTCTGATACTTGTTCGGAATTTTCTTACATTTTTTACTTAGTTTAATTACATACTTCAAGTCTAAAAAAGCATCAAAGTACATAGCATCTGTCAATTAAGAATACCTTAAGTTGATTACCACACCCTAAAATCAATATATAGAGTTGATGTCATTAAAAAGAGGATGAATTACATACCTTACATCTACAAATGAAGAGGTTTTTCTTGCAGAAGAATCCGAAAAACTTTTAAGGATCATCTTGAATTGACGGGTTGGAAACCCAACTGCCCGAGATATGCAGCTTCTTACAATCGTATCAAAGCTTTGGCCTTTCTTAGTGTTTCTCCTTGGCGCTATGCTGTGTTTGGATTGCAGTGATTTACAAGGCAATGGAACTAGATAACATAATGGAAAAGGAACCGATCCTTCTGAAAATCCCTTGTGCTTCCACATTGATCTCTGTCCATTGCTGAGATTCACAGCAAAATCAGTAGAAAATGAAGGTAAACGAGGATGAAAGTTTGTGGGTTGAGATGACAGGGTGCCCATTTTAGATGGTGAATCAATGGTCTTTCACCTCTATACTTTTGTAGGGGTGTTGATGGCACTTGGTTTCACATAGTTTCAACTATTAAATTGATTTAGAAACACGTTTTGGAGATTTTAGTTCGAGTATTTTAGTCTCCCTTCGCAAATTGGATCTCAGCAGTTTCATGGAAGATTCTTGGATAAAGCTTGTAGAGCTGCATTGCATAAGAAAATATATAGTAGTGCTAAACATCTGTAATTCTTTTCTATTTTTTCTTTCGAAAACACCAACATGAAAGTCCTCCCAAGTTCCCAACTAGACTTAGAGTCGATTTGGATAAACCGGTGACGTAGGTTTAGATTTAGGGGAAAAAAATCCAAGCCGGTGGATTACACGCCCGTGTAGTTAGTTTTTTATAAAAAGAAAATTTAAAATGAACAAAACCAGCGGTTAAACCGCCGTTTTGGTCTGACAAAGAGCCGTTTAAAACGACTCTTTGCTGCCCGCCAAGGGCTATTTTTAATAGCCCTTGGCGGGGTCCGCTGGTGCAACGGCTACTGCACAGTGGTTTTTATTATTTATTTTTTTTCAAAAAATAAAATAAATGGCATTTTTTTAAAACCCAACCTTTTTCTATAAATCTATAAATACTCATCCCCTCTTCTACTTTATCCCACACCATCTCGTCTTTCTCGAATTCATCTCTTGACTCGCGTAACGACCAATCAAGGTGACAACATTTCTTCTCAATTCTTCTCTAACACCCAATAAAGTGAAACTCAAACTCCCCAACAATCCAAAAATACCGAAATGCCACACTGATAACTAACCAGCTATGTTGCACAGATACGGGAAACGGACACGGCGAGAAATGAGAAAGCGGCAATCCTAAAAATCGTAGGAAACGGGGACACGGCGAAAAAATATATTAATATATCATTTTAAAGCTCTTGCGAAGAGAATTTATATATAATAAGAAGATATGCATATATGATATAACCAATGACACGTGAATGTGTCTTTAGTTGTAGAAGTATTGATAAATAAGAACATTGATTGCGTTAAGTGATATTGAGGTCGTAGTTATGAATGTCTTATTCATCTTGAATTCCAAAAAAGAAACTAAAACGTAACGGTCATGGATGTCTTGTTCATCTTTTTTGTATCCCTCTTTCATCCTACATTGACCTGTCATTCATGATCATGGTTTGGATGTGTCCGACCCATTCACGGTGTTGGAAACGTGTCTTGACCGTGTCCTCACTATTTTGACCGTGTCCGAGAAGTTTTCGACACGGGAGGACACGGGAAACGGCATTGTCTAGAAGTTTCCGTGCATCATAGCTAACTAGTCTAACCCCACTGAAAATGCTTACATCCGAGATTGTTACGAAGCATTACAAGAAGGGGGTGTCGGTGAACGACTATTGTCAAGTTTCTTGCAACTATGGTTCAAAGATGTACACGTGGAAGGCGAAGGATGGCTACGGGACTTGATGGTGTTTCCGATTTGTTGGTTGTTTATTATAATTGTTTGGGTTTACATTATGCAAGATGTTTGTATCGAAATTGAAGAATTTCTTTCTTTATTTCAAACAAGTGCTAGCTTTTCTTCTACCGCACCTACTCGTACACCTTCTTCTTCTTTCAAAAGCACAACAAATTTTAGCCAAAAAAACAAAAACACCGAGACATTCATCCTCAAGTGCGGAATTTCAAGATTTTCTAACATGTTTTAGTTTTGATTGTAAAGTTTCTTTCGATTTTTTTGGATTGGTGGAAGAAACCAGCCCCGAAATATCCAACATTAGAGAAAATTGTACCACTCATGGCCGTAAACATTTAGCCAAGGAGGGAACAGACTCAATTACGGGAGAACCCAATTGAAGCCCTAAAATTGGAGGCATAAGTTTGTATTTAAGATTGGATAAGTGCAGAAAAAACGAAAACAACATAACGTCCCGGTGTATGACTCAATCATTTTCCAACATCGATGACGCCGCCACTACTTCCGAGAGTGGAGTAACGAAAACAAGGTAATTAAAGATAAGAGAATAACATGGGCTTTGATTCCTCTTAAAGCCGAGAGGATAGATAGGCGACCGGATAACTGGTTCAAACCCTTTCTTCATTTTTTTACCTAAGCCACTGGTTTGGATACGGTTTAGGTTTACAGCTCAAGTCTACTCCTAAACTAACCAGTGCATTGACAAAAGTTTAAGTTATATTTAGACTATATAAGAAAAATAATTGAAAACATAGATAGAACGCAGTCCCCTAACAAAGAAGTTAATTTGTTCTGATAATTTTACATATGATTAGGAGAAGCGCAAATAAACCATCTCTCATACTTGATAGGACAGTAACTAGATACATTCAACTAGGGGTGATCATAGGTCCAAAACCGAACCGAACCGCAATAAACCGAACCGAACCTAATACCGATTTTTAAAACATTGGACCGAAAACCGAACCTAAAAAATTAGGTTCGGTTTCGGTTTGGACCTAAAACCGAAATCGTGAAATATTAGAACCTAAAACCGAACCTATTACGTCGGTTTCGGTTCGGTTTAGGTTTTGGACCTAAACGGACCTAAAAAGTAAACACTACAAGCATCGATAGATAAATATAAGAAATAGGAATTATCAAAATCCAACAACGTAAAATTTGTATTCGTGAATACAATAAAGCGAGAAAGTTTAAATTTCTAACAATTTTAAAACCTAGAAAAATAACAATCTCATTTAAACATCAAGTAGGCAAATCTACTAATCCATCGCGTTATTCGACATCGACGCTTTACATCTACTGATCTACATGATAAGAAAATTAATAGAAACAAATTAGATAATGTAAGCTCATTTACTCATTTATAATACTTATCACCAATTCAACATACACATATAGTTTATGACTAAACTCATTCATATTCTCCTAGTTTTATTAAAAATAGGTTTTCGGTTTTAATTTCAGTTTTCCGATTTTTAACCGAACCGAAAACCGATTTCTTAAAAAAACACGGACCGAAGACCGAACCTAAATTGTCGGTTTCGGGATCGGTCTGAACCAAAATTGTCGGTTTAGGTTCGGTAAACCGAACTGAACTTGCTCACCCCTACATTCAACTCCATTATCATTGAGGTTTACGGGGATTTTACTATCGTGTACACGACATCTTTGGGAACAATAATTTTCCAAAAATGCTAAGCAAATAGGCCACCACGCAGTTGCAACAAAATAGTTCAGCACTGTTGCAATTTTGTAATCTAGAGTAAAAATGAACCAAAGAAAAGTAATTTGTCAAACAGCGCCTGGCATCAGGAAATTTTTGATCCAATCAGACTAGCCATGACAGTTAAACTGAAAAAGAATTCAATGCTAGAATAATCTGGCGCAGGAATATGAAATAAACTCAAGCCACATAATAAAAACAAGGAAAAAGATAGGTTAAATCTCAGAAAACAATCTAAATTGATAACAAATTAACAAAATTTGCTTGAATCTCATAAGGATTATGTCTAGTTCATCTGCTAGCTTGTTCCATAAGTAAACCAAATTCAAGCCAACAATCTTTCAGGGAACAACAAAACTAAACTCAGAAATGAAGCATAGTGTCTCTGATGTAACACATTAAGCAGCAGCTGGCCTTGGAGCACCTGGAGCACCACCTGGGCGGGGAGCACCTGGTCCAGCTTTTGGAACATCATCCTGCCATAGAGATTTTAACAGAAACAATGTTATCTCAGAGGTAATCTGCTACTGTCATATACAAGTAACATTGATTCAACAAACAATGAGTGTTAAAAAAATGTTATATTAATGTACAATCTAGGAAACACTAAATTGCACAAACTACAGGGAACAATAAAATCACAGAGGCAATATTTCATCACAATAAAGTGATAAACAACAATGAATAAATCTTCGATAGGCTATGGGAGTTTTTAACTAACACGGGGACTAGAGTCTAGAGACAATGTAATACAAACATACCCTGCGTCTGTATCTCTGTGGGGGCTCACGGTTCTTCCTGTCAGTAACAGAACGAACCCTCACAACGTGAGAGTGAATGGCACATGAAACACAGTGCTGGATCTTGGTGTAAAGCTTTGGAAGGGTGTATCCTGATCACAAAAATAATGAAATTCATAAGGAAAAAGAAAATTATGTTGTCATTACAAACTAAAATTAAAATGTTCAACAAAAAAAATTATGCAATTTACCATCATAGACGCAAGCTTCTTGAACATCTCTTACTGCAGCTTGCTCAACAATGTTCCTGACAAGGAATCTCTTGATGGCCTTGTCCTTTACAAACCAAAAATTCAGAATTTAATAAGACACTCCCTACCGATTATAATTAATTCAAATATTGACCGAACTAATCAAATTAGAAAATATATTTCTGGATCTATTATAATCAAAACAAAACTACTTTCACACATATAGCAAAAGGTAAACTGGTAATCCACTAATGATAAACACATAAGAAAATACTCGAGTGGTGAAAACCCTAGACTTTCGATGAGAGGGTATTTACCTTAGGGCAGCATTTGCCACAGTTGGAGCAGCGAATGAATTTGACATGGCCACGTCCATGCTTGTTGCGACCTCCGTTCCTCCTCTTGAAAGTCTACACACGACCAAATAGATAGATGAGAAGAGTTTAACATAGCGCGAACCAAATACTCAAAACATTCAGACAACCGGAGAAGGGAAGTTCATACCATGTTGATCCGTTAGCGGCGGAGGCGAGCAGACTAGGGTTTGGCGAAGATGAGAAAATAAATGGGAAGGTTTTGAGCATTACGGATCCTTTATAAAGCATATATATGGGCCTATTCAGGTCCAACTTTGCGCATTTGTATTAATATTTCAATGGCCCAATACAAAGAAAAAATTCTTATTGGGCCGACCCGTAATATTGAAAGTAGTTAAATTCCTACTTGAGACATGTTCCGTAGAATGAGGTTATCCTATATTATAGAAACAAAAATAGGTACGAAGATGAAAGTAGCTAGTGGGTTTTTGGTCATATGAGATTATTATGATAAACTAGTGTAGTTTTCGTGTCAAGGTACAGATATAATTTTAAAATTTAATGGATAAATAAAATTTTTTAATAAATTAAAATAAATTTTGATTAAAATATAAATGTTAAAATATAGTATATTTAAAAAGTTTTATTGAAAAAGATAATCTTAGGTAGTTTTTAAAATTAACACTCATAATACATTTGTTAATTTAGTGATTATTTTCTAGTTAATATAGGAACTATACATTTACATGTAAAAGTGACACGTGACAAGAAAATATTTCGGATTTAATAGTAGTATAGTGTAATTCTCGTACTTTACAGATTTTCTTTTATTTAAAAATAACCCGATATAAATTTTATAATTATATTCTCTAACAATTATAACTAAAACTACATTTTTCTTTGGTTTATTATAAATGTAATTTTTGACAATTTAATATTAAGTTTGAAATAACATACACTCAAATGAGTATATTAGTTGAAAATAAAATTTTATCAATATTAAAATGGGTTTAGAAGGTAATAACATCAATTAGGTAAGTGTTGCATATTTAGATTAACAATATTTTTATTTTATATTGACTTATATGGTAACGATAGATAGATTTTAGTTAATAAAAATAAACAAATAATTATAACAAAAGGTAAATTGTGAGAAAATGACGCGTGCCCTCTGAGGTATATATGAATTACACGTGAGATTGAAGTGCTTTTGCTTTAATATAGTACTAGTTTTAATACCCGTGCCCTGCACGGGTTAGACGATAATTATGTGTCAAAATATTTTTTTGATAATTTATTATGTTGAGAATTGTCTTAATTGGTATGTGATACTTGTTGTAGGTTGTATTTTTTCACATTATGAATGAAAATCAAGCAATAATTCAAATCCTGCAATAATAATCGGAAAAGAGTATTCTGGGACAATATTCTTTGAGATACTCGAATGCCAAAGTTGTATCAATTATTAAAAAAATTAGGTTTTATTAAATTAAATGTTAGACTACGTGATTTGGGTTAATGAATAAACGACACTATAAAATTGATAAGGTGACCGCACAAAATTACGCTAAGTATAAGTTCACGGGTTGTTTTATTATATAAGATAGATAAGAAGTCATGTGTAAAACATATACTAAACAAAAACAGAAGTGTAAAACAAATCATAAAATTTAAATCAACAATATTAAATAATAAAATAATAAAATATAAATGAAATAGATTTATATAATATAAGTATCATGTCTAAATCAAAATTTACAATATAAATGATAGAGATTAAATAAAGTTTATAAAATTTTGAAAGTAAAAAGTTTAATTGAAAATAAAAAATATAAGATTTGTAAAATTAGATTGCAAATCTTAACTATTTTTATTTTTAAATTACAAATAATTAAAGGCCAATTAATAATACGAGGGACTAATTAAAAAATTAGTTAGTAAAATATTTAAAATAAATTCATTAATTAAATATTTAAAATAATTTGTTTTAACATGGTGGGACCTAAATTAACAAAAAATTAACACGTGTAAATTTAATAACGTAGATTCACCAAATTGTGTCACGTGTAAATTTAATGACGTGGATTCACCATACTGTTTCATGTGTAAGTTCGGGTTGCTTTAGTATATATAAGATAGATATAGATATATATTATTTTAGATTGAAAAAGTAAATGTATGTTATATGAGCATTATTTATCATTTGTTAAATACGTTATTTATCATTTGTTATATGAGCATTATTTATCATTTTTTAGTTAATAAGCCTCCATATAATAAATCATTTTCACTTTCATCTAACTTAGTCCCTGAGATCGACTTCGGAATACTTGCTTATTATTGCGATTGATTCATAGACTGTGGATTCGTTGCAATTTAGAGTAGATATTGTGAGATAAAAATTTTAAAAAAAAATTGCTCAGTTTTGTGTATTCATATGGATTTCTATCTATTTTTTGATAGGGGTTTATAGGGTGTACAGAACAAGCGAACAAGATGAAAGTGTTTAAGACTAAACTGAAAATGTTAGAGAACCTAAGAATGAACTCGTGTATCTTTAAGGGAAAAAAAAAGGATAAGAATAATGGTACACAAAATTTAGATAAAGTTAAGGGTAGTAATAACTCTGGAAATAACAACTCTAAGAACAAAGATAACTCTGAAAAAGATAATGAGAAAATTATCACATGTTATTATTGTGGTAAGGACATAAATCATCTGAATGTAGGAAGAAAAAGCATGATGAAGCTCAGAAATCAGCTAATAATGGGACTTCTGCCCTGTGTGAATATATGTCATACCATGATCATGAGTTGCTTATCTCTTCTAAAATGCTACCTACTTCTTTTGATTCTGATATTAATGTCTAGATTCTTTATTCTGGATGTACAATGCATGCTATTTCTCATGAATGTCATTTTGATTATTTGCATAAGAATGATGAAGGAGAAGTTAGACTAGGAGATCATACATCTCTAGGAATAAAAGGCATTGAATATGTCCCTTTTCGTATGCATGATGATAGAGTTAGAATCATTCAAAATGTTAGATGGATTCCTGATCTTAAAAGAAATTTGTTATCTGAAAGCATGTTTGATGATTTAAATTGTGATATTCATACTCATTCTAGCATTAGATCCATCTCTAGATATGGAAGAGTTATTGTTAGAGGAATTAAGAAAAATAGTCTTTGTCATGTTGTTGGAAAACATGAATTGAATCATATTAATAATTTTGTTTGATTATCTTTTGAGCAAACTTTGATCTGACACTCTACGCTAGGACATGCGGGGAATAAGGGTTTATACTATCTCTTTAAGAATGAGAGTATACCTAGAAAACCTAGTGGCCTTAAGACATGTGAGACGTGTATATTAGGAAAAGCTTCTAGAGCCTCCTTCTCTAGATCCAATTCAAGCTAGCAAACCCCAAGAGTATGTTCACTCTGACCTTTGGGGACCAGCTCAAGTAGATACTATTGGGGGTAGAAGATATTTCTTATCCCTTATAGATCACTTTTCTAGAAAGTTTGGGTGTATATTCTCAAGAATAAGAGTAATGTCCTAGAAAATTTTAAGCACTGGAAACTTAAAGTAGAAGGACAATCAACCATAGGTTAAAATGTCTTAGAACTTAAAATGGTTTAGAATTTTGTAATATTGAATTCAACAATTTCTGCTATGAACAAGGCATAAAAAAACACCATATTGTCCCTGTTACTCCTTAACAGAATGGTATAGCAGAGTGAATGAATAAAACCCTCCTAGAGAAAGCCAGATGCATGCTTATCTCATCTGGTTTTAAACACTCCTTGCATGGAGAAGCTACTATTGCTGCCTATCTTATAAATATGTCTTTTGCTAGTGCTATAAATCTCAAAACTCCTCAGGAGCTCTAGTCTGGTAAACCACCTAACATAACCCATCTTAGAACCTTTGGGTGTGTTGCCTATACTAAGCTGTCCAATGATAAACTTACCCTAGAGCACATAAATGTGTTACGTTAGGATATCCAAAGGGTGTCAAAGGATACAAATTGTTAACCTTATAACCTTGATCTTATAAAATAACTATAAGTAGAGATGTGACTTTCATTGAAAATGAATTTCCTTGTAAAAAAATCTATTAATATCTCCACTGAGTTACTTGACAGAGAAAAAGAAACAGTTGTGACTTTCTATGACCCTAGTGATGATACAAATCTTACTGAGGAAGATGTTGATAGTGTTGTTGCTAGAAACACCAATGTTCATTCAAATCTCTCGAGGGAGAAGAGGTGTCTCTCGAGGATTCAGACGTGATTTTACATAATCTCAGTCAGCCAAATCTCTCGAGAGACACTTCTTCTTCTACGGAGACATTTATGACGTACCTCCACCTCACCAATTAGGTGGGGCAGTAAGCAATTCTGATTCTCCTACCTATCTAAATTATTCTGTTCATGCTAATACTTTTGCATACAATATACATGAATCATCTTCTCATGACTCTAATGATGATTATGTTAATATGTCTGATATGCATGAATTTGTTCTTTCTATGCCTACTCTACCTTCTTTGTCTGATTATCAGCTTGCTAGAGATAGAGAACCTAAGCATAAGAAACTGATAACTTGAATTATCGACCTAGTTTAGTAGAGCATATAGTTAGTTTTTCCTTTTCCGCATGCTTATTTTAGCCTTAGTTTGTGTTCTTTATACTTGTTTAGTGCAACTTTGCGAGTATAGATGTCTACACACACTTTTGGTGTCTTTGTAGGTATTTTGGCGTGTTTTGGAGCTAAAACGATGCATTTGAGGATCAAGCCTCGGGATGGACACTTAGGAGCGATCACGCAAGCACGGGAAAGGAGGAAAAGACAAGCCAAGACGAAACGCACGAGATTAGAGCAATCTCGGTCGAGATCCACATGATCTCGGCCGAGATCCAAGCTATCTCGGCCGAGATACACATGATCTCAACCGAGATCCCAGCTATCTCGGCCGAGATCCGAGCCATCTCGGCCGAGACTCCCTATTTCGCTTGGGTTGAAAAGTTTATGTCGACGGATCTCGGTCTCCATCTCGGTCCCAATCTCGGCCGAGATTTTTCACATTTGACCGAGATTTCCGACCGAGATTTCATCAACGTTGGATCACGAAGCCAATCTCGGCCCCGACGTTCAAAAATCTCGGTCACCGATCGAGATCCCTGTTCGCCGATTTATTTCGTTATTTTCGGATCTGTTTTGGCCCGGCCCGTTGCGGGATATAAAAGGAAAGCCCTAAATGATTTCAGGGGGTTCCGCTTCATTCTATTTTCGAGCTTAGATCGAGAGAGCCTCTTCTCCTTCTTCTTCTCCCTTTGCCCTACACCATTGTCACCATTGTTGAACTTGATTGAGTTTGGAGGAACTTCGCGATATTGGAAATTTGTCGTTTTGCTGATTTCCTATTAATAAAGCTGAGTATCTTCTTTATTCTCTCTTTTAGTTCTTGTTTTATGCATTATTCCTTGAATTGATTGAATTGATGATTGCTTCTTCCATTGAATTGATTGAATTGATGATTGTTTCTTCCATTGAACTGATTGGATTGATGATTGTTTTTGATATGTTGATTGTTGGCTAGAACCATTGTGGTTCCAAGGTGAATAGGGATTTGTTTATACCCGGACTATGATGGAATAGTGTTTTATGCTTGGTTTGAATAGCTTTGAAATCCTAGTGGTTGGCTTGTTCTTGAACCTAGTTAGAATTCATCTAGCTAGTAACCTAGGTTAGAATTGAGACCTACCCGGTAATATTTCGCTTAGATACATGAGTGTTTGATCATAGGTAATAGATGTGAAAACCTCTATTGGGTTGAGTGTGCTTAGATTGCGTCTTAAGTAGGGTAATACATGAGGCTTACCCGGTAATGGTTTACCTTTCCCTTAGTTTGGAGTCTGGTTTATTTAGAATTTCCTACCTCTCTACCTTGAGACTTACCCGGTAATAGGTGGTTGGTTTGGAACTAGACAGTCTTGAGACTTACCCGGTAATAAACTGTCAACTTAGAAACGTTCTTCCCTGAAGCTTGTCAATCATGATTCCTTTGAGAGTTGTCCTGCGTCCGTGCGTATAAATAAGACCTTGAATCCTTGGAATCCACGTTCTCTTTTATTGATAAATCTTTCGTTCGTTTGTTTTACTTAGTTTTCAATCAAATCCGTTATTTGATTGCGAACTCTACAAAAATCCTTCAAAACCCCTTTGATCTTTCTTCCCTTCTTTTCCAACCTCGTTCTTTTACTTTGATTTACGCTATCTTTGATCACATTCACATTCCAAACACTTGGTCTCTGAGATCGACCTTGAAATATTTATCCTTAAGGTAATTGACTCATACACTGTGGGTTCGCTACAATTTGGGTGTTTATTTCATGTTTTACAAATTTAAAGCATACCGTGGTTTTTACTAACTTGTAGGTTTTTATCATTATTGATAAAGATTTATACCGTGGTTTTCACATTCACATAACGTCTTTGTCTGATTATCAGCTTGCTAGAGATAGAGAACCTAAGCATAAGAAACCAAACCCAAAATATGTGAATTTAGTTGAGCATGTTGAGAATGGACTTGATCATATTATAGAATATGCTTTCTTAATTGTTGAGGTTATTATTATTCCTACTCCTGAGTTGTATGAGCATGATATTAGATCCATACATTGTAATGTATGGAAATCAACTATGAATGAAGAGATTGAATATATGAAAGTAAATAATACTTGGACTCTTGTACCTAAACCCAAAGATGCTAGACTAATTGGATGTAAATGGGTGTACAAAGTTAAGGAAAGTCAAAACCCACATGATCCACCTAGGTTCAAAGCTAGATTGGTTGTTAAGGATTTACTCAAAGGGAAGGGGAGGATTATAATGAAATATTTGCTCTTGTTGTGAAATATAAAACCTTGAGATTGCTTATATCTATTGTTGTTGTGTTTGTTTATGAAATTGATCAGATGGATGTTAAAACAGCTTTCCTACATGGTAGTCTTGATGAAACTATATACATGAGACAACCCAAGGGCTATATTGATGATTTGATGTGAATTTTCCTTATCATGCTTGCTTAATAAATCTATATATGGCTTAAAGCAATCTCCAAGACAGTGGAATAAAAGATTTGATTTTTGTATGAAAAATCTTTGCTTCACTCAATGTTCTTATGACTTATGCTTATATTTCAAGTTTATTAAAACTAATAGTCCCTTATATGTTATGTTATATTTTGATGACATTCTCTTAGTTTGTAAATCCAAGGGTAAAATCAGTGAAGTAAAATCTTCATTGAAAACACCTTTGATATGAAGGATCTTGGTCATGCACAAAGGATACTTGGAATAAAAATTGTGAGAGACAGAAGTAAAAGAAAGATATGGTTGACACAACATGACTATATACTGAAAGTGTTGGACAAATTCAACATGAATTCTGTAAAGTCAACACCAATGCATCTATGACCTCATCTTGATCTCACCAAAACATCTTATGTGACTACAAATGAGTTTAAGAGCATGAGATTGGTTCCATATGATGCAGTTGTAGGTTTTGTAATGTACTTAATGATCTATACCTGACCTGACCTTGCCTTTGTTGTCAGTGTTCTAAGCAGTTATATGTTTAACCCTTCTCTGAAGCATTGGTCTGCTATGAAATTTCTGCTGAGATATTTAGCTGGTACTTCTTCACTTGCTTTAGAGTATGACGTTCATTGTGATACTAATGATCTTGTGGGATATGTCGATTCAAATTATGCTAGAAACAAAGAAACTAGAAAGTCTACCACTACATATGTTTATACTTGGTGACTTGGTGTGGAAACTGCATATCCTAGAAATCTCGACAACAATTTATTGTTGCTCTTTCATCGACAGAGGTTGAGTACGTAGCTGCTACTAGGCAGCAAACAAAGTTATGTGGTTGAAAGGGATTTTCACTGAAATTCTCAATAAACCATATACTAAAACTCTATATACTAACAATCAAAGTGCTTTGTTCTTGTGTAAAGATTCAGTATACCATGAGAGAACGAAGTATATTGATGTTAGATACCACTACATTAAACAGAAGATTTACAGTAAAGAGTTGATTGTATAGAAAATAAGAGGAGATGTTAACCTTGCTGATTTTGGCATAAAGATTGTTACTAATGATAAAATTTTTTTGTAGGGATACACTTCATCTATCTGAAATAACTTAGAAGATGAAGAAGGAAGGGTCGGTGATGATTGACAATCCACTAGTCACTTAGGCCAGAATCACAAGAGTTAGGAGGGTGAATCGTAAGGAGAATAAGCCAGCAATAAAACGGAGTAGAGGAAAATCGAACTCAAGACCAGATGGAAGGAAACCGGCTTGGAAGCCTTTGTTATTTGAAGATCCGGGTTGATGTTAATACTGAAGGTTGGACCGGGTTTGTTACAGGCTAGTTGGTTCATTTAATGAGACGGCATCATTTTTTATGGAGAGGAGTGGTATATAAGGTTAGCCGAGAGCTAACTCAAACCCTAATCTCTCTCACCTCGATCTCTTCTCCTCTCTTGCTGCTCTCTCTTGTACAACTCTACTTTTGGTGTTCTTGAGCAAAGAGCATCGCCTCCTCTCGAGGTCGAGGCTTAACTCTTGTTCTGACTTTGACTCTAAAACTAGTGGATTGGATCGAACCTGAGAACCCGGAGACATAGGACTTGCTCCGAACATCGTCAACAAATTCTCTTGTATTTTTAACTCTGTTTACGTAGTTACAATCATTTTACATTGTTTCTATTTGTGATATATGTTGGAATTATTAAATTCCCTTAACCGTAAAGCCAAGGATCGAAATCATGCTAGAGTTATCAAGGAATCTATAATTACATACCTGGTTCCATAGCAGCAATTGAATCAAACCTTAGTGCGGAATCTACGATCCGAATGAGCGCCGCAGGTATACAGTCTTCCTCGGTCAAACCTCCTAAGAGTTTCTTTAGGTTTTTACTCTGATGGGTAGAGAATAGAAAACAACTAATCGATTTGACGTATTTGGAACCATAACCTAATATCCTTTATATATTAACCTAATAAAATCTCATTAAGCTCATTGGGCCAATATCTGATATCCACTCATTAAGCACATACCGCTTAATTTAAAGTCTCCGGACTTTACTTAATCGAATCACTTTAAATAGCCCACTAACAATTAGCCATATAATATGATTGTATACCATAATATGTAAGCTTATATAATAATATTTATAAATAAATCTTACAATATATTATTAGATCTTGTTATATATATACTTTTACAAATCGTGTCCCAGACCTACCTCGATCAAGAGAAGTCATTTATATGCACGACCACTGCGTATCGATTGAAATTGAGACCTCCAACAATGGATCCGCCGAGAAACACTCATTAACATGCACGTACAACCTCTATGTACTCACTCTTGAAATCGAGATCACCTTGCAATGGGTAATAAAGACTAACTCGTTTTTTGCCACCGAGAAGTCGATCCAACTGCATGTGTTGTCCACCAAAACTTCGACTCTTATACGAATTTATTATGTGAAAGTCCACTTTAAACTCAACTCATCAAACCCAATACATATACATACATAATTTTACAATCAATTAATAATAAAATAATGAAATAACATATTTATACGGTACAGTTCATAATATAATAAATTTACATATAAGACACAATCGAACCCAACAACCCCAGTTACATTACATCCAATGTACAAATATGATTAGTTGAAATAAAAAAATGAAGTGTAAATAGTTTTTGCTTGGTAGAAAAAGGTGACCGGCCACCAGGTCCACTAGCCATTGGCAGATTCAAAAAGTCTTCCGACGACCCAGCCGCCCCCACTACCTAAGATAGTAAGTTGATAACATATTTGTAATAGAAAGGTCCAACACCTATATAGAATGTAAAAATAGATAATTATGTAAATTAAATTTTGTATTGGGAAAAAAAAAACACATTAAACAGCAGTCTACAGCTCTTATATGCCCTAATTTTGTGTCCTAGTGTAAGCCGGGTTTAGGGTGCTGTGGATTACTTGGTCATGGAAATAAATTCAAAGTGAATGTTGATGCAACTCCGATCGATGGTCAGTCACTCAGTCTGGTAGCCTGAGGGCTGAGGCTGCACCGCTGTAGCCGGGGTTACAGGAAGCAAGGCGTAGAGGGCTTAGCCATATATTGCCGGAGATGGATTACAAACGGTTGCAAAGACGTTCAACTGTGCTGATCATATTCGATTACATGAAGGGAAGATGTTGGAGGATTATCTAGATAATAACTTCTCACGTTTAAGGTTGGAAGATTTCGAATCTAATATATAAGGTCGGTGGAAATACTTTTTATATTATAAATTAATTTTAGAATAGAATCTCATTGTGCTTATGTGTTGGTGTTGAGTTTAATGCATATGCGTACATATAAAAACATGACTTCTAGTCTGTAGCTGACAAATTTAATTTTAACATGATATCAAAGTGGTTAGTCTAATCGGCTAGGTCGGTCAATCCCGACACATAAGCTAAATATAATTAGAATGAGATAAGGGTTTAAGTCATTCATTTAGCTCGTTTCATATATGTTTTATTCTTCCGACGATTGCCAATTACCTCGCTCATCCATACTCAAATGAGAAAGATGATGACATTTTTTAGCGAGACACATTCCAAAATACATAAATGATTTTTTTGTTTTTTGTCAGAAACATCCTCCACACTTCTAATTCATAACATGTGCATGAACTCACTCTTCTTGATATTAGTCGATATATTGTCCACTTCCAAAGAAAATATGAAAGATTTGATATTGGTATTACATGAAAGTTTACTTCAATGAAATCTAGAAGTTGATTTAGGTCAATATAATTTTTATATTGATTTTTCAAGTTATAGAGATTTTTAAAATTTTATTTTATTGATTAAGTATTATTTATATAAACAAATTTAAATAAATAAAACGATAAACTAACAAACAAAAGATAAAACCAATATACGAATCAGTTTATTATAGCACAAAGGGAAGTAAAATGAGTTAGCTAGGTTATCGATTTGCTAACAAAGTATGAACAAAATTAAAGGATAATTAAATGTAAAATCACTAAATTGCATTCATCAATAACAATGGTTCTATATAAATATACGTTAAAACATTATTTGAAGCGTCATTCATAATTCATAATGTAAATTGCACGTTAATGCAGGATGACATGAGCAAAGCGTCATGCTGACACGCATGAACCGTAAACATAATTCCCATTCCACAAAACAAAACAAAGTGGAGATAAATTTGTTAATGGCCTTCCTAAATGTTACTCCACTCAATTACCTTTGCTATATATAAAATTGTTAAACAACCACTAAAAGGGTTTAGAAACAAAAAATAAGAAAAGAAAAAGCTAGCTCAGGGATGAGGAGGAGCTATCACTGCGAATGTGTCACTGACAGTTAGTCAATTGGCCGGCCGGTGAAAATCTTCTTTTTTCTTATAAATATTTCAAAAAGATGCAGACGCTCAATGACATAATACACGCTAAAAGGGAATATATTTGTAAAATATGAGATGTATTGTCCAAGATGGTACCGACCAAGACCTTTTAAAACGTGATTTAATGATGATATATGAAGGTGATGCTAGTTAGACCCGTACAAAAGCAGTTTCGGAATCGGGCGAGGTTCGGTCCTATTTAAAAACTCTAACCGTAAGGTCCGTTCGACTTGGTTTGTCTAGACTAAAAACATTATTCAAGTTCACCCACGTATAAAAGCGGATGGGTGCCTAATCTACTCGTATGTATCTGATTGTGCATTTTTTCTTGATATATCATACAAAACTAAGTAATATAATGTATTTAACACGACTTTTAATCCAATTATACTTGCATAATGTATTACCAACGAGTTTAACAACAATCAACACAAAAAAAAAATCTAAATACGGGAAGAACAAAAATTACAATTACAGTTAAAATATCCCTACAATTTTATATTATAAACGAGTATAATTCGTCAAAATACTCAAAATAAATTAAATAAAAAAATGAGAGTATGTGACACCCAAAATAAACAAAATTATAAGTATACACATGTCGGGCCAGCAGCCAGCCAAGAAGCCAAAACGTCTATCCACGTCCTATTAAAAATGGGTCGATTTGGACCAGAATGGGTCAATATAGCTGCCCAAACACATGTTCTTTCGGATTGGACGGATCAATCCAGATTCGTATTGGTCTAAAGCTCATGTATCATGTGTTTGGATGGTGATTGTGTGATGGTGAACTTGTTGCATGGGAGAGGATGCATGATCATGAATCATGATGAATGAACAAGATAATGGGCCATAACTATCATGAAATCCAAAATTTGTGCTATTTTATGTGATTAACCCACAAAATAGAGGTCGTTATCGAGGCTGAACCGACTAGGAGAATAATTGGAGGGAGAATGAAGAAGAAAGACAAAGCGTAGAGTAGAATAAGTCAGTAAACTACGGCCATAGCATCAACATGGACATATAGTGAGTGGGCAGGCTGCTAGATAGATAGATGTGGTTGCATCCTAAAGCTATCCTACTAGATTCAGACTTTTATATATACTATATAGTGGTGTAACATGACAATCTTCAATTGGTGTGCATATCCCCACCCTCCACTATACCATTTGATTGCAACAACCTTATTAGGACATCAATTGTGTTTGCCAAATCAACCAACTTGGCTCTTCAATTTTGCTTCATTCTAAGTCAAATATACCCTACTTGTGGCCCGAAGAGGATTCTTTGTACGTACTTTGTAGTTATCCTACGAATTACAGTCTTTAATGTTCATTAAAATTGATTTAATACTGTGATTTATTACCCGTCAAAATGGCTATTTAAGCTCGTAAATTCCTATATCCTACTATGACATTATATATTTTGTGCATAGACCTGGACAAAGTCGGATCAACCTGTCTAGATAAATTGTTGGGTATAGACAGGGTTTAGCAATATAAAGTTCAAGTGTTCATAATCATTAAACTACCTTATTTATATATAAAATACTTTTATTTTTTTTAATATTTAACTTAAATGATATGATCAAGACCTTTATCACGAATTTCAGATTAGACCCGAACCCGATATTTTTGAAAAATCTTGCTGCCAAAGTGTGGATTTACCCATGTTTAGAAAAACTATTTTGATGAATTTAAATGTTTTTGATAAATTAGTGATATAACTACTATTATTATTTTTGTTTCTCTATTAACTTTCAATAGCATTTTTAATGCTGCTAAAACTGTCAAGATCGTCTTCGTACCTCGGACTATGCTATATTTCTTAACTCTTTCTATACAATTTTTAAAAATTAATTTTTACTTTGATTTTCACCCTCAAATATCACATATTTGATATTTTGAGGCTTCTCGATATTAAAGAAACTCATATACTCTGAATAAGATGTTCTATACACACACAGTAGTACGTGCGGTAATAGTCGTTCGTTGTACTAGTCGACCTTCGAGCAACAGGATGTCTTGTCTAATTTCTCGAATAATTTCCTTTCAAAAGTATAAAATAAAATAATAGTACGCGTGGGTAATGGTAGTCCAAATTATACATAATTAGTTTAAGACAAGGATTACAAGTGGCCCCCACAAAACAAAAAGGAGTGGTCCCAACAGAAGCCTCCAACTTGTATATTAAGCATCCTCCTTCCAACTACAAACCTTCACCTGAAAACTTACTCTACATACAAATCACCAGCAATCACACATTAATCAACTACTTTCCTCAAAATGGGAAATTGCTTGAGAATACAACAACAGATTCTTAGACTCGGTGCGATCGACGACAAGGAGATCGAATACAGATCACCCTACGAGGTTTCATCAGAGGCAATTCATCACCATCATCGAGCAGTGTCGTCTGATACCAAATACAAACAGCTAAATGTGAGAAAGAAGGTGAGATTTTCGGATCCAGGGGTTGAAGAAGGCAGCAGCGAAAGCGCGGGTTTGCAGGTTAAGGTTGTTATCAGCAAACAAAAGTTGAAGGAGATGATAGCAAGAGGAGTCGTGTCGATTGAAGGAATGGTCTCTGAGATTGTACAAAATCAACAAAATGGAGATTATTATGAATCTTGTAACAAGAATGGAGCATGGAAGCCTGCTTTGAATAGTATTCCTGAAGTCGACTGCTAGTTTTTTTTTGCATTCAGGAGAAAACAAAAAAGAAAACTTGTTTTATACAGAAAAACTAACAGATACTTATATAGAATGTGTTGTGTAATATATATACAAGTCCGGAAATTCGCCTTTAGTTACTCTTTTGATCTTTATCTTGGTTAGTAATACTAATACACGAGACCGATAGCCTAATTCTTTCACTTGTACAAAAGAAAAACAAGTATTTAACAAACAGAAAAAAGATGATATACAAAAAGGAAGATATCTACTTTATAGTTTTTGGAATGAAATGAATGGACTGTTAACTGAATTCAGATTTGTAATTGCACTCACACAAATTACTATCATTCTTGTTGTAATAAAAGATTAAAAGGTTTGTTCACCCAAATTACTATCATTCTTGATGTAAAATAAATTTTAACTTCCCAAATTTAATTCCTAAAAAAATCAAACAAACTTGAAATTTAAATTCCCATCATTTGATATTGCGGGAATTCACTTTCAGATTTATAGATGTCCAATACGTAGTACATTTAAGTAAACTAGCCCTCATATCAGTTTCTCCGAGTAGAAATCAAGAACACAAAGCTGGAAAGTTTTACCTGTTTAATTTTTGAGTTTTTTTCCGCTCCTCATTAAGAACGAATTGAATAAGTAGCCGTAGAGATTTGTTGTCAAAAATTTCCCTCTCACCATCATTTTACGGAACACGCAATTTGTATGATTTTTCGTTTCCATAAAAAAACGGAACCTGATACCTGAAATTTAATATCAAAAATAATTGCCGAATTATAATACCCAGAACCAGAACCAAAACCTAATGTCAGAACTAAAAAAAGGGTCCAATTTATTTTACTGATAAACAAAATGCTCATTACATCCAATTTTCTATATAATAAAAACATAGCATTAATTGGCTAAGTAAGACCCTCTTTTTTTTGTTAAACACAGAGTAGACCCTTCTTTTGTAAAGTACTATTGTAAATTTAAAAATTAGATAATTTATCCACCTAATTTAAAAAACAAAAAAAATAAAGGCCTACTTATTATATTGTGATTAGTAAAAAGGGTTCATGCATCTATTATTAGGACAATCTTACTAAATCGGGATTATTAACCTGTGTTCCAAGGATATCATAAGTTACAAAGACTAAAATAACATATATTATAGCACAATATGAGGCCACTAAACTATGTATAATAGCAATACACGACCTATCAACCCACCCACAACACACTACAACCAGAGCACGATCGGCATATACTGCCGTCAACATCCATCTCCACATAACATCCAATGTGGACACACAGGAAAAAAGAATCAGATTCTTAAAATTCTTGCACATTCTTCTGTAATAAGTAATTCGCACGATAATGGCGAGTTTAATCCCTCTCATCAAATCAAAAGATTTGTTTGTTAATGCACCATAAAAGATATAAAAGGAATCATAAGTTGACCACTCTTGCAAGTCAACTAAAGTCAATTCAACCATATTGCTCCCATTTACATCCTCCATGTCAAATGCGCATCAATTTATACGCAAAAAAAACTCACCAACAACAATATATATACATATTCAGAGAAAAACCGTTCCAGAATAATTGTCAATATTTAATTTTTTATTTATAAATTGAATATTTTTATCACAAAGAATTCATAATGTAAGAAAAAACAAATTCTGCTTTGGTTTTTCAACATTATGAGTTTTGTTGTATATTGTTCGTTTGTCATGAAGTGCTGACAAGGTATTTGTTTGTGCTAATACGATACTTGTAAGGTCGCTAATAAGATCAACCAACCTAATATTGCACAACATAGTTATATTGTTATTGGTCAAGTTCCCGGTTACTTTGTAAATATAGATTCTAGATCATAGTTTCATATGTTAGATAATTTTTTTTCGTTGAAAGTTGTTACGCCTTCATGTATTTTAACCATTCCGCAAACCCAAACACAACTACACACCACCCACCGCCACCTCCTAGATGGCGCCTCCCGGAGGCTCTTATGTCAATGAGTCCTTATCACTTGCACCCTTCCGATCATCCAAGTCAGGTTATATGCCCCATCCTTACTCACCAATGACAACTGAATAGTCCATTGTCCTGTCAAATGTTTTATCTGCCAAACAAAAGTTTGACTTCACTAATGATCATCAATCCCACATTACATTACAATCCTAGTCCATTGTCCTGTCTTCTTCAACTTCATGCAGACCTCGTCAAATGCCTTCAAGATGGCCAACAAGTTTCTTCCTATTTCGGAAGCCTAAAGAAGATTTAACATGAGATTTCATCCCATGAAACCAGCATATGCAATTGTGTTTAGATCTCACTAAACATTGTTTTAACGAATGAATCGGGTTAATGAGCATCCTAGTAAGGCCTTGTTAGAAGGGAAACCGAATATTTACAGTAGACAAGGAAAATATCACCAGACATTAAACATTTCATGTATGAGAAAAGATAAGTGAACGTAAGCGAAAGCCTAGTGAATCCTCAAATAACATCATGCAAAGAATTACCTCGAAGGTAACTCGGCACCACAATGAGCTTCATAAATGGATTGCTTGGCAATGGTTATCACGGCATCATATTTGGAAGGCATGGTAAAAGACATCACCATTTTTCTAGATCTGCTGCCTGCAAACCTCACAAAGGCATGAAATTTTCTTGTAATTGCATTAAAAAAATTAGAAAGAGGGGTTTCACAGGGGAGGATGAAATGCAATCAATTTCAAGCCGAATGAATCGAGCAAGAGGTGTACACCTTACGGAGGAGGAAACCCTAATCCAATGAACATATTCAGAATATGCCACATCCTTAATTGGGTAATAAAATAAGACAGCTTTAAACCAGAATGTAAAGACACCACCCACCAAGATCAGATTCGGTAAGCTGGAATCTTCAAGCATAGGAAAGAGATTTGCTGCTCACCCCCTGGATAAGCCTAAGCATCCTATAGATGAACAAAGGAGTGCCAAGATAACTGATGGAGAATGTGGCAACTCAGAAACAAACCGAAGAAATCACCAATTTGCTTGGTGTCTTCACTAACCCCTGCTGGGTATATAAATATTTTTTTTAATGTGTAACCAGGCACACTAATATCAATATCAGGATCAAAGTAAATGCAAAGAGGAAGAAACCAACACTTGTTGTGGTGGAGGTTGATTCTCTCACTCGGGAAGATATAAAAAAAAAGTGAATTTTAGAACCAGACAGCCATTAAGGGTAGGAAAGAATAATCTGATGCCCATCAACAAACCAATAGAGTATGGTTTGTATATCTCAAATACAGAAAATCACAACTAAGCATAGTATTTCCATTTATATTAGCTACATTGTTGTTGGTCAAGTTTCTATTCAGGCAAATAAGCGTCTTCAAATTAAGTACCCATACATATCAAGTGATGACTATCCAATTATACATATACATGTAACAAGTATCTCCAAATGTAGTTTAAATATAAACATACTATCGTATTACATACCAGGCTGTAGTTTAATTGGACAGGAATACAAGATGGTGCAAAACAAGAAATTTGATTACTGTCTCCTTTCGACTTCCAGTGCAATCTCATTGCGACGCGTAAATGGTAGCGTAAATGGCGGGTTGTACTGCAAAACCGTTAAGTCAATTTATAATCATAAGATCCTTAATGTAGTAATAATATTTTTTCCTTAGTATAGCTGGCTGGTGAAATAATGATATGAATAATAATACCTGTGCAATTTCCAATTCAGCTCCCTCTTTAATTTGGAACTCTCTGTCACTCTTCATTGCCTCTCTCAGAGTAGACTCCCTTCGCTTAACCTCATCGTCTGTAACAAAACCTGGTTTTATATGGAGACCATTATATTGATTAACATAGTGTGATAACATATATGTAGAGAAAACGTATTATCAAATCTGGCATGGGGTATATTATGTAGTAGTAGTAGTTAGTAGTTACATAGGAAAGAGAGAGGAAGTGCATGCCTCCAGAATGAGTGGTGCGATACAAGGTGCAAATTAATTAATTAACCACACCCTACTTCCAAGCAATAAAAAAAACATAGAAAATACTTGAGCCATAAAAAGGCCGCGTTGATAAGATAATTTGGGAGTGCTTCCCTTTGCCTCATTTTACTTTATCACATCTCATCACAAGGCACAAAACTAGGTGTCTCCTTTTTATTCACAACAATAGGTGTCCGGGGAAGTAACGTTATTCATGCAAAGGAAATGTATCCATATAAATTTATACTGTATATTTGAAAAAGAAGATTCAGCTGGAAGGAAAGAAGACACTGAATAAGCCCTCTTTTGCTGCTCAGCAGCTCAGATTTTGGAGTACATGCCAAGACATTCAGAACCACTGCACATTAACTTGGATGAAAGGCTGCCCTATGTGATCAAAATGGGGGCCAAAGAAGAAGTTGCTAAAAATTTGTGTCTATGGCTGAAAGATATATGTAGCCAGCACTTTGTGCGTCCTGGGTAGAAACTAAAACCAAGGATCCCAACAATATAAACCAAGGGCAACACAATCACATAAGATTAGAAAGGAAATAATTCAACAAATGCATAACTGCATTTAAGAATTAAAACATCTAAACATACCAGAAAAATTGAATTATTGCTGTTCTAAGGTTGAAGATAATATATGTTTATATATACTAAAATCGCTGCATTCTCAAACAATATCATGCAAAAAATCACCTGAAAAGGCAGCAACTGCCATTATTTTCTTTGGAACTTTAGTGATCCTCACAGATGGATTGCTTGGCAATGGTAATTCAGCACCATATTTGGAAGGCAAGATAAAAGACATCTGCCACTTTTCTTCAACTGCTGTCTGTAAAGTTCGCAAGAGATACAATCTTCTTATAACCTTCGTAATATATCCAGCAAGAAGAAAAGAAATCTTAACGGGCTGCCATTCCAGTTGAATACATAAAACTAGAAATTAGAATTCTTAGGAGTCCAGCACTATACCATCTTGAGGGCCAGAGGGAAAATGCTGGCATATTATCTTGGCATGTAAATGGCCGGGTAGACTGTAGATCAATGCATAGAATATCTAAATAAGCACAATATCAGCGTGCTTGAACATGAACTCCAAATTTACATGAACAAACTGATTATAAGAGCCTAACTGTTTTAGTTTGAAAATGCAAACTGCTTATCACATGCATATGGATCAAGCTGAGGTGCAAACACATGACTACGTGAGCCAGAACTGAAGTGTAGAGACAGAGAGAGAAACAAGTCTATTTACAGCTTACAAGCAATAATAGTGCTTGCAAAAACAATTAGGACTTACCTTCTTTGTGATCACAGGCGTTGTCATTTCCATTCTTTCTCCAACAGATGAAGTCTTACGAGTAATAACAGGTGTAGTCATCTCCATCTTCTCATTTGGAATATTCTGAATGATTCAGGGGCATAATAAGAAGAATGTTCAACTAATATCAGAAAACAAAACAAATGTTCAAATTCAAATTCAAATTCTTTCACGACTACCTTACCAAACAAATACTCCGCCAATACATTGAAGGATTGAGAAGCTCCATTGAAATCAAATCCTGTCTTTCCGGGCATAGTCGTCTCAGCTATGAAATAAGGCTGCTCACAGAGATATTCAGACAAACATTAGTACATTACAGAGTTCAGCTAGAGAAACTTACAAGCACAATCATTAGCTCATTTATGATATTTTGGATAAATAAAAGCACCAGTAAAGGTATAGCTAAATTTAGCCACTGGTCAGTTGTATCAAAGATTCAAAATGACCTCCCCAAACCCACCCAACAACAATGAAGGAGTATACGGAACATATCTTGCTGAATGTTGATGTTAACTTTACGCATCAAAATTTTATTACAAATAGTAATTCTACAGTTCTAGGCTGTCATTATTCATATTTTCCCTTTCCAACAGAAAGATCATGAAAATTGTAACTTGACAAGTATGCTGACCCAAATCACATTGGGAACTAACAAAAGCCAAAACACAGAATCAACATACCTCAACTTCTCGGATTTCATATCGACCATTCCGGCGCAGCACCTTAAAGTTGAATGTTTCGAGATCAGGAACTAGCAAAAGAAAAAACGAAAGAAAAAAAAAACAAACAGAATCAATATTTGCAATCACTCAACCGCTCAAATGCACCTCAGTCAATCATCAGTTCAACAAAAGAAAAACACCTGACATCAAAGCTTCTTCAAGATTCTGAGGCTCGACTTTTCGAGGTAAAGCGTATTTAGCAGTTTCTGTAATCAAATCAGCCAGAACTGCAAGCACAATTTAAAAAAATGAAAATTACGACTACAAAACCTTATTTTCAGAAAGAAATCATGAAAGAGAGAGGATTAACATGTACGTCGTTGAGAAACAGAAGCGGACTGAGAAGCTAGGGCTTGAATGAGAGACACTCGAGCTTCAAAAGCCGACAGGCTTTGTCTCTGCTTCCGAGGAAGAGGAGACCTTGCTCGATCAGACGCCATTATTTTGGGGATCTTCAAAGAGGAGAATCCAGGAGAGAGCATGGACTGGGTCGCCATCGAAGCGCTTCGGAGGAGCATTAGCAATTTAGCATAATCGTTAAAGAAGAGGGGGAGAGAAGTAAAAATTGTTCTGGCGCTACTTAGAATTGTGGCCATGAATGAAGGATGACTGAAGGCAATTAAGCAACCGCTAAAATAAGGTGATTTTTATAAACCACAAGAATTTCAAGATTTTCATCAAACTAATCGCTAATTCATTTTTTTGAATTATAAAAATATACACATAATAATGATATCATTTTTCTAAAGAACAGAGTGCCTTTTTTTATTTTAAAACGACTTCGTCGTTATTACAATTGATACAAACGTGACGTATACTACTCTATAGTAGGTTCACAATTCTGTACTTAAATTTATGTTTGAGTGCTACAGAAGAGAACTTTTCTTCAGCAGCCTCCTCTTTGGCATTTTGCTAATATCTTGCTCGTAGCCTCGTACTGCCAAACTGCCAATACATGCTCGTCCTCTGATTTCATTTCTTGATGAACCGTTACCATATTCGAAGTTGCCAACATTTTACCGCGTTTGCTATCAACTTGAGAAGAGTTTCAAATTATCCTTTGTCCGGACTCTAAACTCAGCAGTCTTATTAGTTAATACTAATGCCAAACCAAAAGAATATACACACATTGCCCATATTGTCATCTACTTCCAGACACTTCCAGTGCCACAGTGCTCCTGTTGTTAGACAACCCATCCATTAGTCTATTGTAAATCGAAATATCAGGTATAAACCCAGCTTCCAGCATCTCATCAACCAGGCGCTTACCGTCCTTCCTCCTCCCTTCTCTTCTGTAGCCATCAACCAATATGGTATACGTCGTAGCATCAACGTATAAGCCTTTGCTTGAAGCTAGCAATCTTAGTCTATCAGCTTCGACTGTTCTTCCCTCACTACAGGCATCTTGAAGAACACAGTTAAAAGTCACAAGATCAAGCACAATTTCATCCTTTAACATCTTCCCAACAAACATAAGTGCTTCCTCGGTACTACCTATTTTTATTAACCCATCAACTAAAGTAATACAAGTGATCAAACCTGGAGCATTTCCCTTCACCCACATCTCCTTCACAACCTCTAATGCTCTAACCACATTTCCCCCACCACAAAGCTTCTCAACAAGAGGAAAACAGTCAAACCCACAACACAAAACCTCTTTCCTTGCAAAATCAACCAACAAATTACACGCCACCAACAGATTCCCTTCTTCTCTACAAAGTCCGTGGACAAGGATTTCACAGGTCACACTAGTAATCTTATAGCCCATCTCAATCATGTTGTATGCCATCCTTACCCCTTCATCAAACCTTCTTTCTCTAAAATATCCTTTGATCAAAGTATTGAAAGTAACCTCATTTGGTGCACAACCATTAACCTTCATCTCTCCAAACAAACCCAAAGCAGACTTGAAATCTGAGTTCCTACAATAGCCATTAATCAATATATTGTATGTGAACACATCTGGCTTTACATGATCTCTATTCATCTTTAAACGAAAATCCAATGCCATCCCAATTCCCCCTCTCTTCAGAAACCCGTGAATTAGGATATTATACAAAGCAACGCTGGGTTTGCCATCAATCAATTTCTTCATGGTATCGAAAGCTAGTAAAGCATCATTTAGTCTCCCAACCCTGAAATATGAATTGATGACGAATCGAAAAATGGATTCAGTTCTCGGGCATCCAAAGATGCCATCAGAGCAAGGGCAAGGGTTAGAGGGCAAGGATTGGAGGAGGGTAATAAGGGCATCAAACCGGTCAGACACAGCAAGAGTTCGAGCCATCCACTCATATGTTTGGTGATTATGGCGGAAACCATCAACAGTGGAGGCCCACTGGAATATATAGAAGTCATAGTGAGTGAATTTAGGGTGGTAATGGAGCTTGCTCTTGAGGAAGTGTAGGAGGGCTTCAGGAGTAATTGGGAGAGAGAGGTGGGCTTTGAGGAATGAAAGGAGTTGTGATTCAGTGGCAGGAGAGGAAAGAGAGATGGTTGGGAAGGTTTGTGTGTGGGTCGGTACAGTGGCGACAACGAGCGGTGATGATGAGGGTGCTAAATTGGCGATCATTGATCTTGGTGGCCGGAGGGACCTGAGGTTAACCATCCTCCTTGCAGAAATGATCACAGATGAGGTTTGCCTTGCCCTAAAATCAAATAACATATTTTTGTCAAACTCCTAAGAAAATGTAAGCAAAACGAAGCTATTTCTTGACAAGTTTCAGTGTGAATGAATGCCTGACCCTAGATTATGTCAATGCAGATTATGCAAAGAAAGAATCTATTACTCACTGAATAATGTCCAATGATTAGAAGAAGTTGAATATCTACTCATAATTTGGTTATTGTAAACATTGATATGATAATTGGAGGGGAAAATAAAGAGGTTCCTTTCAGCCTAAAGATATGATTGTCCCCAACCATTTGCATGTACATCAAATTAAACTCGTGGGGAAACTCCAACCTTCTCATCTCTCCTACATCATAAATTGCTGCCCTGTTGGAACATGCCCCCTATCCATGGCTAGTATTTATCATCTAAAATGTGTGTTGGGGGAATCCGTACAACAATGCAAAACATATTATAAAAGTCTATAAAATGCTGCACAAAAGTTAAGCTCCACTTATTAACAATTGTGAACCAGTAAAGAAGAAAAGCTAAGCCCCATTTCTATATCTTCCTACACTAATATATGTTGCAATACCACCACTACTCAGGGCTGAGCATCGATTTAAACCGAACCAAAAACCGATAACTGCAAAAACTTGAACCGCAACCGGCAACCGCAAATTGCGGTTTAGGTTCGGTTTCGGTTCAAAACGATGCAGTGCAAAGTGCAGACAAAGCCAGACATCAACCCAGCCGGCCAGCCCTAGTTCAACTACATCCTATATGCAGTGCACTAGTGCAGACAGAAATCAGGAGCAAGGTTCAGCTATATCCAGTGAACTGAAGAAGAAAGAAACAAACCTGAGAGAGTCGCTGCCATCGCCGGAATAGATAGGACTGGGGACTGCCGGACTGGGGAACGGGAGCTGTTGAAGAGAAGACTGAGGAGAATGGAGAGCCCGAAATCCTATAATTATTCAATCAGTAAAATACTAAAATCAACTTTGAAGTCTGAAGTGAGGACTGAGGAGAGAAACGAATCCGGACTGGGGACGGGAGCACCGGCGAAGGGCCAGACAACGTGAAGAGGTGACGAGGCAAGCGGCGGGATTGGGAATCGCCGGATCGGTACTGGAGACGGAAGCACTGAGCAGCGAGCGGGATTTCTGTTCCAGCCCTAGTCTCTCTTCTTTTCCACTCACAAACGCCGCGTTTAGGCGGCTGGAGCCGGTTTGTTTTTTTCTTTTATTTTCGGTTCAAACAGACCGGCAATGTGCTATTCGGTTCAGCAACCGAACCGCAATCCGAAATCTTGAATATTCTGGACGGCAAACCGAACCAATGTATACGGTTTCGGTTCTCCTGAACTGCCCGCCTTTTGCTCACCCCTAAATAAATATATATATAGAATCCAGTTGTATACAAACGTTAAGAAACTTCAAGAGCTGTAGACTTGTAGTAAGCAGTAAATAGAACAGGCCACGGCTTCTAAATTCTAACATAAAAAATGTATGACTTTGATAACATGTTTCTATGATGTCATTATGTTTTAATTTATTTTTAATAATTTTACATGGGATCAGACATTTATATATTTAATATAACTTATTTACATCAAAAAAAATGTCTATTCTCGTTTGTCTATTGTGTTTAGGTGATTTTAGGCCTATTTAAGACATAAAAGGACATATATAAGGCTTAAGGAAACAACCACTTCATCTTCAAGGTTGGACGCATTGAAGGAAATAGCAAAGGAAAGACCCAGAGCAAAACATGGAAGAAGGCTAAGCAATACATAAGGAAAGTCAAGACTCACCATGGAGATACAAGTCTAGAGTGTCTGTGGAAGCTCAACTGAAGGCTCTCCTTCACTCGCACAAAGAAAGAGGGCTTGAATTTGAAGACTTAGGCTCTCCCGCAAAAGAAATGACGTAGAGACATGAAGTTGCTCGGCCGCCGAAGAGTCGCTCGACTGGAGCCCAAAGAGTGACTCGACCGCCGAGTGAGCTAGGTTGAAGACATGTCACGCCGCTCATGTGTTAGTCGAGTTAGGCAACCCACTCAATTGAAGAGGAAGATAATGTCACTGACTTACTTTTCAACGTCAATCGAGTAGATCTGGGGCTGACTTGATCGATGTGTATGGTCGTTACAACAACTCGCACACGTGACACCGGTTACAAGGGAATCTTTTTTGTTGAGGCTGGCGATCCGTGCCTAATTAAATTTCATCCGATTTTTAGCCTATTTAAAGGGCTCACTTGAATGTAATATACACCAATTCACTACTCCACAATTCACTTCTCTCAAATTATCTATTTAGATTGGAGCTAGTCTACTTAGGTTAGATTAGAGGTTTGAAGTTTTTAGAAGAGTTCTTCCGAGTTTGTGCGAGTTGGATTGTGTTGAATAAAGCTGGATAAATTGCAACCCCCCGATTATTTGTTTGGTAATTCATATTCTTAGTTCTTTGATCATTGTTCATCATTTCTCTCTCTTGATTCTAATATTCTATGGATTCAATGTGTGTGTTTGAGATGTTTGCATGTTTACTCATCATGAGTGAGTAGCTCCATACTAGGGATTGGGGTGAATATCTCAATCCGAAAAATCTCAATCCAAAGCTATGTAATGTTTAATTTGTTATAATGCCTAAAATTATGTGAGTATCAACACATGATATTAAGCATATAGGAGGTATGAAACCAATTAGAATACTAGGATCCATGTTTAAGCTAATATAAAATTCAGATGTTAAGTCTTGCTTGGCTTGTTCCTTTTATGCACTTTGTTCAGTTCTTAAACATGATCTTATGTGTTGATAATTGGCCGGCTAATATGAATGAGACTCATAAGTGTAAGACCCGAGGTCTTTGGGACGATGTCCTCATGCCAACCATGCTCGCGCAAAAAACTTCTCAGAAGGTCACCATCCTGAAATTGCTTCCGCACGAGCACGCTTAACTCCAGAGTTATTTGTCCTTATCCTACCATTGGAAAAGGAGAATTCTTGTTGACATGGGTAGCAACTCATCCTTATAAGTTAATCACAAATCCCCATTCAAATGATGCGGGTTGACAATTTTTCGGATGTTACAATAAGTAATTTCTTGATCTAGTGATGCATGCAGCATTTTAGACACCTATAAAGCTAGAGTTAGTACTTCAATTGTTCTAATAGTAAACATCATGTGAGAAATGATTGATTGCTAACTTTTGAAGTGTAAATCAACTCTAGATCAATTCAATTTATGCTTGTCAATAACAAACACCATGTGTGGCTTGTGTATCTTGAATTGAACCCTAGTTTGAGATCGTAGTTGACTAATATCTTGTGAATAGCAAACACTATGTGACACTTGATGTTGGATTGACTAGCATGCTTATATTTACATTTGTCTATACATGTATACTACCGTTTAGTCATCGTTAACCTGAACACTCCAGCAAATAGTTCTCACTCTTTGGCATTATAACTTGTATGATAATTGAATTAGTAAGGATTGAGAGAATTAGTCCCCAACCCCTAGTCGCTTCCCAATTTGATTTTCAAAACTAGCATACTTTGTTTTTTACTCGATCTTGTCAGAAGCTACAGGAATTTGACTCGGTTGAAGTTGTCCTGGAACTCAACTGTAGTTACCTGAGGCAACTCGATTGACTCAATTTCATTCCACTCTTGAAGTGATTTGGATGATCATTTGATCACACCCTTTTTGTTTTATTTTACACACTTGTGGTTTACCTAAAAGGTTTCTTAGAATAGAATAAGGATACATAGTCCATAAGGAGAATGACCTTGGTTAGTAGTCATGTATTTATATTGGCACGGCCTTTCACTTGGGGTTATGTAACGTTCTTCTATTGAGTGCTTTTGTGACAATCTAGCACTTAGTAAAAGGGTTCGTCAGACTTACTATAAACAATATTATATATTGTTATAGTAGATTCTAGTATATTTAACAATTTATTATCTTGTTATGATTTAGTGAGATTCCAGGTTATAGCAACCCTAGCATTTTACGCTTCTCTTGTGTATATATTCGCCATTATTTTATCAATGAAAGAGTGTTTATTTGGTATTAGCCTAAACCGATCCATCACCCGAGTAACACAACACCACAAAAACATGGCCGAGTATACATCTTCTCTCGCCAACCCACGTGAACTAGAGAAGCCTTTTACAATCGTTATTCTAGCGTATATAATAAAACTCGTTCCCGCACACTATCTCATATGGAAGCAAGCTATCCTCGCTCTACTAGAAGGATATGGCCTCGATGGATATGTTCAAGGTACAGTTGTTGTTCCTTCACCAACCTTGTCTAATTCAACAACTGCCAATCCATCATATAAAACGTTTATTCGACAAGACAAACTGGTGTATGGAGCCATATTGGGTACGCTTTCATCAAAGATTGCGAGTTTGTTGTTGCAGCCACTTCATCTCGTGAAGTATGGGAAGCACTCAGATTCACATATGGTAACCCCTAGAGGACATGTCAAGCAAATTAAAGAGAGATTGCGCACAACAACAAAAGGAACAAATTCAATTTCAGTCTATACATAGTTTATTCGTACAACGAACTTACCGGCCTCCTTAGACTCTATAGTTGCGAAAGAAGACATCACCGACTATGTACTCAAGGGACTGAATGAGTCATATTTGCCTGTCATCCATGCTATTAATGCACGCTACACAACAATATCATTTGAAGAACTCCATGAAAAACTCATAAATCATGATCTGTTATTGAAACATAGCCACAAGGAGGTAGGAGCACCGATAAATGCGTTTAATGTACAACCTAAGTCCTCGAAAAGTAAAGGCTTCTACTCACAATGGATATCCAAACTCCAATCTAAACAATAAACAACAAACTGTTCTAGCTATAACCCTAATCCCACCCCCTATTCTAATATCCAACAAGGAAACAATGTACCACAAAACCCTTAACAATGGTTGAGAAAGATGGATGATTATTTGCGTCAGAAAGAGCCTAACATTCACCCCCTCCCTTAAAAAGTTGGATGTTTGTGCATGTTCAAGCAATCCAAAAACAAATAATAAACTCTGTTACTAAATCAATACCATGGTTAATTGGTTATCCCTTAGCTATAGAAAGATGTCCCAAGTTCTGATAGATGCAAGGGGCCGTCTTGTAGATGGCAAAAAAGGCATAAAGTTGATGTTAAACATAATTTTGTAATTTTTCGTGTTCACATACAACTAACCTTCTAAATGTTTAAAATTTATTTATCGGGACTCTTTAATAAAAAGACAATGAGCAAAAGAAAGGGAATAGCCAGTCTTCGGGCGACTAAACAAGTCAACGAAATGGGGGCCTTAGAAGACAAATATTCAATCCAAAATTTCTTTCTGCCCAAAGAAGGAGTAAAACCCCTTCTTCACTCCTCACCAAAACTGCTCCCATGGATTCCGAGATCTAGAAGTAGACGGAGAAACCTCACTCCACTGACTTCCCAAGCAAGCCGCGTCTTTTTGTTTTGCTTCCAGTCTCATGCCTTGCCTTCCAAAATATTCATTGCGAATTTCGGAGAGGAGGACAGCTTGCATACTTTTGTCCTCGCGTTTGAAATTGGTGCTTTGTTGGTTTCGAGATTGATCTCCAAGTCAGACAAGGAAGCGTCTCTTCCTAATTTAATGGCGGAAGCGAGTCTATCTTCGGAATATCGTGTTATTTAGCGCTTCATTGTCGAGGTTAGGGTTTCTCGGGAATTGGGTAGTGACCCGTCCAGTTTGGTTTCTTAATAAGGTAGTGACGATATTGAATTTGGCTCTTACTTCTGTTCTTGTTTTGAATTTTTTTTCTTCCTTTCATCTTTCAGTTCCGTGTTAGGGTTTAGGGAGTATGGGCAGTCCAGTTTGGGCTAATGATAAAGGGGGTTGAGATCAATTTGGGCTCTATTTGGTATTCTGTCCGTTGTTTATCTATTTTTAGTCCTCATTTCTCCGGATCTTAATCATCTTTATCCTTTGGCGGGTATCCTCTGAGATGGATGAAAATGCGGCTGCTCTACACACCGCCTATAATTCAGTGCAAGCTCTTGGGAGGGGCTTTGACGTCAACTTTGATACAAGGCTTTTGTACTGCAAAGGAACCCTGGGTTCCAAGATAGTTCAATTTGATGAAGAAAACACCAAGGATTTGTGGTTATATGACAATTTGATGCTTCAAAATGTCTCTAGAGACATCAGGCACACTCATTGCAATGTTAACCGTGAAAGCTTTGGTGTTTGCAGTTTCGACGAGGTACTGTTTCTTCTAGCTTTATTTGATTTCATGTATAGCTTGGTGACAATGGCATGTTATATGTGATTCCATGACATCTATACTTCTGATGGTCTTATAAGTAGTGAAGTTTCAGCTCATTTCAGTTTGCAGTTTGTGTATCAAACTTGTACAACTCATGGCTGTTGATAGTAATGTTGAGATCTAGCTAAGCTAAATTAAATCTGTGTAAAGGGCTTCGGAAAAAGGATATAACTATTTTGAACTCTTGAAACTACTGACTGAGATAACAACCAATTACCCTAAATGCCTATAACAAATTAATCGTGAAAGCTGAAGTAGATATCCCATACTTCCTTAACTGTAGCTTTTTTTCCAAACCATAGACGACAATAATGCAATATTCAAACACGTAATTGTAATATGTAAAGTGTCTTGGGTGATTAAATCTCATTTACTCTAGATCTTCACTCCCCAGTCGCTGAGACAATCTTGTATCCAGTTTATGGACATTATCAGATTGCCCGGGAAGAAATAGATTATTAGTAGAGCATTTCTTGAACCATGACATAAAGCATTAGGCACAAAACATAAGCATGTCTAATGCTTTGTGTAAGAGTTTAAAATTCTCTATTGTTGTTCAGTAAATGAACTTTGATCACCCAAGACACTTTAGAATTTAGATATTACACTTAGTTTTATGAGTATTGTACAATTTTTATTATATGGGATGGAAAAAAGTAGCGTTGAGGGAATATTGGGGATACTACTTTACCTTTTACAACTAATATTTGACTGACATTTGGTTCAGTAGGCAATTTCAAAAGATCAAACGGTACTATCTTTTCTTCTAGGTCTTTATATACAAAATGATCTTTAGCTAAATATCAACGTTACAATCAATAATTAAGGATGGCACAAGGACTAGGCATATCTTTGATGATTTAAAAACAAATGTTCTAAGAATGTTTTTGTGATAATTGGATGCAGATGGTTGAGTATTTCAATAAAAAGGCAAATCTACCAGGAGCTGCACCTCTTGGCAGTTTCAACTCCGCATTTAGCTTTACTGGATCGAAGTATATTGATGCTGCAGCAACAAAATCCTTAGCTGTGGATGGGTTTGTTATCCCACTTGCCAAATTTGTGCTTGGATCACAGTTATTGTTGAAAGATAATGTCAAGCGAGCTATCCCGAATTCGTGGGATCCACCAGCTTTATCTGGGTATGCAGATTTGTTACATCTTTTCAATTGTCAGAAATAGGGGGAAAATAATAGATTTTAAAATACAAAGTTTATGTTTTGAAAGATAAACGGTTTCCATTATAACACATTAGCACCTTATCATCTACCTTACATTTTAGGCTGATCAACTACTTGTCTACCTTATGAGCATCATTACCCAGCACACCCTTGTATTTACAATACCATAGTACCTGCAATGATTGGCTTCTTCTGTGCAGTTTCATTGAAAACTTTGGGACCCATGTTATAACATCCGTTACCATTGGCGGTAAAGATGTAATTTATGTCAAACAGCACTTTTCATCACCTCTTCCGCCAAAGGAGATGAAAATTTACGTCGAGGAGATCGGCAATCAAAGATTCTTAGATGTGGGAAGCCAAGCCAGTTCAGGTCCTATTAGAATAAAGGACAAGGCTAGTCTCATAAACACTTTATGAAAAATGTATCATAAGTTATTTCCTACGGTGTCTTAAGGTTTATGTTTTTACCTCTTGTTTTCAGGGTGTTGATTCTGGATTGTTCAACAGTCAAGGAATATATCCTCATCCGACTGGTGCTCCTTATCTCAATGGGAAGGAGGCAAGTGGATAGTTTCAATAGTTATTATATATCCTCAAGTTCACAATTAAGTAAAAATGATCTTATACGTTCCTTGAATGATTTTTAGTATTGCTGATGCAGGACATTACTGTCATTTTTAGGCGGAGGGGCGGTGATGATCTTGAGCAAAGTCACAGTCACTGGGAAAGAACTGTAAAATCTTCTCCTGATGTCATTGAGATGACCTTTGCACCCATCACCTCTCTAATTGACGATGTACCAGGAAAGGAATATCTTGCCCGTGCAATTAACCTCTATCTTGAATGTGAGATGTCATGCATTTAAATTTTTTCCTGCTCTGTGAGTAATTGGCCGTGGATAGTGAATTTCCAAAGAGGAGGTTGAAAATAATTCCGTTACTCGTGCAGACAAACCTCAGATGGAGGAACTTAGATATTTCCTCGAGTTTCAATCACCTCGGATATGGGCCCCCATACAGGATAGACTTGTTGGTCTTCAAAGAAAGGAGCCTGTGTGCCCAGCTTTGCAGTTCAGCCTTATGGGACAAAAGCTTTATGTCAGCCAAGAGCAGGTGGATGTTTTATGTTGCTATATGATGATTTGGTTTATTAATGGCAAAAATGCTACATATGTTATAATTTTTACCTCATCCAATATATAATAATTTTGGGTGTCTTGCTCTCAACTAGTTGAGGAGCTTATCTGTATGCTTTGGCATTTGAAACTGTTGAATAACTTATATATATTCACCTTGTACCCAGCTAGCATATTAAATTTGTAAAAGTTAAAACAATTGCCATCTCTCATAATCTTGATGCTTGCGCATGCAGATTTCAGTTGGTCGCAAGCCAGTGACAGGTCTAAGGTTATGCTTAGAAGGAGCCAAGCAGAATCGGATGAGTATTCATGTTCAGCACTTGGCATCTTTGCCGAAGATATTTCATCCGTACTGGGATTCTCATGTCCCTATAGGTCCTCCAAAGTGGCGAGGACCCGAAGAGCAAGATAGCAGATGGTTTGAACCAGTAAAATGGAGAAACTTCTCTCATGTAAGCACAGCACCTATAGAGAGTCTTGACAGCTTCACTGCTGATCTCTCAGGTGTATTCGTCGTAACCGGAGCTCAACTTGGAGTTTGGTATTTTGGGTCAAGAAATGTCTTGTACATGAAACTTCTCTTCTCTAAGTTACCCGGGTGCACTGTCAGAAGATCGTTGTGGGATCATACACCGAGTGACAGATCAAAGAAGCCTATTCGTTTGGAAAGAACCGCTGAAGTTGGAAGTTCGAGTTCCATTTCTAATGACTTTGCTTCAAGCAACAAGCTTGTGAAATTTGTTGACATGTCCGAAATGACAATGGGTCCCAAAGATCCGCCAGGTCACTGGTTGGTTACAGGTGGTAAGCTTGGGGTGGAGAAAGGGAAAATTGCCTTGAGAGTAAAATACTCCTTGCTTAACTACTGATATATGTCTTATATAATGCGTTTATCATCCTGCTTGGACAAACTAATTTGCAGCCTGATGAACAGAGCCAGATTGGGTTGACTGGTCTCGAGGATTGATGGTATGTAGCTTTTTTGCAGTTTTGCTGGTAGATCTGTAAGCGTATTTTCTGTAAAACTTGTAGATATATCACATTTGAACCTATGAAAGACATTGAAGTTCCACACTGGAGTAGCTTATTCAAAAAACCTCTCTTTTCAAACTTTACTGGCCATTATGCGGAAGATGAAGGCAGAGTGCTGCAACTAGATGTCAGTTTTTTCTATAATACAGGGCAATAAATGAGCTTAGGGAACTCCCCATTATAAAGAAATGGATATTTTCATGGGAATCAATTTTCATAATGAAAGACTAATATTGTAAGTGGCTAAGTAATAATCAGTGAGTGGACAACCCTGGGCTTGATGTCATTGTCATTCGACATACCGGGAGATAGCAAGTAAACAATGTAAAATCACTAAGGTTTGTTCGGTGTAGTTTATCAGTCAGATTTTTATTGAGTTTTTTGGTTATTTACAAAATTATTGTTTGTTTGACATCTATATGTTTTTTTAGAGATTAATTTTTTGGAGTTTTTTTTTTTATACCAATTTCACCGATCTTTCTTATTAGTTTTGTCAGCTAATCTAATTTTAAAAAATGATTTTACCTTTTAAATCACAATTTTCATATTTTTATCCAGAAGTATTGTTAAGTCTTTATTTAATAAGTACCTTTTATGTGTCATAAACCTTTTCAAAACTCTACCATATAGCTATTCAAAATGAAGGCTCTGTTTAGTTAGAGGGTTAGTGGGTTTTATTTAGATTAAGTTTATGAGAGATTAATTTTGTCAATAGTTTAGTTCGATTTTGTGGTTTTCTTTAGTCCTCGTTGTTGTGGTTCATGAGTTTTGAAAACTCAATTTTTGGAAGCTCATTATGTAAGGTTTTGGGAGATTCGCATATTGTTTTGCCATGGTATTCCCATTCATGCACTTCAAAACAATTTGCAGTTGATAAGAAAACAAAGCAAATTTGTAATTAAACCAAAAAATTTAAGAGAACTTCTTCACTAATACACTACATGAATTGAAGGCCATGAGCAATACCAACCCTGATCTTATTCTTCTTGCTCATATCGGAGAAGGCCGGGAGAAGAACCAAAAGGTAACAAAAGCTATGGAGATAGAGATAAGAACGAAGTCAAGGAGAAGGGGGAAGGCGAAGGCCAGAGAAAATCAGAAAGCGACGGAAGAAGAACGTAGGCAACTGTAAACAAATGAATCCAATGGTACGTAAGTGGATTAAAGAAATCTGAAACCTGGACCATCAAAAAAACAATTGAGAAGATCGAATCATTTAACTAAACATGTGTACCCAAATTTTTTTTATAAACCACAAATCTCAAAACTATTCTTACTAAAACCACAACTATAATTTTAACATGTGTACCCAAGTTTTTTTTATAAACCACAAATCTCAAGACTATTCTTACTAAAACTACAACTATAATTTTACTAAACGCTCTAAAGTTACCTATAATTTTAAACTAATTTTGAAATATATTTCATCTAACAAGTATGAGATGCACAAACCCTTAATATATTATTGTTAGACAGAAATGGAGATACATAGAAGGTGTTGAATGAGTGGAAACACAACACACCCAACTATAACCTAACCTGGCTGCCACCTGCCAGCCTTTAATAAAAGCTTGACAAATAGACAAGTCACCTCAAAATTTTCCCAACTCTACTCACACAGTCACACCTACTCTCCATTTGGCATAATTGTTATGTTGGCTTACATCTAACCTTTTGGTATACTCAAAGATTTTCCAAATAAATTTTTTTCAGAAATGCTCTAAATATTTTGGCGCAGAAGTTGATTTAAAATATATATTTTTTAATCTCAATTCCATAATCAACAAAACTCATAACCGAGTATATAGTTTACTATCGGTTGAGTTTAAGATGTACTTTCAATGTACTTATACATTATATTTGGACTTAACAAAGTTCAATCTTAAATAGGTGAAAAATATTAAATAACGATCCCAATCTTGTTTATGTAGTTATGTTCTCACTTTTATTTTATTGAAGGTGAAATTACAAAAAATATCCATAAATTATTTATTTATTTTTAAATAGTTTTTTTTTCCTCGTAAAATTTCTTATAACCCACATGTTACTGTATAAATCACCACTTATCTCAACTATGAACCCGTTCGGCAGAAGGGCTGAAATTATTTAGGGGACGCACTCGACATTACGGGATTATAGGTGATTATTCTGTTTTTTTTTTATTTTTTAATTCAACTCCAGCTTAGATTATCGGGATTATCATAACTATTGCGGAGATTATAATTCCTAGAATGATCTTGTCCCTCTACTTAACATGTCGTATATTTTCCATAATAATCCCGATAATTCATGTTCAATTGAATTAAAAAAAATTCAGAATAATCTTCAACGATTATAATTCCTGATAATCCGAATTATCAAACCGACCCATATATATGTTTTTTCACATAGTGTCTAGTTCATTTATCTAAAGTAATTTTCGACAATCAAACGAATATATCTTCGTAAAAAAAAGGAAGAAGATCTTTTCAATGCTTTATTTAAAATTATCAAATTTATGAGAATGAACTTTAATCAAGTTCAAATTCTTAAAAATGTGTTTAAATTTATCAAACAAACAATTATATATATATAACTACCATTAGTAAATCTAATTAATTGATATAAAAAACCTGAATTTAAAATAATTTTGTTTTAGGTTTGATACATTCACCCGCATTTATTGCAAGCATACGAGTGATAACGTTTGTAATTTTGTATGAAGACAAGTTCTTACATAATTTAATGATTTAGGTGAACTAATTGGACGCCTGTCAAATGGGGCCTTTAAATTTGGAGTCGTGTCTAATGTCCTATTTACACCATAGTTTATTTATTTATTTATTTTTTTAAGAAGAATTTTTTTTGGACTTACTGGACAAAATAGCGAAATACCATATATATGGGATAATGTCACACAAATAATGGAAAAATAATGAAAATACTAGCAAAAACTAATTACAACTTTTTAAAAAAAATCTCAACAATAATCCACCAAAACTCTAATTCTCTAGATAATCTACACTTATTATTATTATTATTATTATTATTATTATTATTATTATTAAATAAACTCTACCCAACACCCCTTAATCACGCAGTCATTTAAATTCTTGATACTTTTGACGGACCGTGAGTTCTTTTGCATTATGAGTTACACATTATATTATTAAAAAAAAAGAAGCAAAAATCACGTCGATCTTAGCTTCCTCCACTTGGCGTTTTTTGGTAAGAACTCCCATCAAATAATGGATAGACCGGGTTTAACTTTATTTAATTGATTTTGGTTTGACGTTTTCAAGCAAACTGATTGATGTCGGTGATCATATATATATATATATATATATATATATATATATATATATATATATATATATATATATATATGCATTGTACGTGCCCATTACACCTCTACCGACATTTTTGTAATACACCCATCCCTGGGGGCCTTGGACAAATGGTACTATAATCTACCTATTTTGTAACTATAACCATCGAAGAAAATCTAACATCAGGGAAAATACACCCATTAAACAAAAACATATGCAAAAGTCGTCAATACAATGTGTACGTCTTTAAATTTATGTCCTTCTCAAGAACTGTAAGACCGCTTCGAACCGGATCTTTTATCAATATTTGACAAGTATTAATAATACTTAAATTTTTATAAATATAATTTTATTTACCTTTAATTTTCACATATTATTTGTATATTCAAAACATTATTTCCTTGATTTCTATATAACTATCTACATTTTATCACTGTTTTTATACAAATTTTTATAAGTTATATTACTTTAAAAAAAGTCTTCTTAATATGTGATCATTTTCTAATACTAAACTTTAAGAACTTAATGGAGTATTAGGATCATTATAGCCTTAGGATCATATGTAATTTTTAATTAAAAAAACAAATAATAATGTTTGGTAATTTTATTCCATAGTACATCACTCTCATGAAATTGAAGTGAGGTAGATTTTAGTCATATCCATATATTTAATACGTTTATAACAGATTATGTAATTAACCTAAATAATTCCTTCGTTCAAATGTTAAACACTGCCTTTCTATTTAACCAAAAGTAGTTTCATCATAATTAGTAAATACTGCAACATTTCATTGTATTATAATTAAACAATCATATAACCGTAATTTGCTACTTGGTAATTATTTTGATTGAAAAGGTAACGTGTTATAGTTTTGCATTCATTACATAAGTTATGTACCTAAGTATGTGCCAGCTAGCAGTGATCGATTTCTTGTCCGAGAGGCATATGTCAAAATTTACCCATACTAACTACGTACGGAATTAGCGCCCTTGAAGCCTATTTTATATCATTGATTTAAATTGTTTACATGTATAACAAGTAATTTTGCTTTAACTTACATGTATGAATAAAATAATCTAAATTTTCATAATATATTAATGAAATGAAATGAAATCTATCTATTAAACGCTATTCTTTTACCCCGGAGGTGAAGATTTAACTACAAATTTGGATGGTGAAAACTTCAAGCAAATGAGTAGATATCTGGGTTTCAAATGCTCTTTTCGACTTACCTCTGACTCTGAATATATATACTTCATTTATTTGAGATGAGTGAAAATATTGAAGGAAAAAACTGTAATAATAACTCGATGAACTTCTCTTTTTTCCTCTTCTCTTCTTTACTCTTTATTTGTAAATCAAAGTGCAGTACTTTAATTCTAATGTTTTTAAAAATAAATATATTATTTAGATTAAATCAATCCGTATATTAATTAGACTAGCTATATATATTAGAATGGAAGTATTAATTATAACACAATTAATATTACATTTTATTTTGTAGAAAAAATCAAACAATATCAAAATAACTTATTATATAACGTCATAAAAATATTAGATATTTCACTTATTCAGGTGAGCAAGTTAGTATACTATATATATATATGTGTTACAGAGAAATAAATAATATTGAAAAAAGCTCTCTTAACCCAATTTATTCAAGTAGGTTTGAACTAATCATATTTAATAATAAATAGTCAATTTGCGGATGATTTGTCAAAGAATATATTGTTAGAAAATATTAAACTTGTTCTTTGGTTTGATTCAAAACTAGGCAAGTAATATTGTTATCGTTTTGTTTGAGTGAAGCTGTAATAAGTAACCAAGTGAGAGTTGTTGTCTTGTTGAGTAATGTTTATAAGATTTGATTATAGAATAATTTGTTTGACTTTTCGTAATTTATGCCAAACGAAGGCGATTATTGATGAATTGTAAATAGAAGAGGACAAGACACAAACGAAGGCAGAACATTTAATAGGGATTTATAATCATCCCATCTAACTTCCAACTAATTTCTTTTGCCTTCCAACTAACGTAATCGACCAAACAGAGCCGTAGATTAATACAGACCGACACGTGTTCACAACAGTTCTTACACTAATCAGATCTATTATCGATTTTGTTATTGTCGAGTCCCAAGCATATCAGGTAGAATAGGATCGTGTGCATACGAGTAACCTAAAATAAAAGGACATGTGAAAAGTTATAAGTTCAAACACGTTTCAGAAGTGCAACTAGGATGTCTAGTTACACTTGTCAACAAGTTAGGATAGTGAGTCCGAATAGAGGTTAACTAGTTTAATATCATGTCAGAGTTTGTTACAAACAGACTGGGCGTTAGAATCCGAGATGTCACTAGGATGTGGACCACACAGCGGATCCATTAGATTAAGCCGGACAACAATTTCATTATTAGACCTTCCAACAAGAGCACGACAAAATATAAAATAAAACGTTCAACCTTTAATTTATAAAATAGTTTAGATAAACAAACTTGAAACCATGCAAAACTGATATGACAAGGACCGAACCAACTTCAACAACATAAACCCATCAACCAAAACCCAAAGACCAAGACCCAACAACCTTCCAAAAAACCTAAAACACACGTGAGTCCCGTTGTACAACAAGAGAACCATTAGCTAACGTTTCAGGAATGGACTCAAAACTCTATAATCAGATTAAACCCGTACGTATCATGCAATGGACACAAAAACCAAACTATCAATAATAATCTTCAAATACAAGTATATAAATCGGTAGTAAAAACCAGAAAGTGAAACACCTTAACAAATAAGAAGAAAGCTAAGAAAGAACGTAAGTTTATCAATATAAATAATATAATAACTAAGATCCATAACAACAAATAAAAATAAGGTAAGGTAAAACTAATCTTAAACCTATTTGTATCTATCAACAACTCTCATCATATATGACTATATCTATATATGCTCATATATAACAATCAACTTTTATCTATACTCATCATTGTCCTTCCTTTTGTCCATAGTAAACAACTTATCTCATCCATAACAATCAAGCACCATCTGGTCTCTTAAGGCGTAACTATCAGTGCGTAACATAACAAATTACCCTCTAGGCTTAACTGTCAGTGCATAGCATAACCAATTAACTCATTTTAATATATCATACCCGTCCATCGCAAGTGGGTCTCTAGAGGCGTAACTGTTAGTGCGTAATATAACCAATTACCATCTAGGCTTAACTATCAATGCGTAACATAACCAATTAGCCTAGTCCAATATATCATATAATTATCTGTCACAATCCGACATCATGAAGTGTAACTATCACTGCGTAACATAAACAATTACCCTCTAGGCGTAACTGTTAGTGCGTAACATAAACAATTACCCTATTATCAACACACCTCACAATAGCAGTCACTACTGTCAAAATCTCAAACATAACTCCGCCAGCTAGAAATCTCATTCAATATTGTGTCCATCATATTCTCAACGTACTATAACTCTATCCACTACAGTCTCAACCATCATTCTGTTTACACAATCTCTGTCGTAACTATAAATTTTACAGTCCCAATCAAAATTGTATCTGTCGATCTCAATCACAACTATATATGTTACTTTCTTAAATAATGCAAAAGCAAAATAACACAACTCTCGACTACTCACACACAATCCACAAGTATTATCTAAACCCTAAAGGTATTAAGGTCAACACAATTTTAATATAATAATAAAATAAGTCCTAATCACCATCAACGACAAATTTAACTTGAAACAGAACGACAACTAAGTAAGTCAGTATGACTTACCTCAAAAGGACGAACTTAAAAGTCACCAAAATAAATCAAAGCAATCAAGTACGTTTTAAGTCAAACAACGTAGAATCTCGTGTATTGAAGTTTAAACGGACTAACTTCTCATTTAAACGCGCCTCCAAAAGTCTGAGTCATTCTCGCAAATAAAAACATTAGGCCATTTCTTGTAATTATCCACTTGGGGCACATTTGCGAATTCTAGAAAATATGGGTCATCAATGCTAATTAAAGTATGAGATAATTTTTGTAATTTTACCCAAATTTGTTCAAACCCCCTTTGACCCAGATCTAGGGTTTAGCAAAGAGTCTCGGCGGTGTCGGCGGTCCTACAATCCGGCAAAGCTCGACGACCAATGATAGCAGCGATATGTAGACGATGGGGACGACGTCTTCCCGGCAAAGGCAAAGGTGGCGGAGTCCTAGACAAAAAATTTGGGTTCCATTCTAGCGGCCCTAGTTCGAGAGATTGCCCGCATTTCGTTCGAGCTGATCTGGTAGCGATGTTGTTGGTTCCGGGCGATGGTGATAAAAGTAAGGTTGGCAACACTCTCTCTCGGTGGCCTTTCGTTCTCAACAATTCTTCTCCGACCCAAGACTAGTTTATAGCCCGTGCCTTGCACGGATATTTGTTAACAAATGATTTGAACTTACGTATGCTAATGATATAAACTAAATAAAATCGTCAACTTATACAATTGGTTTGATATGAAGATATACGAAAAAATTATCTTTTTTATTTGCAATAACATAGATATCAATTTATATAACATAATGAACCGATAACATAAAACTACTAATTTATCTCCAATACTTGATTGTATTGAACCATTAGAATTGAATGATTATGAGAAAACGTACATTAAGAAGACACGTCAATGAAAAAAATCAAGATAAAGCGATTAAATGTTTACCTAGAATAATGAAAACGATACTTGCTTCTAGGAACGTGAGAGATTGATGAATCCATCACAATTAGGTGATCCATATATAGTGGAAAGTAAAGCGGAATTACAATAGAACTTCTCCCGCAAGTTTTACGTTAGAAATTAGTTATCTAAGAAGTTTTGTTTTTGTGATTATCCCACAAATTTTACTTTTTTTTAATTAAAATCTTAGGTTCAAATAGAGATTTTCCAGCAAGATTTTTGTGGATCAAATCTTTACGTTATGAAACCAACACAAATATTTTTAGTCACTAGTTTTAGTAAAAAAAGATTTAGGGTGAAATTGATAAGTAGGCCTTTTTTGTAAACTAGTGTAGTAAATAGGCTCCAAATTAACTTGGATAACAAACTAGACCCCTCTTATTTATTTAAAAAGATTAATTGAAAGGGTTAATTGGTAATTTTAATTATTAAAAGCCCAAGCCTAATCTATTTAACAAAACCCAATCCACTCAAGTTACACAACGTTATACACAAATCGAACTACACAAGGTCAGAACCAAAATCGAACTACACAACGTTATACATAAATCGAGCTACACAAGGTCCGTAAAAAATCGAACTACACATATACCAGCTAGACTAACTGAAATTGGTAATCTATTGTTATTTTTTTAAAAATTAACTATAATGTCTACTTACACAAACGAGTGTTACACAAGCATAATGTTTGATTTTACAAAAATTTGTAATTACACAATACCTCTTTCGAGTTACTCAACGAGTTACAGAAGTCGTCTCGATTTACATATAACCTATATATCTACACAAGTCGTCGTCTCTACTTACACAAGTCGTCGTCTCGACTTACACAAGTCGTCGTCTCGACTTACACAAGTCGTTCTCTCGAATTACACAAGCCCAATCGAATTGGTTACACAAGCCCGGTCGAATTTGTTACACAAGTCAAATCGAACAAGCCCGATTGAGCTGGTTACACAAGCGAAGTCGAGTTGGTTACACAATTACACAAGTCGAAGCTGGCATTTACACAAGGTCGAGTTACACAAAGGCTTTCCGAGCCTTTTGTTTTTAATAGGTGTTTTACAATTGTTTGGATTTTAGCAAGTGTTTTACAAACGCATGATTTAGTTGTTAGTACATCCACTTTAACAAATCACTAATTACCAAATTAGATTTATTAAAAAAAGAGATTAGCAAAAGCAACTTAATCATGTATCTTCATACGCAGTAGAAAGTTCATGCACAAGAAGAACACCGAACATTTAACACAAAAAAACCCCTAATGCAAATCTAAATAACCTGCAAAAAAGATCGTATATGTGTTAATGAGTATTTTCCCCCAACACCAACGCAGATCTCACGAGCTTCCCGAGCCTCAGACTTGCTGTTAGCACCAAGCCTAATATTCGGAAATAGACGTGAAGATCCGACTGCGAAGATCCGACAGCGATGGACGCGAGTCGATGTAGACAAAGATCTGGGGATGGACGCGACGATCCGACTGCGAGAGAAGACGAAGCACTTGATCTCGATTGCGAGAAGACGATGTATGGTTGCGGTTGCCGCGAAGGTTCCGATTGGTACGGTGGTGGTGAAGATCCGGTTGTGGTGCAAGTCGAAGAAAATGATGTTCTGTCTGCAGGCGACGTTAGGAACTGCTTCGTCCGATCCCAAAACCCTAACCGGTGGCAAGGTTGAAGGTGATTTTATAGGGGTATTATTTTCAATTTACCCTTATGTCCCTCTAATATAATTAAATTTAGAATTAAAAATTTATCATAAAATATAGGGGTCCTAGTTTGTATTTGGATTTTCAAAAGGGCCTTATTGCCCCATTTTTCTCAAAGATTTATTGGCTTAGTTAGTGATTCAATAAAAAATTATTTCGAGAAAAATCGTGAGACCACAGCGTCAACATCAACGTCGCCTACTTTTATAAAGTTATATAAAAACAAAAGATAAAATATCTTTCAAAAACCTTTTTTTGAATACAAGACAAAAGACAAAAAAACCTCATTCGATACATAAAATATTTATATAACGTTAACCCATATTCAAGCTAAATCCATTCGAAACGTTTTTTTAGGTTGCCGTGTGGGCAATGGACGCAACACCCGAGTATGGGATGATCCTTGTATATCAAATGATGTTGTTGACTTCTGGTGTCCGGGAACCCCACTCTCCACTGACTCTCATCTCCCCCTAAAGGTTTCCGACCTATTAGATGTTGATGGTTCCTAGGACCTCAGTATGATCTAGAATCTCTTCTCGAGCATTGATGCTTCCACTATGACATTTTTATAAGCGTTCTAGTAATTATAATACGTGTCCTAGGACCTCAGTGTGATCTAGAATCTTATTATGAGCATTCACACCCGATGACTTTTTATTTTGGTGGCCTTCCAAGCAGTGGCGGAGCCAGCCATTTGTTTAAGGGGAGTAAAAAATATTGTTTAAGGGGAGTAAAAAATATTGAGCCAGCCATTTGATATTTAAAATTTTTAAGAATATTGTGCGGGATATCATGCTCGAACTCACGACCACATGCTCTACCCTCACATAGAAAACCAACTAGGCCATCAACAAAATATAACTACAACTGATAGTAATTGTAAATATAGGGGGGGGGGGGGGCAAACCTGCTTACTAGCTTGTAAAGTGCAAACACTTATAGGCATAATGTGACATCCTTTGACCTCATTTGATCCAACTATAGCCGGAGGGACTGTACGTTGGATGCTACAACTCAGTGTCCATGGTACCTCAAGAATATCAAACCACCTTCGATGATCATGCATGCACATGTCCTTCAAACCAATATATTAGAAACACAAGAAGTGATCGTAGATCCAAAACGGGTGAAAGTGACATATAGAACCATTATCATTAGTTGAAAAAGGAATATGATATAAAGTAATCTAAACCAAATGAACATGCAATAAGACAATACACCCTCCCATTTTGGCAACGTTTTTCCTAGAAACACTGCCCAATGTCTAGTAGAGATAGTCAAGGATCCCGATGTCCCATACATAAGTGTTAGTCTGCTCTTGGTTTCGGACCAAGACAATCACCCAAGGCGAAATCTTGTTGGTCGTCTTGTCTACAAACAATACCAACTTAATGAGAAGTAAGAGGTAAGTTGATTGCAAAGCAGTGGCCGGTATTTTTGGACTATAAAGCATGAAATCTAGAGTTGTCTTCAAAGGATCGACATAGATGTTAGATTGGTGGTGCATGCCTAAGGTCCATCAAAATCAAAGGTTGTCCGAATCTCATCCATCCTCGATTGAGAGAAGTCAGACATACATAGAGTCTCACCATTGATGGATAAACCAATAATAACAACTATGTCATGAAGTGTGATAATCATCTAGTAGATTGGAAACCATTGTTTACGGGATGCTATCACTTAACGAATGCCCCAATAAGAGAGTGATCGAAACCGACGTGCCAACCCAAACTACGAATCAAGATCAACGGTGTCCCACGTCCACAAACACAATCACCTAATTGTATCTACCAATCTGTTTACCTTCACTGTCTCCATCTCCTCCTTTGTATGTAAAAAAATAACATTTTTAATACAAAGGTAAGGAGAATAAGGGGATCAATTTCTAGAGACTGACCACCCTACAACATTCTTTCGGATGAGGTCTTTAACATCGTGTGGTAATGCATTGTCATCTACATCTGGGTTGTGTCCATGCAGCGCAAGTCTATCAACAACTATGTTGCAGACTTCCTTGAAAATATGATGCACACAAGAGTGCATGATGCCCGAGATCAATGAGGAGATATCTGAGATGATCATGTCTATCTTCCAAGGTGATTTCCAGGTTGGTTTATCGAATCAATGAGCACTAGGTTGTCTCCTTTAATCTCAATGGATGTAGCACCTATACTTGCAAGATTGTTCCAAATAATGTATCCATAAGCAAATTAGACCCCTTATATTTATTTATAGAGATTAATTCAAAGTTTATTTGGTGATTTTGATTTAAAGAGCCCAAGGCCCGACCGAATCACACAACTCCAAGGCCCAATCGAGTTACACAAGCCCAAATCCCAATCGAGTTACATAATCCCAAGGCCCCATCGAGTTACACAAGGTCGATGTCCGTCGTTTACACAAGGTGGAAAATACAAATCTTTTATTTTGTGGGGTTCGTTTACACAAGGTCGAGTTACACAAGCCCAATGCCTAATCGAGTTACACAAGCCCAAGGCTCAATCGAGTTACACAAGCCCAAGGCGCAATCGAGTTACATAAGTCCAAGGCTCAATCAAGTTACACAAGCCCAAGGCTCAATCGAGTTACACAAGATGGAAAATACAAATCTTGTACTTAGTGGGTCATTTAATATAACTATAAATATTTGGGACATATTCTACATTAATAAATATTAGTCATATTTAGTAATTTATCAATTCAGGGCATTTGTTGACTTTCCAAAAATTTGGATCTCCAAAAATTTGGGTCATACTTGTAAATATAAACTTGGGTTGTTTCATGTGATTATCCACTTGGGGAAAATTGCAAATTATGGAAGTTCGATCCATAAACGCAAATACAAAATACAGGTTGTTTATTGTAATTTACCCAAATGATGTGAGAACCCGATTAGCGTTTCAATCCCGGGGGAGCCACGGCACAACCGGCGTCAAGTGAGCGGGAGGAAGGCGAGGCCGTTCTCTCCTGGTTTTGATTGAAACTCCGGGATCTGGGTTAAGGTGATATACTCCAAGATGACAATAGCGGATATGGTTTAGCGAGGACGCGAAAGCAACTCGTTGGCGGCACTGTGCAAGCGAGGTGGCTACCAGAGTAATAACAAAATATTACTCAGTCAATATTAGTTGCCTATATTAGTGCTAGTTAGTTCCTAATTCTATGTACACGTTACTCTCTTCTCTCTCCCTTAGTCCTTATGTATAGGATCTTCTGGTTTATTGTTATTTCCTTTCCTGCATTATATATACTGTAATCTAAACATCAATACAACTCAAGGAGAGCTTCCACCAATATATCAGCACTTACATGGTATCAGAGCGTTGAAATTTTTTTTCTCTCCCCACAAATTAATCCTTTCCTCGTCTCTCCCTTGCCTCTCATGGCCAACACCACCCAACACCTTCTCGCTGCCTCTGATATGGCCTCTCCCAATCTCCACTTCCAAATACCCTCCCTCAGTATCAAACTTGATCGGGAGAATTATTCTCTTTGGCGCACTACCATCCTGTCCGCCTTGGAAACATTTGATCTTGAATCTTATGTCCTGATTCAGACTGATTTGTTGCCTACAATTCCCAACCCTTTACCTGCTGGTGCTCCTCTCCCCAATCCGGAGTTTGCCCAGTGGAAGAAACGTGACCGTTTCGTCCTCCTATGGCTCAAGTCCACTCTTTCCACCGGTGCTCTTACATTGGTTACTCGATCCACCACTTCCTATCTCGCCTGAGAAACTCTTGCGACGAATTTTCCGGCTCAGTCCAAAGCTCGTCGGATGTCCATGATGCTTCGCCTTCAATCCATGATAAAGGGAGCTTTGCCGATGATGGACTACATCGAACGCAAGCGTTCTATTGCCGACTCCCTTGCGGAGACTCTTCAACCTGTTTCCGATGAGGATCTCATTGGTCATCTCTTGAATGGCCTTGACTCTTCCTATGGTTCATTCATCACTGCCTTCATGATGCATTCTGGGGGTCTCACCGTTGATGATCTTATTGGCTTCTTACTTCAAAAGGAGGCCCGCCTTGAGCTTGACCTTACCCTCCAATCCATGGCTCCTCACCCATCGGCGCCTGCCTCCCCTGAGCATTCTCCCGCTGCACCGTCCGCCAACACTATGTCTCGCTCCAGTGGTCGTCAGCCTCCTCCCAACTCCTCCGGTTCAAGCTCCTCCAGCGGTCCTCGCAGTCAAGACAACCGTCGTCGTGGTCGCCCTCACTGCCAGCTTTGCAACAAGCCAGGGCATGAGGCCATTGACTGCTGGCAACGTGCTAATCAGGTGGACTTTCCCTCTCGTCGTCCAAATCCCAGGGATACGCCAAAACAAGCTCACATGGCCGCGTACAACAACCCCTCCGCTATGGATCCATCGTGGTACTTTGACACGGGAGCAACCGATCATGTCTCGCCTGATCTTCGCAAGCTCACCATAGCGGATGACTATGCTGGCACCGACAAGCTTCAAGTCGGGAACGGTAACCATTTGTCAATTTCACATATTGGATCATGTTTACTTCATAATCTAAAGTTGCCCAACGTCCTTATTGTCCCTCAACTTACCAAACATTTGATTAGTGTTCTTAAGTTATGTAGAGATAATAATGTCATGATGGAGTTTTAGCTCACTCGTGTCGTGTTAAGACATTTCAGGGACACCTACTCCTCCAAGGGGCCGTTGAAAATGGCCTTTATAAGTTGCCCTCCAACCCTACCACCTCAAAATCAACCATGGCTCTCACCAGCGTTCGCACCTCACTCCACCGGTGGCATTGTAGGCTTGGGCATCCTCATGAGGCATTATTACGGCGATTGGTCTCTCAATTTAATCTTCCCATTAGCACGAATAAATTTCCGAACACTTGTGACTCTTTCTAATTAGGCAAGAGTCATCGTTTTCCCCTTCCCCCTTTGCATGTTAACTCTCAAAAACCTTTTGATTTAGTGTATTCTGATGTTTGGGGCCCATCTCCTACGTTTTCGTTGAATGGAAACCGCTATTTTGTTCTATTTATTGATGATTGCACTAAATTTGTTTGGATATATTTTTTGTCACACAAATCACAAGTTCTTCCGACTTTTGTGCAATTTCGCACGATGATCAAAACCCAATTTGAATGTGATATTAAAAGCCTCCAAACGGATTGGGGCGGAGAATTTCGCAATGTATCGACTTTTCTACGGTCTTGTGGCATTACTCATAGAGTTTCTTGTCCATACACCCAAGAACAAAACGGTGCGGTCGAACGAAGAAACCGAACAATTGTGGAAAAAGGCCTTGCTGTCTTAGCTCAATCCTCTCTTCCAAAGGTTTTTTGGGAACATGCTTTCAAAACTGCAACTTATCTTCACAATCGCACCATTTCCCCCATCCTTCGATACACCTCCTCTTACCAAAAACTCTACAACAAGGTACATGATTTCGGGTTTTTAAAAACATTTGGATGTTTATGCTATCCATTCCTCCGCCCTTACAATGCACACAAAATGGATTTTCGATCCTTCCCATGCATTTTTATTGGTTATAGTTCCTCTCACAAGGGCTATTTATGCTTTCATAAGAAACTTCCCGAATATATATCTCTTGACATGTTGTGTTTAATGAGGAGTTATTCCCCTATGCCGTGCCCACTACTCCTTGTGTGTGTCCGCCAGTCCTACCTACTCCTACACCAACGCCATTTACCCTGCTCGATCTCGCTACCACTCATGTCCCACCGTTGGAGCCTTCCTCCGACCCATCTTCTCCTCCTAGCCCGGTCAACCCTTCTCCACGTTATCAACATCACACCATTAGCTGCCAAGCCCGCTAGTCCACCCCAGGAGCCACCCCAACCTACTTCCGATCAGCTACCCAAAAAATACATCCCATGATCACAAGGGCTAGCACTAATAGCCTCAAACCTAAAACCTTCTCCGCTGATGTCTTGCCAACCCCTTTGGTTGTACCAAAACATGTAGGTCAGACCCTTAAACATGAATGTTGGCGACTTGCGATGAAAGAGGAACATGATGCTTTAATGCGAAATAACACGTGGTCTATTGTTCCCCGTCCCCGAGATACTAATCTTGTAGGTTGCAAGTGGATTTTCAGGATCAAAAGACACTCGGATGGCAAGATCGAGAGATACAAAGCACGGTTAGTTGCGAAAGGTTTTAGCCAAGAAGAGGGAGTTGATTTCTTTGAAACTTTCAGCCCCGTAATCAAACCCACAATGATCCGGTTAGTTCTATCTCTGGCTCTATCAAGAGGTTGGCTCATCAAACAACTCGACATCAACAACGCCTTTCTCAATGGTGGCTTGACGGAGGTTGTCTACATGGAACAACCCAAGGGCTTTGAAGATCTAACCCGACCCACTCATGTCAGTCGTCTAAACAAAGCTCTCTACGGCCTCAAACAAGCACCTCGGGCTTGGTTCAACAAACTGAAATCGTATCTCGTCACAACTGGATTCCGAGCTTGCCAATCGGACACCTCCTTGTTCGTTCACAAGACTTCCGCTGCCACTCTCTATGTGCTTGTTTATGTGGACGACTTGATTATTACAGGTGACAACCAAGATTTCATTCAGCAGTTCACAACCACTCTTCATCAAACGTTTGCTCTCAAGGATCTCGGTGCCCTCCATTTTTTCCTCGGTCTGCAAATCACCAAGTCCACAACTGGCATCACCCTATCTCAAAGCAACTATATCCGGGACATTCTGGTAAAGAGCGATATGCTGAATTCCAAGCCGATCTCCACTCCTGCAAACCCGTCAACTCGTCTCTGTCACAATGGTGAGCCGTTCAATAATCCAACCCTCTATCGCCGGACGGTTGGCTCTCTCCAATACGCCACAATAACCCGGCCGGACATCTCATTTGCAGTCAACCGAGTATGCCAATTCATGCATTCCCCGACCATTCTACATTTGCAAGCGGTGAAACGTATCCTCAGGTACTTAAACGGAACTCTTAATCATAACCTTCACTACCAACCGACTACAACGACTTCTCTTCTTGCCTACTCCGATGTTGGGTGGGTGTCCGATCTTGATGATTGCCGCTCGCAATATGGCTTTGCCATCTTCCATGGGCGAAACCTCATCAGCTGGACATCTAGGAAGCAAAAAGTTGTAGCTCGATCAAGTACCGAAGCTGAGTATCGTGCCCTTGCCTACACATCAGCTGAATTGTTATGGCTTAAACAGTTGCTTAGGGATCTTCATGTGCCAATTCGGCTCCCTCCCACCCTCCTATGTGACAATGTTGGTGCTACATTCATGTGCAAAAATCCGGTAATCAGTTCTCGCTCTAAGCATATACAACTGGATTTCCACTTTGTCCGGGAGCAAATTGAAGCAGGTGAATTACTGATCCGTCATGTCTCCTCCGTTGATCAGCTAGCGGATATTTTCACCAAACCCTTGGGCAAAGATCGGTTATCCAGTCTTCGATCCAAGCTCCAAGTCCACCCTGTACTTGGTCTTGCCGGGGGGTAATAACAAAATATTACTCAATCAATATTAGTTGCCTATATTAGTGCTAGTTAGTTCCTAATTCTATGTACACGTTACTCTCTTCTCTCTCCCTTAGTCCTTATGTATAGGATCTTCTGGTTTATTGTTATTTCCTTTCCTGCATTATATATACTATAATCTAAACATCAATACAACTCAAGGAGAGCTTCCACCAATATATCAACACTTACACAGAGGACTCGGTGGCGGTAGGGAAGTGACGACAACGTCTCCTGGCTAGCTCGACAACATTTTCTTCTCCCTTCTCGTTTTTCGTTGGCGCAGATCTGGCGGCGACGGGCTTGGTGGTTGTGCGCTTCGACGGAGGAGAATACGAACAACACAAGTTGTCTTCCCAGAACTCGTTGGCTCTACGCTTCAATGGAGGAGAATACAAAGAACTCAACGGTGCTCTACGCTTCGACGGGGGAGCATACGAACTCGGCGTTGCTTTGCGAATTAGTCTAGGATGCCCCCTTAAGACGACTATTGAATTTCAACGAGAGAAGAGCCGGCGGCAGATTTGTAGTAGACTCCTTTTCTCCAACGGCTTGTTTTCTCCGGCCCAAGGTTGCCTTCCCCACCAACAATTGCTTGAAACTATTGACGGGAACCAGCAATTGCTTGAATCGGCGGCCGGCCAGATGAAGAAGACAAACGTCAGTTGCGGAATCGGCTAGGGTTTTGTGTAACGACATCTGAATCGTGAAGGCACAATTTGTAGCGTTTCCATTTTTATGTTTTTCCCTTATGTCCCTTTAATTAATCATTTTTAGATTTGAAAATTTATCTAAAAATAGAAGAGCTTAATTTGTATCCGCTAAAACCGCGATAGAAAAAACACCTTAGTAGCCCATTCTTCTAAAATATATATATAAGGTTTTGGTCATTGGCTTAATATCGAAACTCGTTTTCTTCAAAAATCCACGTCAACTAAATATACGGAAGTATTTGGCTAGTTGATTTTTTTTTGATAACGGAAAGCGGTTAGGTTGGGTTATCCCTCGAGGTAGTCCAACCTAAAGCATCATTGCGGTTGAGAACATGAAGTTCGGGATCATCAGAAAATTAGCGTTGGGTGTCGAGATTCCCAGATGGGTCAATCGGTCAAAAACACAGTTAATTTCTCCGAAAACATGCCTAACGTGGACTTCGTCAAAGAAGCGAAGGTCCAGTCTGGAGTCGGATAAAATCATCTCGACTTCCCAAGGGCAACTCCATACTCCTTGGAGTGCCTTGATAAAACAAAGATTATCACCCTCAACTTCAATTTATTTATTTTTATCTGTAATCTAATTGTCTCTTGTAAGTCATATTTTAGAGCAAACGCCTCAACTTTAATGACGGAGTTGAAGTTATTCTTTGTTGTATCAAGATTAATAACCTCACCATTATAATTACGAATCACAAATTCAATAGAGGCTATAACTAAATCAAGCTTTGGTATTTGGCTAGTTGATTGTAACATTGGGTTGTACACAATGTCCATACACTATTAATACACAATAGCTGCGTTTACGTTGTACGGAGTGGCTAGTTGATGGTAGCATTGGGTAGTATACACCTATGGTGAGTGTACAACCTATTTTTTTTTAAAAAACTATATTATTATAAATTATTATTATTATTTTGATATTATTTCAATGATATTTCGTTTATCCCTAAATTTTCGTTTTGTTATTTTTCTCCCGTTATTTCAATTTTAATTTTACTGTAGCATTGGGTAGTATAGTTTGTAATAAAAAAAATAAGGAATTTAAAATAACACAACTTGTTTGAAAAATATACTACAACTCGGAAAAATACATAAATCGCCGTCAATAACAAAAGTTCGTTGAACCCTTCATCGTTCTTGGGCCGTTCTCTAGGAAGAGGTTACACTTTCCACTGGCACCAGAGACAAGAACAAATTGTTTGATGTAGTGAGTAGAATAACTATATGGACCGTACGACATACCGAAGAAGCCATGTGTACCCGACTGCGTGAAACACCGTTCACAGTAGCTCCTTGGCACGATTCTGAGGACTACATGGCATGGTACGTCGCTCATGATCATCTGTACCTCCTGAATTCGTCGGCTCGCGGCTAGCATGTCACGGAGGAAGTCCGAAGGCACATGGCATATAACAGTTATATAACATGTTTTTGTCCCAAGTGTCCCTAGAAAGTGTGATCCCAACGTGAAGAATGACGAAAGAACGACAAAAGGATTCAACAAACTTTCGTTATTTGCGCGATTTATGTAATTTTTTCTTTTCCGAATTATAATATCATTTTTAAATGAGTTGTGTTATTATATATCGTTATTTTTTTTTGAATACATGGTATACTATTGATACAAAAAATAACAGTAAAATTCAAAATTCAAATGTTTATATACAGGTGAAAAGATAACAAATAAAAAAGAAAAAAATCATAACACTTATGTTCCGTTGGATTGTTCATATCTCATTAATTAGTATATATTATTATATATTGGTGTTTAAGGAAAGAATATATATTATTTTAGGCTGAACAATCTTTAAATCTGAATAAATTAAATATTGGAACAAACAATGACTATATTAAAATACGGCTGACTATGTTTGATTACGTTCGTTAAATTAGTATGTATATTGTTTGTCGCTAATGTAGGTCGTCAATTAAATGAAACAAACAATGACTATTTAAAATATGGCCGTTATGTAAAATACCGGTCGTTAAATTAGTACGCTCGTTAAATTAGATCTAAAATATAGTTAAGTAAAATAATGGTCGTCACTGTCAAAATACTATCGTTAAATTAGTCTGATTACTTTCGTTAAATTAGTAGGTTATACTATCGGTCGTTAATGAAGGTTGTTAATGAAAAGAAACAAACAATGACTGTTTAAAATACAGTCGTTAAGTAAAATATCAGTCGTTAAGTTAATACGTTTGTTAAATTAGATCTAAAATATAGTTAAGTAAAATAATAGTCGTTATTGTCAAAACAACGGTCGTTAAATTATTAAGTTGTAATTACAGTCATTATTTAGGTCATTAATGCAGGTCATTACGGTCAAAATGCAGGTCGATAAAATTTAAGTCGTTAAATTAGTAGGTTATATTGTCGGTATTTAATGCAGGTCGTTAAATTTAGGTCGTTCAATTACGTTCGCTAAATTAGTAGGTTATATTGTCGGTTGTTAATGCTGGTTGTTAATTATACGAAACAAACAATGATTGTTTAAAATACGATCGTTAAGTAAAATACCGGTCTTTAAGTTAGTAATCTCGTTAAATTAGATCAAAAATATAGTTAAGTTAAACAATGGTCATTAAATTATTAAGTTATAATTACGGTCGTTAATTAAATTTATTATAACAAATCAAATATCTTAATTAATTACTAGCTAAAATAAACATCTTTTAATCTTGAACGTCCATATAAATCAATCAAAAGTTTTATATATATATATAATCAGTAAAATATGCAGACCTGCATCTCAACTTATATTATGAGTTATCAAGCTTATCACCGACTATAGATAGCCTAGATTGCCCCAAATCCATGGAACAAGATACCAAACAAATGGAAACGTACTTTGTCGATTTATTTCCCATAAAAATAAGTATAAAGTTGGCAAATGGTTAATTATGCTCTATTTACATCCATGCATATAATATCTACTATGTATACATACATGGCAAATTTGCTACCAACTACAAAATGATAATTAATCTTGTATAAATTATTAACTTTATAAACTATTACTTATTATAATATGAAGTTATGAACCTTTTTTTTGTAATTATAATATAAACGATGTCGATCGGACATAAGCTTTATATTATGTTACAAACCCTAATCCCTTATAAAGCTCCATATATCTTTTCGGCCTTCTTCCTCTTTTGAGTCTATTCTCTTGCATCTGTTCAAAAATCTCGGCTTTGAACAAGAGTAGCAAAACTTATAGTTAAAAATGAAAACATGAGTGTACAAGAAGTAGATCTTGCAATTAAAGGAAGATTTGGACGTACAGATTTTTAGTTGAATTAGTAAATGATAATTAGTACCAAGTGGACCATTTATATTTATATGAAAGTGATAGCTAGGTTAAAAAGGACATGAACCGTAAATAAGTGGTATTGCATTTCCTTTAATCTCTATAAAAGCCAACCTCCACAACATCTTCTAAACCATCAATATCTTATTCATTACAATCAAAATCATTCTCTCTTCATCACAATTTACAATATGGCTTTCTCCTACACCAAGCTCGCCTGCCTCTTGATGGTGTGCATGGCAGTGGCAGCTCCGGAAGCCGAGGCCGCGCTCACATGCGGGACAGTCACCAAGAACCTCGTCCCGTGCCTCCCTTACCTTAAGGGTGGGACAGGTCCCTCCGTCCCGTGTTGTAATGGCGTGAAGGCGCTGGCCTCCAGTGCTAACACCCCTGCCGACCGCAAGATCGCTTGTGGCTGCCTCAAGCAGTCCTCCGGTGCTATTTCCGGCCTTAACTTAGGCAATGCCGCCGCCCTCCCCGGCAAGTGTGGCGTCAGTGTTCCCTACAAAATCAGCCCCAGCACCGACTGCTCCAAGTAACAATATTCTCTCCGTCCAATATATATATATATATATATATATATATATATATATATATATATATATATATATATATATATATATATATATATATATATATATTTCTCTCAAAATATATATATACAACAAGAGTACCGATAAATCTTAATGAGAAAGGTACTCGCAAGAGTACCAATAAAACTGCCCCAGTATTTATTCCTTAGAAATAAGTCTCTTTTTGTCATAATAAAATTCAAAATTATAGCTAGGATTAATGCACGGATAATTAAGTAACTTGCTAGCAAATAAAAATGACTTGTAGCTACCTAAACGTCTAACCTAATCTCTAGAAAAATGATCCAACAATATGCTATTTTCTTATTACTAATCGCTCTAAACTGTAATATTGACCATTAACTTATATCCATCTTATGGCCGTTTGATAATGATTTCTTTTCCTCTCAAAGTTGAGTTGAGGGATCGGATTATTCAAGAATTATAATTTCCGTAATAGTTCCGATAATTCAAAGTTAGAGAGTTGGATGAAGAAAAAAAAAATCAGAATAATCTATAATTTTAGTCTCCTAGAATAATCGCCCTCACATAACCCCCTATAATCATCTGTTGCCTATTGAACCCATATTTTTGTAATATTTTTTTATATATTAAAATCATGTTATAGAGGTTAACTAATCGATTTGAACCATCAAAAAAATTTTCTTTTTGAAAAAATTGTATACTATCTTGATCAAAACACCGTCACCATATTTACCGAAATATTATTTAATTTTTTTGAAAACTACGTTATAGAGTGTAAATAATCCCTTGATTTAAAAAAATAATAATTTTGAAATATGAGCCAAGCTTTTAAAATAGTATATAAAAAGTTTAGAGATTGTAAACTTTTTTCTCCAAAATTAAAAAAAAAGTTTTATATACCAATAAAGCTTTAAAATAGTAAATAATTTCTAATCGGAAACATCTACGGTGGTCCAAGTTATTGAATTTCACTTTATAACTTTCGTTTTATTATATTTTATTTTATGATTTGTTAAAAATTAATTGCGATATAGGAGCGGCTTAGTGACGAAAACTATTTTGTTAATCCTTAAATATTTTGTTGCGTTATGTATTAGATGCAAATGATGATCGATCTAAATGGGATTGTTTTAATTTGGTGATTGCAGGGTTAACTAAGCACCTTCAATATTAAAATTAGAGAGCATGATGGAGATTGAGGATGATCGATTTTCTGGTCTACTTATAGTTATAATGTTTTACTTAAATACCAGTACGTAGTAGGCAGCTTTGGAGAATAAAAGAGAGTTACGACTCCACACTTAGCGAGTCCGACGCCCGATATAGATCTATTTATATGCTTTGTTATGGTTTTCATTTTGTAGTCCTACAAGTCCATTGTGCTCATCTATGCTTCCTCTCTCTATAAAGTAATTTCATTATCATATTAGCTATGTGTTTATAATCATTCAACGTCTTGCAATGCCTACTAGATTACCACTTAATTACGCTTTTGTTTACTCAAGAATCCGATCATCGAATTCAATTCGTCGAAATAATAACTTTTTCATAACTGAAATTGGGAATGAAACACTTCGGTAGAGATAATAACGCACGAGAGGAGTAAGCACACCGAATGTAGTATATAAGGTTGGTGACTAATGAAACCTTCAGTTGACAATTGATTTTAGATTATAACACTACTAGACTTATGTGTTCAGATTGAACCCACCGTGTATGTATATATATATGCACATGACCCCGATATGTTTGTAATTCGATGGACTTTAACAACTTCTGCTCACTTGTTCAAATTTAATTTTTGGGAAATGAATCAATAACCACCAATCACAGTGATGTCACATGCTTATCGTCGAAGATAATAACTTCTCCATATAAAGTCAGAGATTCAAGTCTAGTATATAAGCTTGTCGGTTAATAAGCATCATATTTATACTTTGTACACATTAATACGTACATTAATATTAATAGTAAGAACACCAAAATTCCCATTTCATAGTCACACTCTTGAGCGTCGTATTCTCATTCACGTACTCGCGACTTAAGTGGTCCATCCATATTCATCATATTCATCATGTGTTTTGTAAAATAAAAAGTGATACAAATAATATAACTAGAGTAACTTTTGATTCTAACATTGGGTTGAATGTATTGCAACTCGATGGACGTTGTTTTAAGCCTTTTACACCGCAAGGTTAGAGGTCGAGGGCAACTAAGCTCGAGGTTGCTGGTAAAAATACTGCCACTATAGATGATAGTGCCCGGCGGGTCAAGGGCAACTTATGCATGTCGTACATGAACACTCCGACTAGACTTGGACATCCCCGGACTCGGGCTGGCCCTGAAGGAATGTAAAAGAGCGAAAACTTGGATGGTGGATAGAGAAGTGATTATAGTATAGAAGGCATAGGGTTTGGGATTGATGAGTTACGTGAGGGAAGCAACAGCGAGAGAAGGATGAAGAAGAGAGATTGAGAGCAGCGGCATCGAGAGAGGCAAGAGGAAATTAGGGTTTCAAAAACGATAGAAGGTACGAAAGTGAGGCACTTGCTCGTTTATTTTTTTATTATTTTATATATTTTTTTAAAACTATATTGTCGACGCTTTTAGACGTCTCAAATATGTCTTTTTTAATTTTCGACAAGAAAAAGCGTCGAGATTTATTGTATTTCTGACGCGCGTTCAATATCTCCCTCAACGCTATTATATGCGTCGGAAAAAAAAGTTCAATTTTAACCCCTGTTTTCTAGCAGTGGTCCTAAACGTCAAGTCACGGTGATCAAACGCACGACACACTATATGTTGTGTTTTTTTTTTATGTGTCTTACTCTTTCAAATACGTGTTTTGATGTGCAACCTAAATCTTAAACCGTGAAATTAAAATAATAAAGTAATATAACACTTTATATTGGGATCGTAATTTAATTGTTAGTAAGATATAATTATTTTAGTTTACACTAATTTGTACTACAAGTCTCGATCCTACTTAAACAAATGAAACTTAATATATACACAATATACCTATACTTTTGCAAATTGGATAAGGTCATGCGTTAAACAACCAACTAAGTCACGTCAACATTTCAATCAAATATGTGTATTAATATAATATAAATTGATTTTTATCTTGCAATCATGAACTAAAGGTTAGTAAGCTATATACACTTTTGTATTTTAAAACCTTAAGAATATCATACTCGTTCCTACTTACACAAAATATATTTTGAAAAATATGAGGATAACATTTCAATTAAAATGTATATTATATGCTTAACTTATGTACATGCTAATGCTAATCTATATTAATTTGGTTTGTGATCATATGAGGATAACACCCTTGTGAAATTTTTGAATACGTTATAAACGTCAAATCACGATGATCAAATACATGACAAACTACATGTTTTGTTTTTTTTACATGTGTACTAGTCTTAGATACATGTTTTGGTGGTGCATCCTAAACTGTAAAATTAAAAGGATATAATAATATATCACTTTATCTTAGATCGTAATTTTTGAATGCTAGTAAGATATAACTATTTTATTTTCACTAGTTTGTACTACGTAAGAGTGTTGATCATACTTGAACGAACAAAACCTAATATATACACGGTATACCTTTACTTTGACAAATTTGTATTTTAAAAAAGATAGAGTTCTATTTTTCTTCTCTTTTTTCCCGTATTTTTTTTATTTATATAGTTAAACAAAGTAAATTATGTATTTTATGACATAATTTCACATTTGTTGTCCGAATCAATGTTTTTATCAAACTCTTGAAAGTTAAACGGATACTAGGATTTCCCGATAGGGATGAATATCCAACGGGGACGGAAATGAGGACAATTTTCAATGCCTGAACCGGTATGAGGATGGAGATTGAGGACATGATACTAATATCTCCGTCCCAAATCCGACTCAGTGACACCCCTAGAAGCCATACAAATTTTTCAAGGAGACAAAATTTTATTATTTTTATGCATATCATTTTCATATTGAATTTAATCACTAAAATTCATATGTAGTAATCATTTTACAAGGATCATCAAAACATATTTTTAGGGTTACTAAAGAAGGCTACAATCGTTTCCTAGCTAATTCATTTCTACTAGAGATTTCTTGGACTACAACCCAAATTCCCTATCTTAACAATCTGTATATCATTTAAGATCATTGTAAGACCATATCGATTCATTCAGGATTGAGATTTGGGGTTTAATAATGAAAGAAGACTATATTAAAAAAAAAAAAAACAGTTTTTTGGAGGAACGTATCTAGAAAGAAAGGAAATTTACGAGATGGGATCACATTGCCTTGTGTTTTTGTTTGTTTAAATCAGAAAACAAAAACAAAGATTTAGTCATTCCGCACACCTAGCGTCCATTTCAATAATTCTTCGTTACACATATAGAGTAAAATATCTAGAATCTTTACCCCTTCTCAACGTTAGCTCCTAGGTTCCCAAGACCTAGCGTCCATTCAAATAATTCTATCTCATCTCATCCTTTCGTACATAAATTAATATCATTCTCGTTATCTACTAAAATCCACCAAACTAAATGATCTAGTCATTCCGCTCATCATTCGATTCCTACAAGATCTCACCATCTCACTTATCAAAAACATTCGAATCCGAACTTGTCAACATTGGTACACGTTCAACTCTCCTTCTCGTCATAACCTAGAAACTTTGAATTCCGTTCACTAGTCCTATATACACATGGTCTTTTAATTTCCGCTACAGATCTGGAATAAAGTACTAATTCTCAAACATCTCTTAACTCAATAATTAACTATAGCGATTCCGGAAATAAAAAGAATAACATTAGGTCAAGGTTCAAGACTTAGTGGCAACATTTTATTGAAGTAAAAGGGTGATCAAGTAGGCGGGAGTTCGAGTCCGTTGCTTACAAGGGAGAGGCGTTTTAAACGACCAACAAGCCTTAGCTTCGAATCATGTTGATTACTAAACAGAACAAGGCAAGGCGCAACCTGGAGATTTGGGTTCGACACTTGCTCGCCACACCAGCTATAATTTTCTAATGTTCAATTCCTGTTATTTCATGTATGAAATGGACAGAGGCATGAGGGAGGAATTGCTTACTTCGTTCGGTACTCTTTCTGGCGGTGTGGCGTTCTCTGTGGTTAGGTGCGAAGGCGTTGGATTTTCCTGCAGGCATGAGGGTGGTGGTGATCGCTTGTCGATGTGGTGTCGGAATCGGCGGGAAGAAAAGAAGAAGAAGAAGGAGAGTGGAACCTCGAGGTTTAGTGGGGAAGGAAGGACGTCGGTGGCACTAGTGTCTCGGTGTCGCAGTGACAAGAGGTTGGTAAGCGGAGGGTAAGAGAATACCAGGAAAGCGAGAAGGGGGGTCGTCATTGTTTGCTGAGCTCGGCAGTAGCGGAGCGTTTCGACGGAAGCATAACGGCCTCGGTTTATCTTATAGGTATTCACGTTCTCAGAACTAAATAACCTAAATTGAAATAAATAAAAGAATTTATTTTCTTAAAATTGTCGGTTATAACACGATAGAACTTCATATTAAAATTCAAAACCTAAAATTGACAAATCTGGAAATTGAAGCTTGGTTAAACTTCAAATTGACAATAATTCGTTGAATTTTGCAAAACGCAATCATCAGATTGAGATGGAACTTGAACACGCAAAGCGCACTGTACGTGACGAGAGGGGAAGGAAGAGTCCAAGTTGTGGGAGATGAAGGAAGAAGTGTGTTCAACGACAACGTGCAACGAGGACTGATCCTTGTGGCCCCACAGGGATTCACAGTGGTGTTGAAGGTAGGGAGAGAAGGACTAGAGTGGGTGGATATTAAGAACGACGACAATGCCATAACCAGTCCGATTGCTTGGAGAGCGTTGGTGTTGAGGGCGATCCCTTTGAAGGTTTTTGCCAACTCCTATGATATCTAGACGGAGGAAGCATACATATAGAAGAATGGGAGGCAAGAGATTGAGGTATCCCGACCAATACAGACCCGAGATTTGAAGGACAGGAAGCATATTGTTTTTTTTCTTTGTTACCGATATTTATTTTGTTTAAATTTCGTAAACATAACGGAATATTTAGATTTTGAATTTATTTTGTTTTAAATTTTAGTAAACACAATACACCAATTATGATATGATTTTAATTATTTTAGTTTTTTGTACCAATTTTTAGTTAAGGACTTCGTATTAGAATATGTTATTTTGAAATTATACGATTTAGTTTTTTTTACCGATACTTTTAACAAATTTATTTTTATTTATATACTTTATTACCATTTCTTTAGACATTTTAGAAAGATTTTTAAAGTGATTGTTTGCTCGTTTAGCAATTGTTATATGATTATGATTTTTTTTACCGATTTTTAAACCGATTTTGTATTAGATTCCTTTTTTTTTTTACAAAATTATCCTTTCATATTCGCCTATTTTGATCGTCATCTTTAAAACGATTTCGTATCATTATGCCTTTTTTTTTACCTATTGTTTGATCGTCATCTTTGAATTTTTTTTATATTTACAAAAACAAAATATTAATTATTAAATAACAAATTAGATTTTAAAAGTTTATTAGCATAAAACTAACAAGTGGGCTACGTTACCTCGTTTAATGTATAACATATGACACGTCTTACATATTTACGGACTCATGACATATAACCGTCGACAATATATAATATAGTAAAAGTTGTAATATGATAAAATATTTAGCAACGAACCCGCACAAGTTGCGAAATATACACTAATTAAGCAATAAAATGTTTGTATGTAAAAAATGTAAATTTTATAGCCATAAAAATATAATCTTCATTATAAAGAATAAAATCATATATATGATTCATTATCTTCTTATTAAGACATAAATTAAAAAAAATGATTTTCTATTCTTTTCTTTGATCGATTGTTTTGATCATCTCGCTAATACATGCACACTAATACATTATAAATATAGACCCCACAACCCATCAAAACCATCAACAATCTCCTTAGTAGATCGAAATCACACACACTTGCCACTTCCAAACTTGTTGAACATGGCATTCTCTTACACCAAGCTTGCCTCCCTCTTGATCGTGTGCTTGGCCGTGGCTGTTCCGGCAGCTGTGGAGGGGTTCACTTGCGATGACATCTCCAAGAGCCTTCTCCCGTGCGCCGGTTTCCTTGTGGGCGGGCCTGGACCTGCCCCCGATTGCTGCGGTGCGGTGACGGGACTTGTTGGAATGGCTACTACGCCAGCCGACCATCAAAAAGCTTGCGGCTGCCTCAAGCAGGCCACTGGCGCCATCGCCGGCTTTAACTGGAACAATGCGGCCGCCCTCCCCGGAAAGTGTGGTGTCACTATTTCCTTCCCCATTAGCCCCGACACCGACTGCTCCAAGTAAACATTCCGTCTCTCTCTCTCTATATATATATAGCTAGGTTTAGTAAGTACATATATAGTTGCTGCATGCATGCATTGGATGTTAATCGATCGTAAATTTAATGGATCTTTCTTAATACTGTGATTGCAGGGTTCAGTAAACATGATTAGAACAAGCTAGGAGGAATCAAATTGGAGATCGGGCATGATATATGGAGTTCGAAGTTTCATTTGTTTCCTTATGATTTTCATTTTGTATCCATTTCCATTGTACGTATTCCTGGCCTGTATTGTTGCTATCTCTAATAAAAAAATTATTTGTCTTACGAGTTTATATCACATATTCATTTCGGCTTGGACTTATAAGTGGACATATATGATAGGAAATGTACGTTAAACTGGAGGAATGAACATCGAACTCGTGCAATAGTCATTATTCGCTTTAACAATCATTGAATCATGCACGAGTGCCTAACAGTCGGTAAATTGTTGGCATATTTATACGTAGATTAGAGCACCGGCCAGGAAGTGCAAAAAATAGAATAAATTTGAGAAAGAAAGAAAACACATGCATGTCTGGTTCACTTATGGCTGGCAAGACTTTGCTCATCGTTACTCACTAGCATTTGGACATTTTCTCAACGGAGACTCATTTTCACATCTTCGTCTTTAATTTGACGTATCGAACATGGAGATTGACTTTGATACGAAAAGGTTGGATCAAGTTGAGTCTAAGTTAAGGTTCAGAAAGAAGGAATCCCGTGTAATTATCGAGTCGAATAAATTTGAGAAATAAACGGAATTGACTTTGAATTTTCTAAAGCTTCTTAGGGTTGTTATTTTATTTCATCTTAAATTCAAATTTTGCATCACACTTTTTTTTTCCAACACTTACAAGTTTCAGTTAATCCATATCAGAGCTTTCTGATTGTTTAGGTGTTGAATTTGAAATTTATTTTGTTTTTTTTATATACTTGAAGTCATATTTTACCAATAATAGTAATACACTACTTTTCCATAAAATCTCACTGTCGAACCTAAATAGCAAGCAAATAGTGCTTTCTTCCCGTCCTGGATCGGAGTGCCTTCTTCTTCCTGGCGAATTTGGGCGAGCAAAATTGGAACTCCCTTCCAGTCGAATCAAGCCTACAACAGTGAGTACCTCTATCTTCCTTCTTCATCCAAAATCTTCTCGACATCTCCCTACTAATGAGCTGCTTCTTCATCCTCTTAAACCCTTGCAGAACGAGTTTTTACAACTCGCCAACAATCATCTTTCAGATCAATTCTACGTATGTTAGACTCAACTTCTACACTTCATTTTCTTATCATACTTAAATTTTAAATTTTAGGTAGATCTGACGGTTAGATCTTTAGTTACGAGTCTCAATATAAAATCTGTGTTTTCCCAGTTTTTTTACCTTGTGGAAATACCAGACTTTGAGATCTTGTTTGAATGAGGTAGACTAAGATTTTAATGGTTCCGTTTTGGATATGATACTTAGGGTATATGCTAATGTGGAGTGGAGTTGGAATCATTGAGATCAGACAGTAAGATTGAAAGTTATAAAATAAAGTTAGGTTGAAAAATATGGGTGAAAACTGATGGACATAATCGGACGACTTTGGTTGTTTTTTCTTGACATTTTTATAGTTAGTATGTCGTAGTTTGTACGAGTTCTTTTCCGTAAATGTTAGGGTTCAATTAGAGGCATAATCGGACAACCAAAGTAGGGTTAAGAGGTTGAGAATTGTAGAGAGATGTTGTCACACATATGTTTGGAAAACCGAGAGGTTTTTAAAGCTTCCGATTAATTTATACATCGTTCATATGATGGTACGAGGTTTAGGCCCTGTTCGTTAGAGTTTTTTCACTAGATTATTGGAGAGCTTTGAGAATTTTGAAAGCTAATAGGCGTTTGGTGGAAGGAGATTTTTGTGGAAATTAGAGTTTTAGTAGCTTTTTGTGTAGATTTTTGGGTAGCTTATTGAAACCTTTGTGAGAGAGCTTTTTCATTAGCTTTCTATAAATTTGGTCCAATTTACCCTCAAATATATATATGCATGTTTTATTATTATTTTAATACTTATCCGTTTTAGTAATTTCACCACAAAAATATACCCTTAAATCTCCACATGCCAAACACTTTTTAGCTTTTTCGTTAGATTTTCATATTTTACAAAGCTCCTCAATACTCTACCCAAAAATCTACCGAAAAAGCTTAAACTACACAAAAAAGCTTAAACTACCGAAAAATCTCGCTCCACCGAACAGGCCCTTAGTTATGGTGTTGACATATTTTGGACAATTTTTGTAATTTTGGACAATTTTTGTAATTTTTTGTAATTTCTAGAAGATATAAATGTGTTGATGAGACGTACTTTCGATTAAACATACATATGAAATCACATACGTACGAGAACATGACCGGTGGAAGTGAGCTACTGGGTAATGTCTGTAAAAACTGTTTGAACAATTCTTTTAAAGTATAAGACGAGAAATCAGTCTAGAGCGACTGTTTAGTCAAACACAAAGCATCAAACAACAAGAACATTTGTTTACGAGGTTCGGAACAAGTCCTACGTCCCCGGGATCTCAGATATGATCCAATCCACTAGAGAATGAGCCAAATCCAGACAAGAGTTACATATACAGAACGTGAAGAGTAAAACCAAGAACAAAGAATAGAGAGAGTAGAAAGAACATGTAAAACAAGAACAGAATACAAATCTGTCTATCGACACAAGATGCTTTCAAGCTAAGAACCGTAGAAGGAATCAACGCTCGATCTCACTATCTGTTGGTGAAAACTCTCAAATGAAGCTTAGATCTCGGGAGGAGATGAAGCTCTTCGCTCTTAGTCAAGATCTAGGGTTTGAACCAGAGAGCGGCAAAGAAGAAGAAGAAGAGACGGAAGAGAGAGAAGCTCTAAGACTTGGCCGGGTAGGGTTTAATGAAGCTCTAACCTTTTATAGTGTAGGTCAACATCAAAACGGTGTCGTCTGATTTAATGAACCAACGCTTATAAATGAAACCGGTTTACTCTTATAACGTAAACCAAGTTCAGACCCGGTTCTTCCAAATGATCACGAGTTCGAACCTCTTTGACGACTTATAATCTTTAACAATTCACCCTCCTAACTCTTGTAGTTCTGGCTCATTCAGTTAAGTAGATTTGGACTTCATATTTTCATCATCGATCCAGCGTTCATCTGCTAAGTGATTTCAGACAAATGAAGTGAGTCCATGCAAAAGACAAACTTTTCATTATTTACAATTTTTGTACCAAAATCAGCAGGATTTTCTTCTCGTTTTATCTTTTCAATCATGAACTCTTTCTTATCAATCTTTTGTCGGATATAATGATACCTAACATCAATGTGTTTAGTTCTTTCATGATAGACAAGGTCTTTACATAAGAACAAAGCACTTTGACTATCAGTATATATAGAAACAGTATAAGGTTGATTAAGAATTTCAGTTAGAATCCCTTTCAGCCACATGGCTTCTTTTGCTGCTTCTGTGACAGCAATGTACTCAGCTTCTGTCGAGGAGAGAGCAACAATAGATTGTTGCTGTGATTTCCAAGAAATACAATTTTCACACCAAGTATACACATAAGCAGTAGTAGATTTTCTAGTATCTTTATTGCTTGCATAATCTGAGTCAACATAACCCACAAGATCATTAGAATCACAGTGAGCACCATACTCTAAAGCAAGAGAAGAAGTACCAGATATGTATCTTAACAAAAACTTCATAGCTGACCAGTGTTTATAAGAGGGATTAGAAATATATCTACTTAAAACACTAACAACAAAGGCTAAGTCTGGTCTTGTACAAACCATAGCATACATCACAGAACCTACAGCAGCATCATAGGGTATATTTTTCATATCTTTACATTCTTGAGAAGAAAGATGAGAAGTCTTAGTCAAATCAAGATGAGCACCAAGAGGTATAGAAATAGATTTAACAGATTTCATATTAAATCTGTCCAGCACTTTTAAAATATAATCATGCTGAGATAACCAAATTTTCCTCTTATTTCTATTTCTAACAATATTAATTCCAAGATTTTCTGTGCAGGACCAAGATCTTTCATATCAAAAGTATATTTCAGAGAAGTCTTAATGTCTCTGATGTTACTCTTAAATTTGCTAATTAACAAGATATCATCAACATATAACAGAACATAGAGAGGACATTCAGTTTTAATGAACTTGAAGTATAAGCAAGAATCATAAGAACACTGAGTAAAACCAAAAGCTTTCATACACGAGTCAAACTTTTTATTCCACTGTCTAGGTGATTGTTTTAAACCATATATAGATTTATTAAGCAAACATACATGATTAGGGAACCTTTCATCAATATATCCTTTAGGTTGGTTCATATATATTGTTTCATCCAGATTTCCATGTAAGAAGGCTGTCTTAACATCCATTTGATCAATATCATAATCAAACACAACAACAATTGATATAAGCATTGTCAAGGTTTTATATTTCACCACAGGAGCAAATATATCATTATAGTCCTCCCCTTCCCTTTGGGTAAAGCCTTTAGCTACTAATCTGGCTTTAAACCTAGGTGGATCAGTAGAGTTTTGACTTTCTTTTACCTTATAAACCCATTTATTCCCAATCAATCTAACATTTTTAGGTTTAGGAACTAGAGTCCAGGTATTATTAACTTTCATAGACTCAATTTCTTCATTCATGGCATGTTTCCATTCATTACAGTGTTTAGAATGTATAGCATGTTCAAATAACTCAGGAGTAGGAACAGAAATCACCTCAACCATTAAGAAAGCATATTTTGTAACATACTTATGTATATCAATTTTATTTTCAACTAAATTCACATATTTAGTATTAAGCTTCTTCTGCCTAGGTTCTCTATCCCTAGTCAACTGGTAATCAGATAAAGTAGGTAGAGAATCAATCATATCATCATTATTATCAATGGCAGGCAACTCTGAAGAAGACCAAGTAACTAAATCAGAAGAAGAATTGGAGTTTGAGAGTTCAGAATTGCTTATTGTCCCTCCTAATTGTGGAGGAGTTGTAGTGTCTGAACCTCCTGAGATGGAAGAAAAAGTGTCTCTCGAGGAATTTATTTGACTTGAATTTTCAGTCATGCTTAAATCTCTCGAGAGACACTTCCTCCCCCTCGAGAGAGATTGTAGTCAGCATATCCATTGTCATCATTTTCCTCAATGATATCTGCACTAACACTTGGATCATAGAAAGATAAATTTGCATTCCTATCAACATTCTCAAAGTTAACATTAGTTTTAACTTTGAAAGGAAAAACATTCTCAACAAAGGTAACATCTCTGCTTATAGTAATTTTATAAGCTCCAGGTTGTAGGATTAAAAGTTTATATCCTTTAACACCTGTAGGATATCCTATCATAACACATTTTTGTGCTCTAGGGTTAAGTTTGTCATCAGATTGTTTAGCATAGGCAGCACATCCAAACACTCTTAAATGTGAGAGATTTGGAGGTTTTCTAGACCAAAGCTCTTGAGGTGTTTTAAAAGTTATAGCACTTGAGGGTGATCTGTTAATAAGATAGGCAGCTGTTGTCACTGCTTCACCCCAGAGAGAATTTTTTAGGCCAGAGGATATTAACATGCATCTAGCCTTTTCTAGTAAAGTTCTATTCATTCTCTCTACAATACCATTCTGTTGAGGTGTTCCAGGGACAATCAGGTGTCTTTTAATTCCATTTTCATGACAAAATTTATCAAATTCTATATTACAGAATTCCAACCTATTATCAGTTCTAAGGCATTTCAGTTTATAACTGGTTTGACCTTCTACTATAATTTTCCAGTTTTTAAAGTTTTCAAAGGCATCACTTTTATTCCAAAGAATGTACACCCAAACTTTTCTGAAAAAATGATCTATTAAAGATAGAAAATATTTTCTACCCCCAATTGTGTCAACCTGAGCAGGCCCCCATAAGTCAGAATGTACATATTCTAAGGGTTCATTAGCTTTAAACTCAGATTTGTTGAACACTTTTCTAGTAGCTTTTCCTAGCATACAAGTCTCACAAGACTTAAGATCACTAAGTTTATTTGATAAGCTTCCATTTTTAAAGAGATAGTATAAGCCTTTATTGCCTATATGTCCTAACCTAGAGTGCCAAGTTAGAGTTTGTTCACTTGTAAGACAAGCAGGTGAGTCAATATTATTCAACTCAGGGTTCCAATAACATGATAAATGTCATTCTTTTTATACCTTTAACTAGAACCTTTCCATTTCTAGTAATAGATCTTATGCCAGAATGTGTATTAATATCACAGTTTAAATCATCAAACATGCTTTCAGATAACAGATTTCTCCTAAGTTCTGGAATCCATCTAACATTCTGTATGGTTCTAACTTTATTATCATGCATTCTAAAAGGAACAGAACCTATGCCTTTTATAGCAAGAGAGGTATAGTCTCCTAATCTTACTTCTCCTTCATCATTTTTATGTAAAGAATCAAAATGACATTCATGAGGAGTTGCATGCATTGTACATCCAGAATCAAGAATCCAAGCATTTGCATCAAAATTACATGAAGTATAAAGCATGTCAGAACAAAGCAAAAGTTCATTATTACAGTAAGACACATTTTCACACAAGGCAGTAATTTCATTTTTATTTGACATGTAATAATTTTTTCTTTGTCATTTTCAGAAGTAGTATCTTTGTTTCTATGAACAAAGTTTTCTAAGTTTCTATTTTTAGCCTTAAAAGTATTCTGATTTCTTTTATTCCTATCTCGGTGTTTATTTTTAGCAAACATGATTTTATTTTTAGGTTCTCTGGAACTAACTTTAACTTTGAATATTTTCATTTCTTCATTTTTCTGTAAAATAGCTTCTAGCAGTTTTTTCTTAGTTAAATCTTGATGATCATACTGAATAACATCTTTAAAATTGTTAAACTGAGCAGGTAAAGAATTCAAGATAATGACAGCTTGATGTATATCATCAATTTTATCACTACAACGTTCTAGATCAAGAGTCATTCTAAGAAAAGCATCCAGATTGTCATTCAATGTCATATTAACATCCATTTTAAAATGAAATAATCTGCACAGTAAAGAAATTCTACTAGGCATGCTTTTTACTAGAAATAAAGATTCCAAAGTATTCCAGAGAGTTTTAGCTGTAACCTGAGTTAGGACTTGTCGTCCTACTTCATTAGTTAACCTCAACATAATCTCAAAGTGAGCTATCTGATCCAGCTCTTCCTTTTCTTCCTCTTTTGCATTTTCTGAAAAATCCTGAGTGACAGCTTTCCAACACTTTTCCCTTATTAAGATAGCTTTCATTTTGACCTACCACATAGCAAAATCAGTATTGCCATCAAAAGGTTTAATTTTAGTTGTATCAGTCATCTTACTCGTCACAATCACTTAACAGGTCTTGACAACTATCCTGGAAACACTTTATACCAGATCTAATCTCAAGATAACACAATAGTCTCCAGAAGAGCGGCAATAATCAACTCTTGCAAGCACTCTTGGAATCTGTTGGTCTTTCTAGAAATTTAATCAATGGATTGGTGATCTCCAAAGGAAATGAAGTCAAAATAAGTGAGGACACGAGATTTTTAGACAGTAGTAAAGATCAAGGCAACTAGCATCTATTGGAAGCGTAGCTACTCTTAAGATCTAACACACAAGAAAACTTTGCAGCGGAAGTAAAGACAGAAAAGAATAACAATCTAGGTTTATCTAACTCTCTGAAACTTAGAAGATCGCAAACGTTTCGAACCTCCGGTCAATGGACACACGGTTAACGTCGATCTAAGTTCAAAAAAGAGTCAAGCAAAACACAAGATTCTCAGGAAGAGTACAAAACCAAAGAAAGAAGGCTCTGATACCAAATTGTAAAAACTGTTTGAACAATTCTTTTAAAGTATAAGACGAGAAATCAGTCTAGAGCGATTGTTTAGTCAAACACAAAGCATCAAACAACAAGAACATTTGTTTACGAGGTTCGGAACAAGTCCTACGTCCCCGGGATCTCAGATATGATCCAATCCACTAGAGAATGAGCCAAATCCAGACAAGAGTTACAGATACAAAACGTTAAGAGTAAAACCAAGAACAAAGATCAGAGAGAGTAGAAAGAACATGTAAAACAAGAACATAATACAAATCTGTTTGTCGACACAAGATGCTTTCAAGCTAAGAACCGTAGAAGGAATCAACGCTCGATCTCACTATCTGTTGGTGAAAACTCTCAGATGAAGCTTAGATCTCGGGAGGAGATGAAGCTCTTCGCTCTCAGTCAAGATCTAGGGTTTGAAGCAGAGAGTGGCAAAGAAGAAGAAGAGACGGAAGAGAGAGAAGCTCTAAGACTTGGCCGGGTAGGGTTTAATGAAGCTCTAACCTTTTATAGTGTAGATCAACATCAAAATGGTGTCGTCTGATTTAATGAACCAACGCTTATGAATGAAACCGGTTTACTCTTATAACGTAAACCAAGTTCAGACCCGGTTCTTCCAAATGATCACGAGTTCAAACCTCTTTGACAACTTATAATCTTTAACAATGTCTAATAATTTTTGTATATTTACAAAGATGATTTGTAATTTGAAGCTTTGACCTTTGCATAGCAGGTTGAAGACAATGGAAGATTCTTCATGTTTCTTCAAGATTATCTTTTCTAAGGATATCCAAGAGCTTGTAAGCCTTTCCTGTCACTCATCTTCTTTTCTATGTTCTATCGTATGTACATTTGTGTGTTTTAGAGTTATATTTAGTCGTACATACTTTCACTCTTAATTAAGGGCAAGTTTGTTATAAGTGTAATGTACATTCTAAATAATCTTGCAACACGTTCATGTTTGTGTTTGACAGATGATTCCTCGGGCATTTGCAAACAAGTACAGAAGCACATTGTCAAGTCACGCTTACCTTCGAGCTCGAGGTGGTGCTGAACACCAAGTGGAACTAACAAGACATGACGGCGATGATTGGTTTAGCAATGGTTGGAAAGACTTTGCCGACCAATACTCCCTCAAACTAGGATACTTTATAGTATTTCGCTACAATGGAGATTCTCGTTTCCACGTGCTCATCTTCGACCCATCTTGCTCTGAGATCGAGTATCCAAACATCGATGTTAGAAGCTCCGATGACGAAGAAGTCGAGGACTTACAAGGTTAAGTGATAATCATTGATGAAGAGATTGTTTAGTTTGAACGTTATGTCAATAATGTTTTAATTGAATTTTGTAGGGAAATTTGATGCTCGTGAAAAGGCTGAAGAAGTGGCACTAACATTGCGCAACCCAAGCTTCATTGTTTCCATGCGTGAATCATATCTGAGAGGACCCGATATCCGTATGGTATGCAGATCCGATCCAATATTATGCTAGTTTGATCCGGTCTCATTGTCCCTTCAATCTACTTACATTTTTATGTTGTGTTTGTTGTAATCTTATGTAGTGGGTGCCATTGGCTTACGCCCGACGACACCTCGAGGGAGTCAAAGCAGTGCAAGTTCAAGTAGCGACCTCAAGTGACAAAACATGGAGTATGAAAGTGACAACTAGAAGCCAAAGCACGAGATTTGCTTCGGGATGGAAAGGGTTCGTGTCCGACAACCAGTTGGAAGGCGGAGATGTGTGCGTCTTTGAACTGATCGACACTAGTAACCTAACTTACTTGGTGCGTATCTTCCGCGGCGCTTCCTAGATGCCGGAAACATGCTATCTCAGACAATGTTATGTACTGTCATTGAATTTAGTACTTGTGTGACTATGAGCACATGTAAGCGCGCGTTAGATTCATGTCTAAAGAATTCTATGCTAAAACTAATGGGCAACTATATATAATTGAAAACTTGCAGCTCATGACATCTAGATCTACGTACGATACTTGGAAACTATATAAAATTGAAATCTTGCGGCTCAAAGTCGTCTACGTACCAAATCTAGATCTAAGATACTTAGGCAACAATATAGAATTGAAAACTTGCACTTCTCCAAGTTTCATGACATTTAAAAGCATTTGTGATTGTGTGAACACTAAAAATCAACTTAAATCAAGGAAAACTTGCAGCTCAAAGTCTACGTATCAAATTTAAATTCATCACTAAATAGTTTATTCAATTGAAATCCTTCACTGTATTTTTTCTTCTCCTCTCACACGTAACTAATTGATTCAAAAATCAAAAAGCCCTTCACTAGCTCAAGAATATATCTTCTAACAATATGGAAATCCTGAATATATCTCATACGGAATCTATCCATGTTTCAAATGAAGTTATTTTTATACTTTTTTTAATTAGGTTAGAGACAGTTCAACCGATCAACACGTCCTTATGGATGATAATATATAGTTCGTAATTGTCTGAAAAATTATTACTGGTGATTGAGTGTCTCATAAGGATTAAACGGTCAGCCATACAATAACTATTTTATAAATGTGTCTATAAAAGGACCGATGACTTGAAATTGGTAAAGAAAATTGTTCCCGCCTTGCTAAAGGAGTATCAGTTTTGAAATTCAGGTTATTTAATTGTCATATTTTGTTCCATTCATCACCATTTTTGCACTCATACATACTCTATAGACTATTATTATATTATATGCTTATAGGAGTGCACAAGGTGATGATTCAGGATTCGAATGGTTGTAATCACACTTTGAGTCGGTACTATGCAATGTGGGATAAATTAAGGTCAGAGGCATATACTGTTGTACGTGCACTCTCTGCTCATAGACATTATCTTGATATCAACATCCTTAGAAATCTAAGGTTAAGATTGATCAATTCCTGCTTTAATTCCTGCTTTAATAGGATAAAAATTTGCAGCTAAGCTTCTTACTTCTATTGAGAAATGTAAGTTCTTCCGCGAGGTGGCATCAACTGCTGAATCTGGTTGGAAAACCGGCGGTTTAGGTTTGGCCGGTTTAGGTTTGGGCCGGTTCAAGGTTTAGGTTTCGGTTTGTGTTTTTCAAAAACCTAAACCGGCGGTTTGGGCCTTCAGCCGTTTTTTTAATAAAAAAAAAACCCAACGGCTCTTTTAAAAGAGTCGTTGGAAGATTAGGCATGAGCCGTTGGGGCCTTTTATAATATATATATAAAAAAATTAATAAATTCCCCCACAATTTATCCTAATTTCCTATAAATACTCATTCTCTCTTCCTCTACAAATCACACAATCTACAACTCATCTTCTCTACTCTCCTAATCTCTTATTCTCGAATTCTCGATTCCTCGTATTCTCGATATCTTGATTTCTCGTAATGGAAAACCCAAGTGATCAAATTCCCTCTTCTCAATACATTCCTAGCACCCAAGAGAGCGAAACATAAATGCCCGACAATCCCGATGTTACCGAAGTTCCACGAAGAAGTCTCCCCCCTCCGAAAATGCTTACATCCGAATATTTACGAAGCATTACACCAAGGGGGAGCCGGTGAACGAGTATTGTCAAGTGGCATGCAACTATTGCCCGAAGGTGTACAAGTGGAAGGTGAAGGGCGGCTATGGGACATTGCAAACTCACATGGAAAACGTCCATCCGGAGAAGCTCGGGATTTCACGGGGACAAACACAATTGTCCCACGGGTTTGCATCTTCTACCTCTCATTCTCCTTTATTTACAGATAATCATAGTGAAGAAAGTTTAGGATTGACCGATGTTATTTGTTCACATTCATTACCGTTTTCTTATGCGGAATATGAAGAAGTTAGGGAATATAACACTAGATATCTTCAACCTTCTTTTAAACCAAGTTCTAGGAAAACCGTTTCAAAATTAGTTAATAAATCTTACTTAAAAAAGAAAGAAATTTTTTTATCGAATTTGGCTAGTTTTGAACATCAAGTTTCAATTTGTAGTGATATTTGGAGTATACAATCACAACAACATTTTTACATGGCATTACTTTACATTTTATTCATAACGCTATGTTTTTGCATAAATATGTTATTGGTTTTCGGCATTTTAATCAAAGACATAATGCACTAGGCATTACAAGCATGATTAAAACGGTTTTACAATAATATAATTTACAACATCGAATTTTTTGATATTCTTTTGATAATGCATCCGCAAATACCGCCGCCGTAAACCATTTGGTTGAGGATGCGGGACAATATATAAAAACTCCTTATACTCATCAAAGATGTGCATGTCATATTTTAAACTTATGTGTTCAAGATGGACTTAGGGTTTTAGGAGATATGCTAACCCCAATCAAACTTGTTATTGATCATATTTGGCAAGACTCGAATTTAAGAAGAAAATGGAGAAATTTATGTTTAAACAAAAATGTTCATCCTATTGCTTTTTCAAAAGATGTTGGAACTCGGCTTACAAACTACTTTCTGAAGCCGTACGTTATAAAGTTTTGTTACAAGAATTTGCTTCAATTCATGTTCCTTGGTCAATTTTAGATGATGAAAATGTTTGGGAAACTTGTGCCCATATTTGTAATGTTTTAAAAACTTTTAATGATGCAACTAATACCATGAGTTGTGTTTACACTCCAACATCTCATAGATTTTTAGAAAATTGCCGTTAATGTTTCCGAAGCTTTTGTAAAATGTTTTAACATACCTTGCCTTGTACAATGTATGCTTGATATGAAATAAAAATGGCTTAAATATTATAAAAACATTCCCATAATTTATCTTGTAACCGCCGTTTTTAATCCTAGACTTAAACTAGATGGTTTTTCCGATTTATTGACTATTTATTATGATTGTTTGTGTGTAAACTTAACACAAGAAGACTATAATATTCCTAACATTGTGCAAGAAGTTAATACCGAAATTGGAAAATTACTTAGTACGTTTGAATCTAGTGCTAACTCTTCTTCTACCGCACCTAGTCCATCTCCCTCTTCTACTAGTTCATCTTCTTCTCTTTCACTTGCACAACAAGTTTTTGCTAGAAGAACAAAAACACCTAGACATTCATCTTCGAATGCGGAATATCAAGATTATCTTAATACTTGTTTTAGTTTTGATGATAATGTTGAATTTGATATTTTGGATTGGTGGAAGAGATTAGCTCCTAAATATCCAACCTTAGTTAAAATTGTACAACAAATCATGGCCGTGCCCGCATCAACGGTTGCGGTGGAGTAAGCATTTAGCCGAGGCGAGAACATTCTCGGTCACAACCGAACTCAATTGAAGCCCGAGAAGTTGGAGATGCAAGTTTGTATTCAAGATTGGATAAGGGCGGCTAAGCGGAAACAAAGGAATGCACCGGTGTACGACTCCAAATCGGATTCCAACTCCGAAGACGCCGGCACTACTTCCGAGTCCGACATCGAAAGGTAAGCGGGATTAAAAAAACTCGGAAGTCCGAAAAAAGGTAAGTCAAGGTAAGAGAACTACGTGGGCTTTGATTCCTCTTAATCCCGAGAGGATACGTAGGCAACCGGGAAACCGGTTCAAGCCCTTTAATTTTTCCGAGATTTTTTTGTTAAATTGAATTTATGTTTCTTTTATTTAATTGGTATAACTTTTAATTACTAGTTTTTATATACTAATTTTTTTTATAGTAATTTTTTTATTTTTATATAATATTATTTTTATTTTTTTTAACATAACTACTTTGTATTATTTTTTTTTTTTTTATAAACCGTGCTAAACCTAAACCGCCGGTTTCAAGGACCCCAGTTCAGGTTTAGGTTTGGCCTTGGACCAAACCTAAACCGCCGGTTTGCAAACCTAAACCGACGGTTTAGGTTGGCACCCCATGCCTAGTATCACTCACCTTTAAATTACCTTGTAATTCTTTACTTTTTTGTTATGGTTTTCAGTTGCTTTATTGAATGTAAAACGCATAGGAAAGCAGGACTCGTTCAAATTTAAACTTTAAAAATTACTGACAAAGAGTGACCACATACATTTTTTGTAAATACTGAAAGTATGATGTTTCTATAAGAAAAAAAAACTAATGGGTTGTTTACTTGTAGTTTATTTTTGTTTCATTTAGTTTATAAACCTTGAGTTTAATTTTTGTGCGTGTTTAGTTAGAGATTGGTTTAATTCTCTATGAGTTTATTCGGGTTTATAAACCAGTCAAAAATAAATCGATCTGAGCAAGGTTATTTTTGCTGGGATGGGTTTATTTTTGTTTAAAACCCGATTTTAGCCCTGTGTTTTCCAACCCGATATTCTTTGTTCATCTCTATGTATTACCTGTCGTTCTTTGATTTTTTTTTTAGGGACATAAGTGTATTTTGAACAAAAATAAATCCAAAAAATAAACTACAAGTAAACAACCTTATATGATTTATATATATAAACCCATTAAGAAATAAACCTGAAAATAAACTATAAACCCGTATAAACTCATTTAGTTTAATAAACCCGAAAATAAATCATTCTCTAAGTAAACAGGCCCAAAATTAGCATAATTTGAATTTTTTTCCTAAAATTAGATATTAAAATTGTGTAACTCGATGTAACTTGGATTTGTGTAACTCGACGGTACTTGGGCTTAGGCTTGTGTAACTCGATTGGGCTTGAGCTTGTGTAACTCGATTGGGCTTGAGCTTGTGTAACTCGATTGGGCATGAGCTTGTGTAACTCGATTGCTCTTGAACATGTGTATTTCGATTGTGCTTGAACTTGTGTAACTCGATTGAGCTTGGGCTGGTGTATCTTGACCTTGTGTAAACGACAGACTTTTGTAAACGACGGAAGTGTGTATTTGAAGCTTAGACTTGTGTAACCTTACCTTGTGTAAACGATAGACTTTTGTAAACGACGGAAGTGTGTATTTGTAATTGTGTATTAATATTGTGTATTAATATTCGGTTTTAAGTATAACATTACAAAACACAATAATGGAATCCACAAGTTCAATTAGTCCAACTGGTATAAGGGTGAGAGGGAGATCCTCTCATCCAGAGTTCAAAACCCAATATTTTGTATTGGGTCCGGTCCCAGGCTTGTGTAATTGGACCGAGCATGGTCTAGTTTGTCACTTATAATGAAAAAAAAACTTTGTTTTGCCTACTTAACCAACTACCCCGTTTTATAATAGATTTTTTAAAGGACAAAATTGACCCCGTACTTTCTAAAAATTGCAAAATGACAACCACACCTCCTCTTATCATTAAATGACCACTTGTTCTTCGGTTGTACCTATGCGAGGGAGGTTTGGAGGCAGGCCTGCCACGGATTCCGGATGCCTACAGAGATGATCACGAGAGCCGACGTCATGACTTACCTCCTTAGCACTACACCAGGAAGGAGTTGGACGAGTAGGGGACGCATCTATGCTTTCTCGGCGACGATTTACTATCTATGGCATTCCAGGAATGCCTTGATGTTTGACCGGAACAGGATTCCCATTGATACCCTGGTCCGGATGATTAGATGACATGTCTACACATTACTACATGAGGCCTTCCCGTCTAGGGTTGGAGAGAGGTTCGAGATTTAATCACTTCTTGTTTGTTATGCCAGAGTTGTATTTTGCTCCTGGTTTGCTATGTTTTGTGTTGACTCTTTGTTCCGGACTAGGGACTCATTTGCTGATGGTTTTGCCGAAGGTGAATGATAACTTGATCCGATGGAGAGGCAGTTGTTGGTTTATGAGTGTCCCTCTCTGCTGATGGCTTTGCCGAAGGTGGAAGGGCCTCATAGACAGTGCCACATGGTTTTTGATTATTATTTTTATAGTCAGTTGATGGTAGATGGTACGTTCAGGAGGTTTGCATGCTTACCTGGAGTATTAGGGTCTTGTTTTAGGCCTTTTTGGTGTTGGATGATGTACTCTTGTGATCTGTAAGTTTGATCATGACTATTATGGTTCTAACTAAACCGTACTCTTTATCCTTTCTATGAATTTACCATTTATCAAAAAAAATTAAATAACGTGAATGATGGTAAGTCATTGGATCAAATGAATCAACGGCCTAAATTACTCCGTAAGGCCTTACACAAAAATCCTCTTTACCATAACCAACCCCTAGAAGTAAAGGATGAAAGAATGAGAAAGAGGCATCGCAAGAGAGAGGGCTCGATCCCTAAATGAGTTGTATCGAAACAAATTGATCTTTAAACGAAAAAATAATTTTGAGATGATTAGTGTACCTATAAAATGTGCGTATAGAACGTACTCTTTACAATCCTAATTAAAGAGAATAAATTATATGTAGAAATCATTATCGATCTTCTTATTAAGACATAAATCATAAATATGATTTGTTTTGATCATCTCACTTGTACATACACATTGCATCTTTTCATTCTCTTTAACACCCTCCTCCCTATAAAGATCAACATCCATAAAGTCCTTATATTAGTATATTAAAATCACACACATACACTGATCTAAACTCTCCACTTCCAAAGTATGAAATTCTCCTATACCAAGCTTGCCTCCGTCTTAATCGTGTGCTTGGCCGTGGTTGTTCCGGCAGCTGTGGAAGGGTACGTTCACTTGCGACGACGTCGCCAAGAGCATCGTCCCGTGCGTTGGTTTCCTTATGGGCGGGCCTGGCCCCAACCCCGATTGTTGTAGTGTCCTGTCGGCACTTGTTGGATCAGCTAGGACCCTTGCCGACAAACAAAAAACTTGCGGTTGCCTCAAGCAGACCGCCGGCGAAATCACCGGCTTGATTTGGAACAATGCCGCCGTCCTCCCCGGCAAGTGTGGATTCGTTGTTCACTACCCCATTAGCCCTAACACCGACTGCTCCAAGTAATATAAACATTTTGTCTCTCTCTATATATATAGAGGTTACGTACGTAGTTTGTTGCGATCGATCTTAAATGGGGTTTGTTTTAATGATGCAATTGCAGGGTTCGGTGATAACGATTAGAACAAGGAAGAATCAAACCAGAGATCGAGCATGATGGAGTTTGAGGATGATTTTCTGGTTACTTTATGTTTTCTTATGGTTTCCATTGTGTATCCTTCCATTTCCACTCTACTCTACTCTTGCATGGTTCCTCTTTCTAATTAATAAAAAAATAGTGCATTGTCCGTGTCGTCCACGGGTTGTTCTAATTTGGATGTGTCTTGCACGGGTTGTTCTAATTTGGATGATGTCCTTGTATTTTTTCTAATTTTATCGTATTATCTTCAAGAGTTTTTCATATCCAGATGGTGTCCTCTTGAACTTTATAATTTTCTTAAAATTGTCTTTTTACCTTTTTTTTTGGTTAAAAGGAGATTTGGTCCTTCTACCATTCATAAGTTAATGTTTTAAGGGGAAAAAAAATAACTATTATTTTCTAGTTATTGTTAATAGTTATTTTTAAAAGTATAAATAACTTTGAATAACTTTTTTTTTTCCTTAAATTGTTTAAAAAAATGTTAATTTATGAATGATAAAAGAATAAATTCCGAATATATATAAAAAGTTTAAGGTCACCAACAAGATACTAAAAAACTCTTGAGCATTATCAACAAAATCAAAAATACAAGGCATCAATGGAAATTTTCCGAAAATTTAATCGTTTTCAAAACTTGAGGAAAAACTATTATAATTACTTGACAAAGTTTATTAGTCAAAAATAGGATTTTCTTATAAACATTTAATGAAGTATTAATATATAAGTCGATAAAAATCTTACGTGACATGTCTTATGACACACCACGTGAGAAAATTGTGGCTTCTTTTAGTATATGAGAATACTAGATTGAATTTAAAAATAAAATTTTAGAAGATGGCATTTAACAATAATTTTCGTAATTATTGACTTTGTTTGGATCAATTAAAAAATATTTAAACCAAATCGAATTAATATTTTTCTGATTTTATTAATTTAATTAAATAAATTGAGATGGCAATCCAATTTGGTTGAATAAAAGCGTAGTAAAAATGACAAATTTGTATATAAGCATAAAAAATTTGAAAAAAAAAGAAAGTGTGGCGTGTCTTAAGACTTAACGTGGCATGCTAATTGTTTATCTCATAAGAATTATTTCATAAAAGAAAAAAGGGCAAATCTATAAGTAACTAGAAAAAAAGTCTAAAGTAACATAGCTAAGAACGTGTCATACGGTCTAAGAGTGCTCTCTTTTGGTAAGTTATATAAAGACGCCCTATGATCGAATTGCGAAAGTATTAACTATTCCACACAAAATAGATTCGAGATTCGAGATACACATATGGTTTAGGTTATTCATGAACAAAGCCTATAGGACATTTGTGCCCCTAACCCTCAGGTAAGTCTTCCGATGGGAACCTCCACAGTGTTCGCTATGGGAAACAGTACCGTGACAAAGAACATAAATATCCCACCGACGCCACAATATGAGCAACCAAATTCCGTGCCGGTGGTTACCTTTAAGCCCTCGTAAAGGGCCATTCTCAAAGGGGATAGAAAGACGTTACCTATGAACTTCAAAGACAATGAGGAGAAATTAATAGAGAAGATCATTATGAACTTTCCTACAGGACTATATGGTGATCTACACTTCGAAATAGTTTGTGATATCACTGATAATTTGGAAGTTGGATGGAAGTCCTCAATCATATTTATAGTCATTGACTCTCTCATTGCATTTCCGGACATGGAGAGAAAAATTAAGGAAATGTGAAATTTTGGTCGTAACATTCAACTTATTGATCTTGATAATAGTTTCTTTGTTGTCAGATTCAAGCTTGAGAGTTTGTAAACAATGGTGCTTTATGGCGGTCCCTAGTCTGTCTTTGGGAGATGTTTGGTTATGAAAACATGGGAACCAAGCTTCACCACTACTGAAGAGTTACAACTGCACGTGCTACCGATTTAATGGTGTCCCGATACAATGGTACAATGGGGCAATGTTACGGAGTGTGGCTCAAGAAGTCGGTAAACTTGTTGCTATTGATCTCAAGAAACTCAATTTTAATAGAGGGAGATTCGCTCGCATTTGTGTTGAAATCGAGTTAAACAGACCTCTCAAGAAAGAGTTTTCATAAACAAGATTAGATGTCCTATTGAGTATAAAGGACTCCATATGATCTGTTTCAGATGTGGTAGATACGGACATTACTCATACTAGTGCCCCGATGTTCAAGTTGCTAATACTACCACTTCCGATACAGTTCATGGGGAAGGGAGAACCGACCCTAATGGAGAGAGCATGGAGATATGTTTGCCGGAAGAGGCAAGAGTCAAGTCAAATTTAGGTAAGGATCTGCAAAATCATGAAGGTGAATATGTCTCATGGATAATGATTACAAGAAAGTCAAGGAATTATAGAGGCAAAGAGAAGGTTATTTATTCGGAAGGTTGGCTTGGAGATAGATCTCTAAGGCAAGGATTTACGAGTTGTAATGGCCCGATTGTAAATAAAAAAGATAACTCCCCTAGAGAAAAACATTTGGACCCAAACCCTGATAGAGTTACAATTGTTGGCCCAATTGGCAAAAGTGGAGGAAAATAACTAGAGGCCCACGAGAGAGCTAGGAGAAACAATACTAAACGGAGAACTGATTTGGTTGGCAAAGCTAGTACCAGCTCCAAACCTTATGCTAAGGATGTTGAAAATAGTGCAAATGCCAAGTCAAAGCATAATGGGTTTGACAAACTAGTGATTGGCATTTTCCAAGAAAAGAAAATAAGTAATGAGGAGGAAACCTGACGTGGCTAAAAACCTATGTCGTTGTCTTTTAGCTTTAGTCAAAGTAAATTATCTAGCGTTACACTTAACCAAATTGTATAGTGTAAGCAAGGGTCGAACCCAAGGGAGTTTTATCAAGTTTCTATTAGATTTAAGTATTGATGTGATAACAAAATGGGGGGGGGGGATTTGGATTGTAATAAAACAAGACAAAGACAATTATAAAGTTGGTGAAAATAAGATTGATTTAAGAACTACACTAGGTAGGATCTTAGCATACATAAAACTTGGTTGGTTCTTTTTTAGAAGTATTCAACATTTGTTCTCATCTTAATCATATTTATGCATTAAGTCAACCGGCATTAACACAACTTAACAAGTTGTTAATCCGTAAACCTACAAGATCAAACAACAAGTTAGCATTTTACCAAAGATAAAGAGATTACATAAAAGATAAACAACCCGTTAATCTTATTATGTAGTTATATTCCTTTTACACTTAGATATTCACAACCCGTTCATACCTAAGAGTTTGCTACTGGATTAATGGCCCGAACCCGGAACCAATTAACCTTAGCCTTTTGCATGCAATTATACAACTTAGGTGAACAAACTAAGTGGAAAATAAACATACAAACTACGTTAAACACAAGGAATATAACACAAATATATATTGGATTAAACTTCTATTTAAAAGAACTTACAACCAACTTATATGAAGCTTCAATCCACCCAATGTAGCAAAGGAAGACTTAGCACTCCATACAAAAGACACTTAGAATTATAGAGGTTTTTGTGTGGAAAATGAGATGATTCTAGCCTAAGCCAAGGGCTCTATTTATACTACAAAAATGCATTAAAAAGGAGTAAAGAGGTTGTGCAAACAGCCACCATTAAGAATGGATTAAAGAGGCTGTGCAAACAGCCATAATTAAGGCCAAAAAGCCGACGAAAACAGCCGGAGTAAAGTCCTCTGACGCTAACCCGCACCCGCGGCCAAGGGTGTCGCAGGGGCGGTTTAGGCCAAAACGTTCCATCTTCTTCGTGGCCGCAGGGGCGGCTCGTCACTCCCGCGGGGGCGGGTCTTTAAAGGCTCCTTGAAACGTCTGACTCTTTAACTTCGATCTGTTTCTGGTGAAGATCCGCAGGCGCGGCAGGGGCGGTGACACTGGATCTTCGGCTTCACAGGGCCGCTGGCAAGGCCGCAGGCAAGGGCGCTGGGGCGCCGTCTTCGCTTCTTCAGGATGGGTCACCGCAGGGGCGGCCAGAGGCGGCCGCGGTGACAGGCTCTTCTTGGCCGCGGGCGAAGGTGCTGGCTGCGGCTTCGGCGTGGGTCTTCAGGGTTGTCACCGCAGGGGCGGCCAGAGGCGGCCGCGGGTGCGGTGACAAAACTTCTCTCAGCGCAAGTGATGCCGCTGGCTGCGGCACTCGGCAAGGGTGCCACCGCAGGGGCGGTGACATTTCTCCGCGGGGGCGGTGTGGCACCAGAAACTTGTCTTCGACGCTTTACTTCAACTCCTAAGTGTTGCTAACACCTTGTTTTGCTTCATTTAGACTCTTTTATCTGATCAAAGCATTAGCAACATAATATGAATCAAAAACATAAAAATGACTCTAAAAACTACCTAAATTGATAGTGATTCCATCACCTATCAAACTCCCCCATACTTAGACTCTTTACTCGTCCCAAGTAAACAACGCATCAAACAAATCAGCACACAAGCCTCAAGAAATACGGTGTAGTAGAAAGATGAGGAACAAAAGAGAAAAAATGACCAAAGAAAGTGAGAAAAGATAGAAAAGAAAGAAAATGTGAGAAAATGTGAAAAACTATCATCCTTATTGCTCCAAGAGTGACCTACCCGGACATCCTCCTTATGACTCCCCTTCTTATGTCGTCAACACCGGAAGGAGAACCTACACTCGGTATCGCTCATTTTGCCAAGGAGCCCTTTCGGGTTTTCACCTTGCCACTCTTCTTCTTTTCATGATGATCTCACCAAAAATCTCACATACCTCAAGTCTAATTTTGCACCAACCTAGAGTTGGTTGGACTACCTTCTTTTTGCCTAAACCGCCCTTTCGGATTTTCGGTTTATCCAAGAATTTCTTGCCTTTTTCTCAATTCTTTGGCTTTTTCTTTCTTTCTTTCTTTTCTTTTTTTTTTTCTTTTTTTTTCTTTTTTTCTTTTTTTTTTTTAAACTGAATGAAACATGAATTACACTAAAATATTCAAAACAAACTCAAGTAAAATGCATGATAAATACCCTCCCCATACTTGAAGAACACTTTGCCCTCAAAGTGTGGAAATGAAAGCAAAGATAATATGTGGAGAAGGGCAAAAGAAGAAGCTCACTAATGGGATGGTCCGGCTGGACCATCCGGACCGTGCTCCGGAGGATACGGGAAGTGGCTGAAAAAGTGCTCCTGACGCTGGTACAAGCCATCAAGGCGGGCCTGCTGTGCATCCATCCGAGCTCCTAAAGAGGTCTCAAAACCGGCCTGCCAAGCCTCCATCCTCCTCTGCAGAGCCTCCTGCCAAGCATCCTGCCGCCGGTCAAAATGCTCGGTCATCCTCCCCTCAAAATCTGCATGCCACGCCTGCTGCTGCTGGAGCATAGATGTCTGGTAGCTGGTCTGCCACTGCTGATGCTGCGTGGTCAGAGCCGCCATCTGAGCTAGCAGACTGGCGTGTGTGGGTCATCCTCCTATGCCGCGGTGGGCATCTCCTCATCGTCATCATGAATGGGCATGTGGTCCTCCTGTCGGACCCTGATGGAGCTCGCCGCATGCCGCTCAATAATGGCGACATGTGATCGCCTCGGTACGTAGGGGTCGGCGGCAATGTAGAGATCGGAGAGCTCATCTCCTAAAGGTAGCGGTTGGGGCAGGTAGGTGACGTGGCTCCCATCTGTAAAAGACAACCAGAAGTGGTTCTCACCATCCCTCCTCAGGAGCTTGCAGCGCCGTAGAAGAGACTCGTCGTAAAATGGGATTGCGAACCCATCCTCCAGCTCGGTCAGGTCCATGACCTGCTCTGCAATCAGGGAGATGATCCCATCTCCAACAATGTCACGCGGCTCATTCTTTCTAATCCGCTTCAAAGCGGTAAGGAAGAGGGTGATCCAATCCGGCACGTTGTCACATGCCGCAACACAAGCATATAGCAGTGGGAGGTCCTTGAGGGCCACCTTGTTTTCCTCCTTGTGTCCACAGAAGACACACATAATGATCTTGGATAGGAGCCTCAAATAGGGGTGAGTGAGTTTGTTGTTGTACTCACCCCGTTTGAAAGTCGGAGCCGGTAGCCGCTCGCCAAAACTCCACCAAATCTGGTGTAGGAGCTCCCTCCCACCATTTTTCCGAAGGGTTCTTAGAAACCTCAAAGGCCTCCTGTAGCTGAGAGAAGTTTACCGTATATTTCCTTTTGTTGAATTTGAAGGTAAGGTCAACATAGATGTGGTCCTCTAGCTCCATACTGAATGTGGCCACGAACTGTCTGGTCAGCTCGGGGTATGTTCGGGCACTCCTTCCCAAGAATTCCCCGAGCCCAGCATTGCTCAAGAAAGACTGTATGCTTTCCAACATGCCCAACCGCTCTAAAGTTGGAATGTGCAAAAACCGAGTTGCAAAGACTTGTCGGTCTTGCACAATCTCATATCGAGCCTTTTCCCTATCAGTCATCTTATATTTCCTTTTTGCATCCATTCTAATCACAATTTCAATCAAAAGAATTAGAATTTCACAAAGGAAAAATAAGTGGACGACCTTCTGTTGTTTATCCGCAAGGGCGGTTTGAATACCCGCGGGGCGGTGAGGCGCGGTCGCGGCGACAACGAAGTGCGGGGGCGGGCGAAGACAGCGGGCGAACTCATGACATTCCGCTGTTGGTTGCTCCTGTGGTGCGTTTCCAGCGTCCGTTGGTGCGTCCGACGGTGGAATAGGAGGGTGGTGAGTGGTGGTGATAGTTTAGGGTTAGGGTTTGTGAGATTTTGGGTTAGGGGAATGAGCAGCCGGTTGGAGGGAGGAGTTAACTGAGGTGGCGCAGGGGCGTGGTGAGGGTGGCGCAGGGGCGTAGTGGCTGGTTGGCGCAGGGACGTGCTTGATGGCGCTGGGGCGTGAGAGTTTGTAAGTGAGAGTGTTTTTTCAGGCAAGGTATGTGTGAGGAAGAGTGAGGGAGGTGAGTGGGTTAGGGATTTAAAACCCGATCCAATTTTTTTTTTCTTTTCTGTGTTAACCCGCAGGGGCGGGGGCTTGTCACTGCGGGTGCGGGGGTCTGTCACCGCAGGGGCGGTGATAGCCTTGTGCTTGCGCTGGCTCAGCGCCGGGGGCGGGCTGGGAACGCAGTGTCACCGCGGGGGCGGTGACACATGGCCGCAGGTGCGGTTTTCTTAACAGAACGTCAGAACCTCCTCTTCTTATTTTCTCGGGTTGCCTCCTGAGCAGCGCCTTTGTTTTACGTCATTGGCTCGACGTAAGACACCTGATCATGCATCAATGACCTCTCACGGATCAATTGCTTGATGTGGAGAGCTCATTCCTTCGTTTCCGTTCATGATACGGGCTTTTTCTCTTCCTTCTTTCTCCTGGATCTTCCTCGCTCGTTTCTGTTGGAGAACTTCGCATTCCGTGCTGAGTAACCTGCAAGATGGGAACAACAAGATCTTGGCTTGGGTTTAGTAGAATGTGCCCAACGGCCAATTTATCGTTTTTGTTTGTGTTGTTGTGGTCATCTTGCAAATCCACTTTCAAGGCCAACTTTACATGCTTTTCCATACAATAACTAACATTTTCATCATAAGGAGGGTTTTCCATAGGCATATCATTATTAATGGAACACAAAGAAGGAGTATTAATGGGATTCTCAAGAGATTTAAATAAATCGAATTCAACAACCTCATCATTAAACTCCATAGTAAGTTTTCCATCAACATACTCAATTTTTGTTCTAGCCGTTATTAGAAAAGGCCTACCTAACATGATGGTGTGCATGCTGTTTTCCATATCAATGACAAAGAAATCCGCAGGGAAGATTAGCTTATCAATTTTTATAAGGACATCTTCAATTATGCCCTTAGGGTGGATATTGGATCCGTCAGCTAGTTGTACTATAGTCCGTGTTTCATGCAAAGTTCCTAAGCCTAGAGATTGATAGATGGAATAAGGAAGGACATTTATAGACGCACCCAAATCAAGCATAGCTTTGTCAAAGCGAGTATCGCCTATGACACAAGGAACACTTACCATACCCGGATCGCTGCGTTTTTCCGGCATTTGGGTTTGGAAAACAGCGGACACGTGCTCCTTCTCACTTACCTTCTTGTGTTCCCTTCATCTTCTTCTTCCTCTTGATGGTACAAAGTTCCTTCAAGAATCGATCATACTTAGGCACACTTTTCACGAGTTTAAGGAGAGGAATGTTTACCTCACACTTTGAGAAGGTCTCAAAGAATTCTTTGTCTTCTATCACTCTTCTCTCCTTGAGTGCCTCGGGAAAGGGTGCTGGTGGTTTTTCAGCATAGAGGGGTGGAAAGTTAGGACGGACGTAGGGATCTTCCTCTAGAGCACTTTTTGTGTTTTGGCCGCAGGGGCGGTGGGACTACCCGCGGGTGCGGCGTGACTTCAGCCGCAGGGGCGGCATTCTCCATGCGCAGGGGCGGGTTACCAACAGAAGGTTGGGTAATCGTCTCTCGTTCTTAATTCCCCTTGATGATCCTTCCACTCCTTAGAGAAATGGCACATAAGCTCTCCTTGGGATTGACGACAGTCTGGGAGGGTAGGTTTCCCGAGGATCAAGCTTCGATCCTCGTAATTGCCTCCGCCATTTGCCCCACTTGCTTCTCAAGATTCTTGATGCTTGACTCCGTGGTTTGGACATGAGTAACAAAATGCTTAGTTAAAACTTGTAACATATTTTCAATGGATTGAGACATACCTTGGCGGAGCTGTTGTTGTTGTTGATTTTGTTGATCCCTCCACCGGTAGTTTTGTTGATCACGCCAACCCGGGATAAAATTTTGAGCATATGGGTTGTCCCGTTGGCGTTGTTGTTGTTGACCATACCCGATAGCATTCACCTCAGCAGCTTCATCTTGAACTTGTGGGCACAAGTCCGTGGGGTGGAAAGGATCGGCACATACTCCACAAGCCTTGAGTTGTTGTGGAGTTCCCATCAAGGTGAGCTTCTTCACCATCTCCTTTAGTTCAGCAATCTCTTGCACAAGTTCCGGACGGCTGGGGTTGATGGCATGGACTCCTTTTTTGGTAGAGGATCTACCAAAGTTCCTCGTTTCTTCCGCCATTTCTTGCATCTTTTCCATAGCAATCTCGGGAGTGGAGTTTAGAATGTTGCCTCCACAAGCGGCATCCACGATCCTTCTTTCGTTGTCCAAGAGCCCGTTGTACAAGTACAACACAAGGTCTTGGGTTGAGTACCCATGGAAGGGACAGCTTGATCTCAACTTAGCAAATCTCTCAAAGTACTCATAAAGAGTTTCATCCGCTTCTTGCTCGATGTTGCTTATTGCCTTCTTCAAGTTGTTGGCCTTCTTGGCTGGGAAGTATTTCTCCAAGAAGGCTTTGTGGAGGTTCTCCCAAGTATCGATACTACCGGATGGAAGGTGGTAGTACCAATCATCCGCCGCATCCTTGAGAGTAAAGTCGGAGGCTCTCATCTTGATTTGCTCTTCGGTCACGTTTGCCGGCTTCATGCTCATGCAAACGGTATGAAACTTCCCCAAGTGCTTGATGGGATCTTCTCCGCTCATCCCATGAAAGGAAGGTAGCAAATGGATCAAGCCCGGCTTGAGCTCGAAGTTGACCCCTTCTCCAATTGCCGGTATGGTTACCGCAAGGGGGTGTTGAGTCAAATCCGGCTGCGTGAGTTGTCGGAGTGTGCGGTTCGCCATTTCTTCTTCGTTCCGACTTTGTCTTCTTTGCCGATGGTACGTCCTCTCGATTTCTGGATCAAAAGGGGCAAATTCTAAGTTAGTAGCACGGGTTTGAACCATGAAAATGGTCCAAACAAAAAATCAATAATCAAAAATAATAAAAACAAAAATTAAACTCCCCGGCAACGGCGCCAAATTTGACGTGGCTAAAAACCTATGTCGTTGTCTTTTAGCTTTTCAAAGTAAATCCTAGCGTTACACTAACCAATTTGTATAGTGTAAGCAAGGGTCGAACCCAAGGGAGTTTTATCGAGTTTCTATTAGATTTAAGTATTGATGTGATAACAAAATGGGGGGATTTGGATTGTAATAAAACAAGACAAAGACAATTATAAAGTTGGTGAAAATAAGATTGATTTAAGAACTACACTAGGTAGGATCTTAGCATACATAAAACTTGGTTGGTTCTTTTTTAGAAGTATTCAACATTTGTTCTCATCTTAATCATATTTATGCATTAAGTCAACCGGCATTAACACAACTTAACAAGTTGTTAATCCGTAAACCTACAAGATCAAACAACAAGTTAGCATTTTACCAAAGATAAAGAGACACATAAAAGATAAACAACCCGTTAATCTTATTATGTAGTTATATTCCTTTTACACTTAGATATTCACAACCCGTTCATACCTAAGAGTTTGCTACTGGATTAATGACCCGAACCCGGAACCAATTAACTTTAGCCTTTTGCATGCAATTTTACAACTTAGGTGATCAAACTAAGTGAAAAATAAACATACAAACTACGTTAAACACAAGGAATATAACACAAATATATATTGAATTAAAATTCTATTTAAAAGAACTTACAACCAACTTATATGAAGCTTCAATCCACCCAATGTAGCAAAGGAAGACTTAGCACTCCATACAAAAGACACTTAGAATTATAGAGGTTTTTGTGTGGAAAATGAGATGATTCTAGCCTAAGCCAAGGGCTCTATTTATACCACAAAAATGCATTAAAAATGAGTAAAGAGGTTGTGCAAACAGCCACCATTAAGAATGGATTAAAGAGGTTGTGCAAACAGCCATAATTAAGGCCATAAAGCCGACGAAAACAGCCGGAGTAAAGTCCTCTGACGCTAACCCGCACCCGCGGCCAAGGGTGCCGCAGGGGCGGTTTAGGCCAAAACGTTCCATCTTCTTCGTGGCCGCAGGGGCGGCTCGTCACTCCCGCGGGGGCAGGTCTTTAAAGGCTCCTTGAAACGTCTGACTCTTTAACTTCGGGCGTTTCTGGTGAAGATCCGCAGGCGCGGCCTAGAGTCACCGCAGGGGTGGTGACACTGGATCTTCGGCTTCACAGGGCCGCTGGCAAGGCCGCAGGCAAGGGCGTTGGGGCGCCGTCTTCGCTTCTTCAGGATGGGTCACCGCAGGGGCGGCCAGTGACAGGCTCTTCTTGGCCGCGGGCGAAGGTGCTGGTTGCGGCTTCGACGTGGGTCTTCAGGGTTGTCACCGCAGGGGCGGCCAGAGGTGGCCGCGGGTGCGGTGATAAAACTTCTCTCAGCGCAGGTGATGCCGCTGGCTGCGGCACTCGGCAAGGGTGCCACCGCAGGGGCGATGACATTTCTCCGCGGGGGCGGTGTGGCACTAGAAACTTGTCTTCGACGCTTTACTTCAACTTCTAAGTGTTGCTAACACCTTGTTTTGCTTCATTTAGACTCTTTTATCTGATCAAAGCATTAGCAACATAATATGACTCAAAAACATAAAAAGGACTCTAAAAACTACCTAAATTGATAGTGATTCCATCACCTATCAAAGCCCAAGCCAGACGCAAGAAGAAGAATTTAAAAAGAAGAATCAGAAGGAGAGATGCAGGAAGAGCTAAAGCTAAAGAAGAAGGAGAGAAGGTAGCAAGTGAGGTAGAAGGTAGCGAGGAAGAGAAGACATTGAAGAGATAGAGGCCATAAAGTACAACTATGTGGAAACATGCTAGATTAGCCCCGACTCCATCAACGGGGAATAAAATTCTTAAATAAGTGCACTCTACATGTGAGAATTCTTCCCCGGCACCTAGCCCTACGAGCTTACTCACTGATGTTACCGTAGGCAATGAGGATATGGAATTGGATTAGAATATGAAGTTGATGAGAATAGGCATACTTAGAACTCTAATGGTATGTGCATGAAGAAAGGGCATATCATGCATGACCTACCATGCACGTGTCCTCCTTTGCCGAACGTTAGTAGTCTAAATATTGACTCTCGGAATACTTGATGAAGTTATGGTTACCTTTGACTCAGGTGATACGAATCACCTCCTTGAAAATCACAACGGGTGTAGAAGGAGTGTCAAGGAGCATCTCAGAGAAGTTAGTACTGTTTTTATAGAGGAGGAGCTTCATGTAGTTCTTAAGTCACCTATCAGGGTGCTTAACCCTCAATCATTTTATGAGATCTTCCCTCTCTGTTAGGTGTGTAGCTTCACCTATCTTTGGTTTATCCATGAATTGTCTAATGTGGAATATCAACGTAGCCGGAAAGAACAGTTTCCGTCGAGCCATGAACCATTTGTTTTGAACGTTAGTAGTCCAAATATAGACCTTGTCGCTACATTCATATTAGAATTTCTAATTCTATTAAACCTTACCATTTGATCGCCCTTTATGCTCCCTTATTGCCTCTCAAAGAGTATCGTTTTAGGAGGAGATTGATAAAGAGTTTGCCTCTATTGATGAACCGTTTATCGTCGGTGGTGACTTCAATTGCATCCTTTTTAATTATGAAAGGGAAGATGGTAATAATATCCTTCATGCTAACACTAATACTTTTAGAAACATTGTTCATAACTATGGCTGAGTGGATCTTGGTTATATTGGATCAAAGTTTACCTGGAATGATAGTAAGACCGCTAATCGTGGAGTTCAAAAGAGGCTCGAGAGAGTTTTTGTCAGTAATTGTGGGCGCACTCTCAGGTCGGACGCTTCGGCTAGGCATCTTGCCCGTTTTTCTTCGGACGATACACCTCTTCTTCTTCGGCTTGAACCCTTCTTTAATATTAGAAGGGAGAAAAGACCTTTCAGGTTTGAAGCCGCTTAGATGGCTAATGTTGATTTCCATCCCATGGTGAAGAGATGTTGGGGAAAACACTCTATTATAGGTTTGCCTCTTGATACCCTTAAATTTTGGCTCATCTAAATGGAACAAGTGTGTTTAAATCTTCATTACAAGAAACAAGCTATTTTAGATCAACTAGTTGAAGTCCAAAGTGATCCCTAGTTCACCTCCACGCCTAGCTTAAGGGACAAAGAAGTTGCCCTTAGTAGTAAACTTGAAGCTATTTCGGAACAAGAGGGAATCATTTAGTTCCAGAAATCCCGGGAATAGTGATTATGCCTTGGGAACATAAACACAGGTTCTACCACACCTCTACCATTATTATTATTATTATTATTATTATTATTATTATTATTATTATTATTATTATTATTATGAGGAGCAGGAGGAGGAGAAGAAGAATTGAGAGCCTTAGACTTTTTGATGGAAGTTGGGAGGGAGACAACGAGACCACTCAATCTACTGTAGTGGATTATTTTAAGAATCTCTACAGCCTTGCAGATGCCCTACCCTTGGTCGAGTAAGCTTTGGATACCTATGGCTTTCCTATTATTCAAAACCTTGAGTGGGATCGTTTTATGCTTCCTATGACTCACAAAGAAGTTTGGTCTGCAACTAAGAGTATGGGAGCTTTCAAAGCTCCAAAGTCGATGGCTTTCAACATGTCTTCTATCAGAAGTGTCGGGATGTTTTTGGTCCATGTATTTGGTCTGAAGTGAATCAGTTCTTCAAGTTCTCACATAAGCGAGTAAACTTTGGATACAAAAAATATGTCTCTCATAATATTTCCCAAGAGATTGAGAGTATCCCCCAACGAATTAGTGGGTTTGAGGTTACTCATAAGTTGGGATTTCATTTATAACGTCATAAAAGAGCCCAGATTCCCGCCTGAGTACGTGGGTCAGAATGATCTTGGAGTGTGTTTTCACCACTAAGATGCAACTCTTGCTAAATGAGGAGTTGATTGAGAAGTTTAACAATAAGAGAGGTAACCAAACAAGGGACCCCATTTCCCCATATTTGTTTGTTATATGGCAACTTATTCTCGAAATTGTGGATAACGGTAGTTGGAAACCAATTCGCTTGTCTAGAGGAGGTCCATTTTTTCTCACATTTTCTTTGCAGACGATCTTACACACTTTGCGGAAGCCTCTATCTCTCAATTAAGAGTCATATTGAGATGTCTTGATCGCTTCTATGGTGCATCGGTCAGAAGATAAGTATACAAAATTTGAAGATATTTGTCTCTCATAATATTTCCCAAGAGATTGAGAGCATCCTCCAACGGATTAGTGGGTTTGAGGTTACTCATAAGTTGGGATTTGGGAAATTACCTTGGGATACCGATGCTCCAAGGTAGGTTTTCCAAAGCCACCTTTACCCCCTGCTAGACAAGATTAACTCGAGGTTAAGTGGTTGGAGAGGAAAATATTAAAGCTTCGCCGAAAGAGTGACGTTAATGAAATTTGTCCTCTCATCTCTTTCGTTGTATGTCATGTCTAAGGTGGATATTTGTCATTCGAAGTGCAACGGTGGCCTTGGGATAAAAGTCATGGCTAATCTTAATCTTGCCCTAGTGGGCAAACTAGCTTTGCGTTTATTTTAAGGACAATTCTAGCTTGTGGGAGGAATTTTTCAAAGCTAAGTACATTAGAGCATGTGACAGGTCTATTGTTCCGCAATCTCATGGTTGGAGGAGTATCTATCAAAGGCGTCAAATAAGTTGTGATAAAGGGAAGTGTGTGGATTATGGGCGGTGGTAGAAGCATAAGGTTTTGGGTTGACCACTAGAATGGAGAGTCACCGTTGATGCATCAGGCGACCTTAGAAGTGAGCAATAGGATTATCTCAAAATTGGTCAGTTACTACAAGATTTTGGGTTGTGTTGGAACTAGGACCTCCTTGCAAGTCTCCTCCCAGATTCGACACTCCTCAAGCTCGCCGTTATTGCTTTACCTTTCGACAACGAAGATCACAGTTTTGATAGAGTTAGGGTTCCGACTCAGGATGAACTCTCTTGGAAGCTTAGTGTTGACAGCAACGGTAGCAACAACGTACAATATGCTATGTAAGGAGGGGGTATCCTACACACTTATAGGTCCTTGTTTAAGTTATATGGAGTCTTAAGGTCCACGAGAGAGTACGCATGTTTGTGTGGAAATTAGTCAAAGGAGGGGCTCTTACCAATGTCATACGCTTTAGAAGACACATCTTGCATTCAACTAAGTGCAAATTCTTCTCCTCCAAATATGAAGATATTATTCATTTGATGGCTATGTGGCATAGTTTCCATGCTGAGGATATGAATCGTGACTTCTTCAACTTGGATCCGAGGGTGTGTTTAGCAGAGCTACCTTCAATGGAGATAGAAGACGGTTCGTTGAGAGCTATACCATGGAGTACGAAAGATCTTGGAATAAGATCAACGGCTGTGGCATTATGACAACCAAGGATATGGTCAACGTAAAGTGCGTGGACCCCACCGCTGGAAGGAGTGACGAAGATCAACACTAATGGAGCGTTTAGAAGCGACGGTCTAGATTCCGCGGGAGGTATTATTAGAAACAAGGAGGGTGAATGGGTTTTGTCAAGAATCTATGAGCATATTCGGTACCTACGACTGAGATATGGGGTGCTTTTCATGGTCTTAAATTCGCTTGGGAGAATAATTATAGAAGTGTAATTACTGAAATAGATCCATTGCTTGCAGTTACTCTCTTAGATAAGCCAATTCCACAACACTATCCACTCCTCAGTGTGGTACTTATGTGCCAAGACTATATTAATAGGAATTGGTATATTCAGATCCGGCATGCCTACTGCGAGGCGAATAAGGCCGCGAATTTCCTAATTAGTTTTGTTTTTGACTTCCCTATTGGGCTTAAAGTATTGTTGACCCTCCCGAGAATATAGCGGATATTTTGATTGTCTGATGTTAGGGGTCTGGTTATCCCCGTTTGATTACTACTTAGTTTTTTTATGTTAATAAAGGCGCGCCCAGATGCGCCAGGACTATTGACTCTCCTTCTACCGAAATTTTTTTTTTCAAATATATTTGAAATTGTTCAAATATGTCAATAGATCAACTATATCCGAAATTGTTCAATTATATTGCTAATTGTTCAACTATATTCGAAATTATTCAACTATATGACTTGTTCAAGTGTTAATTTATATGCATGTTCAATTCTTCAACTAAATTTTTATTCGACTATATAACCGACTTATATGTCTAACAATTTTTAGTTGAACATATACATATCATATTTGAATAATTATTACTTGATTTAATGGTTATGAACGATTACCCTAGAAGGTTTGGACAAAGATTAAATTATCTCAGATCAATAACAAATAAACATGTAACTTTGTTTTCTTCATCAGTATCTCGACGTGACGTTTTGGCAAATACCTCGACGTGACATATTGACAAATAGGTGATTTTCAAGTCCACAATGTATATAATTTTGTGGACTATTTTTTTTAATGTCAATCGGATTTAGGGTACAACTATCTTAACTTATATAATTGACTCGAACCTAATTTTCTTGTACACTGAAACGTGTAAAATTCCCCGTTACTTTCATCCGTACAAAATTCACTATCTTTGAAGCTTAATTTTTTGAATTGTTTATTGATTTGTATTTGGTTTTCGATTGAAGAATAAGAAGGAAAAAAAATGATAAGATTGGAATTTTATCGATCGATTTAATTAAAGTTAAGGAACTTTAATTTTGAAAGTTGGATCGTGTTCTCGAAGAACGGACAAAAATCTCTATAGAAGATGATATCTAACTTCTTTTCCTTATTCTTATCCTCGACTTTAATTTCGAGTTGTTTCAAACTCGAATAGCGGTACCAAGTCTTAGATTGAACAGATTGAAAGTTGGATATTTTTTCTAAAATACAATATAATTTTTAGATGATGAAAACCCAAGGATACGATATATGGTTTTAGAATTTTTGCTTCATATAATATTATTATAGTATAAAATTACTATATGTCCAAAAAACTGCACACATCTCAACGTATATTATTAACCGCGTAACATGGCTGCATTACACGATGACAAAACCCATGCAAGAAGAAACAAAACAAGGAAAATATATGATTTTCTCCCTTTTCTTTTATTGATTATGTTAATGATGTGGTTACATTTTTTCTTCTCTTTCACACCTATCTCTTCCTTCTCCCATTCTATAAATACCCACTTCCACAACCCCATCAAAACCATCCACATCCTCCTTTCCTAAGTAAACCAAAATCACAAACTCTCAACAGAAAATGGCATTCTCCTACACCAAGCTTGCCTGCCTCTTGATCGTCTGCTTCGCAGTGGCTGTTCCCGCAGCTGTGGAAGGGTTCGAATGCGGTGCCGTCTCGAAGAACCTCGTCCAGTGCATCACTTTCCTTAAAGGCGCTGCTGGCCCCAACAAAGCTTGTTGCGGTGGCGTCAGGACTCTTGCTTCAATGGCGCAGACCCCTGCCGACCGCCAGAAAGCTTGCGGCTGTCTCAAGAACTCCGCCGCCGCCATCCCCGGCCTTAACTTGCATAATGCCGCCGCCCTCCCCGGCTTGTGTCAAATCAGTGTTCCCTACCCCATTAGCCCCAGCACCGACTGCTCCAAGTAAACACTTCTTTCTTTATCTCCATATATATCTCTGTGTGTATGTGTGTGTTGCATTGGATGCTGATCGTTGTTCTGATATTGTGATTGCAGGGTTCACTAAGCACGATTAGGAGGAGCCAAATTAGAGAGCATGATGGAGGGTGTGGTCACGTTTTGTTATATTGCTACTTTAATATGATGAGTACGTAGTAGCTAGGCAGCTTTGGAGAAATAAAGAGAGTCATGAGCGTTACGACTCCACCTTAGCGAGTCGGACGTTCGTCCTATATGTTATCTTGTTTGTATCCCTCCATTCTATTGTACTCCTCTATGGTTGCTCTCTAATAAAAGAAAATATTATTTATCTTACAAGTTTGTACAATATTTATTTCGGTTTCATTAATTAGTACTCGACGTGAAAACACTATATATCATTAGTTATGAAGTAAGTAATATTTAATCCGACCGTATAACGATATAAAACACACGTAAATATAAATGTATAGTGTAAGTCACTAAGAAAGGTGGTCCAATAGTACAAGACCAAGTAATTAATTACAGATATTTAAAAAAATCTATGGGATTTGAAATTGAAACCCCCAACTGCCTGCAGTTAATACGATGATTTAATATTGGCGTAATCTATCAATTTTACTACTACTACTTCCTTTTCTTGATTTGGTCGAGGCTATGATTATATTCGTAATATAGGGTGTTCATATGCATTACAAAGGTTGCCAATGACATATAACCGCGCTATAGAGATGCAACTCCATCAAGTAATTCTAAAAGTCGGCCATACGTGTCATTATGACGTGAACACACAAATCCCTGAGTTACCCCTTTAAAGGTATTTCCTTGTTTTCGGCTCATCGCAGATTCTCAGTCCCTGAACTTGTACGTTTTTGGACATCTTAGTGTATAATATCGTATTAAAGTGTAACGAATAATAAAATAGATGTGTCAATAAACTCACATGCACGTTGGACTAAACTCTGAACTCTATATCTAGTTTCATGCTGAAATAGATCTGATCTAATAATTTCGGTGGTTTTAACTTTTGGTCCGTTTGATGTTAGCGTGAGTTTATTTTAAAGGCTTATAATCCGAATAAATATTTTTGTATTATAGGTGAAAATTTTACAATATAATTCTCATATTTTCTCTATCTCAAAATAATGCTGAGCATTGAAAGGGTAGTGACGTGGCTGGAGATGGGTGGTAATAAAACAAAAAATGAAGGCAGCCCACTCTGAGGTCTGAGGGTGCATGTGCAAATAATGGTACTCATTTCAAAATTTTGGCAGGGAAGGATCCAGAAACTAACATCTATCAGAAGCGGTGGGACCTACGGTAAACTTTACATTTATTACGGCGGTGTTGGGTGGTTGGTCAATTGCAATCAATTTCACAGCTTCAGCCGGTTCGGCACTTGGTGAGTCATACTCGTGGCCCGGTGGTATGTGAGTATGAGTAGAGCATTCGCATAATGGCATAATTGGCATAATTGGCATTGCTACTCTACTTAGAGAAAAACGTCACAGCAAAATAATTTGCACAACGGCTCAATCTTAACAAATAGCATCAATTCAAATGAGAGTCTTCATCTCATCTTACGTGTCCCTGGAAAATTAATGCTTCCCTTTATGTACAAGACATTAATTTACGAGGGGAAATATTGAATGCCCAAAATTCAAAGGCTTCTCTCTTGTTGAAAACTACAGGAAACAGTATAACAGTTCAAAAGACACTCACTGCATATTGTTGATTCAGGTTTACCTTCTTCACTATTTTTTTCTCACACCATTAATTATTATTTTCATATTTCATGCTATAAAAAGCAATTTTTAGTTTAATGTTTTTGGTAGTTTTTTTTTAGTTTATTGAAAAGTTTTGTAAAATTTATATTCCAACTCGTTTAATTACAGTACGTATACAGTTGATCTAATAATATTTTATTTTATTTTTTAAAGGTTTTGGAATTAAAGTTTGTACATTATAATTTTATAAATACTCGGACATATTTAAGAGTTGTATTTACAATAGACCTAAAATCTAATCGATTTAATCAGTAGAATTTTTTGTTTTTTAAAAAGGAATAAGATCACAGTGAAAATAAAATACAATTTAAGTAGAAATTAAAAGTTGATCAAAATGAAAGTAAATAGAAGTTATAGATGTCTAGAATGAATAGAAGTTATAGATAAAATAAAGGTCGTTTTTAATATAAATAGAAGTTATAGATGTCTAGAATGAATTTATTAAAAAAAGGTAAATATTTTTTTTTAGTAAAATAAGATATATATTATGTAAGATAAAATAAAGGGGTAATATCGAAAGAAAAAAAAAAGTAAAATTTATCAAATAATCTCTACAAAATTAGCATTTGAAAAATCTCTTCAAATACTTAGAGCCTTTCAGAAAACACAAAGTTTCACAAAAATCTACACAATAAGATATAATGAACACGCTCTTACTTTTCTTTTATAAGTTTGTTTCACCTTGAAAGACTGTAAATGTGTTGTGGAAAAGGAAAGAGTATTGTGCGTTATTACAATCTGAATTTTCATTTCTTTTAATTTTGCTGCAGGAAGATGATCTAAGAATATTAGAAACGGCATAAAAATAAGAAATGGTGCAAATAGAATCACAAACCCTAAATTTAATTTGAGGGACTATTTTTCATGGCTTAAACTTGCTACATCTCCCACTCTCAGGGCCGGCCCTGAGGGTGTGCGAGGTGAGCCACCGCTCAGGGCCTCGAATTTGTGTAGGGCCTCATGTGTATTTTTAGTGTTTATAAAATATATACTTAAGGTTAAATGTACATCAAAAACAATATAGCCTAGTGGTTGGACGGGCTGGCAAAAATTTCTGTTTTCTCACAGATCCGTGTTCGACTCTCACCAGCGATAATTTTGTTTTACTTTTTTAAAGTTTCCCCATTATCTATCATTTACTTCTTCTTTTTTAATAATCCAAAGTCATTTCATTCATTTATTACGGTAATTTCAATTTCATATATAGGGATTTTGAGTTTATGGAGACTTACTTTGCTAGTTAATATATAATTTTACAATAAAAATATTAATTTTAGACATAAATATATATGTTAACTTATTTATATACTATCAAGGCAAAAAAATTTATCATAAAATCTACAAATTCATGATTTATATTTATAAAAAAAAATCATGCCTATGCTTGTAGACATAATTATTTATATATCAAATGGTAAATTATTTATAAAATTTTTTTTTATGCTTATAGTTGTAGTTCTAATATATCAATATTTAGTTAAAAGTTTGTTTCATGGTTCAGATTTTTATAACATTTATTAAATGTATAAAACTAAATATATTTATATTTTTAATTTAATCAATGTATAAAATGTAGATGATAAAAAAATTTGTTAATAGATATTTAAAAATTTAAAAATTTAAGATAAGACTTCTTAGAAAATTTTATAAAAATTTCACAACGTTTTTATTTTTTGCAACTACATTTATATTTTAAAAATAAAAATTTTGTTAAAGATATTAATTTATTAGATATACACTTATATGATTAATATAATAGATGTTAAATATTAGATAAAAGATAAAGTTTAAAATTTTATTTAATTTTAAAATTAATTTAAATTTTACACAGGGTTCGTAATTGATTGGCCGGCCCTGCCCACTCCCGTATATCTTGTTGGACGCATCACCTAATTTAGCCGTCTTGGGTCATCAAAAAAAACTTGAAAGTTATCTTGGGCCTACGGGCTGACCCATTTTAGGCTATAAGCCCATAATTACATCTCAAGGGCCCAAAGGCCACAAACACAACCAACCAACCCCTACGCTCTTGTGCGACAACTCTTCACTTCTTCAGAGTTCAGCCAACGCCGTCGTCGTCGTACCGATCACCTCACTTTTTAGTAATGGCCTGCTTGATGCAAGCAAAAACAGAGAATTTGCCATGGAATCTGCATATCAAAGCTCAGGCAAACAACTTTGGTTTCAATTTCTGTTTAAAGCTTCGGTTACATGCGACCCAGGAATTTCTCCCTAATCTCAAGTCCCATCGATTTTCTCTCCTCTTCAAGCTCCGACAATGGCGGCTCCGACTCCAATCTAATTGCGGATCTCCAGTAACAAGGACTGCCATAATTAAATCGAAATTCGTCCAGATCTTCCAGAAATTTCGATCTCGTCTTCGGATCAAGGGACGGACTGCACCTATTGCGAAAACGGCAAAATTCCACGTAGATAACGGACGGTTGTTGAAATGTGGAGCTGTCTCTATTGTTGTAGCTATCGCATTGGTGGTTTCTGCATTTGGATTTGATGCTACCAAGTTTCTTCAATGTGCCATGGAATATCTTCCTTGATGCCTCGACTGGAAAGCTTTTAACTGTAACTTATGTAATTTAAGTCATTTCTTCCACCAACTTGTTGATTTGTCTTCCTACTATATGCCAAATGCAATCGTAATTTATGAAATAGCGTCGTCAATTCTGGAAAGGATTTGTTTGTCTGATTGATAATAGGTATTCATTCTCTGCAAATGCAGTCGACGTAATTTCACTCTTGAGTTCTTTCCCATATTCCGTCGTTTTGATTGCGTTACTTTTTAACACATATGGTATAATCAAAGATTATAAAGACATGAAAAGTCTGAATTTATCCTTATAAAAAAAAAAGTCTAAATATATCAATTAACTAATGACCCCTTCCCTTATATATCCAAATATTCATTCCCATGAACATTAAAAAAATGCATATACCGTTGAATTATTAATGATATATTTGTGTTTAAACTTTGTTTTAATACTACATTTTGTTATATTTAGGTCAAGAATAGCTTAGTTTTGATGGTATTTTAACTTAAAACCAATCCATTGGATCTCTTGACACATACGTTTTGAATGAAAATACAATAGATGAGTGATGGATGGGTGAAGTGACGAGTTATTTTATATAATTTATATTATATTGATCCATTATCATTTCTGTTTGATTAATTAATTTTAAGTCTGTTTAAATACTTGATATTTTTTCGAATTTTTCGATCCATGTAAATTAGACGATATATCTGAAATTTTAAAAATCGAAAGTTCACAATTTGAGATGCTCGGCGAGTACACAACTCTAAGTAGTATAGTGTATCAACTATCATGTTTTTGTTTCGGTGTTTGACAATTGCGCGCTAGTGGTATGGAGTTTCCAGTTGTGTCGGTCTCGGTTGACCAGGACGGTGCTCCAACAGTAATGGTTACTCCAGCTTAACTTACGTCTATGGATACAATCATGGAAGAAAATATGTCAGGCAGTTCTCTCCACCCTAGTTTTTCTCCTGGTTCGGGCATTTCAAGGTGACAGTGCTACAAGTGGTTGTGGTGGACAATGTTTCAAGCACACCGCATGGTGATGCACCCATTCTAGTTGGGGATCTATTTCCCCTAGGGTTGCGGGCCTTGCGGCTAAGCCCTGGTTTCTTGAAAGGATTCATGTTGGTGCCTGGATTGGGGGTGATCGTGCTCAACCATTGCTTGGACTTCATTGGTCGGAAAGGCCTATATTACCGACCCTCATGGTACGGTGATAATTCGGTGATAATTCGGTGATCGAGATTAATAAAGATGTTGTAAGGCTTTCGAGGCAAATTGGAAGAATTTATTGTGTTCAAGGTTCTAGGTTTATCCTATCGCTTTTCCGGTAATGGAACGCAAGATTCATACTCTTTGGAACCTCGGAAATAATAACGTATGGTGGATTTGGTTAATGGCTACTTCATGGTCCGATTCGAGAATGAGAATGAAATGCTTTAGATTATGTCTATTTAGACCTGGGCATCCTTGGACCCGGGCCGGACTCGAGCCGGGCTCGCATAAAAATTTTACCCGTTTTTGCGGGCCGGACTCGGGCCGAGCCCGGACTTCAGGCCTAAGGTCTTGTCCGTACCCGGTTGGAACGGGCTTCAAGCCGGGCCCGTTTTTTATATATATTTTTTATAAAATAAAAATCATACACATTAAATATAAAATAAATAAAATTATAACACATAATTCAAAGTAGCTCAATGGTCGTGAACATTTGAACCTTATCTTGAGGTATCGGGTTTGATTTCTACTATTCGTATATATATATATATATATATATATATATATATATATATATATATATATATATATATATATATATATATATATATATATATATATATATATATATATATATATATATATATATATATAAATTAAAAAATAAATAAAACGGGCTTCTGGGTCAGGCTTAGCGACCCGGACGGACCTGCCTTATGCGCCATACCTGCTCGTTTTCATGGACGGGTGGGCTTGCCCAAGTCTATGTCTAATGGCCCTTGGTTTGTGTTTGATTACTATCTTATTGTGAAGAAATGGACACCGACCTTGTTACTTCCAAGCCAATCATGACTGCTCCAACTTTTGGTGCTTATTTATGATGTTCCTATGCAGGGGTATAATGAGAGGATTATGTGGTTAATGACTTAATGCATTGGTAATCCGGTGATCGTTGACTTTAGATCCCTAAACTCAAATTTAGCGAGGTTTGTTTGGACTTATGTTGAGATTGATCTTACCAAGCCCCTCAAAACGGCAATCAATATTAATGGAAAGCGTTGCCTGGTTGAGTGTGAGGGTATGAAAACTTTGTGTTTCACATGCGGCAGGTATGGGCATTATGCAGCTAGTTGTATCTTTGAACCTCGCATTTTGGGGATCATGCTTAGAGGGTTTGCGCTAGATCTTGCTTGAAGGGATGTTTTTGGCTTGAGACTTCAGAATTTGAGGGTGGTATCTAGTTACTTTGAAGACAATGATAAGATTAAGCTCACTAATGTTAATTCAGCTCACTCTTTTATTCATACTAAAGTTGAGACAAGACAAGCTTGCTATAGATTTTTTGTAGTCTATAATCCATCAGATCTTGCTCGGCGTTAACTTGTTTGGCAAGATATTGAGTTGAAATTGAAATCGGTTGATGATGCTAAAAGATCATATCTATATATTTTTTGAAAATGATCGTTTTTAATTAGCAATAACGATACATTTTCATGCATTTTGTCTAAGGATGAGTGAGAAGGTGGTTCCCACCGAGTGCGTGATGATGCCAATGTGTTTCGTGAGATTATTTCGAGTTATGGGTTGGTGGATCTTGGTTTTAAAATCCCCCTTCACCGGGGATAATGGTAGAATGAGGAATTGGAAGGTCATGCATCATATGGATCAGGTATTTGTCAATGTCGCGGGCTGATTGTTGCGGCCTGAGGCATATGTGCAAAATTTGGCCTGGTTTTCTTTGGACCACTCCCCGCTACTTTTACAAACCGATATCCCTATTCAAAACTGCCACGAAAGATGCCCTTTTTTGCTACGAAGTGGCATGGATGCTTCATTAAGAATTTCATCATATGGTGGGGCTTTGTTGGCATTCTCATTTGGAGGTAAGTAATGCTCTATCGCATCTAAAATTAGCCCTTCTTACGAAGTGGTGGGACTGGAATATTTTACGTCCCCTCCTCCATGATCGTGCATGCCTTCAGTTGGCAGCGATGGTACTCATGATTACGCCTACAAATTAAGTAACAACTTCTCCCGTGAACATTCACCACAATGACGTAGGTTGGTGGTTAATGACTGATGGGAACTACATCGTGGTTTCGGCCTATTCCATGATGTGCTAGGGGCCTAGGTAAGTGTCATTATGAACTATGACAGTCGTTTGTTTAATTATGTCTAGGGTTTGCATATACAGAAGGGGGCTCACACTTTTGTTTGGAAGTTGATGAAAGGGGGGTTCTTACAAATGTGGAATGTCATCGGCGCCATTTGTATATCGGATCATCGTACATGGTATCAGGCGGGCGTTGAGTCCCTGTAACATTTTTCCAGGATTGTGTGCGTGATCATTGCATGTGGACAACGCTTATTCCTCCCTCTGACTTGGGTCCTTTCTTTGGGATGCCTTTCACATAATGGCTACGAGGTAACTTACTTTCTCAATCATTTTATATGTGTGGGATTTGAGGAATAATTTATTTGTTGTAGGTCTATGGTGGACATAGAAATGGCGAAATGAGATGGTGTTTCGAGATCGGGTGGAAGTTGGGGATCGGGCCCGCCATGTTCGAGTCTAGACGTAGAAAGCTCTTGCTAATTTGTTAAAGTACACACTTTGATCTTCAACGTCGGGAAAGTCCTGGGTGATGGTCATGTAGAAGCTCCAAAAAGGGAAACATTGAAGATTAATACAAATGGTGCTAGAAGGGGCGATGGTCATGCTATAACGGTTGATATCATTAGAGATAATACAAGGTAATAGATACATGGGTTCCACACTAATATTGGCCTATGTATTGTACGTTTGTACCCATGGATGAGTTGTGGGGAATTTTACATGGGTTACATATAGTATGAGATTGTGGCTTTCGATATGTTATATAGTAAAGAAACTCTCTTCTAGTTTCCAATTTAGTGAGTTGTCAACTACCTCCTCACAATCCTCTTGCTAGTCTGGTCGACATGTTCAAGACGTTTTCAAAAGAGATTGGGTTATTCAGACTCAACATGTTTACCGCGAGGCGAACAAAGCTACATATTATCTTACTTTTTTAGCTTTTGACTTGTCTTTGGGTCTTCATGTATTGATTGACTCGTCTGAGTGTAAAGTTTCTCTTTTACTTGATGATGTAAGGGATAGAATTATCCCCATATGTTGATACTTAGCTCTTTTTTTAATAAATAAAAGCGCGTTCAAATGTGTCGAAGACCACTGACTCTCCTTCTCACAAAAAAAAGATATTGTAACGATCAAATAAAGCGGTAAAATATTATGAGATGTCAAATGTATCGAGTAAACAAAATCTCTCATGGCACCACCTGACTTTTGTAAAACTTTTAGTAAAGATGTTAGCGGGACGTGGAGTATCTTACACGTTCCATTTTTGTTTTGTACATATCCTTAAAATTATGTTCTTGTGAATTCGCGTGGGATATTCTTCCGTCGGAAGTTGACGGAAGTTTCATCACCGCATTTTTTTTAGTTACTGATGTTTTCTCTGTAATTCTTCTTTTTAAAGTTTTAAATTAAAGATTAAAATATGGATAAATATCATAGTTTTGTACAAAGTTAAGAAATATTAATTTATTGTAATATGATATAGTCCACACCTAAAACAAAGCCAAACCGGCCCGTCCAGCCTACCCGTAAAGAAACATGGGTATGAGGAAGCAGTTTGATCCGTTCGGATCGGGTCAGTTTGACCCGTTTGTACAAAGTTAAGAAATAATTATATAATCGAAAATTCCTTAAAAAATAATAAGTTGTTGTCTAAGAGAGGAATTTTGATACTAGTCATAAATTACAAATAAAATAAACTAAACTCTTAGTCACTCCTAAGTTTTAACCCTAAAAGAGGAATTTTGATACTAGTCCTAATTACGGGTCAGCCCACTAGTGATTATATGTGGGTGGACATGGGGTCGTGCTTGTGAACTGTACAATACGGGCCGGGCTTGGCCAACCCAAACATTTCAGGTAAGAATTTAAATTTAACCCAACCGAGTCCGAACCGAATCCGGATTTGTTCAGGCCTAGTATATTTGAGGTGTACGGTATTAAATTAACTCAATAACATGTGGGCCCATGTTTGGAGTAGGGCCCGACTCCTGGTTTTCATCGGACCGGGCCTACTAGTGAAACGTTTTTTTTTAACTAGCGCACCCGCGCGTGGTTGCCGCACGGTGCCACCCACCCTATCTCGGAGGACAAAATACTGATGTCAGTGGGGCCCGCTTTTTCCTTCTTTAGGGGTTTATCTCAACCGTTGGTCATAATCAAGGCAATGATCGGACGGATAAAGATAAAAGTCAAGAACCTCACATTATGAGCCTTTGACCACACCGGAAACATGCTTTTTTTGAATGCCAATCCCTGTTAAATATATAATATTAATTAAAAAAAGTTTGAAAATTTTCAATAACTTTGACTGGGCTGTCACCTCAGTCGAGGTGCTTTTCTTTGAAAGTTGGTGCATGCTCCTAATTTACTTAAATACTCCTTATAATACTCTCAATTTACATCTTTGCCACTTTTCATGACTATTATACCCTTAAATTCCCGGATTTTTCACCCATTTTATAAAGTTACACATAACCACCCTATCATTATTACTATATTATTATTATTATTATTATTATTATTACTATTATTTTTATTTTTATTTTATAACCGAAAGCGGTTACGAATTTTAATTACGTTATAGAGGTAGTCCAGTTTAAATTTAAACTGTGATAAATGAAAATTCTCATTTAGTCTTTTTAAGATTTTAGGTTTTTTAGGTTTTTTTAATATTAGATTATTTATATAATATTATAATTGGTGCTCAGTTATTTTTTGGGGGTTTAATGTATATAATAAGACATAATTTTTTTAAAAAAAAAGAACCAATAACCTGGTTAAGATTATACTAGTGTATTACCCGTGTCTTATACAGGATTTTTTTGATAAAAATATTATTTGTTATTATATCTTTTTAAGAGATTATATATAAACTATTTTTTTTTCATTAGATAGAGTACACTTCACCTATAATATTAAACACAATCTGTATATTTCAAAATATCCTTAAAGTATAAAACTATAAAAGAGGTACGGAATGTAAAATGCTAAAATATTAAAATTTTGATACTTTTCTCATTTATGAGTGATTTTACCAGACAAAATAGATATGAACATGGCAAACAAAAAAGAGTACTTTGTCGTTGTTTTGTATAACTGAACCTTCTATGAAACTTTTTAAATCTAGTACAACTCTTACACTAAATAAAATGTACTATTCCAGAAATATGTATTAATAAAATTAAGATTTGAAACCTCAACATTCTTACTTCTATTATTGAAGAGTTGAAGTACATCTAGGAAAATAAAATTTTGACTAAGAAAATTAGGTTTGAAATTAATATATAGGAGATAGAGACGAGTACGTGGAGGTATTTACAACCTTAGGTACGTATGAAAAATAAGAGGTTAATATGAGCTAAAATGGGTCAAACTTCAACAAAAATGCCTTCCTCTTCTGTTCGATGTAACACCTTTAATTTGCAATTTGCAGACTCGTTATTATTGCTATTTTTTATAACATATCATTATTGGTATTATTATTATTATGGTAATGGTTATTGAAATCAATAATTTTATATGCGTATCTAGGTGATATGATATTGCACGAAATGTAATCTGAATTTTGACTGGGGGATAATCAATTAAAGAATATTCTTACGTGTCCATTAGGATTAACATCATGCATCCATGATATATGATTGGCTGAATTTTTCACATATTAACACATCAATAATAGTTATAATAATAATAATAATAATAATAATAATAATGCTTAAAATATAGTTTATTTTGCTTAAGAGATGCATTCAGTACAACAGTTTAAGGAAATAATCGAGACTTATTGAGAAAGAAAATAATGGAAAATAATCCATTTTTTCAACCTTACACTTGTAACTTATGATAATTAAGAGAAACTAGTGTATTACTCGTGCATTGTACGGAATTTTAATAAAAATATTATTTGTTATATTTCTGTAAGGGATTATATATAAATTATTTTTTTCTCATTAGATAGAGTAGATAATAAGTAATAAATATTTGTACACTTTACCTATAATATTATATAATACATTATTAATATATCTAAACGTATAATAATTCATATTTTGATTTTTCTCCCCCTTATTAATTATACTGATTCATATATTAATGGAAATAGTACATTGATAGCATATGGTGTTAAATTAATTGTTATATATAAATATTTTAAGAAATAATACTTAATTGTTAAAAGTGAATTTAATTAATTCATTTCTTTTTTTTTGTACTGCTAAAATTTATTGTAGATGTCTGTTATACATATCTCATGTAAGAAAAAAGGTGATTGGAATGGATGAATTTAATTAAGATTTGATTTTAATATTTCGTTAAATAATTTTGTAATGAATAAACTTAATTAATATTTTGGTGGGTTGTGGTTAAATGCTAAAATAACACGTGACAATGAGTATTTTTCTGCATATCACGTGGCAAGAAGTGTTACTCCTATAATATATAAATTATTCATTCGTTCTCTGTTATACTGAACAAGACCTAAATTTGTTCGGGTTTTAATCGTCGACACTTTGTTGACAATGTTTATACAATCGGTTTAATCATGTAAAATTGCCGATTTAATCATGTAAAATTGCCGATGTTAAAAAATTAGCTATCTTTATTGAGATGTAAGGATAATTAATATATATATGCATAAGACACACGAGTACATTATACAAGAAAATATTATTTATTTTTATTGTTCTTCGAATTTTGTGTGTCGTTCATTGAAAGTGTATCATTCAAATTGAATTGGATAAGTTTTCTTAACTTTGGGAATTTCTTTAACCTTGCTTTTGATGTATAGGGATTATTGAGCAAGAAGTAAAATTTGAGATTATTAGGGTAAAATCTGCAGATGTTCACATTTTCTTAATATATCATTGATTATTAAGATTATATTTGAAGATTTTTATTGGAAGCAAGATGGGTAATAGAGAAAGGTTCCCTATGGCAAGTATGAGAGAAAAGTTCAATTCGGATACGGAAGGATGTATGGATTCGGGAAAAACACGCTAAAGAAAGTCATTTTTTCATAACAAAGTAGTTGAACGTTTAGTTCAATCTAGATCCGTGCTAATTTCTATCATCGATACCTCTTTTTATTCAATAGTATGAACACATGTTCACATGGAGAGAAATAGTCTAGCCCGTGAACGGCCCGTCTTAAGCCTTGGTATGTAGGAGTAAGAGTTTGGGACTGGTCTCTCCCAACCTATTTACAGGAATGTTGCCAACTTTGATATGAGAAATGAGAATGAGAATACATAGTGTAGTTTTCACTACTTTAACAAAATAGAAATAATAGTTTTTGTTGAGATGAATAACGATTAGCGACCCAATGAATAATGAATCACGCTAAATCCTAGAGTGTTGCAATAACAATATCTCGTTTGGCTGTTGTATTTTCAAACGACGGATAAAACAATGCGTTTCGTTTTCAACTCCACTCTTGGTTTTTCATTTATAATTTATGGTAATTTTTCCTTAAAATAAATATTTTTTGACATATTCACAAACAATTTTTCTGGTCCATAATAAGTCTTTGTTTGAGACATTGTCCCATTTTAACCATTTCATATATACAAGAGATTACTCCATATATTAGATTGCTTTTGTTCGAAATATTTATTTATTGTTGTTTATATTCACTCAACTGTAAGTAAAAAAATATTGTTATTTTAAATAATAATTTAATTATTAACAAATTTTAAAAACTACTAGATTATAAAGTAGTTGTTTTATAAAATAATGAGTAAAATAAAAAATATATTCGATGATGATAATATTTATTACAAAATTCTTTTGACACATAAACTACATTACATATAAAAAGTATATTTAAAACAATTTATAATTAATTTTTTAATTTTTATTAATGAACTGTTTATTATAATTTTTTTTTAAAATTTAATAATATTAAAAAAGAACGGGTCGCAGTGTTATCGCCGGAGTTAACTTTAATGTCAGAAAAAACAAGTCTTTTTTTTTTTTATTTGTTTTATAAATATGATGATAGTTTATATTATTCATAGTAATTTTTAAATTTGATATTATTTTGGATTATTTTTTTATATATGTTAAATAAAATATAAAATATTGTGTAAATAAATATAAAATTAAAATTTTAAGTGAATGTTTAATATATATAATAGGACAAAATTAAACATATTTATCAGGAAACCCTGTGAAAAACCTGCTAATAACAGTGCTATATTCAGAAGGGTATGTGGGCAAACTCGTCCAAATAAAAATGGGAGACACATAAAGGCCATATTGCTGTTCATCATTATTAACACTACTAGACTTAACAGTAGCATATTAATTATGAAAATATAAACATTGTTTTATAGCCAAAAAAATCATGAATTAATACTCTTTATTTCCTTCGAGGAAAGGAAAGAAAAAAAAAAGGAAAATTCCAGTGATAAATTATGGTAGGTTTGACCACTGCTCTTCCATGGGGCCAAGGAGGAACTCGGTTATCTTAGTTTGAAACTTCTTCAATTTGTTTAAAATTCCCATTTAATCTCATTGCTCATTCTCCTAATCTCTCTATCTTAATTGAGTTTCCCTCTTCTATCTTTGAAGAAATCTCTTTATGACATTTACTCATCCTTCCATTCCGCTTATTTTGACCTGCTTTTAGGGTCTCTTCTTTTGCCTTTTTATACCTTCATCTCTTATTCTTCTCTAGTTTCACCATTTGTATAGGGGTAACTCCAAAGATCAGAGAAAAGGTTGATGGTGCTTGCTTCAAGGTATGAATTTTAGCACTATTTTTTGATAATTATTAAGAGTTTCTTCCTTAGTTTTCCACTCCCTTACACGGGTTGGATTAGGGGATGTTATTTTTATCTCTTTTGTTATTGATTGCTAGGTTTGTCATCTGAATCCATTGAAATTCAATGGGTTTACCTGGATTTAAGCCAGTGATTGAATTGGATCTGGGATATTTCTTTCTTTTTTTTGTTGTTGCTTGAATTGCTGCATTAATGAATTGGGTTTTCTATTGTGTGCTTGTATTTTTTCACGCTTGAGGTAATTTTAGCTCTTCTCAACTCGTTAGGCTTTCTTCGGAGCTTCAAATTCGATGATTGTGACCATAGATGAACATATATTTTACTCAGATGTTGAATCTGATGAACCCTGAAAGTATACATTCTTCAATGTCTAAGGTTTCATTGTTAAACTTGATTTTAGATTTCTCTTCATTGTTGTAACCGAGACGATGATTTCATAATATATTATAAATTCCACGGACTTTGAAAACGGTTAATGAAGAATTGACAGAGATCTATTACCTTGTATTACGTGATTTCCTTGTTACTGAATTCCGAAGGGGTATAATTCTGGTTATTGTGATCTCTCGGAGAGTTGGAGATGATATTTTCTGCAGACTACGAAATTGTCGTAAACATAGAAGCCAACTGTGCATCCTTGTTGTACACAGGGAAATCATAACGGGAGTCAAGAAAATTGGAAAAGCTTATTAAAGAAACCTGCAATCACAATGTACTGTTCCTCTTTGCTTGCCTAGGAAATGGTCTAATTGTGCTTAGTTGGTGGGGGGTGATGAAAGTAGAGCATCTGTAGATTGTTTGGTAAAGCTTGTGAGACAGTTCAGACTGTGGTCCAAGAAAGAACAGTATAAGGTCATAGTGGGGGTAGGAGAATTGATGGAGTCAACTTAAAAAGTCATTGAGTAAGGCTTTAGAGAAAAATTTCAACTCCTTTTACCCACTTTTGATGGAAACTGCATTGGGTCAAGTTTGATAATCTTATATGATGCTTTTGTGTCTTGTTCTGTGAACCTGTGCTGTTCTTTTTGGCTTTCAAGCTTTAATCAAGGTGTTTAGTACTGTTCGCGCTTACATTAAAATTTCTTCTTGTTTCCATTCGACAGGATTCTGTCTTAAGACTTGCATGCTATAACTTGCAAGCCTAAGATGGGCTGCTTTGCTGTTCTTAAGAGTAAAAAGAAGAAAACTGACCATAGTGTCCATACCAAAAGAGTTTCGCCTCAAGATCAGACACCGACTACTCTCCCTGAGCCACGAATTAGGAGCCATGCATTACAATCTGCTCCTCCAAGTTTTTGTACAAGAACTAAAACAGTTCAACACTCTAATGACATGACTAGCAGTAGGATGCGTGCATTATCCGCGCCTTCAAGCATCCATGGTGCCCACCGTGAGGCCATGATGACATCATCTGCTGAATATGATGAGCCAAGATCCCCCACTCCACAGCCTCTTCCCCTTCCTTCTCCACAGAATGCTCCCGGGCTTAGATCTATCAAGAGTTTCAAGCCATCAAATGGCAGTGGGCCCCTGAATTCTTCTGGGCCACTCCCTTTGCCTCCATCTAGATCATTTAGGAGCTTCACTTATGAAGAGATTGCTTCTGCCTGCCACAACTTCTCTCCTGATCATTGCACATCCGAAAGTCTTTCATCTTCTGTATACAAGGCTTCTATTTGCGATGCTGCATTTAGTTCCAGAAAATTGGAGGCCACAGTTACTCGCTTTTATCCTTCAACACAGGTAATGGAGTTTGTTGACAATTCTAACTGTTGTGTTAGAGCACATTAGTGTTATGTTAGAAAATTATTTTCTTTTTTGGAGATACACAATAGTTATGAGAAAGAGCATAATATTGCTTTCCGTTGAGCTTCTTGTGACGGGTGAATATAATTGTTCAGGGATTGAAGGAGTTTGTGAATGAGGTGAATATTCTAGCAACCCTTCAGCATCCAAATCTGTGCAAATTGCTTGGCTACCATGCATGTGAGGACTCGGAACAGAGGATCTTGATCTATGAGAGGCTTCACCATGGAAGTTTAGATCATCTTCTCTTTGGGAAATCAGATGGCCCTGCAATTGACTGGAGTGCAAGAATGAAAGTAGCTTTTTGTGCTGCACAAGGTCTTACTTTCCTACATGAAGAAGGTCCTTTCCAGGTACTTATCTTATCAATCCAAATTCAACATTACTTAAAAAGATGACTTGATAAATAATTTATTTAAAAAAAGAAAAAAGATCCTTTCGAATAAGAAATTCCTCTCATGTGTGCAGGCAATGTACAATCAATTTTCAACTGCAAATATACAGATTGATAAAAACTTCAGTGCAAAGCTTTCCGGATATGGATGTGTTGCTCTTCTGCCAGAAGCGGATTTCTCCAATGCTTTAGCTGTAAGTAAACGTCTCAAAACATACATTATAACTGTAAACAAAATTATTTAGAGTTTAAGACATCAGGAACTACTTTTTGAAATTGTGGTGTCCAATCCAACCTATTCAGGCATCAGGAAATCTATCAGTTGAGACAATGGAAAGGGGAGTGCTAACTCCGAAAAGCAACGTGTACAGCTTTGGTATTGTCCTACTCGAGGTTCTAACAGGGAGAAAGAACATGGATAATCGGCGTCCAAAAGAAGAGAGGAATCTTGTAAAGTGGAGCTGGGCATTTCTTGCAGACGAATGTCGACTATCCTTAATAATGGATCCGCAGCTCAAAGGCCGGTTCCCAATGAAAGCAGCTAGAACAGTAGCTGATATAGCCCAAAAATGTCTCCAAAAAGATCCATCGGAACGACCCACAATGAGAATAGTCGCGGAGCAACTCAAAACCATTCAAGAGATCAAATACTCTTGCAGGTTCCCCTTGCAAGAGCCAGGGAGTGTAGTGGGGAAACAAATGACAAAATCTTCGAGTCTCAATGGCATTATCGTAAGTCCTCACCCTTCTCGGAGTAGTGTATCTCATTCTATGCCTTTGAGAGGGCAATCCCCAACACGGCATCTAGTCATGTTACCCATGTCACTTCCCCTAAAGGGCTGCTCCTCGCTTCTTGTCTTGGATGAGCTCGACAGGGAGAGGAGGAAGTCCGCGTCTTCAACAACAATCAGAAGAGCTAGTGTCGAAGGTTTTTGATTGCTGGTACATATAGCTTGCTATTTTTTCATTTTTTTTTTGGATTGTTTTTTCGTGTTTCTTGTTGGATGTGTTGGTCCCTACTCGGTACTCCCTACCCGTTTGTGAATCTCACATGATTTGATTATAGACATTAGTCATGATACAAATATGTACTTGGGTTATCAGCTTTCATGGCTTAGGACATTAGTTGCTACTCTTTTTCTCTTTTGTATATAATCTCATAAGTTTTGTTATGCGTAGCTGCTTATGATATTAGCATATGAAACTCTTTTTCCATAATTTTGCATCTTTGGACATAATTGTTTGATATTTCTGATGTTTTCGTATACATAATGCGAGCTATTTGATTTCCTAAATATAAAAGTCCAGTTGAAACATCTAAATTATATTTATTAGCCGCATTCTTTGAAGTATTAGTTTGACTAGGAGTCTTTTAAAAGAAGAGTTGAAAGGGGTGGTAGAGTCGGAAAGGAGATGCGTTTTTTGTGGACGGATGAGCAGTTCAGTATGTACAAGATGACCTTTCAAGATCAAGATAGGAAGTTTCCAAGTTTACCACGTTGATGTAGGTAGGAGGCTCTCAGCTCTCTTGAAAAATGATACAATAGAGCGTCTGGGACTCATTGAGTACGTGCACGATTTGGATTAAAATAAAAAATTGAAATAAAAATGATAAGTAAACTAATTTCATTTTATAAATATCGTGTTTGATTAAGATCATTACTGATTTTAGTAACAATTAGCAAGAACACTATAATTGAAAATCATGATTAAAATGATTTCAAAAGTCAAATTTATGGGGGGAAAAAGAGAGAGTCAAGAATGGGTAATAAAACGTATTGAAATTACTATTTCCCAAATTGATCCATTCATAGATGATTTTAGTAACAATCATGGGACTCGTTTGAGTAATTTCGAAACAAATTCTCAATTTCGTAGAATTCATAACAAAGGAGCCCTTTGGGTTATTTAGGTTCGGATAATATATAAGTCTTCTTTTTTTTTTTTGCCCGTTTGTTTCTCTTCCTAACCATTACCTTTTCGTTTTCATACCGGGTGTCAACCAAATGACCTTCGTGTGGGATGGTTTGTTTAATTACGAAATTTTTTTAAAAATGAATATATATCTGTTCAATAGACAAGTGAGAATTATTTAGGGATTATAATCCAACTTAATAATCTCAAATAATCTTGTGGAGATTGATAGATTGAAAAACTTGCTTCATTCACCGATTGATATGGTTTTCATATAGTTGAAAAGTAACAACTTTGGACTCAATAATATAAAAAAAAAGCTCTAACTAATATAGAAGATATCCTAACTAATATATAAGATAGGATCTTAACACTCCCTCTCAAGTCGAAGTGGAAGGCATGTGATACAATTCAGATCCTGGACAACAAAAAGGCAAACCAAGTCAATCTCAATGCCTTTGTCATTATATCCACCAGTTGCGGATGAAGCAACGTGAAGAGTGACGCACTGAATTTGCTATTTGATTGCATGACTATCTATTTTAATGTGTTTTGTACGTTATGAAAGAAGGTATTGGAAGGACTATGTAAGGTTGTTTGATTGTCGCAATGAAGACACATTAGATGCCAGTGACGCCAAGGGATGCCAAAAGGGATTATAACCACAATGTTAAGGAGTTCTATCCGTCAAGGAGTTTCGATCTTGTGATCTTGTGGAGGAACCGGTTCTGAGTATTGTTATAAGAGTGAACCGGAGTTGCTCTTTTATAGCTGGTTCATTAATTCAAACGACATCGTTTGGAGATGAACTCATATGGTATATATTGTTAAGTTTCTCTTAACCCTAGCCGAGTCAAAGTATTGAGCTTCTCTCTCTTCCTCTTCCTCGTCTGTTCTTCGCCGCTCTCTTTGATCTAGCCCTAATTTCAGATCTGAGAGTGAAGAGTACCATCTCCTCCCGAGATCTGTGCTTGCTTGAGAGTTTTTCACCTACAGATAGTGAGATCGAGCGCTGGTTCCTTCTACGGTTCTTTGCTTGAAAACATTTTGTATCGACAGACAGATTTGTATATGTTCTTGTCATTGTTTGATGTTCTTTCTACTCTCTCTATTCTTTATTCTTGGTTTATGCTCTTAGTATTCTGTATTCGTAACTCTTGTCTGGATTTGGCTTATTCTCTAGTGGATTGGATCATATCTGAGATCCCGGGGACGTAGGACTTGCTCCGAACCTCGTAAACAAATGTTCTTGTTGTTTGATGCTTTGTGTTTGGCTACACAGTCGTTCTAGACTGATTTCTCGTCTTATGCTTAAGAGATTTGTTCAAACAGTTTTATCAAATTGGTATCTGAGCTTTCGTTCTTTGGTCTGTAGTCTCCCTGAGAATCTTGTGTTTTGCTTGACTCTTTCTTGAACATAGGTCAGCGTTAACCGTGTGTCCATTGACCGGAGATTCGAAACGTTTGCGATCTTCTAAGTTTCAAAGAGTTAGATAAACCTAGATTGTTAGGGTTTTTTCTTTTCTGTGCTTATCTTCCGCTGCTGTTCTTTGTTGTGTTAGATCTTAAGAGTAGCTACGCTTCCTATATAAGCTAGTTGCCTTGATCTTTATTGTTGGCTGATACGTCTCTTGTCCTCACTTATTTTGACCTCATTTCCTTTGGAGATCACCAATCCATTGATTGAATCTCTAGAAGACCAACAGATTCCAAGAGTGCTTGCAAGAGTTGATTTTTGCTGCTCTTCTGGAGACTGTTGTGTTATCTTGAAGATTAGATCTGGTATAAAGTGTTTCCAAGATAGTTGTCAAAGCTAGTTAAGTGACTGTGACGAGTAGAATGACTGATACATCTAAAATTAAACCTTTTGATGGCAATACTGAATTTGCTATGTGGCAGGTCAAAATGAAAGCCATTTTAATAAGGGAAAAGTGTTGGAGAGCCATCACTCAAGACTTTCCAGAAAATACAAAGGAGGAGGAAAAGGAAGAGATGGATCAGATAGCTCATTCTGAGATTATGTTGAGACTAACTGATGAAATAGGACGACAAGTCCTAATTCAGGTTACTGCTATAACTCTCTGGAATACTTTAGAAAATTTATTTCTGGTAAAAAGCATGCCTAGTAGAATTTCTTTGTTGTGCAGATTATTTCATTTTAAAATGGATACTAATATGACATTGAATGATAATCTGGATGTTTTCTTAGGATGACACTTGATCTAGAACGCTGTAGTGATAAAATTGATGATATACATCAAGCTGTTATAATCTTGAATTCTTTACCTAGTCAGTTTAGTAATTTTAAAGATGTTATACAGTATGGTCATCAAGATTTAACTAAGAAAAAGCTGCTAGAAGCATTTTACAGAAAAATGAAGAAATGAAAATTTTCAAAGTCAAGGCTAGTTCTAGAGAACCTAAAAATGAGATCATGTATGATAAGAGTAAATATCAGGATAGAAACAAAAGCAATCAGAATACGTTTAAGGCTAAAAGTAGAAATACATAAAGCTTTGTTCATAAAAATAAAGAAAATGTCTCTGAAAAGGACAAAGAAAAGGTTATTACATGTTATTACTGTGGAAAAAGGGGCATAAAACTCCACAATGCAGGAAAAAGAAAAGTGATGAAGCTGATAAATCAAATAAAAATAAAATTTCTGCTTTGTGTGAAAATATGCCTTACTGTAATAATGAACTGTTTCTTTGTTCTGACATGCTTTATACTTCATGTAATTCTGATTCAAATGCTTGGATTCTTGATTCTGGATGTACAATGCATGCTACTCCTCATGAATGTCATTTTGATGTTTTACATAAAAATGATGAAGGAGAAGTAAGACTAGGAGACTATACTTCTCTTGCCATAAAAGGCATAGGTTATATTCCTTTCAGAATGCATGATAATAAAGTTAGAACTATACAAAATGTTAGATGGATCCCAGATCTTAGGAGAAATCTATTATCTGAAAGTATTTTTGATGATCTAAAATGTGATATTAATACACATTCTGGAATTAGATCTATATCTAGGAATGGAAAAGTTCTAGTTAAAGGTATTAAAAAGAATGACCTTTATCATGTGATTGTAACTCATGAGTTAAATAATATTGACTCACCTGCTTGTTTTATAAATGAACAAACCCTAACCTGACACTCTAGGTTAGGAAATATAGGCAATAAAGGCTTATACTATCTCTTTAAAAATAGAAGCGTATCAAATAAACCTAGTGTTCTTAAGTCCTGTGAGACTTGTATACTAGGTAAAGCTAATAGAAATGTGTTCAACACATCTGAGTTTAAGGCTAGTAAAACCCTTAGAGTATGTACATTCTGACTTATGGGGTCCTACTCAGATTGAAACCACTGGGGTAGAAAATATTTTTTGTCCTTAATGGATCATTTTTCCAGAAAAGTTTGGGTGTATGTTCTTAGGAATAAAAATGATGCCTTTGAAAACTTTAAAAACTGGAAAATTACAGTAGAAGGTCAAACCAGTTATAAACTGAAATGCCTTAAACTGATAATGGGTTGAAATTCTGTAATACAGAATTTGATAAATTCTGTCATGAAAATGGTATCAAAAGACACTTGACTGTCCCTAACACACCTCAACAGAATGGTGTTGTAGAGAGAATGAATAGAACCCCTTCAGAGAAAGATAGATGTATGTTAATCTCTTCTGGCCTCAAACATTCTCTATGGGGTGAAACAGTGACCACAACTGCCTACCTCATTAATAGATCACCCTCCAGTGCTATAAGTTTTAAAACACCTGAAGAACTTTGGTCTGGAAAACCTCCTAATCTCACACATCTAAGAGTTTTTGGATGTGTTGCTTATGCTAAGCAGTCTAAAGGCAAGCATAATCCTAGAGTACAAAAGTGTGTCATGATAGGTTATCCTATAGGTGTTAAAGGATATAAACTGTTAATCCTACAACCTGGAGCTTATAAAACCACAATCAGTAGAGATGTTAGCTTTATTGAAAATGAATTTCCTTTCAAAGCTACTAATGTTAACCTTGAGAATGATGACAAGGATGCAGAATTATCTTTCTATGATCAAAGTGTTAATGTAGATATTATTGAGGGAGATGATGAAAATGGATATGCTGACTATAATCTCTCGAGGGGGAAGGGATGTTTGTCGAGAGATTTAGTTACTACTCCAGTACTAGTCATTCAAATACCTCGACAAACATTTCTTCTTCCATCTCAGGAGGTTCAGATACTTCAATACCTCTACAATCAGGAGGGACAATAAGCAATTCTAATATATCAAAATCGAATTCTACTTCTGATTTAATTACTTGGTCTTCTTCTGAATTGCCTGCTATTGATAACAATGATGATATGGTTGACTCTCTACCTACTTTATCTGCTTATCAGTTGACTAGGGATAGAGAACTAAGGCATAAGAAACCAAATGATAAGTATGTGAATTTAGTTGAGAATATAGTTGATATACATAAGTATGTTATATAATATGCCTTCTTAATTGCTGAGGTGATTTTTGTTCCTACTCCTGAGTTGTTTGAGCATGCTATTAATTAAACACTGTAATGAGTGGAAACATGCTATGAGTGAAGAAATTGAGTCTATGAAAGTCAATAACGCCTGGACCCTTGTTCCTAAACCTAAAAATGTTAGATTGATTGGCAGTAAATGGGTTTACAAGGTAAAAGAAAGTCAAAACTCTACTGATCCACCTAGGTTTAAAGCTAGATTAGTTGCTAAAGGCTTTACCCAAAGGGAAGGGGAAGATTATAATGATATCTTTGCTCCTGTAGTGAAATATAAAACCTTAAGAATGCTTATATCCATTGTTGTTGTGTTTGATTATGATATTGATCAAATGGATGTTAAGATTGCATTCTTACATGGTAATTTAGATGAAACTATATACATGAGTCAACCTAAATGATATATTGATGAAAGGTATCATAATCATGTATGTTTGCTTAATAAGTCTATATATGGTTTGAAGTAATCTCCTATACAGTGGAATAAAAAGTTTGACTCGTGTATGAAAGCTCTTGGTTTTACTCAGTGCTCTTATGATTCTTGCTTATATTTCAAGTTTATTAAAACTGAATGTCCTCTCTATGTTCTGTTATATGTTGATGATATCTTGATAATTAGCAAATCTAAGAGTAACATCAGAGACATTAAAACCTCTCTGAAATCTACTTTTGATATGAAGGATCTTGGTCCTGCATAGAAAATCCTTGGAATTACTATTGTTCAAAATAGAAATAAAAGGAAAATTTGGTTGACTCAGCATGATTATATCTTAAAAGTGCTAGACAGATTTAATATGAAATCTGTTAAACCTACTTCTATACCTCTTGGTGCTCATCTTGATTTGACTAAGACATCTCATCTTTCTTCTCAAGAGATTAAGGATATGAAAAATATACCCTATGATGTTGTAGTAGGTTCTGTGATGTGTTATGGTCTATACAAGACCTTACTTAGATTTTGCTGTTAGTGTGTTGAGTAGATATATGTCTAATCCCTCTTATAAACACTGGTCAGCTATGAAGTTTTTGTTAAGATACTTATCTGGTACTTCTTCTCTTGCTTTCTAGTATGGTGTTCACTGTGATTCTAATGATCTTGTGGGCTATGTTGATTCAGATTATGCAAGCAATAAGGATACTAGAAAGTCTACTACAACTTATGTGTATACTTGGTGTGGAAATTGTATTTCCTGGAAATCACAGCAACAATCTATTGTTGCCCTCTCCTCAACTGAAGTTGAGTATATAGTTGTTACTGAAGCAACCAAAGAAGCCATGTGGCTAAAAGGAATTTTAACTGAAGTTCTTAATCAATCTTATACTGTTTCTATCTATACTGACAGTCAAAGTGCCTTGTTCTTGTGTAAAGATCATGTCTATCATGAAAGAACTAAACATATTGATGTTAGGTATCATTACATCCGACAGAAGATTGATAAGAAAGACTTAATGGTTGAGAAGATAAGAGGAGAGGAAAACCCTGCTGATTTTGGTACAAAGATTGTGACTAATGAGAAATTTGTTTTCTGCAGAGACTTGCTTCATCTGTCTGAAATTACTTAGCAGATAAAGGTTGAATCAATGATGAAGATATGAAATCTAAATCCACTAGGCTGAATGAGCCAGAACTACAAGAGTTAGAGGGGTGAATTGTTAAGGAGTTCTAGCCGTCAAGGAGTTTCGATCTTGTGATCTTGTGGAGGAACCGGTTCTGAGTATTGTTATAAGAGTGAACCGGAGTTGCTCTTTTATAGCTGGTTCATTAATTCAAACGACATCGTTTGGAGATGAACTCATATGGTATATATTGTTAAGTTTCTCCTAACCCTAGCCGAGTCAGAGTATTGAGCTTCTCTCTCTTCGTCTTCCTCGTCTCTTCTTCGCCGCTCTCTTTGATCTAGCCCTAGTTTATGATCTGAGAGTGAAGAGTACCATCTCCTTCCGAGATCTATGCTTGCTTGAGAGTTTTTCACCTACAGATAGTGAGATCGAGCGCTGGTTCCTCCTACGGTTCTTTGCTTGATAGCATATTGTATCGACAGACAGATTTGTATATGTTCTTGTCATTGTTTGATGTTCTTTCTACTCTCTCTATTCTTTTTTCTTGGTTTATGCTCTTAGTATTCTGTATATGTAACTCTTGTCTGGATTTGGCTTATTCTCTAGTGGATTGGATCATATCTGAGATCCCGGAGACGTAGGACTTGTTCCGAACCTCGTAAACAAATGTTCTTGTTGTTTGATGCTTTGTGTTTGGCTAAACAGTCGCTCTAGACTGATTTCTCGTCTTATGCTTAAAAGATTTGTTCAAACAGTTTTATCACACAACAACTCATATGTAGTGGTTGTCATTGCTCTATATTCGGCTTCAACAAATGACCATGAGAATAACTTGGTTCTTTTTTGTTCCATGAGATCGAAGAATTACCAAGTAGTATGGAAAACCCCGGTGGTTGAGTGTCGTGTAGTAGGACATGCAACATAATTAGAGTCACAAAAACCCTAATGCACAAATCGTTGGAGCAAGATAAGAGAATGTCTTGGCCCGGTGTATATATTAGATACCAAAGCACACGTAGTGCAATGTTTCAGTGGGTCATTAGGAGACTAGTCATGAACTGAGAGAGAATGTGTATAGTGTAAGCGAGTTAAGGACGAGTGATAGATACGTAAATTTGTTTGCCTATGAACCGACAATATTTGTATGGATCATGTAAAGAGCAAACGTGCCCGACTAGAGGCCATGATTTTGTGAGATAGGAAATGTCGCATGTTTGCAACCCATAAGTCCAACTTAACAAGAAACCTGAGTGTATATCATTGTTAGTTGAGCCATAGACCTGACGGGGTATGTACAATCTCTATTTCAAGAAAAAACTATTGAGAACCAATATCTTTGTGTGAAAACACTTATGCATGTTGTTTTTGAATCTAAAAATATTTGTAGGTTGTTAGTAATAACCACATCATCAATGTACACAAAGATTTGAAGAGATACCTAATCGGGGTGTAAAAGAAAAATGAGTAATCAACCAAAAATCGTTGAAATTCATAGTGGAGGAGTGTAAGGGTCTATTTATGAAATCAGTTGTGTGGAGCTAGCTTGACGGAAACCGTAGAGGGATTTTCGAAGGCGATACACATTAGTTGAAGAGCGGAAAACTGGAGGGGGAACCACATAGACCTATTCATGTAAAACTCCATGTAAGAACGTGCTGTGGACATTCATTTGACGAGCCTAGTTGTGGTAGATGCAACGGCAATAAATAGTTTTAGAGTACCAAGTTTGGCCACTACAATGAAGGTTTATGTACAATCAATACCTTCATATTCGTGATTGCCAAGGATCACAAGACGAACTTTGTAGCGCTCTATCTTACCATCCAATTTATAATTGATTTGAAGCACCCACTTGGAGCCGATGCTTATCAATAGGACAGAAGGTCAATATAATCAATGTGATTCTAGTGGATATCTTGTAGCTCGACCATCATTGATTTTCACCAATAGGCGCTCAATAAGTTGTGAAGGAGCCGGTGGGGACATAGGGGGATGACGGTGGGTATCCTATTAATAAGGTAAAAAGGTGTAGGAATACACTATTTCCAAAACTAAATAGGTAGATTACCTTGAAGTATTAGAGCACGAACAACGTTTAACATATGGTGGTGTTTGCACTCAACCCTCCCATTTTATTGGAGAATGTGTACAAGAGGTTTTGCAATGTTATACCACAAGAATTCAGAAAAGGTTTAAGAGATAAAAAATATCTACCATTGTCAATTCTAAAAGTTTGAAGTAGAACATTATATTGAGTAGAAACCATGACTCAAAAACTTTGAATGATAAACTTTACTTTCATGTTTGATTAGACAAACTCATGTGCAACGAGAATAATCATTCAAAATAGTTAAAATAAGAACCCGAAGTTAAGAAACAAGATAAGGACCCAAATATCACAATGTGTTAAATCAAATAAAGACGAGACACTAATAGAAGATGAACAAGAGGTTGTTTAGCCCGAAAATAAATACCAAACGGGCTAATAAAATTTTTATTGTTAGGAGATAGAAGAGCAAGGGTTGAAGGGTGTCTCAAGCGTTAGTGAAGGAGAGTATGTATGACAAAGGTTGCCGGACATAAGTGAGCTAGTGTAGGAAGTGTCATGCAATGTAGCTAGTATACCCCGTCTTTGGCTTCATCCACTCTAATCATCATTATCGAAGTGCGGTCTAATACTACACATATAAGACATATATAGTTGATTATTTATCATAACAAAAATTCAAATCAATGATCAATTGGTTGAGATATAGCATGTGACGGTCTCTAAGCCCAGAACAAATAGGACGGAACGTAGATGTATAGAAGGGTTTAGTCAAATGGTGCCAACTTTGATGGTTTTGACAATAACATCTCCATACAACTTAATACAACGTTCATGTAAAATAGTGATGGAGGAAAACTGATCACAAGAGCCTGTCGTATGGCACGGAGCACCATAATCGAGGATTCAAGGAATATATATGATACTTGTAACCGTGCCAAGAATTGAGTGAGATGGTATGAGTTCAAACTTTGAGAATAAATTACCATTGATCGTCGACAATAGAAGAGTCGTGTTGTGATGGTCCTTAAAAGTGAGCGGAATGATACTCAATATATGCTTGTTTGGATTAGGGAGTGTCTATAAAGGCCGATCGAGCAGGTTGCTGACAAGTTGATGAAAAATAGCCAAATTTATTAATCCAAGTTAAAGAATTATTTTGCTTGACTGAGGTCCTGTTTGATATCAGATTGGGATTTTTGGGATTTTTTTTTTTTTAAGATTCTTGTGGATGGAGATTGTGGAGATTATTGAGAATTCTTGTAGATGGAGATTTTTAGGGATTGATAAATTTTGTTGCTTTTGGGTGTGTGGTATAGGTTTATTGAGATAGATTGTTAGGGTATGAAAGGTATGGAAAGTAAACAATCCCCTACAATCCCAAGAATCTTCATTTTTTCAAGATTGTTTTTTGGGGATTTTGTTGCAAAAAGAATCTAAATGAAGAATACAATCTTGCACCTGTATCTGATACCAAATAGCTCAAAAATTATATCTCCAACAATCCCGTAGAAAAAAATCTAAATGAATCCCCAAAAATACAATACCAAATAAGCCCTGAGAAATTAAGCTTGATACTAGTTGACTTATGATTTTTTAACGGAAAGCAAATAGGTTAACCTACCTTCTAAAGGTAGTCCAACCTAAAACATCATTGTATAAATAGTGGCGCAACCATAACCTTTTGTCAAGGGGGGCTAAAATTTTAATTTATTCTTGTGTATTTTATTTTAGGTGGCTAAGCATGAAAGGGCTTGTCTTGAAAACCAACATGTGTTTCTTCCGTTCACTTTTGATACGTTTGGTTTTCTTGCACCTGATCCCGTCGAGATTCTCAAGAGGGTGCACCGGGTCTCGCATGGTAATTTCGTGTCTCCTAGGTCTTCAAATGTAGTGTTTAGGAGGATCGGATTTGCTATTCAGAAAGGTTGGCGGCACAGCTTGTTGCCCGCCTAACTTCTAACTCGATGTAAAATTTCTTTATTTAAATTTTTCGTGTTGTAAATTTATTTGTGTTTTATTTTATAAAAATATAAACTAAAGTTTTTTGTCGTAAAATAGTTTATTTTGATCGTCATTTAACCAAATTCATCCTATATACTTTTTTTAAAAAAATATTTTTATTTTGTCTAATAAAAATTAGTTTTGTATATTATTAAATATATATATATTAAATTAAAATAAATTCTAAAATAATTTTTAATAAAATTTATAAGGTACAATACTAATTGAGTCAATTATATATAAAGATTATAACAATAAATTTAGAGCAATCATAATATATATACTGAATTATTGTTAGATTAATAAAAAAAATTAATTATAAAAACTAATTAGTCACCCATAAGTGTTCATTCTAAAATAATTTTTAATTTATTGTTATTGAATACAAAACTAGATTGAGTCAATTATAAAAAATTAAACAATAAATTCAAACTAGTCATAATGTATATATACTGATTTATTGATCTAACTTATTGATAGATCAATGAGATTTTTAATAATAAAATTTAATTAGTCACACGGTAAGTTGTCGTTCTAAAATTATGTTTTAATCAAAATTTATTAAATATAAAATTAGAGCTATTTATAAACATTAGTCATAAGTATATGTACTGAATTATTAATTATATTAATAAAACATTTAATAATAAAACGTAACTAAAATTATAAATATTTTACAGCAGCAAAATTAAAAAAAATAAAATAAAGTTGCTACGACCATCATTAAGAGAGAGAAAATTACACTAAAAGAGGAGAGAAGAGGTTGGTAATAGTGGGACTCAAAACCCAAACCTTCAAGTAACAACTCTACACAGACGACCACCACAACTAATGTAACCTTGTGTTTTACTGTTCACTAGTAAAAATATATACGTATCTCAACAGGGGCCATGGCCCCCTCCGTATCCCCTCTAGCTACGCCTATGCAGATAAGAACACAAAGTTTGGGATCGTCGTAAAATTTGGCGTTGAGTCTCGATATTCTTAAATAGGTCAATAGGTCAATCGGTCAACTACACAATTGATTTATATGAAGGCATGCTTGCTAAGGACTCCGTCAAAGAAATGAAGATCCAATATAGAATTGAATATAATAATCTCGGCCTCCCACATACAACTCCAAAAACCTTAGAGTGTTTTAATGACACACAAATTGCACTGTCGATTTCAACCGTTTTGATTTGCAATCTAATAGTTTCTTGCAAGTCAATTTTAAGAGAAAAGGGCTTCCATTTTTTGTACCAAATTAATATTATTATATTTTTCCCAAGGCTTATAACCTTTCAATTGTTGTTCCGGATAACAAATTCGATGGAGGTATCCTATAATAAAATTTAAAGCCATTGAAACTAAATTTGTGGAATTCACGCTCTGATTTTTCCATTTAATATTTTTTTCTCTTTTTTTTGATAAGTAACTTTTGAAAATGTGAAAAATTTTGTTTGATATAGGATCCGTTCGGTTAGTAGGAGTTATAGGGTATTAAGTACCAATACTAAGTTGGCCTAGTGGGATGTGGTGTTAGGCTCCTTAAGTGTTTAGCTTGGAGATTCGAGTTCGAATCCTCCTGACGGCATGTATGAAAAAGTTGATATTGGGAGGGTATCCCCCATCAATGGGCCACGACTTTCTACCCGATCCGGACGTAGAGCGGCTAAGCCGATCGAAGGTGGTTTACAAATTTACCATTTACCAAAAAATGGGTATTAAATTTATTTAAAAAGTTTAAACTAGTTAGTATTGTCTTATTAGTTTATGGGGTGATTTATGAGTTTTCTTCGACCAGCCGAACAAGTCCATAATGGATTAGTTTTTTAGAGAAGAATTTTTTGTGTGATTTTAAAAAGTTTTGAATCACTTTTATTAGATTTTTGGATAGAATATCAAGTATTTTTTTTTAAAAAATAATTCTATCCCCTTTCACGTCTTTAATTATTTGTACATTTTTTTTTTGTAAATACATAATAAATATCCACCAACAATCTAATTTTACCAAAGATCAATTAATATTTTTAAATATTTGTATTTTATAACACCCTCTTAAAACTCATCTTTCTTCTTCTTCTTTTTTTAATATAAACAAAGAGAAAAGGATTCGAGGTATCAACATTTTTTGGTGATTCGAGAAGTCGATAAGACGTATACATAACAAACATCAAAACGCACACCAATATCCAAACAAGTAAACCAACTAAGAACATAAAAGAAGCAAAGACGACAAGGGACATCCAAAGGCAACATTCATCCCCCGACTAATCTTTACTCCTCCCTTCACGAATAGCTAATTATCATTTTAATTTTTGATTTATATCCAAAATAAACAAACCAAACTAAATTCAGCACGTGTTTGTTATGCACTAATAATTTCGACACCGTGTATTTAGTGACCTTATAAGAAAATTGTAAGAAAATTGTATATTGTACCACAAAATATACCATTCGGATGCTTATCCGTTCAAGATAAATTTTGTTAAATATTTGAAATGCCCAAATCAGATACAAATCGAACATTTGTATTACTTTGGGACGATATGACCATAATTCTTACACCTAAAGGGGATGGTGATTCATCGATAAATACCAACCAAGGGTGATTATTTGTAAATTAGCCTATAAAAGGGATGGCAATGCAATGAAGTTTACAGATTTAGGTCTTTTTAGGAGGTAAAACCATGGCGCTTTGCTGCCGGCGTCAACGGCTTATATGCCCGTCGTATGTAAGAAATGAGAATTCACCTTCCTTAATGGTTGACTCTGAAAATTCTGCAACCCCTCGTCAAATTCCAATCTGCCCCTGCCCTCACGCCATACACCCAGATTCACAACATACATTCCTCTCTATTTCCCTTCAGTTTCAAGCCAAATCAAATCTTTAACCTACTACAAAGCTATTGATCCACGGATCTACCCATCAATCACCCTGTACTCTCCATACAGTTTCTTCTTTCCGTGGCCTAGAATTTTGTGACCTTTGCGTTTAGCTTCAGCTGGGTTGTAAGGTTCCGCTTTTATATTTCTCCTACAATTTCTTGTTTTTCTTTTTAGGGCTGATTTGATTCGAAATTCTGACGGAAACTCACGGGTTTCATATCTTATGGGGAGATTGGGATTAGGGATGTTGATTGGGATTTGATTCTTACTGTTTGATGCATTCGAATTGAAATTGGAAAAGATTTTCTTTTGGGCTGCTTCTGACTGAAATGGGTAAAAGAGTGGTTTTCGCAACAATTCTTTTGTTTCTAATTGTTGCTGATGTTGCCAGCGCCACCCCCTTCTTGTGGAATTTCAGAAAATTGATATCCTCGCCGCCTAAAGAGAAACCTGATGAAACAGTATAGCCCTTCAGTGTTAATATTTTATTTGATTAGAGGTTTGGGGGTAATGAAATCGTATTAATACTTCAGTTCAATTTCAGGTTTCTCCTAATCCAAGCCCGTCCCCATTTTCCCCTGATGAGAGTTCTAAGGGTAAGGTGGGGAAGAAAACCCCTGCACAGGGGCCTGCAAAAAATATTGAAGGGGAGAAGAAGAAAGATGAACAGAAGGCGAATAGCCCATCCTCAGGGAGCAGTGAGACTTGTGATTTGACAAATATGTATAATTGCAAGGATAGTTTGTCAATGGTTGCCTGCGTCCAAGCTGTTGATGAGGGTAATCTACTTCTGTTAACCTGACACCCTTTTACTATATAATCTGTTGAAATTAGAACTTGATATTTAGTATTATGTTGGTAAATGGTGAAGTTGATATTTGGTACTATGTTGATACATTAATCGCTGGACTGAATGCTCTAGTATAACTTCTGAATTTCGTTTGTTTATTTGTTATGTTTGGATAAGGTGACTTAATGCTGCTTTGTTTTTTTTGGGAGGTAGTGTGTAGATTGTGAATCAGTTGTTAGTAGATGTTTAGGGTTTGTTCCGGCCAATGGGTGAGTTGGTTAGGATAATAAGTATAGATAACCCTCAGTATGTACTGAATGATTTCATTTCAATAAAGAAAAAGATCAATATTTTCTATTTGAAGACTGACAGCATTGGATTAATTTTGAAAAATACATGTGTACTTGGTTTTCCGTATTGTGTGCAAGTTGGTTTTATGATGTATAAAAAGTTTAAAGTTTGGTGAATTATAAAAACATATGGTACAACGTGAACATGCTCCAAGCATAATGCTAAGGTAGCTGTTAAGCATCAGATATATATTCCTTCCAAGTTGTGAAGGACCTAATTTACTTTTGATTTGGCTACTGCTTTATACACTAGGTACCAAAATTACATGTAAAACAAAAAATGTTTACTCTACTTCCTATATAGTACTTTTTCCATATATACGTTCTTGTTAATTACCCGAGGTGCAGGTAGTGTTTCAACGAAGATTTGTTGGAATGATGGTTGAAGTTAAACAAAAAAAAAGAAAAGAAAAAGATTTGTGTCAGATTTGCTAAGAATGATGTGGAACATTGAGGATGTTATGAAGAAGTAACTTTTATAGTAACTAGACGAGTTTGCTACGTGATTGGCCTCCTATACCATCATCTAGTAATACGAGGTTATATCATGTATGTGCTGTTGGATGCATGGTTGCAAGGATATGTTCATTTGTAGGAAAACATCAGTAAAAGCAAAAACTAGAAAAATGGCGGCTTGCAATAATGTACTTCTACCTAGTTAGCTTCTGAATATTATATTCTTTTTTTGAAAGTGTATACAATGCTTGATAGTTCATATAGGCCTGGAATCATTTCTAGTGATGAAAGGCGTTATATGGACTACTTGATCGTTTTATCTTTTTTTCACCTTGTTTAGCTGGAAAGCGATGGTTTAATCCAGCTGAAATCTACAAATTTAGCCCAGGAATTACAGAAGAGAAACCATCTTATACTCTATGAGGCACGAGATCCCCGCAATTCTTATAAGTTCCAGAGTCTTACTGTATGATTAATTGATTATGTAGGTATATAACGGGGCTTCTGGGTGAATCATATTGTATCACTTTTCAGAAAGGATTCCCTTTTGAACCATTCAACTAACAGAGATATGCCCTCTTTCTATGTTTTGAGATTTGTCATACTTCACATTATTCAGATTTGTCACTGAAAGCAAACCCTTAACTTGATTATTCCAACAAACAGAAGCAGAACAAAACTTGTATCGTGATGATATTTGTAATGGCTTGGTCACTATTCTTTTTGGTCATTCTCAGGAATAATCTGATTATCATGTGATGTTAACAGTTTATTGAGAACTGAGAAGGCTATTTTCAATTTCTTTTGTTATGGAGCAGTCAACAAAGTTCTGGTAGTTGTTATCCAAAATGAGGGGGATAGCAATCTCAAAGTGAATATCGGAACTGCGTCTGTGAAGAAGCTGAAGGAGGGTATAGAAGTACCTGAACACCATTCACGAAAGGTCAGTTTTTAAAGTCCATTGCTCTAATTTTTAACTTATGCCATTGGTTTCTTACTACTAATTTCTAATTGGTGCTAGTGAAATGGTGGTCAGATGTCAGCATGACATGATAACACTCCCTCCATTTCATACGATTATTAGTTGATTTTACATAGTGCGCTTAGTTGAAGCAAGTGTTAATTATTGAACAATTAGTCTAGAAAGACTAAATTTTACAAAGTTGATCAATATTAACTTGATTGATAAAAGAGCAATAAATGAAGATTAAAGTACAAAGTATAGCCATTAGAAATGCATTTGTATCTTAAAATAACAAATAATTTGAGGCAAGAAGTTTTTCACATAGATATTCACGTGTCTTCCGCCTGTTTGTTTTGCAGATCAATATTACCCTTGATGATGTCGGCACCCCAATTCTTCTTGATGCTGGAAATGTTAACTGCACTTTACAAGCAGGCGTTCATTTGGACAAAGGAGACCTTTCCCAGTGGATTCCTTCTTACTCTGAGTTGATGACCCCCGTGTATGCTGCTTATTTCCTGATACTAGTTACCATAATCGCCCTTGGGGTGTTTGCGTGTTGCAAGTTGAGGAATAGAAGACGAGATGAAATCCCGTATCAGGAGCTTGAAATGGGCGGGACAGGAGAGACAACATCTGTTGATGTGGAGACTGCAGATGGCTGGGATGACGGATGGGATGATGATTGGGGTGATGACAAGGCGGTAAAACCATCCCATCCTGGAAGTGTATCTTCAAATGGCCTTACTGCTAGGTCTCCTAACAGGGATGGGTGGGAAGACTGGGATGACTAGAGTGGGAAGACATGTCAAGTAGAATTCTTTGCAAGAAGAAGGTAAATGACCGAAAGGTAAAGAAAAAGTTACAGGCTATACTGATGTCTTCTTTAGGCACACTTACTCTTCCTTCCAATTGTTTTTGGAGCACTTAAGCTTTGTGGGCATTAAACATAGCAAATGAAGTGTGTGAGTAGGTTGGTTACTTGGGTCTGTTCTTACCAGTAGCTTAGGAAGGCCCGATATAAATCGCATTTTGGTGTTGGATCATACGAATTGTTTGATATGTTGGGAAACCTGATTTTGTTTTTACAGGTTTGATGTACACGAATGAGAATACATATCATCTGTGTCTCTTTTGCCTCAGGCTTCCATTCGAAAAGAATGATGGCCCTGAAAAAGTTGTGTTTGGTGGTACGTAATTCATGAACATAGGTGATGCTGCTTTTTGTTTGTTGGGAGAATCTTATGAGTGCGTGAATGATAGGAGCATAAGAATCTGTCGAGCCCTAAAGGATGAGTTTATGGGTCAAAATCTTCATCATTCAATTATAGGTTTAGACCCTAAAACTTGTTTTTGCCATGGTCATATGTAGAGTCAAACTTACTCAAGTTTACTAAAACAAATTATCATTATCACCAATACTAAAATTTCTTTTTAAAATGCCCCTGCCTTTTTAAAAAATAAAATAAAATATTTGGTCACACTCTGTCACCAAAACAAAATTATTATTATCACCAATACAGCAATGTCATTGTTACTAATATCAAAATTATTGTTGTTACACAACATTAATTAAAATTTTGTGATAAACTTTTATTTGATGATGGCGTTGTAACACCGTAATAAAGTTTGATAATGTTGGCGATAACATAAATTAAAGTTTGATAACACAATAACGACTAAGTTTTTTCTTGTGAAGACCAAAACCTTTGTTATCGTTGACGAAATTGTTAATCAAACTCGGTGATAAAATTCGATTAAACATTTCTTGAAATTATCAATTGATTTCTTTTTTTTATTTATAAAACTTAATTATTTAGTAGTAAAAGATTTTAATAAATTGAAATTTAACTTATAGTTCGAATAACGATTAGATTAAATAAATAAATAACTTTATCCGAATATAATCTCTCCTTTTCTTATATTACACTAGCCCATCAGACAGTACTATGCACGAGATTAACTCTATCTCGACATGTAGACACAAATTGTTTTAAATTTTCAATCAATAGTTATGAGTCATTATTCTAACAATACAATATAAAATAAAAAGGAAATAAATTTTAATTACATCTCTAGATATGTATATTAAAAGTTAATATATATAACAAGTATCATTACTTCTTCCAGCATAATCTTTACAATAGAAATGTAAAAAGGAATATAATAGTTAGCATAATATTTACAATAGAAATGTAACAAGGGATATAACAGTAAACATAATAACTATATATAATTGTCATTTTATTTGTTTTATGGTTTTTAATTCGCATACGAGTATCCAAAGTATCATTCACGCGATATTGAGTTTAACAGTTACGCAAAGTAATCGAAATGCGGTTACGTAACTTATGTTGGATAACAAACATTCAGGTGCGGTCCGAACTCACGAGGTGTATTTCAAGGGTGTTGGGTTGGGTCAAACCACTACTATATTTTAGCGTTGTGTGTGTCAAAGTTCGATACAGACGGACCGGGTAGAGCGGGGGTCGTGTGCATCCAAGCGCACACGCGCGTTAAACCCAAGCCCAACACATAAACCCGATGAGGTTCCATCCTAAAACTAATTGACAATAGGAAAAGTAGTCACCGACCTTATATACGAGGCTGGGTAGTCTCAATCTTTCGATGTGGGATAGATTATCTTCAACGGTGTGAGAGCCTAACACTTTGTTTTTGTAGGGTTTATGGAAGAGTCAAGATGAATTTACAATTAGCAAACACGCTACTTTCTATTACGTTTATTGGAGGGGTTGGTTCGCACTTGGCATGCGCAACGTAAGGGACTTGGATTTTGAGTGCAGTTTGATTTAACTCGCAAGTGAGGTATACCTCTCCATCGAACTACGGTTTCTATGTGACGTAATTGGTGATTTTACATCCGCATAATTAACATCCCAATATGACTTTTGCCACCTTATATATACATAGTATTAAATTATATGTTAAATATTGTATAAGACCCGAGTTCTTTGGAATAATGTCCTCTTCTCGCACGAACACGCTTAATTATATAGTTATTTATTCTTACTCTATTATTAGATTTTTTTTTTAATATTCTTAATATGGGTAACAACCTGTCCTCATAAGTTAATCACAAATTTGTATTCAAATAATGCGGGATGACAATTTTTACAGGAGGTTGCAATCTCCACCACTTAAACTCTTAACGCCCACGTCCGGCCAATGACCGTCCATCGAGCTGAGAGTTAGCTCTGATACCAAAATTATTTGTCCTTACTCTACCACTAAAAAAGAAGAGTTATTGTTGACATGAGTAACAATCCATCCTTATAAGGTATGGGTAAGGTGTACACAATTTTATTTATTTATAAAACCCTCTAATTCCACATGGAGGCAGAATCAAATTAGGTGATTTAAAAAAAATTAAAAACCAAATTCATTTTTAAACTCCAAGTCCGAAATTGATTAAATACAAATTTGATTTTGAACCCAAATGCGTAATTAATAAATATAATTTCGTTTTCGCACTCCAAGTGCCAAATTAATTGAAAACTAATTTTGCACTTCGGTTGCGGAATTAGAGATGATTATTACAAAACGTCAATATTTTTAATTATTTTATATAATTATATTTACATAAACAGTTGCACAGTAATTTAAACAATAATCTATTAGTTTAACATATTTTTCCTCTATAACAAACTGAAATATAATAATGTTGACAACGTAAGTCTAGCGAATTAACGAAATTCTTGTTTTACATGTATACTATTTTACAAATTCAGCTATTAATTTTACAATATTTTGATAACAAAAGTTAAATAAAATTAACAATAAAGTGGATATTTATGCAACAAAATTTTTATTTGTGATATTACTAAAAGTTTATAACATTATATTATCAATTTTATCATAACTTTATCTATAATAAATTTACTGAATCTAGAGAAGTGAATATGCCCACGTGTCGTTCTTACGTTAAACTACTCGGATTTTACCACATGGCGTCACCATATTAAGCCACGTAAGATATTTTCACATGTCATTCTATAAATAAACCGTATATTTGGATAATTTTAATTCTCGCATATTATTTCCAAATTTAACTTGCATACTCCTTAATTACAACCTTTAATAATCTTATATTAAGTCAAATGCTTTTTTGTATTATTATAGCTAAATTTTAGATATTAATTATATTTTATAATATACTTATGTTATAATTTTTTATTTTAAATTTTGATGAGAAACTTAGAAATTTTTACATTTTTAGTTCTAATGGTTATTCTTTTATTCAAAACTATATATATATATATATATATATATATATATATATATATATATATATATATATATATATATATATATATATATATATATATATATATATATATATATATATATATATATATATATATACACACACACGCATGATAAACTATGCTATTTTGATGGAATTTTGATTAATGTTAAAATCTTTTATTTATACATCTTGTTATTATTTAGTTATAATTTTTTAGTTTTTGTATTTATTTTGTATTTTTATTTATGATGATAAAAAAATAATATCAGTTTAATTTTTACAATTTCTGTGAAAATCACGGGTATTAAACTAGTTATATATGACAACATTTAATAAGAATATGTTTTAGGTAAAAGTTTTGGTTAGCAATTAGCATATAGATGAAGATGGACATCCCTACTAAAAAGGAGATATTCTTCGATTTGGAAAATAAAAAAGTTATCATGGATCATAATCATAAATTCACAAGATTTTGATGCAAGTGGAGAATATGTATATGGAACTATGTCAACAGTTTCATTATTGTTTCTGTCAATTTTTTAAAACTTTTTGATAATATAAAAAGGTTTCATTATGTTGGCCTGGCCATGTTAGAAATCACAAGCTTGAATATACCAAAGTATTTATTAAATAATTGTTTGAAGCTTCACGTCTAAGCATGATTTAATGCATTGAAAATCTCAAGAAACATAATTATGACCCACTTCCCACCCATTAATCATTCACGTTTTCAAATAGTTTATCAATCAAATATTCAAATCTAAGCATCAATTACTCTAACTAATTCAACTTCAACGGAAAGCCAACGAGCAATCGACCATCGTCTCAAATAGTTTGTCATTCACTTAGGTTCTGTGTTGAGTAGATTTTTGGTATTCAAAAGAAAATAAAATATTAAAACTTGAATTTCACATACTGGATTTCGATGGATCATGTGATTTTCATCGGATATGTGATTCATAATGGTGAGGTTGTCAAGGTTCACAAAAAACATAACTTTAATTTGGTGATAAATACGGAAGTCTATGCTTTTAAAATAGGCATACAAGAAGCTATTACAATACAAATTCAAAAACTTAAATTGAAGAAATTTGTGTGTCCCTATGTATTTTGAATTGTCCGTGTGATTTTCATCGGATATGTGAAATGATGTAGCGCATAATACGTATGGACTAATGACTGAAGTTCGCGTATTCAACGCATATTATCTTCACGTAAGGCATACGAAATTGTTCAAAAAAAAAGATAACCGAAAGGAGATGACTATCAATAATTTTGATGTATTTACTCTCTTTCAGTTTTGATTCAATCAACCAAACATGATTTTTACCGCAAGCAAACTCAATCGTTGTACATTCCTTTTCGGTTTCTTCCTAAGCTCAAACAAGATCTTGATGCTCTCCAGGACAACTTAAGAGCTCCAAGATGTTAATAACCTCAGCCATATCCGGCCTATTCGATGGAACCTGAGACGCGCAAACCAGACCAAGCTTGATCACCGGGATGACCTCATCACCGCGAAACTCGTCCTCCAAAAGACGCTTATCGACACAGTCATCTGCATTCCCTTCTTCCAACGCCTCTCTAACCATATCACACAACACAACCACGTCATCTTCCATGTATTCAACTGGCTTCCTCCCTGTCACAATCTCGAGGACTAAAATACCAAACCCGTAAACATCACATTTCTCGGTTATCTTCACTGTTTGACAAGCAAACTCCGGAGCCATGTAACCGAGTGCGCTCTGGATCTTACTGCTTAAGATGTAACGGTCTAATAATGGAAGTAGCCTGGCTAACCCGAAATCTCCAACCTTGGCTTCATTGCTACTGCTGTCAAGCAAGATGTTTGTTGATTTGAGATTGTAGTGTATGATGTTGAGTTGGTGTAGGTGAGCTAACCCCTTTGCTATTCCTGTGATTATGTTGAATCTTTGCTGCCAAGAAAGGGAAGGATTAGTTGGATCGTCGTGAAGACGGTTGAACAAGTTTCCACCGGATGAATACTCGTACATCAGGAGCTGCAAGGCAGGAGTCCAGTAATAGCCTTCTAGGCTAACAAGATTATGATGCTTGGCCTTTCCTAGATTCTTCACCTCTCTTTCGAAATCATCTTGGGATTTTATCAAGCTTGAAATGCTTAGCTTTTTTATAGCAATTGATCTCCCATTTCCTAGGACAGTATGGTAGACAGTACCGAAACCTCCTCGTCCAATCTCCCGGTCCTTGCTAAGGAGCGCGTGGGCCCCTTCTCCAAACTCGGCTTCACTAGAGAACATGACTAACTTGCCATACTCGGAGTCACTAACCGGTGACTGGCTGAAATCGTCCCTCATGGAAAAGGCAATTGGGGCAGGTAAGCGTGACGAGGAGCTTCTAAAACGAAGATTGAGGATTGTTATAGCCACTACACCGAGGAGAATAAAAACTGCAGCTCCTATGGCAACAAGAGATGAGATGCTTAACATGAGCTTCTTTTTTCGTAAATTCAGAGGGAGAGACCCGTCGTCAGCTGTATCTGAAGACGAGTTTGGGTTCAGAACGATTGGTTTGGGATGGACAGCAGGGCAAGTTTGGTTAACAATGGACCCGCATAGCAAAGGGTTGCCCCAAACAGAAGATAGAGGAATGTTGTTGAAGAAAACACTGTCTGGTAGTTCCCCTTCAAGGCGGTTGTAGGAGACGTTGAATGTTTGGAGCTCTGAGAGATCTGTAAGCTCTTTTGGTAAGCTTCCGGTGAGATGATTCTGAGATAAATCAGCTACTTGTAGCTCTTTTAGGTTTGAAATGCTTGCTGGTATTTGGCCTGTAAGTTCGTTCTGTCTTAGGATCCTGCACATTTCAATTCATAGTCATACTTTCTGGTATTTGGCCTCTATGTTCTCATTCTAATATTATAACTAAATTTAGAAAAGGCATAATTATACTAAAATAAAAGTAACCTTAGATACTAACTGAAACAAAAAACATTTGAACTTACAATGTGGTCAAGGATGAGCAGTTGCCAATCTGGTTAGGGATATATCCAGTTAAAAGATTGTTGTGTAGCTTCAGCTCTATAATGGAAACTGCTCCGCCGATTTCATCAGGAATGCTACCATTTATCCTGTTGTTACTCAAGTCCACAAGCTGAATGAGATTCAACATTCCAACAGTTGGCGGTATAGCGCCAAACAACAAATTGCTAGAGAGGTTCAAGACCAGCAAATTGTGAAAAGCGACGATCTCAGAAGGAACCACACCTGAAAGTGCATTGGACGACAAATCAAGAACCTCGAGAAACTGGTAAGAATTGGGCATTGATTCAGGTGAAGGGTATTGGAACTGGATACTTCCACTGAATTGGTTACCAGATAGTGAGATACTATGCAAACCCATCCCGAAAACCCAGTTGGGTAGATCACCAGCTAACAAATTGTTGCTTACATCGATGGATGTAAGGCTGGAGCATGCCTTTAGAGATTCTGGCAAGTCCCCGATATAGCCATTGGAGGACAAGTTCAATGATCTTAGAGATGTAACAAGATTTCCTAATGAATCAGGAATTCTACCAGTGAATTTGTTTGCAGAAAGGTCTAGACTTTCAAGGTTTTGCAAATGACCAATCCAATTGGGAAGTTCACCATCCAGCAAGTTCCCATTCAAGCTTATAGAAGTGCAATTCTTAAGTTGCTTCATTGATTTTGGGAGACTTCCAGATAACGAATTCTCGCTAAAATCGATTAATTGCAACCCAGTGCAATCCCCAATGTCTCCTGGCAAAAACCCAGAAAACCCATTCCTAGCAAGATTAGCAGCACGCAAACTGTACATTCTACCAATTCCAGTAGGAATTTCTCCCTCAAATTGATTATTCGAAAGATCAAGCGACTGTAATCCGTTCAAAGACCACAATTTGGAGCTCAACTCACCAGATAGCTGATTAGAGGAGAAATCAATTGACTCAAGAGTCATACAGGAGCTCAAAGAATCAGGCAACTCACCAAATAAGAAATTATGAGCAAATGAAATAGACTTTAAGGACCCACATTGTTGAAAAAGCTCACCTGGAATGAAGCCCGATAGACTGTTTCCATTAAAATCAATCACTTGCAAGCCCCAAAGATTAGAAAATTCAGGGCTTATGGAGCCAGAGAAGTTATTGTTAGAAAGGGATAGTTTCTGAAGGAATTGAAGCCTTAACAATCCACGGCTAATTTCACCTGAAAGAGAGAATCCATCTAAGTTGAGTTCAGTAACCCGGTTTGAATTCGGGTCGCATTTTACGCCTTTCCATTTGCAAGGAGTGTCGTCGGAATCTGTCCAAGAAGAGAGTTTGGATTGTGGGTCTTTAAGACCAGCTTTGAAAACTATTAACCCTAAAACGTCGTCGTTGAAGGTGTCGACAGAAAGAGATGAAGAGGGTATAAGTATTAGCAAAATCAGAAGCCATGGAAGAGGTTTTGGAAGCATTTTTTGATGAATTTGTAAAACTACACCCACTAATCAGGGTTAAAGATCAGACATTTCCTTCACCATTAAAGAGATGAAGCATTAGACCTTTGCTTGATTGATGAGTTGATTATTGATGGGGATTGAAATGAAGAAAATTGAGAAAGTGGGGGGCAAATGGGTTTTAAAGAGCTTGGAGAATAACAACAAAAGAAGGAATTATGAAAGAAGGCTAAAGTTGAGAAGAATGAAGATGGTCAAGAGTAAAGCTAAGTTGTGTCGTCTGGTACGTTGGACTTATAAATCTACGACTGTAAGTGAAGAATGAAAATGCAGAAAAATCTGTATTTTTATAAGTTAAAACAAAAGCCCATCTCCCGTGTTCATAGGGAGAAGTGGGAAAGTTGAGTATCCATGAAGGCTGTGCCAGAAAAGAGTGAGAGAGAAGGCAAAGTGGTTTATTTTTAATTAATTTTTTTTAATTTAGGATAAACTTTATAAATTATCCTTACTGGTCATTTTTGCAAAACCATAAACTATTTTATATAATATATACTTATTAAGCTCTACTTTTTATGTCAATGTTAAGAGTGTATTCATATATCCAATTTGATGTAGGAATTGTTGTGGAAATTTTACACAAGACGTATCGTTAAAAAAAGTTAATTTTTTGGTGGGCATTCAACAAATGTTGATCACTATGTCACGTTGATAGAAATTAGAAAGTTATTTTACTTAAAACATTGAAAAATTTTTTTATCCAAAAGTATGCTCAAGGCTAGATTGTGTTCTAATTGTGATATTTCGCAATTTCAAAAAAAAAGTATAAAACAAAGTGCTTATGTATTTAACTTTATACTGATTATAATGAAGTAGTATGTATTAAATATTTAAATAAAAATTTGACATTTTAAAATTTGTAGCTAGTTAAGATAAATAGATGTGTGGTGTTGAGGTGAACACAAGAAGTGTTATTTTGAAAGTAAAGGTGATATAAATATATGATACACTATTAGATGGAGTGGAGTAGAGAAGAGGGAGAGTGAATTTGGTAGTCAAAGGGAATCCAAAGTGAAACGTGAGGGTTATTTGTCAAGTCAAAGGGTCTTCATAAATTTTATTTAGTTGAATTAAGTAATAAAATAATTTTTTTTAAAAAATAATATTTTACAATGCGGGTTCTATTTCCGTAATGTGATATCATCAAGGCTTAATTACGAAAAGATTAAAAAAAATTATAAGATACACTTATTCATTTGGGACGCGCGTCTAGTTAGGGTGAATTATGAGAATTATTGTGTATGAAAGTTATGAAAAATTATAAAATTTTCTTCAACCTCACAGAGATATATTATGAGTATTAATGGAAATTAAGGAGAAAATTAAAGAATTTATAATTTTAACCTAACTCACCGAATAAGGTCTTGGCAATTAGGGTGGGTGGGAGGGAGGGTTCATCGACAATTATCAACTATTTGAAACTCCGAGAATACTTGATTTTTTCTTGTTTTAGTATTTACACTGATTGAAAAACTAGAGTCTAAAACACCAATTATGACTTCAAAGTGTCACACTTTTCACAAATTATTGTAAAAGAAAATACCAACTTAAATTATAAGAAAGATAAATGTAATTATTATACTGAGAAATTAAGAAATTATTTAGTACGATTCTCATAAAATTGAAAATGGTATTGAAATAAAATCATATACATATCTAGTTTTTTTCATTATTAAAACTTGTAATAATGATAATAAAGTTTTCAAAAATGTATGATTTAAAGTTTTTAAAATAATATAACATGAATAAAAACCTTTAAGATATTTATAGGGTCTTTAACATTTTAAAAAGAATTGATCATTTTTCATTTATCTCATGATCTTTTCGTATAAATTAAAATTTATCTAAAAATTTTAACTTTTATAATTCCCTTCGTCCCATTTCATCTACAAAACAAACGGACCATAATTATAATACCATATGAAAATAAAATTTTTTTTACTACAAGTTAATTCCTAATTTCAACCCGATTTTTAATGTCCCAAATGTTTCATTTAAAAGTGAGCGGCGACGAGGCTTTATAAAGTTTTTTGTGCAGGGGAAGGAGTATGCGAAAGTGAATAATTGTGTTCACCACTCACATAGGGGATATAAAAATGTAAAAAGAAATATAAGATGCTCCCATCATCATTTTTTATAAAGTGTGAGGTCGTTTCTCATATGGAACAAGGGTAGGAGTGGAAGCTGATGTTGATGCTCACTACCACTTACCACTTACCACTTACCACTTACCACTTACCACCTTCCTCTTTTTTCTTTAATGTAAAAAAAAAAATCTTTTCTTGCTCTTTTTAAACCCTTTTAAAAGGTTATTATTATTTAAAATAATCAAAATAACACAAACTATTAATTATGAATCAATATATAATTTAACTTTTAAAATTTACAAATTTGCGTACAAAGTATCGTCTAATAAACTAATTTAAATATGGTTATCATATCAGTAAAATACGGTCTAAAAACTAATTGTATTGAAAACTAGATGATAATTTATTTATAATATATACATAAAAAAAATGGTTTGTAACTTACTTTAATAACTCATTGAAAATATAAAGTCTTTATAGTAATAAAAATAGTCCGACATTCCAGTCATCCTTTAAACATAAATCATGATTAAATGGACTTGCATGCGTACGTTACATATACAATATTACACGACTTTCACACTTAGTCGATGGTTTATAAAAAAGCCTTGGGTTACACTGTTAATAGACGCTGTTTGTAATCATGCATGATGCATCATGCATATATGCATGCACTAGTATCCTCAAGGACCTCAAACATACATGCCAGAGAATTTGAGTTTAGTCTACGCTAGAACTACTTATTTTATGGATTCAATCGGTTGAATTCAAACGTAACGTACAAAATGAAATTAGGTGCAAAGATCGAGTTTCTTTAATTAATCTCTTTGTTTAGTTTTGTATTTAACGATAAGATCATCAAACTACGCTTATATACATTAAAAAAAATGAAAAAATTGGTAGGTAATGACTTGAACTTATAAATTTGAAAATCTTAGTCATTTTTAAATTTTTTTAATGAGTATTTAAAAATAAATAAATAATTCAAAAGTTGAGGGTTAATCTTACATATATATATATATATATATATATATATATATATATATATATATAGTTAAGGTTTAGAGGTATATATATATAGTTAAGGTTTAGAGATTTTTTGGACTCTTTTATAATATTGAGGAAATTAGGGGTAAATTTGTCATTTTCTTAAAGTTGAGGGTTAATCTTACATATACTTTTTGAATTGATCATTCTAGCCTAAGAACCTTTAATTTCTAGAATTTCTATAAGGCAGAATTGTGATGTTAAGACATATTTTCGATTTGACCAGGCATCTAGGGTCACATACGTGTGAGACCTTGACATAGCGATAGTCAAAATTTAGATCGGTACGGGTAAGTGTCATGGACTTATTGACATAGATTTCTAGGTAGTGGTGTGTGCTATTTTAGTGGTACGTGATATGTGAATTATAATTGAACTTTTATTACGAGACTCAAGTGTAAGTATATATAATGGGTCGTGACATCACTGCCCAGATCTGACATGAGACCGGGAGGTTCTCTACGACTAGCCCATTCAGGTATATGGCGAGATGCATCGATCCACTCCTGTTGGCATATGGGGACGAGGGCGAGGGTGGGGAGACCCTCATGCCACACAATAAGTTGAATCTAGATTTAATCACATAATAAAGATACTAACGAGGTTTTGTGTGCAAGTATGTTGTACGTTGTGTTTATTTTTCCGCATTGATGTATGATTGTGCTATTATAGTACTTAGTTGATAGCTTAGGATTGTTAGCTAATGGTTTTACCGTTATTTTGTTAGATTTCTTGTAGGATCAAAAAGTTACAGGGGACCCGAAGCGGATAGTTTGCCGGGTCTACGTATTCATATATATATATAGATTGGGTGACCTTTCAGATATTGCATTCATATAAAATGGTTCTTTTGTTTGAGGATGTTAGTAGTTATCTCGTACAGTGTTGTCTCATGTTATTCATTAATGACATTATTATCTTAATATGTTTTATTTACATTTGTGTCTTGTTGATACATCTAGTAAGATTATTATCAAGTTAGAATCGGACCCGTAACGAAGTTCTAACCCGTGAGATCCGGATTTTTGAAATTTGGGATGTTACAATTAAAGTCTACTTTATCATTTTACATTTTAACCAAAAAATTACCGAATAATATCAAAGAATGATAATAAGATATCATATCATAATAATACATTTACAATAAATAAATATAATGTTACTAGATTGTAATATTTTTCTTTTTTTATGAAAAAGATAATGAAATTCAACTACACCCACCTAAATAAAATGGCATCCTTTATTACTAAACTTGTACAACCCCGGTGTATATTAGACACAGTTTAACATCAGCTCTATTTAACGAAAATGGTGACATGTATGAACCGGAAATATATTAACCCGAATAAACACGACCTCTATATACCCTATATGTATAAATTCAAAACCCAAATAAACTTGATTAATTGCAAATTTGTGACGAACCTGAGTAACCAATTATCATGTTAGTCTGTAAAAGCGTAAGAAGAAGAAAGATCCTAAGGTTCGATTAAATTGCGATTAGAGCATTGGAATGATGGTTTTGTTCAAAGAAACAATGTTGTTGGACTTTCCTTTCCTTCACCGTAGATTGATCGCGTCATTGAATGAATATAGAGGGCATTGTTAGTTGAGAGATTGAGCCATCTATTTCAACAAAGAAGAAGAGATGGATCCACAATTCCTGGTTGAAGAGGACAAGGAGGAGAGCTGGTTGAAGAGGACAAGGAGGAGAGATTTTCTCCATTTTTGGTTCAAGACAGGTTTTCAGTAATGAAATTTGAATCTTTATAAACTAAGATTATTAAATTCAACACTCTTGCTTTACATTACCCTCAAGATTGCAAAAAAAAACAAACGTCTAGTGCTTGCTTGCTGTGGACGTTGTTAAGAGCACATGAAACTACATATCCACTAGTGACACACTTGGGGTCACAAATATATTACCACTAAATTGTTACTCCATAATCTCATATATCTGCTCGGCCACCTTGGCTCGAGAACTCGACCTGGTTATCAAGCGGCATATACTGAGCCATGATTGCCCTTATCTCCGAGTCCATGTACCTTCGGATTCTGTACTTGTACACAGCGTATGCCCCAACTCCCGCGGCGCATATGCCTAGTAGTATCAGCCACACGTAGCCCCACCCGACTCCTGACCCGCCCAGGTTACCTTCATTTCGAACTCGGTCAGTTACTGTTGTAGACCACAAGAAACATAGAAAGTTATACATATATACTCACTTATGCAAATGTCATGCTCTTGCATGTACAATAAGCTGCCGCTGCAACTGCACTCGAATCCGCCCCAAGTGTTCTTGCAATTGCACTGTGAGCATTGGCAATTCAGCTTCTCCTTGCATTCATCCACGTCTGCAACATACAACCTCCTTACATTCATCCTCGCAACAAGAAAATAAAACGATTGTATCTATATATACTACTAAAATTGCTCATATTTTGCCCATGTGTCAACTCTTAAGGATGTCCACATCAATAATTTTTCATTTTATTTACAACAATTCCACTACTAATAAATTACAAGATTGTTATTTATTTATTTATTTATTTATTTGTTACGATTTTTTTCTTACAATCTAAATCTTCATCAAAGTTGAGTCTGCATTCGCACAAGGTACGAGCTAAACTAGTTGCAGAACAAAAATATGGAACTTACCTTCACATGAGTGAACTCCATCACCTCTGAATCCGGGCGGGCATTTGCATCCATTTGTGCGGTCATCCTGAACAATCAACCAAGACATTAATCTTTTCCCGCGACTTTGACTAGGACGACAATTGCCCAAAGCCACTTACTATGCAAGCAGAAAATGTCCTGCCACCTCGAGTTTCTGTCCAACAACCTCCGTTATTGATTTTACAGCGCATGGCTCCAGAAGCTGCAAAACTCAATCAACATTCATATTTCCGGGAACTCAATCAACATTGATTTTGTTACAGCGCAAGCAGAGAAGGTTTACCTTCACAATGTGTATAACCATCGCCAATAAACTTCACGCCGTCTATCACAGGGCATTCACAGACTCTACCTCGGAACGTATCCTAGACAACATTAAAATCATCACATGAGATCCATCATCAACATTAATAGATAAGATAATATAGAAAAAAAGCTGCTCAACTTTACCCTGCATGCAGAAACATTCGATTTCTTATCTTCCCAGCAACCACCATTGTTCTCTAAGCATTCATTAGTTTCAACATCTGTACATATTTAACAGTAAAGTTCCACGCGTGAGAGGTTGATCTCAAACAATTGCATTAAAAAGAACAGCGGAGCATAGTTACCGGCAGTTAAGCACAATGATGGTTCAGTGGTCTCCTCAAAACCTGAGCAAATTGCCTTGAGAACAGCTCCTCTGTCCAGTTTACCTGAGATTTCCACATTACACTTATACAAAGAAAGTTCAGTTTAGGTAAATCTCAACTTGATCAATATTTTCTCCATACCTCTATATTGTCTATTGTTAATTACAAGCGTAGGTAATATAGTCACATCTCCACGTGTTCCCTTCCCGATCTGAAATGTGAATTAGAGATTACAATCAATCAGTATGATCACAAGTATTGATATGTAGTAAGATATTTTTACCTGTGCCTCTTGCTCGTCTTTAAGAACCGGGTTTTCCCTGTCAGCGTCAATATTTCCAATGCAATCGTCTACTTTGTTGAGATCAACACCTTCACAAAATTGAGTTGACATGTTAGGAAAATGTTTACCAACAGTTTTAAATCATAATTTAACCTACCAAGGGAGCGAATAACTTGATTAGCACATTCTTTGGTGTATTTTTTCTCCTTCATAGGACAACGGATAGAAAAATCAGCTACATAGTCCCACCAAAGCCACGGCTTTCCACTTTCATTAGCGACTCTATAAAAACAGACTTGACGTAGATTCTGAATGACAACGTCTCTCCCCTCATAACCTCTGCTGAAATCCTGCTCGGGATCCGGAGAACAATACCGGCCATGGTTGATGCACTGAGACTGACACTGCTTGCTCAACAGAAAAGCTTCTGGACAATACCACGTAATGTAACGAGGTGTGAAGCGAGTATAGCCTTTGTGTTCCATTAACTGAGCTACTCCTTTGAAGTTCTTCACAAAGTCAATCTGACTGTCACATTTTGCGCCACACTCGTCATTACTGTTAGTCCAAAACTCGTACTCAACTCGGTCATCGGGATGTGGAAGAGACTCTCTCCAATCAAGATTCATGTTCACTATCTCCTCCTTTGATAAAGCTTTCTTTATGTTTTCACCCAAAGCCTTGCTTACCAAGGCTGATGGAATGGTCAAGTTTTGGAGATATTCAGCCAACGCATCATCTCCTTCGGGAACGTCCATTGTAATCAATGGCTCGATTCTGTTATCGGCAACAAGGATCGCAGCTGCTCCAGCATTTTGTGCGTGCCACGCCTTTAGGGTGAAGTAACAATCTGCCAACACAACAACCATATTAAGTTTAGGCAACTATAATCCTGCCAACTTTATGGACATTGATCTTCTTTTTGGCAAAACTGTGGGATATATGATATATATTCCAACTTTGGGGTAATTGCAGTATTTAGCCTGAACTTCTTAAAGTTAGAAAAAATCTGTCAGCAATCACTGAATCGTTTAGGCTACCAAGTTCGGTTATTTTCAGCTATTTGCCCTTCTTGTGCATCAAATTAATATCGCCTGTACCACAATTGACACACTCTATTTCAAATTTTAAAAATCTTTTACCAAGACAAAACACAAAAATTTACAGCTCATTTTCATACACATCTGTGCTAATAGTATTAACATGTTGATCATAAAAATTGAAGAAGCTTCAAATAGAACTAACCCCCACGATCAACAAGAACAAAGATGGGCATTCCCCCTGCCTTAGATTTGAAGGAGACGTCAAAACTTTCGAAGCTCTTGCAAGCCTTCTGGTTAGCAGTAGGATAGACCACAGTGCCTACCATTGTTCCTCCATACTGTGGGACCCCAAAATTCCCGATGGCGCACTCATACACGTCTCGCATCCACCTGGGTGACGTCACCCTGACATTGTTCTTCTCCACCACAAACCTTCCCAAACAAACTCCAAATACCCAGAACCAAATCACCCACAAAATCTTACCCATATTCTGTTTCATCATCTTCTTCCTACAAAGATAGAGACTTTCTTTTGCCTTTTCTGTTATGATTCAGGATGAACCCGGATCCATCGAGTGAGTTTCAATGGCAACCGACAATTTTCGGATTTTAATCTGACAAATTGATTAATGGTGATGTGTAGAACCCTAGAAAGTAGAGCTTGAGTATACAAATTTGATTTTGAGAGGAGAGAAAGAATGGAGAGAGTTCGTAGTTAGTTACGGGTTGTGAATTGGAAGAGAAAGAAAATTTTCAGAGAACCGCCATTTGTGGGGAACCCGATCAAAGTGGATGACGAAGTTCACTCGCCATTGCTTTGAAATTTTCTATGCTTCATTTGTTGTGTTCTTTTATTTGTCTTCAATTAGAATTGCATCAGCGGCTATGATCGTTTCTTACTTAGAAAGGTTGATATGATGAACAGCTGAGATTTAAAGAGGCAATTTTTAAGGCCACAAAATTAGCGGGTCCCAGAGTGAGGAATAAGCGCATGCATCACACGTGTCAGTTTTGAGGATAAACTTCCATTTTGTGGTTCGGTCACTTCGGTGGAAGCTCGTGTGTTTTTTTTAGACAGCTTCGATTTTTAGACAGCAGACCCGGCTCATAAACGGTGTAACCCGATTTTATTTATGAAAAAAATCTCAGATTTTTAAGGCCCGATTATCAAAAATGTGATCTTATATATATTATTATATATATTACAGGAGTAGCACTCCTTACCACGTGTCACGCAGGAAAATAGTCACTGTCACGTATTATTTCAGCAATTAACCGCAGTCCATCAAAATATTAAATAAGTTTATTCATTAAAAAAAATATTTAACGAAATATTAAAATTAAAAATATTAATTACGAAATATTAAAATCAAAAATATTAATTACGAAATATTAAAATCAAAAATCTTATCCTATCTTATATATATATATATATATATAATAGGAGTAGCACTCCTTGTCACGTATCACGCTGGAATATAGTCACTGCCACGTGTCATTTCAGCAATTAACCGCAGACCACCAAAATATTAAATAAGTTTATTCATTAGAAAAAATATTTAACGAAATATTAAAATCAAAAATATTAATTACGAAATATTAAAATCAAAAATATTAATTAACATATTACAATCACAACAAATTTTAGCAATAAAAAAAATGAAATATTAAAATCAAAAATATTAATTACGAAATATTAAAATCAAAAATCTTATCCTATCTTATATATATTATAGGAATAGCAATTCTTGCCACGTGTCGTACCAGAAAATCACTAAGTGCCACGTGTCACAACAATATTTAATCTCAGTCTTTTTTAAATTACGTAATTTATAAAAGGAATTTACAATTAAAATTATTAACAAAAAAATCCGTACAATTTAACTAAATCCAGATATTTTTTATAAATAATTAAATTTGATAAATTTATTTAACTAAGCATTTTTATTATTTTGGGTTTAAATATTTAATCCTAAAATATTTACAATTCGGTTATCAATCCCCATATTCAGCCAAAATATTTTTAAATTTGGAATAAATTTATTCTAAAATCTCAATAATTTATAATTTATTCTGAAAAACCAATAATTAAAAAAGTATTGTTCAATTACGTAATTAAAAATCAAGATTTATATTCAGGAATTATTAAATCGAATTGAACGCCGGAATAATATTGCACAAATAACTATATTACTGTATTAACCATATATATATATATATATATATATATATATATATATATATATATATATATATGAAAGTATACTTTTTTTCAATTATTTACAAAAGAAAAAAAAATTAAAATTAAAATATTTTATTGTTTAAATATTTTTCTTCACACAAAAATAAAATATGTTTATGAAAATTAAAAATACTATACAATATAATTTTTTTATTTATAATTATAATTGTTGTATCGAACTTTTTATAAAAAATTCCGTGCAAGGCACGGGTATTACACTAGTTATAAGTTTATAACAGTGTATCAATAGCTCGGTTGTTAAAGAAGGTTCTTATTAAAGTTTTGATAGGCTTCAAGTTCAAGGCCCCGATTTATATTTATCTTTTTTTTGGGTACAGTCTACGTCTTTTTAAATTGTGGACTTATATATATTTTTATTGTTAATGGACCGGCCTCCAAAGTCCAAACTCAACGAGCTGGCCCTATTAGACTTATATCAAAGGTTTAATTATAGAAGATGGAAAGAACATAAATTAAAACTCAAGAATTAATTAGTGTATACTAAAACAACCCACATTTTCACTACATGCCACAACACGGCATCAACAACTTTTTTAATTATTTCTAATGAAACAAATCAATATGATACAATTTCATATCCAAACTATAAAATCACATTCCTAAACAATAAAATTTAAATTTAATTCACAAAATTTTTTGATTTATTATTTTATTTACGCAATTTCATGAATTTTCATATCTCATCATCTATTTTTCAAAATCAATCGCGCATGGTACAACAAACTACACTAGTTATTCATCAAAAGAGTATATGGTGTGCTATTCAATATATATACAAGATCATAATATTATATATATATATATATATATATATATATATATATAAAGATCATAATATTAAACTTGGCTCCGAAGTAAGCTGCTCTAAACTAATATTCTGGAAAAACTGGAACAAACCACAAAGTCTCGAATTCGATCCCTGCGAGAGACTAGAGTTTGAAACTTGCAAAAGACCACATGTTTGGAGTACGATCCCTGTGTTAGGCTAAGAGGGAATAAAATTCATTCAGCAACCATCCACATGAAGGAAGCAAGGAGAAAGGAAAGGTGGTGCCGGCCCCCTCGTGGCGTTTTGAAACTAAACTGTGACGCTTCAGTTGTCGGTATGGGGTGCTGTGGTGTGGGTGTCATTGCCAGAGACTGGGATGGAAAGGTGAGGCTGGCTTCGGCAAAATCTCTGCAGGGGAGGCGGAAGGTAGATACTGCGGAAGGTGAAGCTATTCTTTGGGCAATGGTGTTGGCGAAGAGAGAGGGATGGCGGAGAATCCAATGTGAATCGGATGCGTCGCGTGTTATTATGATGTTGAATGGTAGTAGCTACTATAAAGGTCCAGTGGGAAGAGTGTGTGAAGGTATTCAGAGGATGAAGGTGCATTTTGATGAGTGCAAATGGCTTTGTGTGAGACGGAAATGTAATAGACCAGCTGACTGGTTGGCGAAGACGCGCCCTAGAGCTCCGTTGTATTTTATTTCTGCTTCTTTTTTTCCAAATGATCTGGATGAACTCATTGTAGGTGATGACTGTTTTTGAATGAAGTTTGGTTTGCTCAAAAAAAAAAAAAAAAGGAGGAAGGAAGGCAGGAAGTGCATACTTACTCCAAGCTGCAGCAAGGATGGCTCGGTCCTGGTCCGCCTAGCAAGGCTCGTGGCTCGACGGCCTGGTCGAGGAAGGGTAGGAGAATGGCTCTCGAGCTCCTAATTATGCAGTCACCACGACGAAGAGAGGGAGGGATGGGCTATACTAGCGCCGGCAGAGGGATGATCGTCTTCCCGTCATCTTCGTCTTCAATAGTTGCCCTCTACTCGATGGTGGAGACCTGATCAAGGGAGGGAGGAGTGAGTCTGGTGCGGCGATCCTGGTTCGACAGCCTCGCCCAAGGAAGAAGGAGAGGAAGGTGCTCGGTCCAGCTTGTTTGTGCGGGGATCGTGAACGATGAAGGTCGAGGAGCTGCGCAGAAGAGTCGGGAAGCAGATCACGAAGGAGATCGGGCAGAAGATCTCGAGAAGAAAAGTCGGAAAAGTGTTGCTCTGTTGGGTTTCGTCACGCCAAGAAAGGATAGGGCATGGGCCTGGAGGAGGGGAAGAAGAAACGGGCCGGGAGAAGTGCTTTGGCCGGGAAGAAAAGAATAGGCCCAAGGAAAGTTGGTTGCACTTATTTTTGTTGAATGAATTTAATTCCGTAAGTTAAAAAAAATCACTAGTGTTCATGCTATTAGGTGCACTTATTTTTCAGATACACAAGCTAACGGTAAAAAATCATGGTGAAGATACACAAACGAACGGTAAAGACGTAGTATTCAACCTTGTTGAATACTCAAAGGGTTCGTTTGGTATCTCTAGGAATCATTCCAGGTAACGGAATGATTTCGAATTAATAAAAAATTGTTTTTGTTTAGAGGTCTTTTTACACGTGAAAATAATTAAATCATTTCTATTTCCATTCCTCCCCCTTAACCGTTTCCATTCCGTTTTCATTCCTCACTCTAACCAAATGGGCACAAAGTATTATACTTTGAAACTCGGTTTTAGACTAGTTCATTTTGGTTGCGTTTGACAAGGAAGCTAAAAATACTAGTTTAACTAAACACTAGGGTTTTGGGATAAAACTAGTATTTAGTGTTTTGAAACACTAACCAGTATTTCGCTGGCAACGAAACTAACACTAGTGTTCATTGAGTCACATGCATATCACATGGTCAACTATTGTGTAGGGTCTCTTCATTTTTTCGATGTTTCTTCACCGAAAGGGCGAGAGAAGAGAAATAGAGGGCAATAGAGTAGCCGACAAATGATTTGAAGCCATCCGGTTCCACCACCGTATGCCGTCGGTTCCACCTTTGTGTAGGGTCTCTTTAGTTTGTAAGGTTTGTGTTTTCTTCTTCTCTCTTTTTTGTCTCCTGTTCTAGGGTTTACTTTCAACTACTTTTGATTGTTTTGGAGGTAGGATGTAGTGGAGAGGATGAATATGATCAAAGTTGACCGATTAGGGTTTGTTCTTTTGAGTTTCATGTTTCTATTCTGATGATAATTATGTTCTTCTCTATGTTTCCTGGGATTATCATATTCTATTATATGTTATGCAATTATGCTCATGTTTTTCACTTATTCGGTTGTATAGTCTTTTAAATTATCCCAAGCATTCCGCGATTTTGCAAGTGTTAATTGACGAGTATCAATTTTGTTTAGCATTATGGCACTATGAACTAGCTAGAAATTGACTTTATAAGGATCTCACTCTTCTGAATTACTTTGTAAAAGATAGTTGGGATTATGTACATGAAAAAGGGAACAAAAGGAGCTTTGTGAACCATTAAAATAAATTTATGCTAGTGTTGATTGTCTTGTACGTAGGTGCTCTCTTAAGCATCCTTGTACTTTACTTTGATTATATTAGCAATTGACATATCATTGTTCTTGCATAAGTTTCACATTGTTGTTACTTTTAAAAGGACTAACCTTGTTTTTGAGATCTTCAGTGGTTAGAAAGATAGTTGTATGTGGCTTATAGACAACCTTGGAAAAGAGTTAATGACAATTGTTGTTTTAGGTTTGTTAATGACAGTATGTTTAAATTGAACATCACTGGTTTGGAGAATGATTAGGTTGGTTTATTGCTATCTCAATGATGATGATGGCCATGATGGTTAGGCTAGTTTATTGCTAGCTCTATCAGTTAGTAATTGTTTGGTTTATTGGTTCATTTTGCTTGTCATGTCTATTAGCCTCGTAGCATATAATATCTCAAGTGGATAGAAAACTCTGTCTTCCTACTTGATCAGTTAGTAATTATTAATTGCACTGTGTTAATGATAGCGGTTGTTTTATTGGTTCATTTTGCTTGTCGACACCTTGATTTTGATTCTTTTTGTGTTGTATATAGTGTGGAATCAATAATCAGGTTAGAGAATTGTTATTTTGTTTAATAGTTCAATCACCTTGTCCCTCTCACTTTGACATAATTAAGACTATATTTAAAAACTCGTTTGTAATTACTTTTGCTTTATTTAGTGTATAGTTCTGATTAAAAGCATAATTTTGCGAAGAATGTTGCTAGTTATTTCAATTTCAGTTCTTACTTCACATTTGGTAATTGTGACAAACTTTATATTATAGTTTTGTAATTGAAATATGACAGTGGCTTTCCTTAGTGATGTTGGATTAGAGAGGATGTCTGTACATTTATTTGTGTTAGTTAAGGATTTTTGCGTTGTTGTTGTATTGTTAAGAAGGATTATGTAAAATGACTCTAATTGCGCTAGCGGAGATCCAAAGTACGTTGATTGGAGACATGAGATATCAATGCCAAAGGATGATCCAATTGAAGATAAGATGTTGATATACTGGTTTGATGCTATTCCCAACTCTACAATATTACATGACTTCGTCGAAGGATTACGTGAGAGTAAGATACAATTGGAGTATGAAGTTCGATTACTACGCATGAGGGACATGGAGAACACAAATGATATTGACGCGTTAAGGCAAGAACTTACTGAAGAGAGAAAAACAAACAAGCAAATTAAATCTCAAGATTGTTTCAATATTGTTGTTTTGGGGTTAGTTATTGGGGTAGCACTTGTTGTGAATGTAATGTACTATTAGCACTTGTTGCGTATGTAATGTACTATTAGTACTTGATGCGTTTGTAATGTACGGTTGGTTCTTTTGTAATGACAATACGTGTTTGATCATATGCAATAACGAGTGTTTGGATAATTATGAGAACTAAATAATAACTAGAATAGATAAGAAGTTGGAAAACAAAGCAAACTTACACCGTTACAATAGTTTGATAAAAAGTGCGTAAACAATGTCAAACCAAACTAATAAAAACTACTAATATATATCCTACTTGCATTCCATATTGCAGAAGCAATACGGTCACAAATATCACTCATTCCTCATTCATTTCCATTGTTCTCCTCCACATCTTCTCCCTCCTCCTGGTTTGTTGTTGGCAACTCCTCTTCATCTTCCAACAAGTCATCGTACCCTGAGTATAAGTGAATGAAGTTGTGTAGAGTGAAACAAGCAATATGGATGTCAACTTCTGTGTAGTCCGGGTAGCATGACATGGAAGCCAACAACTTCTCTCTCTTTTTCAGTATTCCGAAACAACGTTTGATACAACTTCTTAGAAAATAGTGTGCTCAGTTGAACGCTTCCTTTTTGTTGCTTGGTGGCTCGTTATCAAACTGATTTAAATGGTACCGGATCTTCGAATATGGAACTAGGAAACCCGGTCTATGTGGGTAACCCTTGTCACAAAGATAGTACTTCTCGGGAGGTGGATGTGGGAATGGAGGTCGGGGTTGTAAATGGCATTATCGAGAACCTTTGCATCATGAGCAAACTCTTCCCATCCAGATAACACAAAAATGAACAACATATTAAAATCACATACAACGAGTACATTGGATGTCACCGTATGATTCCGACAGATGAAAGGAACTTGTGAAACTTCTGGGATGCATGCACTAATATGTGTACCATTAAGACAACCAATGCAATCCTAAATTGCAATGATATATTTTCTATTGGTGAACCAATTTTAAATGCTAATAAATTATTCATTGGAAATTATATGTGTGTACCTTAAAAGTAATCCTTATGTTTCGTATTTGCTGCAATGTGAGATGGTGTTCTAAGAAAATTTGGATTCCAAGGTCGGATAACATCACCTGCAAGTCCACGGACTTCATGTTCACGCCCGGTAATGGAATTTAGTACAGTATGGAATGTGCGATGTATGGTCTCGGTCGACCTTTGAAACTGCTCAACAACAACACAAACCTACTTTCTCAATGACCAAGACTTTTGTAGATGGAGTTAGGCCGTAATTCTGCTCTAACTCGTTGCACAAACAAGAAAATTTTGGCGTCCATTATAAACATGTTGATTGTCCGAATGTGATGATTGTTCAAGATCTCCTCCATCCATAGTTTTCCCTGATCATACTCAGTGTAACAAAGCTCCTTGTATATGTGCTTGTAGTAATGATCCGTTATAATTCCTTTTTGTATTTGCAAGTCTTCATGACATACTATAAAACTTAAGAGCGTGAATTTGCTGAGACTTGAAGTATTTGTCACTGTCATGAATACCACTTGACATATTTTAAGTTGTTCTTGTGAGCCTATAAACATATGTATAAATAACAAAAATAATGAAGGTCAAAAACCGTTTAGTTTGAATGGAAATGAACTTCATTAATATAGACGAAACCAAAAGGTCCAGACAAATATATGAAAGTAGAAAAGTACTAGTAAGTTCATCCAAACATAATAAATAAAAATATGAAAGTACTAATAAGCAAGTTCATTCAAACACAACTAGGCAAGTGCATCACAATGAACACACATGCTTCCATTTCATCCACTTGAATCTTTTCTCATCATCCGCCAAGTGTAAAATTGTATTCATATTCTTCCTTGAATTAGTCTTCGAAATTATAAAACACCACAATGACCTTCCTTCCTCGACCAAAATTTTCTCCACCATCCGATCAACAATTTCCAACCCTTTCTAAACAACCACCTCGTCCTCTTTCGCCTTAGAGGTAACCTCTTCTTGGAAGAGTGTGACCAACCTATCATCGTTCTCTTTTTCATGTTCTAGATATGCTTCCAACTTGGAGGAGCCAACTGATTGTCGTCTTTTTCTCTTCACCGGACCCTTGCATTGTATTTGTTAACCCTGCTTGATAGAGGAGGTTCTATAACTTGTATTGGCTCATTAATGATGTCTATTGGTACTCCTGAGTAGCTAGATCCCACACTTTCATTCATGGTGCAAACAAAATTATGAAAAAAGTCACGACTGTCTCCATCCTCTTCACCTAACCCCAAATTCTCATCATCTGCAAGCGACATACGCTCCAGACTTGTCTCACGAACCATCCCATATGACAAGACTAGACGACCAATGGCTACATTTCTAGCAAAGAGTGAAGTCAACAACTCTTCATACTCGATGTCTATTCCCTTGTTCTTGTACGCTTGTTTGCTCCCGTTTTTTTGGTATTAAATTAAATTCGTCACTAGAAGTCTCACAAGTTCATCCGTCCAGACAAAATTTGGGCCCCTAGTTCAAGTTTGTGAAACGTTATTGTCCTTCATCTATTACAATGGATTCATGCTCAAAATTATATGATAGTAAACTCATAATATACTATGCAGAAGTTCAAATTTAGAAATTCAGAATACAGTAGATTCATTCTCAAAATAAGGTTGTTACTAATATAGAAGCTCTGAAAAATTTTTATGAACAAAAGCTCTGAATTGATATTATACATAAACAAAAGCTCTAAATTCATAAACAAACGCTTTGAAAGTGTTCAGAATACACTGGTTTGATGTCAGTTGGGATACTAGATACCATTGGTGTTATCGAACATAACTACATGAACTTGGCTACTTGACTAAAAAAGTTTCGATTAACAGCTCATTGAACCCCAAAATACTCATACAAACTACTACAAGTACAAAGCTACTAATCCATAAACCTATGGTGGTTACTAGTACAGAAGTTATGAATTCAGAAGCCAAATAAGTTTCGATTAACAGCTTAGTGAACCCTATAGCTTTGCTCTTAAGAAAAACAAACAACAATATAATATATATATATATATATATATATATATATATATATTCAGACACCATCAATGAAGCTTTTGTTGCCAAATTGTTAGAATTAGAACCCTAACATCAATAAGCGAGGACCGGTAAACCCTAACATCAATTCAACATTCGTCATAACCTAATTGTTAGAATTGGAGAGGATTAAGCAACGAAGGTATGAAAAAATACCTAGACAACGATGATGAGGGTGAAGTCGTCTATATTCTTCTTCGTCTTTCTCCCTCTTATTCTTCTTCTTCATCATCTATCTTCTTCTTTGTTCGTTCCTTCTTCAATTGTTGTATCGCCTATTCTGATGGATGACAATGTTGAGAGGTGAGAGAAGGTTTATTATATACCAGGTTATACCGTAAATATGGTCAAATGATAGGGATAACAAGGTCATTTCCAACGGAGAAATATGAATATAATATGATAAACTCTTTATTTGGATAATTATTAATAAAGATTTATTTCTCATACCAGGTTATACCGTAAATATGGTCAAATGTTGAGAGGTGAGAGAAGGTTTATTTTTTTTCTCTCCAAACCATAGATTGATAAACTCTTTAAATAAATCAAACTTGAACCGGATTTTTCATACCTTTAAGCTGGATTATTCAAGACTTTATTTGGATAATTATTAATAAAGATTAGTTTGCTCTTTTTTCTGGATTTTAATATACTTGGCAAAAGGTCATAAAATGACCATTCAATATATAAAGTTTTTCTCTTAGTAGACTCAATAAGTATATAAAGTTAAACCTACCCATCGAGACTATTTATGGACCAATATGAATATAATATGGAAACCTTACTATTTCCGAAAATACCAATAAGCTGCCAAAATTTTCAAAAGATATTTGTCCTTTTTCTCAAATTTTCCACTTCTCCACAAGCTTTCTTGAATTCAACACACGCATCTAACCATTCCAACCATTAATGAAACTTTTTAATAACTATAATATGACTAAAGTTTAGTGTAGCATGCTCAATCTACCGGGTGATAGTTGTATATGCATATCATGGAAACATATTTTTCATTATGAATATTATTATTATTATTATTATTATTATTATTATTAACTAAAAGAACATAAAAAGCTATTATAATATACCCTAAATGACTAAAAAGAAAGAAGAAAAAAAACTATGTACATCAAGCCATGCTCAGAACCTTTAGAAAGCCCAAGATGATTATAAGACGAATTAAAGACATTTTGAGAAGATCAGAATTTCATAAAAAGCGCTAATTTTACTAATTAAAGACATTTTGAGAACATAAAAAGCTATTTTCATTATGAATATAATTTTCTCATAGTTTCACGTTTTGAGGGTTTGGTAGCAAACGCAATAATTCTTTGAGAAATAGAAATATTGATCAGATTAAGTTTAGAAAGTTTATCGTTGGTCATGGACTCATGGGCTTGGCCTCACGAAGAAGGGGATTTGACCTTCCTTATTCAAATTGGTAGGATGTTGAAGTTGCTTTAGCTAGGCTCCGATGAGTGCACAACAATGAGAAACTGGTAAAGACCTAGGTGTAGTAGTTGGTCTCGAGGGATGAGGCGTCTCATGAACCTTAAATGTGTTATTTCGTGAGACTATTATTGTCTATATATCAGTATCTTGTAAATTGACTTCATATATATACCAATTGAGATTCTTAAATTAACTATGAACATTTGTTCTAAGATAGAGTCCACCGCGAGAATTTGGTCCGGTTATATATACTTGTCGAAAAATATTAAAGTTATATTTTTCAAGTAAATATCTTTAACTACCATACTTCTAACGTCGTGAAACACGGTAATTAATTTATTGAAAGTTTTAATTTATCACAAACCATGAAATTAAGATGATTATCACGAATTTTCTTTTCATAATTTTTAATTCAATTTATTTTTTTTATAAAATTAACCGCTAATTAATACCTATATAATTTACATCATAGTAAGTTATTTCGTATAAAATTTACTTTTTACTTTAATCAAACGAGCATCTAATTCCCAACATGGACATATTTTTAATTTTTAATTGTTAGTAAGAATTTATATTATTTCCCGTTGGTTGAGTGTTTCTGGACGATAATCTATATCTATTCTTAAATCTTACTCCATATTATAACAAAATAAGATAACGTGTTTAGGTTTAGGGTTAACTTCATGCGGAATTGACGTGTCATTACAACATTGAAGCTTCCACGTTATCTGACTTGTATCGATCTACCCATTTTGGAATTCTTATATCTCGATTATTTTAAATATATTTTAATCTAGTCAAATTCATTATTGTAACAAGTATTCGTTGTTATGTTATTAGAACGTTACGTCATGCACCATATTTTTGGAGGAGTCATCTGATGTCATACGCTCTATTATGCAAACAAAATCCTCAAATTTGATTTAATTTCATTATTTTTAGTTTACGAGCATGTGCCTGTTTTTACTGATTTTGTGTTATTATTGTTTAATGGTAGGATCGATCTGTCCATAATTAGTTAATGAATTAATAAATGGTAATATGTCTGTTGAGTTGTTTAAATAATTAAAAAAAACATAAAATAATAAACGGTTGTTCTGATTTTATTTATATAAACATATTAATAATTTAAAATTATTACTCCTATTTTAGATGCTCGAATATTATAAATTATTATATAGTTTATTAAAATAAATGTCATTACGAAATTTATGATACTAGTCAATATTTTATGTATCTTATTTTATGTTGTGATAATACCTACTTTACCTACATTAACTTCAATTTAAAAATCAAATTTTCATATCTATATCCCGAGGATATATATATATATATATAAAAGATTAAGAAAGTTACTAAATGTGACGCCTCTTTCCCTCTTGGTGATGGTTGTGGCTTTGGTGTGGTGGCCCATAACCATAACGCTTTGGGACATACTCTTCTCACGGCTGCCAACTCTTTCCCGGGAGAGCTCTCCCCGGAGTTAGATGAAGACATGGCAAAGGCATGGAACATCAAAATTTATTGTAAAAAATCATTGAGAAAGAACATAATTTAACAAATGATAAATATAGCACACATATGCTTACAATGGTTCACTCAATAAATATACATCTACTTTTCAAAGAGATTTTATTGAAAAATTTTATATTACAGATAAAAGGATAAGCAGATGATAACTAGATTATCTCATATTTTTCAAATATCAGATAAACAAATGATCGGATAATAGGAGACTAAAAAACCCTACAATATCAATATATATATATATATATATATATATATATATATATATATATATATATATATATATATATATATATATATATATATATATATATATATATATATATATACGAACAAAACTATAGGTTTACCTCTTTCTGTTCTTTGTCGCTTAGCTTTTGTTGTCCAATCGGTCCAGCGACCTTTTTTCCGGTAGCTAATGAGTCGTTATTCCATACAACGTTCCGAAAAAAGTGACCTACTTAAAACAAAGGGTGGGCATTCTTCTTATCTACGACCACCCTCTTGCTTGGTGTGATTAGTCTCATCAGTGTAAGAATAGAGGAACGAGTTAGGAGAAAGAGATTGGCCCGAAATCGCATGAAAAAGGCCCGGACAAGGTGGGAAAGGATTCAAACCATTATAGATCCGGTTTGTTTCAGAATTTTCCGAAAAATAAATTATCAGATATTACAACAAAAATTAGGAACTGAAATATGTAAACTAAATTAACAAAAGTTTTAAATTACGAGTATAAAAAAATTTGAACTACATTGTCACAACTATAAAGAAATAGATTTTCATTTCAATACCATCTTTATTCATATTTTCTGCATTAATAATTCATTTTATTGTAGATTTAGTTTTAAAAAACTTGAAACTTTACTCTATATTTTATTAGTAACTAATAGTTTATATTTTATCAATGTATATAGTAATTACGTATTGAATTTTATTTTTTTTTTATCTAAACCACTCCCCTAATAAAAGGACAAAACAAAATAAGCTTTAGGAGATTAAACTACACGTAATGTATTGTTTTTAAATAGAAATTTTAATAAAAGAAAATAGTATAGAAATAGATGCTAATTTAAAATTAATCGCCCGGAGATGCTGCCAAGTGCCAAGTGCCTCAAATCTAGCATCCGTCGGCTACGAATTCAGAGAGTCCGAGTATATAATTACTTCTATTTGCATATATGAGACAAATTATCTAATATTAGGGTTTTATAATACATACTTGCATTCTTTAACAAAAATAAATATTTAATATATAGTTGCATTAGTTATGTACAGAGTAATTGCCAATGTACAGATAGATCCAAGTACATAATTATAACTAAAAAATTGTTGCAAATTTATAATTAACAAAAAATTATATATTAATGAGTATGCATCGATAGATTAAGTTATTAATGCGTTATAATTAATGATCGATCAGTGATATATTTTTTTAAGACAAGTAGACAACTCACAATATATTTTCTTTTGTTTTCTTTCGGTTTTTTTAATTGTTAATTTAGCCCCCAAAATAAAAGTATATCCGGTTCGGATGAGTACTACATGAATAGTGAATACTAATTGTTGGTGCATTAATTAATTATGGCGTACAAATATGTAATTATTATTAATATGTGTACCCACCTCTCTTTGTTTGAAATATTGGGTTGTGTTCATGGTTAGTCATTTGCTTACCTAAATAAGCGGACTTAATTATGAAAATATAATTTCAATAAAAATTATAAACGGAATTTAAATATAAGGTTAACGAACCAATTCGGTATTAAAAATTATATAGCTCATGAAATAATATATGTTGTATCTATTGAGATATCCAAAATGTAAGTTTCATAAATTAGTGTTTTTACTAATTGGTTTTAGAATTAGGCATTGAACGAATCAATATACTTACTCAAAAGAGTTATGAAATTGAAGGAGTTAGATGTAGGGAATTTGAAATTAAACAAGCTAACCTGAGTGTGAATAATCATATTATGGGTATTGGGAAACCTATCTTGACAAGTAAAAATTGATAAGTTTTTTTGAGAAAGTTCGCATCAAATATGTTTTTAATAAAGTTAATTTTACCGATGTTCTTATTGTTCTCGACCAGTTGTCCGTTATCATCCAGGATGTGTTTCACATGACGTTGAAATCTCATTCAGATTGATACTCTCCAGCTAACATATCTCCATATATGTGCGTGATAGTTCCTCGTTTTGTCGTCTCTTGATGACCGCTTAGGCCACAATAGTTTTATAGTGTCTCGAGTTGCTTTCTATTTACAAAATAATCCTACCTAACTGGGGTCATTTTTCTGGGAAAAAAAAGAAAGATTAATCAACCGTTTTTATTTTTAAAATTTTCCGATCCGAAAAAAGTACAAACAATTCAAGAGTATTTTTGAATAAATAATAAGTATAGATAATGTGATTTCAAATCTTATAACTAATAAACAAGATTTGGTTTTAACAAATATTTGGTACGATACTTTTTCTCTCTTTTAAAAGAAATTCTATATTATTAATAATAATTTGTTTAATACGAGTTTACCAACCGTCTAATCTGTGATAACCGCAATTTTTATTCCGATATCGAGGGAATAATTGGGTTTTTAATCAAAGTAAACCGAAGAGAAATCGGTTTTTGACGCTTGGATTCATGTGTATTTATTTACCTCATCTCTTCTTACCAACAACCGCCCAAAACAACTCCTTTCAACACCTGGACCATTTCACGGCCGGGCCAACTGCTTCCTGTCTTTCCCTCCGGCCCAACCTTCTTCCGGATCACCCTCTTCTCCCGGGCCCACCTTTTCTTCTTCTCCTTCCCTTCGTCGCAACAGCAGCGAGCGGCCAGTGAGTTCTCCATCTTCTTCTACACATCAACAATAGAAATTCTTCGAGGCTCTTCAAATGCCCTTCCTCCTCTGTGCAAGGTAGTAGCGTGAATCCCTCTTCGCTGTGCAATGAAGTTGAGCAGCAAGTTCACACGAGTTTGGGCCATTGAGGACTAAGAATAGGTAGCGTGAGCAAGGGCGAGTCTTGGAAGTACCACTGGCGGCTGGACCTCATGCCTCCCAGAGCAACTGCGTGAAGAGGTTGTTGAGATGTTTACATGCGGATCGAGATTTTAGCGTTAGTCGGATATCGGATCAGTTCAGGTAAGTTCTTTGGACTTAATTAGCTAGTTTTTTTCACAATGTTGGTGTGCACTATTGTAACACCCCAAATCCGTAGGACTCGGAGTGCTACTGGGGTAGGATCTCACAATGGATCCTGGCCCTAGCTTGACAACAACTTCATTGAATCTTACAACAAGGCACCAATAAATGAAAACAAAACATAAAGTTGATATATATATATCGATCAAAAGGTCATACAAAGTACTGCTGAGTACAAAAGTCAAAACATAACTCCGTACAATATAAATAACCCAAATCCTACGAGTATGCCCTGTGTACGGAACCCTCAGCAGATCACCCCTCCGGATCACTCTGCAGCTCTCCTAACCTGCAAAGGATCTACAACACGGTATAAAACCGTTAGCTAACTATACACATATATAAGAAGATGCTAAAGCACAATCACACGTCAATAATATTACACATCATCATGATATCACACATTTACCCGGTTTATTATCTTTAATAAGTCCAACATTAAATCGTATAATAAATGTATATGAATATACGTGACACGAGGAATGTATATATAACCCTCGCCTCTGCGTGCAATAGCTAGCTGGAGTGGTATCAGCGCACTTTCCCGTATACCATATGGAGTGGTAGGTGCCCTTCCCGTATACCAAAACTAACTATCTTACAGAGAACTTCCCAGACTCCACTACGGGATGAAAGGTAAGTTGTCACAACCACTACAATGGGCGGTCAATATAACATAGGTCGGTGACCATAATAACACATGCTATAAAACATATAACACACACCACTCAAGCATACATCCAATATAAGGATAACAGCTAAGTAAGTCCTATGGACCTACCTCGATCTCAGGAGTATCTCGCTACAAACCACTCTCAGAAACGTCTACTCCCACTGGAGGACAACACAGCCTATACAAGGCACACATACATATATCACAATCCTATCACACAAAGGGTCACACCTAGACCCAAGGGATCCATAAGAGATCATATCCAACTCGTAAACCTCAAAGCCCTAACTGGCATTTATGTATCATACTCATCAACATCCAAATCCTAGCATGGTACTAAGTTCCTCATACTAGAAAGGAAAAGAACTACTTAACTATAAGTAGTCCCGGGACAAGACGCACCTGCGTGAACTAAGGCCGCAGGGGCGGAAAAGATCACCCGCGGTCGCGGCAGGTAGAAGCCGCAGGGGCGGTAACACGGAACACAGGCAAGCGCAGGTACGCCGCTGGCACGACGCAAGCGCTGTGGCACGGTAGCCGCGGGGGCGGCGACAGTGCAGAATGACACTTCGCGGCTTCTCTTTAGCTCTTCACGTGATCAATTCACGTTTACTCTCTTCTATAGTCACACACATGCATCAACATACACCATCAAACGTCACCCTATGAACAATTCATCTACTCCTAAGCTAAGAAGGAAGAACAAGAAAGAAAGGAAGGAAGGAGAAGCAAGAAGCTCACCTCCACAGCTGTAGTTGTTCGCTATTTTCACGCCCTATAAACTTTTATCAAGAATGATAAAAGCTCACAGGTTAGTAAAAACACGGTATGTTTTAAATTTATAAACAAGAAATAAACACCCAATCTGTAGCGAACCCACAGTGTATGGGTCAATTACAGTTAGAGTAAGTATTCCAAGGTCGAAGTCAGGGACTAAATGTTTGGAATGCAGATGTGATCACATATAGCGTAAATCAAAATAAAAGAACGAGGTTGGAAAAGAAGGGAAGAAAGATCAAAGGAGTTTTGAAGGGTTTTCTGTAAAGTTCGCAATCAAATAACAAATTTGATCGAAAACCAAGTAAAACAGACAAACGAAAGTATATCAATAAAGAAAATGCGGATTCCAAGGATTCAAGGTCATCGTTTATACGCACGGACTCAGGAAATCTCTCAAAAGATCTATGGTTACAAACTTCAGGGAAGAACGTTTCTAAACTGATAGTCTATTACCGGCTAAGTCTCAAGACTATCTAGTTCCAAACCAACTACCTATTACCGGGTAAGTCTCAAGGTAGAGAGATAGGAAATTCTAAACAAACCAAATTCCGAACTAAGGGAAAGGTAAACCATTACCGGGTAAGTCTCAGGTACTACCCTACTTAGGACAGAATCTAGGCACACTCAACCCAATAGAGGTTTTCACCTCTATTACCTATGGTCGAACACTCAAGTATCTAAGCGGAACATTACCGGGTAGGTCTCAATTCCGGTTTAGGTTACTAGCTAGATGATTCTAACTAGGTTTAAGAACAAGCCAACCATAGGATTTCAAAGCTACTCAAACCAAGCAATAAGCACAATTTCATCATAGTCCGGATAATAACGAATCCCAATTCACCTTGGATCCACAAGAGTTTTGGCCAACAATCGACATTTCAAACGCAATCATCAATCCACTCAATTCAATAGAAGAAACAATCATCAATCCAAGCAATTCAATGGAAGAAGCAATTATCAATCCAATCAATTCAATCAATTCAAGAGAGAATGCATAAACAAGAATCTAAAATAGAGATTAAAGAAGAAACTCAGCTTTATTGATAGAGGATTAGCAAAACGTCAAATTCCCTAATATTCGCGAAGTTTCTCCAAGCTCTCACAAGTTCAACAATGGCCAACAATGGTGTAGGGCAAAGGGAGAAGAAAAGGGGAAAAAGCTCTCTCCAAAGGAGCTCGAAATTTTGAATGAAACGGGAACCCCCGGAAATCATTTAGAGCTTTCCTTTTATATCCCGCAACGGGCTGCCCTAAAACAAATCCGAAAATTAACGAAATAAATCGGCGAACAGGAATCTCGGTCGGTGACCGAGATTTTTGAAAGTCGGGGCCGAGATTTGCTTCGTGATCCAGCGTTGACGAAATCTCGGTACAAAACCTCGGTCAAATGTGAAAAATCTCGGTCGAGATGGAACAAATCTCGGCCGAGATCGGGACCGAGATGGGGACCGAGATTCTTCGACAAAAACTTCTGATATGGGATCTCCGTCGAGCTGGCTCGGATCTCGGCCGCGATTTCTCGGATCTCGGCCGAGATTTCTCGGATCTCGGCCGAGATCATGTGGATCTCGACCGAGATTGCTCCAATCTCGTGCGTTTCGTCTTGGCTCGTCTTTTCCTACTTTCCCGTGCTTGCGTGATCGCTCCTAAGCGTCCATCCCGAGGCCTGATCCTCAAATGCATCGTTTTAGCTTCGAAACACGCCAAAATACCTACAAAGACACCAAAAGTGTGTGTAGACATCTATACTCGCAAAGTTGCATTAAACAAGTATAAAGAAAACAACTTAAGGCTAAAACATGCATGCCCAATCAATTCAATCAATTCAAGAGAGAATGCATAAACAAGAATCTAAAATAGAGATTAAAGAAGAAACTCAGCTTTATTGATAGAGGATTAGCAAAACGTCAAATTCCCTAATATTCGCGAAGTTTCTCCAAGCTCTCACAAGTTCAACAATGGCCAACAATGGTGTAGGGCAAAGGGAGAAGAAAAGGGGAAAAAGCTCTCTCCAAAGGAGCTCGAAATTTTGAATGAAACGGGAACCCCCGGAAATCATTTAGAGCTTTCCTTTTATATCCCGCAACGGGCTGCCCTAAAACAAATCCGAAAATTAACGAAATAAATCGGCGAACAGGAATCTCGGTCGGTGACCGAGATTTTTGAAAGTCGGGGCCGAGATTTGCTTCGTGATCCAGCGTTGACGAAATCTCGGTACAAAACCTCGGTCAAATGTGAAAAATCTCGGTCGAGATGGAACAAATCTCGGCCGAGATCGGGACCGAGATGGGGACCGAGATTCTTCGACAAAAACTTCTGATATGGGATCTCCGTCGAGCTGGCTCGGATCTCGGCCGCGATTTCTCGGATCTCGGCCGAGATTTCTCGGATCTCGGCCGAGATCATGTGGATCTCGACCGAGATTGCTCCAATCTCGTGCGTTTCGTCTTGGCTCGTCTTTTCCTACTTTCCCGTGCTTGCGTGATCGCTCCTAAGCGTCCATCCCGAGGCCTGATCCTCAAATGCATCGTTTTAGCTTCGAAACACGCCAAAATACCTACAAAGACACCAAAAGTGTGTGTAGACATCTATACTCGCAAAGTTGCATTAAACAAGTATAAAGAAAACAACTTAAGGCTAAAACATGCATGCGGGAAAAGGGAAAACTAACTATATGCTCTACTAAACCAGGTCGATAATTCATGTTATTAGTAGTCAACCAAGGGAGAACATAACTAACTCTTAGCTGGCCTCTGCAGCTCATCAAACATGCACTCAACCTTCAACAACACAAAACCACACCCAAAACCTTATCAAACTCCAAACTCTCAAGCAAGATCCAAAGGAAGAGATGAAGAAGCAAGGAAGACGTAGGAAGGACTGAAGTTGGATAAGAGTGGAATGAGACCCTTGCTCAGCAAGGTAAGAAAGAATAAAGGAAAGAGTAAAGCACGGTCAAAAGAGTCAACAAAACCGGCTGCAACCGCCGTAAACCGCTGGGGCGGATCACAGGGCCGCGGGAGCGGGAACCCGCAGGGGCGGCCAACATGCCCGCGGGTGCGGAAAAACCAATCTCGGCTCAAAGAAAAACTCGACTATGGTCCGATCTCGGTCCGAAAGAATAGGGGTCTCACATCTCACCCCCTTAAAAAAAAGTTTCGTCCCGAAACTTGCAAAAATCCTGATAACACTCAGACTCAAAAGTCGAGGTAACACTTTCTATAACTTCAAACATAAGCATGGAGGAAATCATCAACTCCAGCAGTAAACTATACTATCCAAGGCCTAGAGGAAAACCATCTCTAGCCAAATCATAAACATATCACAAGACATAGAAGAAGCACATCTCTAGCCGTATCATAATCATAACAAAAAGGCATGGAGGAAGAACATCTCCAACACTACTATGTCCATCAAAATAGCATGGAGGAAAGAACCATCTCCAGCTAAATCCTAAACATATCACAATAGCATGGAGGAAAGAACCATCTCCAGCTATAAACAAGTATCATACTAGCATAACAAGATCTAATAAGATCATAATCACATCAAGGCTAGCATGAAAATAAACACATCATAGCATATAAGCGTATAAGCAGATAAGACTGACCAAGCTAGTACTAAGATCTACTCGGTGATCCTACTGGTGCACCTATCTCGGCATAGAACTCTGGATAGTTCTTCTGGATATTATCCTCAGTCTCCCATGTAGCCTCCTCGGGTCCTCGTCTCGACCACTGTATCCTCAAAATAGGAATGTCCTTCGAACGCAGGCGTCTCATACCTTACTCTAGGACTGCAATAGGATGCTCAACAAAAGTGTGGTCCGGCTCAACCACCAAATCCTCATAACTCACGATGTGTCTCGGATCTGGTATATACTCCCTCAGCCGAGACACGTGAAACACAGGGTGAACACCCTCTAATCTCGGAGGCAAGGCTAATTTGTAAGCTGCGCTCCCAACCCGATCCAAAATCTCGAACGGTCCGACATATCGGGGACTCAACTTCCCCTTAATTCCAAAACGCCTAACACCTCGTGTCGGGGACACTCTCAGCCACACATGGGCTCCAACTCTGAACTCTAGAGGTCTACGCCTCCTGTCAACATAAGACTTCTGACGGCTCTGCGCAGTCAGCATACGCTCTCTGATCAATGCTACTCAAGCCATATCATCCTGAATCTGATCAGGTACTAAACCACTGACACTGCTCTGCTCATCCCAGCATATCGGGGTACGACATCTCTGTCCATACAGTGCCTCATATGGGGCCATCCCAATAGATGCATGCTAGATGTTGTTGTAGGAGAACTCAACAAGTGGGAGATGATCCGTCCCCACCTGTCCCCAATCCAACACACAACCTCGCAACATATCCTCTAGGGTCTGAATGGTCCTCTCTGACTGACCATCTGTCTGAGGATGGAACGCAGTCGTGAAGTGTAAACTCGTCCCCAGGGCAGTCTGAATCTGCTGCCAAAATCTCGAGGTAAATCGCCCATCTCTATCTGAGACGATCGTCCTCGGTACACCATGGAGTCTCACTATCTGCCTAGTGTACTCCTCAGCTAATATGCTCACCGGCCACGTCTCCCTGATAGGAAATAAACGTGCCGTCTTCGTCAATCTGTCTACTATGACCCAGATGGCGTCAAAACTCCGGCTCAGTCTCAGTCCGGTCACAAAATCCATGGTGACGTCCTCCCACTTCATCTGTGGAACAGGAAGTGGATGGAGTTCACCTCTAGGTCTGAAATGCTCGATCTTGACCTGCTGGCATGTCGCACACTGTGCCACAAATCTGGCTACATCGGGCTTCAGCCCTCCCCACCAGAATGAACGTCTCAAATCCTGATACATCTTACTCGTACCTGGATGTACAGAGTAAGGTGTACAGTGAGCCTCCTGTAAAATCCTCTGACGCAAATATGTATCAGCAGGTACACAGACGCGACCGCGGCGCCTCAAAACTCTATCTGCTCCAAACAGGAACTGTGGTGCCTCATCCCGAGACATCTTATCTCTGATCCTCTGCAAAGTCGGGCAGGTCTCCTGTTTCTGTCAGATCTCATCCAACAGATCAGGAAGAACCTCTAAAGTACGTAGTTGGGCATCCTCATCAGGAAACTGAATGTCTAACTCTAACCAGATCAGATCCCTCTGCAACTGATGCTGAACTGTCAGCCTCGCAATCGCCTGCTCTCGAGGCGTCTTCCTGCTCAGGGCGTCAGCGACAACGTTCGCCTTCCCAGGATGATACAGGATCTCTAGATCAAAATCCTTGATAAGCTCGAGCCACCTACGCTGGCGGTTATTCAATTCCCGCTGCGTGAAAATATACTTCAGACTCTTATGGTCTGTGAAGATCTGACATGTTGCACCATACAGATAGTCTCCAGATCTTCAGTGCATGAACTACCGCTGCCAACTCCAGATCATGAGTCGGGTAGTTCTCCTAATACGTCTTCAGCTGTCGAGACGCATATGCAATAACTCTGCCTCGCTGCATCAGAACACATCCCAAGCCTAGCTTGGATGCATCAATGTAAACCACGAAATCCTCAGTACCCTCTGGCTTTGCCAAAATAGGAGCAGAAGTCAAACGCCTCTTCAACTCCTCAAAACTCTACCTGCACTGATCAGACCACACAAATCTGGTAGTCTTCCTCAGCAAACTCGTCAGTGGAAGGGCAATCACGGAAAAACCTTCCACGAAGCGTCTGTAATAACCGGCTAGGCCAAGGAAACTACGTACTTCCTTGACGTTCGTCGGTGTCGTCCATGTTGCTACGGCCTCAATCTTCGCTGGATCCACCTTGATCCCCTCAGCTGAAACCACATGACCCAGGAATGCTACCTCTGGCATCCAGAACTCACACTTAGAGAACTTAGCATAAAGTTCTCTATCCCGCAAAACCTGCAATACAGTCCTCAGATGTCCTGCATGCTCCTCTCCACTGCGAGAGTATACCAGAATGTCATCAATGAAAACCACTACAAACTGATCCAGGAAGTCGATGAAGATACTGTTCATCAACTCCATAAAGACGGATGGGGCATTCGTAAGCCCAAATGGCATCACTACAAACTCGTAGTGGCCATATCTGGTCCGGAATGTTGTCCTGTGCACATCCTGCTCCCTCACCCTCAGCCGGTGATATCCGGAACGCAGGTCAATCTTGGAGAACACAGTCGCTCCCTGAAGTTGATCTAACAAATCATCAATGCACGGCAGTGGATACTTGTTCTTGATGGTCACCTTGTTCATCTCTTTGTAGTCTATGCATAACCTCAGTGATCCGTCCTTCTTCCGTACGAAGAGGACAGGTGCTCCCCATGGGGACACGCTAGGGCGAATAAAGCCCTTCTCAGCCAACTCCTCGAGTTGCTTCTTCAGCTTCATTATCTCGACAGGCGCCATCCGGTATGGGGCCTTCGAGATGGGCCTCGTACCAGGCTCTAACTCGATACTGAAATTCACACTCCTCTGAGGCGGCAAACTGGACGGCTCAACAAAAACATCTGTATACTCACAAACAACTAGGATATCCTCTAACGCTGGACTCTCCCCTCCTTCATGGCATAACACCAGAAGGCCTCGCAACCCTGTGCAATCAATCTAGTTGCCCGTATGGCGCTGATAATTGTACATGTCTTTCCAAGGTCCCAACCTCGGAAAACCTCTATATGGCCTAACTCGGTAGAGAGGGTAACAGTCCTCCTACCTAACTCTAAGACTGTAGAGTGTCTATCCATCCAGTCTATACCTATAATGACTTCTTCATGCTCTAATGGCATGACAAAGAAGTCAACTAGTAACACACGGGTCCCTACAAAAATGGGACAACCGTGAATCTCACGGGTACCTCTGACCCTACCACCATCGAGTAACCCTTAATAAAGGGCATCCCCTCAACTGTATCTAACCCAAGACGCTCTACACAGGCATCAGAAGTAAAAGAGTGCGTAGCACCAGTATCAAATAAAACTCTAACAGGTAAACCATGAATCAGAATGGTACCTGTAGAAGTAGGTGCGGATGACTCCTCTGCACTCCTCATCTCAAAAACACGACCCTGTGGGCCTCTGGTATCAGTGGTGCCCCCACCACGACCTCTGTCTCTACTCGTCCCAGGAGCAGATCCCTGAGTCGTAGGGCGATTTGGGACTCTCTATTGTCCTTGAGTCTGCTGCTGTTGAGGTGGCCTCTGCCCACCTCTCGCTGCACTAGCAAGAGAAGAACCCTGCTGAGATGACGCTCCGCCCTTGCGGCAGTAAACAGCTCGGTGACCTTGCCTACCACAGGTGTAGCAAGTCACCAATGGCCTCGTACATTCTGACCTCATATACCCTGGATCTCCACAGTTAAAGCACTGACGTCCCTTCTCTGCAACCGGCGCAGATGAAGGCTGACTCTGGCGTCTCTGACCACGCCAACCACTAGTAGAACCACTAGCAGAACCACCAGTACCACTCGTCTGCTCTGTACGCTGCCTCTTCTCAGACCCTCCAGTCTGAGAAGCTCTCCTCTGTCCAGCTCGCTCCCTCTCATAATCGGAAGCTTTGTACTGATAATCCGTGAGAGTCTCACAATGAAATCCCGCCATGTAGGTCCGGGTAGTATCCCTCAGTCGTCGGGAAAAGAGATAAACGTGTTGGTCTGCAGCAGGTGCAGCTGGTCCCAGTAATGTCAGCTCCTTCTAAAACCTCCTGATGGCCTCAGAGACTGGTACATCCTCGAACCCAGCCTCCACAAAATCTCGCAGTTTCTCCCTCCTCAGAGAGGCAGGGCAGAAAAGCTCTCTAATCATCGTCTTCATCTGATCATAACTGGTAACCTGACCACGTACTGATCTCCACTAGTGTTGTGCCAAGTCCCGAAATAAGGTCTGAATCAGCTCAATCTGTCTGTCAGCTTGACATCGAATAGACTCTAGAGCTGAGTCTACATGCCCGATCTAGAGCTCAACCTCCAATCCCACCTTTCCAGTGAAAGGGGGTACACCCATCTGATGGAATGCCTTCAACCAGGTATCTGGTCTAGGCCCTCTATGCTCCTCTGGTGCTCTGGTAATCTCAGCAGTAGGTACCTGTACAACTGGTACCTAAGTAACAATGTGGGACCACTCAGATGGTCCCTCTTGTGCCTGTAAGTCTGGGGCACGCCTACCGGCTCTTGCAGCCTCCTCTACTCGTCTAATATAAGCATGAAACTCTGACCTGCCCATAGAGACGCGATCAGAATCACCAGACTAGGCTCTTTGTGCCCCCTGTCTCTCAGCTGCCCCGTTCCCAGTCTCAGGAACGGCGCTCTCAACAACCTCCTCATGTAACTCTCCCGCATGCGAACCGTCAGCAGGAGTCCTACCCCGTCCTCTACCTAGAGGGGGTCTACCTCTACCTCGTCTTGCTGCAGGTAAGGCTCTAGTCTGAACCATCTGCAGAAGACGTAAACTTATCTTAGAAGGCTATATATATGCCATATGTATAGATATATAACAGTTCAATCACAACAGAATATCTATATATATCTATACTGTCGAGATCTTCAGAGGGGCGATGGTTCACGTACACGATAACCCAAAACATTTGTACTAATTTTAAAACCAAAACCTTTTGAAAAGTCAGACCCCTTTCGGGTTCTGTTTATTTATCTATTCGAACTTTATTGCAGATTACTAGTGTCATTGTTGTCAACCTGGGCTCTGATACCAACTTTGTAACACCCCAAATCCGTAGGACTCAGAGTGCTACTGGGCTAGGATCTCACAATGGATCTTGGCCCTAGCCTAACAACAATTTCACTGAATCTTACAACAAGGCACCAATAGATGAAAACAAAACATAAAGCTGATATATATATACATATATATATATATATATATATATATATATATATATATATATCGATTTAAAAGGTCATACAAAGTACTGTTGAGTACAAAAGTCAAAACATAACTCCGTACAATATAAATAACCCAAATCCCACGAGTATGCCCTGTGTACGGAACCCTCAGCAGATCACCCCTCCGGATCACTCTGCAGCTCTCCTAACCTGCAAAGGATCTACAACACGGTATAAAACCGTTAGCTAACTATACACATATATAAGAAGATGCTAAAACACAATCACACGTCTTACACATCATCATGATATCACACATTTACCCGGTTTATTATCTTTAATAAGTCCAACATTAAATCGTATAATAAATGTATATGAATATACGTGACACGAGGAATGTATATATAACCCTCGCCTCTGCGTGCAATAGCTAGCTGGAGTGGTATCAGCGTACTTTCCCGTATACCATATGGAGTGGTAGGTGCCCTTCCCGTATACCAAAACTAACTATCTTACAGAGAACTTCCCAGACTCCACTACGGGATGAAAGGTAAGTTGTCACAACCACTACAATGGGCGGTCAATATAACATAGGTCGGTGACCATAATAACACATGCTATAAAACATATAACACACACCACTCAAGCATACATCCAATATAAGGATAACAGCTAAGTAAGTCCTATGGACTTACCTCGATCTCAAGAGTATCTCGCTACAAACCACTCTCAGAAACGTCTACTCCCACTGGAGGACAACACAGCCTATACAAGGCACACATACATATATCACAATCCTATCACACAAAGGGTCACACCTAGACCCAAGGGATCCATAAGAGATCATATCCAACTCGTAAACCTCAAAGCCCTAACTGGAATTTATGTATCATACTCATCAATATCCAAATCCTAGCATGGTACTAAGTTCCTCATACTAGAAAGGAAAGGAACTACTTAACTATAAATAGTCCCGGGACAAGACGCACCTGCGTGAACTAAGGCCGCAGGGGCGGAAAAGATCACCCGCGGGCACGGCAGGTAGAAGCCGCAGGGGCGGTAACACGGAACACAGGCAAGCGCAGGTACGCCGCTGGCACGACGCAGGCGCTGTGGCACGGTAGCCGCGGGGGCGGCGACAGTGCAGAATGACACTTCGCGGCTTCTCTTTAGCTCTTCACGTGATCAATTCACGTTTACTCTCTTCTATAGTCACACACATGCATCAACATACACCATCAAACGTCACCCTATGAACAATTCATCTACTCCTAAGCTAAGAAGGAAGAACAAGAAAGAAAGGAAGGAAGGAGAAGCAAGAAGCTCACCTCCACAATTGTTTTACAATCCTTTTAACACATATGGCTTATTTGAATATTTGTAAAATCCTCACATAAATATAGACAAAAACACTATAGTTTGAGAAGTATATTTTAAGAAAAGTTGTTTCAAAGTTTAATATGTCTGGCAAATATTTCATCGGTATATTTTTAAGACAACTGGATTAGATGAATGAATGTTTTTAGGCAACTAAATATTTCATCGGTATATTTTTAACCTTATAATTAATATAATATAATATCTATTATAGAAGTAGATTTAAATATTAATATAACATATAATGTAAAATTCAATCTAGATAATTATATAATTAATATTTTAAAAAAATTTAAAAAAACTCATGCAAGGCACGGGTAATACACTAGTAATATAAATATAGTAAAGTAGAATGCATGATTGTTGACGTGGCGCGATATGGTGCGAGTATTTTGAAATACAATACTCTCATCAGAAGCCACAAAAATCTTAATTTTTAAATTATTTTTAACCATTAAATCTTTTATTTTTTAATTAATTATTTTTGGAACCATTTCACAATACCTTTTTTCTTGAAACGATTAAAATATACTTTTTAAATTTCAATATTTTATAATGATTTTTGTATAATATTTATTAAATAATTTTCTTTTTATTAAGAATACTATATGGAATAATTTTTTTCTTATTTTTTTTAAGATTATAAACACAATCTATTTATATTAAATATTTTCAAGGATTTTGCTATCCCACGTCGACTATAAGAAAGGTTGATGGTTTGAGAACTTCTACAAATAAAAGGTTGGAAGATTAAGGAAATCATACATTTCTTGAACTTTTGACTAAGTTCAACTATAACTTATATTCATTTCTTGGACTTTTGATTATGTTCAAGTATAATTTTTATTCATATTGTCATTGACCTAATGTTTTGTTGGTTGTTGATCTATTATTTTGTGGGTCGTTGACCTACGTGGATTTTTTTTATACACCGTTATATGAGTTATAATATTGATTAAAGGAATACAAATCTCTCATTAAAATTAATAAAAATCTTAATTTTAAAATTATTTTTAGACATTAAATTTTTTTATTTTTAAACTACATTATTTTTTGGATTTACTCTAGGTTGTGGTACAAATATGTTTTCTTCTTCCACCTTATTTATTTTGAAGGTATAGTTTTTTAAAGTATATATATTTTTTTTAATTTTTGAACAAATTTAATTTCTTTCTCCATAAATTATGGGTTTATTTTATAAATTAACGAAATTACTCACTGAAATAATAAATTTGAATTTATACAATAATTTATTTTGTCAATACTTTTTTTTAACGAATATCCGTGTACGAAATAGTTCCTAAACTAGTTGATCAGTTTTGAAGGGGGATGATGATTAATAAGTGGTAAAATTATTAGATAATAATTAAAAATAATAGTGTTAAATGTCAAAATTGGTTATATTATTGATTGGAGATTTGGAGGGCGTAGGTGGAAGGCACGCGCATAAACGTGGAATCTAACATTATATCTCTTCGTTGTTTTTTCTTTAAAATATTTTTTTGGTTAAATAACTCTTCGTTGATTAAGGTTATATTTCAACCACATACGTACTTCTAAATATTATAATTAATGAAACTATTTGAATTTCCATAACAAATTATATAAGTTAAGACAAGGTTTTTGGGAAGGCCGTGGTATTTTTAATATAACCTAATTAAATAAGATTTTATTATATCCATATATACATGCCTTCATTTGGTAAACATGTCACGTCTAGCTTGCACGATATTCAATATGGAGGAGACCTTATGCATGCCCATAAAATATAAGGTACAAACCGAATTTAATATTAACGGGTTTTAGTTATATATAAACAAACAAATAGATATTATAATTGTATATAAAAATATATTTAATATTAAAATATTATAAACATATTTATTATAAAATAATTCTAAAAATGCGTAATATTGGTGTGTATATAAAATGTCTCCTATGATAATATAATGGTCTTTCGAGTTAAAATTAAAAAAAAATTATACATCATAAATAAGTTAATTTTCACCCTTGACATTAGGTATTTGAAATTTTCAACGATTTTTTTAAATTATATTTTTGGTAAAAGCACCTTTTTACCGTTACTAAGACTCAACATATGGGAATGAACATCTATTAAATAACCGTCGTAATGTTGATGTTGATGTTACACTCTAAAATTTTTCTTTCAATAAATATTTTTACTAAATTATTAATTAAACCATCAAATCCTTTCAATAAAAACATCTATTTAAACTTCTCCATTACGTCAAAACAAAAACTACATTTTAATTTTAAAATAATCAAAATCTACTAAATCAATAATATCTCCCACTTCTCTTGTAAGTTAGTTGACGATAAAATTTAAACTTCTCATGTACGTTAAAATTCTCACAGTATATATACATATAATATCTCATCGTCTTCCATTTAGTTCTTGTGTTCCTATATTGCTCGTGCGAGGGGCAATTTCAGGATGGGTGATCTCTTGGAAAGTTTATGCGCATGCATGGTTGGTATGGGGAGAGCGTCCCTAAGACCTCGGGTCTTACCGATGGTATCAGATTGAGTTTCGAGTGTACTTTCCCTAGCAGGCGGTCACTCGGCTCGGTGTTGCTACCTATGTCAACGAGTTAAGCGTGCTCGTGTTGGAGCAATTTCAGGATGAGTAACCTCCTGAAAAGTTTTATCATTCGGTTTTTATATTCAGATTCGACTGCAAATATTTTGTTACTGCTCAAAATTTTTTATTCAATGTCGTAATTTTTTTTATATTTAGATTTGTTTTTTAAAAATATTTTGCTTTTATTTATATATTTAGATTCGGTTTTTTTACAATTTATTTTTACTAATTTTATTGAAATTCCAAAAGCTATTTTGAAATGTTGTTTTGAGATGTCAGTATTTTATTTTTAACCTTTTTTTGCAACATTTCAAAAATACTACCACTGTCTTTGTATTTAACTGTTGATCGTCTTCTTTTTCTTTTTTTTTTTAATAACTATTTCAATAATTAGTTTTCAGAAATTTACAAATTCCTATTATAATTCTATTTTTTAATTTTATTTTCTCAATTAAATCTTAAATCTTCTATGGGTAGTTATGATGGCAAGGTAGGAGGGTATAGTTGATTTGTTTTTTGTTTTTCTTGTAATAGGTCGAGTTATCCCCTGATTATGATTACTAAGCTTAAATTTTTATTAACAGAAGAAGTGCGTCCAGATCGATGTATGGGAGACCACTGCCTCTCCTTCTAATTATATTTTTTCAATGTGACATGAGTAAAATGAAAAAGGAAATTTAACTGCCAGACACGAGCTATGCACTAGTCGATTATAAAAGCCTAGCATAATGTTGGTGGATTACTCTTCATATTATTAATTGGTTTTATAATGAAATTTCGATGTATTTATGTGCTGAGTTTAGACCCAACGTGTATATACGTGTGACAAAACCTCAACGTTAAATTCGGATTGACCCGTCGAAATTTCACACGAAAGTGTATATATATATATATGATGTACACTTGTACATTTCTTATTCATCCCAATAAGATATTTCATCATTTAATAATTTCCCTCTACGGAGAGAGAAACGATACAGAAATTCCAGATTACTTTATCGCTGAAGGCCAAAGCTAATAGATTAATCGATCAATAATAATTGGAAGACTAGTAAATTACAGAAATGAACTACATGCATATGACAAGAAACTTGGTTCACTAGCATAACGTCTAGCTCAATCATCACATAAAGAAGTCATTAAAGTTTTACCCTCTCGAATATGACTGAGTAAAAAAGAAAAACTTACACAGCGCCGTAATATTTTTAAACTAATATCACTATTAAGTACTACTCTTCCATGAAATTAACATTATCAAAGTCTAACAAGTAGTCTTCTAGCATTGTGTCAAAATCATAACTGCCGATGTTGCAATTAGGGCTCGGAATCGAAGGCAAACAGCAGTACGGATCATTCTCATCAGGGACCTGGTAATCATTGGCCGAGAACATCATTGAATCATCGGTCGGGATCGAGGAGGAAGACGATGATTGGTTCATTACTCCAACTTGCTCAATGTTGTTAGAGCTGCAGGGGCTTGAATGTGGCTGGTCAAAGCGTAGGACCATGGGTTTCGAAGAGGAGGATGAATAGTGATCGAACGATTCAATCATACTATGATCTGACGAGGACGAGGATGACGAGGATGGATAGCTATCGAGTGAAGAGTATAAGGGCAAGAAAAGTTGAGGGATCTTGAGAGGGTTTTTGCACGTGTGTTGACCCAAGTAGGTTGCCTTGTAAATTGGAGGATTGTCTGATTCCATTTGAACCCACTTTTTTGCTTCGCATTTCTCTTCTGTATGGTGTGTGCATCTGTAGTAGCTCCTGCATTCATTTCACAAATTCATCTGCGTCAATACAATGCAAGATCCAAACAGTTGATTCATACATATATATATATATATGTATATATATATATATATATATATATATATATATATATATATATATATATATATATAATATGTATACTGACTTTGGATGGGATTCATTGTGGATGGTCTTTTGTCCGTATTTCCTCCAACCATAGCAATCATCTGTAAGGCTCGTCATCTTGACTACAGTTCGAGTTTGGGTGGTCAAGTTCTTCCTGCTGAAACAATTGCATAAGTTCGATATGCAGATAACTATACAATCATAAATTATAACTGTGGGATGATTATTGATTAGGATGGATTTGAGTGGTTCTAGTGGACCCGGATTATGATTATGGATAGATCTATGGTCGATTTGGAATATTTTCAAAATTGAAAGTAACCTAAAAAGTAGTATTTGGAGGAATTAAGAATTGAATCGAAGAGACAGCCGCCCTAAAAGCTAAACAATTACATATATACAATAATACTACAAAATGAATACATCATTACCTTGTCTTATTAGAAGGTCCTGGAGTTTTCCTTTTAACGGTGTTCATGATCGGCGGCGAAGTCTCCGATCCATATGAAGAGTACCGATGCTCCATGTTTGTGGAGGATTCGATGATATTGCCAGCTGAAATTGAGAAACCGTAATCAATCACCAATTTTTCTTCCTTGATTCCAGTAGGTGCCATGTATTCTGATGGATTTATGTCGAGAAAGATAGATTGATTGAGATCTAGATTGACGAAGAATAGGGTAAGTGAATAAGTGATGTATGTAGATAGATATCTGATTTTGGAATGAGCTCAAGCAATCCCTACACTTATATAGTGCAGTTCTAGAGAGCTCATATACGGGTTCTTTCTATAGGCTGTATCAATCCAAAGTCATCCGTTATTTCTACATATTATGAAAATCCTCCTCTTATAATTTTATTTATGGATTTTAACACTTTGTTTCTAGACAGCGGACCTCTATAGAGATACCGTACTTGTTTTTTTGGTACAATTTCGATATTAACATAAATTGAACAAATTTTAATTTCTTAATACTTCAAAAAAAAAAAAGAAGAAATGTGTATCTTATTTGACGATTTCAAATTGACAATCAAAATTTAAACACAACGTACGTTTAATTTCATTCATTTAAATTATTAATTTTATTTACCTCTTATCCTAAATATATTGTTGGTTAGAAGGGTGAAATAAAAATGATTTTAAAAAAATAAATAAAAAAATAAATATATTATGTTTCATGTATTAAAATACCTCTACCATTCCGTTTTAGTATTCAAATATATATTGTGTTTTCATGTATTGTTTGAAAATAAAATTATGTTTTCGGGTGGCCGCTCATCATTTGTTGCCTGAATATATATATATATATATATATATATATATATATATATATATATATATATATATATATATATATATATATATATATATATATATATATATATATATATATATATATATATATATATATATATATTTATTTATTTATTAAAGCAGATGTATTAAAGCTTACGCGTCGCGTTCACATTCGTTTCGCCTACGTGTCACGCTAAGGATAAAAGCCACCAGTTTTTTAAAGGGTGAAACGGGAGAGTGGGCTTTTTTGTAAAGAAGAGCACTAAGAAGGCTATTTTTCAAGTGATAAACTAGGTTCCTTTTATTTATTTATAAAGATAAAATAGAAAGGTTAATTGGTAATTTCAAAATAAACCCAACAAAAAAGAAAAACCTAAACCAAAACAAACCCAAACCGAACCGGAACCCGAGCCGAACCTGAACCGAACTGGAACCCGAAACGACCTTGAACTGAACCGCAACCTGAACCCGAGCCAACCCCGAATTTGAACCGAATTTGAACACAAACCGAAACCGAACCGGAACCCGAGCCGACCCTGAATCGAACCGGAACCCGAACCTGAACCGAACTGGAACCTGAACCGGAACCCGATTCAGAACCGGAACCCGAATCTAGATAAATCTTATTTATAGGGTTTTATTTTAACTTCTTTTTAAAATTCCCTTTATACCCTTGATTTTAAAATTAAAAATAAATGTGAAATTACTAAGGGCCGAGTTGGTATCAACAATACAAAAAAAAAGGCCCTATTAACCCATTCTTCTATTTTTTAAAAATCTATTTACATTACATTTTACTTTAATTAATATTAAATTAAATAAATTATATTTAAATCCCGTATTCCGTCCCGAATATTTTTTAACGGGACGGGTTCGAAACGAGATTGCTATTTGACCATAAAACTCCGTCATGATCGAAACATAACCGAAATTTGTGGAATTTGTGAACACTCATCCACTCCTGCGTTCTAATACCAATATGAAATTATATTTAAAAAAAACATTGTAAATTTACGTATCGTCTTATATCCATTTGAAAGATGTTAAATAAAATCAGACGTGTCGATACACGTTGTGATAGGAGAGCCATACTTGACAACCCTTTTACAATAATGATGACATCGTAAAATTTGAATGTAAATTGTGATTTTTTTGGAAAATTGTAAAAGTAATGGGTGGTTTATAAACAAATTTAAAAATTGATGATTACTTTTGTAAAGTAGGACAACTTTTGAGCAATTTTTAAATAAGGTATGGTTTAATATTGTGAATCTTATTTTGACAAATTAAGAATAATTTGTATAGTTGCAAACATTGACAGTGATTCGCAAAATGTGGTTGTTATTCGGCCAGACACAGGAGACAGCACACACGTATTGTGTGTCTCTCGGGCGGATTCCGAATGTGCGTGAAAGCGCATTAGACACGGGAGACAGCACACACGTATTGTGTGTCTCTCAGGCGGATTCCGAATGTGCGCCGGAAGCGCATTCAGACTGTGTCGCATAGGCACAATCTAATTGCTCCCCGTTTTCAGTATTCGATTGCGTTCGGGTATGGTTTTGAACGGCCCTCGCACATCTCGCTTACACTATCCTCAACATCTCTTCTTTTTCGTGTTCTTCGCAAGCCGCCGCCTCATTATATAATTACGTAGATCCAAATCACTATTCACATCCTAATTGAGAAAGCCTCGTAAAATATATCGACATTTTCTAAAGAGATCGAAGTTGAATCCGATGGTGAAAGCATTAATATTCCGTTTGATGAAAATAAGTATAGCGATCAAAATGAGCTTCTTACACATATGGAAGTAAGTATGTTATTTGCAATTAACGTGAATATTACCTTCTTTTTTGTCATTCTATTTTTCTTTTTTTTGGTAAATGGTAAATTCATAAACGAGTTAAAAAATAAAGTTTAACCAGGACAAAAATAGTCCTGACCAAACCTACACAACAACAGAGTATATCATCATAAAACATAAGGGCTAACACAATGCCCTAGTACTCCTGGTAGGCATGCAAGCCCCCTGAACGTACCATCTACCATCAACTGACTATAAATATAAATAACATAGACCTCATGGCACTGTCTATAAGGCCGTTCCACCTTCTGCAATGTCATCAGGAGAAAAGGACACTCATAAACCAACAAGGTGTCTAACCATCGGATCAAGATATCATTCACCTTCAGCAAAGCCATCAACAAATGAGTCTCTAGTCCGGGATAAGTGAACATATCAAAACTGTGCAAGCCAAGAGCATAGTACAACTCTGGCATAAAAACATAAAAAACACTAAATCTCAAACCTCTCTCCAACCCTCGCTGGAAAGGCCTCATGGAGTAGACTGTATACATGCCCTCTGATCATCCAGACCAGGATATCAATGGGATCCTATTACGGTCAAACATCAGGGCATTCCTAGAATGTCATAAGTAGTAGATCGTCGCTGAGAAGGCGTATAAGCGTGCCCTGCTCGTCCAGCTCCTCCCTAGTGCAGTGTGCAGGAGGTATGTCATGACGTCATCTCTCGTGATCATCTCTGTAGACATCCGGAATCCATGGCAGACTTGCCTCCAAACCTCCCTCGCATAGGTGCAACCAAAGAACAAGTGATCATGTGACTCACTCTCCAGGCCGCACCAGTGGCAGGTAGGATCTATGTCAAGGAAGTGCAATCTGTCTTTGGTGGATAGACGTCCTAGAATCGCCATCCAAAGGATAAAGCAGTGCTTGGGCGTGTTGCCCGTGTCCCACACTATCCTGAACCAGTCAACCTCATCTTCATGCTCACTGATCATATCGTAGGCCTCTACAACTCTGAACTTGCCACCATGGCAGCAGCTCTCGAGAACCTCCTCCAATGTCGTCTCCTCATCCACAAACGTGGCTACCTCGTCTCTGGCTCCGATTATAGCCTTCACCAGAGGCAAGTCACGTCGGTGGGACACCTAGTGGTCTGGCTCGACCACTTGTAAGTATCTGTGATGGATCCACCTCACCCAAAGGTTGTCCCTCTTAGCATTAATGTGCCAGTAATACTTGCACATAAATGCCGAGTTCCAACACCTAAGGTTGAGGAGACCCAAACCACCCTCTCTCTTGGGCATGCAAACTCGCGTCGAAGCTACTCTGGGCCAGCTCCACAGGAACTGTCTGCATAGTCCTGTCAGCCTATCTATCACCAGTGTGGGAACCGGTAGCATAGACAGCTAGAAGCTCTCCGTACTCTGAAGGACCGTCTTGATAAGCTCAAGTCTACTTGAAAAAGATAAATGCCTCTTGTTCCACGCACAGATGTGCCTCCCAATCCTGTCAAGTAGTGGGGTGTAATCAGCTGCACGTAGAACATGAGGTGCTATGGGATTCCCAGATATCGGAAAGGAAAAAGTCCCGTAGAGAATCCCGAAAGCGAGGTTAGTTCATTTGCCTCTGTCTCAGAGGCTGAGGCAAGGAAAATAGAAGATTTCGGGAGGCTAACAGCTAAGCCCGAAATCTTCTCAAATATTCGTAAGCAATCCATAAGGATGCTTACTGATTGAACATCTCCTCTGCAAAAGAGGACGACATCATCCGCATACATCAAGTGAGAAATCCTAAGTTCCTCACAATGCTGATGAAAGCGGAATTCAGGTTTAGATGTCTCGTAGCGTATCATCCTGGAAAGGAATTCCATGCAGATGACAAACAACAACGGAGACATAGGACACCCTTGCCTAAGCCCACGCTTCCCCGGAAATAACCCATGCATTGTTTTATTTACCCGGATGGAGTAAGATGTCGTGGTGACACACTCCATCACCCATACAATGAGCCTGGTCGGGAAACTCAACTCTGTCATGGCGTAGCGGAGGAACTGCCAAGAGATCGTGTCATAATCTTTAGCTAAGTCAATATTCATGAAACACCGCTTAGTATCCCTCTTGACACTGTATCTTCTTAAGAGTTCCTGAACAAGGAAAATATTGTCTGACATCAACCTCCCTGGAATGAAAGCAGATTGTGCCGGGTCAATGAGGTACCAAAGACACGGTCCTAATTTGTTTGCAATCAGTTTAGTGATGATTTTATAGACAACGTTACAACAGGAGATAGACCTAAACTGGTCTACTCGAGTTGGGGAGTCAACTTAGCTATCAAAGAAACCGAGGTGTGGTTAATTTGCCTAAGCAATTTCCCATTGACAAAGAACTCCCTAACGGCAGCACAAACCTCACTCCCAGTCGTCACCCAAGTTTGCTTAAAAAACTTGGAAGAGAAACCATCTGGACCAGGTGCCTTAAGGTCTCCAATCGACTAGAGAGCCTGCTTGATCTCAACATTAGAGATCGGTCCAATAAGTCTCCCCTGGTCCAGATCCTTAACCCGCGGCCTATCGCAAACCAATCCCTCAAAGGCACCTCCACCTGCCTCTCAGTCCCAAACAACCCCTGATAAAAGGTCACAAACTCATCCGCTACTCCTCCCAAAGAGGTGGTGGTAGAGCCATCGGCCAAATGGAGTGTAGGAATAAAATTCCTTTGTCCATTTGTCTTCATGCGACCATGGAAGTACGAGGTAGTTCTATCATTGTTAAGAACATACCTCGACTTAGCTTGCTGCTCAAAGAAGCTCCTCTCAGCAGAAGAAAGCCTGTTGGCTTTCGTTCTACAACCGTCCAGCTGGGCTCGTAAGGCCTCAGAGGTCATATCCATCCTAACACTCTCAAGGCAAGTGGCATACTCCTTAATGGCCACTCTGACCTACTCAAATATATGAGCTTCATATATAGAGTTTCTCCAATAAGATTTATTGGATAGAGATAACTTAGAGCTTCATATATGAGCTTCAGATATATGGGCTCGTGTAACCGGTACCAATTTTGAGCTTCATATATATTTATTGGATAGAGATAACTTAGTGGGTTGAACTCAGTTTGTGTGGTACTAGATGAATATGGTGTTGGTCATAAACAAATCATGGCTTGATAGACGGGAGTTCGGTATCTTTCATTTTGCATGCGATAGACACGAAACACCTAGAAAAGAGAAAGATGTTGATCTTGATCACGTGCCAAGTACTATCCGGAAAAAGAACTCGAAGAAGTGTATGTACAAGTTTGAACTTGAGGTGATACAAGTTGAAGAACAAGAATGGATATTGAGAGTTATATGTGTAGTCCACAACCACTTAATTCTATCGATTTTAAGGGGTCATGCATATGTTAGATGTTTGACCCCTATCCAACATCGCTAGGTGGAGCGTGAATTGGGGTCGGGGTTCAAAACGACACATATATTGAAATCCGTGCACTTAAACGACCCTAGAAATTTCACAATCATCCAGCAAGTTTACAATACCGGTTTGAAAATGAAGATGGAATAAGTTGAAGGAAGAGGGTCATTACAAAAAACACTTCATACTTTGAATGAACGCAGTACTATGTATGTGCAAGGAGATGTCCGAACTCCGATGAGGTGGATGATTTTTTTATCACACATCCCGATTTTAGAACCGAATGGTTATGAGAAAGGACACAACAATGAAAAAGTTATTTCTCAAAGCGACACCACAATAAGGTGAGATATTGATGAATCCACCACACCACAATAAGGTGATCCGATCCATATATATAGAGAAAGTGAAGCGGAGTTACAGTAGAGCTTCTCCTATAAGTTTTACGTTAGAAAATAGATTATATGAAAGTTTTATTTTTGCTATCATCCCACAAATTTTACTATTTTTTTTTTGTTAAAATAGAGTTTTCTTCAGCAAGATTGTTATTGATCATTTACGTTACATTACAAGGATAACCAGCAAAAATATATTTTAGAATCTAACTTTAGTAAAAAAAATATTTTGTTAAAATAGAGTTTCTCCAATAAGATTGTTATTTCCCAAATCTTTATGCTACATGACAAGGATAACCGGCAAAATTATTTTTTAGAATATAGTTTTAGAGGAAAAAAAAATATTTATTGTCTTAATTAGTGATTTAGTAAAAAATTATTTCAAGAAAAATCGTAAGGGTGCAACGTCAGCATCAACGTCGCCTACTTTAATAAATATAATATAGACTTTTATATAATCCGTATTTGCTAAAATGAAAAGAGAATCAAAGTCACATACTCACATGCATTGTGAATCTATTAGGTTAACCTAGACTTAAAAGGTCGCCTATCTAACCATATTGAATAGTTTAAGCATAGGCTTTTTCATAAAAATAATGAATCATATACAACAAGCGAAACATTAATTTCCAAAAATTTGTTTTCCAAACAAAAGTAACACTAGTTACACTTGCATTGTCCAATTAAAAGATGTGTTGGTCATGAACCAAACCACAACTCTTGACACATACCTTGAATGTCCAATCATGAATGAAACAGTGGAAAAAAAAAACTTTTGATGAAATTTACCTCAAAACAAAACAACAACTTTCGAAATGAAAATCTAATTCTCTATCACAAGAAGGTAGAAATACCCGTATAAAAACATAATCAACGGCTAAACCGAACTTTGTTATGCAAAGTAATATGCTTTCAATCCACAACCTTGACGAGTTAGATAAAACATATTAAAAGTTCTTTTGAAATAAAGAGGATCAACACAAACCTATGATTAGTTGGGATGAAATATGCAAATTCAAAAAAAAATGGTTTTCTTGGATTTAGAAAATCTTTAATCACGAATAAAGCCTTACAAATAAAGCTTTTGTGAAAAATCTTGGCAGAACCAAACAACATTTTGGTTAAAAATGTTAATGAAAAATATATGAAAAATCATAATATTCTATACTACCAAAAGAAATGGCCGGCTCTTGACAATCGAATAACGGTATGAAACTCAAACTTGAGTTTAAAAAAGGTATTATCTGGTAGGTCGGAATTGGCAAAACCATCAACTTCTTGCGTGATAATTGAGAAACAACTTCACCGCTTATGAAACTGGTCCAAAATATAAATTAAATTGACACAAATATAAAACTTAATCACTTTATAACCAACTCTAGAGAATGGGATACTACAAAATTTGACAAAGAACTACAAAACATCCTTAGCATGGAAATTATGAACAAAATTAAACAAAAAATCATACCAAAAAATGATATTCATGATAAATTACATTGAAGGTGCAATAAAAATGGGTGGTTCACAACCAAATTAGCATAAGAGATGATTGAGGAGGATAAGGTTACCACCCTAAAAATGCATGTGACTGAATTTGAGTCTTGATACACAACCTAAAATTAAAAACTTATTGTGGAAAATATCAAAAAAATGGAATTCCAAAAAAAGTAAAGCTAGACGAAAGTAGGATTGCAGTCACGAGACACTGCGAATTGTGTAACCATCGTCTTGAGCATTGGTCCCACTTGTTTATTGATTATCCCTTTAATAAACAAACCATCACAAAAATTGATAGATTAATTGCGGTTGAACTAGGAAAAATTAGTTATGAAAACAAAAGAACAAATGTCCTCGTACATGAAATAAAAACAAATTTAGACTTAACTGGTTCTCTTGCCTAGCAACAATATGGCGGAGCACATGGTCTTTGGGAATAAAATTATTTGTTGTAATAAACCTATCAATCCCGTCAATAGGTTAATTCCTTTCATTAAAAACCAAATTTGTAATGGGAAGAATGTCATCATTGATGAAGATGACTATGTTATTAAACCGCCAACAAAAGACAACAATTCTACCAAAAGGAAAAACACAACAGTAAGTGAGAAAAACCAAAACCCGATTTCCATAAACTTAACTTTGATGGATCCAAACTTGATTCGGGAGTAACATTCATTGGCTTTGTGATCTGGAATCACAATGGTGCAGTTGTTAGTCTCGGTGCGAAAAAATAACTTTAATTCTGTAATAAAAGCTGAAGTTTTTGCCCTTAAATCTGGCTTGCAAGAAGCTATCAGATTGCAAATAAAAAAGATCGAAATTGAGGGTGATAACTTGTGTGTCATCAAGGTACTCCTAGGTTTGTGGAGTTGTCTGTGGTAGGTCGAGATGATTATATCCAACTCCATACTAGATCTTCGCTTTTTTTTACGATGTCTAGATCAGGCACATGTTCAGAAAAATCAGGTGTGTTGCTGACCGTTTCACCCACATGAGAATCACGGCACCCAACACTAATTCTTCTGACGATCCAGAACTTCGTGTTTCCATACGCAATAATGTTTCAGACTGAATTACCTCTAGGAGATAGTCCGACCGTACCTAACCGCTTTCCATTATCTAACAAAAATAAATTAATAAATAATAACCAATATGTATATAATACGGTAGTCTTAGTACTTTTACTTTTTTTTTTGGTGTGGATCTTGGTACTTTTACTAGGTAGTTACTATAGTACCACTATAATTAGTTTAGTAATTTTCAAATAGTTATAACTATTCGTAAATTTTCAAAACCAACTGTTTTATGGTTATTTTTTTTCAAACTTTGTACTTTTTTCCACAAGGTTTTGAAAAAGGGGAAAATCTAACCATTATAACGAGTAATCAGAAGCTATAACATTTGAATAAAGTTCAGTCATACCATTATGTTAGTCAAATGTGTGATACATATATATATATATATATATATATATATATATATATATATATATATATATATATATATATATATATATATGCATGTGAACATAATAAAGGGGAGAAACCGAGTAATTATAAGAAGACAAAAGCAATGGAAAGCGTGTTTACGATTAGGGTTTCGACGATCATGTGGAATTGACTTGTGACTGCAAAAATATTCATACTTTCACATTAGCTGTCGTGTATTAATCTATACATTTTAACAATTCCTAGATTTTTAATCTTTTAATCGAGTAATTGTTTCTTTTTAATAAATATTAGATTAATCTGATCACTTTCATTATCATAAGAGTATTCTTTGTTATGTTAGTACTAATAGAACGATACATCATTCACCACATATACATGGAAATTCTTTATTTTATCGGTAATCTAATTTTTTTATGGTGACCTTATTTAATTGTCGAATAACTCCATGTGCTTGTTTACTGAAAAATAATAATTTAATGGAAGGGTCGATCTGTCCATAATTAAATAATGAATTAAAAAAATACAACTAGTTTTTCTATGTGTAGTTGAAGTTGTTCAAGATTGAACCCGTTATTAAAATACAAAGTTATTTTAAAAAGTGATAAAATAAACATTTTTCATGAATTATAGTGATCGATGTTTCTTTGTAATTTCCTAGGGTTTTCTATTATTTTATGGTAATAATGACAACAAACACTTCAGGTTGCTTATTTGTGAAGATGCTAATGGTAATACTAATATAGTAAATAATTATTTTAAAAATTAAATATACCAATAAAATCTTATATTACTATAACACTTAATCCTTATAAAAAACTACAAAAAGTAAATAATTAGACTTAAATAAAACATTGGGGTTTCAAACTAATTATACCGATTTGATACTATATGAATACCGACGTACATAAAAATAATAAAATTTCATACCAAAATTGATTGACAATACGATTTCTTAACTCTACATGGAAAAAAAAGAGCTTATTATCTTTAAAATTCTTACACGGACAAATATGAGTTTTAAAATAACTCTGGACTTATATACCGACTTGACTGTTCAATTATTTGGTTTCTTTTATGATTTGTGTGTAACAATATACTTTCCATTAATTCCATTAATTGGGAGTTGGGGTAGGTTTTATGTTGGATACTTGGAGTACGTCAAATATGCTTTAAACTTTAGTCAACTTAGGTGTGTTTCAGAATTTTATTCGTCCTTTTCTTTTCTTTGAAAAGAAAGGTTTGAAGTAATTTTGGTCTTGTCTCTTGGATATAATGGATAACTAAATCGCATTAGTTATCGATTGACATATCGTGTTCAAGCTTTTTTACATGTCATATCCATGCATTCTATGACACTTACTATTGTGACCAAACTTATTTAGGTTTTAATGGTAACAATTTTCTCATGTAAACAATTTTAGTCATTTTTACTTGCTACTATAAAGTGCATTTAAAATTGTGTGGAGAGTATATATATATATATATATATTTCAATCGAGAATTTTTGAATATATTTAGGGTCGTTCGAAATTGATAACAATTACTCCCGAAAACGAAATATTACCAAATCAATAAAAAAAACAGGCTTGTTTAACGACTAAAATGAAATAAGAACAGGTAGTGTGGGGTGGGGTCGTTGAACGTAATGCTTGGGTTCGACTATCCTCTTCACCACAAAGAGACTTGCAAGTATCATTACAAGAGAGGTGGTGGGATACGAAGCTTTGTCGTGGGCTTTGCGACTGGCCAAGGTTCATGGCTGGGATAAGGTGATATGTGAATCTAATGCGGCTATTATCATCTCTAAGTTTCATGGTAATGTTGGTGCGTTCCGAGGTGCCACGGGGGCCATCATGAGCTTGCTCAATATCGGTGTTGGAGGCTTCATTGATTGCCAATGGAGCTTTATTCAAAGGCAGGGAAATCACCCTGCATACTCGTTGGCGCTATGCTCCCTAGTGCATGTCGTTTCATTTCGCTTTCAATTCACCGCTTTAATTATACGGAAACTTAATCTCATTTGATTGTATATTTAACGTACTTGATTCTTAAATCGGTTATTTTTATTTTTATTCTTTATAATCACTAGAAACATTCCTAGTTTTCTTTTTAATTAACAACCCAATGTTAAAACGGTAGTTTCATTCATTGGGCATGTATTATGTACTATTATAAAATTTTGAACAATGAATTGTATATTTTGTATGTATACGTTACCATCATCTATCAACCTATTATGCATAAATAGGATATAGGTGGGCACAAATTAAACAATCTTGATTTTGTCCCGGTTTTGTCCTGATTTCGTTCCGAACCCGGTCATCCCGTCAAAAAATCTTCGGGACGGGATACATAACTTAAGTTCTTCGTCCTGCTTGACATGTTCCGTATATATTAAAGTTTTTAAAAAAATATAAATAAAATTGAATCCTAAGAAAAAAATCAATAATTATATATTTTAAATTTTGAAATTATACAAGTTCAAAATGGCAATAGTCTGGGTTATCTGTTAATTGTTACTGACATGTTGCTAATTGCCCTACTCTCCTTTCATTGTTCGCTTACTCTAGAAAAACACGACTTGCCCTAAAGTAAAAAACAACTGTTCATATCCCGACTACAAAAGCTAAAGAAAATGTGACCTTAATTGTTAATGGAATGGTCGATGTGCTTTTATTTTATATTTTAAACGAAAATTAATTATGGCTTGAGGAGATTATGCAACACATTATTTTGTGTTATTAGAAAATTTAATATATTCTGTTTTAAGTACTATAGACATGAATATTTTGTGTGTAAATCGTAAAGGACGAGACTGGGATGACCTCAATCGGTCAATCCCATTGCTATAAGATATAACGCATTTTCGATGAAAATATTATGATAGATCGAATATTACATATTAGATATTTGTATTCTCGATCTTTTATTATTCTATTGTTCATGGTTTACCAAAATTATCCGAATCAAACGTGCGTTTTTAAAAAATAAAACAGTGATATAACATAAAAATTACCCATATTTAATTTTTCAAGGTTATTGTAGAGATTTGTGAATTGAAAACTTCTTTTATTCATTGATCGGACAAAATATTTATAAGATGAGTAAATGACAAGATTATAATAAAATAAGATAAATATAAACAAATAAATAAAAGGATAAACCAAAATATACGGCTCAATATATGGCCCAATGTACTAACACTCTCCCTCAAGTTGGAAGTATGATTCAACAACTTCAAACTTGAACAATAGAAACTCGAAGAGATGCAATGAAGACTTGATAGAATTCCTCCTTTCATTGGTCTGGTCTTTATTGTGTTGGGGTCGATATAGAGCCGGTGTTGGGCCCTAGGACATAGGTTGATTAGCGTTCTAGAGTAAGTTTTGGGCCTCAGGACGTAGGTTGATTAGCGTTCTAGGGTAAGTTTTGGGTCATTGGACGCATAGTAGTTTGCGTTTTAGGATAAGTTTTGGGCCATAAGACCTAGGTAGATTAGCGTTTTATCTAAGTTTTGGGCCTTAAGACACATGTTAATTAGCATCCTAAGGTAAGTTTTGGGGTCATAGGACGCAGGGTAGTTTGCGTCTTAGGATAAGTTTTGGACCCTAGGACCCAGGTAGATTAGCATTTTAGCTAAGTTTTGGGCCCTAAGACACAGATTGATTAGCGTCCTAAGGTAAGTTTTGGGTCATAGGACGCATGTTGATTAACGTTCTAAGTAAGTTTTGGGCTTTGCGACGCAAGTTGATTAGTGTCCTGTAGGAACGAGGAAAGGATGATTTAAGGACTTGATGAACCTTCTCCCTTATTTGCTCCTTGTTTTGTTGGTAATAATACCATGTCGATATGGGTTTGAACGAAGGGATACTAGACTTGATTGACCTCTTTCCCTCCTTTGATGGTAGAAGTCGGTTGTAGGGATCCGGTAAGTTAGTGATGCGGGGTTAAGCCGCGAGGGTTGCCCGATCTTTCAACACCACGAACTAGAAGGAGAAAAGAGATGGTTGGAACGTGAAGATGGTAGAAACGTGTGGTATGATGGATGATTGATCCGGTGATTGGGATGGATTGTTGTTGGATAGTCTGGTTGAATTCCGAAAAGGAATTCTTCCGCTATAATCTTGAGTTACGAGAGAAAGACGGATGGTTCTCAAGAACACAAGAAGTCGCCTAGAGATCGAAGAGAGACCAGTCTTGGAATCCACCAAGGTGGACGACTCTCCTATCCTACTAAGCTAGGGTGGACGTGAATCCACACGTACGGTTGAGTAGGAATCCACCCACTCGGGGTTTCTCGAATCCATGAGAGAGAAATACTTAAAAAGTATCAATGTGTTTAATATCAAAGTTGTTTTCAAATGCACGTTCCAGATGCCTTATATAGGCATGAGGAGGACGTCCAAATGGCTTACATGGGTTGCGGGCTTGATCCAAAATCGAGCCCGAAAAGAATAAAAGAAATGAAATAATATGCGGAAAGATAAGATCGAATCTTTAAGAGATAAGATCTTCTAACAACGGATAAAGTCAAATCTTTAAGAGATAATTGACCTTCTAGAAGCATAAAATAAAATAATAAAATAAAACCCAATATTAAATTGTCTAAATATGGCTGAAAATATTATATCTAATTAAGGCTTTATTTAACAATAAAATAAGTCCAACTAGAAATAATATAACGTCCAACTCTTGAAGGCTTCACGCAGCTTCTTGCACTTCCTTCGAGCTATTCTTCTGGCCCATGCATACGTGCTCTTGCATGCACGTGTACGGTCGCCTCTCTCCCAAGTGAATATCGGTCTTCTACTTGCATATCTGGGCCAGCTTCCTCTTTGCGCTTCATATGCATTCTTATCTTCAACGGTTCTCTCCCATGCATATGATATCCCTTTTCTTGTCCTTAGAATGATGCTCACTCCATGCTTCCTAGCTTCCATGATGATGATCTCGACTAGGGCTAGGTCTTGAGATACTCTCGCATCAGTTGGCGGGATAGCCGCCACCGCCATCACCGACGGCGGTAATGTCGGCACAACTAGAGTTTGTGTTTTAGGGTTTCTTTAGACAAAAACATGTTTAAGGATCATATATTTAATAGCATGAAGAGATTTATGAATTAAAAGCTTATTTCATTAATGGTAACAAATAAAGGAAAACAATCAAAAAAATACACGGCATAGTGTATGACCAATGTACTAAGGGCTCGTTTGATTTCGTTAGGAATCATTTTCGGTAACAGAATGATTCCGAATCAATCAAAAATTGTGTTTGTTTAGTGGTATTTTTACACAAGAAAGTAACCAAATCATTTCCATTTCCATTCTTTCCTTTTAACCGATTCCATTCCGTTTTCATTCCACCACCCAACCAAACGGGCACTAACAATTATACCACCTCACAAAAGTCTTAATTTAAAAATGGAAAATAGAGGTTGGTATAATGAGAATTTTAAAACATAAAGTGTGTTGTTAAATGAAAATTTGAAAGTATGAGACGATTGTTAGAAATTTTCAGTATGTAATAGGTGATTGAGTGAAATTAACCCATAAAGTTGTATAATTTATAGTAACAAGTGCAAATCAGCAACCCGAGTGTCAATTCTGACAAAGGTGAGGAACAGAAAAATACTATGATAAGAACAAGCGGATGATTTATGTGCAGCAAGGAAGATTTGACTACTTAACCACAGGCATTTCATCGAACACATAGCCTGCGTTGATTCACAAGAAGTGACAAAGATGGCAACATACTTGCTATGACATGTAACAAGGGCATTCAAATACAACAACAAGGCGTTACAATCTAGATACAGAGGCAATCGAAACATTCGATTGTAAATCACCGACTCGATATGCTTTCTGACCTGAAACTCGCCGTCATTCGCACACTTCGATCAACGGAGTCCGTCTTCCTCAACGATTTCTGTAGCTTTTTTAGTAGATAATTGTTATAAAAAGAAGTCCAGAACATTGTACTGTAAACATGAGTACATGAACAAATCAATCAGAAAAACAAATTACCTGAGACATCGATGGAGAATCAACACTCCGCTTTCGCATTTCTCTGTCTCTCAGGGAACAAATTGGAGACATACTCTGCTAAATCAAGGATGTTTTTTCAAAAAAAAAAAACATACTAACAATTTGAAGTACGGTATAGATCGAGTCAGAGTGCGTTGTTTACCGTGGAAGGAAGTTGAAGCTGCTTCAATCGGTAAAGGCGATCGACATCGTTTTCAAGTTGTTTCTGAAACTCGCCTCTGAGCATGAGCTCTTCAAATCGCATCTCGAAAACACGATCTCTCAGCATCAGCATCCTCTCGGTTGTCAACTTATCCATCCTCAGGCGATCCAGACGCTTTCTGACGGAGTTGAGTTCGTCAGCGAGCGAAGCGTCCATGGATGACACCTCGATCTCAGGTTTGGTGTAATCTGGGTGGTTTTCCTTGTTAGCATAGTTGATTGGGTAGATGGGAATGGATTTCTCAGGATTTGGGTTGGAATTTGGATGGCTAAAGAGCGTGTTCTTTGCCTGGAGGGGTACTCGACCTGTGTTTTTTGGCCGGAGTGGCGAAATCGGATACCGAGTAGTCAACATTCTTCAGACTAGCTGAGAAGGTAGTGAACGAAAGTGACATAGACAAATCAATAGGGAAAGCAAGAGGGAGGGAATAAGTGAGATATTTGAATTTGAAATGAGAAGCGGCAACGGTTATATTATGTTTGTGTTTTCATTTTATAATCTACTATCATATACCGTAGCCGTGAACTTACACGTGATACATTCTGGTGAATCCTTTTATACGTGTCACAGTTTGGTGAATCCACGTCATAAAATTTACACGTGTTAATTTTTTATTAATCCAGGTTCTACCATGTTAAAACATTTTATTTACGAATTTTAACTAATTTATTTTATATACCGAGTCTACAAATTTTGTTAATATACGTAAAACTTTTTACCAAATCTTTTTCGCCAAAGCTGCCAAACAAATTAATAAGCCATTTTACTAATTTATTTTATATATTATTCTTTATATTTTTTTGTTAATATACGGATAATTTTTCACAAAATCTTTTTCAACAAATCATTTTGATTAAAAAAATTTAATTGATTTATTTTAATCCAGGTCCCACCATGTTAACAAAAAAAAATATTTTAAATATTTAATTTACAAATTTATTTTAAATATTTTATTAACTAATTTATTATTAGTCCCTCATATTATTAATTGACCTTAATATTTTGTCAACTTACATTTTTTAATTGTCAACTGAACTTATGTATACTTCTTAAAACTTATAAAAATTATTTTTAAATTAAATTTGTATTTTTCTTACATATATTTTTCAACTCAACGTTGTTTTTTTCACAACTTATGAACTTTATTATTTATTTAAAATTTTAAAGATCTTAATACTTTTTAAATTATATTTTAATTTTCATGAACTTTTTTTTTTTCTTTTTTTTGAAACTCATAAACTTTTTTTCTTCTAAAATCAGTTTCTTTTAAACGTTTAAAAAAATATTTCTTCATTTTTTTAAAATAAAGAAAACTTAAGAATTAAAAAATCATTTTCTTATAATAATAATTATTTTATTTTTAAAAAAGTCAATTTTAATATTATATGGAAATAATTTCAGATATTTAAAAATAATTTTATATAAAAACTAATCAATTTCATATTAAAAATATATTTAAAAAATTGAAATAATTTCCAAAAAAAAATAATTTCGATTTTTAAAAAAATATATCTAATATTTAAAAATAAATCAAATACTTTTAATAATATTTTTTTCATTTACACAAAAGTATGTAAAAAATAAGGGAAAAATTCCGGAAAAAAAATCAATAAAGTTTAGATTTTTTTATAATGAAATTTAAAAATATTTTAATTAATTTATACCTTTTAACATATTAATTTATATTAAAACAACAGAATGCACAATACATTCATAATCCTAAATTTTTTAATGAAATGTAAAAAAATTATTTGTCAAATCTTAACCGGAGTTAAAAAAAAATTCGGAAAAATAAGTTATATTATTTTTTATAAATACGTTGATAGTATGTATCATTTTTCAATAATTTTCAACGTTCGTATTATTTTGAGTTTCATTGATGGTTGTTATTATTTTTGAATTTTCTTTTTAAAAAAATCTTTTGAGTAATATTTATTATTTTAATAACTTGACATATGCTATTAGTCTTACTAATTATTATGTAATTCACTATTTAAATTTAACTATTTGATATTGTAATTTTTTACTTAGACATGCTACTTATATTATATAAATCTCTTTCATTTATATTTCAATATATTATTATTTAATATTTTTAATTTAAATTTTATGATTTATTTTACCCTTCATTTTTTGTTAGTATATGTTTTACACATGACTTGTTATCTATCTTATATAATAAAACAACTCCTGAACTGATATTTGACATAACTTTGTGCGGTCGCCTCTTCAATTTTACAATGTTGTCTATTCGTTAACCCAAATCACATACTCTAACATTTAATTTAAAAAACCCTAATTCTTTCTTGGATTGATACTAACTTTGACATTTGAGTGTCTCAAAGGATATTGTCCCGAAATCCTCTTTCCCGATTGTTATTGTAGAATTTGAATTCTTGCTTGGTTTCCATTCATAATTTGAAAAATAAGTTCTTACAACAAGTGTCACATAACAATTAAGACAATTCTCAACATAATGAATTATCAAACATTTGTTTGACACACAATTAACGTCTAACCCGTGAAGGGCACGGGTATTAAAACTAGTATAATACTAAAACAGAAGTAATTATGTCCAGTTGTCGTTCCCTCATTAAGCCACCTCGGATTTTGCCACATGGCATCCCCACGTTAAGCCACATCATATTTCGCCATGTGTCGTTTTTAAGTTGTGCCACATCATTCTTTGACTTATTTTATTTATAGAGATGATGATAAAGTTGTTGCCATTTATAAAAAGAGATTGATCTTATGCTATTTTTATACCAATTGAAACTATATATGAATTATTGGTTTTAATAATTTCCTTTTTAAAACTACCATTTTACATGTAATCTTAATATTATGGAATATGATTTTAACCTTTTTTCACTTAATTAAGATTATTAAAATATAAAGTAGTATTAATTTACATAGTAGAAATAATTTTAACATTTTCTACTAAATTGAATAACTATATAAACTTTTAACTTTGTTATATAAAATAATATATAGATAAATTATATTGTCCAATCCTACTATATGTTTATATTTTATTATATTAATACAAATTTCAAATCTTTATATGGATTTTTTTATATTTATTTACATAACTACACAATTAAAAAGTATAAAACATGAAGTGTATATATATGGATTACAAGTATCGATTCTACATTAGAGTTATTAGAGTCATTTGTTTCTAATGATTGAGAAATTCCGTTGACTTTAAATTATTTTTATTTCACGTTACAAGATTTTAACACATAATACTAAAACAAAAGTGTATAAAGTCACGTGTCATCGTCACATTAAACCGCACTGGATTTTGTCACGTGTCATAATCACATTAAGCCACTTAGGATTTTGCCACATGTCAATACCATATTATGATATAAGAAATAAAATATTTCAATAGACTAACTATGTATATCAGGCAAAAACTGTCATTTATTTATATAAGAAAATCATGAAATATATATATTTTAGCAATTGTAATATATTATGATTAAAATATATAAATATTCTTATAACAAAATTATATATTTTTGTCATAAAATAATATTTGATTTTTAGCTTACCTATATGGTTATTATACTAACTTTTTTAATTCATGAATAAATTTTGTGTCATCCCATGCGAGACACGAGTATTATGCTAGTTGATCTTATAATAATTATAAACGGAAATGATTCAGGTCATTGTTAAATGAACCACTTATATCAATTTTTGGTAGAGGGAAAAGTAATTGTTCTTCGGCTTAACTAGTTGCGTCTATTATATATGAAAAAAGGGGTAGGTAGTCATCAAACGAGAATAATCCGACCAAACGGGAATAGTCATACCCCTAACATCAACAACAATTATATTTACTACACACTCGAGAGAGTCAAACAATACATGAAAATCTCTAGTAAAGCTAAACCCAAGAGTGGCTAAAAAGTGACATTGTACAAACTAAAATTAAATATATTATTCCATCCGATTTAAGTTTTAACTCGTAACATGGTTAAAACGAAAATATAATTCCAAAAACATTGTTCCAAAACATAATATGATACAAAAGTGAAAAAATCAAAATCATTAATAACGTATTTGGTACGTCATATTAAGCTAATGAAGAGCCGAATGACAAGGTTTCTTCAAGTAAAAGCGAAAGGGACGAAGGTGATGATTTTCTTCAACCTCAACGAGCCAGTTATAGTGATCACTTCATTCGACTTTTCAATTCTACCCTCTCAAATCCTAAAGTATGTTTCTCTTCTCCTTCTCCTTTCTCCTTCCACTCCCATTCGATTCTCATTTCTACTTAACTAATCTGACCAAATTCACCGTTTCTTGGTCTCATTAGACTCTAGTATTGATCATCGTCGTTGAAGGATGCTTCACTTTAGCATTTTGTCAACTGAAATCTTGTCGGGCTTTTTCTTCCTTGATGACTACAACAATGCTTCTAGGATTGAGCTTCTCAAAACTAAGTTGATTACACATAGTTTGAATGTAATAATATTATTTGATTTCTTGCAAGGATTGATTTGATAATTTGTTGTCAAAGTTGTTGATTTGTAGATACAAGTGCACGGATTATTGAACTAAGAACTAAACCTAACCTGATTATGTAACTAAGAATGTGGTTCCTACTTTGTACGAGGATCATACAAGTTGACGAAGTTCTCTACAACATGAATAGAGAAACCACGTATTAACTCTACACAACTTTGTGATAAGTGGGAGGACGTACTTGATTCCTATTTGTGGCATCTTATTTTCATGATCATGATTGTAGAGCTATCTACCCCGGGGTGGAGTATTTGGAACATCCGATGAGTGGAAATGAGATTGGTATAATTTTGGAGTTTACAGGCTTTCGCATTGAGCAAGGTGGCCAGGTATCATCAGATTTCCCGAACCATTCATTATCATTTTGTGAGCATGAGATAGTTTACGGATTGAGAAATGTTACTTTATAAATACCATTTTCCTCTAGATTTTTTTTATACAAAGGTAAGAAAGTAAGAAGGATCGATATCTAAAAGTTGACCGTTCTAGAGCATCCTTTCGGATGAGGTATTTTACATACCGCGGAAGATCCAACCATTCATAATCTAACTTGTGTACACCTTGAAATCAAAATGGAGATGTCACATATCTACTTCTCATGACAGTTTCTAGATATGCATTTATATAGGGATACCATGCCAAATCTTTCTTCTTCTTTTTTTATTGTACAAATAATGGCTAGAGCGCGCCTAGTGGAGATTAGTATCGGTGGTATAAGTCATCAAGGCCCATTAGCTCAGTTGGTTAGAGCGTCATGCTAATAACGTGCAGGTCGTAGGTTCGAGACCTGCATGGGCCACATTTTTTTTAATATCCATTCTTTTTTCTTGAGAAAACAACTCACAGAGATATGCTTTCACACTTTGCATTTCTCTTGGCGGCTTTTGAAATTTATCTGTAATTCCGAATAACTATTATGGAAAGAAGCTGACAAATTTACGTAAGTTCTATAATTTAGATGTGACAATTATATAGTCATCAAGGCCCATTAGCTCAGTTGGTTAGAGCGTCGTGCTAATAACGCGAAGGTCGTAGGTTCGAGACCTGCATGGGCCATATTTTTAATATCCATTCTTTTTTTTGTTTTGAGAAAACAACTCACAAAGATATGCTTTCACTTTCTCTTGCCGGCTTTTGAAATTTATCCGAAATTTCGAATAACTTTTATGGAAAGAAGATGACAAAATTACATAAGTTCTATGATTTTTAGATGTGACAATTGCAAAGTCATCAAGGCCCATTAGCTCAGTTGGTTAGAACGTCGTGCTAATAACGCGAAGGTCGCAGGTCGCCTCTGGTCCCCAGGTACTTAAGCTTCGCATGCCTCCCTCAAACCCCAATGCCGCAAACGCTTCCTCTCCTCCCCTGAGTCTATGAGAGTTTTCTAAAACACAAAGAAAGAAAAGAGAAATGCAAAGTGTGAAAGCATATCTTTGAGTTGTTTTTTATTTGAGAAAACAACTCACAAAGATATGCTTTCATACTTTGCATTTTTCTTGCCGGATTTTGAAATTTCAAATAACTTTTATGTAAAGAAGATGACAAAATTACATAAGTTTTATGATTTTTAGATGTGACAATTGCAAAGTCATCAAGGCCCATTAGCTCAGTTGGTTAGAACGTCGTGCTATTAACACGAAGGTCACAGGTCGCCTCTGGTCCCCAGGTACTTCAGCTTTGCATGTCTCCCTAAAACCCTAATGCCGCAAACGCTTCCTCTCCTCCCCTGAGTCTATGAGAGTTTTCTAAAACACAAAGAGGGAACTTTCCCTTAGACTTGAAGGCTGGTTCGGAGAGAATACGGAGTTCCGAGCCGAGTGCTTCATCTGAGATACTTCTCCGACGTTCTCTTCTTCCTCTAAATCTCGCTTCACTGGAAGCTTGATTATTAGCCTGAAAGGCTTTACAGATGTTTTTCCTATCTTTGTATCTTGTCTTCTTGTTTGTTTAGCTTTAGACTTGTGAAAAGTTTGTATTGTTCTTGTATCTCTTGCTTCTTCGAAGCTTTGTTCTTAAATGTAAAACTACTTAATGGATTGTGCCAACTCTCCCCTCCTGAGATGCCGCAGAGTAGGGTTTTACCCGAACTGCGTCACCAAACCTTTTGCGTTTTTCGATTTTGTTTAAACTGGTTCATTCTAGAATCAGTTGCCTGTTTCTTTTCAAAAACGTTCTTGAGTTTTATCATAATCATTGCTAAAAAATATTAAATTAATGTATTCACGGAGAAATGCTTTCACACATTGCATTTCTTTTCCGTGCCTTTTTTCAAGAAAACAATTCACAGAGATATGTTTTCACACTTTGTGTTTCTCTTGTTGGCTTTTCAAAATTTGTTTAGAATTTCAAATCACTATAGTGTAGAAATTTGACAAACTTCATAAATCTCACAAAGTTATCAACTTTTATGTAAAGAAGATGACAAAATTACGTAAATTTCATGATTTAGATATGAAAATTGCAAAGTCATCAAGGCCCATTAACTCAGTTGTTCAGAACGTCGTGTTAATAACGCAAAGATCTCAAGTTTGAGACCTGCATGGGCCACGGTTTTAAAAAAATATTATCCTTTGTTTTTTGTTTTTTTCATGAAGGTATGCTTTGACCCTATGTGTTTTTTTGTTGGCTTTTCGAAGTTGCTTGGAATTTCAAATTACTTTTGTGTGGAAAATTGACAAAACTTTATAAATCCCATGAAGGTCATATTCGAGACCTACACGTGCTTTAGATATGATAATATAGATTCATCAAGGCCCATTAACTCAATTGGTTAGAGCATTGTGCTAATAATGTGAAGAATATATATTATCACACTTTGTGTTTTTCTTGTTGGGAACTCAATTGGTTAGAACCATCAAGGCCCATTAACTCAGTTGGTTCGCGACCTACACATGATTTGTCATCCGTATTTTTTTCAAAGAAAACAATTCAGGAAGATATGCTATCACACTTTGTGTTTTTCATGTTGACTTTTCAAATTTTGTTTAGAATTTCAAATCACTTTAGTGTAGAAAAATGCAAACTATGTCAATCTCATAAAGTCATCGAGCCTCAATAGATTAGTTGGGCATAGGGTTGTGCTAATAATGTGAAGGTTGTAAACTCAATACCTTCATGGGCCACTTTTTAAAAATCAATTATTCATTTTTATTTTTAGAAAATGGTCATAGTGATATGATTTCTCATTTTATTTCTCTTGTTAGATTTAAAAAAATCTAAAGTATTAAATCACTTTTATGTAAAAAGTAAATATAAAATGTAAACTTATTATGGTCAAATTTGCTCAGTTGGTTAGAATTTTGTGCTAGTAAAGCCAATATTGTAGGTATAACTTATAAGGCGTGCACACACCAAATTTTAAAAATGATTTCACGATGGTATGCTTTTCACACTATATGTTTTTTCGTCTTTTCAAATTTGATTAAAGTTTCAAGTTGTAATATTAAACACAAAAAGACAAAACTCTGTAAATCCTACAATATTACAAGCGTGCAAAGTTATCGAGGACCATCAACTGAGTTGGTGAGAGCATTGTGTTGATAAATAACATGAAGGCCACATGTTACAGACTTGCATGTATTCACGTTTTAAACAAGAACGTATTTGAATCATCGGATTAAACCAACAACGTGATAACGTCCATATTTCTTGCCTTTATGGAAATTTGTCAAAAAAAGAAAGAAAATAGAATCGTACGTTAAATTTATTACAACTTCTTTGTTGCACTCAGTATTGAAAAGTTTGATTTGTCATCCTCCAAGTGGAGGGGAATCATTCAACGTTTTTCATTGAGTTCCAACAGTATTCAACAGAAGAATCTTAAAATCAAATCAAGATAAAGTTCTGAATTTTTTTTCTTTTGGTATGTCGACATAGAGATGTTTTTGAGCTCTCTTTGGGATAACCTTCCACCCCCCAAGTTTTTTTTTAGGACAACTTTCCACTACAACCAACTTTTAGTCATAATCCTTTGTATAAACAAAAGATCTAGAGATAATTTAAAGTTCAAACCACAAGATTTTGAGCAGAATCAAAAGCACGGGATAATTATGACGGATATCTTAGTCCATAATTTTTCAGGGTTTGAGTATTGATGGATTTCCGAGGTAAGGGATGTCGATTGATGGTTGTTGAAGGTCAGTGACGGACTGTTGTCTTCCTTGGATCATCATGGGTTCTACCTAAACCTTGCATTCTACAAATCTCCCCTCCCATAAAATCTTTTTTTCTCAATCCTTCCTTCATCCATCTCTTGTAACCTTTGTTTTTATGCTCTTGCAGTTAAATTTCTGTCTAGCTATCCATTTTACGGATCAAATGATATTACTTATTCCAATTTGGAAGGAATTTTACTCTCTTCTGCTGAAAAGCACAAAATCAAGGTTTTAAAGTCAACCCAAACAAACCAACAATAAGTGAATCTTGGTCAAAACGAACCAAGATGAAAAAAGATGAAATTGCTTATTTGAAAGCTATGTAATAATAATAAATAAATTATGTAACAACACAATTTCTAGTCATGAATGATTTTATGAATCCTAGTTCTCACCTTCATGCCACAATGTAACATAACAAATTAATAATAAATATATAATTAATAAAGAGAAATTGCATATAGTACCCCTATGGTTTGGGTATAATATGGATTTTGTCTATAAATTTTTTATAATTCGGATGGTGTTCTTGTATTTTAATACTTTCTGAAGAATGCTTAATTTCGTTTATATTGTAAACGGGTGTCAACTTAAAATAAATTTTTAAAAATAAATTTAAAACAAAAATTGAGAAATAATATGTTTTTGGTTCATTCTTCTTCCCACGCCTATTCAACTTTCAACACAAACAAAATCCAGAAAAGAAGAAGCAGTTTCTCTTTTTTTTTATGATTAAAATTTGACAACAATTTAGTTTCTTAATAGGGTTTAAATGGAGTTGGACATTGTTCGTAAAAAAATATTAAAATATAAGGGCACCATCCGAATTTTAAAAACCTCTTAGCAAAATCCGGAAAACCCCAAATTACAAGGACACCATGGAATTTCCTTTTAAAAAATCCAAGTTTTGGCGAAAACAAGGAACATTAATAGAGATTGTTTGTATTGCGTCATGTGGTCCGGCATTCTTGGGCTACGTCTTGATTCTGTGAGCATCATTTGAAAGATGAGTTGAATTTGTTCGTGAGAAAGAGTCGAGAATAGGTGATTGAAATCTGACGGCTCAGAAAATACATGATTTGTTTAATTTTCAATTGACCCACAAAACAATAGGTCAACTGTAACACCCCAAATCCGTAGGACTCGGAGTGCTACTGGCCTAGGATCTCACAATGGATCCTGACCCTAGCCTGACAAAAACTTCACTGAATCTTACAACAAGGCACTGATAGATGAAAACAAAACATGAAACTGATGTGTATATATATACCGATCAAAAGTGATACAAGGTACTGCTGAGTACAAAAGTCAAAACATAAACCCGTACAATATAAATATCCCAACCACGATATCGTCCCCGTGTACGGAACCCTCAGCAGATCACCTCTCCGGATCACTTTGCAGCTCCCCTAACCTGCAAAGGATCTACAACACGGTATAAAACCGTTAGCTAACTATACACATATATAAGAAGATGCTAGAGCACAAACATACGTCAATAATATTAACACATCATCATGATATCACACATTTACCCGGTTTATTATCTTTAATAGGTCCAACACTCAATCGTATAATAAATGTATATGAATATACATGACACGAGGAATGTATATATAACCCTCGCCTCTGCGTGCAATAGCTAGCTGGAGTGGTATCAGCACACTTTTCCGTATACCATATGGAGTGGTAGGTGCCCTTCCCGTATACTAGAACTAACTAGCTTACAGAGAACTTCTCAGACTCCAGTACGGGATGAAAGGTAAGTTGTCACAGTCACTACAATGGGCGGTCAATATAACATAGGTCGGTGACCATAATAACACATGCTATAAAGCACATAACACACACCACTCAAGCATACATCCAATATAAGGATAGTAGGTAAGTAAGTCCTATGGACTTACCTCGATCTCAGAAGTAACTCGCTACGAACAACTCTCATAAACGTCCACTCCAACTGGAGGACAACACAGCCTATACAAGGCACACATACATATATATCACAATCCTATCACACAAAGGGGTCACACCTAGACTCAAGGGATCCATAATAACACATGCTATAAAGCACATAACACACACCACTCAAGCATACATCCAATATAAGGATAGTAGGTAAGTAAGTCCTATGGACTTACCTCGATCTCAGAAGTAACTCGCTACGAACAACTCTCATAAACGTCCACTCCAACTGGAGGACAACACAGCCTATACAAGGCACACATACATATATATCACAATCCTATCACACAAAGGGGTCACACCTAGACTCAAGGCATCCATAAGGATCAAGTCCAACTCGTAAACCTCAAAGCCATAACCGGCATATCTATATCATACTCGTCAACATCCGAATCCTAGCATGGTACTAAGTTCCTCATACTAGAAAGGAAAAGAACTACCTAACTATAGGTAGTCCCCGGACAAGACGCACCTGCGTGAACTAAGGACGCAGGGGCGGAACGCAGGCAACCACGGGTGCGGCGACACTCAGTCGCGGGGGCGGTCACACGGGATGCAGGTAAGGCAGGCAAGGCGCTGGCGCAGGCGCTGCGACACGTCTTCCGCAGGGGCGGTGACTTCTGGCCGCAGGGGCGGCGACAGTGCAGAATGAAATCTCGCGGCTTCTCTTTAGCTTTTCACGTGATCAAATCACGTCTACTCTCTTCTATAGTCACACACATACATATACATACACAATTCCAACATCACCCTATGTCCAAGCAAAGGACAAGGCAGAAGAAAGAATGAAGAAGCAAGGAGGACATACCAAAGCTGTGGCCTAGGCATGAAATTGCTCCAAGACAACACTTCCACTAGCTCTCAAGCTCAGCATATCAAACACTAGCATCAACATCAACATCCACCATCAAAACTCTCTTATCAACTCAAGGAAAAACCAACACAAACTCCAGAAGGATGAAGGAGAAACAAGGAGGACGTGAAGGTTGGATGGAAAGTGAATAAGGAAACCCTTGCTCAGCAAGGAGAAGAAAGAAGTAAAGCTAAGGGGTAAAGCACGGTCAAAAGAGTCAACAAAACCGGCTGCAGCCGCCGGAAACCTCAGGGGCGGTCCCATGAGCCGCAGGGGAGGAGACCCGCAAGGGAGGCCAAAATGCCCGCGGGTGCGGAAAAGTCTAAACTCGGCCAAGGCCAATCTCGGCCATGGTCCGATCTCGGTCCGGAAGAGTAGGGGCCTCACATCAACGACCCATATAAAGTATATTTATTCGTTATCAAAGAAAATTATACTTCAACCTAGCCAAAAAGTCAAGAAATGTATGATTTGTTTAATTTTCAAACCTTTACTTATACAAATTCTCAACTATCAACCTTATAATCGACGTGGAATAAAAAAAAAGTGAAAATATTTAACGACCCATAAAACTACATGAACTTAGCCAACAGTGTAAAAAGTGTATGATTTGTTTAATCTTTAAACCCTATTTAAACAAGTTCTCAATCGATGTGGAATAGAAAAATCGCTGAAAATATTTAACGATCCAAAAACACTAGGTCAACGACCCACAATACGATAGGTCAATGACCCATATAACTGATATTAATCCATTATTAATACAAATTATACTTGAACTTAGCCAAAAGGCCAAGAAATGTATAATTTGTTTAATTTTCAAACCCTCTATTTATACAAGTTATCAAACTATCATTCTTACTTATAATTAATGCGGGGTAGCAAAATCGCTGAAAATATATAATGACCCACAAAATAGTAGGCCAACGACCCATATAACGACAAAAAACCGTATGTCAACTACTCATATAACATATATTAATCCATTATGAATAAAAATTATACTTGACCTTAGCCAAAACCTTATTTATATAAGCTCTCAATCGATGTGGGACAGCAAAATCGCTGAAAATATTTAACGACCCACAACACAGTAGGTCAACGACCCATATGACGGATTAATATCCGTTATTAATAAAAAAATATATATACTTGAAATTATCCAAAAGATGAATAAATGCATGATTTTTTAATCTTAAAAAACTCTATTTATACAAGAAATTGTTGATCAACTACCCATATAACGGAATATCCGTTATGAATAAAAATAGGAGAGGAAAATGAAAATATTTAACAACCTAGATCAACGACCTATATAACGAATATTAATCCGTTATTAATCAAAATTATACTTAAACTTAGTCAAAAAGTAATTAATTTAATCTTCAAACCCTCTATTTTAAACTATCAACCGAATAGCTAATTGTTATCCGTTATGAAAAAAACAAATTATACTTATTTAAACCTCTATTTATAGAATTTCTCATACTATTAGATATGAGATAACAAAATTTAAAGACCCACAAACAGTAGGTCAACGACCCACAAGCAGAATATTAATCTATTATTATAAAAATTATACTTCAACTAAGCCAAAAAGCCAAAAAAGTGTATGATTTGTTTAATTTTAAAACCCTCTATTTATACATTTTCTCAAACTATTAGTCTTACTTATAATCGATATGGGATAGCAACGTTCAAGAAAAGAAAAGTAACGTGAAATCGTTCCAAAAATTGTGTAATTTAAAATTTAAAAATTTGATGATTAAAAATAATTTTTTTAAAATAAACAAATACCAATATAAATATTTAGGTAAAATTTTAAGTTTGATACAAGATAGTCCGAGATCTTGATTGTTTTTTTTGTTTTTTTTTTGGTTGAGTAAAAAAAATTATGACTTAATTTTATTAAAAAAAATATTTAATCCATATACTACTATTAAAGCCAAAGCGTTTACTTTCATGTGGTGCTTCCTCAAAGATTTTTTTTGCCACATGTCATTTTCTTAGATTTTTGAGTTTTGATAAACTAAAATAAACGTTAATATATAGTTTTCATTTATATACTTATCACAATCTTCAACATATTTTTGAGATTTCAAAAAACATGTTTTTAAGATATTCTTATTCATTATTTTTGAAAATTGTTTATTTACTTTTATTTATAAGACTTTAGATAATTTATTATTTTATATTTAACATGCAAATATGTAGTTCCTATATTAATTAAAAAATAATAACTAAATCAACAAATATATTATAAGTGTTACATTTTTTTCCGAGATAAATGGGGATGTAGGGCTTTTTTTTGTTTTATAAATACTAACTAGGCTTCTACTAGTTTATAATTAATTTTTAATTCTAAAAGCTATTATTACGAAGGGTATAAGCGGAAATGTATAGAAAAAAATTTGGCATTTAGGTTTTATCGTCCCTGCCGCTATTTCACATCCGTCGTCGTTCGGTCTTCACTTCTACAGGTAAGATGGGATGGTGATATTGTAATTGTTCGTCAAGAACGACTTTCTCCATGGGAGATTGACCCTTCTTCGTCCCTCTATCCCTTTGGCTTACAGTTTTCGCCAAAGATGAAGAGAATTCGAAGTAATTTGTAAGCTACTCTTGGATTCACAATCACTCTACTTTATTTGTTTGTGATTGCATTGGGGTACTTCATTGCCGAAGAAACAAGCATAATCATCCTTTGATGCACAAAATCACAGGTTAGTGTTTAATCATTTTGCTAACATGATTCTGGTGTTGCTCAAGTTGAAAAAATAGTGAAATCTTGCTGTTGAAAAGCAAAAGCGTTGCCTATGTGCATTTTGTTATACCATGAACTTCATTGCAGCTTTTGAAATTCTTTTTTTAAAAAAAATTATTTAGTATGAGAGTGTGTTGTTGTGGAGTGCTCCCAACGCCCATCTGTAATTTATTTGGGTCCCGGCTTACATCACTTGCTCTTCAGTTTTGATTTTGCGACAACTCTTCGGTTTTGATTTTGGGAGTGGGATTGTGGGAGGGCGATTATCACCTATCTCTTCTCCTTCTCTTTGGCGATGGCTTCCACTGTTTTGATTTTGGCGACAACTTCCAAATCCAGGGACTGCTTGTTCTGTTATGATTTAGCTTTTCGATTTGATTTTCGATTTCGGTTTTCAGTTTATCCTCTTGCTTTCTTTAGTTCTTGAATTTTATGTTCTATAGGATTTGGTTCTATGAGGAGCGCTTGGAGTGGGTTTTGCATTGTGATGTGAGGCCCCAAAACATTCTGTTAGATAGAGAATACCAACCAAAAGTTGCAGATTTCGGGTTTTCCAAATTGGTGAAGAGAGACGAGTCAGAAAAAATCTAACTTCTCGAGGATAAGAGGGACGAGAGGATACATGGCACCTGAGTGGGTTAACAATCTCCCTATCACTTGCAAGGTTGATGTCTATAGCTATGGCGTGGTTATGTTGGAGACTATCGCAGGCAAGAGCCCGGTTAAGATGGAGCAACAAGCATTGGTCAAATGGGTAAATGAGAAGAAGAATGTAACAGAAAGTCTTGATTTATGGATTGAAGAAATTGCAGATCCTCCATTACAAGGGAAGTACGACATTCATGAGATGAAGACTTTGACTTTGATAGCCCTGCAATGTGTGGAAGAAGATAGAGATGCAAGGCCAACCATGAGTCAAGTTACTCATATGCTTCAAATTTAATATCTGTACAATTGATTTGCAAAATTTTTGCATTATTTGTGCCTATGGATTCTATATATTTGTACAATTGGTAATACTTAAAGAAAAGTTGTCAATACTCAATAGTGATGTGAATGGAGCTCCTAGCCCTATGCATGTGCAGCCATAAACAATCAATCTCCTTAACCTGAAACTGGCGAGCATCCGGAGACGGTGGAGAGCTATCAGTTTCAATTTCAATTTCTCAACTGAAAATGCATATCCGGAGATGGTGGAACTTGAACTTGTGTAACTCGACGGAACTTGGGCTTGTGTAACTTGTTTGAGCTTGTGTAACTCGTTTGGGCTTGAGCTTGTGTGACTCGATTGCGCTTGAACTTGTGTATCTCGGTTGTGCTTGAACTTGTGTAACTCGATTGAGCTTAGACTTGTGTAATTTTGACCTTGTATAAACGACGGGCTTTTGTAAACGACGGAAGTGTGTATTTGAAGCTTAGACTTGTGTAAGCTGACCTTGTGTAAACGACATACTTTTGTAAACGACGGAAGTGTGTATTTGAAATTGTGTATCAAATATTGTGTATTAATATTCGGTTTTAAGTATAACATTACAAAAAAACAATAATGGAATACACAAGTTCAATTAGTCCAATTGGTATAAGGGTGAGTCTCTCATCCAGAGTTCGAAACTCAATAACTATAAGAGCTATTAATATTTTGTATTGCTCCCGGACGTAGGCTTGTGTATTGACCCCGAGCGTAGGCTTGTGTATTGGTCCCTATCCGATGCTTGTGTATTGGTCTTTGTCCGAGTATTGACCCGAGTGTAGGCTTGTTTATTGATCCCGAGCGTAGACTTGTGTATTGGTCCTTGTCCGATGCTTGTGTATTGGGCCCTGTCCGAAGCTTGTGTATTGGTCCCGAGCGTAGGCTTTTGTATTGGGCCCTGTCCGAAGCTTGTGTATTGGGCCCTGTCCGAAGCTTGTGTATTGGGCCCTGTCCGAAGCTTGTGTATTGGGCCCTTTCCGAAGCTTGTGTATTGAGACCTGTCCGAAGCTTGTGTATTGGGCTTTGTCCGAAACTTGTGTATTGGATTTAGGCGTAACCTTTATTAAAACAATTGGGCTTTCATAAAACCAATTGGGTTTGAGCTTTTATTAAAACACTTGGGCCTTCATTAAAACAATTGGACTTGGACTTTTTATTAAAACACTTAGACCTTCACTAAAATAATTGGGTTTGGACTTTTATTAAAAGACTTGGGCCTTCATTAAAACAATTGGACTTGGGATTTCATTAAACCAATTGGGATTGGACTTAAGTAATTTCATATTCCTAATTTGCCCTTTCATTTAATCTTTAAAGATAAGTAAATGAGCTTAATTTGTCCATTGATATGAAAAAGAGCCTACTCAGTGTTCATTACTACAAAAGGAGCCTAGTCTTCCATTTCAACCTTTTTTTTCCAAGACAATTTAAAAAACTACCTATTATCTTTTTTAATTGAAAATTTTAAAGTACTATATATTAAAGTTTATATTTAATTATAATTTATTTTAATTTCTTGAAAAAAAATATTATTTCACTTTACCATCTTCAAAAATGATCTAATAGAATTAATTTAGTTTTACACTTTTGTATTGTATACGATACGCAAAATTATAATATATAATATTGTTTAAATTAGTCTTTTTTATTGTTGATTTAAATATATTGTTAGTTTAATTTTAAATTTTAAACTTCTCTTTGAGTTAATTAAGACTTTATGATACATTTTTTTTAAAAAAAAATTATTCATTAAATTTAAAATTAAGGCACGGAAATTACACTAGTACAAAATTTGTGAAGGCATACGTCTTAATATTGGTATATAGATTCATAGACCGTTTTTTGTAACACATACTGACGATGCTTTTCATAAATTGTCATAATTAACAGGTGTTTTTACTTTTTACCGTTTATAAAACTTCCAAAACGTCCATTTTATCTAGTTTCTAGTTTCTACCGTGCCCATCCATTTATGCTGCTGCACTTTTAGATAAACAAGCAGATAACCACGTGGAAAAAGAGCAGCCACTGCTAACAACAATCGAAATGAAAGACTATCAATCCACTACTCAAACTACAAACACAAAATAACTTAGCAGACACCTTCCCAACAAAATGGCTTCAATCCTCTCACCACCTGCAACTGCACAACCAAATTCTCTTCCTTTGTCTCCTTATAATCCTAATTTGTACTCTCTCCCAACACGTTTGAAAAGAAGAATCGGAAGGTGCAAATGCAATGCAATCATGGCGAGTATTATCCCACCAGAAGGCTTGGTTGACAATGCTCTTCAACTAGGTCAATCTTTGTCGATTTCCCCGGCTTTGGGTTCTGCATTAGAACAGCTTGAGAAGATTTCAAATGAAATTCCAGATTCTCAGAGATTAGGAATTCTGGTTTTCTCTGGAATCAGCTGGCTTTACTTGACTGCAAGGCCTGGGGTGTTCATTGGTGCCATTGATACTTATGTTTTAGCTCCTATTCAAACTGTCTTTGATACTTTGTTAGGGAAAAGAAGCTTGAAAAGGACTGATTTTGTAATTACTGATAGATTGGGTGAAGGTTCTTTTGGTGTCGTTTATTCTGGTGTGGTTGTGCCTAAGGATATTGATTTGAATGACACTTCCCTTCAAAGGAAGGGAAAAGGAAAATCTCTGAAACTGGACGATAGATTCAAAGAGAAGGTTATTCTGAAAGAGGTTGGTTTGGTAGCAAAAAAACGCAGCCCTTTTCTATAACTGCATTTTGAAGGGTTTGACAAGCCAAACATGCCCTAAGGCTCTATGCGGCTAGTAATTGTTTGTTTTGTGTTTTTGTGTAGGTGAAGCTTGGAGTCCAAGGGGCTAAAGAATGTGGTGATTTTGAAGAGTGGTTTAATTACAGGCTATCTAGAGCAGCTCCGGATACATGTGCTAGTTTCCTTGGCAGCTTTGTGGCTGACACTACTAATTCACAGTTCACCAAGGGTGCAAAGTGGCTGGTTTGGAAATTTGAGGTACAAAATTACTTCTCCTCTAATTTACTTCTCTTTTTTTTAAAAAAAAGAAGGTTTAATTTTCTGATCAAGAACTAATCTGAATTAACAGGGAGATAAAGACCTTGCTGATTACATGAAGGACAGAAGCTTTCCTTTGAACCTAGAGCCTGTGATGTTTGGCCGCGTTTTGCAAGGACTCGACTCTCTTGGGCGCAATGCTTTGATCATCAAACAGATAATGCGCCAGATCATCACATCGTTAAAGAAGATCCACAACACAGGCATTGTCCATAGGGATGTAAAGCCTGCAAACCTGGTTGTAACCAAGAAAGGACAGATCAAACTAATAGATTTCGGAGCTGCAACTGACCTTAGAATAGGCAAGAACTACGTGCCTAACCGTGGTTTGCTTGATCCTGACTATTGTCCTCCTGAACTCTATGTGCTGCCTGAAGAAACACCTATCCCGCCACCTGAGCCCATTGCTGCATTCCTTTCTCCAATCTTATGGCAGGTAATTCGGATCTTTATTTTCTTCAAATTGAAAGAATATAACTATAACATTATAATAATCATATCATGTATTATGGCAGTTAAATAGTCCTGATCTGTTTGACATGTACTCTGCTGGAATTGTACTGATGCAAATGGCAATACCAAGCCTGAGGACCACCGCAGGCTTGAAGAACTTCAATTTAGAACTAAAGAGTACAGGATATGATTTGAATTTATGGAGAGAGCGTACCAGGTTAAGACCTGACTTGAGGGTTCTTGATCTAGATGGTGGAAGAGGTTGGGACCTGGCAACCAAGCTCTTATCAGAGAGAGGGTCTCTCCGAAGGGGACGCTTGTCAGCTGCAGCTGCTTTAAGACATCCCTACTTTTTACTGGGCGGTGATCAAGCTGCTTCTGTGCTTTCAAAGTTGAGCCTGTCAAGATAATTACCCTTGGGACAAAATTTATAGATATGTTTAATCTTTCAACAAGATTATGCCATGTGAGTATGATGATATCCTCTATAGCTCTTCTTATACGAATGGGAATGTTATATAATTTAGATTTTCAACTCATTTGAGCAGTTTCTGATTTCATAGCAGATACACAAAGATGTTGGTCCTGGGATGAGGTACAGGTTATATGCCAATCGTCAGACACTACTTAACTGAGCTGCTTCTCCATTATGCGTACATAATGAATCATATAGAACAATTTATATGGTGAGATTACAACACTTGGCAATTCTCTTTACAGAGAAGGCTGTCTTGATTTTTTCTTGTACTAAATAGGGATTATTTCTGTTGTTTTACTCACGTTCATCATAGAGTGCTGATCAGCAGCAGGTGTGGAAACAGAAGTACCCTGAAAAATAACTTGTGTAATCTTCACTAATATGAAGGTGTATGTTTCGTACATATCCAAATTGTAAATGACTAAGAAAGGAATTCAATGACACGAGCATACAAGAAACATCAGTGTTGGAAAAGCATGATATTGCTGCAATATTTTATTTTATAAATAGGAATCTGCTGTCTTGGGTACTCATTTTCAAAACACGAGTACAAAGATATGCACTACTAGCATACTTATTGATTCATGTTTCTTTCTTGCAAACACAACAGCAGGGCAGGTGCAATACGTGCTCAAGAAGTTAAGCTGAGTGAGGTTAAGAGAAATGACGTCTGATTTAAAATAGCAACTTTCAATCATACAACAGAAAAGCCATCATCCCTTTAAAATCTACCTTCAACAGAAGGTCAACAAATATTCCTTCATAAAGTTCTATCAGAAAAATCTTGATCCCTTACAATTGACAGTAAACATCATTAAATCCTATAATTTTCTTATGTGACTCGAATCTACCAGTACAAAACTACAACTACAAACATGAGTAGATCAGATCAGTTCCATCAGGGGGGGATTAGATATATAGGTAATGACAAACTACCTTAATGGTGTTAATCAGTAGATGCACCAGAGTCCTCTACTCTCCATGAAAGAATTCCACTCTGAACAAGAACTCACATGCTTCATCTTGTTAGCATAAAATTTGGCTAAAGATGCTTGAAATCACTTTCCCAATCTTCAAACGGCCTGGTTGAGTGACCGCTCAAAACCACACTGTAATAAACAGCTAGAAACATCAGTTCAAATTTTAGAAGGTTCCCTTGGATATGCATGAACAATAACTTTTTCTTTTCCTTGATTGACAAAACCTTACTCTAAGACGATTGAAACAATTTAGTCAATGAAGAACTATTTCAAAAAATATTCCTTATGCATAGAACAATATTCCATATCAGAGTGGCAAACCAAACAGACTTATTACTCGATGACTTCATGTTTATTTTTAAAATCAAGGAAATGCCGGATAATATCCTTAGACTTTTCCAGATGGTGTTCAAGTGTTTTTTTAATTGCGAATGGTACCCTCAAGTTTTAAAATTTTCCAGTTTGTGCCCCTCATTTAATTTTAGGGCCAACTTGCTTTTGAACTTAGGGGAGAAAAGATAAATAATGTTTATTTTGGTTTTATTTTCTTATTTTTCTTATTTATTTATCTTTCTTACCCTGAATTAACGTTTGAGTTTACCCTAAAACTGAATGAGGGGCACAAACCGGAAAATTTTAAAACTCAAGGATACCATCCGGAATTTGAAAAACCCTTATCGAAATATTAATTTCAAATGATCCTATATTTTATTTCAGATATATTTCTCTCAAGTTGCCTCTCCAGGTTACTCTCTGCTCCATGTTTATTGTTTACTACTCTTTTTTTCTTTTCTTTTTTTGAAAGGATTGTTTACTACTCTTTGAACAAGCTGATGGACTTAAAAATGTTCTTAAGAAAAAATGTACCAAATTACATCCGAGAATGAAAAGATCTCTGTCTTTACTGAGAATGGTGTCCGGACTTCTACAGACACTGCACAAAACATACTCATCTGCAGGAAACCAGACATAATAATATTGGCTTCAGAAAATAATTTATTTTCAGAAACAAAGTATACAAAATATATTCATTGTTAATTTTACAAAAAATAAACATAAACTTACCAATGTATCTCCTTATTATTACTTCTACATTTTTGGGAGCATATCTCCCCCTGAAAACCAACCTCTGTTGCTGGTCCAAATAGCCACTTATCCCAACTTCAGCGAGTATGAATTCCATTACATGTTTTGGCTGCCTGCGCATTCTGAAAAAGAAAATAACAGACTGCATAAGCAGAATGTAATTGTTGAATATATCCCATAAGTTGTAGTTGAGATCTATAGGGAGAGTAAAGACAAGAGAAAAACATACATATAACAAATATCTGTGAAATTAACAAATAGAGTTCTCCTTGCACCTTCTTGAAGAACAAGTGGTGATTTCATAACTTTCCTACACTTGTCTCCAGTTAGCTCTGGATTGTTCTCATTCAGGATATTGTATACCCTGTGCAGCAGCTGCATATTATCCAACTTGATTTTTAGCTCTTTAAAAGTACTCAAAAGAAGATAACATGAAACAATGAAGTCCACATGTCTCATATATGAGGATTAATAGAGTGAATTTGCCAGTTACATGATAAAATTTGAATATTAACACCATGTCAGGCAATAATCACAATCTAGATTTGTTTCTGAAATAGACATCATAAGAAAACAAGTCTAACATGCAGGTTCTAATATTCAAATGTGGGGAAGATGTTGGTACAACTTCAGCTATTTTAAGCCCATTAGAACTGACTAAACCAACGAGGAAAACTGGAAGTAGTACTTTAATCTCCTAAAGAACAAGCGAACAACACAATCAAAAAGTACAGTTCCCTAATCATAAGTTCATAAGAGTTGAAAACCTGGTCACAGTATTTTACTTATTACCTCTTCATAACCATAATCTCTGTCACTCCCTGCCCATGGACAATTCAACTGCAGAACATCGTCAACTCCTTCCTCAGTCTCACTGCCAAGGTGATCTAACATGTTTAAAAAGCCTTGTTAGCTATATAACACATAACAATTTCATCCTGGTTAATTGAATATCTTGACATTTTTTGGATCTATAAGAAGGAAAGGACAAAATTGTACTGAATTTACAAAAGAATACACTTCGGTTGTGTTTTTCACGACATGGTTTGCCTAAAATGGTTTCAGCCCACTATCGCGCTATCAGAATTAATCTACATGTCGACAAAACATACCCTTAGTTTCCATTATTTTTATAAACCCTAGGAAAAAATTGAAAAACAGAAGATAACAAATTTCGTTTCCATGAGTATAATGGCTCTGATTGATATAAATAAAAAGGGCATTCTTCAAACTATCAAGACATTTCTAGTGAATGCATTAGTGAACCATACTGATGACAAAGAAATCTTTGACCATAACTGATAACTAAATGATTAGTCCTTCCATACAAAAATCAACCAGTAATTGCAGTAATCATTCAAAATTACCATGGGTGTCGTCGGTTGGACTAAAATTGATCATGGAACCATATTCACTGCCTTGAAGCACCACCGCCTTCTTTTTCTTCTTCTTCTTTTTGGTCGGGTCAAAGTTAGCAATCTGAACACAATTGTGAAATAAATATATTGATTCTCAACAATAGTCTGCTTCTTCTTATAATCTACATTAATTCTAAAAAAAATTCTAGACACCTCAAGATTGTAAAAAACAAAATCAAACTAGGTTGAGATTCCAAATTTTGTTTGATAGCAGAGACTACCAAGTGACAAACTACGCTATAAAGCAAAAAAAAACTGAAATTTGAACTTGCTCAGCTTGGATATTGAGAAATAGAACAAATTTACAGCAAAGAGAGGTAGAAATGCTTGGAGCCTTAACCGAACGGAATTCCAACTCTGTTCTAGTTAATTAAAGAAACGCAATGAAAGAAATTAGGAATCAGTCGAGGGGGAGAAAAGGGTAGGAATGGTTCTTACTTCCGGATTGTACTGGGAAACCACAGGAGGTTCGGCTTCCGTGGATATAGAGCAGTGTCCCTTCTCCGGCGAAAAAGTGGGTTCAGGAGGGTGGGGGTTTGGCGCCTCCCTTACAGATGCATCGGATGGTTCTGAATCCATGCGAAGTTCGGATGCGTCGGAATCGGATGTCCCGGACGGCGTTGACGGGTGGAAGTTCGGAGTGGTGAAAGTTTTTCACCCAAACCTTTTAAATGTCATATTATAATATTATATCCCTGAGTTTTCAGGCAATTTGGAAAAAATATATTTTTTTTTATAATATAAAGTAAGCAATTAGGGAGCATTATCTCCTCGATACTTTCCACTTAGAGCATTCTTTCGGATAAACTCCTCAACCTTACGCATTGACGAGCTAGACGTCGAATGGCCTTGGACTCCCATGTCAGCAAGCAAATCAGTCACACCATTGATCTCTCTGAAGACATGATTGATTTTAAACTGACAGAAACCAGCTAAAATGTTAGAAATGTCTGACATTAGAAGGTCGATATCTCAGGGGGATTTTCAAATTCGCTTAACTGAATTAATGATCGAGAGATTATCACCCTTAATTTCAATGTTATTAATTCCTAAATAATAAGCTTTAACTAGACCTTCTCTAAGCGCACATGTTTCGGCATGCAGGGCCGATATGTTGTCACATTGCCCAAAGCCTAGGGAGACTGTCAAAGCCTCGTGATTACGAAGAATAAACTTTTTTGGAAAATATATATGGCCTAAATGCCGTATATTTTATTCATAAAATTACTTAATTATTTATTTTAGGTGAAGAATTAATTAACTAATAAAATTTATTTTACTTTTAAATTTTGATTTCGAATTCCGGTGCGAATCTGCACGTCAAGTGCATAATGAATGAAGTCTCAAATCAATTTCGCACTTCAAGTGCGAAATTAGTTACACAAAATATTGGTTTTACGTCCCAATTGTGAAATTAAGCGAACACTTATTACGCACCTTAGGTGTGGAATTAGGGAGATAGTTGAAGAACAAACATGTGTTTGTTTAAAGTCCCCGTATATATTTATCTGTATGTTGAGTTCGGTACTAATCAATCTCATCTACGAGGCATGAGTCTAAAAGTCACGTGTTTTATAAAAAAGATATTAACAAATTTATGTATTTATGTGAAATATTGTATTATTTAGATAAGAATTTAACATTATATCTCGTTATATCTTAGAGTCATCGTTATGTACACTTTTATCATTAAAAGAAACAATTTCACATGGATTGACTGGGCGCATTGTTTAAATTTCGGACTGGAATTTTGCACCAAAAAACCTATTGTTGTCGTGATCTTAACCGAACTCGATTTTTAAAGGATTTATTTTTTGCCCAAAAAATTCATATTCGTTCATAAAGTTCTTGTTTAATCTGCTGACAAATCGCTTCTGTTTACATTTCGAAATAAATATTAAAAAATTTAGTTCAACAATTCCGGACTTGGACCGGATCTAAATATTTAATTCCGGTCTAGTCCAACAATAGGTTTTCGGTTCGCTTCGGATGAACAATCTTCTCTTATGAGTACTTAAATTTAAGTAAGGGAGGGTGAATCATATGATAAAAAAATGCAGTAGTAAATAATAGTCATCAAAAAAATTTGGTCAAGGTCGGGACATGTCTAGACGAATAAAAAATAACATTTTTCACATAGTGCATAATAGTGTCAAGTCCTTAAGATTATGGATGAAAATTTCAAAATCGACGGAGTTATTTTGAGATTTATATAAAAATGAATTTGATATTTGGCGCGGTAATTTCATAATTTCCACATAGAATTTGTCCTCCAAATTAACCACCCGATAATCCCTAGAAGCGAATCGAGTATATATAAGAATACCCTGAGACCGTATCTCAGTTGTACGAGGATGGGAGGGAGACTGGGAGTGCAGAAGTTGAAGAGAAACAGCTTCCCGCTCAAGCTTCTCTTCTGCTTCATCTTCAAACCCTAAACACCGGCTCCCTCAAGCTGCTCCTATCATCATCGCAGATCGACCACCTGATCCTACTCCGGTATTTCTTTATTCATTTCCTTACAGATATCGCCCCATAGTTTCGATCAATTCGTTCCCACGGTTTCTTTTGTCGACAAAATGCCATCTCTGTTTTTTTTTTGTAACTTTGCTTGATGAATTGTAATATTTTAAATTAGTTCATCCCCAATCAAACAAGTGTACTGTCATTATTGACCCGTTACAGTTTCTGTAGAATTTGCTTGTAGCTTCCCGCGGAAGCTTCCCCGTTTTCCCTATTTTTTTTAAGAGGTCCGATTTTTCTAGGAATGAAAGGTTTAAATGCGGGTACTAGGGTTTGTAGTTTGATCTGTAACAAGAGAAGTAGAGAAGAATACCAGTTATCCCAGTCATCTTCCCCTGGAAAGAGAGCAAAGGAAGGGGCTGGAAGAAGGAAACAAGTGGTGGCGGCATGGATTAATTTGGAACGACTTGATAATGTAGAAGATGGTAATGGTGTTTCTCTTAAATCAGTTGGCGACTCTATCTGTCTCAAACCTGACCAGCCTTACACAATTGGTCGAGATCCTAGCCAAAGCCAGTTGGTTTTTGATGATCCTCGTGTTAGTAAGCAGCACTGCCAGATGCTCCTTGATGCTTCCCTATGCAAACTCTATCTTGTTGATGGGGTATTTTCTTTGGATGGCATTGGTTGTGTTGTGGAAGAGTTCAGGAATAGAGCTCTATCATCTGTTTGTTGCAGGAAAATGGAAAAAGATTTGTCTGATTGGACATCCAGATTTAAGGCTTCACTGAATGGAGTTTTTTTCAATGGGATTAGAATTAGTAGAGGATACTCCGTTGAAATGTCTGCAGGAGACAAGATCACATTTGTCGGTAAAGCAAGTAATCATGGTGCTTCTTGTGGATCTGAAGTTGGATTTCTTGTAAAGAGAATTGTTTTTCAGGAAGAGATGAGCATATGTGATGATGTTGCACTAGAAAGACTGACGGCGGTTCAGTCTATGTCAAATGGCACGGGCAGTTATGGTAGTAAGAGGATCTTTCCACCAAGGGACAATATTCTGGATTATATATCCGATTGTGATGATGTGTTTGGCAGAGCAAACTCGCTTTTGACATGTTGCAGGCGGATATTGCAGAGTAAAGATCCTATCTCTTACATTTGTCGATGTACTATCCTGAGCTCTCAAGTGGATGCTTGCAGTGATAATATTAGTGATACTCAGAATCTGAGGAAAAGTAACAATCTTTATCTTCCACGTAGTATTGACCAAGAGTTCAAAAGTAATGCATCAGCTGGCCAGCAGTGTAGACTTCCCTGTAACAGCTTGCAAATCAATCAGAGTGTATGTTTGCAGTCTTTGGTGGCACGGCCAAACTCAACTGCAGTTCCCAGCGACAAATTGGTACCTTTGGTGGCGAAAACTCATTCACATGAAGAAGCGTCTGTTCCTAAGGATGTTCTTGGTCAGAATAACACTGTAGCTTCTTCAGCAAACTCTAACTATGAAAAGGGCCCTTTAAATGGTGATGTTATTAAGAACGAAAAATCTGACAACAAATTTGTTCCTCCTCCAGGAAAGAAGTTTTTCCTGAATCTTCTTGAAAGTATGCAACCTAGTTCTTTTGACCAAGGCAATGTTGTGTCTTTGAGAGAACTTTTACACCCTGTTCAAAGCATCTCAAGAATATTCATTGCAACATTTACTAATGATATCCTATGGTAATTTATCTCTTCGTAATCATTTCTCCTATGTTTCCATGCCTGGTTTTCATTTAGTAATGGTTCGTCTTAATCATATAATTATTATATGGTAATTCATCTTTTCCTAATCATTTTGCTGTATAATCATGTGAATATTTAGTTTTGCTTACATTTCTTGAGATGTAACTGTTTTCTACCTGGTAGGTTTTTATCCTATTGCAAAATTCCTAGCCATCTTCCGGTAACGCTTCTGTGTCATAATACTGCCAAATGTTGGAGTACAGACCCTGACAGCAGATGCTCGGTGCCTTATCCTGAGTTCCCAAATTTAGTTGTAGTGTAAGTAATTTTATTTCATGCACTTCATTGTTAAAGGGAATGTGTGTTATAAGAGGATCTTGTTCCTATGCTAGATATTTTCTGCTTGTAATTTTATTACAACCTTTGTGTGTAACAGGTTTCCTCCATTCCCCGAGGCCATAGCATTTGGGAATGACAGTAAGAGACAAGGTGTTGCTTGTCATCATCCAAAGTTGCTAATGTTGCAAAGGGAAGATTACATTCGAGTCATTATATCATCAGCTAATTTGGTTGAGAAACAGGTGATCAATCTAAACGTATTGATCTCTAAAGACATTCAAATATTTGCTTACAACTTCAAATTTTCAGTTGAAATGCTATTTCAAAAAATTCATGAAAACTTCTTTGAACAGGCAAAGAATATATGCATGAAAAGTTGTTTCCCAACTATTTGTTCTGTTTGTTTTGATCATGAACTCAGTTTACAGGAAAACTGCACCTCTCAGATGTTGATTGCTTTTATATGGTTTTTGGTTTCATTTAAGGCTGATTGTTAGGACCATCTAAAAAACTTATTTTGGTAGGCTTCGCTCTACTAAGAACATTGGGATACGGTATGCTTGCTTTGCATTGAATTTCTTTATATGAATCACACAAGAGAAGAAACGGAGATAAAGCGGGTACTTTTTCTAACTTCAAGAAAAAACAACTTTACGTTGCGAATTGCAATTAGCAATTTTGATATGTACATACTCTTTGTGTGCATTTTTTTACTTTTTTTTTTTCAACTTGCAAATTTATTTCCATTTTTAACTTGATTAGCCTGTTTTTACAATTTTGGTTCTGAGAGGCTAGTTTTGGCTTCATCCTTTGCATTATCTTACTTATTTTGCTTACACTTTTGCAGTGGAATAATGTGACAAATACTGTTTGGTGGCAAGACTTTCCTCTCAGTAATATGCCTGATTATTCAACATTGTTTACCCGAAACTGTGATGTATATGTACATAAAGAGTCAAACTCAGATTTTGCTGCTCAGTTGGCCGGGTTCATGGCATGTCTTGTGACAGATGTTCCCAGTCAAGCTTACTGGATCACTGAGCTGACAAAGTATGACTTCAGTGGAGCAAGGGGTTATTTGATTCCTTCAGTACCTGGAATTCATTCTTATAGAGGTCTCTCTGTTACTAAAGACAGACAGTTCTTACGTGTGAGTGCTACTAGCATTGTTTGCATGCAAATGTTTATTGTACTTGGCTAGTTTTTTGGTAATACAAGAAACTTTATTGGTTGGTAAACATTGAACAGGTAGGTTTACTTGGATAATCATTATTCTGCTCAATAACTAGGTGCAGCAATTCCCTACATATCACTGTCTTAGATTGTTTCACTGAATAATGCTCAATAACTAGGTGCAGCAATTCCCTACATATCACTGTCTTAGATTGTTTCACTGAATAATGCTCAATAACTAGGTGCAGCAATTATTGATTACGAAAGTATTTTGTTTGTTCAGGTTGACTTGAGGCTTAGTAATCTGAAATTGGGACACTTTTTTTCCCTGAAAATTAACTTGTTCCAGATGATCTTTTTCTTGTGCTGAATAAGATCAGTGTTGATCAAATCTTCTGACTTTTCCACAGGCTAATCAATGTAGATCAGGGTCTGCTAGCGGGCACTTCATTGGTTCAGTGGAAGCGTCAGTCGTTGGCCTTAGTCATCTTTTTCGAAGTGCAGTGGACTCAAATGGGTTACTACTTAAGAAGTTAGCTATGTTTCTCAGAAGATGTGAAAAAGCTAATGGAATGGGAAGGGTTGTTCTTAAAAGGAACAAAAATATACCAGCAGATGTTAATGCTGTGAGCATTCATGTTCCTAACCCAAAGGATTTGTCTGACGGGGGTAGGTTTGGGCATCCTCTGTTAATGAATAATGTTTATTCATGTTAATTTTTTGTGAGGGTGCGTGTAATGTTTGGAGAACTGTTTGGTTCTTTGTGTCATTAGTTGATGATTATTGATTGATAAATGCACCATAGATAACAGCATCTCTTGCACTTCTTTTTTGCTAGATTGTGTTCAGCTGGGCTTTCTGCCAAGAAATGTTGCAAAGTGGGTTTCTCCATTGTGGGACATTGGGTTCTTTGGATTCACTGGATATGTATGTCCTGAAGAAGCACTTGCATCTGCTTTAGAAGGAAATGGCATAAAAGTCCAGCTGGTTTTAAATGTATCAAAGGCAGGGTATTTTCTCCTATTTTTCAACTTTCTCTTAGTAAACCTAACTTCAAGCATTTGCATGTAAACAATACATAGCATAGCATAAAGGGAGCAATTTACAGTTAAATTGTCCAGGGTCCTCACTTTGAAGACATATCAGAAAAGATGCAGTCTGAACATGTTGTTGCATTTTCTTCACTCATAGGTTCACTTCAGAGGTCAACAGGCCTCTGGCGACTGGAAGAGGTATTGATCTAACTTGGAGTCAATGTACTTCATTCTTTGATCATTAGTCCTTCACTCTTAACATTAAATAGAAACCCATCTAATTTTGTCATCGTGATATGGGGTTTTACAGGTGCTAAGTCAATACAATTGGCCTGAGCATTTAGAATCTGACTTTGTATATGGTATGCAAGTTTTCTTTCATGAGAACCTACTTGCGGTTACTTAAGGAAAAAAGAGAATCTACTTGCTGTTATTATCATAGATTCATATCATATGTACTCTTTATAACCTTCCCTTTGAACCACTCTACTCTTTAGGTGCATCCTCGATTGGTTCGTCAATCAATGCAGAATTTTTAGCAGCATTTTCATCAGCTGCCGGAAAGAAGTCAATGAATTCTTGTGATTCTGAAGAGTCTGATCCCGAGGTGATGAATTGACTTCTTTCAAGTATTAATACCCTCTAAAATATTGGTCTCTTGTATGTTCATTAATTTGTACCTGATCTCCTTTCTTTAATAGTGGGGGCGCTGGAGTTCAAGCCATGAATTAAGAAACCCGTCCATTAGGATTGCTTTTCCTACCATTGAAAGAGTTGAGAGTTCACACAATGGAATCTTACCCTCTAAATACATGCTTTGTATGGCAGAGGTATGGCGACTTTTAATTGTGTGCAAGATTGCAATTATATTTTCCCTGTGCTTAGATTAGCGTATTTCAGATGCCAAATGTATCAAAACTATCATATAATATTTGAATGAAGTTACTCGTGAGAAGGAAGGATGATGTTCATTCTGACTCATACTTTCTTTCTAACCTATGCAGAGGACATGGCAAAGGTTGAAGCCTGTGGGCATACTTCGTGACGCTGCTCCTTACCCTAGTAATAGAGTAGGGTATCCAATGCACACCAAGGTAAACGGATATTTTTCCCTCTCATGTCCAATGAGCTGATTCATAGAGTCTCCATATCTTGTTTAAGCAAGTTTTTTTCATCCATCAAATTTATGAGATAAATTTATGCATCTTCATCTTCTTAATCAAGCATCATATTCTATGGCTACATAACATAATATCATGATAGCGTAGAACTTTGATATTGGGAGGGTATCCCCCAACAATGGGTCACGACTTTCTACCCGATCCGGATGTAGAGCGGCTAAGCCGATCGAACCGGGTGGTCTCCGAATTTACCATTACCGAAAAAAAAATAAAAATGATAGCGTAGAACTGAGTGATGCTATCACGGTAATAAGCAGGTGGCAAGGAGGCGTTTCCAGTCTAATAAGAAGGATGTGTCCTCCTTTGGTTGGGTTTATAGTGGGTCCCACAACTTCAGCGCGGCTGCCTGGGGAAAACCAATCCGTTCTTCTTCCAGCTCAGCTTCTCCAAACTTGAGGCTCCATGTGTGCAACTATGAGCTCGGGATCCTATTCATTTATCCTCCACCAGGTTCCAAAGAAACAGATGAGATGGAATCATCACAGAGCTTGGATGATATAGTTTTGCCTTTTGTTGTTCCTGCACCTAAGTACGGGCCTAAAGATAGGCCAGCAACAAAGCTGGCTATGAAAGAGGCACGGGCTGATGAAATTGCTAGGCGAAGCGTAGAGAGAGAATTGTATTCAGAGATTATGAAGGAGAATGCCGATGAAGAAGAGGAAGATGAAGACGAAGATGAAGGGAGGGAAAGAGCAGCAACAGACTATGTAGCAGAAGAAGAGAAGGATGACGAGAAGGCATATGCCGACATGTTATGGAGCCAAGTCGACTCTTCATAACATCGGAATTTACATTGTGTAGATGTATTATTTGTTAGATTTGAGGGTGCTCAAGAAACTTTTAAATGCCATTTACGGTAATATTTTGGAGTTTAAAATTCTATGGGTATTTTTAAAAGTTCATACAAATCTTTTGATATTCAATTAGGATTTTAAATTTTCCATAAAATTCCTATGGTATTTAAAAGTTTCTTGATTTTAAAAGAATCTATTATTTCATTGATTTTGTAAGATTTGTTATTACTTATAAAATCCTATAGAAGTCTTCTCCCAACACATAAGATTTTCACGCCAAATTACAATTAGGGTTGTGCATCCGGTCCAGACCGGACCGGACCGGAATTTCCGTTACCAGTCCAGACCGGACCGGAATTTCCGAACCGGTGAACCGGAATTTTCAAAAACTTGGACCAGGGACCGGACCGTAACGTTCCGGTCCATTCCGGTCCGGATTCAGACCTGTTCGGACCGGAATAAAATAAAATAAATTAAAAAAAATATTTTTGCAAATTAAAAAAAAATCAAAAAGTACATATTTTAATTAAATATATACAAAATATATATAATTTTTTTAATATATATATATATATATATATATATATATATATATATATATATATATATAAATAAATTCCGGTCCGGACCGGAATTAGACCGGGACCGGAATTTCCTAAAATCCTAGACCGGGGACCGGACCAGATTTGTTCCGGGACCGGATCGGACCGGAAAAAACCGGTCCAGGTCAATTTTGCACAACCCTAACTACAACACTGAAGAACCCTAACGGCCAAATCAACATTTTTGAGCGTTTTTGAGTGCTTGGACTCAGTGCATCGTCGGAGGTTAGATCTTTCTCTTTTTTTCTGTCATGTTGATTGTATGGACTTCGAGTGCTTGAGTTCGCCTTACTGATTTGTCATAAGAAACGTGTGAGCGTTCCTCTCAGTTTTCTCTTTTCATTTTGCGACTGCGGTTTTGGAAAAAGCATTGTACCGTATGTACTCTTTTTTTTTGTTTATGTAGTCTCGGTATATATATATAATTAGATGATTAAAATATCTTTTGTGTTCTGCACTGCAATTGTACTTTATCATATGCTTTAATATATTATATATATTTCTATATAATTAATCATAAAATCAGTAGGCAATCGATCGAAAATCAATAGAAATTATTTGATAAGTAGGTACTTAGGCTTACTTACAATATAAATTAAAATGCTGATGTTGGTTGTGAATTTTAATAGATTGATAATTGTATGTTATTTTTCTAAATGATTTTTTTTGATCATGGATAAGTTATTAGTATATCAACTAATTAAAAATTTAAGTCATAATAGATAGATGATTTCTTTTGGCCATGTATTAATCTGATAGAATCTGACAAAATCTGTATTAACACTATATAGAATAAAAATATCCCACAGAATCAGCAAATTCCATAAATTGTTAAAATTCAGTTAAAATCTTTAAAGTCTGGATTAAATACACCCCCTTAAGCTTGTATCTGTGAACTCTTAGGTATAAACTAATAATTACAAATCATTGATGCATAATATTTATTTATGTTGGTCGTCAATTGTTTACGGTTAACCACAAAAGGTGGTTAAAAATGAGGGACCGGATATAAGAACCCTTGAACAGATGCACGTTAAGGTGCTGCGGACGGTGGAGTTTTGTGGGAAGCCACAAAACAGTCACACCGGTTCTTCCGCATTAAACAACTCAGCTCCCACAAATTTCAAATACTAAAAAACAATTTAAATCCAACCACCGTTACCGCGTTACGTTCAAGTGGTCCTTTGATTTTTATTAAATAAAGAAATTTTTTATTTGTGTCCTTGTTCCTTATTTTTCGAAAAAATAACCCAAAATAATACCAACTACTAATATTGAACTGGAAATAATATCAATTTTGAAAATTACTATGAGCGATATAAACTATCAACGTATTTACCATAAATGATACGTCTTACTTTTCCGGCAAAAAGCATAGCTCCGGCGATGATGTGACAACCGGAATTTTACATGGCATCAAATATTTGGATGAGGCTTATGACGTAGATTTTATCTTTGAATTTTTTGTAAAAATTTGTGTTATTTAATATGCTAAAAATATAAAGTTTTTTAATAATTTAAAAAATGATTTTTTCAAAAACAAGTTTTTGAACTTTTATTTCGAATTTTTTTATCATATTTATTTTCAGAAATTTTGTATAAAAGGAAAATTACAAATTTTTTAAAATATTTTTGTAAGTATTCAATCTTTTATAAATTTCATCTTTTAGCTCAATCACTAATGAAAACTTCATTTTTTCATTAAAAATATATTAAAAAATCTCCCAAAATTGTTTCCAAAAATTCACAAGAAAAATATTTATTTTAAAAAAAAAATTTTTTTTACAAAATTATTATTTACAACTTTTATTTTTTTAAAATAATTTTACAAACTTTATTTTTAAAAAAAAAAATACGAAAAATAGTATTAGTTATTTTTTTTCAAAAATTTATTATTTGAAAAAATTAATTTAAAAAAATAAATTTGAATTTTCAACATATTAAATATTATTAACTTGATGTAAAAAAATAAAATAAAATCCACATCACACAATTAATCCATTTTCGATGACATGTATGATTCCGGTTACCACGTCATCGCTGGGGCTAGAATTTTTGCCGAAAAAGTAAAACGTATTATTTTTGGTAAATACGTTAATAGTTTGTATCGCTCTTAGTAATTTTTGTAGTTGGTATTATTTTCGGTTCAATATTTATAGTTGATACTATTTGAGTTATATTTCCGTATTTTTCGATTGTTGATATCATTTTTATATTTTCAATTGTTGTCCTTGGACTTCGGTCTATTTTATTTTGTACCCAATTTATATTTAACCATCACTTTATTTTTTTTTTCCTAAATAATAAAAATAATTTCGAAGCAGATGAAAAATATTAACGAGAATAGAAAGTTTTCTAGCTTGTCACCATTATCATCGACACGTGCCTTGGTGGAATTTTTGAAAAAGATGAGTAATCCACAGTTTCAAATTACGGGTTACATATATTTTAAACAATAGTGACCTATAGTTCAAACTACGGGCTATTGATAAAGAAAATAAAACTACAGAAAGGCAAGCCATAGTTTTACACTAGAGTTTCTTTATATTCATTTTTTCATCTATAAAGGATAAACTGATGTTTCAAACTATAGTCTTTTCGAATCTAAAAAACTTTCTATTCTCATAAATACTTTTCATTCATTCTTATTTTCGAAATTATACCATTTTTTACTATTTAGGAAAAAGATCCACATTTTTCTTTAATTATTTTTAATTAAAATAAGGGGAAAAGAAGAAGACAATGCCTGCATTGGAGATGTAGAGACTCGGAGGCATAATGCTCGATTCCATTAACTAGAGAATGTATATATATATATATATATAAAATAATAAATAAATACTAATTAAGATAAAATCAAACCTACTACCCCTCAAGTTAGGTGGAAACACATAACTTTAAACTTAAAAAGTAAAAAACTCGAAGATTTTTCATTTTCTGACGCTCGTCTTTACTTGCTCGGGTTTCGGGTTTGGGTTTTGGTTCGGTTCGGATTTCGGTTCAATTTGGGTTTTGTTTCGATTCAGTTCAGTTTTGATTCGGCTTCGGTTTGGTTTCGGGTCCGTTCGTTTCGGGTTGGTTCGGTTTCGGTTTTGGGTCCGGTTGAAGCTCGGTTTCAACTAAAGGCATTGAATCTTGAGCAAAAGTTGTTGAAATGAATAGATATAACTAGGTCTTAATGAATCTCCATTATTAGCAGGTCGGTAGGTTGAGGTCTTGAATCGAACATGCTTTCATACCATGTAGAGAATTAAAGGCATAAAATTCGACTATTCTATCGACTTGAGAACGTTTATATACAAGTCAGCAGAGACACAAAACAATAAATAAACATAAATCAAGATAAAGTTTAAATTTATCTCTAACACGAGAGTATACCGATTCTTTTATGCCTCATTTGCATAACACGTGCGTTGTGAAACCAAACCCCATCTTTGCCAAAATTTGTCATTGCAGCTTCGATATGAAAAAGCTCCACACAATTGATTATAACATGCCAACAAAAAAAATAAAAACCCATGACCGCGGTTGAAAAAGAACAAGAGCAAATAACATACAAAAAAAAAACACACCCTCAATCTCATCTCAATGACAGAAGACCAGCATGACTATCAACGTTTTTAAAAAAGTAATAACTACATTAATACGACTTACCTATCAAATTTCAACTGGATGTCAAACAACAAAGCTAAGTTATCGTCACAAAAGATTACCATTTCAAGTGGAAACCTCTTCACATAAGCAGCAATTCCAACAATCATCCCGCCACCACCAACATGAACAAAGACTGCATATATATTATCTCTATTGTGAATCGTTTGACCTAGATATCTCGTCTATACTAGATTGAAAGCAAGAACATAACCAATATGGAAATACAATCAACACACAAATTTGTTGACGGGGTTCGACTTCTTCTAGTCCTCGGAGTTTCAAGAGGATGAGACTCATCCCTGAAGTGATTTCACTATTCTTTCAAGAACAAGTTTAGATTACAAGATTGTACAAATCTATACACCAAACAAACAAGCTATACAACTGATAATGAGAAGATAAGAGAGAAGAAGCTTGAGAGAAATTCGGCCTCCTCTAGGGCTGTCAACACTTGTTGCTAAAGTGTTGAAGAAGCTTCAAATCTTCATAAGTAGGGTTATCTTCTTCTGGTTTGAGCAAGATCTTGAACTCCTTGCTTCGTCGTCTTTCTTTCTCTCTAGCTGCCGATTAGGGCAAGATCTGATAGCTCTCGAGTTGTGTATCGGGTCTTACTCTTTTCTTCTTTATCCTGTAGCATCAAAACAATATGTATATATATATATATATATATATATATATATATATATATATATATATATATATATAGATGTATTAGTTGGGTCAGAGTTGGACTCATCATCCCCTCATACATGGATATGGACATGTACATGTTTAAGCCCATATTGGAATAGACATATCATGTGAGCCAGCTAAAGTTGGCCGGGCTGATGAACCGGCTGCCAGGTTGAACCCGATTTGCTAAAGTTACGACATGCACTTAACTTTCAGACCAAATATACATTCTATAGTAATCACATAGCATACTCTGATGGGTTACATATTACAAATGCCCCCATAACCCACATATATGCTTAACCAGTCAACAAGATTATCATCATGAAAAACTCATGGAATCAAACTCAAGAAGAGGTCATTGTCCGTCATCAACTCAAGTGCCCTTTGTTTATCAAGGCACATCATGTATGTGAAAAGTATTCTTGCAGTGGACAAACTTATTAGATGTAACAATTTTAGTACCAAATTCAACAGAATTCTCCTCTCTTGGTATTTTTTTTATTCTTTATTTTTTAATTGTAACATGAGAAATGTTTAGCTTAATTAGTAAATTTGGGTAAAATCCATAAAAGTAAAAAATTTAAGGATATCAAACGAACTCCAAAAAATTCTTGGACAAAATTCAAAATACCCTAAACATAAACATAGTATATATCCGAAATTTTTCTAAATTTTAATAAACTACTTGGTGAGCAAACTTCATAAATTATGAATTATGTAGAAATTGGAAGGAATAAAAATGAAGCGCGTTAGCTTTCCAAGTTAAGATACAACGCACCGTTATTATTGGCAAAAGACGGCACTGTTCGCTTTTATGTGCTGGACAGGCTATTTGGGTTGGGGGATCCAGCTAGCGTTGATAGCAAATTAGTAAATAAGCACCGTCCTCAAGCCCTTTTTCGACAGTTTCCTTCTTTATTATTTATAAAGAAACGGAAATTCCAGTTAATTAAATACATTACGCAAGAAGCTAATACCGGCCTCCATTTCCTCCCTTCTTTATCTCTCCCCTGCTTGATTTCATCGCCGAAAATCTGCCGACCCTAATTTCTCTCTCTTTCTGCATTGCTGTGATTTCAAGCTCCATTTCCAGTCTAAAAAGGAGGAAACGAAGAATAAGGAGCAGATATGGCTTCATAACTTCTTTATCTTCATGAAGCTGCTGGATTCTTAGCTACTTCTCTTCACTTTTTCGCAAGATCCAACAGTTTTCCTCTTTCTGTAAGTTTTTTTGTGATTTTTTCTTTAGCTGATAGCTTCTTAGCTAGGCTTCATTTGATTTCCACAGCCTTGTAGATCCACATTTCAGTTTCCGTTATTTTGCTGAATGGTCTCGAGTTTCCATTTGGGTTGAGAAAATCTAGATCTGGACTATGATTAACTTTTGTAGGTTTCTCTTTCTTTTCCTTTCGTTAATTTCAGTTATCGCTAAGGATTATCAGCCTAGCGATAACATTCTGCTTGATTGTGGAGCTTCTTCCGATGGATCCGATTCAGATGGTCGTAAATGGACCACTGACGTCGAATCCAAATTTGCCTTGTCTTCTTCCAAACCATCATCCGCACAAACGGCTTCTAGCCAAGACCCTGATATCACTCAAGTTCCTTACATGACTGCTCGGATTTTCCAGTCTGAGTTCACCTACTCTTTCCCCGTTAGTCCAGGTCGCAAATTTGTGCGCCTTCACTTCTATCCTAGCTCTTATGGTCAGTTTAACACCTCCAATTCCATATTTGCTGTCACCGCTGGTCAGTACACTCTGCTCAGCAACTTTAGTGCCTACCAGACGGCTCAGGCTATCACCTTTGATTACCTGGTGAAGGAGTACTCCATCAATGTCGATTCTGATAAATTAAACCTCACCTTCACCCCGTCCTCAAACTATACCAACACATTTGCCTTTGTGAATGGGATTGAAGTGGTTTCCATGCCTTACGTTTATGATGATGCAAGTGTGAGCATTGTTGGCCAGGCTAGTACGTTTACAGTCGACAACAGCACCGCGCTTGAGAATGTGTACCGGCTAAATGTAGGTGGCAATGTCATCTCCCCGGTAAATGATACAGGCCTCTTCAGGACCTGGTTTATTGATACTCCTTATTTGTATGGGGCTGGTACTGGTGTTACTGATGTCCTTGATCAGAATTTGACAATAAAGTATCCTTCGAGCATACCTTCTTTTGTTGCTCCTGTTGATGTGTATTCCACGGGGAGATCTATGGGTCCTACTCCAAAGGTGAACTTGAATTACAATTTGACGTGGGTGTTCTCTGTTGATGCTGGATTTTCTTACTTGGTGAGGCTGCATTTCTGTGAGCTCTTCACGAATATAAACAAGATCAACCAGAGGGTCTTTGATATATATATCAACAATCAAACTGCCGAGTCAGGGGCTGACATTGCAGCTTGGGCAATTAACGGTGGAAGTACAAATGGCAACGGGGTACCACAGTACAAGGATTATATGGTGTTTATAGCAGGAGAGCAGCAGCAGGATCTCTGGCTCGCATTGCATCCAACTACCGCTGGCAAGCCACAGTACTATGATGCTCTACTAAATGGTGTGGAGATTTTCAAGATAAATGATGCCACTGGTAATCTTGGTGGTCCGAATCCCATTCCAACCCCCCTGCCCACAACAATTGACATATGGCTAGGGAATTCATCTGGATCAGGCTCTAAGAACCAAAAAGCTATTGTTGGTGGGGCTGTTGGTGGTGGTTTAGCGCTATTAGCCATTGCCGGACTCCTTGTTTGTGCTGTTTCCCGTCGTCGTAGGTGGGGGAAGGCCTCAAGTCCAGGTGATGGAACATCCGGATGGCTTCCCATCTCTTTGTATGGTAACTCACACTCTTCTGCTTCTGCCAAGACAAACACTACAGGCAGCTATACCTCCTCTCTCCCCTCAAATCTCTGCAGGCACTTCTCATTTTCTGAGATCAAAGCTGCAACCAAAAACTTTGACGAGTCTCGTGTGCTTGGGGTGGGTGGTTTTGGAAAAGTCTACCGAGGAGAAATTGATGGAGGGACGATGAAAGTTGCCATCAAGAGAGGAAACCCCCTATCTGAGCAGGGTGTTCATGAGTTTCAAACCGAAATCGAAATGCTCTCAAAGCTACGTCACCGCCACCTCGTGTCTCTACTTGGTTACTGTGAGGAGAATGATGAGATGATTCTTGTATATGATTACATGGCTTATGGAACCCTCCGTGAGCATCTGTACAAAACCCAAAAGCCTCCTTTACCTTGGAAACAAAGGCTTGAGATATGCATCGGTTCTGCTCGTGGCTTGCATTATCTCCACACTGGTGCCAAGTACACCATCATACACCGTGATGTGAAGACAACCAACATCCTTCTAGATGATAAGTGGGTAGCAAAGGTCTCTGATTTCGGTCTATCAAAGACTGGACCCTCACTGGATCACACCCATGTCAGTACTGTTGTAAAGGGTAGTTTTGGGTACTTGGATCCCGAATACTTCAGGCGACAGCAACTTACCGACAAGTCTGACGTTTATTCTTTTGGAGTGGTGCTCTTCGAAGTGTTGTGTGCTCGGCCTGCCTTGAACCCAACCTTACCCAAGGAGCAAGTCAGCTTGGCAGAGTGGGCAGCTCACTGTCAGAGGAAGGGTATCCTTGATCAGCTCATTGACCCTTACCTTAAGGGAAAGATTGCACCAGAGTGCCTGAAGAAGTTTGCAGAGACCGCAATGAAGTGTGTGGCTGATCAAGGGATCGAGAGGCCATCGATGGGTGATGTGTTGTGGAACCTCGAGTTTGCTCTTCAACTTCAAGAGAGTGCAGAGGAGAGCGGAAAGGGACTCGGTGGAAAGGACTATGAAGAAGGGAAGTATGATGATATTGAATGTGGTGGGAAGAAGGATCCAAATGCATCCACCGTTTTCGATAGTAGCAATGTGACAGACTCAAGGAGCACTGTCAGCATAGGAGGTCGTAGCCTTGCCAGTGAAGATTCGGATGGCTTGACGCCAAGTGCGGTGTTCTCGCAGATAATGAACCCCAACGGGCGTTGAGGTCCATAATATATATTCCGAGCCTTGCTTTCAGATAAATCTGGCTTTTTATTGCCGGTAATATGTTAGGGTAAAATGTATCATTTCAGCTGTTGTCTGTTGTTGTTGTTGATCGTATCAGAACTTGAGGTATCAAATGTGCATCTATTCATTTATTTTTATTCTGACGAAACTCGGGGTCAGTTAACATGTATTGAATGATGATAATACTCTTTTTGAGTTGTTGCTCGTTGAATTGAGTTGGACGTTGTAATAGTGTGTTATTGAAATAAGGCAAATTCAAATACAACTTTATATATGTTATACATTCGTATAAATGGATTATGCAGTAGATTGAGTTGCTGGAGTGGGAGATTTGTAATTTTGTATAAAGGCGGATAATATGGAGAAACACCAACACATGGGTGGGCTCCACAGTATGAGTGGTTGCAAGCAAGGTTGAGTTGTTGGTCCATCAGTTTTTGACAATTTCAATGTTGAATAATAACTTAAATAATATAAATTTTAAAGCTTTCAACCTAAAAAATAATTCAAGCTGCGTTGGCATCAACAAATACGCCTAGAATTCCCACCAAAAATAAACAAATACGCCTAGAACTTAGGGTGTTGAGAAGTCTTATATAGGGTGTCGAAACTTGTTGATTTTGTAAAATATTAAAATCAAGCTCAAAATATCAAAAATATTTAACATTCAAGTGATTATAAGTAATAAAATTCAGTAAATTAAGAGCATGAAGCGAGATTTTTGGATACAATAAAAGCCTTTTGAGATTTTTGGATAGTTTAAAAGCCTTTTGAGTAAGCTTTGGATTTTTTTGGTATAATTTTTAAGATTTTTGTCAATTATAAAAATATAATGATTGTTTGATAGGAGCAGATTTGTGGATTGGTTTTTATGATAAATTCACCATAAAAGATAAGTTTAAAAATAAATAAGGTTTTTGGACATGAAGTAACTCGCCCTTTGATTAATCTTGATGTCACTTTCATTCAAGAGGTTTAAATTACTATTTTCAATTTGATGCTAACTGTCAACATCCCAAATTTTCGAAACTTGGGGTGTCACGGGCTAAGGCCTCACAATGAGTTCCGACCCTATCCCGACTACAATTTCACCCATCTTTCACAATGCACAAATAAAATAGATCAAATAAAGTCTAAAATATATGAAATAATCATAAAAGGGAAGCAAATGTCATCCAGACACAAATCACACAACATGTGACATAATCCAAAGGAATATAGAAAAGGTCTTGTCACAAGAAAAGGGAAAAACCCAACCTCCGAAACCACCCTACTCCGGATCACTCTACTGTTGTCCTACCCTGCAATGTATCTAGCAACATAACGGTAAAAACCGTTAGCTAGTAATCCTAAGTATTAGATAGCACTACAATAGCAAAAACACACATCAATGCGAAAATTAAACACAAATCATGCTTACACACAAATCCTTATCTTTTATTAGGTGATTCACTTCTAAGTTCAAATTATTTTTGTGGCACGAGGGTCTCCCGACCCTCGCCTCTGTCCCGTATTCCAACAGGCGTGTATCTCATGCATCTCACCGTATACCTATGTGGACTAGTCGTAGAGAACCTCCCAATCTCGTGGCAGAGATAGGCAGTGATGCCACAACCCGTTATACATACATTTGGGTCTTATAAATACGGTAATGTTGTCCTATTCAAGTTTACTATATTAATTCACACATCACACACCACCATAATAGCACACACTAATACGAGAAAACTAGCTAAGTAAGTCCGTAAGACTTACATGAACTGATAGGGAACCGGACTACCGCTAAATATCGGTCCCGCACGTATAGGATCTCAAAAGCATGGTCAAACCGGAAAACATCTCAACATCACATATCTATCATCTAGAAAATTCTAGGACACTGTCAGACTATGAATAACTAAACGGGAAGAAATTACAAGATTAACCCTAACTATAAGGAAATTCACAAAGAAACCCTAAGGAAGCTTTATAAGCGATAAACGATAAACGATCTAAAGGGTCTAAAAAGGCTCTAAACCTCTTAATATCGTCCATCAACATGTTACAAACGATAAACGATCCATGACGAATTTGAAAGTTTTCCCGAACATTCAAATTCACAAAGAAACCCTAAGGAAGCTTTATAAGCAACTAGTCAGGTACAATACTTTGGCCTCAAATATATACCATCAAACAACTCCTAAAAATAACAAGAAAAATCTTAATCATACTAGGTCATAACTACTATAAGATAGGGGAACAAAACACATAAACTCTTCTCCAAGAATTCTACAGAAATTCACAAAGTTGCCCTCACAATAGCCATTCTATACTTCGAAAAATCTGGACTCTTTTCTCTTCCAAAAACTTCTTCCTAACTTCCAAAAGATATAACTTTCAATCCAACCGTTAAATTTCCATCAAATTCAAACATGATAAACTACAACACACCAACTATGACATTAAAAAATTCAACCGTTAAAGATGAGTCTAGCATATCAAATTCTGACTCCAAAGTTGATTGCTCAAAGACTGGAAAACTAGGAAAAACTAAACACTTGGAGACTGGAAGTTGATGTCTCGATTCTTGCACGATTTTGTGTTGTTAATGGAGGGGGTGAGCTATTCATCAACACCTCACACATACAAGGAATAGAAGGAAGGAAGAAAGGGTGGTTCTTACCCTCCTGTTTGAACTCTACAAGACCAAGAAGGGAAGATGGTGGCCGGCTTTCTTCCTCCTGTGCTCTGAGTAGCTGGTTCAACAGATGGACAAAAGTGGAGAGTGAGGGTAGGTTTAGGAGGTAAGGCTGCTCTTGTGGTTAAACGTGGTAAAAAAAACCTTGTTTGTTGCATGAGTATAGCAAAGTTACGTATAGGTGTGTATGTGTAGAAGGCTAAAAAAAGAGTTAAGACACAAGGGTAGGCTTAGGATAAGGTTAAGGTTCGTTTGGCTAAAGATGGACTAGCTAGCCCACTTAAAAAGATAGAAAAGGGATAAAGGAAAAATAAACCGGATTATATTCGGTTTGTTTTGGTCGAAATCGATTACCTCGATCGAATTTTCCAGAAAGGTTATTACAGTAACCAACGTTAGAGGAAGGTTATAACCAAATAAATAAATTACCATAGAAATAGGTTAGAGGGACATTTTTACCTTGAAAGCTAATGAAAAATCTTTTTAAAAAAAGCTTCCTAAAAAACTTTCTTGAAAAAGCTATCAAAAAATATACTAAAACTCTAATCTCCACAAAAGTCTCTCAACCAAACATACATTAATTTTCAAATTTTTCAAAACTCTCCCATAATCTGACAAAAACGAAACACAAAATACCTTTTATATAATTGTCGTCCCTCAAAATAACGACACGTAAACATCCGGGTGCTATATTATTACCGACACGGCGGCATCGAATATATTTTTCAAATAAACAACCTGTATTATTTGTAATAAATACGTTTTTACTATTATTATTTTACAGAGATCGTGGATTGAATATTGTTTGACATTTGGTTTAAAAAGATGACGACGCCCTTTGATCATAAACAAATCAAGTTCATCGCTGGTGCACAATTAAGCTTGAAGAATATTTCCTTTCCACTCACTTTGAACTACTGTAAATATACAATATTGATTTGATTAGAAAGACCGTACATGGTATTTTAAGAGTAATATTTCATTATTTTCTTGTGGATAACCTTAATGAATTTCGGCCGCCGCGACACGCACATGAGAATGAGCTTGTGGTGGTTGGGTGTTAACCGTGTCATGTATACGTGTGGGTCTGTCTTCTATGTTACGACTTTGTGGGCAAGCCCTGTTTTTTGACATAATTTGTCATAATAAACAATAATACACCTAAAACAATACTTACAACTTTCCAACCCATTTATGCCACACATGAAAGTCCAATGAACTACCAGAAAAACTTACAAATATAGTGAAATTTTATCATAAAACCAATAAAAAAAGTAGTCTACTTATTTATTGTAGTCTCTTTAACTTTAGATGTAAAACTTCATTATCTTAACACCACGTTTGACCATAATGAATGCACTGTATTTGCATGAAATTATAACGATCATCCTCAAAATTAGTTGTCTAACTTGCCTCGTTAGGTCATTTACGTTAGGATGAGGAAATCATTACGAAGAAGTTGGTGCAAGAACAACTTTGGGTATCGCTCCAGTTGCATTCCTCCACATGAAATCTCAGACCACAAACTATGCTACCCAAAATACGTGAGTTCTTGTCTGGCCTAAAGGCTAAATCCAAACAACTAGATGTTCCTACGGCGCAATTGAAGGTTAAATCACACCCTTTTAGACTCTCAAATTTAATATTAATATATTGAGGTGATGTGGATAAAAGATTTATGACGAGGGTGATAAATCTCTAGTATGTGATACAAGAGATTTAAAGTGATCATCTATAATAGAAAGGTAAAGCCTATTGTCTTTAGTAGAAAGAACAATCCCCAAACATCACAAAATAATAAATCCAATAGTCCATTCCTCAGAGAAGAGCTAGGCGGGTGAGGGGGAGCTCAAGTTGATAAATATCCTCTCTTGTTTTCCTTTTCATCCGAGAAACCCAAGCTCAAGTTGTTTTTGATAAATATCAAGAGATATTTTTGAAGGACGAAAAGTATAGAGGCTCTAGGCTCTTAAGCTGAACTCTCCATAAACTTATAGCAATGAGGAGCATAAGAGTACAGCAGACGGTGATATGAAGAGGTTGGCAGCCAGTCGATCAAAAAGACCAACATAGCAATATACAACATCGAGCATAATGAATGAACAATTTGTTCAGATTATAAACATATACAGCATATGATCGAAACTGTGTTAAGAGTGTACATCTTAAGTCCTTTTTCTTCCACGCCATCATTGCTGCACTGGCTCTGCCACAGGAGGTATGCAATCCACCTTAAAGCGCAGAGCCTATTCCAATTCAATAACAATGACAATTAGGTGCTTCTTTTTTGTTAACATCAGTATCAAATGTATGAAATGTAGCATTCAACAAGGAGCTATTTGACACAAGATATCGACTAACTTGTTTTGAAATAGTCTCAGCCAGAAAAAAAAAAAAATCAAACAAGTAGTTGAAGGAGATCATCTCATTCACTAAGAACTACTAGATGTGGATTTCATGGAAAGGAGTAGTGAAAATGTTACGGTCCTAGATTGAGCAAGGCAAAATGGAGTTAGTTCAGAGAAACTTTTGAGTTATTATCTCATCAATACATAACAATGGGACTTGCATAACATTGGACCTATTAAACAAATGTAATTAACTTCCGAGTAAAACTTGTCTTGACCAATTTCTCAAGACGTAGTAGTAAAAAAGGGTAGGAAGGTACGAAAGACCATTACTTGAAAATCGTACCTTTTTAAAGAAGCTAGAATAGGTGTTATCCCAAATAAGTTTATAGTTTCCAGCCATGCATGTGCAGAAATTGCCCTGGATCAACATTAGATTAACCAGATGAAAATTGGAGGAATTGTTAAAAAAATTAAAAAAATTATAAAAAAAAAACTAATCAGCAAGACAATAAAACTTGTCTATAATATATAATATAAGCTTACTTGGTCAGCAGCACAACGTTTGTAAGGCAAAATCAACTGCATAATTAAATAATGAGAATAGTAAGAAGTTCTATCATACAAAAACTCAAATTATGCCTTTTAGAAGCAATCCAGAAGTTTTACATGGAAAGTATACTTGAATTGAATAATACTAGTAATACTTACGGTCTTTTCTCCTGAGCCATTCGAATATTCCATGCTAAATCCAATATCCTGGATATAAAAAAAACAATTCAAAAGGAGTGCCAACCAGCAGATAGCATAAACAAAGCTGTAGGCTTCCTGAAGATAAGATCATCACAGCAGGCATGAAGGAACCAAACAAGAAACTTAATATGAGTACATACTAACACTTTTAGGGTCGTTTGGTTGGGGTCTTGAAATGGTAATGGTTGAGGAAGAAAGGAAAGGAAAATTGGCCATACTCCATGTAAACAGGGGAGGAAAGCTATTCCCCGTCTAGTTTATTTATGTGATTAACCTTTTGTTCAACCATACCACTACCAGATGAGCTGTGAGTTGTTGCAGAATCCTTTCTCTTAATAATTTTTGCATCACTCATCAACTTATATAATTAGATATTTAAAAAAGATCTTTTGCATTTCATAACTACACAGAATATTATTGAGGATAAACCAAATCATAATAATCCCAAAAGGAGACTCGCAGATAAACGAACACAAAACTCATTAAAAAAAAATCTTGATTTGATTCCATTGACAAAGGGTGCACACTATTGTTCATCTGTCTTGATCCACAAAAATTATAATTCACAAACATTAAACACATGGGTTTATCACCTTCCTTGCCCTGTCATATATTCCACTTCAATTGAATTGATAAACAGGGTGAACTGACGAGTAGCAATCAACATGAGAGCATGAAAGTTTGCTAAAAAGACAAACATCCGTGGATTATCAAATTGGTTCACAAACCATCTGACACAAAACACCTCGTATTGAACCCTTAATGAAGCTAATCATAATAGCAAGATGCAATACCAACATCATCAAGCAGCATATATTGCATGTATCCAGAGATGTTGAATTTATTAGACTTATCAAGTTATCATAACTCATGTCTCATGATATCACACAGAAGCCGAAACCAAGACAGAAAAACTGATACAAGAATGTTTAGACTGTAGATGAATTCCTTATATGAGAAAAACTGCATCAGCACACTAATAGATATCTACAACAAATCTAATCATATTACATGATGCAATATTGATCTAAATTTAGCAAAGGTCATCACAACCATTACCATATTCAGTTTGCCTTGTTCCAGAGTAAAATCCCAGGCAATGTATGAATTCACAGATTCCACATTCAACACCACCTAGAACAACATAGACACAGGCATTAGAGGTTAGAAATTCATATCAAACCAATAATTCCATAATAAGTGTGCAATCTTATGGGATAAAGTCTTATTACAGAGAAAGAATATATAATCAGAGAAGACAGCTTATTGGGTTAGAGAAGTGTGGCCACCTCGATAGTTGGCTGGACAGACTAGAGGATGGGGAAGGAATACAGTGGATTGAGGTGTGGAAGCTCTGCTTACCGCCTAAAGTATTATTGTTTGGAAGATTGGGAGGGTGCGGAGGTTTTTTCAAGGGTTGCACGTTAACTCAGATGGATCCTCAGGAGGTCGTGATGGTGACTGAAAAGAGTTTTGTTTGGGAGGCACTGCCACAGTTCATTGTGGGTGCCTGGATTGCATCGACAGCGAGGAACATGAATACATGACGTTGTTTGGGGAGACGAGACCAAATATAAGAATTCTAAGGAACTGTTTCAGAAGGATGATTGAAACCAGTCCAGGGGTAAATCAAGCTATATAAGAACCCAGTGGAGTGTGCAGGTACTTGAGTGAATCTCACGCTGTATTCAGAGATCATGCTGCCACTTCTGGCGGAGCTCACAGCAATAAGGTGAAAAATGGAGGTCGAGAGTGATTCCAGCTTGGCTGTTCAGTACTTCAGTTCGAATACTGTTTTCCTATCACCTTGCCACCTTGGGCTATTGTCTTGGATGATACTAGGGCCCTAATCATAGGTTTCAATTTTCAAGTTATCATATATCCCACGTTCTTGTAATCATATTTTCTTGCTAGGGATTCACCGATGCTAAGTGATGAAAAATGGTATGGATCGGGATGTCAAGTGAGAGTAACTGAACCCGTTTCTTTAGACTGTTATAATATATAACTCTGTTTGCTTAAAAAAAAAAGTATTACGTCTAAACCAAGGATAAAATATATCACAAACCTCATAAGATTTTCCAGCTGGAATGTTTGTCTCCTTGTACTCCTCTTCCCTATAAACATATAGCCAACATTTTGACAGCCGCTATTGTGTTAGAACTTAGAAAGACTAATTAGTAGTTATTACTTCTCCTTTTTGTGAAAAAAGAAAAACAGACCTTGATTCAGCAGCTTCTAGTTCATTGGCTGAAATGAAAAAGGGAGAATTTGCAAAGACCTCTCTGAAAAGAGAATATATATATATATATATACCATTTAATAACATACAAGGGCAGATTTGTATTACATGTTATAAAAGCCTAAACAGTAGGATAAACTTCATCTAACCACCGTCTATATAGCTAAACTTGCATTAGTTTTTTTCCCCACAAACCTACAGTTGTTTAGAAGCCAATCGTTTTTTTCCCCACAAAATAACGACAATATCCTTCCATCAATTGATATGAAAACTAACAAATCCCAACAATAATCCTGTTTGAGGAGGCGACTTGTAGATGAAACATCAGTTGTGTACGGTTAAATAATAAAAAAATAAACTAAGAGTGTTTTGTGCAGAGTAGCCTATATAATGGGTGGTTAAATGAAGTTTACCCTATATAATAATAGTAACAGATATAAACATAGAGATTTAAAATATTCACCCCATAAACTTGATATATCGGTCGAACTCAGAGGTGTAGACACTGACTGACTGTTCCAGAAGGTCGAATTCATGCTGGTCGCTGCCAAATGGAAGACAATAAAGTTTCACTACATCAAGAAAAACATCAAAGCAGCCAGCAGCCAGCAGCCAGCAGCAGAAAAAAATGAATTACACCACTATCACTGAAAGTTGATGCAGCCAAAAACTAAATGCTGCACAAACAAGATGTCACTTGCGGTCAGGATTGGAGCAATTTAAGTACGGGGACAGAAAGGTATCTTACAGTTTTCTAGATTCAACCCTTCCCCAGGCTAATTGAAGGAAACCTCTAATAGAGAGCGCCATCACTGTAAGACTGTACAAAGGTGGTCCATAACGTTGTCTTTGTTCTTCCATAGGCCTAATCATATGCAGTATATTAGTTTCATGTTGAAAGGATAATCCAACAGAAAGGCACCGTATGAAAGGCTTATCTTTCTTTGACATAGTTTTCAGCACTAATGCAACTAATTAATCAAAAAACACAAACTAGAAAAATAGGTGATAAACGTTAGTTTGAAATACCCTTCATCATCATTTATATGCTGAATGAAGTCCAGCAAAACCTGCAAATGAGAATTAACAAATACTATCAATGGCATTACCAAGTAAATGAAGGAGATGACAATGCAAAGTCGTGGTGATAAACTTTTCATTGAAGGGGGGAGCAGAGATATACTAAACTTGGGAAAGAAACTAGAGATGCGGCTTGAAGGTGGGAAATACCTTCCCGTCCCAGCCCAATGGCATGGAATCTCTTTCCTATCTATAAGTATACAAACAGAGAGGATTCCCACCACTAGGTGTTTAGGGGATTCCCACCTATTCACTTGTCATCCAGAAAACTAACATATGGGTATCAAATTCTAAAAAGCCATGAGGAGCATGGACAATGAATGCATCTTCATCTCCCGGAAGTCGAAAGGGTACTCCGCTATTCTTCCAAAACTAACTTCAGTTCCTACGAAGAGATAGCTACAAAGTGTTTCCAAAGGGCTTGTTTGAAGAGGACTTCAAGTATTAGAAAGTGAACAGAACCATGAAAGCAACTCCTATGAAGATTAATCATCTACACTAACTATTTTATATGTAGTTCCTTCCATGTGGATAGATATCATAATAAACTGACTGATATGGAAATTCACAGTTTAAACTTAGAGTTTAACCCAAAGTCCATGGAACCCAAATTTGGGATAGGCTATGGGTATTTAATAGATGAACCAGAGGAATTATGACAAGCCTATGGCATTCTACTACAAAAAAGTTATGAAAAAAATGGGAGAAAATTTTCTATTGAAAGAAAATATAAAAACTGATAATGAATATGAGAAAGAGAGGGGAAAACGATTATTAGATCTCTTCGGAGGTGGTCATATGAATATTTAGAAGAATATGTTGCCACAAGGATCTAAAAGGCAGCTGTATGTGATGATTTAGTCTTTTACAGAATAAGTCCTCATTAAGGGCACTGTATAACCTACATATACACAGTCAGCAAAATAGCAAGAAACCTAAGCAGAGACAAATACTCACAAGGAGTTGAATTTAACCAAAGAAAGACAGCATTAAAAGACTAAGAACCATATTGAAAGATAGTACCTGTGGCACCCCCACCAAGTATTTCACTAGAGTTTTGTATACCCCAGTTGCAGAACCAAGCTGAGCCAATTGCCTCCTCCTGAATTTGAAGTATAACATTTTGTCAGCAATAACTAAAGAGTTCACCGAAATTGTACAAAGCCAAGAGACGAGACTATTGTACTCACCTCTCCATTTGTTGTTTCCATAGTAAAGCATATTTATCACGTATAGTACCACCAGATTTAACTACGGCGTCAACCTCAGCTTGTCTATTCCTCTCTGACCGCTCCTTTTGCTGTCTTATCAGAGTGCCTCGAAAGTCTTGAGGCATATAGCTCATAACTGAAATCAATAAGACAATAATACAATAAAAGAAAGAGATTAGTTCATGCAACTTACCACAGTCGTGTGTAGAGGTATTCATTGCTGAAATCAGCAAATCTTTAGAAAGAAACCTTATAAACCGAAAGAAATCAGACGGAAAAATAATTATAATACAGACAAGCAAGGTCCAAACATCTAATGTCAATCTCAAACTCAAATAAAATCACATTAGGTCTTAGCAGGTCACCAATGCATGTTTAAACCGTAGTGTAGGATGTTCACAGTTCACACAGATAGGAAGCATAGCCTTTTACATTCAACATGTAATCGAACATCCCTGCCATTTTACTGGCACAAGTACACCACAAGTTCAAGATTTTAATTAATTACAAGTAGAATATAGTACAATGCTATGGAAGCAGATCAATTACATCTGATAAACTGGGGAGACATGTGAGTTCACAAGGTTGGTTATAAACATGAAAAAAGAAAAAAAAAAGAAACAGTATGATGCATATTTAAGAGAATTCAAGTTTTCCATCAACTAATGAGCGGGTTATCATAACATTTCCAGGTTGCAAAAATAATTTATGGCAATATTTCTCAAAGTAAAGGTGAATCTGATAGTCTTCAGACTTCTGATGCTCATTTACAGGTGAAAGTATAGAGGTGTCTAGAGAATGAGGAGAGGAGATTCTTGAATGGGTTGATGAGATGCAGACTACCCTACTGCCTGATATACATTTGTATAGGATATATATTATACTTTCCAATATAGCTTGCCCTTGGAGGCATGTTGCAAGAGACCTTGAGGTGTTCTTTTTTACATAATTAAGCTGTAGATGGCACTTGATGAACCCTTTTCTGGCTTTCTTCATTCACGTGAACTCTAAAGAGAGTACAGTTTTTGTTTCATGGCACTTTCTTCATCTTTACTATATTTTATTTTACCTCAAAAAATACTATACAATTAATCATGTCAATGCCTACTGCAGTAAGTATGTTCAGTAAACGAAATTCAAACAAAATACATATAACAAAAAATGGAGATATCTTATTTGCTTCCTTTGATTACCTTATCTTCTACATGAAACCAACATAGAAACTTGAATGAGAGGGGAATACTTCCACAAAATTTTATGCTGACTTGATTATTTATGGATGAAAATGGGTGAAAGATCACATAAACAAAAGCATGTGTCATATCTTTTGTAATGTTCATCTTTTGAATAGGAAAGTCGCAGAAAATTTTACGGATCTTGACAAACAGAAGCATCCATATGCAGCTGCAGTAAACTCTAAATTTGCATAGTTCAGTGAATGGAAGGAGAAAAAGGCTCACCAGTTGTGAACACAAAATCAGCATTTTTGGACTGAAAATACATGAGCACCTTCATAGAGTTAACAAATTTATCTCTAAGTTGCTTTAGAAGAGAAACCAATTCAGCATCTTCGGGTGTGGATTCTTGTTGAAGCTGTTTGGATAAAACAAAGACCTATCAGAGTTAAATCAGTTGGCTCAACTTACATATAACTATATAAGGTACTTTAAGCCAACAATGTACCAAAGCAAAGGTTGGTAACTGTAATAGCAGTAACTAACTCTAATAGACCATTACAATTAAAAGGATAGTCTCTTCACAATTAGCAAGAGCAACAAGATAAAATAAAATGATAAACTCACTAATTGAAGATGAATGAAGTAAAAGGAACAATTACCGGTCTCGGCAAATGAGACATATCCAGCAGATACATAATTTCCTCAATATGCTCCCGGTTCTTCCACATGTTCTGATCAATCTTATGAGGAGGTTGGACATCAAGTTCTTGTACCACAAGCGATTCATCTACGAAAACCATAAAATTTAGCATAACATGAGGAAATGATTTACGAAAGTGCAAATCACTTAACGGCCAAATTTAGCTCAAATGGACATGGCAATAGGCTAAACACTTCACATCAGTAACTCGGCACAGATTTTTCAGCTCCAATTTTCAGTCAAAGGGGCAGACTTACACACACTTCTTAGGTGATCTGATTGCAAGGCAAGCGAGATCTGACGAAAATGCTTGTGTAACGTTCATCCAAGAAAATTTAAGATTTTGCATCTACGAGATTATTCAATTCCTAGTTTGTAACGGTAGGGGGAAAAAAATGTTTGATTGAACGCAAATAAATCAAAGCATACAAGAACTGACCAGGAGTAAGCGGAGAAACGGTTTGCAATTGGTCGATCAAGGAGCGAAGTTCCGAAGAAAGGCGAACAACATCCTCGGAAAGCGGGGGATTTAACGGATACTTGTCGTAGTAAGAAGCAAGATAAGCTCTGGTTATAGGCACCAAACCTTCAGTTGAGACCATTTTCGTTCTCTTCAAACTTTAGAAAATGCTACCAATACTTGTTCCGATCCTCTTGATCTTGATCAGCAATTGATTCGATCACCAGTAAGCTCTAATCAGATCATATTTCGTGAGATTTTGATAAATTTACAGCGCAGCAGCCGTATACTTGAAGTCTTGAGGAGAAGAAAGAAGGGAGAAAGAAAGAGGATTTAATACTTTGGGGGAGAAAAGGTATATGCTTCGGCTTCCCACAGCATCTCATTTCTTTTTCAGTGCGTTTTTCTTGTAGGGTACATTAGAAAAGCAATGTTAAGGCTTAAGGGTCTGTTTAGAGACTGTTGCCGTATTACGGTAAACTATGGTTTGGGTTAATATTATTGGGATTCTTGTACATGGATATTATTAGGGTTTAATATTAATACGGAATTTCTAAGTACACGGCAGAAAAATTAACAAGTGCACGACGTTTTCAGTTTTCGGAACGGTCGCGGTTTCGAAAACTGTAACCGTGAAAAAAAGTTTACGGTCACGGTTTCCGGAACCGTGACGGCTACGGTTCCCGAAATCATGACAGATTTACTTCATAAATTTTACTAATATAGGGGTAAAAAAAATTAAAAAATCTCACGGTCACGAATCCCGTGACCGTGTCAGGAAAAAAAAATATATTTTTTTTCCATTTTCTACCACGGTCACAGTTCCAAAAACCGTAAACGTCGTGCATTTGTAAATTCTTCCGCCGTTGTGCATTTAAAATCGCCCTATTAATATTATTGGGATTCTTGTACATGGATATTATTAGGGTTAAATAGATATATAAAAAAGTTTTGTGTTTGGATAAGTGTATTGAAATAAATTATTTATTGACATTTTACCAATATATCCACTTCATTATCTTTGCTGATTGGCACGGATTTTTACATATAAAATTTGTTTTAAAAATTGCATAGAGGATTTACATTCTTTGAAAGACATTAACATTATTGGATAAAAAATAAAGTAATATATTCAGCCAACAGAATAACTATTTATCTTTAATATAGAAGGTCACGTTGGCTAATATAATATCTAGCATTATGTGTATTTGGTGCTATTTCACTCAATCTCAATTTTCATTTCTCGGTGTTGCTTTTCGATATTTTTTTCTTAATCAAGATGTTATAACTAACATCACGTCTTCCATCCACAAATAAAACAGAATGACTAATAAAAGTAAATTACTCACCAAACATGTGAACTTCTACATATTCATTATATTAAAAGTAAATTACTCACGTCCTATTGAAGTCGTTTCTCGAGTATGGTCTAAACGATTGTTTCGGAAGATGTCGTAGTCATGTGCCCCTGTTGATCGTGGTGGTGTTCGAGGTCTCCGAATATCCTCCATCTAGGTGGAGGGAACGTCGTGGGATCCACATTTCCGCATGACGTATGTTTTCCCCTTAAAAAGGGTTTTCACTATCATGCTTCCCGACGGCGAGTCACCGCGCTAGTTCAGCTACCCCGTGCCTCTTCATGTTTTTGCCATTCTTGAGAGTTCTTCGTCTTCTCACGTTGTTTGTCTGATCCGACCTTTCTGGTTCTTGTTGACCTTTTCGGTCAATTTCTTGTGGTTTTGTTTGTGTTTTTCCCTCTTTGGTTTCGCTTGTGGCATGACGGTTTGTCTGTTTACCAGTTTTTGGTCTCTCGATACACCAATTATGTTTGGTGTTATTGAGCTTCTTACCTTCTAGTCAAATATATATATATATATATATATATATATATATATATATATATATGCATACATACACAATTCAATAATATAAATGAGAAGCTCATTTTCGGGTTGTAGAAGAAGGGAACAAAAAAGAAGAAGATGACCGGATTAACGCTAAAGGTGAGAATTATGTCGGTCTTTGAATGTCGTTAAGAAACCCCTTTGGGAGAGTTTGAACTCTATGTTGCCTTTGAATTGTGTCTATTGTACCTGAGGTAAATGAATTGTGGTACCTTCAACATTATGCAACTTCTTGGTTTGTGCACTAGTGTAAAATTTTCAATTTGAAAAACACTTTAGCGTCTTTCCACGAATGTGAAGTTTCACTTATACGAATACGCGATCATTCATATTTTGAACACTATGTCAAGTATGCACACCGAATAACAGCTATCGTAGTAACACGAATGTGCTTGTCTCTTTACTCGAGCGGAATTTTCTGATGTTAAGTGTATCTTGTTTCATGATATGAGATGCCATATAGATTGTATCCAAACTAACTTTTTTAAAAAAGGATCAAAGGAGCGACTAAAGACAAAAGAAGAAAGGTTGAACGTGGTCATAACATATTTGTTTGTTTGAAGCATGTGAAACAATTTATTACCAATGATGGAGAATCACAACAACCAAATTTATTGTTACCACCACACACACTCCCGGGTAACTTCTAAGTTTTTATCACTTTCAATATCAAGATCATCCAAGCATAACCACTCATGATCCGAATCAAATGACAAAATTTGGTATCTTTCATGAAATATTCGTGATCCACCTACAAGAATGTTTGTTCAGAGGACGGGTCAAATTTGTTTGCTTGAAGGAATTGTGGACATACGTGTGATCAAAATTTGGTGGCTTTAGATTGAGTCCAAATTTGAAGTTTTTATTGTTGTTCCACGTGAGTTTCATGTACACTTTTTTTTCAAATGGCACATGTTTACCGCTTTATTTTGCTTAATTTATTTACCTTTGTGCTCTTCACAAGTTGGTTTATATGTTTCTTCATATTCTGATCTTAATGTTTCCTTTTTATCATTTTGAATTTCTGTTTGTATTTTCCTTGACGGTTTGCATGCCTTATAAGAGAAATGTTTTGATTCCCAAATTTTAAGGCTACCCAAAACTTGTTATAGTTGAAAATAAAGTTGTGAGTTTATATTATATGACGATATTTTGAATCTCATAAAAATATTACGAAAACTTATTGATGTAGGAGCATCTACGAACCTAGCTTAATTCAATACCATTATTATGGAAGCTAGGAAACAATGAGCGAATAACACTTTAAGGAGAAGAGGGATACTCAAAGTCATTTATAGCATATAAATGAAGAATATCTTGAGGAAAGATATGAGGTCAAGAAAATGAAGACAATTTATTAGAGATGAAAAATATCAAGATTCACGTATGCATGTAAGCTAGTTTTTCCCATGCATGTACACGTGTGGAAGGAAGAGAGAATGAATCTATTTATGCTAAAATTAGATCAATTAAACCTCATTTTGTGGCTCATGGTTAACTCTTTTAAATTATGGGTTATGTTTTTAGTTTTAGGGCTTTTTTATATTATTTTTCAACCCAAGTTATTTTTATTTATTTCCCTTTATTTAAGTAATCTAATAAAGATGACGGAGCAAATGGGGAAGTAGGCCTCTACTCTATAATTGAGCATCATTAAGGCTCTTTAGTTTATTAGGTAACAAACTAGACCCCTTATAATTATATATAAAGATTAATTAAAAGGGTGAATTGGTAACTGTAATTTAGTAAAGCCCAAGCCCAATCTATTTAATAAATTGAAGGTCCAATTAGGCCCACTCGGATTACACAGCCCAAGCCCAACCAACCTACACAAGGTCCGGGGTACACAAGGTCCGGGGTACACAAGATACGTCGAAAATAAAAATCTTACACAAAGTACGGGTTACACAAAGGTCCGTCGAAAATAAAAATCTTACACAAAGTCCGGAGTACACAAAGGTATGTCGAAAATAAAAATCTTGCATTTAGTAGGTTTCAAACTCTGGATGATTGATCCTCCCTCTCACCCTTACACCAACTGGACTAATTGAACTTGGTAATCTATTGTTATTTTTTTAATGTTAATCTTAATGTTTGCTTACACAAACTAGTGTTACACAAACGATTTTACAAAAATTTAATTACCCAAGACCTCTTTCAATTTCACAAGTCGTCTCGATTTACACAAGCCGTATCGATCTATTTACACAAAACGTATCGATTTTTTACACAAGCCCTATCGATTTATTAACGCAATCCCTATCGATTTGTTTACGCAATCCATATCGATTTTTTTACACAATCAAGCCTCTCGATTTATTTACACAATCAAGCCTCTTGATTTATTTACACAAGCTCTCAATTTATTTACACAAGGTCCGTCGAATCTATTACACAAGGTCCGTCGAATCGGGTTACACACGAGTTTCTAACTATAATACAAATCTTGTACACAAATTCTTATACAAATCATTCGAGAAATCTCGAATTACACAAGGCTCGAATTTCACAAGACTCGAATTACACAAAGACTCGAATTACACAAAGACTATCAATTTCAATTTACACAAAGACTATCGATATACACACGCCTTACACAAGGTCAATCAATCGGGGAACATACTATCATCATTAAAAAATAAAATAACTCAAATTAAAACCAAAAGCACAAAACGGAATAGCTTATATGATTCACATATCAAGCAAAGTATTGTTGATCGACTGATGAATCGAAGAGAATAAAAAAATAACCGCTCATTTAATTCACATATAAACTCCCAACATTCTTCTCTTCTCTGCACCAAATTCTTGTTCATACAGTCTCTAAAGTTCTCATTCCCAACTACAATTTAATGCGAAAATTTTAACATAAACATCAACAAACAAAACTTATAAAGAACAACACGTTAACAAAATATGAAAGGAAAAGAGCAGAGCACCTTGTTTCAAGATTCCATTTTCCAAGCCCAAAGCAAGGACCATCATGGCTTTCGATGAATAATAACGGTTAAATACTCAAAAACAATACAAATTTTGACACGTCATCTCAACCATGATGAGTCCATATTTAACTTACCGAGTCAATCCGGCCTGACTCTACGAGTTGCGAAAACCCTAGTTTTGCGATTTAATCAAATTCAACGCCCTACACAACAAAGAGACGAGATTGAGGGGGGAAACTTACAAAGGTCTTATCGTCTTCTTCGCTGATATCGAACGAGAAATCGAGCAGGTTATCTATGAATTATGTCTGAACTTCCAAAGACTTCATATATTTGTGTGTACGTGCAAGATGAACAAGAAAAGTCTAGCGAAGGAGAAGGTGGAACGAATGCAGCAAGGAACATCGAATCCAAGGTGGTACAAGTGATGGGCGGCGACTTAATTCGATTCAAGTGGCTCAACATGGTGCTCTGCGTCTTCCGACGACAACAGGGCGCCAAGCGAAGTCGACCTTCAATGATATGGGCGTCTTCGGCGGTAACCATTGTCTTTTCTCTTCGGCTCGACAAGGTGTGCCGGCAGCGGTCTCTTCGGCAATTTCGGTGTTTCGTTCTTCTCCCCATACGCATATCTTCGGCTGCGGCAGGGTGATTAGTCTGTTTCAATTTGTTAAGGTTTTTTATAAACCTAAATGCTCATTTATAGTATTTTCATATCTCAAATTACCCTTTTACCCATCTAAATAAGTATTTTTAGAATTAAAAATTAATCCAAAAATAAGAGGGGCTTAGTATGTATCTAAGATATTAAAAGGGTCCTTCCACCCATTCTTTTCTATTAGATTTTATTTATATCTTATCTTATCTTAAGATGGATCATATATTATCTTAGATGGATGGATCTTATCCTATTCTAGGATAAATATTATATTTTAGAAGATAAATTTTGACCGATCATTTCTCTCCTTTTTAAGGAGAATTTCGGCCACCATATGTTGCTTAGACTGAATTTGAACATACCTTTTTGTGTTGTGTTCACACAAATGTTTCTTACGACGCGGAGAGAGCGAGTGACGACGTTTCGTTCGCCCTATAGCTTGGACTGTTTTGATTTGTTCGGCTTGTGGTATATTCTCATGCCATTCACGAGCCTCCATCTTGTACTCTTGAATGTTGTTTCCATTAACAAAGATTGTAGTGGAAGAGTTATATGTTCGTTCTTGATTGTATGTTAGGGCCTTAGTTTTTCTAGTGTGCTCTAAGTCATTTCATAGGGTTCCAACCTTATCTATCTAACTACCGATCCATCATCATCATGGATCATACTGTAAGAGCCTTAGTCTTTCGGACCGAGATTGGACCTTAGCCGAGATTGACTTTGGCCGAGATTGGCCTTTCCGCACCCGCGGGCATGATTGCCGCCCCTGCGGCTCAGGGAACCGCCCTTGCGGTTTCCGGCGGCTGCAACCGGTTTTGTTGACTCCTTTGACCCGTGCTTTACCCTTTGCTTTACTTCTTCCGTTTCCTTGTTGAGCAAGGGTTACCTTCTTCACTTTCCCATTCCAGACCTACGTCCTTCTTGCTTCTCCTTCATCTTATTTGATCTTGTTCTTGGTTCTCCTTGGAGTTTTGCTTGAGAGTTGTGTGTTGTGGTTGATGTTGATGATGGATGTGTGTATGCTGAGCTTGGAAGCTAGCTACTAAGGTGTGTGATCTCTCCCTGTAGCCTAGGACCACAAGGGTGGTAAGTGATCTTGCTTCTCCTTATTTCTTTCCTTTGATTCTTCCTTCCTTAGCTTAGGATTAGTTGTATTGTTCATAGAGTGATGTTGAAATGTGTATGTTATTGCATGTGTGTGATTTTGGAATGGAATAGACGTGATTTGATCACGAGAAGAGCCAAAGAGGAATCGCGGGTTCACGTTCTGCACAGACGCCGCCCCCGCGCCTAGAAGCCGCCGCCCCTGCGGAAGCCGTGCCGCAGCGCCAGCGCCTTGCCTGTGTTGCCTGCGTCCCTTGTCACTGCGCCTGCGGTTGCTCCCTGCCGCGCATGCGGGTTACCTGTTCCGCTCCTGCGTCCCTTGATCACGCAGGTGCGTCTTGTCCCGGGACTACCTATAGTGGGGTAACCCCTTTCCTTTCCTAGTATGAGGGAACTAGTACCATGCTAGATATCGGATGTTGATGAGTATGATATAGATATGCCTGTTAGGGCTTTGAGGTTTACGAGTTGGATATGATCCCTATGGATCCCTTGGGTCTAGGTGTGACCCTTTTGTGTGATAGGAGTTTGAAATATATATATATATATATATATATATATATATATATATATATATATATATATATATATATATATATATATATATATACATATGTATACCTTGTATAGGCCGTGTTGTCCTCCAGTTTGGAGTGGACCTGAGTGAGAGCTGATCGTAGTGATACGACTTCTGAGATTGAGGCAAGTCCATAGGACTTACTTAGCTACCGTCCTTATATTGGATGTATGCTTGAGTGGTGTTTGTTAAATGCTTTATAGCATGCGATATGGTTCATTACCGACCTATGTTATATTGACCGCCCATTGTAGTGGCTGTGACAACTTACCTTTCATCCCGTAGTGGAGTCTAGGAAGTTCTCTGTAAGCTAGTTAGACCTGGTATACGGGAAGGGCACCTACCACTCCATATGGTATATGGGAAAGTGTGCTGATACCACTCCAGCTAGCTATTGCACGCAGAGGCGAGGATTATATTCCTCGTGTCACGTATATTCATATACATCTATTTATACGATTGAGTGTTGGACTTATTAAAGATAATAAACCGGGTAAATGTGTGAAAGCATGTTGATATGTTATATTTCTGATGTGTGTTTGTGCTCTAGCATCTTCTTATATATGTGTATGGTTAGCTAACGGTTTTATACCGTGTTGTAGATCCTTTGCAGGTTAGGAGAGCTGCAGAGTGATCCAGAGGGGTGATCCGCTGAGGGCTCCGTACACAGGGTCGATATCGTGGGATTATGGGGTTTTTATGTTGTGCGGTCATGTACTTTGATTTTGTACTCAACGGTTACTTTGTATCACCTTTTTGATATGTATATATATATATATATATATATATATATCAGTTTTATGTTTTGTTTTAATCTATTGGTACCTTGTTGTAAGATTCAGTGAACTTGTTGTCAGGCTAGGGTTATGATCCATTGTGAGATCCTAGCCCAGTAGCACCTTGAGTTCTACGGATTTGGGGTGTTACACATACCCCAACCCTTTTCTTGTACAATTTTTTGGTATTTCGCCACATATAATTTGTACATGTTAATTTTTAGCTTATTTTGTGACTATCAAATTATGGCTATTTTTTTAATTAAGATAATAATTTTTTTAATAATTATATTTATCTATCACTATAACTATTTAAATTAAGTTACATATCAATGATGTCCTTATATTGTGAAGAATTCCATTAACGCGAGAAACCAACAAAATAAACCTAAATTTTCACCAAAGCCTACATTCATTGGATTAGCTAGTTTTTATTTGTTTTAAAAAAAATTATTTTCATGAAGAATAGACACGGTCGGAACCGTAACCGTCGGTTTAGGTTTGGCCCAAGGCCAAATCTAAACCTAAACCTAGCTATTGAAAACCGACAAACCGCCGGTTTGTCGGTTTGGCCACGGTTTATTTAAAAAAACAAATTTTGAAAAGCGTCCTTAAGCAAAACCGTCGGTTTAAACCGACGGTTTGGTGGTTCAAACCGTCGGTTTACGTCGGAATTAATGTTTTAAATTTTTTTTAAAAACCTAAACCGACGGTTTAACCAACCAAACTGTCAGTTTAAATATTTTTTAAAAAAAATTAAAAAGCCTAAACCGACGGTTTGGACTGGTTCAAACCGGCGATTTAGGTTTTTTATTTTGCCAAACCTAAACCTAAACAGTGAACCGGCCCAAACCTAAACCACGGTCTGGGCCGGTTTGAACCGACGGTCTGGGCCGGTTTGAAAACCGGCGGTTCGGTTTGAACCGGCCCCATGTCTAATGAAGAATGGATACACAATAATAATTGGACTATGGAATTTAATTTATCAAAACCTCATGACACCACGTATAACTATTTTAAATAATGATTACAAAATAAAAAACACAAAATCTCATGGACACTAGGGCGCATTCGAAGAGAATTATATAAACCCCTTAATCCTACTCATAATTTCCCGTAATTTTCATAATATGGGTCCGTTTGTTAAGGTAAGATTACATAGATGAAAATAGAGATAATTATTTGAATGAAGAATTAAGGAGATTAAATTGTTTAAAGGATGAGTATACAAATAAGTGAAATGAGTGTTTGGTAAAGTAATTTGATTGTGAGTAAAATTACGAAAAAATACGTGTTAACTTTTTCTTGGATGAAAGAGATGAGAAAAAAAAAATTAAAAAAGAAGAACAGATTTTATCTTTAATAATTCTTATAATCCTCGTAATTCAAGTTCAACATTATTACACAATTCTCATAATTTAATTTCATAATCTCCGTAATTCAATTACTTCGTATCCGTCATTAGCTTATCAAACTAGATTAATAAAATTATTTTACTCCTCGTCACTTTAATTTTACTACTAACCAAATGCAGTCTATATGTTCGTGAGATTGAATAAAATTTCATAACTCCAATGTTATTCATCGTCTTGTAATCTCCATAATCACCCATACCGAATAGCACCTCACGATGAATTTCCCTTAAAATATTTATTTTGGTGATTTTTGTAATAAAATATCCCATCAACCTTTATAACACTAATTTGCAAAATAGGTTGCAGAAACCCGAAATAGGTTGCAGAAGACAGAAAGAGGGAGAAGAGCACGGGGAGAGATGGAAGAAGCGAAAGCGCTAGCGCAACACCAACAGCAGTTGATCATGCAACAACAACAGCAACAACAACAGCAAATGATGCTTCTGCAACAGCTGCAACAACAACACTCGCAACAACATCCGCAACAAGCTGCCATTTCTCGGTTTCCTTCCAACATCGATGCGCATCTGCGTCCCCTTGGTATGAATCGCGCAATTCCCTCTCTCTCCCAGTCTCAGAACCCTAACCCTAATGCTAGCCTTCACCATCATCCCCAAATTCAGCCTCCTTCTTCGGTAATCACGAGCCCTAATTCCACCAATTCACAATCCCAACAGCAGAATCAGCAACAGCAGCAGCAGCACAAGATGGTCGGGAATAGGGGATTACCTGCGCCTTCACCTCCGTTGGCTGGTAATCAAGCCGAGCTCCAGATGGCTTACCAGGACGCTTGGCGTGTTTGTCACCCTGACTTCAAGCGCCCTTTCTCTTCTCTAGAAGATGCTTGTGAGAGGTATTACATGATCGTAACGATGTATCTCGTACGAAATTGTCTTTGTTCTTTACAAGCCTTTTCATCTCGATTTCTACTAGGGGCTGTTTCAAAGATAGAGTAAGCAAAGAGAATGAGAAAACATGATTTATTAAGAAAGCAGGAGGAAACTAGGAGAATCTCACTTCATTTTTACTCTGGTTATTCTTGATTTTGCTACCCCTTTTATCCAATTTTCAACTCTCACATGTGTATTAAAATGAGTGGATCAATTACTTTATCCTTTTCTCAGTAGTCCTATTAAGAAACACACTATTGCATTTCTTTCCAACCTCCATTCTTGTTGAGGAATAGATGCTGGTGGAATGCTAGAATGCAAAAATAGAGGCGCAGAGTTGGTTATAATGAGTTGTATTTTCTGGTTAATTGATGTGTTTATTCCGAGGATATTGATAACTAAAAGGCTTGACATCAGTTTTGAGAGGTTAGATCGGAAGGGTTGTGCAGTTTAGAGTGGATGGCAACAACCCTATGAACAAAACTCCTGATGTCATTTCCCTTGTCCCTTTATCTTCCTTCACATCCTATTGTACGATTCAAACATGGAGCTTTGCCTTGAAACTCATTCCTTTTAGCTTCGTCTTTTCTGTTTCCAAGTCCAAGCAGCTTGGGTTAGCACTGTGGTGGATATTACTTATTATAACATTTAACTGGTTGCAAATAGTTTATATTGTTTGTTTCTGTGAATTTTGCTTGCTTTTTTGGTCATCCCTGTTGCAAACTAAAGATATTGTAAATCATGACTCATTGAGCAAATTTAAATTGCATACTGTAAGATGTGCTCTACATATAGTGAGTCACGTAAGTTTTTGATTTTTGGCATGTGTTCTGGGAATTTTGGCTTTTCTCTTGAAGCAAAAAATAAGAGGGGAAGTTATTGCAAAGAATTACTACTCAATCATTGGAGATACATCTAAACCTATTTTTCCCGTTCCCTCCTGAATCCCGATGCAGAGCTAAACAATGCTGGAGGTGAGTTTTGGCGTGTGTAGACAATTCAAGGCAACATGTCCACAATTCAACATGCTATTGGAACCTTTCTCCTATCTTTGGAGACCTGTCATTGCCACTTCCTGTGTTTGCAACTTCTGTTAATGATATGACCAAGTCCTTGAAGGATGACTGACTGAAAGAGTGTATTCCTTAAGAAAGAGTGTATTCCTTAACAAATAGTGCTTTCTGTTGCTTTACCCCTATTTTGACCGGCTACCCAGATTCTTTACTAAAGACTAAGTAGTCCTTGAAAAGAGAGTGCTATACGCCTTTATCCTTATGTTGATGCCATGACAATCATCGCCCTTAGCAGCTGTGGTAATTGAGTCTCGAGCTTTTGTTCGACAATCTTAACTAGAATCTAACTACTGACCATGTCATGCAAGTCTAATTCCTTGTTTCCAATCAACCCACTCAGTTTCTCAAGCTTATTAGCATTGCCATTAGAAGGATCTCTTTTTGGGTCACCAAGAACAAGGATACTGTGACAGTGAACTAGTTGATAAGTGGTGTATCTTTCTCTTTCGTTGCTGTGAAAGTATATTCATCCCACTTGTTCTGTTTGTAAAATGTAAATAGTCCTGGTGTACGTAGATGAGTCAAAAAATTGGATAAGCATACAGAAGATAAGTGTAAAAATTATGAACAGAATTAAGCTTTGGGTTTAAAGCCAACAAGCTGATTATATTTTTTCTACTATTCACCAGTGTACCTAACAAGTACATAGGATTAAATAAATTGTAAGAATTAGTTTTTGTCTATTTTTTCTACTTTACACCAGCGTACTACCTGGTGAATTTGTTTATTACATGATGAAAATGATGTGATTTTTTTAACGATTTGTTACATATTTTTGGGTGAGCTTGCAGACTTCTACCTTACCATGTAGTGGCAGACTATGAAGCAGAGGAAGATGACAGGATCCTGGAGTCAGATACAACAGGTCAGATGCCATCTCGGTCACAGCAGTGGGACCACAATATAGCTGCAAAAGTGGCGGAATTCACCGCGACATTTGAAAAACAAGCCCTAGCCTTCAACATAATAACCCGCAAAAGGGGTGTGGGTGAATTCCGATCAGAGGAGAGGTTGATGATAGAGCAAGCTCTGTTGCAAGAGGAGAAAAGAGCCATGTTGGAGCTGAGAGCCGAAATCGAATCCAGAGAAAAGGCCGGCAGGGAGGCCCATGAAGCTAAGTTGCGAATGGCGGCCTTTCAAGCCGAGCAAGCAAGGGCTGAGTCTCATGCTCAAGCTGCTGAGATGGCAGCTCGAGCCCCTATACGTCCCAATGCTCAAGGTAATGAGAGTTCTATGAGTGAGCAGCAAGAACAAGATGAGATGATAAATGGATGGGGAAACAACACCAATGTTCTGAGGGAAGACAAAGAGCCATCTGAAGATTTCTTGAACGATGAGGAGGCTGAAAATGGTGATCCCGGAATGCAAGAGTGGCGTCAAGTTGGAGAATTTGATCTCAATAGCAGCAGATAGATTAAACCAAAACTAATTTTCATATTTGGTTAGTTTGCATGTTTATGCCCCTGGAAAATGTTTTCTTATTTCTTCAAGGTTCCTCTATCAAATATTATATCTGCTGACTAGAGATGAAAGTAGAGGGGGGAGACTGTTTCTTTCGAAATAAACATTTAAAATTTCGAAATAGACATTTTAAATCTCTTTAGTTGTAATATGTCCAATAGCTCCTGTTGCTATTTCTTTTTTTTTTTGGTAAATGGTAAATTCGGAGACCATCCGGTTCGACCGGCTTAGCCGCTCTACGTCCGGACCGGGTAGAAAGCCGTGACCCATTGTTGGGAATACCCTCCCAATATCAATTTTTCTATACATGCCGCCAGGAGGATTCGAACTCGAATTTCCAAGCTAAACACTTAAGGAACCTAGCACCACATTCCGCTGGACCAACTGAGTATTGGTTCCTGTTGCTATTTCACTTTGATGACTTGCCGTAACATTGTCTGTCCCCCTAAACCTAAACGGACGACTTGCCGTAACATTGTCCGTCCCCCTAAACCTAAACGGACGACTTGCCGTAACATTGCCCGTCCCCCTAAACCTAAACGGACGGCTTTGTTTCAGAAACAGATTTTTTAAATATATTTTTTTGGTAAGAGGAAAGTGGAAAAATCTTGGCATAACCATAGTGAATCAAGAGAAAAATTAAACCGTCAAAAAGAAATATCAAATCTTTACTCACCACTTAACTTAAATTAATTAATTGACGTGGCGAAAGTACAAATTTATTGTTAAAAATGATTTCTACCTGTTAATTTTACGGAACTTCTAAGTACACGACGTAAAAATTAACAAGTGCACGACGCTTACGGTTTCCGGAACCGTAAAAAAAAATCCACGGTCACGGTTTCCGGAACCGTGGCGGTTACGGTTCCCGATACCGTGACAGGTTTACTTCATAAATTTGACTAATATAGCGTGAAAAAAATTCCCACGGTCACGGATCCCCGTGACCGTGTCAGGAAAATTTTTTTTTAAAAAAAATAATAAAAAAAATCCATTTTCTACCGCGGTCACGGTTTCCGGAACCGTCACGGTTTCCGGAACCGTCACGGTTCCGGAAACCGTAAACGTCGTGTATTTGTGAATTCTTCCGCCGTGCATTTAAAATCGCCCTAATTTTAGGTGATCTTTAGGCTGAGCGGATTGCAATTTGGTTGACCGAACCATAATTTGCGGTTCAAACCGCAACCGCGAGTGCGGCTACGGTTCACAAATTTCGGGTTTGCGGTTCAAAATCGCAACCGCAACCGATTTTAAACTGCAAAACCGCAACAGGGGTCTAAAGTGTTGCCCTAGTAGTCTCCTCGCGCCGCGGCCCCGACATTCGACAACCGACAACCGAACGCCCCACGGTCTTCACTCCTCACCTCCATTCCCCTCTCGGCTCTCGCTGTCTCGCAGCCTCGCGGCCCTCACCTCTCGCAGCCTCGTCGGTCTTCCCATCCGGCACCGGCAATCTGGCCTCTGCTTCCTCTCCTCCTCGCCTCTGCTTCCTGCTTCCTGCTTCCTGCTTCCCAGCCGACAACCTCAAGTTCTCTCTGGCAGTCTGGCCTCTGCTTCCTCTCCTTCTCGGTCGTCTGCTACTGAAGTTCTTCCTCCTCGGTGAGTCCTCTAACTTATGTCTTCTTCTGTTATTCATTTCTTCTACTGAAATTGGTACTCATGTCTTCTTCCTCCTCGGTTAGTTATGAAATTGCTACTGAAGTCTGAAATTGCTTCTTCATTTCTTCATTACCAACACTGGAACCGATTTTGTGTGATTTTAACTTCTTATCAACAATCTGTGTACGATTTCTTCTACTGAAATTGCGGTTTTGCGGTTCTAATGCGGTTTGAACCGCAAACCGCTGCGGTTTGAACCGCAATCGAACCGCATATTGCTGTTGCGGAATTTCAGACATGTAATTCATAATACAATAACGTCATGAAAATGATCCAAATTTGAATTCCATAATACCAACAAACGACCCGAATTTGAGTTAACCGATCCCGACCCAACCGAAATGAATAAAAGTGCAGTGTGCCGTACGCGCATGTAGGAGCGTGATAGGAAAGTGCAAGATTTGGGGAGTGTTTCTTGCCCTTTTCCCTCTCAACCTCGATCCAATTTGATTTTCAAAACACAAGAGCGCAACGGCAAGTGTAGTAATAAGAAGAATCCCCTTTCCTACTCTATTTAACAACTCTAGGGTTCTTACATTTTGGCTGTCATTCAAAATCCTCAGATTCAAATCAATCGACCTCGAAAAGATGGACAAGTACGAGAAATTGGAGAAGGTAGGAGAAGGTACATACGGAAAGGTGTACAAGGCCAAGGATAAGGCCTCGGGACAGCTCGTTGCTTTGAAGAAGACGAGGCTGGAAATGGACGAAGAAGGAATTCCTCCTACTGCTCTAAGAGAAGTTTCTCTCCTTCAAATGCTTTCTCAATCTCTTTACGTTGTTAGGCTTCTTTGTGTTGAACATGTTGAGAAAAATGGAAAGCCCCTTTTGTATCTCGTCTTTGAGTATCTTGATACCGATCTCAAGAAGTTCATTGATTCTCACCGGAAAGGCCCGAATCCTCGTCAACTTCCTACACCGCTCGTTCAGAGTTTTCTTTACCAGTTGTTGAAAGGCGTTGCTCATTGTCACAGCCATGGTGTCATTCACAGGTTGATTTATTCAAAATTCCGGCGAAAATAGTTTAAAGTCTTCTATTTTAGGGTTTATGTTTAATTAGTTTTTCTTTTCAAATGACCAAAGGGATTTGAAGCCTCAGAACTTACTGGTGGACAAGGAGAAGATGATCTTGAAGATTGCTGATCTTGGTTTGGGTAGGGCTTTTACTGTCCCTCTCAAGAGCTACACTCATGAAATCGTAACTCTGTGGTATAGGGCACCTGAGGTCTTATTGGGCACCACCCACTACTCACTTGGAGTCGACATGTGGTCTGTTGGCTGCATTTTCGGTAAGTTCTACTTCTGCTCTGTTCATTTTGAGTTATAGTATCACTGAGCATATTAATGGAAGTTTGCTGATAGAGGATGATTTCGTGAACTGTGAGACGAGAGAACAGATATCTACTGTGTTTTTTTACCTTTGGTTCCTGATTCCCTTTGCCTTTGCTGCTTTAATTATTGTCATGTTGAAATGATCGTCACTATTGAATTTGTTGGATTCGTATATCGATAGATATAATTATTTGAAGTGCCTGTAAGAAAACAGACTTTCTCAGTGGGAAACTCTTTAATTTTCGCCTATAGTTTGGAAGATCAATCAAGTTGGTAAATCTTGTCTTGAATAGTAGTTATCAGTCATATACTCGATTTATAAGCAACTTTTCAGATCATTCAACATCTGACTTGATTAAGATTTACGTTTGGGTGGAATGTGGTCAAGCTTCCTACTTGAACTATTCGACATCATCCTATATTGATTTTATTAGCAACAATATCATTTTCCGTCGCCAAAGGTTCTAGCTTTCTTTGATCTCCATGAAATGTCATAGTTGTTCGACATTCAACTTCATCTTTTTTCTGCAGCTGAAATGGTAAGAAGGCAACCTCTATTTCCTGGAGACTCGGAGTTTCAACAACTACTTCATATATTTAGGTATTTCTTTTCTTTCGTTGGCACTGCAATCTATTCACAATATCCCAGCCTTTCAGAAACTTGTGGAGATTTTTCCATTAAATTAATTTTCTTCACATGCTATGTCTTTGATCTTTGAAGTTTCACAAGCAGGCACCTGAACCCACCTTATAGTTTTATCTCTGCTCATTATAGTATAAAGTCTAAACCTTGTTGGAATTCAGGGACACACTGCACAAATTTCTTCCAGCTGATATGTTTTAAGTTAAGAAATTATCTCTTTACATGTGAGCATTGCCAAATTTAATTGTGAATTTATCTCTGCTAGTCTGCTCATTAGCTTAATTTTTTTCACATGCTATGTCTTTGATATTTTTTCCATTAACTTAATTTTCTTCACATGCTATGGCTTGATTTTTGAAGTTTCGCAAGTAGGCATCCGAGCCCACCTTATAGTTTTATCTCTGCTCATTATAGTATAAAGTATAAATCTTGTTGGAATTGGGGGACACTGCACAAATTTCTTCCAGCTGATATGTTTTAAGTTAAGAAATTTATATTTTTACATGTAAGCGCTGCCAAATTTAGTTGTGAATTTATCCGTTCATGAAAGGTTGTTGGGGACGCCAACTGAGAAGGAGTGGCCAGGAGTGACCACTTTACGTGATTGGCATGTTTATCCACAATGGGAACCCCAAAGCTTAGCCCGTGCTGTACCATCACTTGGATCAGATGGTGTTGATCTTCTAACTGTAAGCCCTACTCATTGAAAACTTATGGAAAAACTTTGTGCTGGCTGGGATTCTTGAGATCTGTGTTGTACATTCTTTTCCCCATTTTGTTTGTTGGTTTGACTAAAATTCTTGTCCATATATCGTGAACTCACATGAAGGGTGTGTTTTGGATGTCATGCATTATAGATTAATTCTGTCTTATTGGACTTCAAAATTAAGTTATTAGGAATAAAAAGCAATATGAACAGTATGCGTGTTGTTTATAATTGGTATTTGAGCATACTGCATTATTTATAGGTGTTGCTTCCAAACACCACTTATACAATTGGTATTTGGGCTTTGCTCTGCCATCCTTTTTGGCTCTAAGTGAAGACAATTATCCCAAAATGGTTTTGTTGCAATGGATAGAAATTTTGTTGTTTTTTAGCATCAATTTTTTCAAGGAACTAATGCATATGTGACACTTTGCATTTTAATCATTGACAAACTTTTTGTTGATTGCGTAAACAGAAAATGCTGAAGTATGATCCAGCTGAAAGGATATCTGCCAAAGAAGGACTTGAGCATCCTTACTTCGACAGCCTTGACAAGTCCCAGTTTTAAGAAAATGACACTTATGTCATCCCCAGGTGGTCAGAACTTGATCTAGGTACTGTTACCCCTCGTTCAGTATAAGAAAAAGCTGCTGTTGACTTCTGTCATCACCTTGGTGATATGAAATAACTCTCCTTGGAGTTTCTGTTAAGACTTTTGTCATCAGGAAATAGAGGTTACCTTCACCTTGGTGTGATATGTAACATCTTTGTTCTTAATTTGAACTTGTTTGTAATCCCAAAATGTTAACAACGTACTTGCAATTGTTGGCTTGTTGCTTTTCAGTTTTGTTTTTCATTTTTTGGTTGGGGCAAGAATTGTCACCTCAAAACATAATTATTCTGAAAGTAAAATACTCTAAAAGTATTTTCTTAATTGATTTTATATTTCTGTTTTTCAATACTATTTTCCAAGGGTAGTACCGTTAATAGCACATAATTTGGCATGAGATGTAACGTGTATTTCTCCACAACCGTGTATTCATTCTACTCATTCCGCTTATAACGGAGCTCATTTGATTCTTTATCCAATCCATTTCCTATCTTCTCTAACATAATTGGTGCCTTGTATTATTGAAGGGTTTATTCTAGGAGAGATTGTTCTTTTGGTGTTTTTTCCCTTGTACCCAATAGTGCCTAATGAAATTCAAAGCTTGTATTCAAAAAGCTAAAATCTTAAATACGAGTCCGGTATCGTTGCGTTTGAGCCTTTGAGGGGATGGAAGGTATAAAATCAAACATGAATGTGGATGTTGACGAGTTGATTGAGAGATTGTTAGAAGGAAGAAGAACAAGCAAAGCCAAAAAGATTGGTTTTTCAGAAGCTGAGATACGTCAGCTTTGTCTCCAAGCCAAGGATGTCTTTCTTAGCCAACCAATGCTTTTGGAATTACAGGCTCCTCTTAACATTTGTGGTAATTAGTTAACCTATGATCACTACATTAATCAATCAAATTTATTAGATTTCCTTTTCTTTTTTTTTTTTTTTTGTGGATGATGAAACCCAAACAGAATGGACACAATTGCAGGGGACATACACGGACAGTTTCCGGACCTCTTACGACTATTCGACTGCGGCGGTTTCCCGCCAGAAACCAACTACCTTTTCATGGGAGATTATGTAGACAGAGGCAAATACAGCATTGAAACCATTTGCCTTTTGTTTGCATACAAGATCAAATACCCAAAAAGCTTCTTCCTTCTTCGAGGAAACCATGAATGCGCTTCAATTAACCGGATCTATGGGTTCTATGATGAATGCAAAAGACGCTATAGCGTCCGCCTTTGGAAGATCTTCACCGATTGCTTCAATTGCCTTCCTGTGACTGCACTTGTAGAAGATAAGATAATCTGTATGCATGGCGGAATTTCGCCCTTTCTTGAAACGTTGGATCAAATCAAATCCCTTCCTAGGCCTATAGATGTTCCGGATGAAGGCTTGTTGTGTGATCTCCTTTGGTCTGATCCGGATCGCGATACAAAGGGTTGGGCCGAGAATGATAGAGGAGTTTCTTACACCTTTGGAGCCGATAGAGTCGAAGATTTTCTCAAGAAATATGATCTTGATCTTATATGCAGGGCTCACCAGGTTATTTTTCTCTTCCAATCTCAGGATTGTTTACTTTTGTTGTCTAGATTTGTTCTTAGTTCGGGTTTGCGTAGGTTGTCGAAGATGGTTACGAGTTCTTTGCAGACCGACAACTAGTCACCATTTTCTCAGCTCCAAACTACTGTGGAGAATTTAACAATGCAGGTGCAATGATGAGCGTTGATTCGAGTTTGCTGTGCTCTTTTCAGATTCTGAAGCCTTGTTGAGAGAAGAATTTGAAATGGAGGTTTTGGCATAAGCCATGGAAAGTGCAGATTATCTTTCTTGTAATTAGTATTTTGTGATACGAATGTTGTATAGGAAGGCTAATCGATATGACAGCCTTTTGATCATGTATATAAGTCGGCATCGTCAATATATTCGGTTAGGATGGACTTGTAGTGTATATTCTCTGTACATTTGTAAAGATCATTTCAAGACTTATTGTCTATGCATTAATTCCCTTACCATGGTCCATTGCGATACAATGTGTTTTAAGTTTTTGGGTTTCTTGACACCAACAACTTTGAGAAGATCGGAGAATTCTCATGGATGAAATACATTAGAAAGGGTCATCTAATTGGGCCATGTGGGCCCATAGTCTACCTGATTAGTGAGACCAATTTTGATGGGCCGGCCCATAGTCTACCTGATTACCTGATTAGCGAGACCAAGTTTGTGTGGCTATTTCATTGTATCTGGCTATCAAACTTTCCGCAGTCAATCTCGCAGATTGCTGCTCCTGAAATTAAATAATACAAGGTTTTCCGTTAATGAAAAAAAATAAAACTTTTATGCGGTATGCCGAAAATCTTTATAATTAAAAATTACAAATTTTTTTTAGTTTGTTTCTTTTGGTAGGTAGGTACAAACTTTTAGTTGCAAAGGCGGCACGTGTAAACAAACAGTCCGGTGGCAGATTTCACCAAATGATGTTACCGACTTTTTTTATTCTATTTGTAAATGTTTATTTTATGTTCAAACACAAGCCTTATGTTTAAACTTGATGTTGTGAATTGTGAAATGAAGAAGAAATATCAATCATCTTGTTTGACTTCAAAATAAATAATGCATGCATGTCATATTTAGCTTGGATTAGTTTAAGGGTAGACGTAACGGATAAGTGTAGAATTTGATCTTAAAATAGATTAATATCAGGAGTAATAGTCCCTAAATCTTGTATTCTACTTTATCTGTATCTTCGAGTATAAAAAATTCACAAACTCTTCAACTACAATTATGTGGGTATCGAATATGAAAACCGGCAAACTCAATATATCAAGAACCGACCGGACCAAAACATACTTAAATTACAAGTTTCATTGAGTCAATATAACGATGGAGGTTCTCAAACATATGGACACAACGATGTTTAATGAGATTTAATCCAATATGAGATTTACAAAAGGATCAAAGGTGATAAGTATAGCGGTAACATGTCAGTAAATTGAACGGTTCTGAAGACGTAAAGGATACACGTCCGATGAGACTACAAGATCGCGAAATTTCAACCTAAAATTAGCTCATCTATAATAAGAGGATAATTGCTTAAGACTTAAAGACTACGTTCACCAAACTATCAATTATCGAAGGGACACTTTTCTTACACCTCAACAAATCACGTAATCAGATGTGAAAAACCAATGATACAATTATATGTGGCTTAAGTTATGACTTGAAAAGTGACATGTCTTCTAAGTTAGTAACATACACGTTGCATGTTCAGTTGACCATCAAACTAAACATGACCAAATTTATTCAAGATCATACCAAACTTTATTCAGATGATGATATCTTCGTTACCAAAATGGCACGTTATCCAAGTTAGAACTATAAATAATTAATAGAAAAATATATTCATGAATTGGATTTGTTTAAAATAATTTCAAAATGAACTACCTTTTAGAAATGTTTTTTTTATATATAAAATTCATTTTTATATATTTAAAATTAAAAAAACTTTATATAATATTCATTATAAATCTAAACCGCTTATCATAATTTTTAGTGAAATATTATATTATTTGACCTAAAATATCCCAAATTAATCCCTTATTAATCAATTAAAAAGTAGTGGTGTTGTTATTATTTTAAAAACTATTTGTAAAAACACCTTTGTTCAAAATTTGACCTAAAATATCCCTGATTTTTTTATGATTATATTTATTTTTTTGGTTCATTTTAAAATTTATTTATAAAAACACCTTTGTTTAAAATTTAATTTAATTATATTATAATTAGTTTATTAATTTATGAAATATTTTTTTTAGATATTTAAATGAAAATAAGTCACTACAATACAGTATAAAAATGATTATATGTATTGTGATTATTTTTTTTAAAATTCTTATAATAATAGGTGTATTTTGAAGATAATTTAATTCAATAACTGATAATTTTATAAATAACTAAAATTTACAAATTAAGTAACAAATGATATTTTAGTTATTTAACATTATTTTTTAGATAAAATTGTTGTCGATGGCTAAATTTAGTATGAGTCTAGTATAAAGGTTGGTGGACTATTAATTGTTACCTACTTTTATGTTTGAAACTTCACTGAATTTATATATACAAAACTTAAGACTAAGGGATGTATTTGCGGTTGAACATGCAAAATCCCCGCTGGTGGCAACTATAATCGGACATCTCGACCTTAAAACATTGATGGATTGGTCATTGGTGTACTGCTTTTTCCACCCACCAGATTTAGGTGCTAGCTCGATTGGACCCAACGCTATACTTTCGTGTTTCCCTCTAATTTCATGTTTACTCCTTAAAGTCAACAGTCAATTATCTGGCATGTTTTTGTACATTTACATAGACGGATAGACCCCATCTACGTACGTTTCGTATGAAGAAGGTATGGACGACCATGATAGCATAAATAATACTATATTCATCACCAAAATCCAACATGATCTCTGTGGGGAAAAAAAAGAGATCCACCATATCTATAATTTTTAAATGGCAGTATACATATATATGATGATTTATTTGTATATTCTAAGAATTAATAAGCTAATAATAAAGTGTAGGTAGTTTGTTACAAGATTGGAAGATGGAAAGGAGCAAAGCATCCAGAGTAAGCATGGAGTTTAAGAGACTTGAGCTCATGAACCTCCTTCTTCAACCTCTTGTTCTCTTCCCTCAGCTTCTCGCACTGCTTCTTCAGTATCTCACAATCCCTTTCTGTTTTCTTCAGTTTTGTCCTATGCAATTTTACACTTTAATCACTTAATTTAACCAAATATACTTGAAAGTTGGTCATTAATTATAATAAAGTACCTTGCTCTTCTGTTTTGGAACCACACTTCCACTTGACGTGGCCGCAGATTCAACTGCTTTGCTAGCCCTTCTTTTTGGTTCTGATCCATCCACAAACAAAAATCAAAATCACTATGTATAATCATTGAAGTAAGTAAGTATATATATGTGTGTGTGTGGAACATATATACTGTGTTAAGGGTGGCGTGTTCTTTGAAGGCGTCTTCGAGAACAGAAGACTGGTCTGTAGTAAGCCTGAGCTTCTTCCTTGAGCTGCCCTCTTCTTCGTCGTCCCCGTGTTCTTTCTCTGGATTCGACATACTTGTCTTCATACAATTTGATTTGCAGTTGTTTGAGAAAGAAGACGATCCAGGACTCGCTAAAATACGATGATCATCCATTGGACGCAAGGAAAGAAAAGGCAAAACACGATCGACTTTCATCGCCGGCGATGATACAACGGCGGCCGTCGTCGGTTTCTCCTTCTTGATGTTGAAACTATTACTTGTGAGACCAAGAGATAAGCCTATGGTTTCAGAAGCATCATTCGGATCATGATTTGGATCCATTTTCAGAAGCACCGCCCGGATGAAAGAAAGATGTGAATTTGAGTAAGAAAGGAAGGAAGAAGGAAATACACAAGGTGCTGATTATAAAAGGAATCAGGACCACAGTACGTCACTTGAAAAAACGAAAGTGAATGGTCTAGAAGGTTGACCTACGACGAACACTCTAACCTAAAAATCTATGTAACCGCATAGCTTTCCGTGCAATCTAGAATTAAAAATTGAGCGGCAAATATTATTATTTCTCAAAGTAATTACTCAATTCGCGTGTAAATTCGCGTGTAAAGTTAAATAATTTTTCAATTTTATGAAAAAATAAATAAAAAATAAAAAAACTGAACTACGTATAAGGATGCGTAGTTAAAGTACGTAATTATGGTGACAAATAACAAATTTTGCCGATATGTTTAGAAATCACGTATATATTATACTTTTTTTTATTTATCATGCATCTAATTAATTTTTTTATTTAAGTTTTTTAATCAACAAGATTTTTTTCCTTTTTTATTGAATATCATACTTTTTTTTTGTTATATTTATACAGTATTTAAATTATTAAATGAAATAATATGGGCGGATTTGAAGCAGTACACTGTACGTATAATAACGATAGAGACTTACGTATTTGACTATTTGAAGTCCGAGAATAAATGTAGATAAACTATTCGGAATTTATCCATTTCTTCCATCATTAGTGATCCTCAGAATTATTCTAAATAATTCTTGTCCATGTATTTGTGAATATAGAAAATGTTTGTTTTGAAAGGTGTGAATATAAAAAATGTCGACCACTGAGCAATACATATCAGTCATCGATTTCAGATGGAAATTAGTAAACGGTATATATGATTATATGTTTAATTTTGAAAGTCGAATATGTACATTACATTTCAATACTGTGAATTTTAATCTTCGTATAATTCAAGTCGATAAGATAAAATAATAATAATAATAATAATAATAATAATAATAGTAATACTATTATTATTATTATTATTATTATTATTATTATTATTTTTATTATTATTTATTAAACTTATTTTTACAACAATTTTTGAATAATTTCACTTTTTAAGCATGATTAAACGGAACCATAGTATTTTCTTATATTTTTTGTTTAAAATTTTTAAAAAAAAATTGGACGAGTTTAATCTTCATTTTAATTAGCAATTTAACATTAGATTTTTTAAGAAAGAGTAAAGTCATGCAGAAAAGAATGTATAATAATGTTTTTTTTAAAAATTGTGTAGACTAGTATATTGTCTAAATTTTATTATGTAGAATAAGTTTGTAGTTTTGATTTATAATTATTAGAAGAAATTTTTTTTTGAATAATATGTTAATAGGGTTAATGATGGGAGATAATTCATATTATTCATTTCTCCATTTGTCAAAGAGATGCAAAATTCTAGGAAGGAAAAAAAAAATTTATTGGGTTAAAAGATATTTTTTTAAAATCACATAAGAAAGAAGAAGAAAAATCACGCTTTTACTATTTTGGATCAAATTATCTAATGATATCCAAACTTAAAAATCACGGTTTCTCTTTCGGATCACTGTCAAATTTCGTTGGAGTTAGCGGGTTCGGAGACTTTTGCCCCGCAACCGTTTAAATTTGAAATGATATGGACTAAACGGAAATCCTTTGAGAATATTGTTAAACAAGCTTGGCGATCCAATTTTACTAGAAATGAAATGTTTAACCTTACATGAAAAACTCAACTACTTAAAACAAAGGTAAAATAATGGAGCAAATCTAATTTCGACAATATTTTCAAGCAATTGAAAGACATTGAGTCGAAATTCAAGCAATTCAAATAACATTTGAAAAATATGGATATAAATTCCAAATACTTCCATCGCATTGCTAATGGAATAAGAAATCGGAAACATCTAAAAGAATTCACAACTAGAATGGGAGTTGTTCTAACCTCTGAAAATGAGATCCGTTCAGAAATAAAAAAGGAATTTCAAAGCAAATTTTCTAAAACACCAATAGACCAATCTCTTATCGACGAGAATCCACAACTAATCAAAAATAAATTCAGCCGAGAGGACAACCTACTACTAACAAAACCTCCAAATAATGAAGAAATTAGAAATGCAACGTTCGATATTGGGTGTGATAAATCCCCCGGGCCAGATGGTATGTCGGCCGGCTTTTATCAAAAATACTGGCATATCGTGGGAACGGATGTGTCCAAAGCAGTAAAAGGTTTTTTTAGAAGTAGAAAAATGCTAAGACAAATCAACCATATTTTTATAACTATGATTCCTAAAACGGATAATCCCACATCAATTAACCACTTTAGACCTATAAGCCTTTGCTCAACAATTTACAAAATCATAGCAAAAATTTTGACAAAAAGAATGGAATCCATCATGCCCAAACTCATCCATTCTTTTCAAGGAGCGTTTGTGGCTAATAGGTCTATTCATGACAATATCCTTATTGCTCATGAAACTTTTCACTCTTTTCGATCAAAAAAGAGTAAAGAAGAATGGGCAGCCATCAAACTTGATATGGAAAAATCTTATGACCAAGTAAATTGAGAATTCATCATTCTTTTACTGAAAAAGTTTGGTTTCAATGATTAATTTGTTGGATGGATTAAAGAATGTATCTCTACAGTGTCTTTCTCTGTCCTCGTGAACAATGGACAAACAGAGCAATTCTTTCCCGAGAAAGGACTAAGACAAAGTGACCCCTTATCCCCTTACCTTTTTATTTTGGGAGCGGAAATTCTTACAAAAACGCTCCAAGAGGATTGTAATAATTACGATAACCATATTGAATTTTCTGTTTGTAGACAAGCAACATCTATCCCATTCTTATCCTTTGTTGACGATATGATCATTTTTGCTAAAGCAAATGTAGCCTCTTGTCTAAGGGTAAAGCATATATTGGAAATGTGTTGCTCTATTTCAGGACAAAAAATTAATTTCTAGAAATCGGCTTTCTAAACAACAACAAGTACCAACGATAATAATATCAACCAATTAAAAAATGCTCTAAATATGTGTCACACCACATCCCTTGACAAATATCTTGGATGCCCAATCATAAATGGAAGAGTGACAAAAGAAATTTTTGGTGAAATTAAGCTTAAAGCTAAACAACAACTTCTAAAATGGAAAGCAAACTCTCTTTCATAAGAAGGTAGAAACACACTGATAAAATATAACCTCGCAACTAAACCAACGTTTACCATGCAAAGCTTTATGCTCCCAAGTCATAACTTGGAGGACCTTGATAAAACTTACAAAAAATTCTTTTGGAATAAAGGAGACTAACACAGACCTATCATTAGTTGGGACACAATTTGTAAATCAAAAAAGAATTGTGATCTAGGATTAAGAAAATCTGAAATCACAAACAAAGCGCTACAAATGAAACTCATGTGAAAAATTATAGCAGATCCAAACAATATTTGGGTTGAAATTATAAACGAAAAATACTTAAAAAAATAAGAACATCCTACATTACCAATGGAAAGGTGGAGCTTCATGGCAATGGAACAACCTTATGAAACTTAAAACCAAGTTCAAAAATGGTATCATTTGACAGATCGGAAATGAGAAAACCATCAACTTTTGGCATGATAGTTGGATTTCTTCGACACCACTTATTAAAATGGTCCAAAATACCAATCAAATTGATACAAGTATTAAAGTCACTCACTTCATAAATAACTCAAAAAATTGGGAAAACAACAAAATTGACAACGAGCTACAAAATATCTTAAACCACGATATTAGGAGAATGATTAAGGAAATAATCATTCCCAGAAATGAGATCTAAGATAGACTATATTGGAGATGTAGTAAAAATGGATGGTTTTTTACAAAATCGGCTTCTGATTTAATTGAAGACAATCAAATACCCAACCAAACTATTTATGTGAATGGATTTGGAAATTGGATACCAACCCAAAATTAAAAACTTTATTTGGAAAATTTCTATTAATGGACTTCCGACAAAAACAAAACGTGATGAAAGAAGGATTGCCGTCACAAGGCACTGTGAATTTTGCAACCATTACCTTGAGGACTTGGTCCACCTGCTTTTTCAATGTCCCGCACTAAACAAATTATCGCAAAAATCGATAGAACAATTCTCACCGAACTTAACAAATTTAACCTCCAAAACAAAAAAAAGTTCATGTCATCTTACAAGATATTAAAAACAAAATAGGAACAAACAAATTTGCGTGCCTCGCAACGGTATGGTGGAGTATCTGGTTCTTCAGGAACGAAATTATCTTTAATAATGAACCTATGGGTCGTGATAATAAAGTTATTACTTTCATTAAAAACCAAATCCAGAATTGGAAAACAAACATAATTGATGAGGATGATTACAACATAAATCAACAACCAAAGAATTATAACTCAAACATAATAAAAAAAACACAATATTAAATGAGATAAACCAAAACCCGGCTTCTTTAAACTTGATGGTTCAAAACTCGATTCGGGGATTACATCCATTGGATATGTAATTCGGAATCACAATGGTGATGTTGTTAACCTCGACGCAAAAAAAAATAATTTCAATTCGGTTTTAAAAGATGAAGCCTTTACCCTCAAAACCGGGTTACAAGATGCGATAAGACTACAAATCAAAAAGATCGAAATCGAAGGTGATAACTTGTGTGTAATCAAGGCACTCCAAGGTTTGTGGAGCTTCCCGTGGGAGGTCGCGATGATTATATCCAACTCCAGATTGGATCTTCGTTTCTTTGATGAGGTCCATATTAGACAAATTTTCAGAGAAATAAATTGTGTTGCTGACCGATTGACCCATATGGGAAACTCGACCCCCAACACCAATTTTTCTAAAGACCCCGAACTTCGTGTTCTCATCCGAAAGGATGCTTTAAGTTGGACTACCTCTAAGAGATAGTCCAATTTAACCGCTTTCCATTTTCAAAAAAAAAAACACGATGAATCAAAATCTAGAAACCATTGTTTGTGGGATTCCTCGAAGGATTTGGCATAGTGGCGCAATATTCTTTTTCGGAGCGTCCTAACTAATCAAAATCGGCAACTCTCTTTTCACCAAATATATTGGAGACAAAGACCAAGAAACACTCAACTGAAAAATATGGACACAAGTTCCAAATATTTTCATCGTATTGCTACTGGAAGAAGAAATCGAAAACAAGTGAAAAGCAATAGAACTTACAGTTCCCTGGATACATGGCACTTCACTAAGAACATCAGCCAAAAGCGTCGACTTGCTAGAGCCAACTTCTCCACATACATCTACTTTTTCACCAGGCCTAATCTTCAAATCAATGCCTCTTAATGTCGGTTTCGAAAGAGTCCCCTCCCACGAAAGATTAGCTGATTTCATCACAATAACACATCCAATATTGTTACCAGTTCTCCTTTTCCTAACACTTTGAGTCTGAAGCTCAGGAGCCTCAAGAAACGACACAATCCGAGTAAACGCAACTTTTGCTTGAATCACGACACCTAAAACATCAGGGATTGATCTCACAGGATCCTGCACTAAATAAAGAGTTGCAACAAAGGTGAAGACATTGCTTCATTTAGAGGTATGTTGAGGAAATAGAAAACCCCAAAAGTAGTAGCGGAGACCAACACAAGAGTCCATTGTAAGCTCTTCTAAGCTGAACAACGGAAATCCATCTAGATTCTTCTTCTCTTAATCCTTGTATAGATTTCTTAAATTAATTCTCCCAAACATATAACTTTAGCACCTTCATATTAACAAGAGCCTCAGAGCTAGCCTTAAGCCTTGCATACTGGCTTACCATAAGCTTTGTTTGAAACTTAGTTGGAATTTCGCAAGAGGAGTGTTACAAAGAACTGTTATGATTATAACAGCCAAGGAAGCGAAAGTTGCAAACCCAACCGCGTGAAAAAGGATGAATAAAGCTAAACAAAGATGGAGACTTGTTGTCCATGTTTGATGAAACCAAAAGGAAAACTCTCCTATCCTATATGCATCTACTGTCACATAGAGAGTCTTAACTGCTTTTGATATATTGTAGTTGTGAGCAATGATCTCACCTTTAAACCAATCTATTTAGTCCGAAAAATCCATTGTCTCTGAGACAAAGACTCTAATGTCTTTGAAAAAAAGCGAAATTGCCAATAGATAGCCTCGTTCTTGAAGCTTCCGTCCTTGTGCAACGTTTATAAACGCGTTAAGCAGAAGAGGACCAGCTGAGACCGTAAGGATTTTAAGAAGCGCGAAGAAACCAGAAAGCAAAATGTATTTTCAGTGACAAAGGATGATGATTTTTAAAGTAATGAGAATGATTGCTTAAAAGTAGAATGTTGTTTATTAACTTGTATGGAATACGTATATATACAAAATATACACTCCTAAAAGGGAAAAGTGTAACATGAGAAAGGAAAAGCAATATTTAAAGTAAATGTAAACTTATGAAATAAATATGTAAACTAAGGAAATAGAATATGTACACCAATGTTAACATAGAGATTACTAATACTCCCCCCAAGTTGGCGAATGAATATCTCGAATGCCCAATTTGCGTAAAAGGTAATGAAACTATTGTCGGCCAAGGGCTTTGGTCATGATATCCGCAAGTTGGTCACCGGTTCGAACATGAGATGTACGTATGGTGCGGTTCCGAACTTGGTCACGAACAACATGACAATCAACTTTTATGTTCTTCATTCGTTCATGGAATATTGGATTCGATGCTATGGGTAGAGCAGCTTGATTGTCACATCGAAACTCCATCGGTTGAGGATGAGGAATGCCTGGTGAACTTAGGAGCGATTTCAACCATTGTAACTCACACGTGGTTGTGGTCATAACACGATATTCGGCTTCCGTGGATGACCTAGAAACCGTTGTCTTCTTCATTGATTTCCATGAGATAGGGGACTCGCCAAGAAATATGTAAAAACCGGTTATGGAACGGCGAGTTAGAGGACACGAGGCATAATCAGAATCGCAATAAGCCGTTATGTGTAAATAACTAGAATTGGATAACAATATACCTTGTCTCGGACTTTGTTTAAGATAACGTAAAACACGATTTGTGGCATGCTAGTGTTGGGTGGTCGGGTGTTGTAGATATTGAGATAGGATGTGGACCGAATAAGACAAATTTGGGCGAGTGATATTTAGGTAAATGAGGCGGCCCACGAGACGACGATAACGGTCTGGATTAGGAAACGCCGCTGATTGTCCAACGATAGTGTATGTCCTGGTTCGATGGAAAAATGTGTCGGACGGGTACCTAAATTTTCAGATTCAGTTAGTATGTCCAAGGTGTATTTACGTTGAGAGAGATATAAACCTTGAGGAGTACGGGTAACTTCATTGCCTAGAAAGAATCGTAGTGGACCTAGATCTTTCATATGAAAGCACGAATTTAAATAAATTTTGAAACGGTAAATTGCGGAATCACTATTACCTGTTATAATAAGATCATCCACATAAATCAAAATATGGATCACATTACCTGATTTGTTGTAGGAGAACAAACTATAATCTGCATAAGATTGTTTAAATCCGACGTACCGAAGAGCGGAACTTAACTTCGAGAACCGGTTTCGAGGAGACTGTCGGAGTTCGTAGATAGATTTGTGCAGTTGACACACGTTTAAGGGATTAGATGTCGAAAATCCCAGAGGTAGTTGCATATACACGTCCTCCATAAGATCACCGTGGAGAAACGCATTATGTACGCCCATTTGATGTATGGACCTATGTTTGATAGTTACAACTGCTAAGAGTAATTTAACAGAGACGAGTTTATCTAGGGGAGCAAATGTTTCTGTAAAGTCTATACCTTGTTATTGTTGGTTTCCAAGTGCAACCAAACGGGCCTTATGACATTCAATACTGCCGTCAGAACGTAATTTGGTCTTCAAGACCCGTTTACAACCAATCGCCTTTTTGCCTGGAGGTAGAGGAACAATGGACCATGTTTGATTCCGTTTGAGAGCAACGATTTCACTAGTCATAGCATCCCGTCAATGTTTGTGGCTTATTGTTGTTTTGTATGATTTTGGTTCCTGGATCTGTAACGATGAGACGACATAACAAGAATAGGAGGGAGATAGATGTGTATATGACATATAATTTGCAAGAGGGTGAAAAATATGACCTGAGGACGGATTGGAGATGAGTTACTTTGTGAGGGGTGAAGAAACATCTGCGTGATAGGAATAATATTCGTAGGAATAGAAGGAATATCAAATTCGTTTGAAGAATCGGAAATGAAAGGTAAGTGGATATTGGTTTGACTAGGAGAAGATACATCTGCATGATAGGGAGGATTAAGGTAAAAAAGACGCCATCCTAGTAGAAAACCGGATCGGAATTTTCAACTTTTTGACTAAAAGGAAATAAATCTTCGTAGAAAACGACATCTCGGAAAATAAAAATTGAATTGTTTTCTAGATCAAAAAGACGCCATCCTTTTGTCTGAGATGAGTAACCAATAAACACGCATTTCCGACTTCGCGAGTGAAATTTATTTGTATTTTTAGGAAGATTTGAGGCATATGCGAGACAACCAAAAACACGAATTAAATTTAAATTTGTAGGTTTTTGAAAGAAAAATGCGTATGGTGTTTTCCGTGAAGTACTTTAGTTGGAGTTCTATTAATAAGAGCACTTGCCACGTTTTAAATATGCCGATGTTTTCTTTCAACCCGACCATTTTGTTGTAGTGTATATATACACGATTATTCTAATATAATTCCTTGGGTTAAGAAAATTTTATTTAGAGATAAAAACTCGGTGCCATTGTCGGTTCTTTTTAACACACTTATTAAATTGAGTATTTATCATTTTGCAAAAATTGTGAGTAATGAAGGATACTTCAGATTTGGTTCGCATTAAAAATACTCACGTAATACGAGAGTGATTATCGACTAATGTTAAAAAATAAGACGCACCACAATGTGATTTAAAACGATAAGGACCCCAAATGTCCGCATGAGATAAATCAAAAACTTCATTAGAAATGAAATTACTATTTAAAAAAGATAAACGAGCTTGTTTGGCTCGGTGACATACATCACATGGAGTATGTTTGTTTTGCAATAAAAGAGAAGACGTAACACCGGGTAACGATGCGACACATTTATATGCGGGATGACCTAAACGACGATGCCACAAATTAATCATGGATGAGGAAGAAGTCACGGCAGCACTAGTAGCAGGACTTGGAATTTTCAGATTTCGAAACCAGTACACACCATCACTCAGCTCACCCACTCCAATTAGCGTCTGCGAAACTTGGTCCTGAATGAGACATAACTTAGATATAAGAATAATACTACATTTATTCTCGGTAGTTAGACAATTCTAAGGATATTAAGTTGCACTTTAAATCAGGAACAAATAATACATTAGATAAAGATATGTAAGGATTTTGATATACCATACCAACACTTGTAGAGGTACTAATGGTGCCATTAGATAACTGGATTTTATATGGATTAACATAATGAATTTGATTAAGCAAATTTATATTACCCATCATATGTACTGAAGCCCCGCTATCTAATATCCAGGATAAAGATTTATTACCTGCCATTGTTTCATTTGTAGACACATGATATTGTTTGAATTTTTCCAACAAATCGGCCCATTGAGCAACGGTAACACTAAAACCAAGTTGAACACGATAAGTTCCGTTGAGGGCCGATTGAGTTGTGATAGCAGCACTATTATCATGCGCAATCTGCACTGCATTTGTTGAACCATTCCTAAGCCGACCTCTCTGAGATTGTGTAGAAGGGGTTGTTGCTGGCGGTGGATGACGTGGAACTGTTGGTTACGCACTTGTACGAGGATCCGAGACCCCCCTTCCGTTGTTCCACCATTCTGGATAGCCCAAAATTTTGAAGCAAGCAAATTTTTTGTGACCAGTTTTATTGCAATGTGTACAATATAGATGAGACTTATCGGGTTTACCTAACGATTGACGAGAGTAGTGACGAGCAGTCAATGCCATTGAGTCAATACGAGGTTCGATCTCCAAAGTCGCCGTGCGTGAGTACTCTTCTTGGATCGCAAGCGAGTAAACTTTCTTTAGGTTTGGTAGAGTTTGCTTAGATATTATATGAGATCTGAGGTTGCGGTAAGCATCGTCGAGTCCGATGAGAAATTGGTGAACTCTCTCATCGTCCCTTTTGGTTGTCAAAATCTTTAAACATGGAGCACAAAATGTATTTCCAGAGGGAAGAGAAGTACTTAACTCACCCCACAAACGCCGCAGATGACCGTAATAGTTGGTTATTGATTGCCCTTGTTGACAACTTTGGGTAATATCAGCCCTCAGTTTGAGAATACGCGGTCCGTTGCTGGATGAAAGGCGTTGCTTGATATCCAACCACAAATTCCTTGCCGTGTCCAATGTAGAGAACATGGATCGGAGAGATGAGTCCATTGTTTGCAATGTCCATGCCATTAACATTGAGTTTACTGTCTACCAATGCATGAAATCCGGGGATGTGGCTTTGGGTGCTCCAATTGTTCCATCGATGAAGCCAAGTTTACGTTTGGCTCGAAAGGTGTTGTGCATATTCCGCTTTCATTCCGAGAAGTTATTTCTTTTGAGGATCACCGAGCACATAGACAAGCCCGGATGATCCGAAGGATGAAGATAATACGGATGTGTAGAATCGAGTGTGGTGGTAGGCGCCATAAGCTCGGATGAAGACGAGCGGCGTATTTTGATTAGGTTCAAGGATCGTTTTAAAATTTGCATGGTACCATAAAGTAATTAGAATGATTGCTTAAAAGTATAATGTTGTTTATTTGTATAGAATACGTATATATACAGATATGTAAACTAAGGAATAAAATATATACACCAACGTTAACATAGAGATTCCTAATAATTTTCAAGTATGAGGGTTTTGCAGTAGGATTAGTTTGCTTCTGTTTATTCAACTGTTCAGTGAAATGCATAAAACAAGCTTCTGCGGTATCTAAATCTCTTAACTTTGGTATGTCATTTTCTTCTAAAGGCTTTTCGCTTCCCTTTTTCATTAAATCATTCATCCATGAAAATGATAATCTACTAATTAAGCCAACTTCTCCGAATAGAGAAGATGAATCCTTCTTAGGAATTACATGTAAGGGAGTGTAAAGCCAACTCTCATCTCCTTCTCTTCCCTTTTTTGAGAAATTAGAGAAGAGAAATTATTAAGGGTTTGTTTAGTACGATTATTAGAAAAACATAATTCGGTTTTAAAATCGCTCGAATCGATTTTCGTGTTTGGTAACAAAAGAGTATCGAAATACAATCACATAAAATGAGTGATTTCAATATTTTTCATGGTTCGGATTATTCCAACTTATTTTTTGAAATATAATAATTTAGACCATTGATTTATTATGAGAAAATTAGATATCAACTATTATTTTATAAAATAAATAAATTTTCAATTTTTAGTTGAATTTATAATGTAATTGAACATTATGTTTAAATAATAGAAGGTCATTCCTCGTTATATTCTAATCATCCATTTTAATCAAATTCTTACACGTGTATTAAACGAGCCTTAACACAAAGTGTAAGATACCATGATTGGCGGTGACAAAGAATCTATTGTTGCAGAATGACATGGTCGTTGCGAGTGGGACAACCCAAAGGACCACCTTACAAACTTACAATTATAAGTCAAAGCAGCGGAGACTAGTTTGTAATATATAAGTCGCTACTACCAAACTCGGTAACCATTCATTTCCTAATAGTTTTACAATCACAACCAAACACACCGACCTTCCACTCTTTCCCCAATACTTTTTTTTCCAATTATTGTTCGTTTTCTCATCCACCTCCATCATACGTGTCATGTTCTTTCTCCCAAACATATCCATACGTGTTACATTTTGGGACATAAACGTATGATCGTTGTGGGGTTTAAAGCAAGTAAAAATGGCCACATTCATCACTTCAAAGTGACGTCTTATAACTTCTCTAAATATGACATGGACGAGAATCTTTTTTCTTTCTAGGGTACGTCTAAAAAAATTTAACTTTAAGATCGATAATAATGGGCCAAGCCCATTATAGTCAAAAGTTTGGCTGGGCCAACAGAGTGGGTTGAAGAACTTGACTTGACTATTGATAATGCTATTTATATTGGGCTGGGCCAACGGAAAACAATGGGCCAAGCCCATTATAGTCTACAGTTTGATCCCAAACGTCCGATCCAACTTCTAGAACAACTGTTTCTATCCACCTAACCAATTCCTTTTTCCATGCCCTAAAGAATAATTCAAAAGCAACGAGTTTCTCAACATTCTAATATCTTATCTACTTATCTTTACACTTTTTTTTTGATATTTTAAAAACTTTAACGTATGTCAAAAGGATTAAATATTATTGAAGAGTCAAGAGTAAACTTTATGAAATAACGGATCTTCATATTCTAGTCGTATTCATACTTCATTTAGTCTTTATGTTCACGAAAGACTTTTTACATGAAAGATGAATAAAAATGTACCATCGGTGTATTAAAAAATATTAAAATAAGAACACGTCAATTATGATCCAGGTTGTGTGCTTTTATGGTCACATAATGGTAACGTCATTATACACGATACAATTCTATATTAATAATCTTTTTCACAAGAAATTTTGGGATATGATTATATAAATTTAGGGAGCTGTATATATTGAATTTTGGGGATGTTTGTGCTTGTCGTTTTGCTCCTCCAAGTGCGTGAGATGGGCATTTTGTTTGTTGTAGCACTACAAATACAGTAATCAAATGGGAGAAATAACAGCCGGTATTTTCTCCGATAACAAATAAATAAATGACTTTTTAACATTAAAATTTTGATCAAATTTAAGTGTCGTTTTTATTTTCAAAGTTAGTAATTAAGAGAGTTGTGAGAATAGTTTTTGAAAATTGTTTTTATTAAATATTTTTATAATAAAATGTTCACTCATTGGTGTAAAATGGTGGTGAACATTTAATGAGTTGTAAAATTGAAAAAAAACTTTATAAAATTAATGTTGTTTAATATTTTTCTTAATAATTGTGCCAATGGCTAGAAATCTTTTTTTTTTCCAAGAAAAAAACACGAATAACATAACCGATGAAGGAGCTGCGTCTACTTGGATCTCTGTCTCATCTTTCGTCACTTCCTCTTCAATCTCCTCATACGCTTCTTCTTCCACTTGGCTCTCATGGCGATGGAGTAGGGCTTGAGTTCCTTCCCTTCAAAACCCTAGAATCGTTGATAAAAAAAAAAAAATTGTGCCGTTGGCTAAGACTGTTTCCAACTAGAAAGTCATTTTTTTTGATCGGAAGAAGTAACATTCACTCCTAATAAAACTACTTATCAGTTAAAACACAAATTAAGAAATTTTGATAAAATAAAGAAATAACCGCCTGTATTTTTTATTTTTTTTAATTAGATAAAATAAAGAAAATTTGATTCAGCTATACTGTCCGAATCCGAGTGAAAACTGAAAACATATAACCCTACATTTCGGGATTTATATAAAAGAGATTTAAAATGATTTTTAATATTATGTTGAATCTTTTTTATTGAAAGCAAAAATTGTTTTTAAACGACCTATAGCAGATTCTTGAATCGAGTTTAAAAAGTTGAAATATTGTACTTAGGTCCCTCAAATTCCACAACGGAGAAGATTATACACTATTATATAGTATTATAAGTTAAAGCCCTAGCTAGGCCAACATACTTTCCAGGTTTCATATACTGTAGATGTACGTACGTTTCCAAGCACTCAAACTATACGATGATCAAATTTCCAATGTTGTGAACATCGAGTTGGAATTTGGAAATTGCCCAGAAAGAGTGTCATATCACAAATTCACAACACGTAAACAAAGTCGTCGAACGATATTTACTTATATGTCAATGACCCCATCAGGGTAAATAAAATAGTATATGTAGAGCTATCAATCACTGCTTTATTTGCATTGTCCAAAAAGATAATGGAAATTAACCTGGAGATAGACAATGGCTTGATCAAACACTTTGAGAAAGGACGTACCATTTTCAAATTTTACATAGTCAAAAACTTTGACTTGCTCTTAAACATGGTAGGCCCCTCCCCTGCAAATCAAAAGCTTCGGAGGATTTGTAAGCTTCTGCATTGTCTCTTCATGTACATACCCACGTAATAGTAGTGATATTATATATATATATATATATATATATATATATATATATATATATATATATATATATGTATGTATGTATGAAATAATAATAATATTTGAAAAAACCCTAGAATTTGATTGACAGACAACTTCTATAATATTTTTGTTTGAGAAAAAGCAGATATGAACATCTGAATCATCTTGTTTGAAAGTGGAGAGTGTGAGAGTTGAATATCCAAGAATGAGTGGTTATAGGCTAAAAAATGTAAATTATAAAATATTGGAATGAGTTTCTTATAGAAATTGTTGAGATAGAGAGGAATTAAGTCAAAAGTATACAATAATAGAAATATAATTAAAAAGAAGAAAGCAAATCTTTGTTGCCGAAATGGGAGGATCCAAGAAAGCCACCGGTAGTGCGGTTGCGTGTTGACGTTCCAGTGCGAGAAACACGTCTGTCGAGCACCCTACTATCTGGCTCTTCACTCTTCACAAACAAGTTCTAACATTATTTAGGAAAATTACACTTAATGTCCCTAAATTCACGTGTTGCACAAATCAACCTTAAAAATATTGGGGAAAAAATGGAAAAGGGGGTCTTTTGTGTAAACATAATTATAAAGAGGGTCGATTATTTTGGTAGTGATTAAGTAAGCCCTTGTTAATTATAACAAAAATATTATACGGGAAGGGAAAAAACGGCTCCAATTATATCCCTGTAATATCCAATTACAAAATTAACGTTCAACTGTAATATCCTCAATATTCTCTATCCAAAACTGTTTCTATTGCGTGTGATCACCAAATTAATTTCCATGGATTCAGACCTCCTTCCTTGATCAATATATCTCTCTATCATAATTGTTCCTTCCACATTGATACAACTGCAATTGTACTAGATTGTGTGAAATCGAGAATTGATCAATCGATTTCAATAAAACACTATGTCTCACTGATTTTTCCTTCAATACTTCGATTGGATCGATTGAGCTCTTGAGATTTTGACAGGATCGAGCAGTTGGTCTATTCAACGATGGGTACATAATCGGCAATTTCTGGTAAGGGATATTCATGAATCCTCCATAATCAATGTAATTTTCTCTTCAATTTATCTAATTCTTCATCCTGCAGATGTTTGTTGATTTTTCAAAATAATTGAATCGATCCTTTTGTTATGAAATTCATTAGTGAAGCTGGAATTAATATCTTCGATTGAATCAATCTGACATTCTCTTACACTTTGACTACATAATCATTCAATTTCAAGTAAGAGATATTATGTAGCTGTTAGATCCAGTTATTTTCTCAACTTATTTTTGTTTACAGCCAAAATACTTGTGTAGTTATTTTTTGACAGTAGATAGATCAATGTAGCTTTACGTATTTGTTTTACAGATAAAAATTAGTTGGTGTAGCTTATTTTAGTGTGTATTAGGTCTCACTTCTTTATGTTTTGTGTATGTGATGATTAGTGTCAAAAAATAAAAGGTATTGTTCTTATGTAGATGTTAGATCTAGTTATTTTTTTTAACAGACAAAATACTTATGTAGCTTATTTTGACAGTAGATAGATTATTGTAGCTTTGTGTATCTATTTAACATATAAAAACTAGTTGGTGTAGCTTATTTTAGTGTGTATTATGTCTCACTTCTTTATGTTCTATGTATGTGGTGATTAGTGTGAATAAATCAAAAGTATTGTTGTCATGTAAATTTTAAAGTAATGGTTTCTATACTTGTGATTCAATGATGACATTGTTGTGTGTAATAACATACAGTGGAATACTGGATAGTTGAAAAAGGTTTATGAAAGTATGGTGGGAATGTCTCAAGTAATCCCTTGTTAGTCAATGTAATATGCACATTCGACAATCTGAAGGGATTGGTTGCTTCTAGATTTATAATATGTATTTTGTTCTATGGCACCTTGGTCAATCTTGTGGAAACAACTACCTCTAAAGGTGATTTTATTCGGTTGGTTTATGTGTTCACTGTTCTTGAGTGTTAATCAAGTCCTACTTTACAAGCACATTACAGCTACACCTTTATACACTAGATGCAACCTTGAGTTTGAGTCACTTTGGCATTGTTTGGTACATTGCCCTCAATCGGCCTTTGCATGGGAGGGTCAAGTATTTTACATTTGCTTTCCCAACTCATCTCCCAATAGCTTATGTCTTCAATGGAGGCTCTCCTTTCTACATACGGGAACCATGGAGTAGTTGAATTTCTTATTAACGGTTGGGTCGCCTGGTTGGCAAAGAATTTACACTCTTTGCTAAGTCACCAGTTCCAAGCAATCATCTGCGAGAATGCTTTAGAGGCTACGTATGGAACTACATTCATTCTAAAAAACAACGTACGGGCTCCAACAACCAGACTAATAGCTTTTGGACCTACTACCTGGTCACTACCCCCTGTTGGGTCCTTCAAGCTCAATGTTGACGCAGATATCGTTGCAAATGATACTTACTTGGGAGCGGTTTTACGTGACTGCAAAGAAAGTATAATCTTGAATGCATCCAAGATGATCTCTGGTGTTTTGATGTGGATCTTGTAGCTGCTATGAAGATGCTATTTGGTTTATCTAACCTCCACAAATCCATGGTTCTTATTTGGTTCTTGAATTTGATAGTCTTCGCTTAGTTTCCCGCCTCAACACAATTTCTTTACTCTGCAAGCTCCAACTTATTTTGACGTTCTTTGTGATGATATACGGGATGCCTTATCATCAACAAACAACCATTCCTTATCACATGTTGGTCGCTCAGCTATTATGGTAGCACATTTGACTACACGTCTTATTCTACTCTACGTCCAATTTGTACTTGGACATAAAACTTCCCGCAATTTATCATACATATTGTGGCTCTTGATCTTACTTAATAATACTATTCAGTTTTCCTTTAAAAAGAACAAAAAAAAAATAATATATGACTTTTTTTTTTTTAATCAGTGTTCGTTAATTTTGTTGAAGTGGTAAAACAAAAGGTTGATTGGTCCGTGACTCACTTAGTAAATAGTTTGTTTTCTCATATAATTTGTAGACTAGATTTTGTTTTAACTCAAGACTCCCGGGTAAAAAAAAAAACTTTTATTTTAAGAAATTATTTTTATAAAAAGGCACGAAATATTCATATATCTCGATTTAATACTTCCTCCTTATGTGAGATGTGTGGAATTGTTCCCATCGACAATATTATAGGGTGTGAATCTAACATATAGATGACGTAAGTTCAAAGACAACTCCTTATATTGCCGGTTGGTTGGAGGATAGAACTCCAAACACATGTGTACATAGATTCACTTGACGCGTATCCCTCCACGTATTAGACTCGTCGGATATAATAAATTAATATAGTCCATACTTTCTATTCTTTTTTTGTCCCTATATTTTTCTTCTTAAAAGCATCTTTCTTGACACCATATGTGTTAATATATCACTTTCTTCTAAACCCTATCTCTACAATTTTGTCTCTCTTTTCCTAATCTTATCCAGTTTAATTTAAGTTCTTGCGTTTTACTCAATTTCAAATCCTATTATGCCCTCCAAAGTTATGGATATCTGTCTGTAATATATTTTACTGTTATTGAACGGTCTTATAATATATACGAATAATTACGGTTTGAATGACGGATGAAGTAAGTACGTGAACATTATAGAGATTATTCTTTTACCATCGCTAGATCTATTTTTACGGTCAAGATTGGTCACCAACCTTGAAGGCCACGGGGCCTGTATTAATTACTACTCAAGGACATAATAATATTAAAAAAATTAATGAACTCATCGTGTGTGTATATATATATATCGTCCATTTGTCTTAAAAAAAATCCTGAAATACGTACAATTGAATTTATTTTCATTATTCTTATCAAAGAATAATAGCAATTAAGAAAATTTATAGAAATTTATATGAACATGCAACTCCTGATTTCGTTGCATAAATTATAACTCGAATATATTAACAACGTAGATGAAATAAATTATAGATGAATACTGTTCTGGCAGCATAATAAAATAGCAATAATATCATTCCCTCGTATCATATGATTCTCAAGGTACGAACACAACAACGAGAAAAACCCTCCAGCCTTTCTGACACCTTTTTATTTCTTTATTGTAAAAATTATATATATTTTTTTTTAATTTCCCTCTCCTTTTTACATGCCTCGGAAAGCCTGCTTAATTAGTCGGCCATCGCAATATAATAATAATAATATTACTATAATACTCCACTCTCTTTGATTAAGTCGTTTCCATCTACCAGTTTTTCTCGCTTTCTCTTCCCAGGATTTATATTAAGAAGTGAGAAAGACAGAAAGGAGAAACTAATTAATCAGCTTGATTAGCATCAAACTCTCATATCAGAGGAATTCAAGTAATAATGGGGAGAGCTCCTTGTTGCGACAAAGCTAGTGTCAAGAAAGGGCCATGGTCTCCTGAAGAAGACGCCACGCTCAAATCTTACATCGAAGAACACGGTACCGGCGGCAACTGGATCGCCTTGCCGCAGAAGATCGGTATATATTATGCCTTTCACTCTATCTAATTATATGTATGTTAGTGATGTAGCAGAATCTAATTAATATTGGTTTGTACCCAAAATGATTATTAGGGTTAAAGCGATGTGGGAAGAGTTGCAGGTTGAGATGGTTGAACTATCTCCGGCCCAATATCAAGCATGGAGGCTTCTCTGAAGAAGAAGATAGACTCATCTGTAGTCTCTATGTTAGTATTGGAAGCAGGTAAGTGAGAGTTTGCATCTATAATTTCAAGATTTCCCTTTTTACCCTCAGCTGAATTTGTATATGATGTGAGTGCAGGTGGTCGATAATAGCAGCACAACTTCCGGGAAGAACCGATAATGATATCAAGAACTATTGGAACACGAGGTTGAAGAAGAAGCTTCTCGGAAAACAAAGAAAGGATCACGAACTTCGAAAACCGAAACCGAAACTTGTAGCTGTGGATGGTAATGTTATTTCCACTTTCAACAACATTATACCAACAAATAACAATCAATCCATGGTCCCACTTTGGTCTTCTCTTCCTCCCTATACTATGAATCCAATCACTTCATCTCCCTTGACGTCTTTCAACGTCGAGGATCACTCGGTTTCCATGAGAAAAGTAACCGACGGCTGTGATCCGTCTTTGTATTATAACCACTTAGTGAATCTGCACACTTCATTTCCTAATACTGATGATCCACAAATCAGCAACCAATTGATGATGGAAATGATGAAACCCGAGTACAATCTTGATAATTACAACATGGGTAGTTCTTCTTCTTCAACACCCGGTGCTCCAACGGTTACTTTTCCAGCTGAACTAGAAGAACTGATGTCAAGTAATCCGTTCACTCAACGAATCAACGGTCTAGATCTTCTGACATGGGAAGGGATGATGATTAACAACAACAGTGGGAGTGGCAGTGATCAGACTAGTTGCGGGGAGAGTCAAGCGGGATCGTGGGGCGAGCTTTGCTCCATCATTTCACTTCCCATGGCCGCTGATGCTATTGATGCATATGAATTGAGGTACAATGGAGAGTAAGCTAGTCATGATATATAATATATATATATCAGTTATGTTGTAAATTATTGTTGCAATTAAGTTACAGATGATTGATTGGGAAAGACAAACCCTAGTAGATTTGTGTGATTTCTTCATCCTTGATCACTTCTGTTTTTAGGGTTTCATGGGTGTGATTTTATTATTAGTAATTTTTTTTGGACGAAAGTAAACTTCATACGTACTATATATAAATCCTTGGTGTAATATATAATGTATTTTGGAATTGAACTTCCTGAGCAATTTGATTAACTTGTTCTTGGCTATTTGCATCTCTCTCTATTTACATAGTTGTTTTGAGTGCGAATTTTGTGACCGTTTTATCCATTAACATAATGTATCCATATCTTGAATGTTTCGAGCTGCAGTGCATTGCATGCCCTAATTTAGTAATGATTATGAAATTTTAACTGAAATGAGATAAGATTTTGGATAGCTGTCTATAAAGAATAAAAATAACTAGTAAATATACGTCACTTGAAAATTATGCTGAGTTTAATTAAACTTCACCTTGAAATTAACAAAATCATAGTTATTAGTGAATATATTTATCAATAATTTCATATATCATCTTTTCATATTATCATTATTTTAATTATTTTGTACCATTCACCCATCTCTGTATCGCCTTATAAATTTTCTTTTCAACTTCACCAAATTTAAACTGGAAAAGGTTAATTATTTATTGTAATAATTTTATAGATATAATTTACTTGTGATAAAAAAAACATTTATCACTACATCTCCCAAAAAAAACTCTTCAACTATAGTGTGTAGATATTTCTTATTTTAAGATTAGAATGTAACTAAGGAAGAAAACGAACACGATAATTAGTTATTAAATTTGTCGCCAATCTATATATGAGTTGTGACTACTCTTGAAACACCATCAAATTAAGATTTTGAACTAGTTACGATCATAATATTTAATAGTTATTTAAATGTGTTTAAATAAGTTAATAATATCTATAAGAAAATAAAAAAAATTATAAAAGCAATAATCTTAGATTTTATGTAAACATACCACGAACAAACTCAATAGGTAAGTACAATTCAACTATATACAAAAACATTTATTAAAAAAAACACTAATACCATAAAATTATAACGGTATAATTACCCGTAAATAACATGCGCCTGCCTTAGAAACAAAGAAATAGAAAGAAATAAAAAGAGTTCAATTTCCGATGTAAATTCTCTATCTAGTAGTGTGGGCTTGTGAACTTATCCCCATGTCCTCTATCCATTTCAGGATGATGCTCTTCGTAAGATTCGCTGGACAACAAAATAAGAGCTTTTTTTTAGAGGGTTTGATAAATATGCAGGCGAAAATCTCTATTAGTGATTAAAATTACACATTTTTTGTGAGTAGTTTTACTTTTTTTTCTCCCGATCTTAACTATACGTTTGATGTGTGTAATTGGAGTCGAGGCGAAGCCGGTACGAGTCGATCAACTATGTTTTGGGAAGCGTAGTTGTAGTTATATATAAAAAAACACTTCAACTACGCGTCCAAAATGTGTAGTTGGAGTGCATTTTAAAAAAAAACTACAAATACACTTACCACAAGCGCAGTAGCGCTTATTAAAAAAAATACTACTACGCTTATTACCACAAGCGTAGTAATGCCAACGGCCAAATTTTAAAAATGCGCTACGACTATGCATGTCATAAGCGTATTTTATAATATGACTGTAAAAAACGATCATATATTTGTAACGGTAAGTCAATAATAGTGTTTGTTGCATACATATGTATATATATTGTCTTAATAATTCTCTCATATTCTACAAAAACTAGGAGGAGAAGAATGTCATCTAATAAAGCCGACGGTGAGTGTAATAATGTTTTATGGTGTCAAAAATCAAAAGAACGGAGACTCGGACCTCCTCCTATGGGACTAATCCCACCTCATCTAGAACCACCTCATATATGACCACATCCTCCTCCCGGACCTCAACTAGCCTCCTCATCTAGGACCACCTTCTCCCCAAGACCACGGCCTCATGAACATCCTCCTCCAAATCATCCTTATCCCGTACAAGTATTAGACCCCAAGGACATCATCCTGATGCTCTTGAGAAACATCAATCATCTCGCTATATGCACTCGAGACTCGTCAACATTAGCCCCTAACGTTGACATAAGGGCCATTGTGCAAAGACAAATCGATTTATCACGTCCGATGCAGTCACGGGTCTACTAGATATGTTCTTATCAACTTAAGTAAAACAAGATGTATGTTTCTATAAATCTAATTTAAGGAAACAAAAATGACGCATTAATCATGACTACAATGGTAACAATAGCAAAATTAACAACGGTTCTTTTATCAATTCAAACAAACAACAAGAATGGGACATTAAACATGAACCACGATAAGCAATAATAACAAAATTCAATAAAATTGATTCAACCTTACAACAACACCAAACTATCATGGCTAATTCCATTTCAATAAATGCAAAAATCAGAGTATCCATTTCAATTAAATTCAATCAAAATTCTGGCTTTCTATTTCGATTTCAATTCAATCAAAATTCTGGGTTTTAGATTCAATCAGGGTTAAAATTTTATTTTTCAGATACTCACTTTTCGTTTTTCACCCGTCATTGCTCGCTTTTTCGGATCGGCTCCGATTTTCTTATTCCTACTTCACCTACGAGTGCTCTAACACCTTCAAACGGTGTTGATTTTAGATTATATCAAGATGATTTTTGAACATAGAAATTAGGGTTTTTGAAAATGGAGCTTAACCTTCGAACGCAGTTGGAGGAAGGAGAAGAGAGGAAGGGCTGCTCACCGAGAACACTGCTCGATGGGTTGTTGGACCTTGCTCATCGAGAAGAAAAATGTTGTTAGAGGGACGGAGATTTGACGCTGCATGAATTATAGGGGACAAGAACAAATTATAGGAGACAAAAACAAATTACAAGTTTGCTCACCTTCCGACGAAGAGAGACCAAGAAGAGATGAAGGGCTACTCACCTTTCGGTTTTCGAACGAAGAAGACGCAAAGACGGCCGAACGAAGAAAATGTTCACTTCCGATCTGAACGAAGAACATAGAAATTATCAAACGAAGAACTACGTTGTTGGGGCTCAAATGTGAAGTCCTCTTTTAACAACAAACTACGCTAATGGGAGCGTAAATATATTTCAAATCCAAGACATCAACTATGTTTCTAGGAAGCGTAGTTGCAGTTTTTCCAGCTACACTAATAGGGAGCGTAGTTTGTCGGCTTGTGACAGCTTGACATCGGTTCCAACTACGCTCTATGTACGCATAGTTGGAAACCCTAGCCGAAAATCTCAAATACGCACTTCACATGTGTAGTTCTGGTGATAAATAAAGAAAATCACCAGTATATTTAAAAAACCATGTTTAAAAAAATAAAAATCACATAGGTCCTCGGTTCATTTTTTTTTCAAAGTGGCTCAGTCTAAAGTTTTTATGCGATCAAAACATTAGATTTATAATTATCAGAAAAATTAGTATGTATTGTCGAGTGATACAAGCAATTAGGCATACAATTGATTCATATAAAAATATATTTAACATCACTATTTCTGCATAAAAAGCTTGTACCAAACCAGCTAAACAAAGTTATGACTACAGACGTCATGTGAATAATTGTGATTTTTTTTTTGTGAGGGAGTACTACGACAACGCAATCCATGTGCGTAGTTAGTCAGTTTTAACCGCCTTAAGGTTCCAACCATCTTAAGATTAGAGGTGTAAAAGTATAACCGGTCTAGACCGGTTTAGAGGATTGGAATTTTCATAAATATAGACATGAGACCGGAATTTCGGGTTTTTTCTTACGGTTTTTTTTTTAGTTTTTTATTTTTAATATATTCGGCCCAATTCGAGTCACTGTTTTTTTTTCCCTGGTCTCGAACCGAAATTGAAAACTACTATACAATTGGACTGTAAAAAGATCGATCCAGATCAAAATTACAAAAACCCTATTTAAAATTGACTTGAACTATTGTGTAATAGAAGAAACCAAAGTGTTTGATGGTACAGACTCTAATCTATGACGTAGAGGAGGGGTTCGCTTAATTTTTTATAACTAGTTCATCGGTGGGATCTATAGACCTCAAATCTTTTCATAAAATTAAATTTAAGAGTTAAATACCTTTTGTATGTTTTGCTGTAAGAAGTTGTTAGCAAAGTTGACACAATTAACCTAAGCTTTAATTGATATCCATTATTGAGGTTGTTTACAGTTGTGAACCGCTGGCGCTGAAACCAAAGAAATCGGGAGAACCTACAAAAGCAAACATGCAAATGCAATCATCGGTTGACTTAACTTCCAAATTGAAATTCATTAGCTATCTCCATCGCACAAACTTTTGTCAATGCTTTTGACATTTTTGCCTCCTAATAACAAAATCAACGACAATTTCATCCCCATTCTACAAATATCCAAATCTACGTTACGGAAATTTTTAAATACAAAAACATCTCAATTTTTTTAAATTTAGTCTTAAAAGATAAAAATATGACACTGATACTATTGGACTTAAAATTATTAACCTTATATTACATGTGAGAAAAAAGCTAAAAAATATAATTGACAATATTTATCTCTTAATTAAATACGGATAAACTTAAACCACTCAATCATCCAACGAATTATACGATTATAATAGATATATCCGACGAGATTAACAGTTGAATAATAAATACTAATGTAAATTATCAACCCTAGACACATGCACTTTTTACGATCATTTGAGCCATCATGCCTTTGGATTCCTCCCTTCATTGTTAAAAAGTTGCATGGATACTCTTCTTGAAATGACTATTTGTTTCTTTTGGAATTATCTTTTATAAATTATACATGTAACTATCAACTTGAAAAAAAAGTTCTTAAATCAAATTCTTAAATCAACGGATAGTACTATAAGTTTATTTTATTAGAGAATATATCTAGCTAAGAAGAAGTGTAACAGAAAATTACTTGTAGAAACAACCAAATTATAAGTATATTTTATTTTTTTGGACAAGAAATGTAAGAAAAATAAAATTAAGCATCTGTACTCCAAACAAACAGCCAAGCGACTGTTATTTTTTAATACGTTATAGAAGACCAAATATACTGATATGATCCTGTACGTGTTATCAGCAGAAAATTTGGAATTTTATAAAAATAAATAAAATCTTGTAACTTTATTTTTATAGCAGTCGATATGCTATATAATATATATGTAGAGTTGTATTTATTAATTAGCACTTCCAACCGGTGAAAATCATTATTGGAAAATAAATATAAGTCGTTTGTTTTTATGTTATTGAAGTGTTGTGATGAACATTCCCAGTTTGATTGATGAAAGTGACACTCTCCTCATTTTAATTATAAATTAATATTTTTGATTTGAATTTGTTGCCAAAGATGTCCTTATATTAGGGTTTATATTGCGTGTAATGTGATCGATTTTTGATAGGCCGATTTGCCCTAATCTTCTGTCTTCCTAGACTCTACAATAATTATATAATGGTAAATCAATTATTATTTTAGTAAAATGTCTAGTTGATTAAGTAAAATCATTTGTATATCAAAATTACTGTATTTGTTTCCTTTTAACCATGCTTTTAAATTATAATTAAATGTGTTAAATTTGCTTGTGAATTATGTAATATGTTTTTGATATTTATAAAATGGTCAAAAGCTTACATTGTTTTGGACCGTGTGACTATTGTTGGGCCCAATACAAGGGCCCAATCTATTACACGAATATTATCTACGGCTCCAAAAGGCCCAATAATTGTATATTGATTTATATTTGGTGGGCCGTGAAGAAGTGCATCCTTCCATAGGATAAACATAACACAGAAAAAGAAAAAAAAGAAAGAAAAAAAAAGAGAGAGAAACAATATTTTAACGTGGTTTCTAAACGTACCGGTAGAAATTGCTATTTGACACTGTAACTACGCACTTGGCGTGCGTAATTAAGATCTCATTCAACTACGCACTTGGAGTGTGTAGTAGTAGTTAATATTACAATTTTTTATTTTATTTTATTTACTTCTACTACGCACACCAAGTGCGTAGTTCAATTTTTTCATTTTTTTTTTCTCGGACTCCAACTACGCACCCCATATGCGTAGTTGAAAACCGGTAAACTACGCACGTGAAGTGCGTAGTTACGGTGACAAATAGTGATTTTCGCCGGTACGTAATAATCCCCTATTTTAAAACAACTTTTGCATTTACGATGAGTTAATGTCTGTTAATAAGATAGATGATTAAGGAAGATATATCGACAAATATGAATTTCATGGGTACCATTTGGGTATGGAACCGGGTGAGTTGGATAATTAGGCTCATTTTGCTAAGTGTATCATGATATATGCAAGTAGGTCCGATTTATACAATTTACCAAAATTCAAGTAACCAAAATTTGATTCATCAAATTCGTAACTACACAAATTTTGTAAGATTTACACAAGCCCTCATTCTGTTTACATAAGCTTATCAAGCCCTCATTCGATTTACACAAGACCACTTGTGAATCACCCGACAATTGAAAAATTAGAAATTTCACAAAGTTGAGTTATTTGCTGCAATTAAAACTCTAGGGCATATTTGCTAATTTTATCAAAGTAGTGGGTAAAAATTGTAATTAAAGTTAAGCCTAATCATTCATCGTCTTCTTCTCAAGGTTGAAGTCGGTTGGTGCCCTAGTAGCGGCATATCCACCGCGGTGATGGCGTTGGTGGCATGGCAGCAAGGATGAGGGTAGACCTGAACAAATCTCGGCCGGCCCGTCCATCCCATCCGCCCGCCCGCCAAAAAACACGGACATGGGTAAGTAGTTTGCGTCGTTCGGGCCAGGCTAGGTCCGACTGTTTACGGAGCGGGCTTGGCACGAGATTTATCCCATGGGCTGATCCTTCTCCAAGAACTAGGGACATTGTGTATTTTAAATGCCAATGTAGAGGGTATATGAGTAGAGAGTGTCCTGACAAAAGAACATTGATTATTAACCACTTAGGACAATATGAGAGTGAGGATGAAAACGAGCATGATAATGATAATAATCTTGATGTAGAGCATGAGCATGAACCGAATGGAAGTGATGATTGCATTGGGTATGTACATGGTGAATGATTGATAGCTAGGAGGAATTTGCATGTACAACTTGCACCATGTGAGGATACAACGTGAGAATTTATTTCATACTAGATGTAGAATCAAGGGTAAAGTGTGTAATGTCATACTTGATGGTGGGAGTTGTTGCAACATAGCTAGTACAAAAATGATAAATAAACTACTACTTCCAACATTTTATCACCCTAGGCGCTATAAATTGCATTGTATGAATGAATGTGGTAAGCTTAAGGTAAATAAATAAGTTAGAGTTAATATAACCTTAGGATCATATGAGGACACTATTGTTTGTGATGTTGGGCCTATGAATGCTTGTCACTTATTGTTAGGCTGCCAATGACAATATGATAGGAGAGTGTGGCATGATGGTTTTACTTATAGGCGTAGCTTTGAACTTAATGGAAAAACTATAACTCTAAAACCCTAAAACCTTTACAAATTGTCAAGTACTATGAAAAGAAAAGGGTAGAAAATGCATTGTCAAATGAAACCCAACAAAAACCTAAGAACTCTCGGCGTAAGTGTAAGGTAGAAGCTAACAACACCAAGCACTCCTAGCATAACCATCCATCCCCTACTTAGCTTCTAAGAAAGAGTACTTGTGTGAGTATGCTTCCTTAGATACTTTAGTGATGATATTGTGCAAGAGTCTTACTACCCTTAGTGAGGAAACCAAAGCTACCCTTCCTAAACCTATCTTAGCCTTATTAGAGGAGTATGAGGATGTTTTCCCTAATGAGATATCTGTTGGATTACCACCATTTAGAGGCATAGAGCATCAAATTGACTTAACCCCGAGTGTTATACTTCCTAATAAACTAGCCTATAGAATGAACCCTAAAGAAGCCCAAGAAATTCAAGATCAAGTCCAAAAGCTTCTAGATAAGGGTTATGTGAGGGAGATCCTAAGTCATTGTGTCGTCCCGATCCTTTTAGTGCCGAAGAATAGTACATGAAGGATGTGTGTTGACTGTAGGGAATCAACAACATCACCATTAAGTATGGTCACCCTATCACACGCCTAGATAATATGCTAGATGATCGAGTTGCATAGAGCCACAATCTTTACCCACTACTTTAAAGATGAACATCATTTTTGCTTATTCTCCTTCACAAGAAGCTTCTAAGAATCAATTCCGGAACTCACTCTCCACGTTCGTATGTAATTCCATTATTCCGTGTGTTTTAATTGGAGACCTTAATGAAATTCAACAACATTCTGAAAAACAAGGAGGAGCTCCAATAAACTCAAACAGATTCAACAGGTTATTGAATTTTAAGAATTCCTGCAATATAGAAGACATTCAATCTTTTAGCAATATCTTTAAATAGAGGAAAAGACGGGATGGTCCGAGTAATATTCTTGAAAAATTAGACCGTGTGTTGTTGGTGCATAATCAAATTATCCAGTGGTACCCAAATATAAAAATAAAAAGCACGCCATTACTATGTCGGATTAGGGCCAAATCTCTTTGTAGCTAGCATGTACAAAGACGTTTGCCCTACATCTATATAAATTTGAAATGATGTTGAACCAAAACCTTGAAAAAATCCAAAGGAATCTCCTAACTAAACAAAATCGATTACTTTCTTTTCACCAAAGATATTGGAGACAAAGATCAAAAAACACTCATATGAAAAATATGGACACAAATTCCAAATATTTCCATCGCATTGTTAATGGAAGAAGAAATCAAAAACACCTAAAAGAATTTACAACTAGAATGGAAGATGTTCTAGCCTCTAAAACTAAGATCCGATTTAAAGCTAAAAATAATTCCAAAGAAAATTCTCTAAAACACCAATAGAGCAATCCCTTCTTGAAGAGAAACTCCAACTCATCAAAAGTAAAGTTAGCCCCGAGAATAAATTCTTACAAAATATCCAAATAATGAAGAAATAAGAATTGCAACTTTAGATATTGGGTGTGATAAATCTCTTGGGCCTTATGGCTTTCTAGCCGTTTTTTTAATTAAAAGTACTGCATATTGTGGGAATGGATGTGTGAAAAGCGGTAAAAAGGCTTTTTCAGAGATGGCAAAATGCTCGTACAAATCAACCATACCTTTAAAACCATGATCCCTAATATGGATAATCTCATATCAGTTAACCATTTTAGACTCATAAGTCTTTGCTCAACAATTTAAAATATCATAGCTAAAATATTAACAAAAAGAATAGAATTCATCATGCCTATACTCATTCACCCTCTTCGAGGTGCTTTTGTGGCTAACAGGTCTATCCATGATAATATCTTCGTTGCACGTGAAACTTTCAATTCCTTTCGTTCAAAAAAGAGTAAAGAAGGATGAACAATCATTAAACTCGATATGGAAAAAGCTTATGACCAAGTCTATTTGGATTTTATCATTTGCATCCTTAAAATTTTTGGTTTTAATGATAAATTCGTAGGATGAATAAAGAGTGTATTTATATAGTCTTTTTCTATGTTCTCGTGAACAACAGACCAACATATCATTTTTTTCGGAGAAAGAACTTGGACAATGTGACCCTTATCCCCATATCTTATCATTTGGGGTGCTAAAATTCGTACCCAAATGCTCCAAGATGATTGTAACAACTATGATAAGCATATCAGTTTTTTGGTATGTAGACAAGCAACGCCTATCTCATTCTTATCATTTGCTGATGATATAATCATTTTTACCAAAGCAAATGAAGCCTCTTGCTAAAGAGCAAAGCAAATCCTGAAAATGTACTGCTCTATATCAGGCTAGAAAATTAACTTCCAATCATAAATTAAAGAGTTATAAAGGAAAGTAATATTAAGCAATTAAAAAAATGTGCTAAACAAGTGTCATACCACATCTCTTGAGAAATATCTTGGCTGCCCAATCATAAATTAAAGAGTTACAAAGGAAACATTTGGTGAATCTAATCTTAAAGCTAAACAACAACTTTTAAAATGAAAAACAAACTTTCTCTCATAAGAAGGCAGGAATACTGTCATAAAAAACAATGTGACAACTAAACCGACATTTACCGTGCAAAGCTTTATGCTCCAAAGCCATAACTTGGAGGAACTTGTTAAAACTTACAAAAAATTATTCTATAATAAAGGAGACCTACATAGATCTATTATCAGTTGGGATACAATTTGTAAATCAAAAAAGAATGGCGGTCTTGGATTAAGAAAATCTGTAATCACTAACAAAGCTCTACAAATAAAACTCTTGTGAAAAATTCTTGCGGAACCAAACAACATATGGGTTAAAATTATCAACGAAAAATACTTAAAAATTAGAACATTCTCCATTACCAAATAAAAGGGGGTAGTATCGTGTCAATGGAACAACCTTATGAAACTAAAAACCGATTTCAAAAAAGGTATTATCTGGCAGATCGGTAATTGGAAAACTACCAACTTTTGGCACGATAGTTGTGTAACAACGACGCCACTAATAAAAATTGTCCAAAACACCAACCAAATTGACACTAGTATCAAAGTTTGTCACTTCATAAGCAACTCAAGAAACTGGGATACTAACAAAATCAATAATGAGCTACAAAATATCATAAACAAGGATATTAGGAGAAAGATAAAGGAAATAATAATTTCCCAAAACGAAATTCAAGACAAACTATATTGGAAATATAGTAAAAATGGATGGTTTTCTACAAAATCGGCTTCCGGTATAATTAAGGATGAATCCAATATCCAACCAAATTATCCTTGTGAATGGTCTGCAAACTGGATATCCAACCAAAATTAAAAATTTTATTTGGAAAAATTCGGTAAACGGAATCCCAACAAAAGCAAAACTTGATGAAAGAAGAATTGTCGTAACAAGGCAATATGAACTATGCAACCATCACCTTGAAGAGTTATTCCACATGCTCATTGAATGTCTTCACACTAAACAAATTATTGCCAAATTTGATAGAACAATTTTGACCGAACTAAACAAAATAAAAAAGTGCACGACATCGTACAAGATATAGAAAAATTAAAAATTGGAACAAATAAGTTTGTGTCTCTCGCAACTATATGGTGGAGTATCTGTTTTTTTTAGAAACAAAATTATCTTTAACAACGAACCTATGGGCCCTATGAACATGTTAATTATATTCATCAAAAAACAAATCCAAAACTGGAAAACTAATATAGTCAACGAGGACGATTACAACATAGAAAAACCTGGTTTCTTTAAACTTAATTTTGATGGATCAAAAATCGATTCGGGAGTTACATCTGTTGGATTTGTGATTCGGAATCACAATGGTGAGGTTATTAGCCTAAACGCAAAAAAAAAATAAAAAATCAATTCGGATTTAAAAGCTTAAGCTTTTTCTCTTAAAGGCGGTTTACAAGAAGCTATCAGGCTACAAATTAAAAAGATCGAAATCAAGGGTGACAATTTGCATGTGATCAAGGCAATCCAAGGTTTGTGGAGTTGTCTGTGGAAGGTCGAGATGATTATATCCGACTCTAGGATGGATCTTCGTTTCTTTGACGAAGTCCGTATTAAGCATGTTTTCTAAGAAATTAAAGCCCGTTTGGTTTAAACTCCGGAAACGGAAACGGAATGGAAACGAATTTAGTTCATACGTACACCCTTGTTCATGAAACTTTTGGGAATCATTTCTTGTGGTTTGAACTAATTGTAGTAGAATTTGATTAGTTTTAATATCATATAGGGTAACAACTAACAAAATGGGGGGGAAGCAAGTGCATTTTGCATGAAACCACCCGGAATGATTCCATGAACAAGGTACACATGTGGACTAGATTCGTTTTTATTCCGTTTCCGGAGTTACAACCAAACGGGGGGTAATTGTGTTGCTAACCGATTGACCCATCTGAGAATTTCGACCCCAACACCTATTATTTTGACGATCCCGAACTTCGTTTATTCCAATCCGTAAGGATGCTTTAGGTTGGACTACATCGAGGAAGTAGTCCAAACTAACCGCTTTTCATTTTAAAAAAATATATTTTGAAATGTGACATTCTCACTAAAAGAATTCCTTAAATTTAAAATGAGCATAAATACGTACATTTTTATACTCCTTATTCATACAATCGCTAACAGTCGAAACCTTTTTCTTAAATTATAATATTTTTTTCCAAATCTTGGAAAATATGGGTGGTATATGTTCAATATACAGAGTCATAAATTTTTACAATTGTCAGAATGTGCTATATAGACACTATATAAAAAAACATATTCATAATTTCTGGTATTATTTCAACTATTTAGAGTTTAGACAACAATGAGAACACCCCAAGGAAAAACAGGAAGTCGCCAAAAATAACAATGTTCTGAGTATGGTTTGTCCAGAAAAATTAAAGGGTTTGAAAGGGCATACAAAATAAGTGGATCCAGTAAATTGCTTTCAAATCTGTTCCTATACAAAAATTTGCAAGTTTTACGACAGTAACAAGTAGCAGATAACCTCCTTGTGTTGTTGTGTATAAGAAAACACATGAACAACAATGAAGAGCAGCTAAATTGCCTATACAACACGGAAACACACTATTTCCCCCCTCGGTTTCCCTTTCTTTTATCTGCCAAAATGTGTTCCTTCTTCTCTGAATAGGAGCCCAAAAGTAACTATCTGCATAAGCTGCTAGGAGAGCCAATCGTGTATTGCCCGGATAACTATTCAATCTATGCCTATGTTTTAGAGCTTCCTGTCATGAGAAAGAACAAGAGTCAAGTTTCAGAATCCTTTGGGATGAAAAGATTACAAAAAGCTTATTGTCAAAATATAAAATTACAGAACTACCATTTGGTCCAAGGTTAGGGTTCAAGTCAAAACCCATATGAAGCAGACTTTGCAGATCACCATCCCACATACCCTACAAGTATTACATACATAAGATGCAATGCAAAAAAATCAGTTACCACTAACTGAGATTTGGATAAATATTTAATCAAACAATCTCATGTGAGGCAAGCTATAGTTACCTGAGGTGCAGGATGGTAAGGCAAGGCTCCTTGATGGATCCCTGTAGTGCCAAGGAGGGAGGAGCTCATTCCAGGACTAAGGTTCAGGCCCATAAAAGGTACACTACTGCCTTTTGAATGAAGGATCTGCAGAGAAGAGACAAATTGTCAGAAAAATGCTCTTGGTGAGATACAACCTCTTCTAAATTTGAAGTCTTTAATGTCCAATAGACGTCGTTGGGTTTCATTACTTACTTCTTTTGATAGAATTTGTTCAATGTCAAAGTTCACTTCTGGATTCACAGCAGCAAGTTTCATGGATAGAAACTGCAACCAGAAGAAAAATATATATCATCTAAGCTGTACATTTACATATCATGGAAAGTCACATTTTAAAGATGTACATTTACACCTTACCTCAACTTGCTGCTGGAGTGACTGCACATAGTTGATAATCTCATCGAGCATCACGGCTTTCCCTGTAATCTAGAACCAATAGAATTAATGGGGAAAGAAAAAAAAAATCCAGAACATCAGCAAACTTTCATTTGCAGAAGATGTAAGATTTGAGGCATGCATCTACTTTGAAGTCCTAATCATTAACACAAGAAAATGTCCACTTTGTAGTACCTTATTGCATCCAGGAACAAGTTCTTGGAGTAATTTCATCCTGTCGTTGATCTTTTCTCTCCTGACCTGCAAAGGTGAATATCTTTCATAGTCATACACAATTATATCATAAGATCTGCGGCATCTACTAGTTAAGAACATAACATACACCCTACCCGTTCGGCTAAACTATGACTGTTTGTAGCCTGTCCTCTTCTGGCTCTGACATGAACATAATTCTCTTTGGATGCCTCTCCGTCTAAAGAACTCTCTTTGGTTTGCCCGTCCGTTTGCTTACTACGCTGATCAGAATCAATATTCTCTTCAATTTTCTTCTTTCTCTTAACTGATTCTTTTTCATCTGAAATATCATTTGATGCATCCCTCTCTTGTTCTCCTTCAGCATTCTACAGATTTGTAAAGACATAAACTATAACAGTAAGAATATCTGGTACCACTAGAACATTCTATCATAATCAAATCACAAACCAATACAGCAGTAACGAGATCTGCAACATAGCAAAATATTGCACTGAATAATACATCACAAGAGATACATACCCTCTTTCTTTTGCCAGTTGGTGACGCTTCCATAGATGTCAACTTTGAAATTTGGTAATCATCCTCAGACTGTACTGGATCCATCACGATCTTGTTTGAAGCACCGGAATTCTGAGCACAGCCTGACAGACCATAAGGATTCACCACTCCAGAAAAGGTTCCACCACCAGCACCGCCAAAGCCAGATAATTTCGGCAACATTTCAACAGCATTCGAGTTAACAGATGAGTAATGAGGCATAAATTGAGAAGTTGATCTCAGCCCCAAGTCGGATACAGCAGGATACAAAGGAGTAGAAAAATTGCCATGAGAAACCATCAAAGAAGAACCAAAATTCGCACCCTGGCTCGGTGAAACAATCGGGTCCCAACCAGAACCATAGCTGCTTCCTCCATGGGAAGGATTCACAGCTATGTCAGAAACTCCTTTCTCAGCTAGTGACCGTGTACTGTTCAACCCTGAAGATCTATCTTGAAATCCCATTTGACCATTCCAATCATCCTCCATCTTCAACATAAAATTGGAATGCCAAATAAAATAAACCTTGATTGTATTTCACTCAAACCTTTATATAAGACTCCCTCCTCCAATTCAACAGTAGCCTAGAAACAAAAGCCAGGAAGGAATTAAAATATTGAAAAAAAAAAGAAAAAGAAAGATCTATAGAGCTAAAGCCAAGTTGGTGTGGTTTGACTAAATTTGGCTTGCTTTTGATATCTTGCGGAACTCAACAAGGAACAAATGTAAACTGCAGCTTTATAGATCTGAGAAAGAGAAATTTAAAAGCAAAAGAACCCTCGTGTAGAAGCATCACAGAGACACAAAGTATAATTGAAAAACAAGAAATGAAAAACCCCACGTAAAATACCAGGCATAATATTTGATAGCTAGTTAAGTTAGGATCAAATCAAGCCCCTTCTCAAATGTCAATAAAATGCTTTCCTACAGACAGCAAAGAGAAACTTTCAGAGAATAAAGCAGATTCCCTTATTTTTTTCTGACTGTGTAACGAAATTCTGCTAAACCTAGAAGTGTGAATGTTAAGCAAATTGATTTGGGGGAAATGGGGGAACTGGCTTCAACAACTTGGAATCGAAACCTTAGAGACCAAATTGAAAACCCAGAGTAGAGATAACATTATCAGACAAAGTATGATCAGCTAGAACCGAAAGGGCGTACAACTTGATGATTAATTCGACAAGAATAATGAGATTGATGCTTGAAGAAGAAGAAGGAATTCAATCAAACATCATACTCTTACTTTACACGATCAGACGAGTGTTTGTAGTGGCAAGGAGAGAAACACAGATGGAGCTTTGGTTACCTGCTGAAGCAAACAGTAGATGATTTGAAAAAGTAAAAGAGACTGAAATTTGAAGAAGCTCCATCAAAAATAAATTTAAAATAATATATATAAGTAACAACTGCCAACTGGCCCAACTGCAGCTGTATAATCTGTAATAATATGCCCCTTCCCATCTTGCTGATTGTATTATTGTACATCAGCAATTAACTATATGTAATTACCTTATTTACCGTTTTAAAAATCTAATTCAAACAAGTCGATTATCGAATTCTCAAACTTTATGTGAAAAATATCGATCGATTGTAGTATGTTGGAGTTCCCACTCGAAAGCCATGACTCATGAGAAGTAATTGCTTGAGAAGCAAGCTATGGCTTGCTTTGCGAAGCATCCATTATTGTACTGATTCTTAGTCTGTTTAGCACTGCAACATAATTTTCTCCTACCTTCTGACATATTTGCCAACTGTTCCATATAGTGGAGGTTGAGTTATCTCCATCTTTCTTTTTTCCTTTTGCTTTGTATCTCCTTGCTGTTCTACACTCATATTCTCTAAATGCCAACTAAACCCCTCTAATTTTAAAATTAAATAAAGCTTTTTTTTATTTCTTTTGATAAAGAAAAGAGATAAAGACACATCAGAATAGTACAAATCATGTTACTGTGTGTAGGTAAGACGCATTAGTCTCCATAATGACCTATTCTTGTAGGGCCCTCCCAAATCATCCTCAACAAGACTAGTTTTCTTTAGTTAAATTGTTTTGAAAAGAAAAATAATAAATAGAAAATATACATATTATTTCCCTTCCCTTAGGCCTTAGCAATGTGGGTCCCATCGCCCTCCTCCCATCCCTTCCAAGTTCTATGCATATGTTCAAATGCTATCCATTTCAAACAAAATTATTCAGGGCTTACATTAAAATCTAGTGTGGGGGCTTAATTAGATCCTCTCATCCCCAAGCTAGCAATATGTCATCCAAGGGCCCATATTGATTCTGTAAAATATATGTTATTTTATAAATAAAAAATTGAATTAAATGAATTAAAAAAAATCCAGTTGAATATCGATCGATTTAACCACTTTTTTGACTAAGCTAACACATAGTGTTTAGTACGTTGCTAACCATAAATATTTAGGTAAAAGTATTATCTAGTTAATGTAAATTGATTACCTTGAATATATAATGATAAGTGATAATTAAAAGTAATGTTGAAAGTAATGATGCTAATTATGTATCTAATATATTTCCTTAATGTCATGTAATGATTGACGGTTAAAAATACATTGATCTGACGAACTTTATAATCATAACATGTGATATACTGTGACAAAATGATAAAATAGGGGTTGATTAAGAATATAATAGAGAGGCGTTAATTGGGTATTTGGACTATTTAAGGAGGTAAACATAAAAAAATTAGGAAAGGGGTATGTATGGATCTAGTTATAATAAGTACAGCTGTGAGTCTGGGAGCATCGGGAATATTTAATAGGTAGAGCCATGACTTGTGGAGTTGTGGGTGGGTTCACTGCTGGTTCGATGGGGCTACACAGGAAGTTGTTAGCCAACCTGGTCAAACTTCATTTGTTTCGCGCCGCCCAGTTGTCGTGACTTGTCGGAATATTTCCCTTAGATGCGCCATTCAGATATATCAACATGTGGCGCTTGGGTATGATTGGTACCTACATGGTTCACGTCCAAGTGTATATATCAACGTTTATTCCTAATGCTGAGTGCTGAGTTATAATGTCGACTTCCTTTCAAGTTTATTTCCAAAATACTAAACGATACTTCATCTAAGGTCGAAATCGGTATTCAAACTAACCGTCGTAAAAACCATAACAAAATTTTTTAAAAAAATGCATAAATAAATATCAAAAAATCCTGAAAACAAGGAGGTCTTCGAGAGAATGGAGGATCATTCTAACAATGAGAAGTGACGAGAACAACGTCCGGCGTTGAAGGGTGTACACCTCACATTTAAGCTCACAACATAGGGGCATCAGGAATCGATAACAAATTAACGGCCCTTCCTAGACAAACAACTCGAAGCGTCATCAAAACATGTATCAAATTTGAAAGACGACACTGCAAAACACGAAAATCTTAACATGAAAAAGTGTATAACTTTGACTATTGATTAGACACATTAAAAATGTATTAATTTAATTTATTAATCTGATTCAATTGATTACTATAGGATATAAGTTGAAGAAAACAACATATGCTTGTTTCTTCACTCCAAGAAGAATAAGAAAAGTCTTGCAATATTATTTTATGTTTTTTTTAATACAAAGGTATGGAAAAAGGAATAGTCATTTCCTATAAACTGATCGTCCTAAAGTATCTTTCGGGTGAGATCTTCAACAACACGAGTATGAGAATCACAACAAGAACTCGAGGAATGTCCAAGCAGAGCCAAACTATCAGCAACAATGTTAATTTCCTTAAAATTAAATGTGGTTAACATTAACGCGCATGAATCCAACAAGCAGAAGAGAGATCTCCAACAAGCAGAAGAGAGATCTCCGAAATTATCAAATCCATCTCCTACGAGGGTTTTTCAAATGTGATTTAGTGAATTAATCGAGCACCAGCACCTTCAACCTTTAAGTTCACACATCCAAGAAGTACGGCCTTATAGAGACCCTTAGGAAACATAAAGGCTACAACTTCCATCCCCTTCCCTTCGACTCTTGATTTAAACACAGTAAAAGCGATTTTTAATGATTTTTTGCCTTACGGCAACACTATAAACTAGGAGAGCTAGCTTCCCATCCCCTTCAAACATTTTTCACTATTTCGTTACCAAAGGAAAATGAATATTTTTATAATAAACAATGTCGTTGTTTTTCCAATAATGAACAATAAATCCGAATTTTGTGAAGATCGATCTGTTTTATCATTGTTCTCTAATTAAATGAAATCACAATGATGTTTGCGGTAAACTACCCCACAAATAGGTTAAAGAAAAAATGAAGTTCTCCATTTTTTTGGTTGATAAAGACATATATAACACCGAATACAAGACTCGATGATCATGAGACTGATTTCTCCATATAAATCAAATCCTCATCCTGGATATATATCAATTAGTGACAGTCACCAAAGAAGCAGCCCTTATAGTCTAAGATTGATGTTGTTTGTTGACTGTTTGATTAAAAGAGAATGACTCAACCCGTGTAGTTCACATAACCGATTTGAAAAAGGTGATCGAATCGTTTATGCAACCGGAGCAAGCAAGTTGATTTTTCCATGAAATATTTACCATTTATTAACAACAAAGTCAATGATATGAAAAATAAAAGAGATCTAGAAATCTGAAAATCATTTGTTACTGTTTGTTTATTGCTATTTCCAACAATTAGAAAGAATTGATGTTGTTTGTGTTTATTTGAGATGAGTTTGAGGCCTTTCTTTTGTGTTTTTCATTAGAAAAGGTACTGAATGTTGGCTATAAGACCTAGAAATCTGAAAATCAGTGAGGGAAATTGAAATTCACCAAAAGAGGAAAGAGATGGCCCTTTATATTTTCACCATGGGTATAAGGGTGGAAGTGGGTATTTATGCGTATTTATATGGGTAAATGGGTGGAATGATGTGACTTGTAGGGGATGTGATTGATTGATTTGTGTTTAATGGGTGAAAGTAAGAATGGGAATAAAAACTCGGACAATTTATCATTCTTGCCACCATCAAAGGGCTACCAAATCTCCGCCAAATGAGAAGGTATAAGATTCAACCCAAAAAATTTGTCAAGCATTGTTGTTCGGAGATCTGAAGAAGCTAAGGTCCGAACAAATATCGTATACGAGTTAGCTTTTACATGTATGCGTCACATATCCTGAATCCACCATTCTCTATTTCTTCAAATCGAAAAAAATTGATTTCTTTTCCTACTCTATTGCTCAAGTGATGGAAGCTAGAATAGATTTCCATTAAGAAAAGGAAGATATTCCTTTTAATACTCAAAATATTGAGGCCGATTTTATGGATACCATTCACGATTGTATCTTTTTCAAAGAGGAATGTGATTTTGTTTTTACATATTCCTTTTTGTTTTGTTTTTAAGATTTTTTCATCATCATGCCGTTCATTTGATTTTTAATGAGCAAAGCGGGTTGTGAGGTCAAAGAACATCAAGCGGTTGTGAATCCAAAGGAGGTGGAGAATTATAAACATAAATCTTATTTTCTTTAATGTCTTGAAATCGTTTATATAACATTAACGTAGGAATAAAAAGATCAAATAAGTTTGAGATTCTCAAAATAGTCAATCAGTTAACAACACGGTTAATTTATTTGAAAACATGTATAATTTGGACTTCGTCAAAAAAAACAAAGATATAGTCCAAAGTCGGATAAAATTACTTCGACCTCCCGTCCTCCCATGAGAAACTTCAAAAGACCTCGGAGTGTATTGATGACACAAAAATTACCACCCTCTATTTTGATCTTTTATATTTGTAATTTGATAGCTTCTTGCAAGCCCGATCTTAGAGCATATGCTTCCACTTAGTATGAAATTAAAGTTTTTTTTAGCACCAAGACCGGTAACCTCTCCTTAGTGGTTCCGAATAACAAATCCGATGGAGGTAACCCAAAATAAATTTAGAGTCCTTAATTAGAATTAAGTTTGTGGAATCCAGACTTTGATTTATCCACTTAATATTATTTTTTCTGTTTGGGAGAGTTATTGCTTTGAAAAGAATGGGGTAGAAAGACCTTTTTTGTATCGCTGATACAAACTAGGCTCCTCTAATTATCTACAAAATTTTTAAATCAATAATTAATCAATAAGAGGGGTAAGAATGAAATTTACTAGGGAAATAATTAGAGATGCCTATAAATAAAACTTAACCCATTCTGAAACCATAGCCGCAGCCTCCTTCAACCGTTCTTCTACTACCCAGACGTGATGAACAACTTCCTGCTTCTTGTTGTCGCCGTTCCTCTATCATCTTCCCTCCACCACCGTCCCTCTATCATCTTCCCTACCACAAAGAAACTCGACCGGACTCGCACCACCGGAGTCGAAGTAGCCAGATCCGGGGTTGAAGCAGCCAGATCCGCCGCCGTCGCCGGGATATCTACACAAAATTGTGTATGCTTCATTGTTGATATGTTCCTCCCTATTTGTGTAGATATGTTCCTCCTATTTGTGTAGATATATCTATTTGTGTAGATATGTTCCTCCCTATTTGTATAGATTTGTTTCTCCCTATTTGTGTAGATTTGTTCCTCTCTATTTGATATTTTTTTTAATTGACATCAAATTTCTATATGATTCATTTTCATATTAATTTTGTTTTAATCTGACCTTGTGTAAACGACGGGAAAAATTGTGTAACTCGAATTTGTGTAAACGACGGGAAAAAATGTGTAACTCGACCTTGCGTAAACAACGGACAAAAATTGTGTAACTCACATTGCGTAAACGACAGACAAAAGTTGTGTAACTCGACCTTGTGTAAACGACGAACAAAAATTGTGTAACTCGACCTTGTGTAAACGCCGGACAAAAATTGTGTAACTCGACCTTGTGTAAACTATGGAGAAAAATTGTGTAACTCGACCTTGTGTAAACGACGGACAAAAATTGTGTAGCTCGAACTTGTGTAAACGACGGACAAAAATTGTGTAACTCGACCTTGTGTAAATTACGGAGAAAAATTGTGTAACTCGACCTTGTGTAAACGACGTATAGAATTTGTGTATTAACATTGTGTATTAAAATTGTATATTAACATTCAATTTTAAGTATAACTTTAAAACAAAATACTAGAATATACAAGTTCAATTAGTCTAGTTGGTATAAGAGTGGGAGAGAGTGCCAATAAACTACAAAATTTGTACTTTTGATTGGGTCTGGGCTTTTATAACATGTTTGGGTAGGTTTGTATGAATTGAAATTACCAATTAACCCTTTAAATTAATATCTATAAATAATTAAGAGGGTCTAGTTTGTTATCTAACAAGCTAAGGAGCCTTAATGATGCTCAATTATACAGTAGAGACCTACTTCCCCACTTCGTCAAATTGTTTTTTGATGGCCTAATGACATAGACAACGAGTCATCGTCATCTTTGACAATTTTTTGTCTTTCTTGGATTTAATTATTAATGAAGACAGTTGTGTTATAAATGAGCCAATAGATTCATTTTATAAGATAATTTTGTTCCTAGAGAACCAAATACTCCATCAAATAGTTACAAGACATGTGAACCACTTTTGTCCAATTTTATATTCGATTATCTAAAGATTATCATTTGTCTTTTTATTCTCACGATTGATGTTATTTATTTTTTCCGGTATTGTTTGTCCATTTAATAATACTTTTTTGTGAAAAGGGCAATCCAGAAGTAAATGACATAAGTTCTCGGGATGATGGTCATCATTTTTCCGGTATTGTTTTTCCGGTTTTGTTTTTTGTTAAGTCGCACGCATTAACATGGATGACACCATATCCTTGTTCTCCATTAGAAGCTCAACAACATACTTGATAGGAAAACTTCATTTTGACTACATCACCAATATAATCTATCTTGTATTTTATTTTTTTAGTATTATTATTTCTCTAATTTTATTCAATATCTCAAGGTTAAGGATGTTTTGGAAATCACTATTAATTTTTAATATCCCACCCCTAGAGTTATTAATATAGTTAATTACTTTGATAATGATATTAATTTGATTTACATTATAAATACTTTTTGTAAGCAGTACAATGATGACCCAATCATCATGTGAAAAGTTGATTTAGTTGTCATTGTTAACCTGTTAGATAAATTTTTTCTTTCTTAAATTAAGATTTTAGTTATATCAATTTGTTTCGTTGTCAAGATATATGTTGGTTCTATCTTTTTTTAGTAATTATGTTGCTATTTTTCATGCATTTTTCATTCAAGACTTTTACGTATATATTGTATGGTTCCGCTATGATTTTTTAACAAAAATTTTATTTGTAAGACTTTATTAATGATTTTAACTTTTCTTAAACCCAATCCTCCGACTTTTACCCTTATATTATTGTTGACTTGACCTATATTGGATACACTAAGATTTTATTTGGATATATATAGCATATTATTTATCATTTATATTTGCTTCGTATCTAATTTACTTATAGGATATTACTTCTTTGTTTGTGTAGTTCTCTTGTATACAAGTATTATTTATTTTATGAATTGCCAATCTGTTTCATTCTATTATCTCTACATGTTATTAGACCGAAAGTGATCCTCTAAATAGTTTACACTATTAAGTTATTTTTTTTAACTTTGTTCTACCATACGACAATGCTTTGTGTGTGTGCGCGTGTACGTGTACGTGTTTGTGTGTCTCCATGTGTGTGATATTAGAAATAAATGCAATGGTTTTAGGAAGATTCGAAATGAAGAACTAGCTTTTCATAAAAGAAGTGAAAATCGATTGATGTAATGAAAGTTGTAAAATCTCATATTGAATGTCTTAAGTGTGTTTAGTAAAAACAAATTTGTGCTTGCGGTTGTGGTTGTGGTTATAAACGAGTATTTTCTCAGATTTGTAATTGCGATACGGAATTATTGTTTATTTTGATTAAAAACCAAATTACCCCTATATAAATTATCAACATAATGCAAAAATTGAAACAATATTTCTTTCTTCCCTATAAACAGTGTTCCCCTTCTTCCCTACGTTTCATTCAGTGGCTATGAAGACCAAAATTCAAATCGAAGCAGAGGAATTTTAGTGATTGAACATCATAACCAAAAAGACCAATTGTCTATCTCGTAGAGTGTTAGTTTGATGCTTGTCGGATGAGTTTTTAAATCTATCGTCTTCCTCTCCGCTATTATACTTCATATCATTCATGTATTCCACTATCAAAGAACTTTTGGGAGATACAATGTTATTCTTCTATGGCTCCTTGCAGCAAGTTAACAATTTTGTCGTGATTTACTTCGGACACCTTCAACGTGAATGGGAAGATCTAAACCCAGAAATTTTTGGGAAAAATGTGCGGTCAGGATCTTTTGTATCCCTTCTTATTTATTTAGCTTTAATCAATCACATGTTAAGGATATATGTATCACTTATACAAGAGATCCCAATTGAAAAACGTGTACCTGTACAAGTATGTTTGGTCATACTATTACGGCCAAGGATAGTGAACGAGTCAACCAATTTCTTATGGGTCTGGATGAGATGACATCTATTCTACTCTATGATCCAACATTATTGTCTAGGAACCTCTACCTAAACTCAGAAAAGTATATTATCTTATTGTTCAAAGAACATGTTAAAAAATCACGACTAAAGATAAAACTCCTCTTATACATTCGTTTGCTCTTATTGGTCACAAAAAGTTCTTGAGTGTTTACCCTAGTCCCAAAAGCTCGGTCACTTTACCAATTTTCATTCACAATGGACGTAATTAGACTTGGACATTCTCGGATTCGGACTGGACCCTAGCTAAAAGTTTACCCGTTTAACCGGGCCGGACTTGGACTAGGTCCATAATCTGGACCGCCAATCGTGTCCGGATCCGCCGAATTTCGGACCCGGGCCGTTCGCGGATCCCTTTTTTTCTTTTCCCAGAGCCAAACGCCCAAGTTAGAAGGTTGAAGGATCCGGTGAAGAACCAAGCGAAGGAGAAGGCTGAAGAAGAAAGTCGAATGAAGGAGTCGTCGTTGCGCAGATGGCCAAAAGAGACAATAAACCAATCGAAGGAGGGAGTCACCGTTGTAACGTCCGGAAATTTTATTTCGGACTTCGAGCGTTTTGTGGATCTTTCCCGAGTATTTATTTTTGTTTTGAATACGTTCACGTATATCCGTATTTTTATTTTCGTAAAAACGTCGGAATAGTTTACCGAGTCAAAATAATTCCGATCCCGGTTTATTCTTCGGGTTACTTTCTCCTATTTTAAATTATTTATTATTAATTATTAATTAATTAATTAATTATTCTTTTTCTTTATTCTTTTTCTTTCTTTTCTTTCTTCCTTTCTTTTGGTTTTGGGAGCTGCTTCCCGCTCAGCAGCCGCCTGCTTCCTCCCGCCCACTCCACGCCTAGCCTCTGCAGGAGCGCCCGCCTATCTCTAGCCTGCAGGAGCACCCTCACAATCTGCACCTAGCCGCCCGCCTACTCCCGACCCCTCGTCCCCCTGCACGTTACCACGGCTCCCCTCTCCTCACTTGCACACACCTCTCACTCCTCTCTATTTCTTCCACGCCCGGCAGCTTCACCCTCCACCCCGTCCATCTCCTTCACGCCATCTCTTCTCCACACCTGCTGCACCACCCCTCGGCCTCCTCTCTTCTCCCCTTTGTTCTTCTCCCTCCTCGCTCACTGGGACACAACCGGGAGCCTCCACTGCCGCCGGGAAGCCAGCCGCTCGCCTTAGCATGTCGGGGGAAGACGTTGACACTGTGGGGGAGCCACCTTCCTTCGCCCGTCGTCGGAGACACCTTACCCGCCTTCGCCTCGCCTTTTTCCGCCTCTGTCGAACAACCGTGCCCTCCTCCCCGCTGCTCTGTCCTCACCGGAGCTAGAGGCCGCCGCCACCCCCTGCAGCCGCCAGCGGGACCGACGGAGCCACCCTTCTTCCCGCCCGGAGCCCCTTCCGCGCCTGCGTCCTCCCTGCCGCCGCCGCGGGCCTGGGACAGCCTTTTGGCTATTTAAATCCGGCCCCTCCCTTTTGGTATAATTATAGTTCGGCCCCCTCAGTTTTGTGTTGATTACAGTTTTTACCCAGAGTTTTGGGTTATTACAGTTTTGACCCAGATTTCTGGATTGTTGCATTTATACCCTCTGATTGGGTTTTTGTCGGAAATTGCCCCAAGGTTTTAATCGTTATTTTATGACCATGTTTCTAGTATTGAGCTTTTGCCCAGGGAGGGTAATTACGGGATTTTTAACGTTGGCTTTTGAAAACGAGCTTTACCTTAGGACTTTATATATTATATTCTATGATCAAATTTAGCGTATGAGCTAAGTTGTGTAGTTTTGATGCTAGGTTCCGAAGCCCGATAAAGGCCACGAATCCATATCGACATTCATAGATCGTTTTCCATCCTTTGACGTCCCGTGAGTACCCTCTCCCTCGAGCTAATGATCTTACCTCGATCTAGTTATGTTTAGTAGTATCATGTTAGGTTGGATTTAGCATAACTTAGAGTGAATGTCATGTATTGGTTTTTGGGACCTTAGGAGAGTGTGATGAGCGTGTTAGACCTCGTAGGCGTTTATGTTGTTCTTGACTGTGAATATGATAGATTATAGGATGCGGTCCTAGAACGAGAGTCAAATGATCTTGCGTAGATCATTTGTGTAGAAGTCCTATACTTCTTGAGTTGAGCGGGTTTTGATGGGTACCTTGTTGTGAGCAGGTTGCACTACAAAAAAAGATTAAATTCGCGTCGGCACTAAACTGACGCAAAGGGGTAATTTGCCGTCGTAAAAAGACATTTGCGACGGCATTGCGTCGCGGTTGCTGCCGACACAAACATGGGTGTCGCAAAAGGTATCTTGCGACGGGATATCCCGTCGTTGGGTTATTTGCGTCGGCCACTTGCGACGGTAAACACCGACGCAAAAGTCTTTATCCTTTAAAAAAAAGACTTTATAACGCGGACATAGGTCCGGGTTATAAAGTCTGTTTTTTATTAAAAAAAATAAATTTTGAAATTAAACTTGCTAAATTAGTAATTATATATATAAAAAAAAACTAACAATAAAATCAGTAATATCATTGTAATGCAGTATTAACAAACAAATTACAAACAAGACACCTAATTTTTCGATGTTTATGATAAATGACATACTAAAAAACTTGAAAAGTATCAACGTACATCATAAAAATAGTATGTAATGTCTTGCCTATTGGTTGAGTCATTGATCAATGCCTGCTCCTCAACAATAACGGTTGTAGTGGCATTGAGAAATGGAAGTTGGTTGTAGTGACATTGAGCAACGGAAGATTAAGCACCTGATGGTTGATATCTCAACAAAAAGTCAACTCCACCGAACCTACAAACGAATGAAATTTAACAAATTTGGTAATTTCAATCCATATTTTAAAAGAACAATAGTTAAGAATAATATGTGTTATGCCATACAAGTGAGATATATAATCTCAAGCTCTCAGTCATAGAGTGTTGCCGAGTTTTCTCCACAAGAGCATTCCCTAAGATATCACCTTGGAAGCATGAAAAAATATTCTGATCAAGGACATATATACCAAGCTCCATGTCCAAGGGTATCAATAGGTGTTGTCATGCGGTGCCGATACTATCATACACTACGTATAAATACTAAATAACATAAACTATTATAAGACTTCTCAACACCGTTAGACATCTAATGACTCTAAATGCTTTATGTATAAAAGAAATATGGAGTTTACATGCAACTTTACTAATAACCAAGCCAGAAATACCATCACTAACCAAACCAATTATTGTAGGAACAAAAAAAAAAAAGCAGTTACAAGAGTACTACTAGATAATTTTAAGAGTACTACTGGATAATTTATACAATGATTTCATACAACAAAATTTGAGTTCATTTAATTATACAACATGAATAGACAACTTCGCCAGAAATCCCATAAGGTTCATATTTACCTCTTCTGGAGCATCATTATTGTTTAGTTCATTTCACAGCTGACATCAACGAGATTCTTTCTACAACAACCAAAGGAACTGAAATTGCATACCTGTACAGGATGAAGAACGGGAGTTATTTGACACTTTACTGTTGCATTTAGATTGTTCGTTTCAAATAGTAACCCGATCTACAAATAGTTGCTCCTTATGTATATGGAGTTTACACGAAAATGAACAAAATCAGCTATAAAAAAGAAGAAAGACATTTATATTCCGAGATAATCAGTTGTCAATCTAATTGTGTACTAGCTAGAGAATTGTTTTTTTTATGGAATAATACATTTATATTCCTACATATTCAGTTGTCAATCTTTGTTTTATATACCACCACATTGTTTTTTTTATAAATCATTAAGCATGACCCAAGGCCTATATTCCCATTGCACAAGCGGTAAGCATAAACAATACCGAACTACTAGCCAAAATGACAATATAAGGTATTAAATGTCAGTTGTTTGAAGGGTGAATACGCACATAGGTTGAAGGACAAAAACTTACATTTACTTCACAAAAGGATAAGAACAATGGTAAGCATCTAACGTTCACTACTTATTGAAGTGGGATCCTCAAATTAGCACATCACTAATGTTAATCAATGAAGAAATCATTAAAACTATAGAAAAAGGATCATCCGTAGGCCATAGGTCATAGCGCGCAAACACTAGTTGACAAAAAGAGAAAAACAAAAAGAATTGAATAAAGGGGAAGGGACTAAGGAATTTAATTTCATTTTTTAATATTAGACAAAGAACATGTACAAATAAGGTAATTTCTTTTATATGAACGATTTAGTCTGGATTTTAATCTAGAATAAATAGACAAAACTTTTGAGTTTCAATCTAACACAATACAAGAATCATGTTTGTTTCCTTGACTTTTATATTTTAATTGGATTTTATCATAAAATACATTTTGATTATTCATATCATTTTAATCAGGGGGTGACCTCTCTTATCATATGAACATTTCACATATCATTCATGCCTTAAATTTAAGAACTAACTTTATAGAGGATGACATCGGTCCTTCAAACATGCAAAATGAGGACAATGTTTTCATTATTATATGTTTTAGAAACTGCTTCACTTTAGAAGGATATCAATAGTATTTTTAGGGAAATAGTCAAATAACCCAAGATTCGCACATAACAAGGAAGGAAAAAACTACATGCCATCCAATCAAATATAAAATTGTTTCTTGTCCAAAGATATGAATAGTCTTTGAGATAGTTAAATAACCCAATACTCTCCATCTCAAATTTACTAATATGTTTCTTATAATCTGAGAAACCTTCTATTACTTGTAGTATGACTATTTCCTATAGGAACAATGGTGTTTTAGAGAAGAGACTTATATTTGAGAATATTGAGAAGATAAAAACAAGTGCAAGATTAGTGACATAAAAGTCACTGAGACTTTTAGTTTATCACCATATTAATGAAAATAAGATTTTCATTTCTCAAATATATCAACACTTTTTGCACATGTCACACTAAAATGTCTACTACTATAAAGTTGCCTAACACATACCTTAAATATATAAAAATCACAGGACAAGGATGGAATGAACATTGCAAAAATCTATCATTCTTACGATGACCTTGAAGAGTCAATTCAGTGCTCAAACCAAAGATAATAGACAAATGAAAAGAAAAGCCAGAGAAAATCAATGTGAATTTTGTAGAATAAAGATTTACCCAAGCAAAAACACAAGCGAACTGATTTTATTCCAATTGTTATTAAATTCACATTCTTGTTTAATAACCACCCGCCATACACCACATTTAAATGGTAGCTAACAATAAATATCTAGTGTAGCAGTAAGAGTAGCTATTCTAAACATATTCTTCTTTGCATTACACTAATAGAATTCTCTCATACAAGTGTTTGCATCAACAAGATTAAAACTATAATGATATTTGACAACTATATGAACTAAAATTTAGCTTTAAGCTCACACTATATACATGAATACTAAATGTAAAAGGAGTCCATAGTATCCCTGAACACTAGCATGAATCCCAACCACACTACAGTTATGTCCTACCTACTAAAATTCCAAGAAAAATGAATATTAAAGATAATTTACAACTTAAGTTTTATGCTATGAGTAAAAAAACTCAAACTATTATAAATAGATACCATGGACATTTCATGTTCTCACGATTAAGATATACCAAAATAAGTATCAGACAAACTTAACAACTTACAACTTATTATGTTGACTCTATTAAACAAGCCTTGCACTGACCGACTCTTGCTCATTTGTATCACCATCATCTTGTCCAGTTATGCCTCGTACGTTCTGCTTTGGGGCTCCTTTTGCTACTCCTTTTTAAACTGCTAGATTGTAAGGTACTAATTACACCACCATAGAATTCAACAAAATGTATTATTCAATAACAATCATTCAATTTAAATTCCGATCAACGCTATAAGAAGAAACACTTGTACCTTTTGATTTCATTATCTCTAGAGTTCAACATGCTTTCCCAAAACAAACACAACATATTCAGTTTTATTTACAATATCCTAATAACAATATATAGTTCAGATGTAAAAATTATGCTGAACTAGAGCTTCTTTAATCAAAGGCTTTGGTTTGTGATTAAAAAAATCCAGTCCTTAGGATGTGAAAGTACTCTATTTTTTTAGCAATGTCCCAAAACCTAGGGTTTGTAATTAAAAAATAAAACAACAAATAACAAAGAAATGAATACGTACATATACTAAGTATACCATACTGGCACAAATTCAACATTGAAACTAAGCTGAAGGGGAATGAAATGAGTTAGGGATAGAAGAGATACCTGCACGTAACCGAGACCACTAGTTGAAGGGTTCTAACTAGTACAAGAAATATAGTCATGTACAAACTCAATAAAGGAGGAGTTTAGCAAGAGAATCGCAAATTTTGAAGAAGAAGAAGAAGAAAAAGGCGTATGAAAGAGGGCAGCAAAAACAAACCCTAGACGTGAAATTGAGGGTGAACGTCGACAAGTAAGAGACGGATACAAATGACAATCGAGATTGAGAGTGAGAGAGGCGAGATTGAGAGAGGTGAGAGGCGAGATTGAGATCTGCGGGAATAGAGGGAGAGTCGAGATTGAGAGCGATAAATGTATTAGGTTAGGGAAGCGAGGAGCTTTACCCTAACCAGTAACCCCCGTTAAGCAAAATATCATTTTTCAGCTTAATTTTTGCAACGGCGTTAAATACCGTAGCAAACATCATACTATTAGTAACGGCAATTGGTTATCGTCGCAAATATCGGCCTATTAGTGACGGCAGGTGTTAGCCGTCGTAAAATAGTGTCGCAAATCTATTTATTTTTATGAAGTCGCGAAAAGATTGAGCAAAATGTGTGCTTCTTCCCAAGGGGAGCGAGAGCGTTGTGTGAGTTAGCGTTTGGGACGAGGTAAGTCTCCAGACTTACTTAGCTTGTATTTTATGTATTGGCATTGATGTGTGTTTGGTGGTGTGTGTTTATGTTATGTTATAACAATTAAACCGATAATTAGGACCACCGACCCTATATGTATATGTTGGCCCAAGTGTATGAGAACGGGCGGTGACATCACTGCCTACGACCAAGGGAGTCTAGGAGGTTCTCGGCGACTAGCCCGGCAGGTTAGATGGTCAGGTGCATCCGTACCATTCCTTGCCGGTAAGTAGGGACCGAGGCGAGACCATTGGGGTCTCGTGTCACAACAGAAGTTGAACTCATATTGGAATACGACTTAATAATGAAAGATAATAAACCGGACTTGTGTGATTTATGTTTTGTGTTATGGATGTGTTTGTGCCTTCACCGCTTTTCTAATACCTAGAATATGAGCTAACGGTTTAAAACCGTTGTGTAGATGACTTGCAGGTTAGGGATGCCGCCGAGTGAGGTGGAGGAGTGGGGCAGCCGGGGTCTCCGTACATTATAGGACGGGGATGTTTTGAGTCATGTTTCATATTCTTGTTTATGGATGTTGTCGTACGTTTAGACTTCGTATCAGATTATGTTGTTTTGAGGACTCGGCTGAGTTTCCAAGTTGTAGTTTCTCTTTTCGGTTTCCGCATACATTAAAAACGTATTGAGTTTTCGCCTTTATTTGTGCCTTGTTGGAAGGTCCGGTGAAATTGTTGTCAGGCAAAGGGTCGGGACCCATTATGAGGTCTCGCCCGTAGCACCCCGAGTCCCGCGGATTTGGGGTGTTACAACCGTCGCCGTAGTGGTGCTCTGGTTCCGGGCGAAGGAATCGCCGGCCGCCTGTAGTAGTGCTCTGGTTCTTGGCAAAAAAGGAGTCGTCGTTGAGTGTTTGTGTGTAAGTGTGTTGTGTAACGAAGAAATGGAGGATAATTCTAGGGTTTGCAAAGGGTGTTTCACTGTTTTAATTCTAAAATACGAACAGGACTGTGCGGTCCGAACGGGCCGCAAAGTGTGCCGTACCCGGCCGACGGGCTCAACGGTCTGGACGGGCCAAACTACTTTGTCATACCCTGTCGTTTTCTAGGGACGACCCGTGTTTGCCCATGTCTAGTGATGTTTTTACTTACAAAAAATCTTTGGATTTTCATAATGATGGAATAACGAGAGAGGGATGAGTTATCTTGTTCCTGGCGCACCAAATAAGTACAACTCACCCCAATGTATTCATAGAATTTTATACTCCGGTTAATTGTCAAAGAAGTACCTCTCACTCACTCTTTTACTAGTTGATAAGTTGTATCTTATGAGTTTTTTTTTTTTTTGTGTAAACAAGATGTATCTTAGGGATTTTTTTAAAAATTGAATATATTCGGGTAATTGATACTTCGTATACTCAAAATTTAGATTATTTGTACAACTGAATTCGTGTAATTGAAATTTATCAAATAACTAAAAGAATTTGATAACGTGTGGACATGTCACTCGTATACATAAATGCATGTGATCCAAGTCTTTTAACATATATATAAATGTGGAAAAAACATCTTATCATGCATACTATGTAATAGTATGTATATAAATTGTTGTTTTAGCTTTCTACGATGATAAATTTGAACATATGCTCGACCGATCAAGGGCTTGTTTGGAGGAATAGTACTTGTTTATAAAGCAAGTGTAATGACCTATAACACATTTTACTAAAAGAGGTGTTCGATCGATGCATTAAATTCCATTTTTAAACACTAATATATATTTTATACTGTATCTTTACACATATAATTGAATTTGGACGGTGCAATATTATAGAATTACGTTATAAAATATAAGGCTCAACCTTCACCTATTTATTGTTATCAATACTTATACCACCAATAATACGAGGGTATCAATACTTAGTTCATCTAGTATAAAGTGAGGCTGAACTCCATCAATGCTATCAGAGATACTCAAATTCAAAACTTAAAAACGGTAGATATACATGAAAAAATTAAAATTAGGAATTCCTTAATGTTATATCCGAGATATTCAAACTGAAATTCTCGAAACAACATGCGTGGAAATTTTAAAAAGAAAAAGGTTTTTCTTAAATATTTCTAGAAAATATCCGATTCAGAAGAACAGTTGGTCCGATAATAATCTAAAGCAAAGAGGAATGTGACACATGCACGATCACACAATTACTCATCAAAGCAGATTAAATTGGTCTTTTGCTTAAACTTAACACAAAGGCTATGTTATACGTCTAAATATTTTATTTCTCTCTCCTTTGTACTCAATTTTGACAGTTATCATACATTTACTCATATCATACACCTTTATCGGTTGCGTACTTAGCGTACTACATTAATATTTATCGAATATTCAACATTATTGATAATAATAATAATAATAATAATAATAATAATAATAATAATAATAATAATAAAACGTGTGTCACCTTTGAATAATATCATATATAAAACATTCATTTCCATTTAAAGATTTATATAAAACATGCATTTATTACATTGAGGGATTTATTACGATAATGGTGTTGCTCAAGTAACATTTAATTGAGTTAGAGTACTCCACCAACCTTATATATTATGTTATTGTTAAGGTCCGATACTGACTAACTGTAGAGTCAGAATTGTGTGCATACGAGTGTACATGCGCGTTAAGTTCAAACTCAACATATAAGCCCAACGTTTCCAACTAAAGCCAATTGACAATTAATAAAAAGAATAATCAACCGACCTTATATATTAGTCTCATAATGCTCATACTTTAGATGTGAGAAATTATAATCTCCAACAACTATAGACCTAAAACCACAATTTATATCATTATGTTATTCAAATCCTCGACCATACAATATAAGTGAGTTTTATTTTCAACAAAAATCATATATGCAATCAATTAGGAAAATCACAATTGTATTATATATATTATGTAATTAAAAGTTTTATTTTAGACAAAAATAACTTGGCATTAAGTTAATTAGTATTACAGATAATATTATGTAAATATATTGGGCGCGTTCGGTGACTTTACGTGAAATTATATAAACGTTTTAGTTCTTCTCATAATTCTCCGTAATTTTCTTAATCTATCTTTGCAAGGTTGAAGAAAATTATATAATTCTACATAATTTTGATCCCGATAAGTCCCATGATTCCCATAATACGCCATCGCCGAACGCACCCAATATTGTCCCTTTTAAGAATAATCAACTACGTAGTTATTAGACTCGTTTTCACATTAACAATTATCTATTATCCAAGAATTTCATTTGACATAGAACTTGTTGTCGTCCGTAAGATAGATAACCTTACTTATCCCAACATATCATTTCAACGGATGGCCGAAGAACTTTACAATATGGCCCATTTGTAAAGATCCGCCCATGTAACAAAGCCCGTTACCATAAAGAAGCCCCAAGAATTCCTAAAGCCCTAGACGGCTGGACCCAAATCCTCATCAATTTTTACCTGTATATAATCTCCGCCATGTCTTCTTCTTCATTGTTACCTTCTCTCCAGCGTTAACCACAGTGTACCATACTATTACTCCTTCGAATTTTGCTCCTCGTACACCTGTTTTCAGCCTTTTTTCGTGATTTATGAAAGTATTGAAGAATCTCTTGTGGAGTTTTTTCCTTCTCATAGTTGGTGGTGATGATAAAATTGAAAGGCTAGTTTCTCAAGAAACATTCGCAGTTGCCGCCTGAGAGCTTTCGCCTCGCCAAGGCTTGAGAGCTTCTGCTGCTTCAATTCCTTCCTTGGATATCTGAAACTATTTCTTTCGATCAGTTTTAGATTCCTAAGTGCATTCTTAAATTAGATTTCAGTAGCTGTTAATTGATTGAATTTCGTGACGAAGTTGAGATTTCCGAAACTATTTCAATCTGTTTTGATGTTTGAACTTTGCGATGGAGTTGAGATCGATGATGATGATATCAAAGGCTTGTTTCTCAAGAGAACATTCGCAGTGGCCGCCTAAGAGCTTTCGTCTTTGCGGAGGCTTGAGAGCTTGTGCTGTTTGATACTTCCTTGGATGTCTGAGATTTTTGTGAATCTTGTAATTTCATGCTATGATTTTTTTTACATTGGATCTGAATGTCATTGTTGAAGAGGCTGATGATGATATCACTTCATAAGGCTAGTTTCTCAAGAAACATTCGCAGTGGCCGCCTAAGAACATTCGCCTTCGCCAGGCTTGAGAGTTCATGCTGTTTCAATCCTTCCTTGGATGTCTGAGCCTTCTACACTTCACACAAATCCAAATTGCTTTCTATTTGTTTTGTTTCTTGATTTTATTTTTGTGGCATCAAATTTCTAATTTTGTTTACGGCTGCATTGGTAGGTCAATATATTAAGGGACGAAGATAATGGGATGAAAAGGGTAGATTAAATCGCTAATTTTCTTCGGTAAGGAAATGAGTACATTTAATTACATTTAAGCTAAAAAAAATTTAAAATTTTCTCCTATTTTGTTTTTTTAATCTTTTACATTAAAAAATTTAAAATATAATTTTTCGTAATTTTATCTCACTTAATTTTAGACTTGTTTATATCTAGAGTTTTATAACTTTTTTTCTTGTTGACCTTGACAGGGCATATAGCGGTTCGCCTAATTTTAGACTTGTTTATATCTAGGCTCGGATTGGAGTGAGCTTTATAACTTTGTTTTTCTTGTTGACCTTAATCAGGCGTATAGTGGTTGTTGTGTCCAACTAGACATGTGGGTACCTTTTTTATCGTAATATTTTTTTATTACTATATAATTTAAGATATTTTATGTAATATCTATTAAATTAATTATAATAATATTTATATTTAATATTTATAATATATACAATATATATATATATATATATATATCCGGGCCAGTGGACATTTTGGCCCCTAATGTAAGATTATTTAGATGAAATTGTTTAAGGAGATGAGTATGAAAATAAGTGAAATCATTGTTTGGTAAAATGAATATGGTTGTAGGTAAAATTAAAAAAAGTATGTGTTAAATTTTATTGTATATGAAATAGACGAAGAAAGAAGAGGGGCAAAAATGATATTTTAGTCCCAATAATCCTTATAATCGTTATAATCTAAGTTCAATAAGAATACAAAATTCTCATAATCTAATTCCCTTAATATCCTTTATCTAATTCCTTTCATTCCCTACATTCCCTTACCAATCAAGATTAAGAGAATTATTTCTTCCTCTTAATTACCATATTAAAATCTCCTTAAATTTTACCTCCCAAATGGAGTCTTTATCACCTTAATTCTTCATCTATATAAATTCTCTTCATCTACGTAATCTTACTTTATCAAACGGGGTACATAGACCGGAGAATATCCAACAATAGTAATTACACTAACCCAAGTACATTAAGGTGTGGGTTAGGACGTGCTTTATCACACAAGCATAACGTGTGATCCACACATTATGCTTGAAGTGAATTTTACGTGAATTTACGGAAACGTATGAATTATAGATAACTTTTGATCGTTGGTGATGCTCTTAACTAGATCTGTTTATATCTGGGCTTGGGCCGGACTCTATTTATAAAAAAAAAAAAACAAAAACGTTTAGCTGGATCCGGTGTGGTTGCCGTACCCGTCCGGCTTGACTGCCCGATGGGTGTTTTTTTTTTTTTTTACAATTTAGTTTACAGATTAAAAATTTGCATCTAACAATCAACAACAATATGTTTAAACATTGCATAACCTGTTCAAAAAGTATACAATCTACATACAAAAGTATAGTAAACTGCATCAACACTCGAAATTCAATAGTTCAATAAATATACAATCTTTATACATTAGTATAATAAACTGCATCAACATTGAGTTTGTCAAAGACCGATACAGACGAAACAGGTAAAGCGGAGGTCGTGTGCATACGAGCGCACATACGCATTAGGCCTACCTAACACATAAATCCGATAAAGTTTCATCCTAAAACAGAACATTTGACCAATATTATACATAGGAATAAACTGCATCAATATTTTGTATTATTTGTTCCATTTATTTAAAAATTTTATTTATTATTAGTCAACTCTTTATGCTTTATTGTATCATTCGTTACATATGTTTTTAAAAGCTTTTACAATATTATGTATTTCGATATAATATTGGTCAAATGTTCTATTTTATAGTCCAAACATTATGTTCTATTACTTAATAGAATGTGTATAATTAGTTTAAACATGTACTGCCTTTAAAAAAAAGAGTTCAAACATGTACTGTTAGAAAAATATAAATCATGATAGTTGAACAGAATTTTTATGATGAAATAATTAGAACTAGTATTATAAATAATCAAACGAATAGAACAAAAGTTAGTTTGAACTAAAAAGTAACAATTTTAAAATTTTTTTATAAAAATGTATGCAACAATAATATAAAACATTTATATTAATAAAACAACTAAAATTCAATAAATCGAGTAAAAAATTTGAACTAAAAAATACTCGTCAACAAACAAATGTCATGTAACGGACATTTCAACATTCCGTACATCCTATCACGAAAACTATATAGAATTCAATAGTACCCATAAAATTAAATAAAAAAATCTTACTTAAAGAATACACTAGAAAAATAAAAATTAAACGAGATTACTGAAATTATTTTTAGTATAAATGTTCTTTAATATTCCTATCAATAGCCAATAGGTGTTGAATGGCTAATAAAATGAATAATGTATGGTTAAATATCTCATTTCTGCAGGCGATTTCTTACAAATAAATAGCATATGTAAAGTGTGGGGGGTGGGGATTCGTTTTTTTAATCTAATAATATTATTTTGTGTTATATTATGACTATGTTAAAGTTAAACTTCTTTCCATTTTCAATAAATATCGTTAGTATAAAATATACATATTAAAAAATTTAAAAGTAATAATTATAATATTTAATAATGTATAATAATTTTAAAAATTGTATAAAATTATTGGTAGAATGAGATGAAATATTAGTTTAAAAATATAAATAAAATAAAAAGATAGTAGAATTATATTTATAATGTTTGAGTATTAATAATATTAAGGTTAAATATTATGACCCAAAATTTTGAGTTTAAATTGGTTGGGAGTAACATATTTTGTTGAATTGTTTACTTTTTCATGACTTAATTAAAGGCAAATGGGCCTTAAAGTTAGATGTTAAACAGGCAGAGTATCTTAAATCCACTTTAACGTACTGTAATCACAGAATTATGGTTTGACCATTATTATATCAAGTTATCAACACATTTGGACCCGATTATAATCTTTTGATTTGTAATAATAGTTTATTTATTCATAATTAGTGAAATGTTATATCATAAACTCACCTAATCAACAAATCTAGAAAGGAAAGGAAGGTAAATGAAATATGTTATATAATGAGAAAAATGAGGTCGAGAGACATTCTTTTTATAAAATATAAAGTAGGTCCTTTTATTTTTTCCAGTAAAAGATAAAGCTAAAAGAATGGATTTTTAAGGGCAAATTCGTAAATATAATTGTCCATGGCGTATCATCTTCTTCTTTTTTCTGACTACTAGACCTAATTCATATCCGATGATTAGCGCCGAGCTTCATTAGAGAGGATGAACCGCCGCCCAAATCCGTTCATTTCTTGAGCCGAACCAGATCCGCCGTCACTGCGCTGGAGTCGAACGATGCCGGAAACGCTTGAGCCAAACCAGATCCGCCACCTCCGCGTCACCGCCGCAAGTACTGGATCCACTGCTTGGTTCCTAACTACGATCCATCATCTGAGAAGTTATCTTCTTCTCCGCCGCCGCCGCCGCAACCGCTAGTGGCTTCTTCATGGAAAATATCGATCCCAAAAAATGACATTGATCTCTTTCCGAGGAGTGTTCCGATTCCTGTTGATATCGATTTAAAACAACAAAGAAGATCAAATTAAGATCGATCAAGAGATTAGTAGTATTGACGATGGAAGTCTTGGGGAGTGCAATTGGGGAGAATTGGAGGTTGATGATGGTTACTGTCAGGTACGGTGAATTTTGAAGCATGAAATTTGCTGGGAAGAAATTCATCATTTCCTATTAACAAAAGCAGTGTGAGGAAGTATTATTATCCATAAATTTTGGCTAAATTCACCCCGAATGCATTTGTCTTATAAAGATGTACATTTTCCGGGTGTATTCAACCAAAATTCACCTAAACAGCGCAAGACTCTTAATGCCGTATACTTTTTAGGTGAAATATTTTGGCTAAATTTACCCCGAAAGTGAAGACGTATACTGCGATGCGACACAGTAATTTTATGATAGAATTGTGAATTGACCTGAATTTTCTTAGGAAAGTTTCTCTGATTACGTTTGTTACGATATCTCTCGATTCTCTCATGCTTTTCTTCAGGAGTGTATTTGGTAGCTTTCAAATCCCTTCAATTATGAGACTATTCTCAGTTGATATAGAAAGTGGCTTTCTGCTCTTTGCTTTCTCCTCGTCGTGTAACTGCTCACACTCTACAATTTCTCAAAAATCAAAATCAAACACAGTTCAACAACTTCACAAGCTCATAAGTTACTTCAGTGGTACCTCAAAATCACCGAAGCTACAGACTCGGCGCACACTGCTATTATGTGAATCATTTCTTCCTAGGGAGATGGATATACATGTCTACTATCATCATGGTGGCCGGGATAACAAATAAATAATAAAACAACTTATGTGCAATCGAAGTTGAATTAAAAAAATCCTCACCTGCAAACTTTGTGAGATTGAAAAAGTTTCCTCAGAGCCAAGGGCAGAGCTTCACGGGCTTCAGATGACATGATTCTACCCTCCATACGTGCTTTAGTACCAAAACTCGCTGCACTTCGATCAGAAATCTGTAGTGGATTGACTCTAGCAGAAGCATCAACTTTCATCGGATTTCTCTTACATCTCGCTAGCAACGTTTTCCCTTGATTTTTCAGTTTCTGTTTATGACTTTCAACGATTTTGGGATGCTGCTTTATAAATACCAAGTCTGTAGGCTCTCTAAACTTCCAATCCTTACATTTGGGCCTATTAATAGCTAGTTCATTCCATAAATCTTTTCCAATCTTTTTAAATATAAATATGTCATCTACGTCTGAATACTTAATGGTTGCACTTTGGCTGAACAGACAAAGCAATAGATCTCTGGCTAAAACATTAGCGTCTTTAACATTTGGAAGCCAAATTGATGTTTTTGCAACCCAATATCCTTGTACTATTAAAGCAAACTGTTCTAGAAATTTATATAGATCTTCGACGGAAACCTCAGATTCAGGTGCATAATTCTTGAGAGCACTGAACTTGTGAACAGAAGGTCCCTGAAAAAAAAGTGGGCCACAAATGGCAAAAAACTTCTGCAAGTGTTTTTATAATCCAATAAAAAAATTTGAAACTTAAAAAATAGTATAAATTTCATGCTTGTGTAATGGGCCTTGTTCGATGCTTGTGTAATGGGCCCTGTCCGAAGCTTGTGTATTGGGTCTTGTCCGAAGCTTGTGTATTGGGCCATGTCCGAATCTTGTGTATTGGGCCTTATCCGAAGCTTGTGTATTGGGCCCTGTCCGAAGCTTGTGTATTGGGCCCTGTTTGAAGCTTGTGTATTGGGCCCTGTCCGAAGTGTAAGAGCCCTTTTCTTTCGGACAGAGATCGGACCATAGCCGAGATTGGCTTTGGCCGAGATTGGCCTTTCCGCACCCGCGGCCTTGACCGCCGCCCCTGCGGGTTCCCGCCCCTGCGGCTCATGGGACCGCCCCTACGGTTTCCAGCGGCTGCAACCGGTTTTGCTGACCCTTTGACCCGTGCTTGACCCTTTCTTACTTCTCCCGTTTTACCTTGCTGAGCAAGGGTTTCATCACTTCATTCTTCTGTTCCTACGTCCTTCTTGCTTCTTCATCCCTTCCTTTGAGCTTGCTTGAGATTCTCTTAGAGTTGTGCTTGAGATTGTGGCTTTGTGGTTGATGACTATGAGTTGTTGTGCTTGGAAGTCAGCCTTGATGTGTATTAAGCCTTCCTGCAGCTAGGATCTTCAGTAGTGGTGAGTCTTGCTTCTTCCTCCTTACTTCTTCATTCTTCTTCTTCCTTGCTCTTCCTTCTTTAGCTTAGGATTAGTTGTATGAATCATAGGGTGATGTTGTTATGTGTTTGTTGTGCATGTGTGTGTTTGTGATGAAGAGAAGACGTGATTTGATCACGTGAAGAGTTAAAGAGAAGCCGCGAGGTTTCATTCTGCACTGTCGCCGTCCCGCGGCCAAAAGTCACCGCCCCTGCGGAAGACGTGCCGCAGCGCCCGCGCCGTGCTTGCGTTGCCAGCGAACTTTGTCACCGCCCCCGCAACTGAGTGTCACCGCGCCCGCGGTTTCCTGCGTTCCACCCCTGCGTCCTTAGATCACGCAGGTGCGTCTTGTCCCGGGACTACCTATAGTTAGGTAGTTCCTTTCTTTTCTAGTATGAGGGAACTAGTACCATGCTAGGTATCGGTTTATGACGAGTATGTTATAGATATGCCGGTTACGGCCTTGAGGTTATGAGTTGGATATGATCCCTTAGGGATCCCTTGGGTCTAGGTGTGACCCTTTGTGTGATAGGATTGTGATATATATATGTATGTGTGTCTTGTATAGGTTGTGTTGTCCTCCAGTTGGAGTGGACGTTTCTGAGAGTTGTTCGTAGCGAGTTACTTCTGAGATTGAGGTAATTCCATAGGACTTACTTAGCTACTATCCTTATATTGGATGTATGCTTGAGTGGTGTTTGTTATATGCTTTATAGCATGCTTATGATTATGATAGTCACCGACCTATATTATATTGACCGCCCATTGTAGTGGCCGTGATAACCTTTCCCTTTCATCCCGTAGTGGAGTCTGGGAGGTTCTCTGTAGTCAGGCCAGATCTAGTATAAAGGAAGGCCATCACCACTCCCATAGGGTACACGGGAGGTGTGCTGATACTACTCCAGCTGGTTAGAGTACTCAGAGGCGGGGATTATATTCCTCGTGTCACCTATCTTCATATATATATATATATATATATATATATATATATATATATATATATATATATATATATATATATATATATATATATATATATATATATATATATATATATATATATATATATATATATATCTATTTATACGATTAAGTGATTCAACTTATTAAAGATAATAAACCGGGTAAATGTTTGATATCATGCTGAAGTGTTTATCCTTTCTGATGTGTGTTTGTGCTTTAGCATCTCCTTATATATGTGTATAGTTAGCTAACGGTTTCATACCGTGTTGTAGATCACTCGCAGGTTAGGAGAACTGTAGAGTGATCCAGAGAGGGTGATCTGCTAAGGGCTCCGTACACTGGACGACATCGTGGGATTTTGGGTTATCCATATTGTACGGATTTTAGTTTGACTTTGTACTCAGCAGTATCTTGTATCACCTTTTTGATATGTATATATATATATATATATCAGTTTTTATGTTTTGTTTTAATTTGTTGGTGCCTTGTTGTAAGATTCAGTGAAATTGTTGACAGGCTAGGGCCAGGATCCATTGTGAGATCCTAGCCCAGTAGCACTCCGAGTCCTACGGATTTTTGGTGTTACACGAAGCTTGTGTATTGGGCCCTGTCCGAAGCTTGGGTATTGGGCCCTGTCCGAAGCTTGTGTATTGGGCTATGTCCGAAGCTTGTGTATTGGGCCCTGTCCGAAGCTTGTGTATTGGGCCCTGTCCGAAGCTTGTGTATTGGGCCCTGTCCGAAGTTTGTGTATTGGGCCCTGTCCGAAGCTTGTACATTGGGCCCTGTCCGAAGCTTGTGTATTGGGCTCTGTCCGAAGCTTGTGTATTGGGCGTAACCTTTATTAAAACAATTGGGCTTTTCATTAAACCAATTGGGCTTGAGCTTTTATTAAAACACTTGGGTCATCATTAACCAATTGGTCTTGAGTTTTTATTAAAACACTTGGGCCTTCATTAAAACAATTGGACTTTCATTAAACCAATTGGGTTTAAGTAATTTTATATTCTAAATTTGCCCTTCCATTTAATCTTTAAAGAAAAGTAAATGGGGCATAATTTGTCCATTGATAGTAAAAGGAGCCTACTTAGTGTTCATCACTACAAAAAGAGCTTAGTCTCCCATTTCATCCTTATATAATAAGCTAAATTTTAAAGTACCTAGGAGCTTTTTTTTTAATTAAATGGCCGGGGACGGATCGGGGCCTCCAAACATCTAGTCGCACCTTATTATTAATTAAAAAAAAAAGACTAAGTAGTCTCAAGCGGGATAGCCTAACCCCTTACATCACAAAGCATAATATTCACTGCACACTCGGAAGGGTCAAGCAATACATCAAACCTACAGGAAAGTTATGCAATGGAGAGGCAAGGAAATCGGCCACATAATTCGTCTCGCGGTAGACATGACGGACCTGGATAGACTAGTTCCTTTTGATGAAGACTTGACACCTAAGTATCAAACTAGCAATAATCGGATGACTTTGTAGAATGTCTTTTCCAAAAAATATTGTGAACGGTTGTGAATCTGTTTCTATTATCACAACTCTATAACCACATTCCCAAACATTAATGAAGATAACCCATTTATTACGGTTGATAATAAATTTAGATTTCACGGTTTATAAATTTAGTATGATGTCAAGATAACAAAGTTGTCCTTGTTTTTGATCCGAGGACAACATTGTTCCATACCCGAAATAGGTGTCTTGGTATCCCCTTACCGTTTTAATATGAAATGATTACACTAAAAATGAAAAATATTATAACTCAAAATCATAGAAGAAAACTTATTTGTAACAATGCTATTGAAGATATTTAATAATTGCCTTAGTTCACTAAATTTTTGGTTTTTAACATTAATCGATGTTTACAGTTCTAAAGATATTTATTTTAAAGATGTTTTCATGAAAGTGAAGCCGATGATTTACAACTTTATCTAATATTAATTTAGTACCCGTGTCGTGTACGGATATTTGTAAAATATATATATTTTTAAACTATTTTTATTTTATGTGTATTGATAATAAGAGTTAAAACTTAAAACAAATAATAAAGTAATAGTATAACCACATTATATTATATTATATTCTAAAATATTTCATTAAATACAACATTGTTTGTAGTATTTGTGATTTGCTTGTAGGATCACATATCATGATCCTAGAACCATTCCTAATTGTAACTCTTGAAATTGCCACATAATTTGTGACTAAAAATTGGTCTAGGTAGGTATAATCTAACTTTTGAAAGGGAATGAATATCATATGTGATAAAAAGTATATATATGTGATTATAGAACCGACTTGAGAGGTAAAACAATCGTACACAAAATTCTACTCATATATATATATAATAGATCGTTATATAATAGCACAAAAATTACAACATATTATAACTAAAACTAACTACCTCTAATCTGCATGACGATTACAATTTCAAATAAAATAAAATTATAAAATAACTAACAAAAGTAGAAAATTCAAGTAATTTAAAATTATAAAAATAAAATAAAATATCCGGTTACCTTAAAAACAATAAATTTTAAATATAAATATTATAAGTAATTATAAAATTATAAAAATAAATAAAATACTTTGTAAATTAGATAATTTAAGATAAAGGAAAAGTAATTTGTGGATTTAAATCCTACATAAAAAAAATCTAGAATCAATCTAAAATCTTACTTTAACAATTTTTTTTAACTAAGAAGTTTGTTTTATGAATTTAAAAAATGTATTTTAGAAATTAATTTAAAAATATACAATTTAAATGAATGACAATTTAGTAATATAAGAAGATTTAACTGAAATTACGAGACTTTAGAGCGTCACGTCAGCAATTCGTACACTACTTTAGTTATATATAATTGATAGACTAGTATATTACCCGTGCCTTGCACGGGATTTTGATAAAAATATTATTTGCTATCATATTTCTTTAAGAGATTATATATAAACTATTTTTTTGTCATTAGATAGAGTAAATAATAAGTAAAAAATATTTGTACACTTTACCTATAATATTATATAATACATTAATAAAATATCTAACCGTATAATAATTCATATTTTGATTTTTCTCCCCCTTATTATACTGATTCATATATTAATAGAAATAGTACATTGGTAGCATATGATGTTCTATTAATTGTTATATATAAATATTTTAAGAAATAACACTTAATTGTTAAAAGTAGATTTAATTAATTTTTTCTTTTTATTTGTACTGCTAAAATTTGTTATGGATGTGATTATTATCTGTTATACATATGTCAGGTGACAAAAAAAGTGATTGGAAGGGATGAATTTAATTAAGATTTAATTTTAAATAATTTTGTAATGAATAAACTTAATTAATATTTTGGTGGGCTGTGATTAAATACTAAAATGACACGTAACAGTGAGTATTTTTTTGCGTGACACGTGGCAAGGGGTGCTACTCCTATAATATATACTAGTGTATTACCCGCACCTTGTGCGGGGTTTGAGTATTAATAAATTGTTATTATTTATAAATTAATATGTATATTTACTAATATGTGGTACATAAATGGAATCAAAATAGTTTCAATTTTGTAGAAAAGAGATCATGAAACGTGGTATTAAACGCATTTTTTTTAAATATGTATAAGATTAGTTTTTTTAATATGTATAAGATTAGTTCAAATATTAATTTTTTAAAATTCTTAATTAAAGTTATAGTAAATTTTTATTTAAAAATTTTGCAAGCTATTTCTCAATTCTGATGAACATTAGCTGTTGGAGACTTGAAATTATGTTCTTAGAAATTGGTATCTATTATAATGTCTCGTGGTCTTTAGCCATACTACACCAAATGAAATTCTAATGTACATCCGTTTGGTTTGGGTTATACCTTCAATCTCATATATCAATGGAGCTACAAACAAACCATAATACTCATTTATGTGAATAAGAAAAATACATCAAACTTATTAAATTGGATAATATGCTTGTGGTTGAAGTTGCATGCGTTAAAATGCTTCGGAAAGGAATCATGTGAGGTGTGACAGTGTCATGAGTCATGACCTCGCAATTAACCAATTATTTTTTTGAAATAGTGTTTTATGTTGTTAGAAAATAATTATTTGAAAAGGTAAATGTAAAATATTTTTTTATAAAAGATTTAAGTAATGTCTCGTAATATGATATAATAAAATAAATAAATATTTAATTTTAATCAGACTAAATAATTTGGGGACTCGCTCAATCTATTAATGGTAAATTGAAATAAAAGTGTTTTTATTAATTTGTATAAATTACTTATTAAATTAATTAACTTGAGAAAAAAAAATGTTGAAAAAATATATACGGTTAAAATTAGAGATTTTATTGAATGGGACTGTAGTATTTATGAAGAGTAGCTAATTATAATTTTAAAATTTTTTTTAGCAATATCCTCAAGAATCTGTAATAATAATAATAATAATAAATAAATAAATAAATAAAAATGAAAGTATTAGATTTAGAGAGACATTAGCGTAATCCTAAAATCAGTTCAATAGAAAAATTCAAATTAAAAGCACTTACTATCATCACCCAAACCTAACAACATAAATTGGAAACAGTCAGATTGAGATCGATGTTCATTAAGAAAGGAAGCTACCTGATCAAAACTCTTTATTATACACCAAGAGATTTAGCACTTTCGATCTCTTTTTTCATCTATCCCAAGTTCATATCATCAATATGGGATCTTTATAGTACTTTGAAAGAAAATCTAATAAACCTTTATGTTTTTCTTAAAAAAATCTAACAAACCTTATCAAATTTAAAAACGAAACAACTTCGTCACATCCATCTTCAAACCTTCATCCTTCATCCTGAAAGGAATAGATTGAAGATACGTTAAAGGCTAAGAAAGCAAATTATCGAAATGAGAACCAAAAACAAACATTCGACCGAAGAGACTCAATATACCATTACAACTCCAAAGAGATAAATCAATAAAACACCAAATATTAGCAAAATCGTCCAAAAAATGAAATTGAATGAGAAGTCACCACTAATGGGGTGCAATTGGGTGGTTTTATAGAGGGGATGAATCTCAAGCACATATCCTTCTGTTTACAAACAACCGTAATATTTGTTATTCTCTAGTCTATATCTGTTTATCAATATACTTTTGTTATTTTTTTTTGCCGACTTCTTATTTTTGTAGATTTGATATCAAACAGGTAATAATTTCCCGGTTATTTTATTTTTTAATTTAATTTATTCTAATAAGTTTTAACCCGAGAAAACCGAATCGAATACCGAAAATATTAACCGAACGGACCCAAACCGATCGAATGACTCTTATATTTCCAACCTGAACCAAACCAGACTGGATCGATTAATGAGCTTAACTCGGCCCTTCTCTTCTACCCTTTTTACTGCGGCCATCTCTGCTTCTTATTCCACTCGGCCAATAGCGAACTAGCAAGTACAGATCTTCACCAGGCCGGCCAAGCTATTTGTTTTGGGCCACAAAACACAGATCAAGTAAGCGGCCCAAGAGAGGCCTCCTTCTCTTCGTCCTCACCCGAGATCACCCTGAAACGGCTACGCTGCTTCATCTGCTCCAGGTTCCCACTGCACATTCATCACTGTCGAGTCAAAGAATTTATGAGCATTGAAGGCGGTAACAGTGGGAGTAGTAATGGCGCAGGTCGGGTCATTCAACCCATTCATCCACAACGCCTTCTCCCCGCACTCTCCGTCGACAGCCGCTGACCCCACACTGCCGTTTACGGTCGACCTTCCACCACCTCGCATCCTTCTTCTCCGTTTAGCCTCTGTCGATCTCGATCAATATGAATTCACGCCTCGAATCCCTCTCACCACAGTTCGACCTTTGTTAAACCGGAACTCTACCCTACCTTAATCAAATTGAAACAAACGGCAATCGGGTGGACCCGAACTTGCGAACCGGACCGTTGCCGCCTTGCTTGCCGCCGTTGCAGTGGATCAGACTCGTACACGCACTGTTGCAGTGGACCTGACTCGTACACGGACTGAGTACTAGTGAGCAGTTTTCTGTCTTATACCATCTCGACATTGTGAATACACGGACAGCGGGAATGGAACACTAAATGTAAAAAGAATTGCCTTGCAGAGATCAACACCTGGAGTCTTGACACGGGGTTCCTTGTGTGATTAAAGAGAGTAGAACCGACAGAGGTAGTTTTGACTCTCTGTTGTTCAACCGGCTGATTGAATTTTAGTACGAGTACCCACTGAGTAATTCCGTCCCAATTGTGCAGGTTGCTGCTAGGATTCGAACCCAGACCTGTTTAATCTTTTGCCATTCGACACCACCTTTGGCGTATCTTGCTAATAACCCGTTTCCGGTTAGTCCCGAATCCGAGTCCTTTCGGTTAGTTTAATCCCGTGGAAATTAATAAGAATTTGGTATTTATATATTTCACACTTGCATATATAGTATAATAATATATTTCTTTTTGGGAAGGATGTTGGTATAATTGGATAGTGCGAAACTAGATAGATAACGGAAATTTGATGGATCTAATAGATTGGAGAAGCATGGTAGTGGAAACGGAATGAGAATGTGAAACGGATAAGTAGAGTAATGATGTGGGAATCTTGGCACGTCCAGGATAAAGAATTGCTATGAATGAGTATGAGGAAGATTAAACGGAGGCTTAGGTTTCTGAACCAAATTATTAAGAATATCGGGATAGTGATACCAGTAGTAAAACCCTTATTACTAGAATGAGTAGTCAAGTAAGTTCAAAGGTTGAAACGTTTCTAAAAGATGATAAATTGCAGAACATGATAATCGGATCTTTTGCTGGCAAGATCGCGAGACTTTGAGACCAGTACCTATAAGGTGAGTTCGTAGGACTCACTTAGTTACCGTTTTATATTGAGTGTGCATTTGAGTGATGTGTGTTATATTTTGGTGAAATAAAACGAACAGATTAGATCACGGTATTGTATTTTGTTAAGTAAGGCACAAGTGTATGATAACGTGCCGTAACCGTCGGTCCGGGCCGATGGTGCCGGAGGATTGCCCCGCGACCAATCCAGTAGGTATACGGGAAGAGGTACATACATCAGCCCTATTGGTTTACGGGGACGGGGGCAGGAGTCGGGAGAGTCTTGTGTTACAAGATAAGATGGAAAATAGAAGGGATCAAGTCACGTAATGAAAAGATAATAAACCGGATATGTGTGTGCATGCTGAGTGATTTATAGTATATGCCCTTGTGTGTGTTTGTGCTCTAGTGACACTTTAGTATTAGAATTGTAGCTAACGGTTTATACCGTGTTGTTAGATGATGCAAGTTAGATCTCCACTGAGAGGTCAGGAGTGGAGTGGCCAGCCGGGTTTCCGTACCAGGAGTTTGGGTATTGGGTTATATAATTCCAGTTTATTTATTTTATTACAGTAGAGTTGTTTATTAACAGTTGGCTGATGTACGGGTCTAGAATCTGTTGAGTTATTTACGTTCTTGAAAGAATTTGTATTTAAAATATTTGTGCCTTGTTGCAAGATCCGACGTTATTGACGTCAACCTAAGGCCGGGACCCACTGTGCGGTCCTAGCCAGTAACGCTCCGAGTTTCCAGAATTCGGGGTGTTACAACATGGTATCAGAGGTCTAGGTTGGCAACAGTGGCACTCGCAATCTTCTAGAAAGACCAAGTATAAACGATACCCGAAAAGGGATATGGTTATCCAAAATGAATTTCAAAGTTTGTAACTGTTGAGTCGGGTTGGGTAGAAGTACGGAAACCACCGCTCCACTCTGTAGATCTCGGTAGTAGTAAGTTAGTGTGATTTGTACTTAGAAATAATGATAGTTATAGTCGCTTGTCTCGTATAGACGGCGCAGACCAGGATAGTAACCGTGTCGGGTTAGGGTAAAGGTAATTACCTTTCTACCCTCCCCACACGGAGTAGAATTAATTAAGCGCTACAGATCAAGCACGCGAGTGGAGGGATAAAAGCTTCCCAAAGACGAGAGAATGGAGCATGAGACTACTGAAAGTATGACCCAACGGTACTAGGAATTCGAAGATATGACCAACCAACAAGATCACGCCTCGAAGGGAGCCCAAAGTTCACATAACGATCCCGGATTCCAAAGATTAGAGCGTTGTTGACTTTCCAAGTATAGAAAACTAACGGACAGAACTGTAGTTATATCACATTACATCACAAGAAGGAAGAGCAGATGGGAATGATGTGAGAAAAGAACGAGAACCAACAAAGGCGTCCTCTCGACCAGAACTCAAGACGCCAATAGCAGGGGATATTCCCAATAAACGGATAATAGAAGAAGAGAGCGTCAGAGTGCTTCAAGGAATGCGAGAATAAGTCATCTTACGGTGTCAGGAAGTACGATCATGTTGGTTCGACGACAAATAGAAGTTGAGAATTGGAGATCACTTGCACAGGAAGTCAAGCAAGCACGAGTAAGCGAACAACACCGGTAAGAGTACGAACAGGGAAGAAAGTAATGGAAGTTAAGATACTGAAGAAAGGGGCACCTGGACAGACACACCAAGTTAAGGGAAAGGAAGTGAGAACAAGACGTGCTTCCCAATGAACGGTAGAACACCACAACCAAATATTGTAAAGGAACTGGCACGAATGAATGATGATACAGAAACCACAAGGAAGGAACATCAGTACATGTGAAGCGGGCAAGATGCCACCATTGCTGACTGATTAGACCGAGGATAATGATTGAAGGATACCGTTGATCTAAGAAAGACACGAGATAAGGGGGGAAAAAAAGAGAATAACATTAATAGAGTATCATTTCTTTGTATAGAACTCGCTAAAAGTATGAAATGGCCTGACCACGCCTACACATCCACCTTAGATGGATTCCTTGAGATCAAGTGGGTAATCCCACATAGACAAGTGAACAAGAGAGGAGAATACCCAAATAACTGAAAATGAACAGTTAAAGAGTAAAGACGTCCAAAGAGTACTATTGACGCTCGATAGCCACTACTTGTATGGAAATGGTAAGTTAAGAATACAAACGACCTGAGGCGCGGTATCACCGGGAAATAGCAAGGACGAGACCGATAAGACAACCGTAGACCGGGACGATCATGGGAACAATACCATGTAGAGAGGAACCAGATAATAGTGAACGTACACAAGTAAATACGCTCCAACCAAAGGACAGTAATGCGCTTAGGGTTTACCGGCAACAATTAAAGCACCAGTTAATTAAGTCAGGAGGGAGATATTACACAGACTGAGAAAGCTTGCAATGAGATTTGGAACGTGGTTGGGCTGGAAGATTTAATGTTAACCCGATAAATGAGAAGGTGGAGGGACATCAATCAGTGGAAGGAACAATGAATATTTGAGTGACAACTTCACCGGTGAGTTAAGAGCGACGTGGAAGTATGAGTCGAGAAATCAATCCTATACCCAAGAATACCAGCTCGGGTCATTCAACCCATTCATCCACAACGCCTTCTCCCCGCACTCTCCGTCGACAACCGCTGACCCCACACTTCCGTTTACGGTCGACCTTCCACCACCTCACATCCTTCTTCTCCGTTTAGCCTTTGTCGATCTCGATCAATATGAATTCATGCCTCGAATCCCTCTCACCACAGTTCGACCTTTTTTAAACCGGAACTCTACCCTACCTTAATCAAATTGAAACAAACGGTAATCAGGTGGACCCGAACTTGCGAACCGGACCGTTCCTTGTGTGATTAACGAGAGTAGAACCGACAGAGGTAGTTTTGACTCTCTCTTGTTCAACCGGCTGATTGAATTGTAGTACGTGTACCCACTGAGTATTCCGTCCCAATTGTGCAGGTTGCTGCTAGGATTCGAACCCAGACCTGTTTAATCTTTTGCCATTCGACACCACCTTTGGCGTATCTTGCTAATAACCCGTTTCCGGTTAGTCCCGAATCCGAGTCCTTTCGGTTAGTTTAATCCCGTGGAAATTAATAAGAATTTGGTATTTATATATTTTACACTTGCATATATAGTATAATAATTTTATTTTTTTTGGGAAGGATGTTGGTATAATTGGATAGTGCGAAACTAGATAGATAACGGAAATTTGATGGATCTAATAGATTGGAGAAGCATGGTAGTGGAAACGGAATGAGAATGTGAAACGGATAAGTAGAGTAATGATGTGGGAATCTTGGCACGTCCAAGATAAAGAATTGCTATGAATGAGTATGAGGAAGATTAAACGGAGGCTTAGGTTTCTGAACCAAATTATTAAGAATATCGGGATAGTGATACCAGTAGTAAAACCCTTATTACTAGAATGAGTAGTCAAGTAAGTTCAAAGGTTGAAACGTTTCTAAAAGATGATAAATTGCGGAACATGATAATCGGATCTTTTGCTGGCAAGATCGTGAGACTTTGAGACCAGTACCTATAAGGTGAGTTCGTAGGACTCACTTAGTTACCGTTTTATACTGAGTGTGCATTGGAGTGATGTGTGTTATATTTTGGTGAAATAAAACGAACAGATTAGATCACGGTATAGTATTTTGTTAAGTAAGGCACAAGTGTATGATAACGTGCCGTAACCGTCGGTCCGGGCCGATGGTGCCGGAGGATTGCCCGCGACCAGTCTAGTAGGTATACGAGAAGAGGTACATACACCAGCCCTATTGGTTTACGAGGACGGGGGCAGGAGTCGGGAGAGTCTTGTGTTACAAGATAAGATGGAAAATAGAAGGGATCAAGTCACGTAATGAAAAGATAATAAACCGGATCTGTGTGTGCATGCTGAGTGATTTATAGTATATGCCCTTGTGTGTGTTTGTGCTCTAGTGACACTTTAGTATTAGAATTGTAGCTAACGGTTTATACCGTGTTGTTAGATGATGCAGGTTAGATCTCCACAGAGAGATCGGGAGTGGAGTGGCCAGCCGGGTTTCCGTACCAGGAGTTTGGGTATTGGGTTATATAATTCAAGTTTATTTATTTTATTACAGTAGAGTTGTTTATTAACAGTTGGCTGATTAACGGGTCTAGAATCTGTTGAGTTATTTACGTTCTTGAAAGAATTTGTATTTAAAATATTTGTGCCTTGTTGCAAGATCCGACGTTATTTACGTCAACCTAAGGCCGGGACCCACTGTGCGGTCCTAGCCAGTAATGCTCCGAGTTCCCAGAATTCGGGGTCTTACAGGTAAGATACTATTGACAGTTTTCGTTGATTAGGATTAAGGTTTTTTTTTTTGCCGACTTGTTATTTATTTTATTTATTTTTTCATTATATTTTTATACAAATTTATTTAAAAATATCTGAAATTTTTTTCAAAAAATATTAAAATCAATTTTTTTTATATGGAAAAAAACGTTTTTTTATTATTATATTTTTATTTTTTAAAATGAAGAAATATTTAATCCTTAAAAAAACGAATTTTAGATGAAAAAAAAACTTTTTAAGTTTCAGAAAAAAAAAGTTAAAAAATATAAATAAACAAAATATTAATATATTTTTCAAAGTTTTAAATAAAACAATGAAGTTTATAAGTTTTAAAAAGTATAACTTTCAATTGAAAATTAAAATTATAAGTTAATAAAATATTAATATCTTTAAAAATAGATTGCAAATCTTAATGATTTTGATTTTTAAATTATAATTAATTAAAGTTCATTTATAAATATGTGGGACTAAAAAAAATTAGTTAGTAAAATATTTAAAATAAATTTATAAATCAAATATTTAAATAATTTGTTAAACATGGTGGGACCTAGATCAACAAAAAATTGACGCGTGTAAATTAAATGACGTGGATTTACCAAACTGTGTCACGTGTAAATTTAATGATGTGGATCAACATATTGTGCCACGTGTAAGTTCACGGGTTGCTTTAGTATATACTAGTTTTAATACCCGTGCCCTGCACGGGTTAGACGATAATTGTGTGTCAAAATAGTTTTTGATAATTCATTATGTTGAGAATTATCTTAATTGTTATGTGATACTTGTTGTAAGGCTGTATTTTTCACATTGAATGGAAATCAAGCAATAATTCAAATCCTGCAATAACAATCGGAAAAGAGTATTTCGGGACAATATCATTTGAGATACTCGAATGTCAAAGTTAGTATCAATCCTAAAAAAAATTAGGTTTTATTAAATTAAATGTTAAGAGTACGTAATTTGGTTTAACGAATAGATGACACTGTAAAATTAATAAGGTGACCGCACGGAATTACACTAAGTATAAGTTCACGGGTTGTTTTATTATATAACATAGATAAGAAGTAATGTGTAAAACATATACTAACGAAAAAAGAAGTGTAAAACAAATCATAAAATTTAAATTAAAAATATTAAATAATAATATATTAAAATGTAAATGAAAGGGATTTATATAATATAAGTAGAATGTCTAAGTCAAAAAATACAATATTAAATAGTTAAATTTAAATAATTCATTACTTAACAATTAATAAAACTAATAGCATATCTTAAGTTATTCAAATAATAAATATTAATAAAAAGAATTTTCTTTATAAAAAAGTCCAAACAATAACAACTATCAATTAAACTCAAAATAATACAAACTTTGAAAACTATTGAAAATGACATGTATTTATAAAAAAAATAAATTATTTTTTCGAAAAAAAATTCTAATTCCGATGATGATTGGACAATTGCTTTTTAACATGTCATTACAAAATTTAGGATTATAAGTGTAATGTAATTTAGGATTATAAGTGTCACGTGTAAATTTAATGACGTGGATTCACCAGACTGTGCCACGTGTAAGTTCACGGACTGCTTTAGTATATAGATAGATATAGAGAAGATAAGATTTTCGGCATTGTTAGAATCTTTGTCAACTAAAACTCGATATGCTGGTATAAAAAAATGCTCTAGATTAAATCACAAGTCCTTTATGATCTATTATAAATATAAATAAATCGCCTACAAAAGAGTATGTTTTATTTTAATTTTATGCTATAAATGGTGTGGGATTGGATGTAAGTTGTAACCCATCTTCATCTCTTTACCTTTTCACTGTTGCAGCTTGCAAGTTACCAATTTTTTCCTAACGAAATCCCTTTCATTTTCTACACCGGATCTTCCTTTTTGACAATTAAACCTCGCTTTGATTCATAATTGTGCCACTATTCTCTATTTTTTTTGGATTAAATAAATGAGTTAGCTTTTAATTATCGGACAAATATTTCATTTAGTTTTCTAATTGTCAAACCAAATATATCGCTTTCATTCATAATTTTGACGGCAAATCCTAAATACATATATACTATAGTAATTAGTAACTATATAGTCAGAATAACACTACGCGAGGGGGTTAATATAAAGAAACAGGGTTGTGTGAAATTTTTTTTTTATCGTATGAAAATTAAGATGCATAAGTTTATCTATAAAATATAGAGTTATATATAAAATGCATGATTTTGTATATAGAATATCCATATTTTTGTAGTGAATAGGAAATGCAAATATAAAATATGAAAAATGAATGGCTAATCATGTTTTGTGATTTCACAATTTTCACTTAGAGAGAGAAGCCCAAGCCCCTCTCACTATATATCACATGCATGATAATTCATAACAATTGGAGAATCTAGTATAATAAATGATACATGTATAAATCTGTTTAATGGATCAAAGTCTAATAAAATATTTTTAAAATGCTTTTATTATACGAGTAAGAAAATTAGGAGAGTCGATTTCTAGAAACCGACCGTCCTAAGGCATCAATGCAAATGAGGTAGTTAGTTTCTACTGGAACTATGTCGTCATCTTGTACTGAAGTAAGTCCTAGTTTCGCGAATTTATCCGCCACAGGATCGACTTCCCTGAAAATGTGTTGGATGTTGAAGTTTTGGAAGGTGGAGATTAGGGAGGAGATGTCTGATATAATCATGTCCGTCTTTCAAGGAGGTTTCCAGATTTGGTGATCTGATAGATTAACATCAAATTTTCTCCTTCAATCTCAATTGACGTAGCTCCTAGTCGTTTGGCCTTTTAGAGACCTTCCCTAAGAGCGTAAGATTCAACCTTTAACACCGAATCAACATTGCATCATCCTTTTTCTGCAGCCACTAAAATAGCTAAATAGTTTCGTAATATAAAAACCAAAGGCATATTGATCACGATCATTTTTAGAGGCATCAAAATTTAATTTGATAAAGCCTTCCTTTGGTCTTTGACATTCAATATTTTTAGTTTTCCTCCTTGTTTTTGTTCCCTTATTATTCTTATTAGATGGGTTTTTATTAGCCAAATCTCAATCACTAATTTGTTTAAGCGCACACTCTTTTATATTTGGGGGATCTTTTTCTTATTGAAAATAATTTGGTTCCTAGCTAACCAGATGTTCCACCACACCATTACAATTTTTCTCAGTTTTATCGGAGATAAGATATCCTTGAGTTTAGACATGTATTGTGGAGTGCTTTGGTTGGGGGAGTCGGGGTTATTCATTATTCTTGAAATTTTGGCATTGTCTATAATTTGTTGTGTGCACGGACACGTGAAAAAGAGATGCTTAGCGGTCTCCGTGTGGTGATTACACAATTCGCAATGCATCACTTCTAGGATTTTCTGCTTATCAAGATTTTCTTTAGTTGGGAGGCCATCTTCCATATAATTTTTTTTAAACTTTAGGCATAATATTTAATCCAAGATTTGTCCACGAATACACCACATTTCCTATTTTGAATCATTTCCGTGGCTGATTTTGTCGAGTACCAGCCGAACTATATATTCTATCTCTTATTTCATTGATTGGAAGATTGTAACTTTTTTTTTATCTTAGTGATAATATTAATTAGCAAGATTGTGTTCAGTCGGTAAATGGTAAATTCATAAATGAGTGTAAAGATGTAGCTTAGCCAGGCCCAGAGTGGTCCTGGCTAAACCTACAAAGCAACAAAGTTTATCAACATAAAAACATAAGGCCTAAGATAAACCCCTAGTACTCCCGGTAGGCATGCAAACCTCCTGAACGTACCATCTACCATCAACTGACTATGAATATAAATTAAACAAACCTCATGGCACTGTCTATAAGGCCCCTCCACCTTCGGCAATGCCATCAGCAGAAAGGGACACTCATAGACCAACAAAGTGCCTAGCCAACGGATCAAGATATCATTCACCTTTGGCAAAGCCATAAGCAAATGAGTCTCAAGTCCGGGACATAAAAACAAATCAAACATGTGCAGGCCAAGAGCAGAATACAACTCTGGCGTAAAAACATACAAAGTGCTAAACCTCAAACCTCTCTCCAACTCTAGCTGGAAAGGCCTCATAAAGTAATTTGTAGGTATGCCCTCTAATCATCCGGACCAGGATATCGATGGGGATCATGTTCCGGTCAAACACCAGGGCATTCCTAGAATGCCACAAGTAGTAGATTGTCGCTGAGAAGGCGTATATGCGTGCTCTGTTCGTCCAGCTTCTCCCTGGTGCAGTGTGCAGGAGATATGCTATGACGTCTGCCCTCGTGGTCATCTCTGTAGTCATCTGGAATCCGTAACAGACCTGCCTCCAAACCTCCTTCGCATAAGTGCAGCCAAAGAACAAGTGATCATGTAACTCACTCTCCAGGCCGCACTAGTGGCAGGTAGGGTCTATGTCAAGGAAATGTAATCTGTCTCTGGTGGATAGACGTCCTAGAATCGCCATCTAAAGGATAAAACAGTGCTTGGGCGTGTTGCCCGTGCCCCACACTATCCTGAACCAGTCCATCTCCTCTCCATGCTCTTTGATCATGTCGTAGGCCTCTGTAACTCTGAACTTGCCACCATGGCAGCAACTCTCGAGTACCTCCTCCAATGTCGTCTCCTCATCCACAAACGTGGCTACCTCATCTCTGGCTCCGATTATAGCCTTCACTAGAGGTGAGTCACGTCGGTGGGGCACCCAGTGGTCTGGCTCGACCACCTGTAAGTATCTGTGGTGGAGATTTCGGGAGGCTAACTGCTAATCCGGAAATCTTCTCAAATCTGCGTAAGCAGTCCATAAGGATGCTTACTGATTGAACATCCCCTCTGCGTAAGCAAGATTGTGTTCAGTTGTTCTACAAGTTGCAGTTTCCATTTATTCTCTGAAATATATTCTTTGACTAACTCATCATTGTTTAAAACACCATTGTCATGGACGAAATCCAATAATGGTTTATCCATATGCCAGTTGTCTTTCCAAAATCTTATGGTTATTCCATCCCCAACACGCCATCGTAGACCCTTCTCGAACTCCTCTTTAAGTCCGATAAGTTTCTTCAATTGCCATGAGGCATTTTTTCCACACGTATAATTCCAAAGACATTCTCCTCGAAGGTATTTTTCTTCTATGATTTTAAACCAAATATTTTTTTGATTCCGCCATTATCTTCCATATAGTTTCATATGTAGTGCTTTATTGATGTCTTCCGTTTTTTTGATTCCATTACCTCCTAGTTCTCGTGGTTTACATATATTATCTCATCTTATAAGTGGTGAAAATTTGGTCCCTTATTCCAGAAAAAATTTCTATTAATCCTATCTAGTTCGTTGTGTATGCTCGAAAGGAGCATGAAAGCTTGCATGAGATAACTTGGTTTGGTATTAAGGTTGGCCTTTATTAAAGTTGTTCTTCCCTCCTGCGATAATGATGCAGCTTTCCACTTGGAGAGTTGCTATTTAGATTTTACAATAACTAAGTTGAAACACCCTTATTCACTCTACCATTGATGATAGGGCAGCCTAGGTACAACTCCAAGTTGGTGGAAGAAGAGATACCTAGGTGCGCTTGAATTTGTCTTTTATTACTCGAGTCAATGTTTTGAGTAGTTTGGAAAGATGATTTGTGATAGTTGATTACTTGTCTAGAAATAATACAATTGTCATTAGGACCGTAAGCATTTTTTTTACTTACTTATGTTGTAGCCTTTGTAAAAATTATAATCTCCAAATGCAAGGAAAGGGATATTGGACCCTCTTTTGGAGACGGGAAAGCCAATAACTTTCGGGTTTTCTATGCTTAGTTTTTGTAAGTTTCTAGCTAACACTTCTGCTCCCAGATGAAAGAGAATCGTAAAAAGTGAATCCCCTTGACGGAGGCCTCTTTGAGGGTAGAATATTGTCGTTGGAGCGTCATTATTAGTATTGAGTAAAAAACGGTTGTTATGCACTCCTTAATCCAATTTGTTAATTTGGTGTCAAATCCAAATTTGTGTAGCAACGCTATTAGGAAGTCCCATTCTAATTTATCATATGCTTTTTTCATGTCAAGTTTAATCACCATAATACCTTCCTTGTCTTTTTTTGATCTAAAGCCATGAAACATCTAATGGGCAATAAGAACATTGTATTGCTCTCTTTTTAATAAACGCACTTTGGAGTGGGTGTATTATTTTTGGTAGAACTATGCTTAGTCTCTTTGCTAGGATTTTCACAATCATCTTATAGATTGTTGAACATAAGCTCATAGGACGGTAGTTCGATGTTTTGATGGGTTATCTACATTCGGTAGGAGTGCAATGAAAGTATGGTTCAATTGTTTTAGAATTTTACCGGTTCTATAGAAACTTTCCACTACTCTAGTTAATGATGGTCATACAATATGCCAATATTTTTGGAAGAAACTAGCAGCCATCCCATTAGGGTTTGACGATTTGTCACTCCCAATATCAAACAAGGCTTGTTTTATCTCACCCGTAGAGAAAGGTTTTACCACCTTAAAGTTTTCTTGTACAGTTACTTCAGGATAAATGATCTCTAATAATTAGTGGAGTTTGTGTTGGTCTATTGACGAAGCCAGAAATCTAAATTTATAATCATTTAGGAATTCCTCATTAACTTCGTCATCTTTAGACACAATAGTACCATCAGTCCTTGTTATTGAGGCTATAGTTTTTTTTATTCCTTTTCCTTGTAGCTTTCCTATGGTGAAATTTTGTATTTTTATCGCCCAGACGCAAGTTATTTGTTTTTCTCTTTGCATCCAATACATATGTTGGTACTCCAATAAGCATCCTTGCTTCTTACTTAATCTATTTATTTTGTCATTTATTTGCTGGTTATAAGACGAGAATATTTGTTTTTATAACTCTTCTATTTGATCGTCAACTTGTTTTATTTGTTTATTAATATTCTCAAACTTGTCTCTCCTCCATTCGTTTAACTTCTTTTAACGAAGGTTTATTTTCTTTGCAAGATTAAACATATGAGTTCTCGGAAATTGAGTTCTCTACGTTTGTTTTACTAGATTTTCACAATCCATGCGTTTCAACCACATAGACTCAAATTTGAACGGTTTGTACCTGAACGTTGACCGAGTTGTTGGAAAATTAACAGAGATCATGCAATGATCAGACGTTAATTGTAAAGGCATGGTTTCTAGTGTGAATGTCGGAAAATTGTTGTATAATTTATATGCTTGTCATTACCCTATCCAACTTTTCATAGGTATTATCATCTCCATCTTTCCTTTCCTTCCATGTGAATTCATTTCCTTTGGTTGATATATCATTAAGACTCCACATGTCGACGAACTTTGAAGTCTATTGAACCTGTTAGTTGTAATTGGAGCTCCACCTTTCTTATAAGAAGTTTCTAAGATTTCATTATGGTCTCCTATGATTAATATCAGTTTACATGATACACCAATATCCATAGATAGTTATGACCCGAATTCGTCTTTCTTTTGTTCATTAGGCGGGGTATATATTTCAAAAATGTTTGTTTCGAAGGACGTCATTAGGTTTTGGTGGTTAATTATAATGTATATGTCATTAGTTTTGATAACCTGTTAGTTATGATTGGAGCTCCACCTTTCTTATCCATATATAGTTGTGTGAAAAAAATTGTTAGGTAAAAACTAAGATATATAAATTTATCTATAAAATATAAGGTTAATATAAAATGGGTATGAATTGAAATTCATAATTTTCACGTAGAGAGAAAAGAAGCCCAAGGTCTTCTCACTATATATATATATATATATATATATATATATATATATATATATATATATATATATATATATATATATATATATATATATATATATATATATATATAATGATTTGAACTAGTGATAGTGTGGTGTGTACACACTAGGACATGGGTTTGCTTTATTTGAAGATGACAATCAAGTCACAAGCAATATTGCAATTTCTATCTGGTTTGTATGATTACAGCTTACTATAGAGTGGCATTTTGGAAAGAGGTTCCAACCCTAACAAAAGTTGATCATAAAATAGAGGAGACAAACTGGGTCCAACCTAATTATGACTCATTAAATTCCAAAAATGAAAACCTAACTTATTAAAGCCTTTCTATCACAAGAATCTCTCTTGCCCCTTTAACCCTTTTGTGCAGAAAATAAAAGTTTGAAATGAAAGAAAGATTGAGAGAGATGGAGAATGTATGATAGTTCTACTGCCTTTCAACAAAGCAAAGATAAGCTGCAAAAAAAGTGGCCATTTGCAATTATTCATATTGCATACTGCATGCTTTACCAATACTACAACACTAGTGAATTGTTGTTGGGATGGTCAATTTTACACAAGACCAGATATCCTTTTCCGAGCGATTGTAGTAATAGGGTTCATTGATATTCCCAATATAGTAGATGTTATATTGAAGAAAATGTACCTTTGGACAAGTCAAGATATATCTCAGATAGTTAGAGTCCAACTTACTGTAAATTGAGTGTCGTATGCATAACAATATAGTAGATGTTATATTGAAGAAAATGTACCTTTGGACAAGTCAAGATATATCTCAGATAGTTAGAGTCCAACTTACTGTAAATTGAGTGTCGTATGCATAACAATATAGTAGATGTTATATTGAAGAAAATGTACCTTTGGACAAGTCAAGATATATCTCAAATAGTTAGAGTCCAACTTACTGTAAATTGAGTGTCGTATGCATAACAATATAGTAGATGTTATATTGAAGAAAATGTACCTTTGGACTATATCTCAGATAGTTAGAGTCCAACTTACTGTAAACTGAGTGTCGTATGCATAAAACTAAACAAGTGCTTTATACTTAGGCCTAAGGCTGTGTTTGTTGGATTTTTTAAAAATTCTAGTGAACGTGTTTTATAGTGATTTTGGGAGTGTTTTGTGTTTTTTCAGTGTTGCAGTTTTTAAAAACACTCGTACGTGTTTGGCGTGACTAGTGTTTTTTGAAGAGTGTTTATTTGTATGAAAAATACTAATATGCCCATACTTGTAACCGGAATTACAAAGAGGGAAGTGAAACGCGATTGGTGTTTATATACCTGCGGAAAGACTAAGTGCACGGCGATAAAATTAACAAATACACGACATTTACGGGAACCGTAGCCGCCACGGTTTCGAAAACCGTAACCGTGAAAAAATATCCACGGTCACGGTTTCCGGAACCGTGGCGGCTACGGTTCCCGAAACCGTGACAAATTTACTTTATAAATTTTACTAATATAGGAGGGGGGGGGGGGGGGAATCCCACGGTTACGGGATCCGTGACCGTGAATTTTTTTTTCCTTTTCCTATCACGGTCACGGTTTTCGACCGTCACGGTTCCGGAAACCGTAAAAGTCGTGCATTTGTGAATTCCTCCGCCGTGCCTTTAAAATCGCCCTATACCCGATTTAATTAGTAAATATGTTGAATAGTAAGGACAATGTAGTCTTTTTGTTTGAAAAACACTACTAAAAAACACAAACCCTCACTTCCATAAGGGTTTTTAAAACACACAAAAAAAACACAAATCACTAGTGTATTTTACTCTCCCAAACACACATATATTAAAAACACAAGTAAACACAACAAATCACTAGTGATTTGTGCTTAGCAAACATAGCCTAACTATTAAGTGTAGCGAATGTTTCATTCTAAAACCAAAACTAATTGTCAACGAGGTTCATTTCCATCTACTATCAACCAAAATAGCTTTGCAAGTGTAACTGAATATATTTGGTTGACACTGTGTCTAACATCTTATTTTCTTTATAGTTAGCATATAAAAATTGAAAGTTGATTATTTTGACTAATATGTTAGGTTCGAGCCCAACAGAAAAATTTCACCGTCTAAAACCAATTAACAATAAAAAGATTGGTTTATCAACCTTATACAGAATACTTAGTAATATAACTTACAAGAAAAAGCAAGAGATTTAAATAAATATGTAAAATGGAGGCCCCACTCAGTTCTATATTGCCGATTACATAATAGAAACTTCATTAGTAGCTTCTCTAAATCCTTCCATACAATCTGCAAAATTCCCAAATCTCCTCTCACTACGATCCCAAAAAGATTTAGTCTTAACAAAAGTATCCCAATTAACACAATGACACACCGACATAAAAAGTTGGGCCTCCACTCTATCTCTTGATTAATCTTTTCCACTAATCCTTTTTTTTAAGTAGCCACTGCTTGAAAAGAAAGTTTTCTTTTGACCCAATGAAATTCTCCAACTCTCAATCATCAACAGAGATTTAAAGAGTTGAGCTAAAGTCTAAAGAACTAAGCATCAGTCCATGCAGCATAAACTGGCAAATGAGACATAGGGATAGCAGTTGGTGGTGAGATCCATGAAACTGGTGCCATTGGAAACAACATATTGATATTTGGAGATGAACCACTTTTATCAGCTGGACTACCTTCCCTTGAGCTATTCAAGCTTGTCACAATTGATGATGCATTGGAGAATTGAACTGAACCCATCTTGTTTGAATCAGAGGCTGAGCTCAATGAGTTAGTCCCAATCATATCCTGTAAGAAGTTTGATCCTTGATAGTTTCCAACACTAATCATACTCTCTTGCTTGTGACGAGTATCTGTCAGTTGTTGTTGTTGTGGGAAGTGATCAGATGACACCATTTTCCAATCAGAGTTGCTGCTGTTATTCGGATCCACGTTGATTTGAGGTAAAGCAATCTGATCAAATGCTTTGATCCTCTTAGCCTGCTCACTGGCTAGAAGTGTGTTGCTAGACATGATCTTCTCCACATCATACCGCGTTATGTCAAAGTTTGTCACAGCATTTGCTCCGCGGAACTTAATGGCTGCAATGTCATAGGCTTCAGCTGCCTCCTCTTGTGTACCTGTAATTTGGAAATTCAGATTAGTCAAAATCATTTTCCACATAAATCTATAACTCTATTTATAATGAATCATAATAACTCACTGAATGTGCCTAGATAGAGGTCTTTGTTCCCAGCAACCCTTCCTATCCTTGCTTGCCACCTTCCATGTTGATGGTGTCTGCACATTTTTTTCAAAAATGGATTAAAATCAACAAAAGATTTTAAATTTAGTTATGTAAATAAATAAAGCTGCCACCTTGTAACTCCTCTGTACATAGAAGCACCTCTAGAGAACCCACTGCTCTTCCTGATAAGAAGGGGGGAAATATTCATGGTAAGCTAAAGATCTTTTTTTTTAATCTTGATTATATACTAATATTATACTAATGAAGAGATGTACCTTCTTAAGTGAGCAACAAATTCTTGGCGGGTCATGTTCTTCATTTCTTCAAGCTGGTCTTTGTAATTCTCAAGCTGAAAATTCCAAGTACAGAAATCATGAAGATTTCGACTACAAATTTAAGGATCATCATCCTTGTAGAAGACGACAATGGATACAAAATCAATGAGGTTTAAAGCTAGGATTTTTAAGTACTGGGAAATTTATGTGAGTAGATGGACCCCAGTATTTCAGTGCAGCAAGATCATAAGACCTTGCAGCTTTCTCCTCCATATCATATCCACCTACAAAATTACCAAGAAAATCAAGATTTGATGCATACAAGTTTTTGAAGAAAGGAATATCAACATATTTAGAAGAAAGTCTCTTACCTAAATACACTGAAGATTCAAAGTTTGGATGAAGAAAAAATAGCATCCAGCCAATACATGTGAACATGAGAAAAACATAAACAAAGACAGCAAGCATGAGAGAATATAAATATAAACAAAAAGTTCAAAATAGTAATCGAATTTGCTTTGTTTTTCTTCCATGACTACTAACCTTGCCTTCCTTTTCTAGTCTGCCCTTCTTTCTTGCAGCTGTTATCCCATAGATGAGCTTCATATCTACCAGTCCATCTGTGCCTGATTCAGCAAACATCAAAAACAGATTGTTACTTAGAAAAATAGCATATATATATATATATATATATATATATATATATATATATATATATATATATATATATATATATATATATATATATATATATATATATATATATATATATATATATTTCTGTATGTAAAATAAAAATAATAAAACTTACTTTGTAACTCCTCTATACTGTGAAGTTCTTTGTCCAAAAGTATCAATGGACTTCCTATGAACAGTTTGTTTCTGACCCACTTTCCCTATCCCTCTCTTCTTAGTTTCCATGGACAAGCAATCAACCTCAGTAGATGAAATCTGAGTTATACCAGTAAGGTTAGCATTCCCCATTTGAGAATGTTCCATAACATGTTGAGTTGAATAGCTTCTTGAAGCCCAGGTAGGTATTTGAGAGATCTGACCACTGCATCCATTGATAAGGCCACCAGTAGAATAAAAGTGCTGATTTTGTTGTTGCTGTTGAAATGCCTCAATAGAATGTTGTTGTTGTTGCTGCTGCCTATTAAGCTCTTCTTGATCTTCAGTAGTAATCTGTTGCTGATAGTAAATGCTGTCCAAGCTTAAAGGCATTGTTTCTCTCTCACTACCCAAGAAATTCTCAAGCTTTGGAGAAGAAGCTGCAAAAATACCTTTGACATTATTATACAGATTACAGAAACACACATAGAAGCAATAACAGTAAGAAAATAGAAAATAAACCTTGAGGTTGGGATCTTGATAGAGCTTCCATGATACAAAGAGAACCATCAGATTTGATGGGCATTACACTGAACTGAGAAGAAGGATGATTGTGAAACCCAGAAGAGAAATTAACATCAGCATAACCAGGAAACCCCATTTTCATGTTGGGTGAAAGAGAGAAACCTAAAGAGGAGTTACTATTGTTACTATCATCCATGGACTTCATCATAAACTCCCTTTTCTCTCTCGCTTGATTAGAAAATATTCTAATCAAGTCAAAATGTATAGATTTTTTTTCCTTTGGTTTGTCTCGATCCTAGAAAAAAAAAACTTGGTTTTTTGTTGGGTAGCTAAGCAGAAATCTAAAGAAAAGTGAACTGAGGCTAAGCTAAGGCACGCTCTCTCTCTATATAGAAAGAGATAGACATGCAAAGGCAAAGGCTTTATTTAAAGTAAACAAAGAGAATGAAAAAGCAACGCAAGTAATGTTGGGGAGCAAGCCCTGCAATTCCATGGGGATCTGTGCTCATAATTTTTGCTTTGAAGAAGACCACTTGTTTCGCATTTTCTTCAAATCTTGCCTTCGTCGGTGCTAATCTAGGTGACCAAAACAAAACTATCATATATGGAAAAAAAAAATGAAAAAAAAAACTATGATGTTACTTATAATTTTACAAAGTTATACCAAGTCTACAAATAATGATCGACCATCTGTTATAAAAAACAATCCCAAATACTTTTCTGTTCGAAAACATAATTTAACATTTTGTTAAAAAAGATAATTTTATAACTTACCAATTTAGTAGTTCAACGTATATAAAATATCGTGTGATCTACATTTTTGTAAGTGATATCTTTTTCTTATTGTTGATTTATGTTGTCCTGCTCCACGGTGACTAGATGTCGCAGTAGTTCATTTATCTTGTGTTCCCTTCATAATTCCGTTATTTTCGAACATTCATCTTCCTCTTCTTTAGTTTATTTGTTTCATCTTGTAGAATGTTTATAGGTTTTTTTTTGTTTCTTTCAGTTGTTTTAATGTCCCATTAGTGGTATTATGTTGGTTTCTGGATGGGTTATCAGTTTGTCATTTTTTCGGCCTTTTGATACAAGTGTATTTAATTTAATGAATTGCTTAATCTTTAAAAAAAAAAGTGTATATAAAATGTCATGTCAAATTGCCAAACTTTATAAAATAAAATATTTCCTATACCTATATTGTTAGTAACATAAGCCTAAATATTAGAAAATCTATTGGATACCAAAGAAAGTATTAATTTTAAAAATGTAAACACTTTTATACGGACTTGTTATTTTGGTAATGTTCTGATAGTATTTGTGCGAAAAAAGAAAAAAATAGAGAAGTTAGTTGAATTTTGCATGTAGAAATTTGCATGAATAGAGAGGAAGAGACAGAAATTCCAAGGGAAATGATTATGATTTATAATTGAGGTTGGACGTTGAACGTGAGTTTCAAGTTTTTTTTGGAGGGAAACTCATACTCATATGTATCATAGGCATATCATTACGGGGGCAATCATCACCGAATCCACCCAACACCAACACCACCACAATTACATTTTCTTTTTCTTTTTTGTTTATAAATATTTTTTTCAAAGTGAAAATACTACCGAAAATAATTGTAAATAGTGCAATTTCGAGGCCCCATTTTGAATTATCGGTAGTTTTCATTTCCCACCACCTTCTCCATCTTTAGCTAGTGGAGTAAAAGACGACATTATATGTCAGAATTCAATGGAGTTGTTCACTTATTTTAGGCGGAGTTTAAAATCTTAATAAAAATAAATAAATTCTAAAAAAAAATGTAATTTTAAATGTGCATTTTTTACGGCTTCCTACCAAAAACTCAACTTTCACATTTTGAAAAAAATATATTCACGAAAAATTCTTTAAAATTATAATTATTTGCTAGTTATTATTAATAGTTAATTTAACGGTATATATAACTTTTTGAATGAAGATAGAAGGGTATATAAAAAAAAAAGTCTAAAAGTTCAGGAACGTCTCACTAAAGATTATTCTGCAAGATTAATATTTTCGATTATCTTTCAAATAATCGATAATTTAAGTGTAAATGGATTAAAAATTTTGGTCAAATAATCTCAAAATATTTTAGATCCAAATAATACCCCAATAATCCGCTATTTGTGATTACCAGATAAACCCATCTTTCGAAAAGTGAAAAACTCATTGATTCAATCCGAAAAAGTCAAAAGTATTGAAATATTATCCGAAATTTTATTTATTTTTAGTCGAAGCCTTTATGGCAATACAAGAGTGTCTGCAAGTCTAATAAATTAGTTGATCCAATAAAAAGAACCTAAACTGTAGACATTATTACATCGTTAAAATATTAACCTTGTTTGTCTCTGAGTAAAAATTAAGAGGTAGGTTGAGTTCCACGGTTACACTCCTATATTCTAGTTGTCAGATATTTACTATACCTTCATTTAAATTTACTGTCTTCCATTGAGTGTTGTACTTAATTTTTAATGGGTTCACAATGAGGGAATGTTGTAGAATAGTTAACACGTATTCTTTATTGTTTGTTAGGGCATGTTAAACGCTCAGTTTGCCGGTATAAGTTATGACACAATTTATAAAAGTCAATTCCATAACCTAACCCTTACAAAATAAATTTACCCAGTGGTTGAATTCGTCAAGTTTTATAATTCCACAGTTTCCTACTGTTTTACTATAAACACTCGGTATTACAGCCTGTAATTTATTTTTACCTCAATTCCTATATTTTACTTGTCATTTTGCGAAATAGTTTTGTTTAAACGTAAATTAGTTTCAAATTAGTTCTTTAGGTTAAAAAAAAAAAAAAAAAAAAACAACAATGGTAAATTATCCAATAAAAAAAGAGAAATTGTATGAATTGACTCCACTTTTGGGTAAGTTTTGGAAAACAGCCCGATCTTTTTTAAGTTACAAAAAATAGCCCATAACTGATCATGATAAGTCATAAATGACAAATAATATTTAGTTCTAAATATTTCGAAAATCTCGTCTTGAAAAGTGTTTAAACTAGTATTAATTACACTTTCTAGGTATTTTCCACAACTTAATAATTTTTTTAATTAATTTTACCCAACTAAAATAAGGCTGTTTTCCATAATTTTTCCAAATGAAAGTTGTCCACAGCTTTTAGATTTTTTTAAAAAAAAACAAAGACGAGCAATGCCCGATCCAATATACTGAAACCCGACCCGTACCCAGGAGGAACCCAAACAAGAAATAAAGCAAAGAGCCCAAATGCCAAAATATGTCCAAATAACAATACACAAAATACAATCCAAAAACAGAAGACAGTAGCACAGCCTACAGTTAGCAGAACAGTCATACTGAGGCTACTACTACCAATCCACCTATTTCTGAGTCTCAGGTTAGACCTTCAGAAGCTTCTTTCATTTCGATATATATAACCCGTGTAAAATTTCATCCTAAAATCAATTTATAAAAATATTAGAGTTTTATTAATATCAAAATGCAGATGTTATGATATAATAATATAAAAATATGGTGTTTTGTAAGGTAGTAGCTGTTTACAGTAATGTAGTGAAACTGAACTTTCAAGAAGCAGGATGCATTCATTCATTCAACAAAAATGTCTTTTACCTCAACTCGTTGTGTCACAGAAGCTGCAAGGGAAGAAGGGAAAGCCTTTGTTAAGTCACTATCTCACCTCCACCCTTTTGTATTGTCAATATCTATGAAGATGCCATATTGCCCTAAATCCATATCATTTTCTACATCATTATACTGTTTTCTTTATATTCTCACATCACTCACCTCAATAACTTCTACCTAAGAGCCATTCCAATTTCAGTAAAATCTCCTTCATTTCAAACTACACAATAGAGTTCATTGGATTTGCTTCTAATGACTCTATACATCATCATCATCATTCAAACAAAGTATATTAAAGAGACTTACAAAGAGGGGAAAAAAGAGAAGTTAATGGGATTTAAAGTCACTGTAAAATTTCTGATCCAATTTGGTAATAAAGCAAAACTGCAATCTCAACAGTCAACAAATTCAAAGAATTCTTTCAAACATCCCAATCCAAGCTTTAATGCACTCCCTCTGCAAAAACATCTCATCTTGCAATACTTGTTTCTGCCTTCTTTCTCAATCAATCCCTTTGATTTTGGGAGGAGGTGAATTGTCAAAACCTTACTTAAACAAGTAAATCTTGATGGGTTTTTTTAACTTGCAACATTTAGGTCAACTCAAGCATTTGGGTATTCATGAAGTTCATCTACTAAAACTCGTAAACCTTAAATTACAGTATCTCTTGGACATATTCCCTATGGCTATAGTCAGTCCAACTCCCACCCAACTCCATAGCACGCTTCCTCTAAAGCAACACCAAACAACACTTTAAAGTATAAGTCCACTTCCCTTACAAAAAGCACACAAGGTCCTTTAAATTTGCAAACAAAAACACCAACAATTCACATGTAGGTGATCATATATCATTTGATAGGTATTTCCAAAATCCTCTGGATACAATACAACTATAACTCACAAGTATTGGGTTGGGACCCACGTGGCAGATCTTCAACCCCATAATACAGTTACCCATCTGTCTCTTATTAAATGAACAGGATATTTAACACAAAATTATCTCAATCGACTAACTAGTAACTACCAACTATATACATGTTCAAAAGGTGCAAACACAAGTCAATTTCATTGACAAAAGGCTTCAATAATTACACCAAACCATATTGATAAAATGGCCCCTTGTGTTTTCTACTCTGTAGTTTGTTTGGATGCATAACATGCAGCATAAGTATTATGCATTCAAATATCCTATTAGCAAGCAGTACTACAAAGGAAGGTCTTAAAGAGTCGTTTGGTTGAGCCTATGACTAAAAACAGACCATAACGGTCAGGGTAAAAAGAAGAGTGAAAATTGCTGTCATTTCTTTATGTTTAGCAAATCGTTTTTTTTAGCAGTTTTTATTGCATATGACAAATAACGTAAGTTAAGAGGATGAAAATGGATCCTCTGTATTGACCAATTGTAAGGTGATAAGATTCTTGTAGTGATTGATAGTGCTGAGAGCAAATGAGTACGTACTGTGCAGATAAAATTAAAAAAAAAGAAATCAGAGTGATAAGTTGCCATCTTTCTCTGAATTGGGTTTGGTTCTTTGTTACTGTTTTACATTAGAATAATATTTATGATGATCCCAACTCAAAATTAAAAGAGGTTGATGTCTATCCAATTTGAAGGCTAGAATACAAAGGCTCTACCTATTGATGTTAGGAGACGGCCTAAATTCAAAGCTGCTTCTTCTCCTTACTATTTCTACTTTCTTATTTTGTGTTATGTATGAATTTTTCTCTTTTTAGCTTCATGTATAGGGAACCCTAATCTCTGCCTGTACTCTTTTGACTTCAGAAAACCCAGATTCTGCACAAGAAGATATGTCACTTCAATGACATGTTATATACTAATGAAATATAAAAAAAAAAATATTAACGAAAGTTATATTGTTATTTACTTATTTTATAAATCCATTTCTAAGATGAGTTATCAAAAAACAAACGGAAAGAGTCCTTATCCGGAATCAACTGAGCCATATAGTGAGCAACGGTGTTCCACGACCTACGAAATGGATTTTTGTGAACGTGAACTCGAAATTCAAGATCATCGGATACATTTCAAACACGGACAATATGGCCAAGATAAGTTATTCAGGCGGTCTTTGCATTGTTACCCTAAAAACATGTTCGAAATGTATTTTTGTGAATGTCTTAATGTCCAAAGTAAGTCATATATATAATTATGATCTCCCAAAAGCAATATCATACACTTCTTACATCAATGATTATACAAAGATTATCTCCGTTAACCAAAAAATTAGATATTCCGTGTTTTTTAATTGTAGAACTGAACTTATAATAGCTCTGATTATACAATTTAGACTATCAACTCAAATGAGTGTTGTTGGAAACTTGTATATCTCAATTATCATGCACTAGGACTTCTAAAATATCACCATAATTTGCAGATATTTGATAAATAACAAGAGAAAAAAAATCTGTACTATTTTCCAACAAGACAGTAACGAGTAACCCAAATAGACACCAAAAGAAGGGGATACTGGGATAGGAACAGAGGTACAGTCGTACAGAGGCTCCTTACGTTGAGACTTTATGCAACAAAAGTAATTGCATGCTATCATAACCATTAAGGCAATAACCAAGACAAACTATGGTGCCTCCCCGTGACTTTAAGTCTATTTTACGACTTGTTCTTGTCATAGTACATTAGTACATGACATTAAAATTATTTAGGTAGGGGTGTTCAAAAATCGGTCAGGTCCATACATGATATGGACTGGATCAGGTGGGTTCGATTCATTTTCAGGTCCATGGATTTTTTACAGTTCACGAGTCTGGTTAGTCCATTTTCAGGTCCATGGATTTTTTACAGTTCACAAGTCTGGTTAGTCCGAAACTCGGTTCACATCCTCGTTCATTTGGATGTGTGTTCTATAGAACTCACACTTACTTCCTCATTAATCTTGAAGACACCTAGAGATTCTTCCTTGCTCAGACTCTGTAATTAGTTGTTAAGAGTCAAGTGCCTATTCACTTACCTTCTACCAAACTTGCAGAAGCAAAATGCAATATATCGGATGGGATTAGCTTGTTTGTTTTGAGATATCTGATGTTTAGTTGACGTTACAACTTGCAGCATCGCAGAACGTATATTAGAGATTTGCTTCCTGATATATAAACCAAATGAAAGGCAGAAGATCTAGACAACAGAACATGCAGCAGCAAAATGCAATATCATATTATGGACAAACTTTATCTACTAGGACTCACTCGTGAACATGAATACTTATATAAATTATAAATTTGCTGCAGTTGTTTGTGTTAATACAATATTAAGACTTGTGTTTGACACATCAAAATTGAGTCAAGGGATGTTACAGGTTTTAGTTTCTGTCGTAGAGAGCCACCCTTCTCACCACCTACGGACCAATGATGTGAGCAACTGCAGCAAAGTAACAAACAATTCTCCATAAAGATACCACACAAATCATTTGCACTCCAAGCATTCAAAAGAAAGAGATTAGCCTGTTTCCTGAAACAGAAAACTTGAACCTCAACTATTTCTAAAACAAAGAGAGATATACAAACAAAACCAATTAAGAAAAATATAGAATTACATCACCGATAACTATAGCTTCACAGGCTTCCAATTCAATTGAAAACCAGTTAAGATCATAGCCCTTTGTTGTTCTATGCAAGTGATCATCTTCGGAACTGCTTAACTGCTTTGTTAGGCAGATATAAATTGATTTTTAGATAAGTGACTAGATTCATAGCTTTAATGGCATAAATCTATCTTAAAAATAGATGGATATAATAATATTTTTTCTTCCTCCCACAATACAGATCTATTTTCCTTTAAGGATTGTGCCAAGAGTCATTGGTCCTCATTTAGAATAATTAAAGAAAAGGTTAATAAAGAAGCACTCCAACCTCTAACCCCTCAAATCATCCTTGCAATGATACTGATCACACAGTCACTGCCGCTTTTCAGTGTTATACAAAAGCACAACTATAGACGTTCTGTGATTAAACAGCCAAGATGAAGTTTGTTGGGATTAGCCTATCTTACTCAAACCCTTCAAGTTTAAAATTCATTGTAAATCATGCAAACAGACATAATAAATCCGAATCAATCATCCAATTAAGAGAAATACTCAGAATTATCACTCTCTCAAACAGTATATATCAGGAGAAGCAAACCCTATCAATTTCAGGTGTGAAAGATATTCAGCAAGCTGAAATAAAAAAAGTTAAAAGTACTTCATGACACCTCAAGAATGAAAGCTGTTGTACCTCAAACAGTTCAAATGGGCTTCCCTTCTTGTAAATGTCATCTTTCTTGTCTTTATCACCAGATATTAAACTGAAGAGAAGAGTTCTCCAGCCTATAAGAAGCACTGATGTGCTACCCAAAGTTACTAAACTGAAGTTGATTGGTGGAAGGTGGCCGATTGTTATTGCTCTTATACCCAAACCAACCTGTTAAAGGAACCAAAAACAGAGTACAGTTTAATGAATACCCAAACAAACTAACATGCATACACCAAACTGAAGCCATGACGGATGCTTGAATTATCAATTAGGGTTCGACAGTTCGTCTCTAGTTAACAAGAGTATAAGATACCAGGCAACCAGCATTAAGTTTCAACTTTAGATAACCAAAAGAATTAGGAAGATACCACAGAAACCAGCATTAAGTCTAACTTTAAATAACCAAACAAAATTCCAAATAAGCAAAAAATCTTGCAACTTGAAAGGTAGTAATTGTCTTATGCAATTTTAGTGTTTTCCCATCCTTTAGTGCAATCAACATTCTTGCCATCTAAGTTACAAGAATAACCTACAGCATACCATTGTACTAATTTGTATATACTGGTAGTTACAGCTGATTGGAAAATGGCTTTGCACTTACCATACTATTTTCACTTCCAGATCTATCTAGGAAGTATAATCAATTAGCAACAGTCAACATACGTCAATCATTTGTCTTATATTCACAACGTATTCTTTAGAACAACTATGATATCTTCAAGCACAAATTAGCAAATAAAAAGACTAGGAAGAGATAAGCCCAACATCGCCAGATCCTATTAATACAGGATTAGATATCCATATCAACCAGTGATCCTCAAAGACCTCTGGCAGAAAGCAAAGCTCTACTTACAACTATACCAGCAGCCCACGATTTAGTGGCAGCAGCAACAGCCTTCGACAAACCATTCATTCCTCGACCATCCTCATCATAACCCCCAAGAAAATATGCACCAAGAAACCAACCTAATATGAATCAAAACAACATCAACACATTAAACTTTGCATCACATTTGTGACAATATCAACTAAAATTATGTAACTATTTCCAGCCTTAAATCCCCTACCGGCAATGAAAGGATCCGCTGTTTTCAGTGTCTCGATGTTGAAAACGGAGAAGCCGTGGCTGAATCTTCCAACTGCAGAGAACAAAAGCAAAGCCAATACATCCCCACCCGCTAACAGCGATATTCGCCTACATTAAACGACAGACATAGTCATTCAGAACATATCAATTCCGATAATTAAAAAACAGGTCCAAAAGAAATTTGGAAAATTACCCCCATTTCTCCAAGCGAGACGACGAGTTTGGTTTCTCGAATTGAATTACACCTTCCAAAGGAACACTATCCCCACCCACCAATACGGGAGGTTCGAAGGTGGCCGTGGAGGAAGAGGGAGAATCGGTTTCATCATTGGATTTAGCGGATGCAAGTGGATGATTGGTGATTCTTCTAGGGTTAGCGGGATTGAACTTTGTGTTGCGTTTGGAGAAAAGGGTGGTTTTGGGATGAATCGATCTGGGAGAATATAGAGGAGCAGTAGAAGAGCAACGACATCTAGCAACAGTGGATGTGGAGTTGGTGGTGGATAGAGCTCCGGTGGTGGTGGTTGAAGCTGCTTGGCCAAGCACCAACATTACGGCTATGGCAACTGCAGATTTTTCTCACTTCCAATCCTCTATCCTGAAGATATGAAATTTGGCAGTAGTGGGTAGCGGTCCTATCCCTGCACAAATTCACGTGTATCGGTGTATGGAAGAGAGAGCAATTGAAGACCTGGAATTCTCCTTCTTTTTTTTTGTCTTTAAAATTCAGCGTTATCTCCTCTTTAATTGGCTACTATTTATTGTGGCGCGTAGTAATTAGTTGCTGATTGACGGGTAAGTGTGTAATGTACTAATGTGGTTCACACAAATTATCCCTCTCAAAATTCAAATAAATTTTCTGGTTCAAATTTTTTTTTTTTTTTGCAGCCATTAAATTTGTTCATCAACTTTACCGGCGTCAACCGGACGGTTTAGTTCGAAGAGTGCATGTTCATCTCCATTTTAAGAATGAAAATGGATCAATGGATTGATGGATGCACCGTTGCACCAACTATACAACTTACTCAAGTAGTCACCCACCTCGTCTACCACTCTAACACTTTACCCATATTTCACCCACCCATTACCACCGGATTTTTGGGTAGTTCGGGTGAAATAGTCGGTTGTTAAATAATTCTTTCGTTTTTAGAATTTTGAAAGTGTATGATTTAAAATAACACAAACCAAAAGTTATTAAATCACAAAAGTTATTTTAAATCACGAAATATTATGCAACATGATAAATCAGCAACGAAAAGATTTTCAAATAATACGAATCAAGATGATGGAAACATATACAAAATTGTTTGCGTACAACACACGTAAATCTACGTAAATCAAATAAAACTCCTCTTGAGCACAATATAGTTATTTACTATAAAAAAAACAATATTAATAATCAAACTTAACCAATAATTAAAATTTGAATGTAAGAATAATACATACTGGGTATACGCCTGGCAAAATCTTCAACATCAAAATCTTTTAATATAATATCAACTACTTGTGCATCGAGCGAAAAACCTAAACTATAGTTAAAAATCATGAAAGGAATATATCATAAGTAAAGAAAAAAAGAGAGGTTATTAGTATAAATATGTATGCTCAGTTGTTCACCTACATACTTGCTCCCAAACCAATTTTGCAAACACATTAATGTATCTGCAGTATCTCCATGAAGCCTAGAATGATGAGATTTCACCACTCGTTTACCTATACTAAAAGCACTTTCAAAAGCAACAATAGACACGGAAATTGCCGAAATAAATTTTGCAATATCTCAATAAGTTGGACACTTTAGATCATTTTTCCAAAAACATAAGAAAATCAAAATCTTTATCACCAAGTAATACAACTTCTTGAAGACAATAGTCAAACTCATGGCTTATACTAGCCTTCTTCTTCATTTTTTTCTTAGATTGACCTAAATCGTCATCATCATAACTTACATGTCTCTTCCCAAGCAATCTAGAAGTTGAACTTAAATATTCTTAATCCTCAATATCAGCATCTAAGTCTTGGTATTCATACAAAAGATTCAACATTAAAGTTTTCACCTTCTCAATCTCAACAAATGTCTTATCACCGTATATCTTGTTAAAATACCATTCAATACATTCCAAGTTGTCTCTTGGGTCCAAAATGGTTGCTATTGCCAAAACTCTACTTATACTCGACCACTACATATCAAATTTCTCAGTCATATTTCTAGTCATCTCATTGATCATCAAATTATCATTAGAAACCCATTTCAATAAAGAAACTTTAACTAGACAAAACTTTCGAAAGAACAAATTAGTTGTTGGGTAGTTTCTCCCGGAAAAATATTTGTCACCTTGTGAATTTTAGGGAATTCCGAGCATATATTTTCAATCCACATTCACTCATCGCCACTAAGAACATCAAAGTTAAACCTATGATAATGAATCTTCAACTTCTTCTCTATATGAAATATAGTTTGGAGCATGAATAGAATAAATTTCATCTTGTTTTACAATCAAGCATCAACTTTTTAGAACAATCAATTTTCAAATTTTTAGCCCTATCCTCAAACATTTGAACCCTTTTAGTACTTGCACACCAAGATAATACACAAGAACAAGCATTCACAATCCCCGGAGCAATTACATTTAAACCGTCTTGCCCAATCAAATTCAATTGTATGCACTACACGAGCAAGTGCAAAAAAGCTCCTTTCAACAACAATGATTTTTTCATCACATATACGTTGCAAGAGTTCTATCATCTTATCATTCATCGAACAATTATCCACAACCACACACGAAAACATTTTATGAATGTTGTATTTTTCTACAGTCTCAAGCAAAAGAATTAGCAATTGTTTCAATTGTATGTGGACATGAGATATATGCAAACCTATATATCATAGCAATAATGTGCATACAAACACATATATTTCACATATTAGATATTAGGGATTTAGGGCTTTATTTTTTATAATAATTTAAACGGATGAAACGGGGCGGGTATGGTGATCGACTGGGTAGGCGGTTGTGCACTCATTTCCATCCTTATCCCCGTTTAGTATAATGTCTCCTCCCCGTCCCCATCCTCGTTATGGGCCGCGCGGATTAAAAGGTTCTACACATCTCCATCCATGTCGGGTATCCGCCGCCTTCGAAGACGATTTCATAAACTTAAGCAGCGATGAATACTGAAATCTTACCGCCGTCCAAGAATAATGACGAAACTTCCCGGCCCATAAAAAAAAAGATTTCAAAAACCGCCAAGTTTAATCGAGGTACGTTTTTACAAGAGTTTTTGTTTCCACTTTGATTTTTTAAAAACTACACGGTAATTAATTAGGTTGGATCAACTTGTGTGTGGGGTTCATCCTAGTGCATTATTTTGGATGAGGTATTCCACTCTCGCCTCTCGGAGTGGAGGAGGCCTTGGGTCGGGATATTTCACTTTGATTTTATTGTTGTTATTTGATGTGGAAATTAGTTAATGTTGGATACTTTGATTAGATTATGTACATTGAAATGAAAATTAGTTGAAATCGTGGTCGAAAATCTATATACCTTAACTAAATTAGGCGACATTAATGCTGACGTGGCAGTCTCATGATTCTTTGCGGAATAACTTTTTTACTAAGTCACTAATAAAGCCAATAAATCTATTTTACTAAAACTAGATTTAAAAAATAATTATGTTGGTTATTTTGTAACGTTAACGTAAAGATTTGGTGAATAACAATCTTGTTGGAATAACTCTATTTTAACCTATAATTTTAATAAATAAATAAAAAGTAAATTTTGTTGGATAATCACAAAAATAAAACTTATGTTATATTATAACGTAAAACTTGCGGGAGAAGCTCTAATGTAACCCACTTTACATTCCGCTATGTATGGATCACCTAATTGTCCGCTATATATGGATCACCTAATTGTGGTGAATTTCACATTTATATAAGCATGAATCGTTTTTGTTATTCCAGGTAAATATTTAATCGCTTCATATAGAAAAATATTTAAAAAAATCGTTGTTGTGTCTCTTGATGTGTTCTCATAATCATTCAATTCTAAATGGTTCAACACATTAAAATATCCGTTCTAGATTAATAGTTTATGTTATTGGTTCATTAAGTTATATATAATTTTGATTGATATTCATGCTATTACAAATAAAAGATAGTTTTTCTTATACCTCAGAGACTATGAACCAGTTTTCTTTTACGAGGGAAGGTCATTAATCGAACCATCAAACTTAGTCACTGTTAGGCATGTGAATCATTAATCGAGCCATCGCCAAAATTAATCACTGTTAGGCATGTGAATTGGATTTGCCACGTAAATCCACAAATATGTTCATATACTTATGTATACATCTATGAAATATGCTCGACGTGAAACACATATCTTAACGCAAAGAACAAGTATTGTCAACCCTTCAACAAATGGGTTCTAACACCTCATTCTCTTTATGAGAGCCCGTGAATACTATACTCGCTTTATTTTTGTAATTGGGGTGAGACAAACATCTCAACATCGAAGACAAAAGTTAAACACCCGAAAAATGCAATTCCAATTCATTTATGCTCCAAAGAAGCAGCAAACATTTGTCATTTCCCATATACCTATCTATCACATAAGCAAAACATTGAACTCCATCACTCTACAGTCTGCGCAGGCTCAAGAACTACACTGCATAACCACAAAATAACTCCAACCAGAGAATGCTTACTATAATGGAATCAGAGTCAGTCAGCCAAAGAGACATAATCTTGTTCTTGCTCTTATTCAGTTATTTGCAGGCATATGAATTAACTTTAACATTAACATGTGTGCATTGCAATCACAAACTCACAAGTCACAACTAGTCAATTCCATTAAACCATTAACACTTATAAACATCAAGACATAAATAAAATCCAAATGACTTAAAAATAACTAACATTCATATAACATGAAACCCTACATTGTTTAATGTCTACGGGGAAGGGGAGCTTAACATAAGTAAGCTTCTTTACAATGGATGCAACTTCCTGGAAACAAGTTGAACATCAAGAATGAAGCATAGTCATATAGTTAGCTGGAATTTCATGACACAAGCCACATTTGTTTCCTGTCAGATCATCTTTGTCTATGTATGGTTCCTCTTGTTAGTGATATTACTCTTTGGAGTAGAGAATCCATTTTCAGTAGACCTCAAACCCTCAGTAGTTAACACAGCTCCTTTACCTTGCACATCATGGTAACTTACACCATTATTTACGCCCAAAGAGCCAACACCAGAAACAAGATTCATCTGATAACCTGAAGATGAACCATAGGGCAGAGCTCCATAATTAACCATTCCCAAGCCATTCCAATAAGTGCTAGCAGCAATCACAGGCCTCCCATATCCAACAGATCCATACCTTGGCCAAGCCATTTGATGTGGTGGACCATAAACTCCACCATAGCCACCTGGAACTGGATAAAAGCCAATATGAACATTGTCATGCCCATAACCACCAATCGGGCCAGAGCTTGTGTTCTGATTCTGATCATCCCTTGCATTCCTACTCATTTCTTTTGGGATTGCCTTCTTCACCTCAACATACTTTCCACACAATACATGAAAGCAGTTCCTTGTAATGTCCTCAACAACATCTTCAGAGTCAAATGTTATGAAGCCGAAACCCCTAGACCTATTAGTCACGTTATCATGCATCAGAACTACATCAGTAATCCTACCGAACTTGTCAAAGTAGTTCTTGAACTCTTCTTGAGTTAGATTAGCAGATAAACCTCCTACAAAAATCTTTGTAGTCCTAAACTGACTGGCTAAGTTGGTAATACCATTTCTAATACTATTTTCTCCGTGGCTCTGATGATAATGCTGCTGTACACTTCTGGATTTTGCTTTTTTGACTTCTACCTATACAATCATTCCCAAAAAAAAAACAAGCATCTAAACCAAGAAATTACACAACAGAAAGGGGAAAAAAAAACTAGGGTTAGGGTTTTAGAAAGGATCGGAAAAACTAACCGTTCTGCCTGCAATTTCGTGGTGTTCGCCGAGGGCTTTGTGAACTGAAGAAGGATCGGTAAAGTTGACGAAAGCAAAACCTCTAGGGTTTCCACTATGACGATCTCTGGCAATGTTGGAGGATTTTACTTCGCCGTAGCGACTGAAGTAATCGGTGAGTGTAGCTTCACTCGTATCCCATGGAATCCCACCAACAAATATCTTCGTATTCTCGAAATCAGCCATGGTAAAACTCCTTGCTCTTGGCGGAACCCTGGGTTCAAATTTGAGTCGCCATCGCCCTGCTCTCTATTCTCGTTTTACTTCCGGTTGTCGTACTAGTCTCGGCGTCAGGGACAGAAATTTATTAAATATTATGGGCCGGACATATACACGGTATCAGATATTGATATGATAATATTGATTTCGGCCCACGTATTTCGGCCCATTAAGTCTCAACTATAATACTAACCTGATAAGCCCAAATAAATATACAACGAGTTTTTTCAGTAATTCAGATGACCTTTTCGAGCTTTAACAGGTTTATACTCGCTTATTTATATACAATATAACGGCCGGAAATATACACCTAACACCCAAATATAATACTAGTCCTGCATAGGCCCAAATAAATATACGACGAGGTTTTTCAATAATCGTGAGGTTCAAATGACCTTTTCGTCATAGCCGAACTTTAACATGTTTATACTCATTCGTTTATATACAATCTAAGGGCCGGAAATATACACGGTGTCAGATATTGCTATGATAATATTGATTTCGGCCCATTAAGGCCCAAATATAATATTAGTCCTGCATAAGCCCAATAAATATACAACAAGGTTTTTCAGTAACCGTGAGGTTTATATAGCGTGTTTGGACTCGCTCATTTATATACAATCTAAGGGCCGGAAGTATACACGATATCAAATATTGCTATGGTAATATTGATTCCGGCTCACGTATTTCGGCCCAAGGCCCAAATACAATACTAGGCCTGAATAAGCCCAAATAAATATACAACGAGGTTTTTCAGTAATCGTGAGGTTTAGATGACTTTTTCGTCATAGTCGAGCTATAGCATATTCGAACTCGCTATTTATATACAATCTAACTAAACTTAATTTAAAATATTGTCATACTAAACTTGTCTAGAGAGTGAACGAAATCGAGTTTTTCTAAATAGTTCAATGATATAATAACTCTACAGCTTTACCATATTCAAACTTTGACATGCTCTTATTAAGTTAAAATTTGAATTGAGCTTAAAAAAATATTTATATTCATCTTGTTTAGAAGTGATTGAACTCAATCGAAAACGAAATATATAATTTGAATGCCTTTTGGATCAAATGAGATGACACATTATGTATGATTCTAAAATAATATGATTCAAATAAACCTCGAGAATTTTAATTTATTATGATATGATTACTAGTAATTCATATACTTATACAATGGATATATATATTTTAGTATAGTCGACGTGGGACAACAATTTATGTGTCAATTTAGTGCGAATAATAGGAAATCACAAAATGATTATACTAATGAAAACATGGTAAAACTTTATTGAGAAAAACCCAGATTGCATGTGAGTACGTGACCCTAAGGTTTGAACGAGAGGTGATGCTCCGATGTGCATGTGGATGGCTCGAACTCCAACATGAAAGCATGAATGCCATTTGTTCATCCACATAGGCTTGCTTTAATGTGTCAATATAATAATCAAATCGGAGTACGTAACATGGCATCTCTAGGTCTTATATTGGACTTACAAAGTATATATTAACTCTTCTTTCTCTGGTTCCTAAACGAGGCCTTGTGATTTATTGGAACTTCGGTCCTATACATAATGCCCAAACTTCAAAAGCTGTCCACTTTCCAAGTCATATGAACGAATAAAAATTAATAAGATAGTATTCGTTTGTTTGTTTTTTCTACCAAAATACATTGATAAAGTTGTTTATGCTTTGTTTGATGTTATTGTTGTTGGGCCCTATACATAGAAAACCTAGAAAGTAAGTTTCCCTATTTTTATTATCATTATTATTTTCCAATTTATATTCACGGGGTTTGTGACTTCGTGAGCATGAGAAGAGTGAAAAGTTTAAGAGTTCCAAAGCCACATATTAGAGGCTTCTTTAGTTCCAAGTAACTTAATTTATGTAAGTTGTGAATAGGATATAAAAAGAGATTTTTGCAACTTTTTTGACGAATCTTTTAAATTTTAAAGAAAATCACATTATATACATGTTTTAATAAATTTAATCACCAATAGCCGTTTTTAAAAAATATATACATTACAAAACTAGTATGTACTTTGTAGATTAATTTAATATTTACATAATTATTATTTAATAAATTAATTATTTTTTAAATAAATCTACTATAATAAATATTATTAAGAACAATTACAAATATAACTTTTTTTAATAAACACAAATAATAGTAATAATAATAATATAAAAAATTAAAATAAAGCGTTTACACAAAATAATAAAAAAATCATTTACTAAAAAGATATAGTCGTAAAGAGGTAAATAATAATAATAATAATAATAATAATTTTTTAATTAATTACTAAATAATGTAATTTTCACTAGAAAATAACTATGAGTAGTTTAACCTCATAAATCAAAATTATGGTTGTTTGGTTGGTAATGAAGTTAAAGGGAGAAAGATAATGAGAAGAATGGGACGAGAGGGTGAAATAATAATCTTAATTTCATTTGATAAGAGAATGAATGAAAATAAATTTTAGAGAGTGAGGGAATCAGATTATTAAAATTGTGTAATTTTAATGAACTTCGATTACGAGGTTTATAAGAATTATAAAAATTATTAGAGTAAAATCTCACTTTTATCCCTTCTCTTTTTCTTTTTATTCCATCTCTTTGTCAAAGAAAACAAATACTTTTTAATTTTTATTTTACTCATAATTATATTCATTTTATCAAACACTCATTTCACTTATTTTTTATGTACATCTTTTTTAAATAATTTTATATCCTTATTTATTCATCTAATTAATTATCTTTATATTTAACTTCATCTACATATTATGATTAAAATTATAAAAAATAGTTTGATACATAATTTTTTTTAGGGCAACTTTTGTTCCAAAAAGAATCTAAACATTCGATTCATATATTAAAAACATCAAAGGTTATATAGGAATGGTTGAATATTCGATTTAAATATTCTACCGACGATAATTGTTATCCGGATTAGTCGAATGAATACTTTATAAAAATATCGATCTTCAAATTCAATTAGTTCCTAGGAAAACTCCGGCTTTAATTGATACATTTTTTTTTAATTTTGGTAACATTTAATTGATACATATTTATTTCTAAATGGATCATTTCTAGTATTAACTTTTTTTTATAAGACTTACGGGATAGCTTTGCTCGGCCTTAGTCAAAACAAGTATGATCCATGTTCATATGTTTCTTTACCTTGGGCCTAATTGAAAATTTTAGTTGTTATATCCGTGGTTTAAAAAATTATAACGATTATAAACAAAAAGTGATATTTAATCCATTTAAAATAATGTTCAAATGACTAATATTCTAGACTAGTTATACTTCCACTTGAAAATAAAAAAGAACAGTTACACTTCAAGAAATGTATAAATATTTGACTAGTTAACTGAAGTCGTATCATAGAATTCCCCATTCCAGTAAAAAAAAGTTGTATCATAGAGAGCATATCCGACCTCGTAGTATAGTATATGTATAATATAGAGAGAGAGGTGCAAATTCCGAAGGGATAGGATAAGGATAGGGTATTTGTTCATTGAAAATTGAATGTGAAACTATTTTAAAACTTGTTTATAAAAGTGATAAACATGAACACATTAATCGTTTAACCTGAATTTATTTAATCGACCAATATTGTAGGTTTGTAATATCATATGTATTTTGCTTACGTGTTCTATTATAAGACATGTCACGTGAGATTTTTTTTTCGTATTATTTGAAGATTTGTTACACTACATTTATTGATTTGCCATTAATTTTTTTAATAAAAAATTGTTATTAAAATTACTAGTCAACGTGTCACATCAGTTTCCTTCCGGTATATATCCTTGAAATGTCATCTTATTAATATAAAATAGATTATTATCAAAATAAAAAAAGATTTTTGGTTACTACAAATACCAAATTTAAAATAAATTTTATAACGTAATTTGTTTTTAATATAAAAATTATTTGGTTCTTCTAAAATATAGGTATATTTTATACGGTCTTTTTTTTAGAATGATATTAAAATATTAATTTTTATGTTTAAAAGTTCATTTAATCTATAATTAAATTTTATTTAAATTAATGTTATACGTAATAAGTAAAATTATAATATAATATTTTTAAGTAAATTCACACAAGATGCTGGCATTGAATTAGTTTGATTTAAACTCGTTCACTCCTTAACACGGTAAATACTATTAAAAAAAATAATTAAATTTTATGTTTAGTTTGTGCTCGAGGCATTTACAAACTAATTGAATTAGAACCTTCACAAAAAAAAAAACTAATTGAATTAGAACGTGCTAAAGATTTGCTAACGGAATTGGACGGATAGAGAGATAGCGTAACCTTACCAGATTAGACATTGGAACTTGAAACTTACTCAACCACACAACTCCCATTCACATGCACGTTCTCGTTTTAGGACGACATTAATTCGTCGGTAAAGTTTAAGTAAACAGAATTCGTCGAAGCTTGAATAGTGAAATTATCGTTGGGTTTAAAATTTAAAATAAAAGCGTGGGACTTGGGAGAGAGATGAGTAGCGCCATTAAAACGCAACTTAGATCTGTCTCCAAGCTTGCTTGTCGGCTTAGAGGAAGCTGCCTCTCTTCTTTAACTCTTCTTCTTGGTACGCTCAGTAGTGGTTCATCCCCCCAGCACAAACCGATGGCCCCTCTTCTGACACGTCACCCCAATACCTACAGTTCAAACTTATAATTGGTATGAATCTCTCTAAATATACAATATGCCCATACGATATGTCTCCCGTTTATTTTTAGATTTTTAAAATATATTATTTGTTATAATATATTATAAACAAATTTACTATAATACAAAATACAGATAATTTTATCCCTTATTTGACTTATGAGACATGTAACAAGATTTTGAGGCTTTGCGCCAAAGTTGAAAATGTGTTGTTTACTGAACAAACTTTTTTAAAGACGGTAAATTGTTAATTTTCAAAAGTAAAAGGGAGAGAATGGTACATAAAATTACCTGGATCCAGCTAGTATACATGATACAAATGTGACTCCGTAGTCCGTACCTCAGGGCTCCCCACCACCTTCCACCCGGATTGGATTCTCTCGAAATTACATCATTAGTCCCTAAGTTTTTTTAGTTTTTATTTTTTTTTTAAATTTCAGTTGGTGTCCTTTTGATTTTGTCTTTTTCGGTTAGTGCACAGTAAGTTTTATTTTTTCGCTTGATACCCTTAGAGTTTTGATTTATTTCAATTGGTGTCCATTTTAATCTAAAATATATTATAAAAATATATTTTTAAAAATTAAATAAAATATTAGCAAAAAATTGATCTTTTTTCCTTTCCAAATATACTTACAATATAATCTTCCATTTTTATGTTTCCTACATAACATACAATTTATAATCAAAACCATATATTGTATCATCAAACGATTTGCTAAGTTAGATGTTTGTTCATTTTATGTATTTAGTGTAACAATGATTTAAGACATTTAAATTAATATATCTAGACAATTTTGATTTAATAGTATGGGTGTTTAACTGTTTATATTCGTAAAATCAATCTATAAATTCCAATTAATTTTTTATTTTAATATTTATAAGTAGGGTTAATTGGAAGGGGAAAAAAAACAGAGAACGTACATCAAACTATTATAAATTAAGTAAATAGGCTTAGTAAACACATTAATATAATCAAACATTAAAATTATTTCATGGCTTAGAATCAATCTATGACTTTTTTGAAATACTTTATTGTAAAAGTATTTGAATATACATATTAAAAAAAAAAGTAATTTCGTTTTTATTTTTAAAAAATAATTTAGGGGGATGGCAATTATACTAATTAAATTCTTTGTCAAAAAAATCAATTTTTTTTGCTAATATTTCATTTAATGTTTAAAAATACACCATTTATAATAAGTTTTGGATTAAAATGGGCACCAATTGGAATATATAATATTCAACAAATAGAAAATGCTCAAACAAAAATAAGACTAATTCAAGACATATTCAACAAATCTTCACCTTGACTTGAATTCTCACAAATATACCAAATTGCATTAGTCAATGCCCGAATCTCCACCTTGACTTGAATAACTCTTCTCTCTATTCAGATGTGCCCCTTGGTCACTCAACAACTTCTGATGTTTAGCAAGACCAAACAATGTTGGAACTTGCTGCGAGGTACCAGCTTGGTGAATATAGCAGCAGTTCCTACTTTGTTAACCTTGATCCTCTTCACAACTTGCCAGTGTTCTTTTTTCTGGTTGCCCCATGAACCCGCTAACGACACTAACAACTTGTGACATATATGGTATTGTGCAAACCATATCATACATCAAACTCCCTACTACACTAGCATAAGGGACTCGTGACATATACTCCTTATTCTCATCCGACTTTTCAATGAAACCCTTTTGTGATAAGAAAAGCTTCTTATCATCCTCATCTCTAAAAATCTTCATTCTTACAATTTTTCGAGCTGCTCCCAGATCCTGCATTTCATCTCCCGTTGCTGCAAACCATTGTGCAGCTTCATACTCAGATACAACTTCTCTATAGGTAGATAGTTCATGAGTATCCACCTCTTCAACAACTTGTAGGGCATAACCAACCATATCCTCAAAGTTATTCCTTTGTTGAGGTCTAACTCCAACTCTTCTTGAGTGTCCCTCGGCCAAGATCTGGTGAATAGCTTCTGATGGTTGATCTTCCTTTGCTAGAGTTTGCATCCCTCTTTCACCCATATGACCAAGTCTCATATGCCATAACTTAGTCATATCATCTTTGTGAACCTTTGAAGATACAACAGAAACAGATACAATAGAACCATGCAAGAAATATAAAGTGCCCATTTTGACACCTCTCAGAATAACATTAGAACCCTTACAAACATTCAGAACTCCACCTTCACCTTTGAAACAAAACCCCTTACTATCCAACATACTCAATTTCTTACTAATAAGTGGAACATGTTTGACCTCGTTCAATGTACATAATCTTCCTTCACTTGTCCTGGTTTTAATTGAGCCAATTCCAACCACCTTGCAGACTGAACTGTTGACCATGAAAATACTATCACCGTCTACATGTTTGTAGGTTTCGAACCACTCTCTGTTAGGACATATGCGATAGAAAGCTCCGGAATTAAGAACCCCCATATCGTTTTGATAAGTGTGTCCACTAGCAACCAAAACAATATCCTCATTTGATATAAAATCATCTTTTGCAAAAGTTGCAGTACCAGAATCCTACGGTTTCTTTTTCTTAGGACATTCGTTCTTCCAATGCCCTTTCTCCTTACAGTAGTTGTAGACGTCATCAGACTTGGGACCTTTTGAGAAAGACGGCTTATTGTCCTTCTTCCCTGATTTTCCTTGTCCCTTGCCTCTGCTTGTATATAGACCATATGTCTTAACATCCCTACCTACACCACTTTCATTCACCTTATAGTGTAGTTTCCTTGTATGAAGGGTAGACCTGACGTCTTCTAGAGTAATAATATCTTTTCGATTCAACAACAAATGACTGAACAAAGTTTTCATATGATGACTGTAAAGATACCAACATAATCAACGCAACATCCTTGTCCTCAATCTTAACATCAATATTACGCAAATCTAGAAGAATTGTGTTCAATTGATCTAAGTGCTCACAAAGTTGCGTACCTTCCTACATTCGCAGGCTGAACAGACGTTGCTTCAAAAGCAACTTGTTGGTGAGAGACTTCGTCATGTAGAGGCTCTTCAACTTCAACCACAGTTTGGATGCGGTATCGTGATCTGAAACCTCACATAAGACATCATTTGCGAGACTCAGCATGATCGACGAATGCGCCTTATCCTCCTTAGTGACCATCTCAGCAGCATTGCCCTTTTCTTTATCGAATTCCTTCCTTGACAGCGGCCCCACAAGCCTTGTTGTTTCAGCAATGGTCGCATATTGGTTTGCCACAGGCTGAAACTACTCTTCCTTGTGAACTTGTCGATCGTTGTGTTGAAAGAAGACATATTTCTCCCAGATAACTAAAAAACAAAGAACCCAAAGCTCTAATACCAGTTTGTTGTGCGGAATCAGTTATAAAGAACATAATTTAACAAACAAGAAAGACAACATACATGTTTATAGTGGTTCACCCAATAAAGACTACCTCCACTTTACAAAGAGATTATATTGAGGAGTTTCAAAGTACAAATGAGAGGATAAGTAGATGATAACTAGGTTATCTTGGATATTCAGGTGACTAGATTACCAGATGATCAAATGATCGGATGATAATCAGATTTTCAGATAATAAGAGACTAAGGAAACCCTACAATATATATATAGGAACAAAACTCTTAGGCTTATAATTGGACAAATTTATTCTTGACAAGGTTATGCTTGACATATTTTATACTTGCAGGTTTAAACTTGATAGGTTCAAATTTAAAAGTAAAATATAAAAATGAACAAAAAAAAAATGTTCAAACAAAAATAAACCTTAGTAATATAAGCATAATGTTAAGCAATTGCAAGAGTGTCGCATTAGGCTTTAGCTTAGAATCTTCGCATTTGACTACTAATTTCACATACAAAGGAGATCTCAATCCTCCAATATGTCTATACTGACTTTTATAATACCATCATATATATATATATATATATATTTAATAATCACTTATTATATCATGTTTGTTATTTTTTATTATTTTAAAACAAATCTAAACTCTCTTTCACGTTCATCCTATTTGGCCTGGTGTCCCAACTTGTTCAGCTGGACTTTTCGCACTCCACCTCATGTCTTCGATTCTAAAATAAACGAAATTCCTTCTTAAGTGTTAATTACTTCAAATGTTCTAACATTTTTAAAAGTTGTAGATTTTACTTCAAATCATCTAAGTCTTACTGAATATTTGTTTATATAGTTCATATTATTATTGTAGATTTTACCACAACTATCTTAAAAATTGGAATATTTTGAGCAGTTAGTCATCTTATCTACGATGAACTTTATATTTTAAATATAACATTAATTTTATTGTCTTATAACATTATTTTAGATTTCAGGTAAAATAATTTATAAATAAATTTATTTTTATTAATTAATGCATACATTTAAATAAAATAAAATTCACTAACAAATTTAAAAAACTAAGGAAAAAAAACTATATATTAAATCTGTTCGCTATTGACTTTAGGAAGTGAGAATTTTTTTATATTTTATAATATTTGTGTTTGATAAAATTTATAATGAAAATTAAAATTAGTCAAGATTTGAGTCTATATAGTTAGATCAAGAAAAAATAAATTTCAAATATACAACTTCTCTATTTTATTGAAGTGAAAAAATAATAAACATGAAATTGATCAAGAAAAATATATCACAGATTGTGAATAAATTACATCGAGATAGAAGGTAGGCGATCAATGAGTTGTGCCGCCAATGTTTTTTTTATAGCAAACCAAATCCTCTTAAACACAACATCTGAAGACTTAAGTGACACAATATTACCATGCAAGACCAGTTGCACCCTCTTGAGAATCTCGACGGCATCAGACGTAAGAAAACCAAACGTATCAAAAGCAAATGAAAGAAACACGTGTTGGTTTTCTATGCAAGCTCTTTCATGCTTAGCCACCTTCGTAGAGGCCGCATTGAAGGCCGCCTTACCCACCACAAAAGGCCCGTTACTCTAACCAACCAAAAGAGAGACTCCCGTGATCCCGTCAAATCAATACAAACATGTTTTCCACCCACTCATCCAAACACTATTACATCTGACAGTCTCAACGTAGATCTTCCTTCCCGCGGGTCAGTCAAGAATGACACATGCGCCTCTTGCTTAGCCGAAACCCTTGCTCTCTTAATAACGTCTCATAAAACATCACGAACTAGATCGTGCCTATATATAAGGTTGGGTAGTCCTTTACAATGAACCGCATGCTCCCCAAAAGCATTCATATCCCTCCGACAGTCAGGCATAGTGCAAATCATATCAGACGGAAACAAATGAATCATAAGGCGATACTTGAGGATCGTGCGATACTCAACAGGAGAGATACATTGTCCAAGTCCATCAATAGGTATGACAAGAAGGAAATCTTTGTTTAAGGGTCAAATTAAAAGTTGCTTCTATCATCTGTACAGTCTTATCAAAAATAGCACTCGCCAAAGCATGATGGGCTTTAGGGGGACGGTGCTCTTCATAGTAAAACCAGAAATATCAAAACTAGGAATAGAAGCTTAAAGATTGTCCAATGCTCCAAAAAACTCCAAGACTAAACTCTAGAGACCACAAAAGCAAAAGAATAAGTCTTCATAGCTGAGTATAATCAAGGCCTTCAAACTGAATAGGCAAAAAAGCAAGTCACCCATGAAGATCATAAAAAAAAGGACTCCATAAACCACAATATTCTCGACTGATCCACAAAGTCCAAAATCAAAATAAGTAGTTGCACCCTCCCATGTCATGCTCCGCTAAACAAGTCCAAAATCAAAAGAAAATAAAATTCGAGTTACTTTAAATATAAATTGTCTCAATAACGAATCAAATTTCTATTTATAGAAATCAAATGGTATAATTAATAAACTTTAGAGGAAACTACACAAAACCACCCTTAATAATTCCTCTTTAGCAATAAACCACCCTTTATAAAAAATTTGCCATAAAACCACCCATAATACTCATCTATTTTCACTAAACCACCCCTTATATATTTTTTTGCATAAAACCATCCTTAATTTATAAATATTTGCAGTAAACCACCCTATACAAGTTAAAATTACATCAACTAATTCAAAATTAAAACATAGACAAGGTAAATTTTTATTATTAATACTAATATCATAATTAGTTTCAATAGTTAGTTAAGTATTACAATTTATAATAGAAAATTGATTATAAAATAATATAAACAATTACCCATATATACCAAAAATTAGTTCAAAATCTAAAAATTACTAACTCTATAGAAATTATAGCATACAAAACTAATTCTTATACGGTCTTGACTCTCGACTCAGTCTAAATTGATGACGTGATTTCTGGATTTAACATTTAAATTAAAAACTTGTAACTTTTTAATTGATCAATAATTATTTTATTATGACCATTTTTCATTTTGAAAAATCTTTTTAAAAAAACAAAAAGTTATATGTTAAAATTTTCCCAAAATAGTTATTGGAAAACATTAATAGAAAAGTATAAATTTTTGAAAACAATTTACCACAAAACAATCTGGATAAAGAAAAATATATGTAGGTTTTAAGTTTTGTTTTTATTGTTTTTGTTAGTTTATCAAGCGATAGTTTGTGTATGAGTTTGTAATTTTAAATTTTTTTGGTACATGAAAAATAATTATATATTTTTGATTAATTTATAAATTCTAAGACTTAATTAAACTATTGAACCTAATTATGATATAATATTGATAAATGAAATGTACCTTATTTATGCTTCAATTTTAAACTATTTGATGTTAGTTTTTATTATTATGGGTGGTTAATTGCAAACGTTTAAAAATTAATGGTGGTTTTGTGTCAAAAAGCTTATAAGGGTGGTTTGTTGCAAATAGATGAATACTAAGGGTGGTTTTATGCTAAAAATTTTATAATGGGTGATTTGTTGCTAATGAGTGATTATTAAGGATAATTTTGCGTAGTTTTCTCTAAACTTTAATTACAACCCTAATTTCAAGACATGCCAAACTAGTTCTAGAATATTATTGGGTGAAAAGGAATATGGCATAAGTGGGAAAGGGCGTGAGAATGTGTAGAATATTGGCATCCATCATCACGTGGAGGGTGGTGCATGCAAAATACAACTAACCATCATCGCCACTTTCTTTTTCCTCACACGAATGCTTCTTCTTTCTTTAATGTTCGATGATCACCCCTTCATATTACTGCCTCTATTCTCCTTGAAGAAGGAAATCATCACATATTCACTTATAATTAAAATATAGATGCTTCTTCTTTCTTCATTGTTTAATGCTCGATAATATTGAATGAAATTTAACACTCGTCTTTACATCATTTATACAGTCTAATCTATTTTTTAATAACGAAAATGAGTTTAATATATTAGACAAATTTAGTATTTCGGTCAAATTCTATAAAAATTTATAGATGGTAAACCGTTAAGCTATATGCAAAAATAGAAAGTAAGCAAATGAAAAGTATCAACTAACAAGCTCTTGAATCACAATAAATCGTTCAAAGAGGAAGCACGTCGGGTAATATTTGAAGCAAATGTCCTAAAGTCGAGTACTCGGAGCGCGGGAAAATATAGTGAACATTTTAGTCGAGGAAGTACACATGAAATTTCTCAAAGATTACACGTGAAAATATCATATTTGGACTTTCTCACAAACCTTCATTTTTTTCTTCACGTGTTCATGACCCCTCCCAATAAACAAACGCAAACCGACGTAAGGACGGAGAACACATCACTGACGCAAACCGAGCCACCCAAGTCATTGAGCTTCATGAGCGGACTAGGACACAACTTGAACGTTATGCCGCCCAACTTGCCGGATAACGCAACAAGGGCCGCCGCGACGTCTCTTTTGAGCCCGGTGATCTTGTTTGGCTCCACCTAAGGAAGGAGTGTTTTCCAACTCGCCGCATGAGCAAGCTCTCGGACCGTGGTGATGGCTCATTCCGCATTTTAGCCCGCTATGGCCCAAATGCATACAAGTTAGAGCTTCCGGATTCCTACGGAGTACACCCGACGTTCAACGTCATGTACCTTGCCCCTTTTGTCGAGCCCCTCTTTGACGATGGTGAAACGGGGACGTTTCACAACCAAGATGGGGGGGACTGATGCGCCCTTGGATATGCCTTTGACGTTGACCGTAGATGATGAGGACGAGGCTCTGAGGGTTCGCTCGGATGGACCGCTCACCCGCTCCCGAGCCAAGGCCATCGCCCGAGCTACCGGCTTTATCATCGCCTGCACAACTTCTTCGATCACTTGGATCCGTTAGTGGCATGCCGTGTCTCCACACCACCATGACATAGGCTACCGGTTCTGTCCACACCACTTAGGCCTGCTAGCGGCATGTCCCGTCTTTCCGATACCATGACATGAAGCTAGCTTATTTTCGGACTATATCTTCATGTTTTCCTTTTTATGTAATAAAAGGAATATTCATTATAGAATATTCCCTTTTGATCTTATCTTTTAGGTTTTTTCTTTTTGGGTTTTTCATTATGTACTTGTTTAGCCCGTTGGCCCATAGGTGGGCAACACCCTCTATATAAAGGATGTGTTGCCTCACTTATTTTCCATGTTCAATATTACTAAGTTTTGAAAATAATTTCCTATTACTTAGCTTGGGCATCAAATCTTCCTTCTATCTCTCAAATTTTTTCCTTGGATCTAATCTTTGATCCAAGAAATCTACATTCGAGGATTCGTCTTAAGAATCAACCTTCAATCCACACAAAAAGGCTTATTCAATCTCTCTAGATCGAATCAACCTTCGTTTCTCCATCCATCTTCATCGCTTCCGCCCTTTTCGATCTAAAAAGATATAGCGATGCACAAACAACCAAGGAGTAGTTGGAGCTTTGCTTGATCTAGATCCGGAGTTATCCTTGGTTACCTCCAAGGACGCATCAGGGTCCATATAAGACCACCACATACAATGGTTTTATTTTCTTTCTCACCATTGTCGACGATTTCTCTAAGTTGACGTGGACACATTTACTTGCTACTAAGAGTAATGCTTTCCCTATCCTACAAGCCTTCCTCATTTTTGTTGAAACCCAATTTAATACCAAAGTTAAATTCACACTTTCTGACAATGAATCTGAGATTGTTGGTGTTTTGACTACCAATTTTTATGCTTCGAATGGCATTATTCATCAATCCACTTGTGTACTCCACAACAAAATGGAGTTTGTGAAAGGAAGCACCGACATATACTTGAAGTTGCTCGTGTTGTAATGTTCCAATCTAAAGTTCCTGATATTTTTGGGAGAGATTGCCTTTTAACTGCAACATACTTGATCAACATATATCCTCTCTCTTTCCTTAAACACAAGTCCCACATGAGATAATTTCCAGCAACAACCATCATATTCTTACTTCAAAACCTTTGGATGTTTATGCTTTGTAAACACCTTAAAATATCCAAAGATAAATTTCAATCCAGGGCTTATATATGTTTTTTTTTCTTATGGGATATCCTTTCGGTAAAAAGCCTTACAAATGTTTCAGCATTCTTACCAACAAAATCATTATTTCTAGAGATGTGACTTTTCATGAAAATTCTTTCACATTTCACTCTTTACCTTTTTTCCAGACCATGTCCACTCTTCCTCCTATCATTTCAAATTAGTTTTTCATCAATTTTTCCTTGACAATTCATCAAATTCTTTCAATTCATCTTCTTCTACAACTAATACCCTCTGAATGTTTTTCAATCATCATATGACAACAATGTTTCATCTTCTCCTCCATTTTATTCCCAAGCAATTGATATATTACATGCTTCTCCAATTATTCCTTTCCCTGATATTATTTCATCTCCTACACCAATCGACCTGTTCATATCCGGGCTCGGGGCGGGCTTTGTGGTATTTTCAACCCGTTTATCCGGATCCGAGCTAAGCCCGGCTGACGGGCCTACAATCCCGGCCGGGTCTCCGGGTACCCGTTTTATTTTAAAAAAAAATTTTATAAAAATTTTCAATATAAATTTTATTTAAAAAATAAATATATTTAAGATTTATATATATACGGGCCGACAGACCGGGCTTTTTGGTCCGGCCTATAGTGGTGTTGTACCCATCCCGACGGGCTTGACGGGCCGGACTTCCCCCTATGTTCATACCCGCCCGTTTTCTGGGCGGGCTGCCCGGATATGATCAGGTTTATACACCATACATACCATCTTCTAGACGTTCTACTAGAGTACATTCAGCTCCATTATATCTTAAATATTTGTTTGTTATTTTGCAAATTCTCTAGATGATTTACACAAATGTTGCACTTCAACTTCTTCATCGTTTTCATGTGCCTTTTTTAGCTCCTTCCAATTCCTTTTCTGAACCTACCACTTTTAAGGTTGCTTCCAAAGATCCTAATGGGTTTAAGGCTATGAACAAGGAAATAATTGCATTAACCTCTAATGGCACTTGGATTTTAGTTGATCTCCCTACAGGCAAGAAGGCCATCTCTTATAAATGGGCTTACAAGATTAAACTGAAATATGATGGTTCCTTGGAGAGATACAAAGCCAGATTAGTAGCTCGTGTTTTTGATCAACAACATGACATTGGTTATCCGAATACTTTTTCGCTTGTCATTAAGATGGCTACAACTTGATGCTTACTCACCGTTGCAACACATCACAAGTGGCAAATCTTTCAATTGAATATTAATAATGTCTTCTTACATGGTGAGTCGGTGACCTCAATGAGGAAGTATACATGCAGGTTCCTCAAGGCTTTCCTAATCCTGATAATAAAGTATATCGAATCCCGATAATAAAGTTTATCTCCTTAAAAAATCCTTATATGGATTAAAACAGGCTTCCAAGCAATGGTTTTTTAAAGCTCACAACTGCTCTTCAAGGTCTCCAATATTGCAATCTAAATATGATTACAAACTTTTCTAAGAAAGTTGATATTGGGTTTATCTTGGTGGTTGTTTATGTAGATGATATATTAATAACAGGTTCAGGTTTGTCCTCTATCAACTATTTGAAATCTCTTCACCAATTGTTCAATATCAAGGATCTTGGTCACCTTCACTACTTTTTGGGCATTGAGATTACATCTTCAACAGGGCATTGCAATGACTTAGAAGAAATTTACTGAGGAACTTCTTCTTGCCAACAAGCTTGATTTTCATACTTCAATTCCATTAACCCCTTTACCACTTAATTTGAAGCTTCTTCCCGGTGTTGATGATTTCATAACCAATCCTGATTACTATCGATCCATTGCAGGCAAATTAAAAAATTTTCACCAATACTCGTCCTAACTTGTCTTACATTTTCAGACTTTGAGCCACCATATGCAACATCCTACATCAACTCACTTGGCAGCCTCAAAACACACTCTTCAATATGATTATGGCACTTCTGGTAGAGGTATTAAGGTCACATAGATCTATCCTTGACTGCATTCTTTGATTTTGATTGGGCAGGTTGTCCGATTTCGAGAATGTCTGTTATCGGTTTTGTTGTGTCACTTGGTGGATCACCTATTACATGGAAGTCAAAAAAATAGTCTATTGTACCTGAAAGCTCAATTGAGGTTGAATATCGAGCTATGACATTGGCATCTACTAAAGTTACATGGATTGTCAAAGTTCTTCAAGAAATTGGTGTTACTAATCTTCAACTTCTCACATTGTTTTGAGAAAACAATTCGGCCATACACATTGCCAAGAACACCATGTTTGATGAAAAGACAAAACATATTGACTTTGACTGTCATTTCACGAGATAAAAGGTCCTTGAAGGTATACTTCATTTGGCACATCTACCTACCACTGAAACAAAAAGCTGATATAGTCACTAAAATACTTCCGTCTCCTCAACATCGTTAAATAGTTTCCAAGGTGGTTCATATGATCCTCTAACTTGCGAGGGGTAAATAGTGGTTAGTTAGTTAGTAAAACTTTTCTAAGTATGAAATAATATTTGCTCTCTTTTCTCGATAACAAAGAGAGCTAATATTGTAAGAGTCTTAGTTCTTGGACCGAGTTTGATCTTTAGCCGAGTCTAGTTTTGACCGAGTTGTGGCTTAGCCGCACCCGCGGATGGGGGTGCCGCCCCTGCGGGTTTCCGCTCCTGCGGCCATGGCTGCCGCCCCTGCGGTTTCCGGCGGCTGCAACCGTCTAATTTGACTCTTTGACCGTGCTTTACTCTCTACCTTACTTACTATTTTCCTTGGCTGATCAAGGGTTTGTTCTTCACTTTCCCCTCCAGCTTCCCTCACGTTCCTTGCTTCTCCTTCTCCCTCCTTGATCTTGTTCTTGCTTCTCCTTGATGAGAAGAGGTTTGTTGTGCCTTGTGGTTGTGATTTTGATGGATGTTGTATGTTGAGCTTGAAGCTAGCTTGTGAGATCTTGGTTCTGTTCTTTCCTTGCTAGGCCACAGCTGTGGTAAGCTCCTTCCCTTGTTCTCTTCTTCCTATCTCTTTATTCCATATCTCTTAGCTTAGGTTTAGATGCATGTATAGGTGTGTATTGATGTTTGTACGTGTATGTATATGTATGTGTTTGAACCTGGATGAGAGAAGACGTGTGTGATCACGTGAAGAGCTGAGAAGATATCGCAGAATCGTTTCTTGCGTTGTCGCCGCCCCCGCGGCCGAGAGTCACCGCCCCCGCGGCTACCGTGTCGCAGCGCCTGCGTCGTGCTAGCGGCATGCCTGCGTTTGCCAGCGTTCCTTGTCACCGCCCCGCGGCTACGTCCCGCCGCGCCCGCGGTACCTGCCTTCCACCCCTGCGTCCCTTGTGTCACGCAGGTGCATTTTGTTCCGGTTCTACCTAGAGTTAGGTAGATCCTTTCCTTTCCTAGTATGAGCGTTAGTAGCATGCTAGGTACGAGTATAAGGTTAGAGTGAGGTTGAGTACGGTATCGTTTATGCCGGTTACGGCTTTGAGGTTTACAAGTTGAAATATGATCCTTATGGATCCCTTGGGTCTAGGTGTGACCCCTGTTATGGATATGAGTGTGATATATGTGTTATACCTTGTTTAGGCTGTGTTGATCTCCAGAGCGGAGCAGTTTGAGTTTGAGTCTGAGACTCCCGAGGTTGAGGTAAGTCCGTGGGACTTACTTAGTTGCCATTCCTATATAGGATATTGTGCATGAGTGGTGTGTGTTATATGTTTATAGCTTGTGTTATGATGGTCACCGACCTATGATGTATTGATTGCCCATTGTAGGGCTGTGACAACTTTTCCATTCATCCAGCTGGGAGTTGGGGGTTCTTTGTGGTCAGGTCAGACCTGGTAAACGGTTCGGGCACTCTCCATTCCCTTAAGGTACACGGGGAGGTGTTCCAGGCATCATTCAGCTGGTTATAGTACTCAGAGGCGAGGGTTATATTCCTCGTGTCACTTATGTTTATATGGATATTTATATATGAGTTGATTGTTGGACTTTATAAAGATAATGAACCTGGTAAATGTGTGAAAACTTGATGATGTGTTAAGATTTCTGATGTGTGTTTGTGCTCTAGCATATTTCTATATTTGTGTATGGTTAGCCAACGGTTTTATACCGTGTTGTAGATCTTTTGCAGGTTAGGAAAACTGCAGAGTGATCCAGAGTGGGTGATCTGCTGAGGGCTCCGTACACTGGGGTTATACTCGTGGGTTACGGGGTATTTTGATCATGTATATACGTTATGTTTTGTTTGTACTCAGCAGCGTTGTATAAACCTTTTGATACTTTTATAACAGTTTGATGTTTTGTATTTAATCTATCGGTGCCTTGTTGTAAGATTCAGTGAACTTGTTTTCAGGCTAGGGTCAGGATCCATTGTGAGATCCTAGCCCAGTAGCACTCCGAGTCCTACGGATTTGGGGTGTTACAAAGTTGGTATCAGAGCCCCGGTTGACAACAATGGCACTAGTAATCTGCAATAAAGTTCGAATAGATAAATAAACAGAACCCGAAAGGGGTCTGACTTTTCAAAAGTTTTTGGTTTTGAAATGAGTACAAAATGTTTTGGGATATCGTGTACGTGAGCCATCGCCCCTCTGAAGATCTCGACAGTATATATATATATACAGATATTCTGTTGTGATTGATTTGATATATACATACGGCATATATATAGCCTTCTGAGTTAGGTTTACGTCCTCTGCAGATGGTTCAAACTAGAGCCTTACCTGCAGCAGGACGAGGTAGAGGTAGACCCCCTCTAGGTAGAGGATGAGGTAGGATTCCTGCTGCTGATGTACGGGTAACAGTAGAGCTTCAGGAGAATGTGGCTGAGAGTGCCGCCTCGGGGATTGGGAATGGTATAGCTAAGAGACATACACCACAGCGAGTCCAGTCAGATGACTCGGGTTATGTCATTATGAGGGGACCAGATTCTCGTGCGTACATTAGACAAATGGAAGAGGCTGCTAGAGCAGGTGAATGTATTCCTGATTTGCCAGTACAGGGGGAATCATTTGAAGGATTGCATAGGATTACTCAGGTGCCAGTTGTATCGGCACGTGCTGCTGAGATTACCCGAGTTTCAGGGGAGCATAGAAGGTCTGAGAAGAGACAGCGTACTAGGCAGACCAGTGGTACTGGAAGAGTTGCTGGCTTAAGGCAAGGCCAGAATCGCCAGAGTCAACCCCCACCTGTACCAGTTACAGATCAAGGACGGCGATGGTTTAATTGTGGTAAGTATGAACATATGCGATGAGAGTGCACGAGGCAAACCGTGACTTTTTATGTTTGTGGCAGACCAGGTCACAAACATAATTTATGTAGACATGGTGGAGCTTTGTCTCAGCCGGGTTCTTTTCCTGTTAGGGTAGCTGGGGGTGGACAGAGGTCACCTCAACAACATCAGCGACATCAACCTGGGCTGACCAGAGGTGCTGAAGGAATGGTAGGTTCTGAACGATACTAGAGACGCTCAAGTTACCCCGCAGCTGCATTGGTTGCTGCTACGGGTCCACGGTGTTTTAACTGTAATGATCTTGGACATTTACGACCAGCATGCACGTATCCGTTAGTGACTTGCTTCACTTGTGGTGGGCAAGGTCACTTAGAGATTTTCTGCAGATGGGGTGGAGTTCTATCACAACAAAGTTCTTTTCCTGCCCTTGCAGTGAGAGGTGGACATAGATTACCTCAGCAGATACAGGGACCGTGGAGAATCCCAGATTGCCTTACTACTCCGGGAGCTGCTCCGGGGCCGAGTAGAGGCTTAGGTCGGGATGATGATGCTGTGGACACCAGAGGACCACATGGTCTAGTTTTGCACTGAGGAGTGCAGAGGAGCCAGCTGTACCGCCTGTTGTAGGTACCATTCTGATCCATGGTTTACCTGTTAGAGTTTGTTTGATACTGGAGTTATGTCTTCTTTTATATCTGATGCTTGTATAGAGTGCTTGAGATTAGATATGATTGAGTGGATACCCTTTAGTATAGGGTTACCCGATGGTAGTAGGGTCAGAGGTACCCATGAGATTCGTGACTGTCCCATTTCTGTAGGGACCCGTATTTTACTGGTTGACTTCTTTGTCATGCCATTGGAGCATGAAGAAGTCATACTAGGTATGGATTGGATGGATGGACTTTCTACAGTCTTAGATATAGGCAGGAGGATCTTTACTTCTCTACCGAGTTAGAATAGATGGAGGTTTTCCGAGGTTGGAACCTTGGAAAATCTGGCATGGTTATCGGTGCGATATGAGCAGCTAGATTTTTTGCACACAGATGTGAGGTCTTTTGGTGTTATGCCATGAAGGAGGGGGAAGTTCAGCATTAGAGGATGTCCCAGTGGTCTGTGAGTTGCAGATGTGTTCGCTGAGTCGCCCGGTTTGCCGCCTCAAAGGAGTGTGGACTTTGGTATCAAGTTAGAGCCTGATATGAGGTAGATCTGGAAGGCCCCATACCGGATGGTGCCTGTCGAGATGCTGGAGCTGAAGAAGCAACTCGAGGAGTTGGCTGAGAAGGGCTTCATTCGCCCTAGCGTATCCCCATGGGAGCACCTGTCCTCTTCGTACGGAAGAAGGACGGATCCTTGCGATTATGCATAGACTACAGAGAGCTGAACAAGGTGACCATCAAGAACAAGTATCCACTGCCGCGTATTGATGATTTGTTGGATCAGCTACAGGGAGCTACTGTGTTCTCCAGGATTGACGTGCGTTTCGGGTATCACCAGCTGAGGGTGAGGGAGCAGGATGTGCACAGGACAACATTCAGGACCAGATATGGACACTACGAGTTTGTAGTGATGCCATTTGGACTTACGAATGCCCCAACCGTCTTTATGGAGTTGATGAACAGTATTTTCATCGACTTCCTGGATCAGTTTGTGGCGGTTTTCATTGATGACATTCTGGTATATTCTCGTAGCACTGAGGAGCATGCAGGACATCTGAGGACTGTATTCCAGGTTTTGCGGGATAGAGAACTTTATGCAAAGTTCTCTAAGTACGAGTTCTGGATGCTAGAGGTAGCATTCCTGGGTCACATAGTATTAGCTGAGGGGATCAAGGTGGATCCAGCGAAGATAGAGGCAGTAGCTGCATGGCCTACACCGATGAACGTCAAGGAAGTACGTAGCTTCCTTGGCCTAGCCGGTTACTACAGACGCTTTGTGGAGGGATTTTCTATGATTGCCCGTCCACTGACGAGTTTACTGAGGAAGACTACTAGGTTTGTGTGGTCTGATCAGTGTATGCAGAGTTTTGAGGAGCTGAAGAGACGTCTGACTTCTGCTCCTGTTTTGGCACAGCCAGAGGGTACAGAGGATTTTGTAGTATACAGTGATGCATCCAAGCTAGGCTTGGGATGTGTGTTGATGCAGCGGGGCAGAGTTATTGCATATGCGTCTCGACAGTTGAAGACGTATGAGGAGAACTACCCGACTCATGATCTGGAGTTGGCAGCGGTAGTTCATGCACTGAAGATCTGGAGACATTACCTGTATGGTGTTACGTTTCAGATCTTCACAAACCATCAGAATTTGAAGTACATTTTCACGCAGCGGGAATTGAATAACCGCCAGCGTAGGTGGCTCGAGCTGATCAAGGATTTCGATTTGGAGATTCTGTATCATCCGAGGAAGGCGAACGTAGTCGCCGACGCCCTGAGCAGGAAGACGCCTCGAGAGCAGGCGATTGCGAGACTGACAGTTCAACATCAGTTGTAGAGAGATTTGATTTGGTTAGAGCTGGACATCCAGTTTCCTGATGAGGATGCCCAGCTGCGTACATTAGAGGTCCTTCCTGATCTGTTGGATGAGATCCAACAGAAACAGGAGACCTGCCCGACTTTACAGAAGATCAGAGATAGGATGTCTCGGGATGAGGTACCACAGTTCCTGCTGGGAGCAGATGGAGTTTTGAGATGCCAGGGTCGCGTCTGTGTACCTGCTGATACAGAGCTGAGACAGAGGATATTACATGAGGCTCACTGTACACCTTACTCGGTACATCCAGGTACGAGTAAAATGTATCAGGACTTGAGACGTATATATTAGTGGGGAGGGTTGAAGCCCGATGTGGCCAGATTTGTGGCACAGTGTGCGACCTGCCAGCAAGTCAAGATCGAGCATTTCAGACCTGGAGGTGAGCTCCATCCACTTCCTGTTCCACAGAGGAAGTGGGAGGACGTCACCATGGATTTTGTGATTGGACTGAGGTTGAGCCAAGGTTTTGATGCCATCTGGGTCATAGTGGACCGATTGATGAAGACGACACATTTCATTCTTATTAGAGAGACGTGGCCGGTAAGCAGATGGCTGAGGAGTACACTAGGCATATAGTGAGACTCCATGGCGTACCGAGGACGATCGTCTCAGACCGAGATGGACGATTTACCTCGAGGTTTTGGCAGCTGATTCAGACTGCTTTGGGAACGAGTTTGCACTTTACTACTGCGTTCCATCCTCAACCAAATGGTCAGTCAGAGAGGACCATTCAGACGTTGAAGAATTTGCTACGAGTTTGTGTTTTAGTATGCATTTGTTGGGATGGCCTATGAGGCACTGTATGGGTAGAGATGTCGTACACCGTTATGCTGGAATGAGCCTAGTACGGCTAGTGGTTTGATACCTGATCAGATTTGGGATGATATGGATCGAGTAGCATTGATTCGAGAATGTATGCTGACTGCGCAGAGCCGTCAGAGGTCGTATACAGATAGGAGGCGTAGATCTTTAGAGTTAGAATTGGAGCCTAGTATGGCTGAGAGTGTCTCCGACACGAGGTGTTAGATGCTTTGACATTAAGAAGAAGTTGAGAGTGCAGCTTACAGATAGTTTTGTCTCCGAGATTCGAGGATTTACCATGGGTTTCAGGTGTCTTAGCTGAGGGAGTATGTACCAGATCTGAGACATATTGTGAGTTATGATGATTTGGTGGTTGAGCCGGACCACACATTTGTTGAGCATTCGATTGCAGTCCTAGAACGAGGTATGAGACACCTTCGTTCGAAAGACAATTCTATGTTGAGGATACAAAGGTCGAGATGAGGATCTGATGAGACTACATGTGAGACTGAGGATAGTATCCAGAGGAACTATCCAGAGTTATAGGCGGGGATAGATATACCTATAGGATCCAGGAGTAAGTCTTAGGACTAGCTTGTGGAACGATATGATTACGTGCTTATGTGCTTACATGCTATGCTATATTTATTTTCATGCTAGCTATGATGTGTTTATGATCTTACTAGATCCTGTTGTGCTAGTACGACTGTTAGGTATAGCTGGAGATGGTTCTTACCTCCATGCTATTGTGATACGACGGTTAGGGATAGCTGGAGATGGTTCCTACTTCCATGCTATTTTGATGGACATAGTTTGGATGGAGATGTCTTCTCCATGCCTCGATGATGGTTTGGCTAGAGACGTTCCTCTATAGCCCCGGATAGTAGTGTGATCTTTTGAGGTATAATGTCACATGGGTTGATACCTTATGTACGAGATATGATACCTCCGATGGAGAGAGTGTATCCCAGTTTTGAGTCTGAGTGCTTTCGGAGTTGTACAAGTTTCGGGATGAAACTTGTTTTTAGGGGGGTGAGGTGTAAGAGCCTTAGTTCTTGGACCGAGTTTGATCTTTAGCCGAGTCTAGTTTTGACCGAGTTGTGGCTTAGCCGCACCCGCGGATAGGGGTGCCGCCCCTGCGGGTTTCCGCTCATGCGGCCCTGGCTGCCGCCCCTGCGGTTTCCGGCGGCTGCAGCCATCTTCTTTGACTCTTTGACCGTGCTTTACTCTCTACCTTACTTACTATTTCCCTTGGCTAATCAAGGGTTTGTTCTTCACTTTCCCCTCCAGTTTCCCTCACGTTCCTTGCTTCTCCTTCTACCTCCTTGATCTTGTTCTTGCTTCTCCTCTCCTTGATGAGAAGAGGCTTGTTGTGCCTTGTGGTTGTGATTCTGGTGGATGTTGTATGCTGAGCTTGAAGCTAGCTTGTGAGATCTTGGTTCTGTTCTTTCCTTGCTAGGCCACAGTTGTGGTAAGCTCCTTCTCTTGTTCTCTTCTTCCTATCTCTTGATTCCATATCTCTTAGCTTAGGTTTAGATGCATGTATAGGTGTGTATTGATGTTTGTACGTGTATGTATATGTATGTGTTTGAGCCTAGATGAGAGAAGACGTGTGTGATCACGTGAAGAGCTAAGAAGATATCGCAGAATCGTTTCTTGCGTTGTCGCCGCCCCCGCGGCCGAGAGTCACCGCCCCGCGGCTACCGTGTCGCAGCGCCTGCGTCGTGCCAGCGGCATGCCTTCGTTTGCCAGCGTTTTTTGTCACCGCCCCCGCGGCTACGTCCCGCCGCGCCCGCGGTACCTGCCTTCCGCCCCTGCGTCCCTTGTGTCACGCAGGTGCGTTTTGTTCCGGTTCTACCTAGAGTTAGGTAGATCCTTTCCTTTCCTAGTATGAGCGTTAGTAGCATGCTAGGTATGAGTATAAGGTTAGAGTGAGGTTGAGTACGGTATCGTTTATGCCGGTTACGGCTTTGAGGTTTACGAGTTGGAATATGATCCTTATGGATCCCTTGGGTCTAGGTGTGACCCCTGTTATGGATATGAGTGTGATATATGTGTTATACCTTGTTTAGGCTGTGTTGATCTCCAAAGCGGAGCAGTTTGAGTTTGAGTCTGAGACTCCCGAGGTTGAGGTAAGTCCGTGGGACTTACGTAGTTGTCATTCCTATATAGGATATTGTGCATGAGTGGTGTGTGTTATATGTTTATAGCTTGTGTTATGATGGTCACCGACCTATGACGTATTGATTGCCCATTGTAGGGCTGTGACAACTTTTCCATTCATCCCGCTAGGAGTTGGGGGTTCTTTGTGGTCAGGCCAGACCTGGTAAACGGTTCGAGCACTCTCCATTCCCTTTGGGTACACGGGGAGGTGTTCCAGGCACCATTCCAGCTGGTTATAGTACCCAGAGGCGAGGGTTATATTCCTCGTGTCACTTATGTTTATATGGATATTTATATATTAGTTGATTGCTGGACTTTATAAAGATAATGAACCTGGTAAATGTGTGAAAGCATGATGATGTGTTAAGATTTCTGATGTGTGTTTGTGATCTAGCATATTCCTATATTTGTGTATGGTTAGCTAACGGTTTTATACCGTGTTGTAGATCTTTTGCAAGTTAGGAAAACTGTAGAGTGATCCAGAGTGGGTGATCTGCTGAGGGCTCCGTACACTAGGGTTATACTCGTGGGTTACGGGGTATTTTGATCATGTATATACGTTATGTTTTGTTTGTACTCGGCAGCGTTGTATAAACCTTTTGATACTTTTATAACAGTTTGATGTTTTGTATTTAATCTATCGGTGCCTTGTTGTAAGATTCAGTGAACTTGTTGTCAGGCTAGAGTCAAGATCTATTGTGAGATCCTAGCCCAGTAGCACTCCGAGTCCTACGGATTTGGGGTGTTACAAATATTTAAAAAAATCTCTAAGTCAACACACTCGTAACTTTATAGGAAAAATTTGTAACAATCTTTTTTTTTGGTTGGAAAACTTCCTATTTAAAGATATTATTAGATACATTGATTTTCCAAAGTTATTTACAAATTTTTTTTGTAATATTAGTGGGAACCATTTTGATGGATAATTAAAAATAATAAAAGGGTCAATATTTAAGAAATATTAATTGGAAAATAATATACAAATTAACGTCGTAAGTAGATAATATAGTTCATTTATCTTTTAAAAAAATACAAAATAACCTGCTAAAAAAAATATATCAATGTAGACTGCAAAAAAATAGGCAAAATGATGATAAATAGCACTAACTTTAGGGTGGTTGCGTTCGGTGATACGAACTTTTAAAAACTCGAAAGAAAGCACAAACTTTGGGGGAGGTTGCGTTTTTTAGCACAAGTTTGATTCCGTGAAATGTCCGGATTATTTTGCTGATGTGGCACCAGAAAATGATAATTTGACTTTTTTTAATTTTTTTTTACACCTATGTGTATTAAAATTTTCTAACTAAGAAAATAATACAATAAAAAAAATTAAAAAATTTCTTCTTATATTGTGAGTCCACTACTTAAATATTTATTATTCTTCAAGGAAAAAAAAATTACAAATCTATTTAAATTACTAAAACAAAGGACACTAATACCACTTGTAAAACAAATATATATATATATATATAGATAGATAGATAGATAGAGAGAGAGAGAGAGAGAGAGAGAGAGAGAGAGAGAGAGAGAGAGAGAGAGAGAGGATCATGTAGGAACCTCTCTTAGAGTAGGTAATAGGGACTTATAATAGCCGTTGGATTAATATAGATGAACGTCCAAGAATTAACATTGTTTATGGTAATAATTAATGAGAATATTATATTGCCTCTAATAGAATTATGATAAAAATATTTTAACGACCAAAATTTCTCTATAAAATATAATAACGACCAAATTATGGTAATACATTATTTTCATATTGGGTCGTTATTATATTTTATAGAGAAAATTTGGTCGTTAAAATGTTTTTTATATCATTAATATAGTCATCGTTAAAATTTTGTGGGTCGTTAAAATTTTATAGAGAAAAATTGGTGGTTAAAATGTCTTTTTCATATTTTAACTACCAAAACAAATTTAACGACCAATCCTAACAAATTTAACGATCAAATTTCTTATAAAATTTATTAACGATCAAATTTCTCTATAAAATATATTAACGGCCAAATGTATTATCGATCAAATTTCTTATAAAACACAAATTTTGATCGTCATTTTTTTTTAGTCGTTATTTTTTTTTTTTTTTTGTTTGATTCTGGTCGTTTTTTTTTAAAATTCTGGTCGTTAATTTATAGTATTATACATATTAACGACTAAAAATAATAACGATCAATCTTATAATATAAAATTAACGAGCATCCTTCTATATAAAAATTTACTAGTCAATGGGAATCAATTCATTCAACGTTTATTTTTGAGATAGTCCAAAAATAGGATATTTGTTTTCCTAATATGTATAATATTTAATGATTTATTTGTGAAATTTGAACAATCATATGAATCTCACATATGGAAGCTTATTATGTACCTTCCATCATGTCCGTTCAAATTTTAATCCAACGGATCTTAGAGGTTCCTATTCCCTACTCTAAGGGTGGTTCCTACCGGATCCTGACCCTATATATATATATGTCACCTTAACTTTTTCCCCCCCCCCTTATATTTACAAAAATGTCATTGTTTTATAATAATTTAAAAAATAATTAACCTCATCCCACCCCATTTTTAATACGTAATTCAAATCATTATTTTATAAATCGAATAAAAAAAAAGAAACTAAACACAATTGGTTAAAATAATGTATTTTCTAAAATTATAACAATAGACTTTATAGTCGAAAAAATAAAAGTTAGTATAATTATTTATACCAACAATAAATTGTTATAATCGGGGGAAAAAACATAATATATATATATATACATATATATATATATATATATATATATATATATATATATAGAGAGAGAGAGAGAGAGAGAGAGAGAGAGAGAGAGAGAGAGAGAGAGAGCCCTACGTATCAACCCATACAAAATTTATAATACCAAATTTTTTTATGGTATATAATTTTGTACTTTATTGTATTATAGTTTTTATAGAGAAAAAAAACTCAATACACACAGGTGTCAAAAAAGTAAAAAAATATGTCAAATCATCATTTTTCGGCGCCACGGTAACAAAACAAATGATTTTTTCCAAAATAATAAAAGAAAGAAAATAATTTCTGAAGTTAGGTATGGAAAAAAAGTAATTCCGGAAATACGAAGGTAGTGGAGGTTCGGGTGGGAGTCGCCGGCTGAGATTGCGAGTTATCGATTAACTCGTAGTTTCAGCCGACTGAATAATATACAAGGAAAGTCGCCGTCTAAGACGGCGACTTCTTTGTAAAAAAAAAAAATAAAAATCGGCCGGCTGAAACTGCGAGTTATTCGATAACTCGTAGTCTTAGCCGACGACTCCCACCCGAACCTCCACTGCCTTCTTATTCCCGGAATTACTTTTTTTCCATACCTAACTTCAAAAATTATTTTCTTTCTTTTATTATTTTAGAAAAAAATTCCAAAATAAACCTGACATTTCACTGGAATCAGAATTGTGCTAAAAAACGCAACAACCCCCAAAGTATGTGCTTTATCTCGAGTTTTTAAAAGTTCGTGTCACGGTGTCACCGAACGCAACCACCCTTAAAGTTTGTGCTATTTATCACCATTTCGTCGGATATTGCACTAGTTATATTATTGAAGCTGGCAGATAAAAAATTAAAAATCCATTCTTATGGAGGACTGTAAGTCTGTAAATAGAAACAAAGTTAATAATAATAATACCGTATGATATGTAGGTTGTCTAATATAAATGTGGTTGCTGTGGGGTATGTTGTAAATGACAGTACTCCTTCATTGCTGACTTTGTTCGTCTTCTCGGACCCCGGTTACGTCTTCATCATCACCCCGGACCATTCTCACTGTCCCCACAACAATCTCTCAAGATTTCAATGCGCTCCATCTAACAATTCTATCCCCCACTTTGTTTGTTGTTCTTGCATGTTTCGATTTCAGCCAACAGAACCCTTCATCATTTCCCAAACAAAAAAATCGACCATTTCAAATTTGGTCCTTTTTTTCTTGCCTAACCAAAGAGAGTATATCCCCCACCCACTCACTGAGTCACAGCTAAGCTAAAAAACCCAGCAAAGCAAAAAGAAACAAAAGAAATGTACCATCTCCTTCAATCTCATCTCTATCCCTTAGTTAACCCAATAATGCATCAGTTTCTAGTACTAAGGGCTTTATAGCCAGGTGGGTTTTTGAACTAGGGCTTGTTTATTTTTTTGATTTTACAGAAATGGAAGTTGGGGTTCTTGGTTTGGATGGGATTACGGGTTCAGGAAACGGGTTTGTGTCAGCTTCTTTAGATGTTGAGTCGTTGAAGCAGAAATGGGTTACAAGATCTGAGGGTTTTAAGCAAGAGGGATCTGGGTTTCCTAGTGATCTTTGTAGGGCTTCAAAAGTAGCTAAAACTGACTCTGATCTCTCACTTGATTCTACTGTTTCCTCTGATGCTCATATGCTGAGATTCTCTTCAAATTCCAGGCTTGAAACATCGACATTGCCTTATTTGCACCACATGGAAGCTGCACAGTACAAAAACTCAGGTATTATGGTTCATGCAGACTAGTTATTTGATAAAATGAACTACCGAATTTTAAAAGTATAATGGTTAGAACTTAGAATGTACTTTTGTGCCCCTTCTCTTGAGGTACTTTTGGATTGCTTTGGTTCTTAGATCCATAGCGGAAGACAAGTTTGGGTGGAAAAGTAGTTTTTTCGCTTATGCTTCTTTCTTCATGAATTTCTATTTCGGAATTTCCTAGCTCTGGTAGATGGAGGTCATTTCAAGAAGAAAGGTTGATAGATCTTGTATGGGTATGGTGAACTACATAGATTTGTCTCTCAAGTCTGTCTGCAAAAAGGAGATCTTTTCCATTCTCATACTCTTGTCTCCAGCTTTGGACCTTTGGGGAGCACATTTTCTTTCTTTGTTTGCATTTCATCATATGATTGTAAAATGGGAAAAATGGAAGAAATTATGATGAAAAACAATCAGCAAAGCATTGATGCATTTATTTTCCAAACTCTCATTTCCAGTAATTCTTATTTTTGTTTATCTTAGATACTGTTTCCTTTAAATTTGCTGTACTGTATAATTCTTGGTGTTAATCTCCTCGTATAGTTTGGTAAAAATATTATATCCTTTTTTTTTCTTTTTCTGTTCTATCTACTAGAATATTATAGTTCTGGAGGCTTGGATGCATCAACTGGTGTGTATCTTCTAAGTGGAGTAAGAGGGCCATTCACACCATCACAGTGGCTTGAGTTAGAACAACAAGCATTGATCTACAAATACATAACTGCCAATGAGCCCATACCATTTCATCTACTGATCCCCATTAGAAAAGCCTTGGAATCAGCTGGATTCTATGGCTTAAATTGCCCGACATTTAAACCTACCACATGTGAGCCCTGTTGTGATCTGCCTTTCATTTGTTTTTAATGTTCTTTCTTGATAAAAAGCCTGATCTTTGTTTTGTGGTCAGGGGGATGGGGTCCTTTCCATCTAGGGTATTCAAACAACACCGACCCTGAGCCTGGTCGATGTAGGAGAACAGATGGGAAGAAATGGCGGTGCTCAAGAGATGCAGTAGCTAACCAGAAGTACTGTGATAAGCATATTAATAGGGGCCGTCACCGTTCAAGAAAGCATGTGGAAGGCCAATCCGTCTCTGGAGCCACCACAAAGCCCGTGGCTGCAGCGCAATCGGTGCTTCAAGTTGGTGGATCATCCAACAGCATTAGAACAAACCAAAATAACAATTATCATAACAGGTAATGGCAATTAATCAATTATCATAACAGTTCTCTTATGTGTGGATTGATAATCTTGAGTGTTCTACTTGTAGGATGGTTGTGAATAGAGGAAACTATGGACAGGAATTGCAAGGCGTTAACTTGAACTGCAGCGGAAGCTCGTTCTCCATTTCCTCTGAACAACATATGGATGTTGCATCACTTAAGACCTTTAACACGCAAAATTCTCTGTGCACATATATGAGCAATGGGAGTAGTGATCATTTGAGCAACCTGTATCCCATGGGGCCAGCTGATTTCATGTCTTCCACTTCCTCCCCAATCAACGACAAATCTGCTGTGTCGTCCTCCTTGAGATTATCTCAAGATTATGAGATGGGCTTAGGATCTGGGTCTCCTAGCTGGAAACCAATCTCATGGGAAGCATCCATTGGTGGACCTCTAGCTGAGGCATTGCAAAGCAATTGTATCAGTAGCAGCACTGATGAAAGCAGGAAAAGTTCAGCCATGAGTGCAATTTCGCCGTCCGGAGCCTTGCAAAGGGGCAGTATTGTATCTGTGTCAAATAGTAGCGCAGGGAGCAGCCCTAGGGCAGATAACAGCAAAACTATTGAGAGTGGTGGTAGTATGTGCACTGATCTCCTTGGCTCTGCAGCTACGCCTCGCTCTTCTTTCTCCCTGCCGGCTTTTGTTTAAAATTTGAGGTGAACTTTTAGAGCAGCTCAATATGTTGTAACAATTCAGGGTTTACGAACCTGGTGTATTGTATGATGTATTTGTTTGATTTTGATCTCCTGATCTATTTATATTTGGTTGTTTGAATTAGTAGATGAGTTTATATCTCAATTCTCAATGGTGTTAAGAGATTTGCTTTCCTCGGAGAGCATATACTGCTAAACTAGTTTCCTAAAAGTAAGAGAAAAGAAATAAAAATGTGGTGTGTCTATTCCGTTTAATCTATACTTGACTTAACAGAGGTGTTTTGATGGTATGTTAATCTTGAAGTCTTTTTCAATGACTGACATTTTTCCTAATTGAAGCTCAGAAGCGAAAATTCAGCAACATTCGAACAAGTGAACAGCATCGAAGCTACAGCTCAGGCATTCATGGTCCAATGCATAACTGCATAGAGATCAGTAAATGTTAATAATCTAAGGTAATTGGACTTGTTAAACACACAGTTGGAAGCTGTGAAGGTGTAAACTACACAAAAACCACCTCTAACATATGACACCCCGCCAGATTAAGAACAAACAATCCATCTGTATGGAGTTGTAACTAACAAATTGGTGGAAATAGACTTTAACGCAAAGCCTCTATATACTTATTTCATTGGAGTTATTCGTGGTTTCTTCTGATTTAGAAATTTTGGGTGAACCTAAAAGGAAACAAATTGATAATGATTTGGATGAAGATTTTCTTTATTTTACTTGAGGTCTGAACTACATATTGCTCTGCATTTTCTTGGGTGTTATATCGTGCTCCGTGAGTCAGCATCAATTATAAATTCTGACGATTGATAATGATTTGGTTGATTACGGAATGTCGAAGTCTGTACTACATATTTACAGTATCAGTTAACTCATTTTGGGTTTTCTACTTTACTGTCATCATTTGCTTATCCGAACTAGAATGGTGTATATGCTTTCGCCTAAGCTTTTAGGGATGTTACTGGAAAAGGTTCTATTTTCTTTGTGGGTTTGTGTAATTTAACAACTTATAAACCAAATACAACAGAACTGATCAAATTCAGAGTAACAAAAGCAGAAGACCTAGCGAATGCAGAGTTTGAAATAGACGAATAAAAAAGAAATAACAAGAGGGGAACAAAGCTCATATTCTATGGGTGTAAATTGGGTCTGTCATGCAATGGCGATCGCATTCAGTACGAGGAATTACTTTATAATCATCGCAACGATACCCCTCTTGTAATTATTTTGAAAACGAAAAAAGAAATCATCAACGATGATAGACAAGGTTGATATATCAAACTTTTAAGTTCAGAATTACCCAAAATCGGCAAAACTAGTAGTTTATGTCACAAAGTCAATCAGTGATTCAGCCAAATTGCAGAAATAGCCGATAATAGAGCTGTTGAGTATTGTATTCATCTAGGGTGCTATTTTCAACTCCATGGCAACTTAAACAGCCAAAGAGGCAAACTTCAGCCCCATATTTAGTCTCATATCTAGTTATAAGGAGTAAAAGCATGGTTCGTAGTTATTCGAGCAATGCGCAATCAATATAGGAAATCAATCGCTTTAAACTTCAAAAACAGGAAACTTTACAAAGCGAAAACCAAATTCAAACCGACAGCCATCATCAAAGATCTAAATTTGATCGAACTAATAGCAAATCACCGATTCACAAACTAAGATATAAAAACAAAGAAAAAGAAATTTGAAATCAGAAAACGGAAATTAGACGAATGCAGAGAATTCCGTATAAAGAGAGGTCAAAAGCTCGTATTCTATGGGTGTAATTGGCGTCTGTCATGCCATGGCAATAGCATTCAGAACGAGGAATTGTTTTATAATCATCGCTAAAATAATACCCCTCTCTTTCACGGAATCCATATTCCAAACATTGAAATGAAAAACTAAAATCAAAATTGCACATTCAAGCATTCAAGCATTCAAGCATTCAACCATGGTTGATGATTCTTAATTTGCAAATACAACAAACCCCAAAACTCATGAATGAAGAAGCTGTGGCTGCGCTTGATTTATAGGAGAGCAATCCTCCCAAACCCCAAACCCTAATGTCTACGAGTGAGTGAGTGACCCGCTCCCGACGCCGTATCATAAAGAACGTATGGACGAATGACATGGGCTTTTCTGCCCAGTTGGAATTGGGCCCATCGGTATGTTTTGACCCGATAAGATAACTGGGCCTCCTTTTTACGCGAGCACATGTATATTTTTGTTTTTTAGTATTTGAGTACAATCAACAAATTCAATTAAAATAAATAATAAATAAAAGATGTTGTTGTGAAATTTTTTTATACAACCTTGCTGTACCAGAATATATACAATTGCTCCTGTATACAGGGATAAGTGCATGATCAACACTAGAGAACGAGACATCGAGAAGATTAGTCAAACCCACTATGTGATGCGAGCCCAAAGCACGATGACGGGTCCACTATGTAAGTGTAGTAATTAATTTCTTGAAATCCTCCTTCGTAAATAAATTTACAGTCAATTAAACATTTCATTAATTTATATTTTAAGAAAAGACTTACAAGTATTATCCAATTTTCTACCCCACCCATCCAAATACCGCGAGCCCAGTGACCAGCAAATCATCAATCAAGGGAGCCCCGGTGTCAAGAACAACACGACCTCGATCGGCAACCTGATTTCCCAAGATTAAAGCATCCTCTACATGCTCGTCAGTTGGGATATATGTATGCTCGTCAGCTAGGATATCTACCTACTCGTCGCAACAGGAGCAACATCGTCCAGTGGAGTTTGGTTGTCTAGTAGAAGTCTGACTAAGATCCTCAACCTCCTCATCAAACTTAGTCCGATATAAAGGTCGGGTAACACCTCCACTCGAACAACTAGATTTTGCTCCAAATGTGACGGTTTGAGTGGCCGAGTAGATTGAACTGGTGTCTGAACCGGTTTGGGCGTCGGGTCAATAACATGATACACAATATCAGGCCCTCCCTTTGCGAGCTCTAGCCTCTAACTCTACGAACCGAGGCCGTAGGACGCCTCCGGCTTTGCATCGCCACTAATATTTGTTGGGTAGGGACGTTAACTAATTAAATTATATACACTATTCATTTCTATTTAATTAAATTTAATATAATTTATTTTATACATTAAATTAAATTAATTATATTACTTAAATTTAAAATAATCAATTATATATATTATATATATATTATATATATATATATTATATATATATATATTTAATTAAATTAAATTTAATATAATCAATTAAGTTTGATAAATTTTATGCATTACTTAAATTCAATCAGTTATATTGATTAAATTTAATATAATTATATTTAAAGATCTAATTAAACTAAATTTAATTTCATCAATTAAGATTAATTAATGTCACGATTTAAATTAAATTAAATTCAATATAACTTATTTAATTTAACTTTATATATATAATTCAAAACAATCCAATTTAGTTAATCTAATATAATTCAGCTTAGTTTAATATAATTCAATTCAATTTAATATAACTACATATAATTCAATATAATTCCGGATTGCGAACCGTGCATGACACACATCTGGAATGTGTGTCCGTGGCCGACGCGCATTCGAAATGCGCGTCAGGCATTGCTCATCTTCCTCAACAGATCGCCATTGGATGCGTTCGAGATTTACCGATTTCGATCCTAAACTAGCCTAATCTACTTGATTCCAACCTAACTACTCAATTCTAACCTAATCGAACCTAAACAAACTCATTTCAATCTAATTTAAACAAACTCATTTCAATTTATATTACAACCTAAACTACCGTAACAACTCGTAATTATTTACCTTCGTTGTAGTGTGTTTCCTATTATGGAAGGGTCGTCCATCATCACCACGTTGATCCATTGTCGAATGATCTCGAACTCTCGCCTTGCCTTTTGCTCTCGTCATCGCAGTGTGTTTCGTTTAAATGTAGAAGATGCTGTTGTAGCTGCTCGTTCCGCATGCGTAATTTGTACGGTATTGATGCGACGCGCAATTACAATGTGTAACCATAATTGTTACGCATCGTGGATGCGCGTCAACTTGTTCCGGATGCATGATTTGTATGACTTTTATGTGATGCGCATTCGTAATGCGTAATCATAACCGTTACGGTTGCGGATTGCGCTTTATCTCACCCTTCGTTATTTCCATAAACCCTGATCTACCGCCAGCTGTTGTCCGAAGGATGCGATCGTAGTTATCTTACCATGGAACCAACAACAGGGAATGATTCCTTTCCACGCAGCATCCATTTTACAACTCTCGCAGAAACAGTCAAACACATGGAGAACCAATTCCACAGCGCACACACCAGAGCAAAGTGCAAACCGCCTTCTCTACCATACCATTCCACGCATTCCATTCCACTCTCCTCTTCAATTCATGTGTTTCTGATTTTCGATCATTGATTCTCGATCACCGCAACTTCCACTTCCTATTGAGAATCGTCTGATTATTTAGTTATTCGAGTTGAGGTTGCTCATTAAGCTGGACAGGAACATAATGATTCGCGACGGAGACGAAACCCCCTCTAGGTACAATTCCTTCTTCTATTTTGAAATTTTAGGGTTTCGTTTCACCGGAATATGTTTTGACTGAAGTCTAGGGATTGTTTGCAAGCAATGTGATTGTTGTTGTTCTTTCTTTTATGCGGATCTTGTTGTCGGCTAATGCTAGGCCAGTGGTTTTCTTAGAGGAAAATCGCACGGCTAGTAAGTATGAGCTAAACTGCTAATGATCGGAACTCGTGTGGCCTTTTTTTTTCTTTCTAGCTCTGGACATTTCGTATTACTAGTACCTTGATGGAACTTCCTGATATCAAATCATACTTGTCTAACTCATCTATACTTCTTCGTTTTTGTATCAATTTTGTGTTGGATTAGTTTTTGATGGAAGCTTTTCTGTTGTTCTTGGTAGGTATGAATTATTGAATATGGTGAGGAAGCACTCAAATTTGCTGGGTAAGACAGTCGTTGATCAGCAGGATGCAGCTGACGTAGAAATGGATCAGGGTTTTTGGCACGATGTCTTCAATCTGTACTTCATTCTTGGTAGGGAATCTAGAGGACGGCAAGATGACGACCTGTTATTTTTTGTCAGGAAGCTAGTGCGCAACTGTTCCCTCTTAAGCTTCTCATATCATATTTTTGCCGTTGGGTAATGTTGTTGTGTTCTTTTGTAGCTTATATTTCTATGTTTCTACAGAATTACAATAAAAAGGGGCTCAATGATGACGAAAATGGAAATCCTCCATATTTTGTGCGCAGGTGGGCTGACAAGGTATACTCTGGACACAGTTCCTGTTTTAATCTTGCACATGTGCTGCAAATATTTTGTAGGATCAATTTCATTTAGATTACTATCCTTATATATATAGTCATATATTACCTTAAGGGTTGCCAATTTCATTCAGCAACACAAGGTATTATTATATGTAATATCGCATCAGTAACATCTTAATGTTCTTAGGTTGAAAAGATGGGGAAAGATGATTTTAGTAACTTATAATATATTGGATAGTATTATGGTCACTATTAGGAACCTATATTTTAGCATTTTCACCATCTTCCTTGCTTGAAAATTTTGACAAAAAGTATGGTGAGTGAGACCTAATCATAAATGGGCGGCCCCCTGCCCGATCTGCAATTATTACAAGCTTAGACATGCCCATTTTTTCCTAAACCTAGGCCTAATATAGGTTTGGCTCTAGTAAAAAGGGGCAGGCATGGACCAAATTGCATATAGAATTTAGTTGTTTATTTTGATTTAAAAAATTAAAAATCCCATAATCCTATTCGGTCTCATAATAGGCACTTTGAACAAGATAATAGGTTCACATAAGAGTTCAACTCGCTTTCCCGGACTGGATTTTCTCCCTCAGCCCTAATCCGGATTGAGCCTAAGTTTGAGGAATATGTATGATGTACTAAGCATACGGATTCTATGTCCACTAAGGATCGATTTGACATTTAATATGATCACAAATCTTGAAATATCAGAGTGTGGTTTGCTCAGAGTAAAATATGCTAATAGAATAAAGGCTTATGCTTTCTTATATGTAAGAAGGCAAAATTTGCAAAGTGTGCTCTAATCTCATAATAGTGTATCATCTAGGCTTAAAAGATTGTGTTGAAGAAAGCGTGCCCTTTTATTTGTGTAATTTTTTTAGTGTGTGTTAGTTTGTGTAAAATTTTATTCATGTAAATTTTATTGAGCTATTCCGTGTAATTATTTGGTGCGTGTTAGTTTGTGTAAATATTATCGAGTTATTCCCTATAAATATTTGGTGTGTGTTAATTATGTAATTGTTTGTGTTATTTTGTGTAATTTATTTTATGGAAATGTTGTGTATCAATATATATACGAAAAGGAAAAAAAGTTCACAAGATGCACCTTGTGCATTTGGTAATTAAGGCGGGTGGGAGGTCTTCTTTGACAATTATCCACTGTTCAAAACTCCAGGACCACTTCTTTTCTCTTTGCTTTTATTTTTTTAAATTTTAAAAAAACTATTATCAAGGGCATTTGAGCATTTGCACAAGTTAAAAAGCTAGAGCCTAAATCACCACTTATAACTTGAAAATGGCACACTTCCTCGAATTTCCTGTATGTAAGAATTATTTTTCTCTTGTGCAGCTTGACAATTTGTTGGGGGAAAGTTTAGTGGAGGTAGATTGGAGAAGATCATATTATTTGAACCTTATTGCTCATACTTCATTCACAGTAACTGTGGCAATTTGCAGGTAAACAGTTGCTCCTCTTTGCACCTTTGTCTTCTTTGATCTAAAATAGTGTGTTTGATGATTAGGGTCTCTTTCATAATTGTGATATTATCTCATCTAAAGAATATCATATGATAAAATGCCTGTTTGCTCATGTATTATCACTCCTCTGACCTCTCCAATGTGAATCTTTATTTGTCGGAATAATTCATCAACCATGGTCTTTTCTTTCCACTTGTAGTTAAACCTAATTGTTTATAACTACTTTTAGAGTTGTTTGTAACTGCTTCTGCATCCAACTTCATTATTTGTATGTACATGTGATATTGACTATTAATAATATCATCTATTTGCTACAAAGAAGCCCATGAAAAATATGAAAAATCAGTTTTGTTTATTTTTCCCTTTGGTTAGCCTGTAACAACAATCTAATTTGGAAAAATAAATAAATTTGTTTTTGTTAGCCATCAGGTCCTTGAGAACCATCGTACAGGGGATAATACGCCTTTGACACCGATATATAAGGTCTGTGTGACTGAGCTCTATTCTCTTTCTTTGTTTAATATGGTTTGTAAGTTTGTTTGATAAAATGCTTTTCATTATTTTAAAATATCACACATTTTCATTAACCTGTAGGGCAACTGTAAATTATGATTAATATCAGAAAATCTAATCGTGTGAGTAAAAATTATGCTTGAAGTTGCAAACTAAAACATTGCAGCTTCAGTAGTTGGATCTGCTAGCAGAAGCATGCCTGACACTGATGAAATCATGAAAGTGGTTTTTATATTCTTGCTGCTTTACCTTCTTAGTTGACAAGCTTTACACCTCTTTCTGTGACTATGGTTTCAAAGGATTTAATTGCAAGGCAGTAAGGCACCATGTTGGTTCCCTAGTGCCGTTGAAAATTTTGAAGTACAAGTAGTCCTTGGAAAAAGGCAAACCACTTTTCGACTCTGACTCTCCCACTGCAGTTGTTGCCAGTTAGTCTACACGGATCAGATACCCATATTCCAGGATGGTACAAGCCTGTTAAATGAATTGCCCAAAACCAAAACAAGCCATCAAATATCAAATAACAATTTATACATTTGGTCAAGAGTATTTTCAGATATCGTTAACTGTAGTGTTATGCAACATATTGATGTTTAATCATAGATAGCGGAGCTGATACTTGGTGTTGAAGTCTCCATAGGTTTCTGCATTATATGAATTTCCTATCAATGTTTTTTGTGAAAAGCCTGGTGTAAAATTTTTTTTATAGCGTTTAAGCTGGGTTCAGTTGTTGACATCAATCATCCTGTATAGGTTGTAAAAACAGTGTACGCTTCTCCAAGCCGGATCAATTTCCATTTGGATGCCAAAAAGGTGAATACAACAGTCCTGTCTTTATCAATCTTTATAGTTCTTTGTGATGGTGGTTTTGTGACTTTGTCTGATATTGTTCAGAATCATGTGTGCAGGAAGCAGAGACTGTTCCTGCCTATCCAGATATATGTTTTGCTGTTGATGACTTTGATTCAACATTTGATACAGTGGTAAAGTCTCCTGTCACCATCATTATAACTGTTAGACAGTAACTTGAAGATTCAGATCTCACAACCATATGTTACTCATCTAAACAAGTCTCTTAATCAGCAGGGAATTATCTTTTGAATATGCCCTATTATGATAGTTGTTGTGTCCTCTGACTTGCTTAGCTGTCCGCGAATCACTGTAAGAAACTAAAAATGTTGTATTGCTCGATGTAATTTTAATTATCTCCAGGTCTTTCTCTTGCTGCTTTTGTAGGTCTTATCTGATATGGATCACTGCTACTGTGTGCTTCTGAATGCACATGATGGTGCTGCATTTCCCAGTGAAAAATTGGAGCAGGATTGCAGCAGTGGTTCCTCGGTTGAGGTTGAGGGAGTTCCTGTGAAGATTGATAAAAATAAGGTCTGGTGTGTTGTTTCAGTGACTACGAGCAGCATTTTCACTATTCAGAATTGAGATATCATACAGTAATTTTTTAATGTAGTTTCTTCCTAGTTCCTATGATAGAATTTGCTGAAAGATGGAATTCTTTTTCTTCTTAATTTTATTTTGTTTGGGATCATTGAAGCCTGCTCATCCATGCTTCCGTACCTGCTTGATTGGTGTGATTGAAGTTAGAACTTGCAGTTATTCTGGATTTAGGGAAGTATTGTACCATTGCTTGAGTTTAAGAGAACAGTATAAGCATGTTGTCTCTTATGCATCCAATGCTTTCAAGGGGAGAAAAAAAGAAGAAAAATGGATATACAGATGAACGTAAAGAACAATATAATTAGAAGTTCTATAATTGCGAGCATTTTCTTTGCTTTTGTGCTACATTTTTGCTGACGGAGACTAGACACTTGTTGTGAAATTTTAAGATGTTCGGTGATGATTAAAAAATACAACATTCGACTTTCCTTAAAAGATTGGGAAAACCATCACCTGACTTTATGGAAAATCTATCCTTGCTTTTTATGAACCCCGTGATTAGAAGGATATGAGAAGTGTGATTTGACTGATAGGTTAATCGGTCTATGCAAAATTTTTATAAGAGCTCTTATTGTCTTCAGAAATCTTTTCAAGCCGAGAAGAAATTTCTTAATGGATCCGAAGTTTACATATGGTTGAAATAGTGCAAACTCAGTCAGTCACTCCTATTCCCCCCGCTCCGGTGCTAGAACTCAGTATTTCTCTTCCTATGACACCCCAGGGAGTTTGAATGCTTCATGAAGCTGCATTTCTTGCTTTGATCTTTTTGTTTTGATGTTGTTAGCTTCTTACTTGCAGTACTGTTGTTAAATCTTTAAATATCTGTTAAGGACGTAGTCTTCTTAATGCTTTTTGTGAAGTACACTTAACTTACATAGTTGGTATTGCTATATAGATTCAATAAAAATTGATTTGCTTTAAGTTAGTAGTCTCACTGTCTCAGTGATGGTTATACATTTTTCAGGTGACTCTCTTTTCAGGATTTGTTAGTTATCAGATGGTCCGAGAAGCATATGATGGTAATGTTTCTGTAGCTTATGATCACGTGATATGTTCTTCTTCTTTTGTTGTTGTTGTTGTTGTTGTTGTTGTGATTTTCCATATGCATATCTTGTATAATTGACTGCACTAAAATGCCTGGTTGAAAATGTTCGGCGTGATGTATTCTGTATCATTGAGCAGAATTAACCATAACAGCTAAAGATATCATCTACTAGTGGCTCAAGCCATAATGCTTGAACTGGTGTGAGATTTCAAAAAATTCACAGGCTGATAATTTTCAGTTTGAATTGCAAACATAAAATACAATCTGTTACACGCATCAACTAAACAAATGAGGCAATTTCTTTTGCAATAGGAGTACTTCAAACTTGTGTTAAATTGCATGGTCAATATTGTTCCTGTAGTGCTACGTGAAATAGTTTGCGCATATATTATAATATAGGAAAATTTAAAAGATACTCCAACCAGATGCTTCTGTATTTTCTTGAGAACCACAAATAAACTAGCTCCTCCTTACAGAAAGAACCACAAATAAACATTGCTCAAATTTCGAGTTTCATGTTTCATATATCCATTTGGCCTGTATTTTCTTGAGATCACTTTTGTGCTTTAGTTTTCCAACCAGATGCTTCTGAATTTCACAGCTGGGAGATCACGGTTAGGAAGCCTTCTCTCTCTTTCCCATAACTCTGGGAAGACTGACAAACTCTACATGAAAGGTCCCGGCGGACGTGGGGAAGTTGAAGTAGCCGTTTCAGGTGTTGAAGGTAGAGCACGTTTTTCAGTTGTTTGGTCATTTATACTCGCCCGCACTTGTTGAAACTGGTTAACATCCAATATCTTTTACGCTTCACTATTGGCACAGAAAACATAAAATCTAGAAAAGTCAGGTCTCCAGTTGCACTAGGTTCCAGAGTTGTGTTTTCAGGATTTTTCCATACTGATTGTTATTTTCTGCAAGGAAGCTGATCATAACTTGTGCATATGAGTCTTGGAAGCAGCCAAAGTTAGATTAAGACTACTAGAAATATCTGAATAAACAATATTTTGCTACAAAGTTAGAATAAGACGCGCTGCTAATTTTTGGGCAATACGATAGATCATCGGTCACCTTATATGTCAATTAGGAGCATAATTTTTTGTTGATTGCTTTATTTTGCACTAGTCTTCAGTTTCTAAAAGGCTTCTAATTTTTTGCTTATGGATGACAAAATGACATGCTAATAAATAACAAATGTTTTTACCAGATCAAAGTAATCAGATTATTGGCCCTTCGTCTCCAGTTGTATCTAAGAAAGGTTTTGGGTTTGCAACTATAGTCCGACGAGCTGCCTCTGCTGCATCTGTGGCAGCAAAGCAGGCTTATGCAGCAGCTTCTAGGAATGCCGATGAAGAAATGTTACCCCTCAAATGCTGCTTGATGTCTGTGTCTTTGCCCTGGGAACACATTGCTTACGATCTCTTGTTTAAGGTAGAATTCTTGCCCCATATTTGGTGTCATACTCATGTCTTACATTTTGATCTTACATTTATTCTTGTATTCTTCAAATCGTTGATTGTAGGGAGGTCCACCGGTCAATCTTTGACGAGAAAGGTGCAAAACATACATGAACTTGCAAAAGCTTTGTCGAGAGATGGAAGATCATACTCCGTGTTGTGCAGCTGGAGAAAGGATGACTTAAAAAGTAAGTATTCCATTTTGATTTTTGATGTTCTGCTCTGGTTGGAGGATTGCCCTTTTGCTTATGGCACCAAAGGAAAGGAATCTTGCTTTGGGAGACTATTTGTTGACGTTGTACATAGCATGTGAAAAGAGAGCATTCAGTGTATGATGAAAAAGCTTCTTATGAGTTAGCAAGCATTGTGTTTCTTTTTATAATTTTATAGTTCTTTCCCCCATGATTTACAAAGGAGAGTGTAGAAATCCATTGCCAATAGTGGAACCCCTCCCTCTTCTTTTTGGATCTCATATCTCATCAACCAATTTGTGGCAAAATTTATCATCCTTACTTCCATCATCTCTTTTTAAAATATACGTATCTTGTATGCTACAAACTTAATATGCTAGGTACTGGAATTTGGTAAATATTTTGTTTCGAACACAAATTATGCCAACTAAATCATTGAAAAGGCAATCAGGATTCCCTCTGCTTACTTTGATCGACTCAAGTCTAATAAAGTATTAAAAAAAAAAATCAGTGTTCTTTGATGGCTCGAGGTCTTCTCTCGAGTCTCATGAATCAATAGAAAAAAGGATGTAATAAAGGTGAGTTGGGGGACAAGAAGATAAAGAACGTGGGATTGAAAGTTGTTCACAAGCTCTTCCCAACCAGTTTCATAGTGTGTATTGTGTTTATTTCATCTATAACACTAGTTACATTTCTACAAAAGAAAAAGTTGCCATGCATTATTTACTAGGTATTAGGTACGCAAAAGAGTTCCCACTAAAACGAAACATGGGATTGAACTGGTCTTCACACTTTGGAAAAGAATGGGAAGTTTTTTTTTTTTTTTTTTTTTTACCAATTGATATAGGTGATCCTCGTACTATTCGTTCTATTTCAGCTAGAATTTCTAGTGAAATTTCTGTTGTTAATTCTACTTTTCCATCGAGGGCATAAATAGTGAAAACTTTAGGGTTGTGCACTTTTGAACCGGACCGGTCTTTTACGGTTTGGTCCAGAGTCCAGACCCAGATCGGATCCGGTCCATCTATATGGTAATTTACGGTTCCGGTCCAAGACTGAAAAAACCCCGGTGATGATCAGATAGGAAATTATTTTAAAAAAAATTCTAAGAGAAAGAGTTTAGACAAATCCAAGTCGAACCAAATTTCCGGTCCCAGGTCTATTTTTGAAACTTCCGATCCTCCAGTCCGAACCCGGTTATTTTGGTCACGATCCGGTTCTCGGTCTAGATTTCTGAATTTTTCGGTCCTCAGATCCGGACCCGTAACATCTAGACCGGTTGAACAGTCCCAGAAAACCGTATTGTTGTTGCAATGATTTTCGTGTGAACTAAATGTTTTTGTGGGTGTGTATTCAAAAATGTTGCGGGGGTGTATGATTGATGCGTAATAATACATTAGCTAAATCTGTCATGCTTTTCTTCTCAACGATACGTAAAAGTAACGAAAAAAGGTTGAAACTGAAAGCGACCAAAAACTTTGGGTAATTAAAGGCAAATAGCTGCACATGGAAGCTGGACTGCATTATTACGCCTACTTATAAATAAATGTATAATCCGAACAAAAACAATGGAGGCATCGGATGCTATATCACAAAGTACTGCTAATATGCTTAATTAACCCAATACATGATTAGTTATTCATTATGCAAATTACTTTACTTAATTAAGAAGCAGAAAAGCAGAGGGAAAACTAGATGATAGTGGGGTGTAAGTTGGTCTGTTCCTCGAACAAACTAACTGCCAACTTAACAAAAACTTGGTCTGCTTATTAACTGTAAAAACCTCTCAGGAATATTCCCCTCACCCTTTTTTTTAGATATTAAAACTGAAAATATTAGATGAAAACGTGTGGAAAAAACAGAAGTAACGTGAACAAGATTCTGTAGATGGACATAATCAGGTCTTTCCAATTTCCCATGTACTAGTGTTCTGTCTAGATTCTAGTACAAACAAATGGATATCGACATTTCTGATCGAAATTACACTAAATTAATCTTAATTTAAAAAGCTAATTTTAACTGTTGGATTGGTCCTCTAAGAGGAGCGAGAGGGTCAAAGGACTACTTCCCACTCTGTTGCAGAGTTATTTTACTACTTTTTGCATTATTTTTGACAACTTTAAAGTAAATCAAATTATGTAAGCGTTAAATAATTGGGATCACTCCTACCAAAATACTAAATTGGGATCATTTTAGCCCTAAAAATTGGTGGTTTTGCGAAGATTGTGTTTCGTGGGCTTTTGAAAAACTCTTTGGACAAGAGATTTTTCAAGTTTGATCAATCGCCCCACATAAAATTTGTGTAATTAGAATTGTTTTACATTGATAATAAATATAATCTCGATTCGTCACATTAAAACTTTATCAACTTATCAGTCTCAAGATATATTGACAAGTGTAGTTGCACAAAATAATTACACTCGGAAGGGAGTTGAGAATACGAAATTTACATAGAAGTGAATTTAACAGGAGTTTAATGTATAAGGTGGTTGATTGCTAAATGCTATTGCACCAATTATTAGCTTAACTGCCACTTAACAAATGGTTCTAGCATCTTAAGTTGGTACACAAGTAGAACAAAAAGATTAATCGTTTTGCTAACACGATATGATTTCATGTTAAAGTCTAATGAATTAAAGACTATGGGTCGTAAACACAGGAGAAACTTTATCGTTATATTCTAAACATGCTATCACTTTATATTCGATTTGAGATACACTCTCAACAAGTTTATATGATAAGCGTATTTTACGTGTTAAACATGAACGCATGAACATGATGACTTGTACTTTAGTGGAAATATGAAACGTTTCATTGAAGAGCTGATCGATATACATTGCCTTTGTATAGAAAATGGACATTGTAACTTATATGACCACAATGTGACATTTTTCCATTGCTTCTTCGATCGTCAGTTGGTTGCAAACACAAAAAACAGTTGAATGAGACTTGTTATACGACCTAATGTATATTTTTGTAGATAAGAAAACCAACATGTAGCTTGTAATGTAGAAAACATAGAATACGTACAGAATATAGTGTTGGCACATAGCCTACACTATAAAGTCGTGGTACCTATTTCACCCTATTTGTATTGTGAGGTGTTCCTTTAGATTCTTCATCACTAAGCTAAATCTCAAGTGGACCCCATTGCCCACCCCTCTCCCTAAACCTATGTGCACATGCACGTCCAATTTCTTATTTCTCCCACCACAAATAACATTACATTACTTAACAAAAAGATTTAAGGAAAAGTACCCAAAAAGACCATTTTATCCCTGATTCCACCGAAGTGGGACCCACTTGTCTTCCCCCTCTTCGGCATAAATACCCGCTCCATGCTACGCAATTCTTCCCTTTTCCCTTCCTTCTTTCTCTCTCCATAACATCGATCTCTCTTTGTTCCTTCTCCATTGCTCTCAACCCGGTTCATCAAAATGATGTGCTCCCAAGAACCCCTTCTTTTTCCTCTCCCGGTTTTCGAGAACCGGTTCACTTCCAACGAGCTCGACGAGCTTCTTTCCTTTTTTCAACCCACGGCTATTAATGATAACAATGATACTGCCACTGACTTTGACCGAGAGTTGTCCCCGCAACCCGTATCCTCAAACTCCGGTTCAGATTACCCTAACCGGTTCCTGGAAGAAACCGACGAAAAGAAGGCGAAGAGGAAGCTATCAAACCGGGAATCTGCTCGGAGGTCCAGGTGGCGAAAGAAGACACATCTGGAGAATCTAACGGCTGAACTGAATCGGCTTAAGGACCAGAACCGGGAATACACGAACCGGCTCAGTTTGGTTTTGAACCGGCTCCGCGCTGTGAAGATTCAGAATGAGCTAATGCGGTTCGAGTGCGTTCATCTAACTCAAAGACACGCGAGTCTAAACCGGGCTTTGCAAGCCGTGCAATATTCACAGTTTAAGGACAAGATTGTCACTAATAATACCGACTTCGTGGATGCAAATGGACGGTTCAGTTCGCTACAGAGACACGCGTATTAATCGGCTTAAAATCTATCGAGCTTAAACTGATTAAACTAGAATATAATCTCCTTTATTTCCTTTCTATCTTTTTTTTCATTATTATTATTATTATCTACTAATGCTCTTTTTATATGTACATCACGAGTGATTAATGAGATAATTAAAGGAAGGCGCTTTTTTAATGGGGGTAGTTACATTGGAAAAGTAATAAATTAATACTGATAAAATATTATTTTCCAATTAAACAAGGCTACAGTTAAATCTTCTGATTAAAGAGTGATGTACGAGCCAATTGAAGAAACTATGAGTAAAATTATCTCACCAATAGACCCGTAAAAGCATTTACGTATGACTATATTCCAGCCACGTACTTGAAATTCTCTACCCAATTTCAATTGGAATTCTCATCCACGGTAAATAAAAAAAAATACAAAAAATAAAATAAAATCGTGTAGAACAATGTGCAAATTATCTCCATTTATTTCAACTGGTTTTCAAATTAGGATTTTTCAATTTGAAACTTTACTGTATTTTATTTGTGACGCCACGTATCAAGAAAATAAAGTGTATTTATGTAAAGCTGAATGTTACGTATGTAAATAATAATATTGGATCGACAATCCTAAAGTATAGATGACCCTAAAAAAAGGAAAAAGGAAACAATTCTACTTTTATTTCCGGAAAGATAAACTAAGATTTGAGTTATATACGTAGGCATCGATGATAAAAAGAAGTATGTATGGTGCTTTAAGGTTTCTGTCGTAGGGTACAGCCACAGGCCACATCACATGTATCCCGACTTATTGGCCTATATAAATTCCTTTCTTCATTTCAGTTTTTCTAGTTTATATTTTGAAACTATTATATAGTATTTCCTTGTCGTTTTAACCTTTTAATTTTGTTAAAAATTAATTATTATTTTATTTATATTTATCATCACTTTACATATTTGTCATTCTAATTTGTAATTTTTAATAAAGCAAAAGGTAAAAGAATAATTAGAGATAAAAAATATATATTTCAGGGTCTTTTTATAAGTGTGCAAAATGTTAAAATGACAATTGTTTATGAACGGGTAAAGTATTTACTAACGTAACAAAAAAATCACATTACACTGAAAACAAAAGTTACATCACAAATTTACCGTAAATTATAAATATTGATCAACACTAACATATAAAATTCAATTTTAAAATTTAATAACATTAGTCACATCCACGTTAATTTGAACTTTATAGGTACATTGAAATTTGAGGGGAAAAAAAAATTATACCTCTATGGTAAAGTTATACTAAAATTTTATTTTTTAGTTTGTTGTGACTGTCCGTTTACTAAAATCATTTATTCGTTTTTGTTTCTATTAATAGAAGGTAGTTTCTAGATTGGTAGATTCACCTAAACAAAATTGAAAATAAACCTTTTTTTATTTTTTTATTTTTCTTTATATTTTAGTTTTTCCTAATTAATAAAGAAAAATAAATAAAATATTGATTTGTTTTTCATTATTTTCTAATAATTTGTGCTGTCATTAGTTATATATGGTACTGAGAGGCTAGTTTTCAAGATCTCCATTGGTCGCATGATCTTGCCTAGCTCGACCCGTTCTGTTAAGGTGTGTGGATTATTGTGTCCCACATCGACTATAATGAATAATGTGAACCTAATATATTAATCCAAGGATTACTCCTCCTATTGCCAATTGGTTTTGGGATGGAACCTTGAGGGTTAATGTGTAGAGGTTCACTTGTGACATGCATCCCCTCACGTCTTAGACCCGACGGATAGCGGATTCGATCCGGGTCTCGTTATCTTGTGTTTGAGTTGTGAATATGCTATCCACTTGTTTGGCTAACTAGTCCAGGATAGTTGCACTTATGGGAGAGTGTTATGTGTTGATTATTGTGTTCCACATCAACTATAATGAATAATGTGAACTTAACATATAAACCCTAAGGGTCACTCCTTCTATCACCACCAGGGTCTCGATCGGTCTTCAACCTAGACCGGAGGACGGAGATGAAAACAGAATTTACCCACCACCGTCGCTCGTCACCGCCGGACCTACTCTCGCCCAATTGGAGCCACCATCTTCCTTGCCTGCTCCTAATCGGATTTCCTCACCATTGGATTATCTTATACCGCAACTGGATTTGAAATCTCCAGCCCAAAGCTCGAGCCTCCGTCTTCTTCCATGAGATCCTTTGTAAAATAATATATTTACAAAAATATAATATTCAACAATAATATAGCAAGAAATTTTGAGCCGTGATGGTGTAATTTGTACACAATAAATGATCGCACACAATACACGTGGTATAAGGTGGTTTCATTTAAGAGAAGAGTATAATAAAATGTGTTACTTTCTTCCGAAAAATCCTTAATTTGTTTCTCTAACCTTAATAATTTTATGTGCTAAAAACGGTTAGGTTCAAATCCGGATTGGTCCGTATCCATATCCAATCATTTTTTAAAAAAATATGTTAAAATTGTGGAAAAACAGTTCGAACCGAAACATTACGGTTCGGACCATAATATTATGGAACAAGATCGTAATATTTTCATATATATATATATATATATATATATATTATAGGCTAAATGTATTGCTTATCCTTCCGATGATATAATTTGAAATTTTTTTACATGTAAGGGGTCGGGCTATCTTGGAATTGGTTACTACTTGATCCAAATTCTAGTTAATAGAAGCACGTTCAATGTGCCGGAGACCACTGACTCTCTTTTCAAAAAAAATATTAAATAAAAATAAAATTTAAATATTAATCATCTATATTTTTATACGAGAAAAATTATTTTAAAAAAAATATCCGTACATGTTACATAATATGCAATAGTATTATATAAATCTTCTTTCCAATTCATAGAAAATCAAATAATAAGTTTAGGACAAATCTTCTTTTCAATTCATAGAAGATCAAATAATAAGTTTAGGACATCCATCCTTTCAAGTTTCAACGTCTTACGGAAAAAAACCAAATATCATGAAACATTTATTCAAATTCCTTATTCGAATCTGACTATTGACATCATTTTATGTCAAACCAACCCCCAACGTCCTGACATCATTTTATATGCCTTTTAAGTGAATCAAGCATATTATGATGGCTTTGAAGTAATATGTGAAAATTAAATGATTGAAACACAATAAAAGTTATATTGAAAATGAGGAAATCCTAATAAAAATTACAAAGTACTTCCGAAAGATTATGGTCTCACGTCAATAATATTGAATTGGGATAACAAGTCTAATATATAAGGTTGGTGGATTACCCCTTCTATTGTCAATTGGTTTTAGGATGAAATAATGTTAAACTTATACGTTAGACTTGGGCGCAATGTGCCTATGCGCTCGGATGTGCGATTGACCCCACATCAATTCTGACCCAACGAAATCTATCATGATATCAGATCATGTTTTGGCTTATTGGGCTTGTCGGCTTAAAGATTCAAATTGCGGACATAGACAATGATAGTCCGTCTGATTGTGCTAGTCGGCCTTGGGACATTTCGTCAAGTGTCAACTGAGTTAGAAGGTTGCACTTGAAGGGGCGTGAGGAGGATTATGGTTCACACATCGATAATATTGGGATAACAAGTCTAGTATATAAGGTTGGTGGGCTACTCCTATTGCAAATTAATTTTAGGATGGAACACTGCTAGGCTTATGTGTTGGACTTGGGCCCAATGCGCTCGGACCTGCGATGGACCCCACGTTTATTCTGACCCAACGGAATCTATCAATGAGTTATCTTCGAATGTTTAACCATGAAATTAAGGGAAGAGAGAGCGCAACAAGAATGAAGATGGATTGGGGAAGGTAGGAGGAGTTTCGGTGTCGATGGTGATTGAGATGTGGCGTTAGGGGCGTAAATGGGGTGGGATTTTCCGAAATTTGCGAGTATTACCCGTCATGGGATGGAGATTTTAAATAGGGACGGGGATGGGGAAAATTTTGATTCCCCGCTTGGGGAAGGGGACGGGGATGAAGATAGGGATATCTGCCCCACTCTCCGATTCGAATCCATATCCGTTGGAGAACCCGCCCGACGGGGAACCGGATGGAAATGGAAATCTGCCGGAAATACATAACTAATAACTGTTTCATTTTCTCATAAAAATTACAAAAATGTCACCGCATAGGACAAAATTGTCACCACACCCTCTACAAATTGCAAGAATGCCACCGCACCTCTTATATATCATTAAATGACGTGGATGGATGGAGACCATTAGATCAAGTGAATCAAAAAACCAGATTACTCCGTAAGGCAGCACTGTAGCAACACTTCTTACCAGAACCAATCCCATATAATCATCTTAGAATATTATTTATGATACTAACAAATTTAATATAATTAATATATAGCACACTTAGTGGTCTAGTAATTATATACTATTACGTGTGTAATTATAAATATGAAAATATTTGAAATATTGTAAATAAATTGCGTTGTTAAATGATAATATAATAAAGGAAAGCAAAATATAATATAAGGATTTGTTAAAATACAATATTTAGAAATAAACAGTTAGTTTACGTAGCTTTTTCCATCTACAAAAATTATATATAGTAAAAAGCATAAAAAATGACATATGTGGAGAAATAAACGAAAAATTGACATGTTAATGACTTATGTTGTAATATTAGTATATAGATTGTGAAATTTTTATAAACCTTGTAATTAGGGATGTTAATAGTTCGGGTGATGGGTGGTTGTATCACTTCCATCAACGGAACCGTACTGCAAAACTGTTCACCCGGACAATCACCCACCCAAGCTCCCCTTCACTGTAAACCATAATCGCGGTTGATCGGGTGGGTTTGTTTTTTTTTCCCGGGTTCAACCGGCAAATTAAACTTGTAAACTATAAATACTCATTTTTTTTAAAAAAAAACGCAGCTATGGTAGTCATGAATTTATAAAAAACAACAACTATGATTGGTAAACGAGCCGTATACAACAATGCAACAACAACTATGATTGTTCCGATGATCCAAAACAACAACTAAAACTAAGATTATACTAATACTTGACCAATACTTGCCAAATTTTAGTGACATAACCATAGACATATCCCAAATAACTTGTACATTACTTAATACCCATGTCTCCAAATCAAGTTTAATCTAACAAACATGCTTGGAAAAGAAAAAAAAAAGATGGAAATTTCCGTCAAAAAACAGCAAATTCACCTCATAAAAAACACCCGACTTTTCACATACTATTTCAGCCAACTTCATCTCTTCATCACCGGAAAACTCAAACTTGATAGTTTCAAAGTCCTCTCAACTTAGCAAACACATGTCTATAAGGCAAACACTCTTAAGCATTAAATAGGTGGAGTTCCATTTCGTTTTGCAATCAAGAACCAATTTTCTTGTATAACTCATTTTACAAACTCTAACCAGTGGTGGATCTACCATCTCAAATTTAGGTGAGCGGAAATATATCATGTAGAAACTCAAAATAAGGTTCTTATACAACTAAATATTAGTCCTAAGTTCTCAATTTATAATTTTATATAGAATAAAACCACATACCATGTAACAAACAACTACTATTATACTCTTATATTATATAGAACGTACATCTTTAAACATAAAAGCAAAATAAGCAAATCTCAAGGTCTAATTCCTATAAATTATTAAGTAATTAAAAACCTTAGTTTTAAAAGGTTTATAAACTCATAAAATTCAATAAACTAATTTAAAATTTTGAGAATTTATTAAGTCAATAAAGATAAAAAAAAACTAAATAAAAAGAGATAATAAATAGTAAAAATAGGTTGAAACTTGAAGTTAAAATATTTTTTAATAAAAAATAAAGGGTCAAGGTAGATATTTGTTGATTTATGATTTGCAAAACCCATTTTGTAAAAATGAGGAGTTATATTTGGACAAAAATGAATGGGTCTTTCAACAAACTTTCTTATTTTTGGTCTAGCATAGTATTTTTACCATATTATATTTTGAAAAATTTTACCCAGCGGGAGCTGGGTTTGCTCTCCCTTAGGTCCGCCCCTGACTCTAACCCTTTCTTCAAATATTTCAAACCTTTTTAGGAGTCGTGGACCAAAATGAAACACATCCTCGTATCTTCTCAATTCCCTTAACACTCACATTTAAACTGTGAGACCCCTATTCTTTCGGACCGAGATCGGACCATAGCTGCGTTTTGCTTTGGGCCGAGATTGGCTTTTCCGCACCCGCGGGCATGTTGGCCGCCCCTGCGGGTTCCCGCTCCCGCGGCCCTGTGATCCGCCCCTGCGGTTTACGGCGGCTGCAGCCGGTTTTGTTGATTCCTTTGACCGTGCTTTACTCTTTCCTTTATTCTTTCTTACCTTGCTGAGCAAGGGTCTCATTCCACTCTTATCCCACTCTAGTCCTTCCTACGTCTTCCTTGCTTCTTCATCTCTTCCTTTGGATCTTGCTTGAGAGTTTGGAGTTTGATAAGGTTTTGGGTGTGGTTTTGTGTTGCTGAAGGTTGAGTGCATGTTTGATGAGCTGCAGAGGCCAGCTAAGAGTTAGTTTTGTTCTCCCTTGGTTGACTACAACTGTGGAGATGAGCTTCTTGCTTCTCCTTCCTTCCTTTCTTTCTTGTTCTTCCTTCTTAGCTTAGGAGTAGATGAATTGTTCATAGGGTGACGTTTGATGGTGTATGTTGATGCATGTGTGTGACTATAGAAGAGAGTAAACGTGAATTGATCACGTGAAGAGCTAAAGAGAAGCCGCGAAGTGTCATTTTGCATTGTTGCCGCCCCCGCGGCCAAGAGTCACCGCCCCCGCGGCTACCGTGCCACAACGCCTGCGTCGTGCCAGCGGCGTACCTGCGCTTGCCTGTGTTCCGTGTCACCGCCCCTGCAGCTTCTACCTGCCGCGCCCGCGGGTGATCTTTTCCGCCCTTGCGGCCTTAGTTCACGCAAGTGCGTCTTGTCCCGGGACTACTTATAGTTAAGTAGTTCCTTTCCTTTCTAGTATGAGGAACTTAATACCATGCTAGGATTTGGATGTTGATGAGTATGATACAGAAATGCCAGTTAGGGCTTTGAGGTTTACGAGTTGGATATGATCCCTTATGGATCCCTTGGGTCTAGGTGTGACCCTTTGTGTGATAGGATTGTGATATATGTATGTGTGCCTTGTATAGGTTGTGCTGTCCTCCAGTGGGAGTAGACGTTTTTGAGAGTGGTTTGTAGCGAGATACTCCTGAGATCGAGGTAAGTTCATAGGACTTACTTAGCTGCTATCCTTATATTGGATGTATGCTTGAGTGGTGTGTGTTATATGTTTTATAGCATGTGTTATTATGGTCACCAACCTATGTTATATTGACCGCCCATTGTAGTGGTTGTGACAACTTACCTTTCATCCCGTAGTGGAGTCTGGGAAGTTCTCTGTAAGCTAGTTAGTTCTGGTATACGGGAAGGGCACCTACCACTCCATATGGTATACGGGAAAGTGCGCTGATACCACTCCAGCTAGATATTGCACGCAGAGGCGAGGGTTATATATACATTCCTCGTGTCACGTATATTCATATACATTTATTATACGATTGAATGTTGGACTTATTAAAGATAATAAACCGGGTAAATGTGTGATATCATGATGATGTGTAATATTATTGACGTGTGATTGTGCTTTAGCATCTTCTTATATATGTGTATAGTTAGCTAACGGTTTTATACCGTGTTGTAGATCCTTTGCAGGTTAGGAGAGCTGCAGAGTGATCCGGAGGGGTGATCTGCTAAGGGTTCCGTACACAGGGCGTACTCGTGGGATTTGGGTTATTTATATTGTACGGAGTTATGTTTTGACTTTTGTACTCAACAGTACTCTGTATCACCTTTTTGATATGTGTATGTATATATATATATCGGCTTTATGTTTTGTTTTCATCTATTGGTGCCTTGTTGTAAGATTCAGTAAAATTGTTGTCAAGCTAGGGCCAGGATCCATTGTGAGATCCTAGCCCAGTAGCACTCCGAGTCCTACGGATTTGGGGTGTTACATAAACCATCTTGCACAATCAAATTTAATATGTGTGTGTTGTAACGCATATGCAAAATCTCTTCACACATTAAAAGAGACTTCAAATCCAATTTTCTTCGGACTATTTCCATCATAACATCATTTGTAGAACAATTATCCACAACATCAACTGAAACCTTCTCTCTAATGTTATACATCTTCAAATATTTCATTCCTTTTATTGTATTTTATCTTATCTTACTTTAATTAAAGTTCGGGTGAATGTCGGGTCGGATGATGACTCGGGTGGTGGTTCGGGTGATTGTTGCTAAGATATTCGTCCTAAACCGTAACCGGACCATCAACCGATCAATCATCACCCGCATTTTATCGGATTTTCGACCATTCAAGTGGTTCGGATTTTCGAGTAACTATTGGTTGCGGGTGAAATTGTCATCCCTAGTCGTACGTAACAGCAGTAGATGATGAAAATGATGAAAGATGATGAAATTCAATGTAATTCTCAACTGAGTGCACGTCCATAATGAACAAATAAATATAGCAATTATTTTTGTGAATCGGTAGGTAAAACATTTATTTCATATTCACACAAAAAAAGGAGGCGCAACACATGGTGCATTGGCTTTATTTTCCACTTGGGTTAGTATATAGTTTTAATATGGATAAAATGGATAGATCTCCCAAATAAAGTAGTTAAATGAAAAAGTTACCATAAATGGTAACAAATAATACACATGTATACACTATACGTGTATAAGTGAAAAATAAATCCCATGCATGAATTAACAAAGAAGTATAAAAGCATTAAGATTATGACATATGACCTAATCTAGTTATTAAAGGAGCAAAGTTGATCCCATGCATGCACTTGCTTATGATAATCATTGTGGTTACTGTATGTGAGTGCGTATATGACATTATTTGAAATTAACCAACCATATTTCAGTTACCGAAGTGCGTACGTACATGATGCATTCTTTATATTAGGTTGATCGATCGAGGATATATATATACATAGTGGCGGATACAAGGGGATAACGGGTTGTGCGGCCCGTTCTCCTGCTTTCAACGAGATTATTATTCTTTAGGCGTGTATAATTTATATTACTCTATTAGCTCATTTGGTGGATCGAGAGGGAATGAGTACTTGAAGTGCAATGTTCAAGTCCTAAGAATGAGAATAAAAAGGATTCTTTATGTCTTTATTACTATACTAACTCTTAATAATATAATCAACTCAATATAATTTTTAATATACTAGCTTCTTAACCATCATTTTATTTGACAATTTATTTATAAAATACAATTAAAATATATATATAAACTTCATCTACTTATGTAACTTATTACACCACATACGTTTCATTTCAGACACATCATTTCTCTCGGAAGCGTTTTATATATTATTTATTTATGCTATATAAACTAGTTAATTTATATTAAAAAACCCCTTTTTTTACATCGAGTAAGAAGGTAGGTGGACAACAAGTTGAGCCGCTACTCCTTTCTAAATAGCAAAACCGATCCTCTTAAACACTACGTTTGAAGACCAACTGAGAGACACAACATTACCATGTGAGACCCGTTGCACCATCTTGAAAATCTTAACGGCATCGGGCGCAAGAAACCCAAACATGTCAAAAACGAATTGAAGAAACACATGTTGGTTTTCAATGCAAGCCTTTTCATGCTTAGCCACCTTCGCAGAGGCCACATTGAGGGTCGCTTTACCCACAACAAAAGGCCCGCTACCCAAATTGACCAGAGGAGATACCCCCGTCAAATCAATACAAGCATGTTTTCCACCGACCCATCCAAACACTAACATGTCTGCCGGCCTCAAAGTAGATCTCCCTTCCCGCATATCAGTTAAGAAAGTCACATACGCCTCCTTCTTAGCCGAAGCTCTCCTAAATACGTCACATAAAACATCACGAACCAGATCATGCCGATATTTGAAGCCAGGAAGTTCTTTACAATGTACTGCATGCTCCTCAAAAGCATCTATATCCATCCGACAATTTGACATTGGACAAGTAGCACCAGCCGGAAACAAATGAATCATAAGACAATACTTATGGATCGTGCGGTACTCAACTAGAGACAAACATTGTCCAAGCCCCTCAATGGGTATGACAAGAAGAAAGTCTTGACTATGCGTTGACTACAAACACTTAAAAACCGCTCTCTCTTTAAGGTTCAAACCAAAAGTCACTTCCATTGTTTGCACCGTTTTACTGAAAAGAGCACTCGCCAAAGCATGTTGGGCTTTAGGGGGGACGGTGTTCTTGACAGTAAATCCCAAAAGATCGAAACTAGGAATAGAAGCCTGAAGATTTTTCCATGCAGTTTGAAACTGCATGGAAAAGTTTGGCTTTGCATTCAAATTTGCCTTAATGAGTGTAGTTCTTCCTTCTTGGGACAAAAAACGTCTTCCATTTAGTTAGTTGTTGTTAAGATTTAGTTATAACGTCTTCCAAAACGCTTTTATTAACTCTGCCATTAATGATAGAGCATTCCAGATATTTTTTCCATGCAGTTTGAAACTGAATCCCAATACTCAACTAGATATGACATTTAATTGAGACCTCCACATTTTTAGATGTTTAAAAAACAGATTTATGGAAATTATTTTTTGTCTTGAGATGAGACAATAACCATTCAATATTTGTAATGTTCTTGCACTAACTCCTTGCACTAGCTCCTAAGGATGCTTTAGTAAATATGATAATGTCATCTGCAAAGGCCAAAAAAGGGATAAACGATCCTTCCTAGTAATAGAAAAGCCATTATTTTTCTTATTCTGATTACTTTCTTTTTTGAATATTTTGTGCTAGGCTTTCAACTCCTAAATTAAACAACATAGGAGAAATGGAATCACATTGACGAAGTCCTCTTTTTGAAAAAATCAGATAAGAAGGTTTGTCATTAATAAGGATGAAGTAGAAAACAGAGGAAATACATTCCCTAATCCAGTTCACAAATTTATTAATAAATCTAAAATTTTCCAGAACAAAAAAAATAAAAAGTCATTCCACCCGATCATAAGTTTTTTTCATATCCAATTTAACTGCATTAAACCTTCTTATCCATGGAAGACTTCGTGAGCAATTAGGATATTATCATGAATCACTCTATTTTGTGTAAAGGCACTTTGGAGTGAATGAAATAGTTTAGGAAGTATAGTTTTGAGTCTAGAGGCCAAGACCTTTGCTATGATTTTATAAGTCGTTGAACATAAGCCTAAAATCATTTGTTGAGACAAGGTTAACTCTTAAAATACAATCAACTCAATATAATTTTTAATATACTAGTTTATGATTCATCATTTAATTTTATTTGACAATTTATTTATAAACACAACTTTAAAATCAATATACAAAACAAAGCTTCTTGTTCTATATTTTCATTTTAAGAAAATATAAATATATTTACATGGAGATTAAGAGAAGTTTATTATTAAATTCACTTTTAGTTAATCTAATGTAATCAATACAATATAATTTCAAATACAATAATTCATCAACCACGATCATAATTTATTTGACAATTTATTATTGCATTAACTCTTAAATAATATAATCAACTCAATATAAATTTTAATATACTAGTTTATCAACCATCAATTAATTTTATTTGACAGTTTATTTATAAAACATAACTTTAAAATTAATATACAAAACAAACCTTCTTGTTATATATTTTCATTTAAAGAAAATATACATATATTTAGATGTAGATTAAGGAAAGTTTATTATTAAATTCGCTATTAGTTAATCTAATGTAATCAATATAATATAATTTCAAATACAATAATTCATCAACTACTATTTAATTTATTTGACAATTTATATATAAAACAAACTAAATATATAAAATTAATTAACTATCATCTAAATAAAGAACATATACAGCAAAAATTCTAATTTATGGTACGAAAACTTTAGTAAACTTTTTTTAATTTAATTATAGATTTTAGTGTTTAATTTTTAACTTAATATGCAAAATGTCTTATACAATTTATTTATTTTGCCTCCCTACAAAATTTTCTGGTTCCACTACTCTCTCTCACTCTCTCTCTCTCTATATATATATAAAGATATTCACACTTAAACATCAGCAAGTATTAAGATTTGCATATATGTTGATTTGATTCAGAGTTCTTTCTATCCATACCTGATCAGAAATAATTTGATGCAAAATTGATCACTAGCATCTCTCACATTGGAGTAATTGTGTCTGCCTTGTCGATCACAATTGTCACGATCTTGTTCATTCTCTTCACGAGGCTCAACTTACAGAAGAAGAGCCAAAAACCAAAACTCATGAGGCTCAGATCACACTTGAAAACGGAATCATGCCAAAATTGCAAAGAACTCACAACATTCAATCTGCTTTGGTTTCTCATGCATCCACTAATTGCCAAAAATAAGTTGCAGGGACCATATGAAGATTGTTGAACTCTCATTAAATGTGTACAGGGACTTATCATGCACATGCAACGAAAGTGGTACTCAAAGGCATGCTGCATGCCTAGAGTACAATTACAATTGCATTTGTACTGTTTCTGTAACTAATCTTACCTTTGAACTAAACTCAATCTTCTTTACTGCAGTTAAATCATACACACCAGAGAATGCTTTCTCTATCCAATCAATTTTCATCATCATTCGAAACTCATCCAATTCTGTCTTTCTGCCATGGTGTCAACTACAAGGTCGACTTCAACCTTAAGACCAACAAAGGAAGAGTATCCGAAGCGACTATCTGAGCACCTGCAACAGCAACAAGAGCCTTTTGTATTGACTAGGAAATACAGCTTGCGTAGTATTAGGAGGGGAAAGAGGGTTTCCGATATTGCTACCTATTTTATTAGAATTTCAATAGATTTTTGTAACAAGTTTGTTTCCAAGAATGATATCTTTAGAATCAAGGCAAGTGATGACAGAAAGTTCAATGATGCAGGCAAGGGAAGAAAGAAGAATGTAATAAAGGCCAGATTATCATCTATTGATGAGGTACATTATTACTTGCAATCTGAAGAATTATCATTTTTTAAGGTAATGAGCGCAGTGCTAACTGTACACAACACAATGTAGCAGGCAGCCTTTGAGTCAATCAAATCCAACAACAGACGAGAACTAGAAGAGCTTTTGAATTCAGCATCCTTTCGGAAATCACTCACTCACAATAGCAGAGATAATACGAATATCATTGATTCAAGCAAAAACAATTTTTTTCTCCACATAGGCTTGAAAAAAGCATTGCAACAAACAAGGCATCTTCTTTTTGATTGTGTGAGTGGCTCGAAGAAAGCAGCGCATTTGATAAGCACAGATGAGCTTAAGAGGATCATATGTGATAGTATTAGGACTCGGAACAAGGAATCTGCTAATGGAGAGGAGATGATCAGTTTGCTAAGATCAGATATCCTGAGGTCTAATGAAAGGCAAGGCAATTTTGAGGGTTGTAGGGAAGAAGTAGTCAAGGAAGTCGGAGATGAGATAATGGAGGAAATCAATTACCAGATTGTACAGGACTTAATTGATCTTTACGTGTGCCAATCTTGATTGAGGTTTAGGGATTTATGTATTTTATATTTTATGGCATTGCTAATGAAATTTGGAAAACAGAATGAGATTGAGCCTCTATCTCATTCTTTTTTCCAAATTTCATTAGCAATGAGATAGAGCCTCTACCATAGAGGTTATAGCTACCAAAATTTGAAGCTAGATTGGAATTTTTATTGGAAAAGTTCAATTGGTTTTTTTTACGAGGTTTGGAGATTACAAAGGTTGTCTGTTGATGATGTTAGTAAATTTTGACTAATTGTCTAGCTGAAGTGGTATTTATATATAGTAAATATCAGGAGGTGTTGTTCATTTAAATATCTCTGAAGTGGGGAAATGCAAATGCTGTCAAGAATAGCTATACCTGTTGGCAAGAGGCTACCTTTCACATTGCTTATTGAATCATCCAGATGAAGAAGGCCACTATTTTCAAGAGAGAGCGTCATAGCGGTTGCGAGCAAGCTTAACACACTGCAGCCAATGCAAAATCTGGGCATTTGGGTCTCTTTCAACCACAACATCCTCCACGGTCATCTGAACCGAACCCCTGAATCGAGAAACTCGCCCACGAACCCGAACAAGAACCCCAAGCTGGACCTGGGCTGAGAGCGTAGATGCCTTGTGGGCAATTAGTCGAACATCTACGGGGCGTCGTCTGGAGAAGCGTGCCGATGTGAGCTGATTGTGCCAGAGAATGCACGGGATGCAACCGGTGCCATCATCTACCGAGAATCTCAGGAATTTGCCGGGTTTGCTGTCACGGGTGACTACTAACCCGACTATTTCGACCCGGCAAATACGGATACCCTTGCGAGAGAAGGAAATAGAGTTGGACGAAACAGATGCAGTTGGGGTGAGAGAGAGGAAATCGAAAGCCAGGAACTTGACGTGGGTGTTTTGCAGTGAATTAGAATCCATTGAAATTTGTGACGATTAACGTTGTGGCACGATCGCTTTAGAAAGTAGCGCCATGCCGCCATGTGAACAATCGAAAGCGAGCAGCAATCATGGTGGTGGCGGAATATGTACACAGAAGAAGAAGCGGAAGGTTTAAGGATATCTGGTTCCTAATATTGTTTGATCGAATGCCAAAAGAAATTCATACTAGGGGTAAATTTGATCCAGAATTTTGTGTTCCTTCCCCGACTTTAGTCTCTATTCATAAGGATCAGTGATTAACTAGTTCATACTCTGCGTCTTGCGGATTTATTAATAAATAAATATTTATTATGAATTTTAAAACTTACGGTATATTGGTTTTTGTGTAGAATATCGATAAATTTCTACCAGTAACATATATGAGAAGTTTAAGGGTTAATTTTATCTTTAAAAAAAATTAGTTGAAAATATTGATAATTTTGCAAAACAAAATTATGATTTAAAAGAGAATCGGAAAATGGAGATACGATTGAAAACAAATCGCAAAAAAGTTACTGGACGAAATTTATATTATACCATTTATAATTTAGATATTACTTTAGTAAAAAAAAAAAGACTTAAATTGTAATTTTAAAAAAATTATTCAGAAAAAATGTGAAGCGCCACGTCAGCATGACGGCTAATTTAGTAAAAGATATAGATAATATAAATCACTAGCTTAATACTCGAAGCTTTCATGTTATTTGTAAAAATTATATAATATTTTTAATTTTTAATTTTAGTTACATAAAAAATGTTTATAGAATATGTCATTTTTTTTAGTCTCAAATAATTAGTTGAAAACCTTTTATCTAATATGTTGATTAAATATAGATTATATATAGAGAGAGAAATGATCATGTAGGAACACTCCTTATAGTAGAGAATAAGTACCCATAAGATCCGTTAGATTAAAGTCCATGTACATAATTTAAAGATATATATGGTAGTATATTTTAGTAAATAATATGATATTCTTTTTTCTCTAATAGATTTATAGATTTTTTAATTAATGTCTAAAATGATGGAAGGTACATAATAAGCTTTCATAGGTGAAATTCATATGATTGTTCAATTTTCACAAATAAAGCATTAAATAATATACATATTAGGAAAACAAATATACTATTTTTGGGTTATCCCAAAATTAAACGTTGAGTGAATTGATTCCCATTTACCAATAAAACAATTGTTGAACATTAACATCGTTAAGAAACTCTCTCTGCCATCTTCTTCTAGAAACGAAAAATTATTGAGGTTTTTTTGAACAAGATTAAGGTTAGTCATTTTTATTCTCAATTTCAAGCGTTAATTTTTGATTAATAATATTAGTCGTTAAAAATGCTGCTACATTTGGTTAATCTTCGTTATTTATTTTCAGTCGTTAAAAATGAACAATTCGCTCGTTAAAATTCTAAGGGTCGTTAAAAATGATTTTTAGTGTAGTCGTTAAAATCATAAAATTTTTGATGTTTTGTCGTTAAAATTTTAGTTTCATAAGAATATCATTCAGTCGTTAATTTTAGTTTCATAAGATTTTCATTCAGTCGTTGATTTTAGTTTCATACGATTTTTCATTCAGTCGTTAAAAATTTTTCAATTTCTACTCGTTAAAATTTTTGATCTTTCATGCAGTCGTTAAAATTTTTGATATGTATTGTCCAGTCGTTAAAATATTTTTTAAGTTTCAGTCGTTAAAATTGAACAATCTCAGTCGTTAAAATATGATTTTAATCAGTCATTAAAAATTGATTTTAGGCAGTTGATAATTTTTAACATTATTTTGGACTTAGTCGTTAATTTGGCATTAATTCTAAATTAACCACCAATTTTTTATCGTTAATTTGATCGTTAAAATTGTTAGGATTGATCGTTAAAATTTGTTTTGGTAGTTAAAATATGAAAAAAGACATTTTAACCACCAATTTTTCTCTATAAAATTTAACGACCCACAAAATTTTAACGATGACTATATTAATTATATAAAAAACATTTTAACGACCAAATTTTCTCAATAAAATATAATAATGACCCAATATGAAAATAATGTATTGCCATAATTTGGTCGTTATTATATTTTATAGAGAAATTTTGGTCGTTAAAATATTTTTATCATAATTCTATTAGAGGCAATATAATATTCTGATTAATTATTACCATAAACAATGTTAAATCTTAGACGTTCATCCATATTAATCAAACGGCTATTATAAGTCCTTATTCCCTACTTTAAGAGGGGTTCCTACATGATCCTAACTCTATATATATTAATCGTTTAATACTTTAACTAAAATACATTAATCCTATATCGTTAATAAATTTGCTAAAAAAGTATTAAAACTATATGAGAAGAATGGGCCTATATGGCTTACATACTAACAAAAAAAATTTTAAATTAAAAAAAAAGTTTATTAGTTTTACCGTTGAAAAAAGATGATTAAATTATACCACTATAAAAAAAAAAGATTAAATTACGTTAAGTATCAGTTTATATTTGAAAAATATAAGTAAACAAAATAAGATTAAATTTAAATAAAATTTATGAGTTTTAAAAATTATAAAGTTTAATTAAAAATTATAAAATATAAGTTGATAAAATATTAAGATCTTCAAAAGTAAATTGCAAATCTTAAATATTTTTATTTTTAAATTAGAAATAAATAAAGGTAAATTAATAATATGAGGGACTAATAAAAAAATTAGTTAGTAAAATATTTTAAAAAATCTGTACATTAAAATTTTGTAGTAGATTCTGTTTAAAAGAATATATGTTAAAATTCATAAATTAAGTAAAATATTTTTAATTTTTTTTAAAAAAAAGAGATCAAAACTTTCTTGATTTTTTTTTCCTGAGTTTATTTAAATGCACCAATAAAGAAATACTTTTGTGTAAATGAACAAAAAAATTTATTAAAAAATATTTAATTTGTTTTTAGAAAGACGAATTTTTTTAATAAAATATTAGTTTAATTTGTTTAGGAAATTTTTTTGATTTTTAAATATATTTTTAATATGAAACTTCTGAGTTTTTATTCAAAATTGTTAATAAATATCTGAAATTTTTCCAAAAATAAGAAATTTGATTTTTTTTAAAATGAAAAAAACACTTAATCTAAAATTATTTTATTCTAAAAAAATAAAAGTATATTTTGTTAATCGTTGAAAAAATGAATTTAGAAAAAAAAATAGTGTGTTTTATAGTTTTAGAAAAAAAAATTTTAATCGAAATTAAAAATATAAATAAAAAATATTAATATCTTTTAAAGTTTAAAGAAAAAATAAAGTTTATAAGTTATATAAATTAAAAGCAAGGTTTGAAAAATATAAGTTAGTAAAATAAGATTAAATTTAAAATAAGTTTATAAATTTTAGAAGGTATAAAGTTTAATTAAAAATAAATAAATAAAAAAGGTATTAAGATCTTTAAAATTAGATTGCATTATAATTATAACTATTTTGAATTTTAAATTATAAAATTCAAAATAATTAAAGTTAATGATATGAGGGACTAACAAAAAAGTTAGTTAGTAAAGTATTTGAAATAAATTTGCAAATCAACTATTTATAATTATTTGTATTAAAATGGTGGAACCTGAATTAACAAAAAATTATCACGTGTAAATTTAATAACGTGGATTCATCACGCTGTGTCACGTGTAAGTTTACGGGCTGTTTAGTATATAGATAGATAAGATTATATCCTCTTGCCAAAAGAAATCAAATATAGATGATCGAAAGAGAGTTTCCCTAATTGGAGGCGAGGTTGCCGCATTGTGATGATCGATCTGCAAATCTGCAATGGCGTGTACGTAGTCGATTTTACCGCTCAGGAAATCTTTTCATGGTCCCTGAAGGAATGTAAGCGGGATAAGTATGTCAACTTCTTCAATTCCACATTCTAATTTTTATGATTGATTCCTTCTGTCCTTGGATGATTATGTGATTAACATTTCGGCACCATTATTCTTTGTATTTTTTCACAAATTAAACGACTCTAGTCTTACCGATGACGAGGATCAAATTTTCAATTTCTAGGTTTCAGTTTGTAATGAGAAAATTTTCAATTTCTAGTTTCTAGGTTTCACATAAATTATGAACAATTGTTCTGTATTTGAAAGTGCTGCCGGTTGGAATTGGTAATCACCTTGCATTTTTGGATCATTGAGTGATCACATAAATTATGATCGATCATTGGCAGATACTAGTGGGGATCAAAATTGCTTTGGTTTTTCTCTGACTACCTTTTCATCTTCTCTGCCCTGTTTCTTTTCTTTTAATTTTGTTCCTTCTACTACTTTAAGTAGTATATATATTGCAACATCGAAACAACTACTATTAGGGATAATATAGCTTCATATTTGCCGAAATTTGCCTCGGTTTGCTCAAGTAATAATGCTGCAATCACTGCTGATTATTCTGGCTTTATATTCTGAGTTTTTTTTTCCTTCCTGAATCCTGATGTACTATCGATCATACGCTATCTATACATATATATTTAGATAAACAACTAGAAACTAGTACAACTACGGGTGACACTATTATCATTATATTCTACTCATCTATCATACTAGGTAGTTTGATGCATGCATTATCTGCATTTACCGCATCCTTGCTATGCTCATCAGGAATCACAAGACAAAGGAACTACAAAGAAGCCAAGGCATAACAAAAACGATGATCCATCCATCCATCCACTTGTTCAGGTGCATCATGAGACCTTGAAACCTTATTCATTAGCGTTTGAATTGTGTTGTTTAGTGTGAAACCTCCACCTGAACAAGTAATCCTTGCTCCGACAATAAAGCCTCGCAACATTACAGAATGCATCCACTGATTCCTTCTGCATGTTCCCTTCTTCAGTGCCCCACTCTATCCTTACCCAACTCGAGAACCCGTTTGACGAAACGGGCAGCTTAGATTCCTCCATGTGGAGCATGACCACGCCGCTGATCCTCTTTCCTGTGGAACTGGTCAAGCTGTTTAGCCATGGACACTCAGGCTGGCCTACTAGCTCCTTGTAAGCAGAATTCACCATCCTCACTTTGTTGCTCGAGTCTGATATCACTGAAGGCAACTCGTCAGACTCCGCCTCAGCTTCGACCTCCTCCGGCTGCTTCGGCTCGGACTTGGAGCTCGGGTTGGGGATGATGGGCCCCACTTTGATTGTGGACCCAATTGGCCTAATGGGTTTGGGAGCTATAATCGTATGAGGAGTGATCCATGGGTTTGTGGTGGAGTTTGGTGATTTGAGTTGGAGAATGAGGTCTTTCTCTTCCAAACCCTCACTCAATAAGTTCAAATTTATGGTTGGCTTGCCCTCAACTTGACATGCTCCAATGAAACTAACTTCCATTGGTGGAGGAGGAGAAGAAGAAGAAAGAAGAGGAAGGGTAACAGGCTTGTTATCCTCAAATCCATTGTAATTAGGTGAGAGAAACCCTTGCAAAGAGAGGCATTTAGTAGGGGAACCCAAAGGAGAAGGACAACAAAGACCCAAGAAAGGAGTCTGAGCGATTTTGTGGTGATGGGCGGTGGTGGCATATCTTTTGAGGGACGATGAAGGTGTAATTGAAGTCCTGCCTCTCTTTCTGGTCCTGGTAGGCCTTGCTTGAAGATGAGCCCATATATTTCTAAGGTAAGGAGAGTTCCTAATCTTTGGAGCAGTTTCCTCCACTACGCCATCACTAGAATTAGCAGCAGGAAGGTCAGGCTTTGGAGCTATGGGTCTGTACCTTGACAAAATCTCGTCTGTTTTTGAAGCTGGTGAGCATGGGATTAGGGTTTGAACCATCATGGTTCCTAGTTTTTAACTTTGATCTGTCTTTCACAGCTCTTGAAATTCTTCTTGCACAGAGCTGAAAGAGAGGGTGCTGGGTTGGTAGAGAGAGTAAGACTTGTTGATTGTGATGCGGAGGAATTAGTAGGAAAAAGAAGTACACATTACTTGTAGGGAATGAGGAAAAGCGGCCAATAGGAGAAAGGCAACAGCAATATATAGGTACAAGGAAGAAGTGACACATGGGATAGTGCAGTAAGAGTACGTGTTTAAGGGACTTGTTCCAAATTTTGACATGTGGGTCTCTTCAAGTTAAAGCCGCTTCCTATAGGGTCCATCATCTTCAAAATAGTACGGTATTAATTAAATTTTGAATCTTGCTTTTTTAAATAAAGAGTAGTGGGTCCTTGTTTGGAAGAAAAAACTAATTTAGGGTGGTCTGTGAAATTAAATAATTTTGATGGGTGTGGAAATGGTGAATGGGACAATGAACAGTGGGAGGAGTGTGGGGACAGTGGGGGTAGGTTTCAAACGGGGCCTGACCCTGGGTTGAGGCACAGCACGTGTTGAAATGGATCGGGCTAAAAAAAACAAAAACTAGTTATAATCAGTTTGTGTTGGACCAGATATCGATTGTTCAGGTTATAACGGGATTGTTCGAATTATAACGGGTTATTGGGTAGTCTTGGTTCTCGGGTCATAATGGGTCAGTTTAGTTCGGTTCTTGGTAGTGGTGCCAACGGGTTGGTTCGGGTCAGCTACAATAGGCTCGGTTCAAAAGGGTTGGGTCAAAACAAGCTCTCTTTTTAGTGGTTTGTTTTAGGTCGGGTCGGTTTAGATCGAGTATTAATTGTTCGGGTTAATATAAGTTATCAAATAGCCTCGGTACTTGGATTATAATTTAGTTATGTTCTCGGGTCATTTGTGTTGGGTTACTTCGGTTGTTAATGACTTCGGATAAAGGTGTCAATTGCGGTGAGCCAATCGAGTTTGAGACAGGTCAAGTTATCTTCATATTGGGTCGAAATCGGGCAATTTGTAACAAACTACATAAATTTCTTTCGAATCTTTGAACGTCACCAACGAATCCTTATTTTTGGTTAATTAATTTGATTCATGATCAACAACCTGTCATATTGTTAATTTAGTTTTATATTAATCAACTAGCACATCTTTGAACGTCACTAACAAATCTTTATTTTTGTTTAATTAGCTTGATCCGTTTGATTGAAAATGACTTTAACCCGATATGGGTATCCGATAGATTCGTGTGTTCCAAATATATAATGTGAGTGATCCATTTGATCCATATATGTTTTTTTTTTAATTTTTTTATTTTATAAAATGTAAAATAAAATATATCATAATCAATTTAGTCACATAACTTAATCCAAATAAAAGTGAAAAAAATGTTTAGTTGATACAAATTTTTTTTAAGAAACTTATTTTTAAGGCATTAAGACATATCTTATTTCTAACACGGTAAACCATTAATGCTTAAAAAACGTCATATATACTTATACAGTGTTATGTAATATGTATACTTCAATACTTATAGTTATAGTATGAATTATGTAATAAATTATGTTTTTAATGAGTTAATATCATCGCTAGATTACATTTATTGCATCAAAGTTGAAGAATGTCGTTATAAACTTAGAGTTATAGTATGAATTATGTAATAAATTATGTTTTTATGTATATATAGACAATATAGTAAATCAAAAACTTATCATTAAAATGTTTGTTCTTAAAAATTATAGTATGAATTATGTATTTATTTAAAAACGAATTTAGTCAGATTGGATAATTATCCGCAAATATTTGGGTGATTTGTTTGATTGAAATGATTTTAGAATGATCTGTTTGATTGAATGACTTTAATCGGATTTAGATATCCGACTTATAATATACATTATCCAATATGTATTATGTAATATGTTATTATAGACTTATAGTATAAACTTATAGTATGAATTATGTATTTATGTCATTATAGACTTATAGTATAAACTTATAGTATGGATTATGTCATCATAGATTTATAGTATAAACTTATGTTATGGAGTACATCATTATAGACTTATAGTATAAACTTATGTTATGGAGTACGTCATTATAGACTTATTGTATAAACTTATGTTATGGATTAATGTATTATGTTGTTCACATAATTTTTTTATTTAAATTTAATTTTCTTACGTCAATTTTATATGCGACACGTAGCTAAATTTCCAAAAAGTATATTCTTAAAAATTATTTTAACAATTTGTTATATTTTAAAAATATTTTTAATTAGGGTTGGTTACTTCGGGCTATTGAGTCATTCAGGTCGATTACTTCGGGTTAAATTGGTTTCAAGCGGGTCGTTTTCGAATATTCTCTTTTTTCAAAATTTTCGGGACTACGTCGGGTTCAGATCCGGGTCGGTTTCACGGCTAGGGTCAACTTTCGACAACTCTAGTGTAGAATGTGTTGTGAGTGGGTTGGGAAGTTCGTGTCACGATGAACAAGGTGTTCGTTATTCTAACTAATCATAACAACATGGATGAGTCTGTAACGCATGGATGAGTTCGACTTTATGTCTTGGAGGTTCTAACGTTCCTCGTAAAATAACAAAATGTATACAGACTTTGAGCGATCGGAATCGCCTGACTTTGGAAATATTTTCATTAAGCTTCATGAGGTATGTTATGAATCGCGAAAACATCATAAGAATGGGATTCACGGCGACCTGATTGTGCACAAACACTTCCTTGAGTGGCAGGACAAAGAACCGAGAAGTTAGGAAGAACAACTCTGGTATCAACGGGCACATGTGAAGGAGTTAAAAGGGGGAGACCTTCCCAAATTTTCCATTCTAAAGCTAATGACCGTAGCTGAAGAAATCAAATTGTAAAGCTTATGGATGACTCGGGTATGGAATATGGGTGGTGACAGTAGAGCGCGTGTAGCTCAGGAACTGATCTTTTTCAATCAAATGGGTGCTCTCGCATTTCGAACGCGCTAATCAGTATCTTACCTGTGCTTACGGAGGTGGATAATACATCTCTCCATCAACCTCTTTTGTGGGATGATGTGTAAGTGGCTCCTTTTCTATGCATCCGATAAGGCCTAATACCTTGATGAGATGTCTGCTCTTCTTTTTTTCCAACAAAACTAGTATGTCATTGGTGATGAGGTTGTTTTGTTTGTTATTCATGTCCTTCACGGTGGTGACATACTAGACGACCTCAATCATACCTTTTTGTCACATATTCCTTAGGTTGTGCATCCTACTTGTATGAAGGATTTATAGTCTATAAGCTCGTGTAATGTTATCTACAAGGCAATTTCTAAGGTTTTGGTGAATAGGATGAAAGGGTGCCTCACCAAGGTTGTGTCTAAAACACAGAGTGCTTTTGTCATTGGGCGCTTAATTACTGACGATGTGTTGGCTACTTTTGACCTTATCCATTTTATGAAGAAGAAGGCTCGAGGGAAGTTCGAGTGTATGACATTAAAGTTGGATATGGCAAAGGCCTATGATCGTGAATAATGGAAATTTATGCAGGCGAGTATGATTCGTATTGGGTTTGTGTCTACATGGTTAGCACTTATCATGAAGGGTGTCACTTCCGTTTCGTTCTCGGTACTAATGGATAGAGTTCCTACTCCAAGGCTCATGTCATCTTGAGGGTTATGACAAGGTGATCAATTATCCCATTTTCTCTTTGTACTTTGTGTTGAGGATTTGTCTGGTTTTATTCGGAATAGTGTTGCCAATGGTTTATGGAGTGGCATTCGGATTGCAAGAACGACACATATTGTTACCTATATTTTCTTCGCAGATGATAATATCTTGTTTCCTAAGGTTGATTGTCAACAAAGCTAGGATATAACTCATATTCTCCTACTATATGGAGCAGTGTTAGGACAACAAGTCAACATTGAAAATTTTGAACTGTCTTTTAGTGCAAATGTGTAGGAATAGATACGAGATAGGATTCAGGCCTCCCTTTGTATTGTTGAGGCATATAAGCATGAGAAGTATTTGGGGTTGCCTACGATGGTTGGGAGATCAAAGAAGATTATTTTTACGTCTATATGTGATCAGTTTTGTAAAAAGATGTCGGGTTGGAAGTCTACAGAGCTATCTAAGGTTGGTAAAGAGACGCTTTTGAAAGCGATAATACATGTCATTCCCGTATATACGATGTCGTATTTTTCTGTCCCCTCCACTTTATGTCATGATACGGAGAAGCATAAGTGCCGATTTTGGTGGGGCAAGTGAGATGAGCAAAAATTGCATTGGTTAAGTTAGGACAAATTATGTGTGTTGAAGGACAAATGTGACATGGGCTTTCACCAATGGAGCATTTTAATATTGCTATTCTAGTGAAACAGTGTTAGCAGATTTACTAGGATCCTTCTTCTCTTATGGGTCGCTTATTACAAGCTAAGTACTTTCCGGAAAAGTCTCCGATGGAGGCTTCAATTGGGTCATCACCTAGCTACATATGGTGTAGTCTTCTAAAGGGTTGGGAGGCGTTGTTGGTGGGATCTTATTGGTAGGTGGGGAACAGGGTGATTATCCGAGTGGGGCAGGATAAGTGGTTGCCTCGTCCTCGTTCGTTTAGTCCGTTAGTGCAGAACATGGGTTTATCTTCGACGGATGCAGTGGCTACACTCATATATTGGAGTGTATGGGGATGGCAAGTGGGCAAGGTGAATGCTTGTTTTCATCCAGCGGATTCCGAGCTCATTCAAAAGATTCATTTGTTGGATTTTGAAGCCGTTGATGTTATAATATGAAGATGAAGATGGATTATGGAGAAAGGAGATAGAGAGCACGAATTGAGAGAGAAAGGAAGAAGAAATGATGCTTTTCTTATTATTGTGTAAGCCAAAAAAGTCCTAGGTGGCATACTTCAAAGGTTGACATGTGGCTTTAGTGCGTTTTGTCTATCATTCGATTCTAAATTTACACTATATATAGAGAGAGTATTTGTCGATCATTCCTCATCAATTTCTCTTCCGCTCACAACTTATTTGGCTCCTTCTCCGCTAGCGTTTATTGGATCCTTCTCCGTCTTCCCCCACAGCGCTGGTGTCTGCATTTGCTAGATTTGACACCCGGTGTCATAAAAATGGAAAACCCTAATTGGTAACTCCGAGCAATTTAGCACTCCGGCTTACTACATGCATAGTCATTGAAGCAATTTTTGTGATAAATTTGGTTCCGGTTAGTTGATACATTTGAGTTCCTGTTTTGATTTTGTTGATATATTCAATATCACGTGCTATGTTTACGGCCCTAAATTTAGCCCTCTGATTATCCCACCACCTCTTCATCTAGTTTTTTCCCTTTGGTTTTTGTGTATACTATTGAAACGTGAATTAGAAGGCACCCAGTTTTGTACTGGCCGTGTCTATGCTTCTTCTGATGCCAAAATTGATGCGGTTTTGGATGATTCGTCTTCTGCACTCAACCATGTACTCATCTCTTATTGAACTATATTCTTACTTGAGAGTTACTTTCACTGAAAAAGGAAATTTATGCTTCATATACGTCGATCAACCCTTTCTTGATCGAAGCTCTTCAAAACCATTGACATCGTCTTACCAGTGAGTATCATAATTCTACATTACTTTTGTAGTTAATTGGAATCATATTGACCAGCAGGTATTTCTCTCTCTTTTTTTTTTTAATTTGGTGCAACTTAGGTATATACAAAGAAGGCAAGGCTTAGTGTGCCTTGAAGGGAAGCATTCTTAACGATGATGGTCACAAGCAGCTTGGTTTTGTGGATCACACAAGTCTTTTGTATTGCAGCTATCACATGTTTCTAAGATCTCCGCAAAGAGCCTCGTCACCCTAACAAATATATATATATTACAAATACTCCTGTGAGACACGAGTACTGAACTAGTTACCACGAGAAAAACTGGTTGCTCCTCTGTACGCCCTCAAAGTCTCATCCAGTTGTACGGAGTGATTTTTGGGAACATATATAAAAACCATACAATATACCTCTAATATGCGACCAAAAAAAAAAATCATTCCATATCAGATCCTATATTTGGTACCAGTATTTACTATTTGGAAAAGAGTTCATCAAAATTGGATAAGCAACATGAAATCAGCTTTAAAATCCTCATCTAGCTGCAAAATCAAAATGAAGAACAACAGAATTAATCTCGGAAATCAGCTTCAAAATCGTTTCGATCGAACTCTTATCCTTGAGCATATCTGTATGCGAAACTCCGGGGAACTTAATCACATTCACACTCTTATTCCATTCATTCTCAGGCGCCACTAAGCTCTCCATGTTTACAGTGCCGTCACCGTCGCCGTACACCACTTCCGGCTGCTCATCAAACCCCTTCTCCCCATACACCAATCTCTCCGCAGTGTTCACCCCACTTCCCACCAAGCACGTGACAGGGACATTAGGCGCCTCTAGCCTCCCAACCAAAGGCAAAATTCTCTTGACATATCGTCGAACACTATGCGTGCACCCAATGTCGTTCAAGAATTCCAAAATTTCTCCGGCCGTGTAGGTCGAATTGGGGGTGATTACTAAGGGCTTTTCTCTCCCAAACGTCACTGGAGCCGGCATCAACCAGAGATTCGTCTCGGTGCTCCGTTGCTGTTCACGGACGAGGAGTGGGTCAACAAGTGGAACGCCGAGGGTGTAGCCGGAGCCGAAGGTCAGAAGCATTTGGACGGTGCCGGACCACGGGGTTGAGAGTGTGATCACGTGTTTGACGAATTTCTTGCGCCATTCTAGGTTGTTGCGGAGGAGGAGGTGGAGAGTGAACAGTCCCCCGAGGCTGTGGGCGATGATTACGGCGGGACGATTGGCGTTTGAGGCGACTGCACGTTCGATCAGGTGTTTGAGGTCTTCAAGGTATTGGGTTCCGGCGCGGTGAGGGTGACCGGAGGCTGCTAGGCCGTACCGGAAATCGTAGGGTGCGCCGTAGAGGGTTTCTCCGTCGATGTAGCCGATTTCTTGGAGGGATTCAACTATCGGTGCCATGTACGCGCTGATGCGCCTGTTTCAAAATACAGATTTTTTTAATTATTCCAAAAAGGGTAAATTTTGGTGAATTTTCACAAAACCACCTATATATTTTTTTTATATATAAAATTAGTTACCAGTAACTATATAGAAAGAGCCCCCAAAAGTTAATCATTTATGCATACGGTATAAAAACATATATAAAAATATTAAAATGGGATGTTAATTAACTCTTAATATAGTAGGGTCGCATATACAGATCATGGACTCATTTTAAAAATAATTTACTTGCTATTACATCAAAAATAAAAAAACCTTACATTACATATTTGTAGGAAATAAATTAAAATAACTCTAAATCCAATTGAGTGGGTATTGGTCGTGTGAACTTGTTCTTTATAATTTAGCTTACATTTTCTTAAGACTTGTTAGTTGATAATGACGGCATGAACTCGATAACATAGCAAAAGGCTATGTGTGAATTGGTGGGGGTGTACGATAGATAATGACGGTACATCATAATCATCCATATTTCATGGTCTTTAATAATGACCTCAAATAGACAATAAAATCTCTACGGTTCGGTTTGCTCTGAATTGCCCAATTTCGCGGCACTACTCTTCCTCGCTAGTCGACGACTGCGCTCCTCTGGCTATTAATAAGGACATTCGATGTTGTTATTTTTCAGAATAATTATTCGAAACTAGATTATTTTGAAATTATTGGAACAAATATTTAAATTCATTTACACTAATATTATCCAAATAATGAGGAATTATTGAAGATAATAACCCAAGATAATATGTGTTTTATGTCGGGCCATAATCACATATAAGATGAACAAACAGATTAAACAACACACCTTAATCACATAACTCAATGAACACTTTATATTAGTTGCTTTAACCTTGTTGTGTTTGGGTCTAAAGATGGATTCGCGCACAAAAACAAGACTCATGGGGCTCACTTACAAACAACAAGGGAAAGGGTAATGTCATTGAGACGTTTACTTTGGAGGAAAATGCTCATTCGAAAATCATGTTAGGCCTTGAAGATGATGTCATCATGGAAGTCTCGTATTAGATTTCAAGAGACCGCAACAAACTATGGTTGAACTTAAAAAAGCATTACATGATTAAGTCTTTAACCAACAAATTGTTTGAAGAATTGTTTGTTTGATCGTTTGTTGATGGGAAAAATAATGTTATTCTAGAAAAAGTCATGTGTGTTCTCATACCAATGAAATGCGTCATAAGGTGAATGGTACAAGTTCATATAACCAGTCTTGTGGTTGCATGTTAGTGGAAAATCACAGAAGAAGAAAGAAAGGTCACCTTCTTCAAGGGATAGATCCCCACCAAATGATATATGTAAGTATTGTAAGGATAAATAACGTCAAAAACACGAATGCTCAAAGAAAAGAGCGTAAGAGCAAAAATCTAGTATTACACTGATTGCTAATGAGAATATTCATCACACTTATGGGTGCTTCTTGATTATGTGACATCTTATCACATATATTTGCTTAGAGAGTGGTTTACAACTTACTTGTTGGTGGATGGTAGAAATATTTTCACAAACCAGTTAACTTTGATACTATATTAATTTATTTTTTTATATTTGATAAATTTAAGATGTTAAGATATACACGCCAAAGTAAATTATCCTTGATTGTTTATCTATTAAAGGGTTATGGTTTGAAGGTTTGGTGGTGTCGGCCAAAAAAATAAAAGAGATGGACTTCACGCTTGTCATCCAGCGGGTTAGCCTTTGTTTGTTGCACGGTAATTTCGGTTCCAAAGGTAATCACACGAAGGGCATGAAACCGCTGCAAGGAGATCTCAATTCCAAGAGATCGTACACACGAATGAGCTTGTTCTTGTATAAACAGAGAAACGCAGAATTTGGGATGAATCGGAGGTTATCTAATAACATGCCCTGACCAATTTTCCCAAAATTAAAATGGAACAACTCGTTGAATGGCACCAAATGCAGAGAGCAAAAACAGAGCAAGTTGAATATATGCAATAAATTTCAATGAGGAAATGTCAGTTAGATGTTCCTTTGCCACATATCAATCTACAAAACTATTTAGTAGCTGTATTAACTCTACTTCGTCTGTTAATATATGCAATAAAGTTTATACCCAAAAAAAAAGAATGAATTGAGGACTTACTTGAGAGGTGGTGCGAGATAAAGAAGAGATTCAACAGAGCCAAAGTTAAGGACTCGAGTCTCAACCCCAGGGGCGTTATGGTAGTCATCACTCACAGGATCATACTGCAACATCATCCTCTCCGAGAAGCACTTGGTAAACGGAGCTACCAATACGGTCGGGTCAAACCATATCCGGTACCATCCATGAACCGAATCCACCTTCCCGTTATTGACATCGTACCAGTACTTTCTGCAGAAGAAGCTAGACGGCTTGTAATCCGAATTTAACCGGGCTTCCATTTGGTTCCCACCACTACCCGGAACCAATATAATCGGGTGGAGCTCCTTAACTGCGGATTTGGATGCAACTTGGAACAGAATCATTGTCGTTGTTACCATGATTGCCATTTGTAAGTAGGCTGCTTCTGATTTCATGTTACAGATGAACGGTTAACCGAATTGGATTGACGATAGAGTATGATATAAAGTAGATTGTTGCTTGGCATTTTGGGGATTAGGAGCCAGTAAGTGGTTGTACAATTTGTGGTGGTGAAGTTGCTTACGTTGCAGTTTTTGTTAGTCTTCTTCCAAGACTAGAGAGTAGAGACTCCAACATTCATATCTTTCAGTGAAAGAGGACTTGGGCCATATAACCCAATATATTGGGCCGGAAAAGCCCAGTCCAAAGGCCTTCTGTCTAATTGTATGGAGAAAGATGGTAAATAAGATTTGAAATAAACAAAATTAATACACCTAAAAGTTTATTTTCTAAAATAGCTAGATGTGCTGTGCACTTACTTATAAATTAATCGGTTTTCAGGTTCTAAACAATTATCCGTAATTTAAGAAGAAAAAAAAAACTTTCGTAACTATTGAATACTTTTGTATTACTCTAATTTTAATGGATTATATTATATTCATAAAGTTTAGTTAGTGGTTTTGTTTATGTTTTATTCATATATCGAAAATCCCCAAGGTCTCAGTTTCTTTATATGTCAAGTCAACAGTGTATCGTAATGTATATAAGAGCCTAGTGGCCTAGTGTTTGCTAGTTTACCTTAGCGTAAATGAGTGTATATGTATTTAAAAGTTGTTAGGCTCTTAAAAATAAAAAATAGGGGTTAGTGTTTTTAGATGATTTTTAAAATACTTAAGGGAGTAGAAGTTTCAAGCAAACTACTAGTGTTTTTTTTTTTTTTTTTTTTTGCAGCGAAATGACATTGGTTATGTTTGACATTCTCTAAAATAAACACTAGTGTTATTGTTCACTAATGTCTTTAAAAGGATTTTTGAGAAACACTAGTATTAAGTATTTTCAGAATTATTATTTCTGTTCAATTTTATTTTTATTTACGTTTATCAAACATGTATATATTTCGCAATCTTTCTCTTCTTTGGTTTTGTTTGCCTCGCTCTATTGTCAGAAGAGCAAAATACAAAACTCCGACGAAGAAGAAACACGAACACTCAGGCTTTCTCCTTCTTGTCTCGTCGGCCTTGTCTGATAATTATCAATATATTTTCTCCTCCTCGTTATCTCTCTTTCAATGACCATGAAATATCCTAGGGTTTTCTATAATATTTGCGAATCTTATAGGTATTTTTTGTGTAACCTTATTTTTTCCTGTTACTCGTGAATCTACTCATAACCTGCTACTCGTGAATCTGTAATTTATTGTTGATTGATGAACTTGTAATCTATAGTACATTGTTCTTCCCTCGCTACCCCTTTCTTAAATTTAAGATTGATGAACTTGTAATTGTTGATTGTGTTGATGAATTCTCACGCCCTGCTATTCGTGAATATGCCTGTTGAATCTCAGCATTTTAGATTGTCTAGTGTAAATGTTTTTCCAAATACTTGCTGAATTTTGGTTGTCAAATACTTGTTGAATTATATATATATATGCTGAATTTTTGTCTAAATCTAAGCATGCTTCTGAATCAGAATTTTTCTAACAATTAATCTATCAATGCAAGAAGAAAGGTTGACTTTTGAAATAATAGACGCACCTTTGAGAGATGGCGACCGAGAGGACGTGGCTGGACACGGGTTTGGGAGCAGCCGGTGATTCACTTCGAAGTCACCCGTATCCTCTTCTCTTTCACCAACAACGCAAGAAGAAAGGTTGACTGTTGAAAAAATAACACACAAGATGCACGTGAGGATGTCAAAACACTAGTAGTTGTCAAACACCCGTTAACGTTTTTAAAACACAAACCCTAGTATTTTTTAAATCATCCCAAAAATAGGAATCAACACTACCACTAGTGTAAATACTCCTGCTAAACATCCTAGTAAACCGCAGTAATTTATATATATAGGTTTAAATTTTAAATTTTTTTAATGAAATATATTGATCGTGACATGAACGTACTCCAACAATGATATTATAGTCCAATTTTTAGTGAACCGTAGTAATGATTTGTTTAGTAGTTGACATTATCATCAAATCAGGAGCCTGTGCTAGTACGAAAAACATTTTGCATTTGTAACATTTTAATGTTTGATTTACATGGTACTTATAAAAAGGATTTATATTCGTGGTTTCTAAACGTACCAGTGAAAATTGTTATTTGACACCATAATTACGCATTTCGCGTAGTGTAGTTGAGAACTCACTCAACTACGCACTTAGAGTGCGTTAAATTTTTTATTTTTTATTTTTTTACTTCTACTATGCACGTCAAGTGCGTAGTTCAGTTTTTTCAATTTTATTTATTTATTCTTGGACTTCAACTATGCACCTCATATACGCAGTTGGAAATCAATCAACTACGCACGCGAAGTGTGTAGTTACGGTGATAAATAGTGATTTTCGCTGGTACGTCTAATAACCCCATTTATATTTATCGCCAATTATTATAACATTAATTTATGCATAAAAAATATTTTCATAACTTATTATTAACACTCCTCAATCATAAGATACTGAATTACTAATTTTGCTTCGGTCACACGTGACTTATAATGATGATTATATTTTGAAATTTAGATCGATCTATATTCATTTGGTCATTATAAAGGGTTGAATCGGTAATAGTGATTTTATATGTTGAATTAACAATTGTCAGCAAGAAAAACGTTGATAATAAAACATTGAAACATGACTAGAATTTGAGGAGATGTAAGTTAAGATAAACACGGTTAAATACTTGTCATATAAAACTTATAAGAATCGAACATTATTTTTTTGCACTGTAAATCATTATGCATAGTTTATTATATTCATATGTATAAATAATTCAAAATTATAATTCTAGTAATTTATATATGGTATGGATAGTTTCATCTATGCTACACTTTATATTATTAAGGGGGAAGAATGTATAGAAATTTTACAATGCTGATTCTTTGTATCCCAACTAGTTTAGTGTCTCTCTTACGCGAGTTTTATTTAAATAAAAATATTTTTTATTTTTATTTTTATACATTTATTGAATATTAATCTATAAAAAAATTATTTAATAATAAAAATTATTGTTATCCAAACTTAGTCGTTTTTTATTAATTGATATGACTAACATATTAAATTATAATATTTTTTTATAAATAAATGACATAATTAAAAAATATATTATTGTTATAATAAATTAATAATTATACCTCAATATATTATCAATTTTACTGAAAGAAATAAAATAAGAAATGAAAGTATGAGAGTGGACTTTGAATCAATGTCCAGTAATATATTTTAGTTAAATATTAAGAAATGAGATGTTAGAAGCGTGAGGAGAGTTTCCAAAAATGTTATAATAGTAAGTATAAAAATTGTCGTAACATCTGTATTGTGTATTTCCGCGTTATGGTTTCGTCGTTGACGACAGAGTTGCAAGAAAGTCCTCTTTTGTGGCGGCTTTCATATAATCAATATGTAAATTGTTGAAATTATGAAAGAGTTTATTATCTATTGCAATAAGAAATGTTTGATCTTATTGGAGATGGAACAAAGGTGGATGCTTTATCCTTACCCTCTATACAAAACTCTGACCCTTATTTCAAAAGTTATTATGTTTGGATGTATAGTAATATTCGGGTATGAGTAAATTGAGTAATATATTGGCCGGGTAATCAATTTGGTTAATACGTTGAGCATATACCCGATTCATAAATAGTGGCGAATTCAACTTATCCGTTACATAAATAATTTTAAATTAACATATTTTTCATATGGCTTTAAAGGTGTGCACAAAAATATGGTGTGAATCTAGTAAATTTTTATGGTGTGAATCAAACTATCGACTTAAAATTTACTGGTTCATAAAAATATAATGACAATAATTTTGCCATATCTATATGTTGAAAAGGACATGATTATTTTTTGTAACAATTTCGTGATATCCACTCCGATTGTTTACAAGATTCACACCATAATTTTGTGCACCTCTAAAACCATATGAATATACTTTTATCAACGACAAGCGTACGTAGGGGGCAGACTTGATGTTTCGGCCTGGAATTTTGGAAACTCCGGCTTGTAGACCGACCGAGAGTGGATTTAGACCGACTTGGGATGGATAAAATTTAGACTTGCTCGAACCGGATTTAATCCGTAATGAATCGTGCATTAATTCGTATGGTATGGAGTTGAAATGGTCCGGATTTAGTCAGTGAACAATGTAAGTTCTCAAAGTTTAGATTAAAAAAATATGAGTTTATATTTTGACCTGATCCACCAATTTTTTATCCTCCGGACTATAAATGAAATTAGTAAAACAAAAACGATAGACTGTATCCAATCCGAACGTGGATCAAACTGGTATGATCCCTAAGCGTACAACGCATTCTAAATCAGTGAAATTACAGTGTAAGATACATTTTAATTATTTGTAATAACAATTTATGCAGGATATTTGATAAAACAGAAAATGCTAGCTAGTTCATAACAAGATAAATTTCATTTTTTTGGGTGGTAAAATTGAAGGTTTTGTCTCGTTTACTATTCCTTTCGATCCAATGTATGTTTAATTAAATTAAATTAAATTAAATATAATGTGTGCGGTGCGGCCGGATTAAAATTTATCGTCAAAAGACTCGACCTTATCTATCATTAACTCATTATACGTAATCATATCCTAGCATGATGCTATTTATTGGCCGCCCTAAAGGCCCCACAAAGTGCAAAGCTTTTCGACACGATCAACCCGGTCCACACGTTTTGCGATAATAACCCGGTTTGTTTATTTACATTTCGTGTAAATTAGTTATTAACTCAATAATAAATAAGATAATGATTAGGTAATTACTACTCGAAGAGAAGGATATATATAGTATATACGTTGATTAAGGCGATGCAAGAAAATCACATGACGAGCTTAGAGTAATTAGCGATTTGAATATCTTCAAGATTGACCAAAATTTAAACTAAGCTTACTTGGGATACTTTGAGTTAAAGGATAATGTACGTGTTTAATTGTAATTGTTACGTTGGCAAACAATGTGGATACTATGTAGTATAATAGACTAATAGATCGAGTAATAGGTGTTGTTGAGACTTATTTGTATATTAAACAACTTAAACTAATATTGTTTTTCATAAAGTCTAAAAACGTCTACCTATTATGTTTCAAATTTTCATTACTAGTGCTTCTTTAAAAAAATTTTAAAAAAAAACATTAGTTAACATAGTAAAATAACAATGACAAGAAATCGGTTATTTATTTGCATTTTTACTTTTTAAAATTTAGATTTAAATAGCTAAATAAATTTTAATGTTTGCTATTTTTCTAAAAGTGAGTAGATAATATTTCAAAAATCTCAATAAATTACATGCTTTTATCTTTATTCATTACTAAGGATTGGTTTCATGCAAGGTTATTTTGGAAAGAATAATCCCCATACTTCAGATATATAATTTTTAAGTTGTATTGGATGCTAAAATTATTCAGAACAAACCCTAGATTAAATATCTCATAATAATTCCCAAATAACAACATAGTAATCCCCGTTAAATGGTAAATAAACAAGGGTATTGTGGTCTAATGCATAAAAAGTCGTACTATAAAATAGCCATGGGTGAGGTACATAAATAGCTAGAATTCTATAGTGTTTTAATTTGAAAAACATTATAAAAGCTGAGTTATTTAAGAAAGTCCAATTTAAAAGGTGGCCGGTTTGTGATACAAAAATCTTAAGATCCGATCATGAACCAAGATTATATTATAAAATAACTCCCACCTACCGTGGAGCAATCTTCCTTTTCTTCAAGTCTTCAACCACACAATATTAAGTCAATTCCTAACACGATATATATATATATATAAGGCTATACTGGATTAATCTTAGAAATATCCACTTTCTAATACGTAATCAAATATGAAAATATAATTATACTCTTTAAAGTGTTTCAAGTATAATATAAAACCTTAATTGTATTGTTTAAAGAATTTCGAATGCATTATAATCAAATTTGAGCGAAATGTAAAAAATTTTGGTCGTTAAGTATACTCTTGAATATAAGTTGAATGTTTAATTTCGATCGAAATGTATTTATTTCGGTCAAAATGTATTCATAATTCTGGTCGAAATATATACATTCCGGTCGACATGTATACTCTGGAACGTAAGTTGAGATGTTAGACAAGATAAGTTAATATTTGGTTAAATATTTTATAAACGTTTTCTTTACGTAATCACAAATTTAGAACGTTCATTTATTCATATCGTACAACTATAATAAGTTCTTATCCACTTTACCTACATGAATAAGTCATGTATAAGTTACTGGCTTGATTATATATATAACCAATTGTATATATCATGCTTTTTCATGTCAATGTCGAACCATTGCATTACCAATCCATGCATGTATTAATGTATACTTAAACCAAATTCTCCACTTTTTCTAGACAATGAAAAGAACATTCGGTGATTAAATACTTTTCAAGAATCTAACATTCCAAATTCAAAATTAACTTGAGGAGCAAAGAAAATTTAAGGGACAGTGGACGAATAATCGAACCTTCCAATTAATAAGAAAAAATACACGTACAATTTCTACTCAAAAACAACGCACGTACAATTTGCATTTACATAATTCTACTAATTTTGCATAATACTACGTACCCATTCTTCTTTTACGGTAGGGTTGGACATGAAAAAACACAAGATAGATTAAGGTTATCCTCAGGAACAGAGCTAAAAAAATATTAAGAATGGACGAAATTTAAACTAAAAAATCATCCATATAAACCCCTATATATATATATATTAAAATATTCAAATATATATAACTTATTACAATTATAATATATACACATAATAAATATATAACATATCTAAAAAATAATTGATAAATATTAGCAATTCATTAATAAATAATAAACTAATACTTAATAATTAATACAATATTTAATAAATAAGACTTAATAATATAATTTAGATTCACTTTCCAGTAAAATGTTAAAAGATTTGAAGTAGGTATGTGTTGTGATCTGCAAAAACTAGATAGTCTACGTGGCACAATCTAAATAGACAAGTACATTTCCTTTCTCAGTGCAGTAGTAGCGTAGGCTAGCAGCGTAGGCCAATATCCTAGAAGCTTCAATCTCTAACCTAATTGAATTTAAACAAAGAAAAATGCTACAGATAAATTTTTTTTTGGGCTGGGCTGGGCGAGGACCTATATTCGTCCCTGATCATCCCGACTCTTATTCAACCTATTAGCCTTGTTCCACCTCCCATACACGTACAATTTCAACTAAAAAACACATCTTGTCCTGGCTGGGGACCGGAACGGGTTGGGATCAAGCCCACATGATATATATATATATAGTAAGAACCATTGTTACGGTAAGAAATAAGAATCTATATGAGTCGTCGGATTATATGATGGACGTCCAAGATTTAGTAAACTATATAAGGTAACCGTGCATTGTCTCAATTAGATAATTTATTTATTAGGTAATTAAGTATAAATGACATTTAAAATCATTACCAATTAGGAAACAAAATATTGTTATTGTGCTTTGTTGTTTTAGTAAATTCTATTATGAATATAAATTAGAAATATTAATGTTTTTTTTATTCGTGTTTATATATTAAAGAAATATCCGGATTATATTTTTTTATAAATTTATATTTACTATCAAGTATTATACAAAGAGCATGCACGAGTATGTTTTTTTTAAATATGCACGATTAAATATTATTGCACGTGTAATTTAAATATTGCACATTTTATATACCGTTTTATTTATTATTACACGTATATTTTATGTTTTTTTTGAAAGCATGCACTAGTATATGAAAGAGAGATAGAAATAGAATGCTTACTTGTGCAATATTAATTAAATGAGAGATAATATGCACGAGTAAGTTGCATATATTGAGTGCACTCGTAAGTATTGCACGATTTATGTTTTTTTTGAAAGCATGCACGAGTAAGTGCACTAGGTATTACACGTTTTATGTTTTTTTGAAAGCATGCACGAGTAAGTGCAAATGAACATCAATGTGCATGTGCATGTATTGGTTGTGCACATGTACATTCGTGCATATATTATATATTACACAATGTACGATCAAATGATATGTATGATGCACGTTAAGTTCAATTTATGAGCAAGACGCCGGAAGGGGTAAAATAAATAAAATCGAATAATAGTTTTATTTTAATTGTGTCAAGTTATATATAATGGTAGTAAATACCCTTTGAAGTTTAAAAGGTAACCAAATATATCTATCCTAAAATATCAATCATCTAATTAATTTGCAAAAATAATATTGAATCATGATCGTTGATTTTATTTAATCATGTGGTCTAGATTGGTTCTTATTTCTTACTGTAACTATGATTCTTACTTGATCCTATCCCTATATATATATATATACATTAAAAATTAATTTTGGTTTAAATTTAACAATTTATATATCCAAGATATTTGTTGATATCATGCTTAAAACAAAATGCATCAAAATAGAATGTATAGAATGCTGAAAGAGGGTTTACGGAACATAATTAACTTGTCTAAGTCTAAGTATTAAAAATAAAACTTAAGAACATAATTACACTATTATCGCTAATCCGTAGATCGACAATGCCTCGTCGAAGTCCACCTTTTCTTTGACTTTTGTAGATGAATATGGACAATTATTTTTCATTGAAGTAGTGTTTTCATGTTATGCAAGTAAAAAACATAAGGAAAAAAAAGTTGAAGAATACAAGATATTTGCTAGTCAATAAAAATAAAAAGGTAGCAAACTATAACAAATCTAAATATACAGTTCAATAAACATACTTTGCTCGAAATAGAAACAAAATTTCATACTTTCAATTACTGGTTTATCCTCGTTCTCAATAATATCGACGAGCTACATAATATTAATTTATAAGCCTATTTTATAAATTTTAATTTACTATTTGTAAAACTAGGCTTAAATATTTATTTTATATTTAAAATTTAATATATGTGGGATAGGAGGTCCCTAACGGGATGAAGAAGGTCAGACTCATATCCCGTCTTGTAAATTTTTAGTGGGACGAGACGGAATTTATATTATTTTGATGAAAAACCACCGGAATTGGAACAGGAACAGAACGAGATCGGGTCTGATTTATGCCCAACCCTACTTGGAATAAAGTCAACGACCCTAAATGACGTTTCACATTTATTGCTTCTACGCTAGTGCACACACGGACTGCACAAATCGTAAATGATGATCGAGTAACATGTTCGCACAAATTACACTAATACTATCATATTGTTAGAGTGAACATTGAAGACACTATCATTCATATATATATATATATATATATATATATATATATATATATATATATATATATATATATATATATATATAGTGAAGTCTGATTTAAGCGCTAGGTTAGCGAAGGTTGTGGGCTAAAAGCAGGTGGGGAAGGCTGGCGAAAAAATGGGTCGTTACTATGGGTCGTGGGAGAGGGTTGTAACAGTTGAGCTTTGGGAAGCGAGAGATGTTATATGTGAATTGTTTTGGTTTGAAGAAACCGAAACAAGGATGTGGAACGTTAGCTTCGACTGCTGAAGCTGAAAATGAGCAACTGGTGCCGGATTATCTGAATGTTGGGTATGAAATGGCATATTTTGTGGGGTTTGAAATGGGAAAAGTTATTCATCAAAAACAACGTAATGAGATATAATAACTTTATTGTTATCCATATGAAGAATTATATGGCTCTTATTGTTGGGTGAGTAATCAATGATCACACAAGGATGGAACGAGGTGATAGTTTAAGAATAGAGGTAGTACTCAAATTTGGATAACAAAGACAACCAAAAACACGAAGATGTTCATACGATGAATGTTGCCGAAAAGTTGAAAACTAGGTGTGTGATTGTCTATGACTTTGGATGGAACTATATTGTGCAAGTAGCATGCCACGCTGAGAGCTTTCTACCTAATAAGTCGGAGGCATGGAGGCATGAATTAAGACACTATGAGTTTTGTCATTGAGAGTTCATAGCATTTGTTCAGCCTTGTCATTTTGAGGTGATGTTTGAGGACAAGAAAAAGGATAGCAAGACCTTGTCTTTTAAAAAAAGAATGGACAATGTTTTTGTCAAATTCATCCCCATGTCACATTGAAAATTCTTGATATTTTTGTGGAATTGGGTTTGTATATAAGAGTGAAATTGAAGGATTTTAGCATAAGTGCTGGACTTGTTCCGAAGAGTAAGAATCCAAACAAAATGAGATAAATTACTCAATAATACAAAATAATATTTAAATTCACTAACACTTTTATGTTCTTAAATCACAGTGAACTATTGCAAAAAAATCTAGAGTTTTCGACGTAGAAGACTTAAAAGGGAGACAACTATGTTTCCCCAACACGAGGAACACACATGCTTGGACGTCGCAGATGACTCTAAAAACACAAGGAAAGACGTAAGAGACGAATAGCATGTTCTCCCAAGTGACCTAGACGATCAAGCCAACGTGTAGACTTGAAAGCGATGTTGGTGTGTTGGTGGAAGAGTTTTTATTCGAGACTGACATAGATGACACATGGTAGACCCGATCTATCACAACGTTGAATCATTGTCCCCGAATGTAGGACCTCCCCCCCCCCCCCCCAAAAAAAAAAAAAAGAAAAAAGAAAAGGATCAAATTGCATTGCAAGATTATTGTCAGTTGTTGTAAATTGTCTTATGAAAAAAAGGGTCAAATTGAATTGGGAAAGGTGAGTGTTTCCCGCACCAATGACAAATACAAAATTTCCATTTCCAACAATAATAGTAGGTAAAGTGCGATAATTAAATAGGAAGATTGGTTACCTGATGAGTTGGTTACGTGAGACGTCGCTCCGGTATCCATATATCAATTCTCTAAAGGCATGTTCATTTGCATTGCACTAAAAGCCTCTGTCAATCCCTCAAGGTAATACGTCGAAGCATGATGCGTCGGAGAGGAGGGTTGTTTGTGCTCAGTCGGTCTATATGTATGCGACTAATGCTGAGATAGCGTCGGGTATGGCTAATGATGAGGTAACGTCGGGTATGGACATGGAGGAGGCAGGTTGCGCCGGTGAGTATTTCCTCCCCATAATTGTTGTGGTGGTTGTTGCTGGTGGTGAGGTAAACCACATTATTGATAATATCCACGATATACTACTAGAAAAGTGTGTTATTATAGACGCTTTTCTATCGACGCTTGATATACCGACGAGAACAAAATAAAGTGCGCGCCTGAGTTTTTGTATTTATCGACGCTTTTAAAGTCGGAAATGAAAAAATATTTTGTAGACACAAAAAAGCGTCGATGTTTACATATAAAAAAAGTAAAAGAAAAATAAACCTGATATTTTATTATTTCTTCCTTTTCTTTTTCTTCCAACCCCAGTCCCTCGGCCCTCTCTACACATCTCTCGCTCTACTCCGTAGTCTCAAGTTCTCAACCATCACAATCGTGTTTAAACATGGCGGTTTGGCGACTTCATCTTTGCGAACCCACTCTCCGTCTATCTACTATCCTCTGCTGCTTTGTGAAGGTCGAACCCCCTCTGGCCTTCTCTATCTCAACTCTCAACAACCGATATGTTCTTTACTCGTCCGCCGTCGGGCAAGGTTCGTCTCTCTCATTCTTCTTGTGGGTCTGGAAGTCAAAACTAGGGTTTAACCCTATCTAATTCGGATTCGCTCTTATATTCATGTTTTATGTTGAGATTCGTAGATAATAGGTTTTGGTGATTAAGTTTGGAGTGCGATTTTTGGCAAGTTTGTTCATGTTAATCTGCCTTGTCTTCTACAATGTAGCACATAAACTGCATGTGTTTGATCTTACAGGGAAGTCTTTAGCTATAGTTTATCTACTTGAGAATGAGAAGATTGAAGTTGTCGCTATCATTTTGAGATTGTTGTTTCATCCACTGTTCTAGACTCAATAGACTCACTAGTAATTTATACTGTAAAATGTGGTCATTTTGAATTTTTTTTTTTCTGTTAACCAGCCTAATTATACTGCTCCACGACCTCCTCATCCTGAAGATGCTGCTATTGATATAGTGTAAGGTCACTTTCATAAAGACCATGTGTATATTCTTTTGAAGAAGTGCTTGATTAAACTCATGATCCATTTTAACTTGGGATTCCTGATTATGTATTCAGTGGAGGTTGGACTATCTATGGTTCTCCTTCGGACTTGCATGATCCTCGCCTATTGGCAATTGTAGAAGCCGAGCGTGCACCAATTTATGGAAGTTGAGTATGACGACTATGCTGCTTCTAGTGCAAGTCGTGTTGCATTTTTCCGTTCAGCTGCTCTGATTGTAAGTTAGTCAAATGCATAATTTCTAAATGAAGAATTATATTCTTCATTTTGTTATGATATAATGAATATATAATCACTGCATAATCTCTCTTTGTTTTGACGGCTGATGACACTTTTGCTCTCGTGGCATGCGTTGGCTACTCCAGATGGTGACGGAGATGATGATACATCGGCCTTCTTCTCTGTGAGTGATTTTCCAACTAAGCTTTTTGAAATAGTTGTACGCCATTTTCCTCTGTTGGGCATAACATTTCTGTTTTCCTTGCAGCTTTCGTTATTGGCTGGAAGCCCTAAGAGGAAAAGGATTTGGTGTTATGTAATGGCTCCTACTAGGTGCATGTCGCTCAATTTGGCAGTCAGATACGATGATGTTATAAACTCTGTTGTTCTTCAGGTTAATATTTATTTATTATGATGCTTCATACTGCTTGATTTTGTTTGAATGATTTACTAGATTGCTAACCTTATATTTAGGCTTAAAATTTTACAAAGATTATTGGCTTCAGTATGTCGGATTCTTGTCCCGTGAAGACATTCTTCAATTCTTCAATAGGGATTGTTGAAGTCATTAACTTTGTGGCAGTTCATGATTATGATCTATGGGTTGTACATAGAGGTGATAATCTGATTGTTTTGAGTTTACTTATAATAGCATGGGGTTTGCGTCAATAGTAATTTACATTTCATGTATTCAATATTTGTTTTTGTACTATCAAATACAATTTTGATAGAACTTCTGGAATACATGCTAGTGGAGATTTTGACAAGAATGATTTGGATTAGATCCTATTTAATAATAATTTGGGTAGTTTTCTTAGCTAATGTCTGTCAATCTGAAAGTACAAATACATAAAGTTGTTAAGTCTAATCATTTCAGTTTCCGTAGCCTAATATTCAGGATAAAGACTAAAGAGATCATTGCAATCCTATATCAATAATGTGACATGCTAATGGAAAGCTTCTAATGTATGCATTATACGAGTGGTCTAGTGGTGTCCAGGCCATTTGATAGGCAAAATGTGCAGAGAAAAAAATGCCTACTCATGTCTTTATAGATTGTGGCAATGATTATATGGTGATAATAGTGACCTAGGATTGATTAGTCAATATTTTGACAGTTTGCCATGCTTACTAGTTACTATGCATAATGTGCTGGAAAGACACATGCGAGTTGGAAAAGAAGATGATAACAGATCCAAGAAGGCTTTATGCAATGTGCATGACTATTGGGCTATCAGCATCTTGCAACAAAGAAGGCAAAGACAAGTAAGTTTGCATTCTCTTATGCTTTCTATATAGGTGTCAATGTGTCATGAGTATCTCATAGAGCTGAAATTCAGGAAGCCTCACACAAGATAGATAACCACACAAGAAAATGCAAAACTTGGTGACCATAAAAGGAATTAACTAAATTTGAGATTTCGGTAAAAAAAAAACTTTACAAAGTATATATGTGGATAACTAACATCAAGGCCTAAATCCCTTATTTATAGGGTGATAAATGCTTATGTCACAGCAGGTGACAGTAGGCTATTTCACAGGCACTGCCCTAATGGCTTCTACTTAGGACCTTCTACTCTCGTCCTCATTTCCATATCCATGGGTATAACATTAAAAATCTCCAGGGATGTTTATGGTGAAGAAAGGTTTGGAACCAGTATGTGATTATTCATGTTAATTGTACTTAACTGAAAAAATTATCATGTGATGTTTATATTAGCTGTTTAATTTCCATTTATATTCATAAACAAGATTTGACCTTGTATAGGAGAATGACTGAATTTGGACAATTTTGGCTTGGCTACCAATTCTTGCTCAAAAGAACAAGAACAACTCAATTGGAGAGAAGCTCGTCACTATTGCAGACATATTTCGTAAGCATTGGGAGACTTATGGTCGACACTACTACACAATATATTATTATGAGGTGGTATGACTGGGAAGGGTCCTTTTGAATCAGGAGACTTATGGTCGACACTACTACACAAGATATGATTATGAGGTGGTATGAATCAAGATTAACGTTGGTGCTATGCTCCACCAGACCACAAGGTGGCACGGCTTTGTGAGAACTTTTAAATTCCTAATAGCTATTTAGTATATCAAATTGAATTTAGGCCAATATCCTAGAAGCTTCAATCTCTAACCTAATTGAATTTAAACAAAGAAAAATGCTACAGATAAATTTTTTTTTGGGCTGGGCTGGGCGAGGACCTATATTCGTCCCTGATCATCCCGACTCTTATTCAACCTATTAGCCTTGTTCCACCTCCCATACACGTACAATTTCAACTAAAAAACACATCTTGTCCTGGCTGGGGACCGGAACGGGTTGGGATCAAGCCCACATGATATATATATATATATAGTAAGAACCATTGTTACGGTAAGAAATAAGAATCTATATGAGTCGTCGGATTATATGATGGACGTCCAAGATTTAGTAAACTATATAAGGTAACCGTGCATTGTCTCAATTAGATAATTTATTTATTAGGTAATTAAGTATAAATGACATTTAAAATCATTACCAATTAGGAAACAAAATATTGTTATTGTGCTTTGTTGTTTTAGTAAATTCTATTATGAATATAAATTAGAAATATTAATGTTTTTTTTATTCGTGTTTATATATTAAAGAAATATCCGGATTATATTTTTTTATAAATTTATATTTACTATCAAGTATTATACAAAGAGCATGCACGAGTATGTTTTTTTTAAATATGCACGATTAAATATTATTGCACGTGTAATTTAAATATTGCACATTTTATATACCGTTTTATTTATTATTACACGTATATTTTATGTTTTTTTTGAAAGCATGCACTAGTATATGAAAGAGAGATAGAAATAGAATGCTTACTTGTGCAATATTAATTAAATGAGAGATAATATGCACGAGTAAGTTGCATATATTGAGTGCACTCGTAAGTATTGCACGATTTATGTTTTTTTTGAAAGCATGCACGAGTAAGTGCACTAGGTATTACACGTTTTATGTTTTTTTGAAAGCATGCACGAGTAAGTGCAAATGAACATCAATGTGCATGTGCATGTATTGGTTGTGCACATGTACATTCGTGCATATATTATATATTACACAATGTACGATCAAATGATATGTATGATGCACGTTAAGTTCAATTTATGAGCAAGACGCCGGAAGGGGTAAAATAAATAAAATCGAATAATAGTTTTATTTTAATTGTGTCAAGTTATATATAATGGTAGTAAATACCCTTTGAAGTTTAAAAGGTAACCAAATATATCTATCCTAAAATATCAATCATCTAATTAATTTGCAAAAATAATATTGAATCATGATCGTTGATTTTATTTAATCATGTGGTCTAGATTGGTTCTTATTTCTTACTGTAACTATGATTCTTACTTGATCCTATCCCTATATATATATATATACATTAAAAATTAATTTTGGTTTAAATTTAACAATTTATATATCCAAGATATTTGTTGATATCATGCTTAAAACAAAATGCATCAAAATAGAATGTATAGAATGCTGAAAGAGGGTTTACGGAACATAATTAACTTGTCTAAGTCTAAGTATTAAAAATAAAACTTAAGAACATAATTACACTATTATCGCTAATCCGTAGATCGACAATGCCTCGTCGAAGTCCACCTTTTCTTTGACTTTTGTAGATGAATATGGACAATTATTTTTCATTGAAGTAGTGTTTTCATGTTATGCAAGTAAAAAACATAAGGAAAAAAAAGTTGAAGAATACAAGATATTTGCTAGTCAATAAAAATAAAAAGGTAGCAAACTATAACAAATCTAAATATACAGTTCAATAAACATACTTTGCTCGAAATAGAAACAAAATTTCATACTTTCAATTACTGGTTTATCCTCGTTCTCAATAATATCGACGAGCTACATAATATTAATTTATAAGCCTATTTTATAAATTTTAATTTACTATTTGTAAAACTAGGCTTAAATATTTATTTTATATTTAAAATTTAATATATGTGGGATAGGAGGTCCCTAACGGGATGAAGAAGGTCAGACTCATATCCCGTCTTGTAAATTTTTAGTGGGACGAGACGGAATTTATATTATTTTGATGAAAAACCACCGGAATTGGAACAGGAACAGAACGAGATCGGGTCTGATTTATGCCCAACCCTACTTGGAATAAAGTCAACGACCCTAAATGACGTTTCACATTTATTGCTTCTACGCTAGTGCACACACGGACTGCACAAATCGTAAATGATGATCGAGTAACATGTTCGCACAAATTACACTAATACTATCATATTGTTAGAGTGAACATTGAAGACACTATCATTCATATATATATATATATATATATATATATATATATATATATATATATATATATATAGTGAAGTCTGATTTAAGCGCTAGGTTAGCGAAGGTTGTGGGCTAAAAGCAGGTGGGGAAGGCTGGCGAAAAAATGGGTCGTTACTATGGGTCGTGGGAGAGGGTTGTAACAGTTGAGCTTTGGGAAGCGAGAGATGTTATATGTGAATTGTTTTGGTTTGAAGAAACCGAAACAAGGATGTGGAACGTTAGCTTCGACTGCTGAAGCTGAAAATGAGCAACTGGTGCCGGATTATCTGAATGTTGGGTATGAAATGGCATATTTTGTGGGGTTTGAAATGGGAAAAGTTATTCATCAAAAACAACGTAATGAGATATAATAACTTTATTGTTATCCATATGAAGAATTATATGGCTCTTATTGTTGGGTGAGTAATCAATGATCACACAAGGATGGAACGAGGTGATAGTTTAAGAATAGAGGTAGTACTCAAATTTGGATAACAAAGACAACCAAAAACACGAAGATGTTCATACGATGAATGTTGCCGAAAAGTTGAAAACTAGGTGTGTGATTGTCTATGACTTTGGATGGAACTATATTGTGCAAGTAGCATGCCACGCTGAGAGCTTTCTACCTAATAAGTCGGAGGCATGGAGGCATGAATTAAGACACTATGAGTTTTGTCATTGAGAGTTCATAGCATTTGTTCAGCCTTGTCATTTTGAGGTGATGTTTGAGGACAAGAAAAAGGATAGCAAGACCTTGTCTTTTAAAAAAAGAATGGACAATGTTTTTGTCAAATTCATCCCCATGTCACATTGAAAATTCTTGATATTTTTGTGGAATTGGGTTTGTATATAAGAGTGAAATTGAAGGATTTTAGCATAAGTGCTGGACTTGTTCCGAAGAGTAAGAATCCAAACAAAATGAGATAAATTACTCAATAATACAAAATAATATTTAAATTCACTAACACTTTTATGTTCTTAAATCACAGTGAACTATTGCAAAAAAATCTAGAGTTTTCGACGTAGAAGACTTAAAAGGGAGACAACTATGTTTCCCCAACACGAGGAACACACATGCTTGGACGTCGCAGATGACTCTAAAAACACAAGGAAAGACGTAAGAGACGAATAGCATGTTCTCCCAAGTGACCTAGACGATCAAGCCAACGTGTAGACTTGAAAGCGATGTTGGTGTGTTGGTGGAAGAGTTTTTATTCGAGACTGACATAGATGACACATGGTAGACCCGATCTATCACAACGTTGAATCATTGTCCCCGAATGTAGGACCTCCCCCCCCCCCCCAAAAAAAAAAAAAAAAAAAAAGAAAAGGATCAAATTGCATTGCAAGATTATTGTCAGTTGTTGTAAATTGTCTTATGAAAAAAAGGGTCAAATTGAATTGGGAAAGGTGAGTGTTTCCCGCACCAATGACAAATACAAAATTTCCATTTCCAACAATAATAGTAGGTAAAGTGCGATAATTAAATAGGAAGATTGGTTACCTGATGAGTTGGTTACGTGAGACGTCGCTCCGGTATCCATATATCAATTCTCTAAAGGCATGTTCATTTGCATTGCACTAAAAGCCTCTGTCAATCCCTCAAGGTAATACGTCGAAGCATGATGCGTCGGAGAGGAGGGTTGTTTGTGCTCAGTCGGTCTATATGTATGCGACTAATGCTGAGATAGCGTCGGGTATGGCTAATGATGAGGTAACGTCGGGTATGGACATGGAGGAGGCAGGTTGCGCCGGTGAGTATTTCCTCCCCATAATTGTTGTGGTGGTTGTTGCTGGTGGTGAGGTAAACCACATTATTGATAATATCCACGATATACTACTAGAAAAGTGTGTTATTATAGACGCTTTTCTATCGACGCTTGATATACCGACGAGAACAAAATAAAGTGCGCGCCTGAGTTTTTGTATTTATCGACGCTTTTAAAGTCGGAAATGAAAAAATATTTTGTAGACACAAAAAAGCGTCGATGTTTACATATAAAAAAAGTAAAAGAAAAATAAACCTGATATTTTATTATTTCTTCCTTTTCTTTTTCTTCCAACCCCAGTCCCTCGGCCCTCTCTACACATCTCTCGCTCTACTCCGTAGTCTCAAGTTCTCAACCATCACAATCGTGTTTAAACATGGCGGTTTGGCGACTTCATCTTTGCGAACCCACTCTCCGTCTATCTACTATCCTCTGCTGCTTTGTGAAGGTCGAACCCCCTCTGGCCTTCTCTATCTCAACTCTCAACAACCGATATGTTCTTTACTCGTCCGCCGTCGGGCAAGGTTCGTCTCTCTCATTCTTCTTGTGGGTCTGGAAGTCAAAACTAGGGTTTAACCCTATCTAATTCGGATTCGCTCTTATATTCATGTTTTATGTTGAGATTCGTAGATAATAGGTTTTGGTGATTAAGTTTGGAGTGCGATTTTTGGCAAGTTTGTTCATGTTAATCTGCCTTGTCTTCTACAATGTAGCACATAAACTGCATGTGTTTGATCTTACAGGGAAGTCTTTAGCTATAGTTTATCTACTTGAGAATGAGAAGATTGAAGTTGTCGCTATCATTTTGAGATTGTTGTTTCATCCACTGTTCTAGACTCAATAGACTCACTAGTAATTTATACTGTAAAATGTGGTCATTTTGAATTTTTTTTTTTCTGTTAACCAGCCTAATTATACTGCTCCACGACCTCCTCATCCTGAAGATGCTGCTATTGATATAGTGTAAGGTCACTTTCATAAAGACCATGTGTATATTCTTTTGAAGAAGTGCTTGATTAAACTCATGATCCATTTTAACTTGGGATTCCTGATTATGTATTCAGTGGAGGTTGGACTATCTATGGTTCTCCTTCGGACTTGCATGATCCTCGCCTATTGGCAATTGTAGAAGCCGAGCGTGCACCAATTTATGGAAGTTGAGTATGACGACTATGCTGCTTCTAGTGCAAGTCGTGTTGCATTTTTCCGTTCAGCTGCTCTGATTGTAAGTTAGTCAAATGCATAATTTCTAAATGAAGAATTATATTCTTCATTTTGTTATGATATAATGAATATATAATCACTGCATAATCTCTCTTTGTTTTGACGGCTGATGACACTTTTGCTCTCGTGGCATGCGTTGGCTACTCCAGATGGTGACGGAGATGATGATACATCGGCCTTCTTCTCTGTGAGTGATTTTCCAACTAAGCTTTTTGAAATAGTTGTACGCCATTTTCCTCTGTTGGGCATAACATTTCTGTTTTCCTTGCAGCTTTCGTTATTGGCTGGAAGCCCTAAGAGGAAAAGGATTTGGTGTTATGTAATGGCTCCTACTAGGTGCATGTCGCTCAATTTGGCAGTCAGATACGATGATGTTATAAACTCTGTTGTTCTTCAGGTTAATATTTATTTATTATGATGCTTCATACTGCTTGATTTTGTTTGAATGATTTACTAGATTGCTAACCTTATATTTAGGCTTAAAATTTTACAAAGATTATTGGCTTCAGTATGTCGGATTCTTGTCCCGTGAAGACATTCTTCAATTCTTCAATAGGGATTGTTGAAGTCATTAACTTTGTGGCAGTTCATGATTATGATCTATGGGTTGTACATAGAGGTGATAATCTGATTGTTTTGAGTTTACTTATAATAGCATGGGGTTTGCGTCAATAGTAATTTACATTTCATGTATTCAATATTTGTTTTTGTACTATCAAATACAATTTTGATAGAACTTCTGGAATACATGCTAGTGGAGATTTTGACAAGAATGATTTGGATTAGATCCTATTTAATAATAATTTGGGTAGTTTTCTTAGCTAATGTCTGTCAATCTGAAAGTACAAATACATAAAGTTGTTAAGTCTAATCATTTCAGTTTCCGTAGCCTAATATTCAGGATAAAGACTAAAGAGATCATTGCAATCCTATATCAATAATGTGACATGCTAATGGAAAGCTTCTAATGTATGCATTATACGAGTGGTCTAGTGGTGTCCAGGCCATTTGATAGGCAAAATGTGCAGAGAAAAAAATGCCTACTCATGTCTTTATAGATTGTGGCAATGATTATATGGTGATAATAGTGACCTAGGATTGATTAGTCAATATTTTGACAGTTTGCCATGCTTACTAGTTACTATGCATAATGTGCTGGAAAGACACATGCGAGTTGGAAAAGAAGATGATAACAGATCCAAGAAGGCTTTATGCAATGTGCATGACTATTGGGCTATCAGCATCTTGCAACAAAGAAGGCAAAGACAAGTAAGTTTGCATTCTCTTATGCTTTCTATATAGGTGTCAATGTGTCATGAGTATCTCATAGAGCTGAAATTCAGGAAGCCTCACACAAGATAGATAACCACACAAGAAAATGCAAAACTTGGTGACCATAAAAGGAATTAACTAAATTTGAGATTTCGGTAAAAAAAAAACTTTACAAAGTATATATGTGGATAACTAACATCAAGGCCTAAATCCCTTATTTATAGGGTGATAAATGCTTATGTCACAGCAGGTGACAGTAGGCTATTTCACAGGCACTGCCCTAATGGCTTCTACTTAGGACCTTCTACTCTCGTCCTCATTTCCATATCCATGGGTATAACATTAAAAATCTCCAGGGATGTTTATGGTGAAGAAAGGTTTGGAACCAGTATGTGATTATTCATGTTAATTGTACTTAACTGAAAAAATTATCATGTGATGTTTATATTAGCTGTTTAATTTCCATTTATATTCATAAACAAGATTTGACCTTGTATAGGAGAATGACTGAATTTGGACAATTTTGGCTTGGCTACCAATTCTTGCTCAAAAGAACAAGAACAACTCAATTGGAGAGAAGCTCGTCACTATTGCAGACATATTTCGTAAGCATTGGGAGACTTATGGTCGACACTACTACACAATATATTATTATGAGGTGGTATGACTGGGAAGGGTCCTTTTGAATCAGGAGACTTATGGTCGACACTACTACACAAGATATGATTATGAGGTGGTATGAATCAAGATTAACGTTGGTGCTATGCTCCACCAGACCACAAGGTGGCACGGCTTTGTGAGAACTTTTAAATTCCTAATAGCTATTTAGTATATCAAACTGTATATGTAGATGAACACTTGTAAAATATGGCTCAAAAAGTAATGTATATTTATTTTATGTGCTTGTTTTTATTTTAGATGCTGGTATGATATTGCTAGTGTTCTATTTCTTATTGCAACAATTATCATAAATAAATAAGTTTTTAAAAATCATTTTTTTTCTCTCAGAAGAATGACAATTTCGACGCTTTTAAACGTCTATTGATGCCACATTTAACATGTATGTGAGCATTGGTGTCGACGCATACCATCGTCAAGATTACTCAACGTATAAAAGCGTCGAGAATGTCGACACATTAAAACCGTCGGAAATTCTCGACGGGGAAAAAACTAACGCTTCTCAAAAGCATCGAGAAGGGAAATATGGACAATTTTGAGCGTCTATATATGCTTGGACAAGCGCCTAGAATTACCTATTTTTCTAGTAGTAGATGTTCGTCATTCCGCTGCCCTTGATTGCGCTGGCCCAAGCGACCACGGTTACTTCCTCGATTCCCCGTCGACTTCTGTTGTTTGGAGGGAAGAGGTGGTGTGTGATTTAGATCCGAGGATGAAATTAGAGCAGTTGCTTCCTTGGTGGCGCGATTGATAGGGGATTCTTCCTGACTGAGCATGCTTCGATCCATCATAAAGGACATGAGAGCTTGAGTTTGGCTAATTATACTGCCTACAACCCCGTACTTGGTTGCAGACCATTGATAAGTTGAAGAATCAGGCGGGAGTCGTTAACATGATGACCAGCATCTCCTAGTTGGTCAGAAGGGTCTGACAATAAGCAATGACGGAAGAATGAGACTCAAGATGACAATTAATAAACTTTCTAAATAATCCACGCTTGTGAATTGATTATCGCGGAATATATTTTTTTATACGTAGTCATGCTTCTAGCTAGGCAGTGGAGCCGGATTGTAGGATTGTGAGCAGTACATCTTCATGAATTATAGCATAGATCCATGACAACACAATGACATCTAGCTTTCGCCATTGGGGGCAATCTTTATCTAGCATTGTTCCATCAATAAGATGATTTACATCATGTGCGCGTGTTGTGACAAAATAATTCTGCCCAAGAGTGATACTAGACCTTGACCAAATCCAACACAAGCAGGATATGGTTTCGGATGATCGAGACATATTGAACAATGTGAAACATGGTGACGCCGGAGGTGGGGTGACGATGGGATCAAGAGCGGGATCGGCCGACATTGTGGCGATAGTGATTGCGGAAAAGATTGCGTGGAATCGTGGATTTGGATCGGATCGCTCTACTCGAAAAACTTAGGTTTATAGAGAAGGCTTGGTTCCATGTTAGAGTGAATATCGACTATAGTGTAAATAATCCCGACATCCCGTGAAGGGATCTCGCCTCACACACACATATATATATATATATATATGTATATATATATAAGGTCAGGATCCGGTAGGAACCATCCTTTGAGTAAGGAATAGGAACCCCCAAGATCCGTTGGATTAAAATTTAAACGGACATGATGGAAGGTACATAATAAGCTTCCATATGTGAGATTCATATGATTGTTCAATTTTCACAAATAAATCATTAAATAATATACATATTAGGAAAACAAATATCCTATTTTTGGGTTATCTCAAAAATAAACGTTGAATGAATTGATTCTCATTGACTAGTAAAACAATTTGTTAAACATTTACATCATTAAAAACCTCTCTCTGCCATCTTCTTCTGGAAACGAAAAATTATTGAGGTTTTTTTGAACAAGATTAAGGTTAGTAATTTTTATATTTTGGTTCTGGTCGTTATTATAATTTTTTTTAAAAATTTTGGTCGTTAGTATTTGTAAATTAATCATCAGTCGTTAAAATTAGTGTTTGATTCTGGTCGTTAATTTTTTTTTATTCTGGTCGTTATTATAATTTTTTTAAAAAATTTTGGTCATTAGTATTTGTAAAATCATCAGTCGTTAAAATTAGTGTTTGATTTTGGTCGTTAATTTTTTTTTTGATTATGGTCGTTATTATAATTTTTTTTAAAATTTTGGTCGTTAGTATTTGTAAAATTATCAGTCGTTAAAATTAGTGTTTGATTCTGGTAGTTAATATTCTTTTTTTAAAAAAATTTTTGGTCGTTAATTTATAGTATTATACACATATTAACGACTAAAAAAAATAACGATCAATCTTATAATATAAAATTAACGAGCATCCTTCTATATAAAAATTTAACGATCATGTAATGACAAAATTAACGATCATCCTTATATATAACAATTTAACATTCATCTAATGACATAATAATTAACGATCAATCTTCTATATTTAGAATCTACTTCTTCACGTACGTTAGATGCTATCAATGAAGAAGGAATATACATTTAATTTTTATTATTTTAGTAATTAATTAAAAAATATATAAGTCTATTAGAGGGAAAAAAATCTCATTTTATTTACTAAAATATGCTACCATATATATCTTCAAATAATGTACGTTCATGGACTTTAATCTAACGGATGATATTAGTTCATATTCCCTACCCTAGGAAGTGTTCCTACATGATCCTTTCTCTCTCTCTATATATATATATGTGTGTGGTCAAGTTCAAGTGAAAACATGTTCTTGTGTAGGGAATATGAACCTCTTAAAGACGTCTTGTTGATAAATTAACGTTCTAGATATTGGTCCACTATAAGTGTTTATAGGTGTGATACACTAGATTAAAAAAATCACTTTCAATCAATAGAATAACTTATATGGCCACAAATTATTTGCTTTAATCGAATTTTAAGCATTCCAATCGAAATATGTTCATTTCGATCGATTTTTTTCCTATTAATTTTGATAATTCCACTCGAAATATGTTCATTTTGATCGAAATAATACTTTCTTCTACTAATTTCGGTCGTATGTCAAATCTCGAATGTAGTCTTTGTATTTCTATCGAAATATGTTCATTTTGATCAAAATAATGTTTTTTCCCTTCAAACTTAGATCGTAATAGTAAAATTTGGATCAAAATAATCTATCGAATTTTGAGCATCTGATCGAAATATGTTCCTTTCGATTGAAAGTGTTATTTTCTACTACGCTCGATCGTAATAGTGAAAATTTGATCGAAATTATCTATCGAGTTTTGGACATTCCGATCAAAATATGTCTATTTAGATCAAAATAATCCTTGATCTAATTTGTTAAATAAGATAGGTTAATAAGTGTTAGAATGTTTTATATAAACCTTCCTTATTCAATTTCAAATCTAAAACGTTCAATTTTTTAGACCATATAAATATAATAAGTTCATACTTTCTACACAGTAACATAACATGTAATCCTTTGATCCTCTATCTATATATATATATTACAAAATATATCAATTAATAATATCTACTAACACATTGAGACGGGTTTTCTGTAATGCTATAACTAGTTTTGAACGATACTTAATAGATCTCATCTTAATATATATTTTTTTGAAATAAAATCAACGATATTATAACATTTTTAGTTACCAAACGTACATTTTGTGACAATGTGTCCTAAGATCAGAAGTAACCGTTATTTACCACGTCTACGGTCGTTTCTTGTGTATGCAAAAAGTCCAAAAGTCTACTGTATTTCATTTTCTACGTACTTATCGTGTGCAAGTTTTATTAAATAAAATATACTATTCCAACTTACACAGGTTGGCCATTTCCAATCCAGTGTGCCCGATTGAAAAGTCCACACCACCCGCCATTATAAAAACTCACCTGCTTCCAGATCCAATATCAAATTTCGACATTCTAAAGCAAATTTCTCAAGAAAAATGGAAGGAAGAACGAGCCACAACAAATTCATGAGAATAATCACGATTCCGATAAGGGCATTGGGCAAGGCAAGAGATTTATACGTAAAGAGCATGAACAGCTACGCCAATTACGGTTGCTACAGCGGCGGATCCACCTTCGGGTTCTCGGTTTCCGAGCCTCTCCCCCGGAGCTTCAGTACCAACTCCGTCAGATCAAGCGAAGATGGATCTGACGATCTAAGGGAGCTAATCAGGGCGGCTTCTTCTAGGGTTTACGCTGATAAGCTGGACCTTAACGCGCTGAATCAGCAGCAGCACCGCCCACGTTTCGACCGGAAACCGCCGCTTCCTCCTAACCGCCAACGCAACAACACCAACAACGGCTATGCGAAGGGAGTTCCAAGGAGTGCGAGTGTTAGCATGGCGAAGATCGATGAAGACAAGCCGTGCGATTTCGAAGATCACGGAGAACGAATTGTTGGAAATAATCGTAAGACAAAGAAAACGAGTAATTTGTTTTCTAGAAGCAGGAGCTATGCCGTTTAAATCGGTACAGAACGTACGATTAGATCGGGAATATGTTCATCCGTTTTTTTAGCTTTTCCTTTTTAAGAAGATTTTTAACCTAATCTTCTATGATGTGTTAATTGCTCGATCTTTTGGATATCAATGTCTTAGATATCGGAATCTAGAGAGGGGAATTATTTGGTGAAGTGTCATTTTAAATGATTAGCGTATATAGAATGGGATTTGGATTGGTGCGATGTATTGTTTGGTTGGTGGAATTTCCTTTTCTTCACAATATATCACATTTATTATGCAGTATAAGTTTATTATTATATTTTTTTTCAAGGATGGGTATATGAAATCAAGTTTGATGGAAATAAGAGAATTATAATTATAAATTGTTTAATATCTACTTAACGTAGATTAAATGATTTAAATCTATTAGTATACGAGTTAGTTTATTATTATTTTTATCTTACATAAGTATATAAACGATTTAGTTTAAGTCATTCAAATAAAACGGAATTTCAACCTCATATTCTCTATGATATCTATGCCTATATCTAAGATGGATACACTAGAAGATGAATACAAACATTTACGTATGTAGTTAACATGAGACATTTTCATGATTAGTAGTCTATCCTTATTTGCAAGAGGAACTTATATACATACTACTAGTACATATAAGTTCTTTCATGACGTTTGAAAGTATTAAAGGAATGGCCATAGGAATGAGCGCATCATGACATCGTAAGATAGGGATACCGTCAATGTGATAGGTTTTCCACGACATTTTTAAAACACCGTAAAAAGTCTATTCCATGGCGTTTTATATACATCAAGTAAATATGCTTAATAAATGACAAATTTAAATTAAATTTTACATTAAGCTGTTGTAACATTATATATGGAATAGTCCTTCGAGAATCAAAATCTCACAAATATAGCTTTTATCCCCGGAAATAGCAGTGATGTTAAGGTGAATCGTTTTACGGAGTATTAGGATCCGTTCAGGACAAATGGAGGGAGGTTAATTGATAAATCCCTTTCATTCCCCATATATAATCTAACATCAAGGGGTTGAAATTTTAGAACAAATTTCATCCGAGTTATTCCCTTTATTCCTATAAATCCCCTTAAGGCTGAACAACGGTCCAAAACCTCAAAAATCGCAACTGCAAAACTGACAAAGTTGGACTGCAAACCGCAACCGCATATTGCGGTTTTGGTTTAGTTGTGGTTCATACCGCAAACAAACCATAAAAATGCAGTTTTTTAATAACCAACTGGGTTTATAAAAAAAAACCCCTCTTTTGATGAGTTTTTTGTGCCGAAAATCACCATGTATAAGATCTAACAATGTCCCAAGGAAACTCTAAATGTACGTGTACCCACAATCTAATTGGTTACCCACCTTGCCTAAAAGGTGGAGATAACTAACCACAATCTCTTTTTAAACCATCTCAAAAGTTCATCGATAGTCTACTCGAAGAGGGTATTTGTTATGACTGATTTGGAACTCTAGACTTTTTTTTTTCTTCTCTTTATTTATTTATTTATTTATTTTCCTGTGTGTTAGCTATGGAATCTTCCTCGGGTCTATTTTTATCTCAAGATAAATGTTCGAGGAAATAGTAGTCATGACCGGACGGTACGTCGAGGTGCAAGTAGTTGCTCCTCCGATTTTTACATTTGTCAAATTCACTCGTGTGGTTTGCAATGGGTTTTTACAACAAAATATATATACATTTACCCAAAAAATAGACTTTTGTACAACTTCAATTATTATGCTTTTTTAATGATATTGCTTGCTGTTTCATGGTTCTTCAAGTAAAATTTTTTACGTCTTGCGCTTTTTATGTTTAATTGTTATGTACCTTGTGAAATATGTCTTAAATTTACCTCACGCTTGATTTTATTATTAACATACAAAACATGTAAGATTGTTATTCACTTTGTTCGTGTGAAGGTGACTGTTGACCATGTTCGGGTACTGCATATTTCCCATGTTTCAACATGCTAACATCTTCAGAAAAATAACAAGTCAATTATTTTCCAATTTCTCTTGTTCTGAAAGAGGGTTCACACATGAATTTTTTTTTTTTTTTTTTTGACTCCAAGCTAGCTAATCACACTGTTAGGGGTTTGTTTAGAGGATGCTTTTTAGCATAGTTGTACAACATTGACCTTTCACACTAAATTGTATAAAATTATAATAAAATACAATATGGAGCATAATATTTAATTTATAATAATATAGTTATGGCTCACAGAATTCGCTGGCGTTTTGATGGTTTGTAAAAGAGCCCACGGTAAATAATGCCCCTTCCCAAATCAGCAGCCTAATAGTGTAGTAAATTCCAAGATTTAAAGCTTTTGATAGCGACCAAATTCGTGTTTTGGCCTCGAAAAGACTTGTTAGGACGGATTTGTGTCAACCCTCTGCCTAAATTAACCTTTTGGCCCTTCAAATCTAATTTAATTCATGGTTTGGCCCTGAAAAATATGAAATAAAGAATCAAATTGAAATAATTATCTTTTATATTTGGTGATTGGTATAACGCCAAAATGACGAATTTCTTAAACATTTAATTAAATTTCATGCAAAATATGAAAGAATTTTTTAGTATTTGCAAGAAAGGTAATGATTTTTTTAATTACAAAATCCCTCTTTTTAAATGCATTTTACAATAACTACCTTTTTCTAATAAAAGAAATCACTTTTTAAAGTTGTCGAATTGAAGCACTTATGGCGTTTTTTTTTTATCACTATCCACATGTTGTATCACATCATTTTGATCAAAGTACTTATATGGTAGTGCATTATTGTTTTGTAAAAAATATTTTTTTTTACAAAATAATTGAAAATTTCTTTAATTCAAAATAAACTTTTAAAATTAATTAATTACAATAATATCAAGTTGATTTTATTTATGCAACTGAGTGATTTCTTGAAATAGATTATATTCACTTACTTTTGAAATCATCGGCTCCTCCCGTGATTTGCTTGTTTCGACCTTTTGGATCTTGTCGACCTATGCGGTCATCTTTTCCTGTATTTTTTGTTGTTGTTTTTCTCTTATATCTCTATATTTGCATGATTTTTTGTCCGTTTGCCGGTTTTCGACCTCTTGATACACCAAGTATGTTTGGTGTAATCGAACTTCTTACCTTCTTGGTCAAAAAAAAAACTATACACAAAACAAAAAAACCGAAGTCATAGGTGAACTAACAGTTTGGATATTGGGATAAATCAGATAAAGACTTTGTAAAACTAATTTTGATGGCTCAAAGAAAGATTCAGGAAATTCAGCCTATGGGTTCATCCTACGAAATCACGATGCTGTGACAGTTTCTCTTAGGTATGGGAGATGTGGTAACTGGTAACATATCGGTCCAGCATGCCGAAGTATGTGCACTTAGAGAAAGTTTGGTCATGGCATTTGATTTGGGGATTAAAATATTAAAATTGAAGGAGTTTGTCTATCTATCATGAATTCGGTTAAACAGATTTGGAAACCTCCTTGGGAGCTAGACCTTATTTTGTCAGATATTTCTAATATTCTAGTTGGGTTTTGTCAGGTTAGGATTCATCATGTGTTTAGGGAAGTTAATGGTGTGGCGGATCAGCTTGCAACGTTAGGTCACGATTGCCTGCTGCCGGCCTATTCATCCACGACCCTGGTTGACGATCTCATCCGGAAGGATGTCCTAGGGTGCAGAATCTCGAGAAGATGATGTACCCTAACCGATTATCTTATAGTATAAAAAAAAAACAGTTTGGATATTGGCCCGTTGGGCTAATATTTGACTTGGGCCTGACATTTTGGGCTGTGCAGTGTAGTTCCGTGGCCCAAAATCACCAATAAAATCTTTTCAAAAGTCTTGGTCATTGTTGGCGCTTTATATATATATGCCCTAATAAGAGGAAAGGCAACATTTTGAATGAGCTAATAGGACAAAAAACGAAAAGCTTAAAAAGTAGGAAGACAAAAAAAGGAGGTTATCATACATTTGGGCCCAAGAAAGTAAATACGACCCCATTCGAACATGCAAATGCTCTTTTAGTTCATCAATTTCAATTATCTTCCTAATCAAATTTGATTAAGTTTTAACGAGTGATAGTGGTGGTGGTTAGTGATTGACAATCTTCTTCATAATCAAGCCTCATCTTCAGCTTCATCAGCGTAATTGGAATCCAGAAGGATTGATTAAGCACATATATATATGTATATGTATAACTGTAAATTTGTGTGTGGAGTTTTTTTACCGTTGTGGAGGGAGCGGGACAGCATGAGCACAATGATTTGAATGATTGAGAGAATCGAAATGAGTTTCTGGGCGATACATAAAAGGCCAAAGTAAAATAAAATGGTTTAAAGAGATTGCATTCTCTGGGTAGTATTGGTGCACGTAGAGAAGACACTATATATAATAAATCATTTCTACACATCTTTTCATTATCATTGTACTTGAATCTAACTGTCAAGCACCACGGCAAAACCCACCTTACCCCTATTTTTATTTGTCTCGTTTACAATCATTTTCTATAACTATACAACAATTTGCATTATACTAGCCCCACCTACATTTTGCGTTTAATCCCTCCAAATATTTCTGCAATTTGCATTACAAATATGATAAAATATTGAGTACACCATCAGAGAAATGGGTTCTAATTATAAGGCCGGACAGACACAGACCCAACAAAATCGAAAGATTTTAGCACACCCCACAATAACATCACAACAAATAACCAATAATATTTCCAATAATTATAAATGTTGCATATCAAAGCTTAATTATGAGCACATCATGTTCGAGAGAGAACTCTTACTTGTTTAAGGCCTTAAGGGCGTAATTGGATGAGTTATTTAGAGTCTGTTTGATATCCTTAATTAGTTCTATTAATAACAACTTATGAGCTTATCAAACTTGTGAAAAGAAAGAGTGGACAGTTGAGAGCACAAGATTAAGGAGACTATCATATCTTAATGCAGCTTGTATTCTTTGAATTTCATAAGCTATTATGGAGATTATTGTCGTTTTTGATTTTTTTTTTAAATATAACCTATTAATAATTAAATTTAAATAAAAAGTAAACCTTTTATGTAATTTCACATCCAAAAAAAAAAATGTTTAAGACCTTACGGAGTAATCTGAGCCGTTGATTCACTTGATCCAATGACTTAGAATCATCCACATCATTTATTGAATAAGGAGAGCTGTGGTGACAATTTTGCAAGCTTTAGAAGGTACATGGACAATTTTATCATTTTGAAAAGTCTATTTTAAAGAGGGAGACGCGGTGACATTTTTATAATTTTTATGAGAAAACTGTAACAATTGTTAGCTCACTCCATAGTTTCTGTTCGATTCGTTCAAATTTGTACACTGTAAGTTCTAATATTTTCTATAGTTAGTTCACGCATTATTTTGTTAATTTAGTAGCTATGTTTATGCACTTTTTTGCTTGAACTAATAAAACACAATGTATGAACTAACAATACACAATATTCAAATTAATGATACCCAAATTTTGAACTAATATTATAAACATTTTGAACTAAGTGAACAAAAATATGAGCCATTACAAAAAAAAACAATTTGAACTAAGAGAAGAAATGGGGAAATTGAAATAAAAAAGTTCAAATTTTATACTATTTATTTTATATAAATTTGAATGAAAATGTATAAAAATTTTGGATGAAAAAAATGTTAGAAAATTAGAATTATTAGAACAAAAAATTTGAACTAGTTGAAAAAAATATGAACCATCAATTTGAACTAAGAAAAGAGTGAGGAAAAAAACTAGAGTAAAAAATTCAAAAATTTTATACTATTATTTAGAAAATGTTTGAACAAAAATTTATAAAATTTTGAACGAAAAAAAGTGTTAAGAAAATAAGAACAAACAATTTGAACGAATTAAACTATAAATTGTCACCGCGTCCCCTCTTTTAAAAAACAGAGTTTTAAAAGGACAAAAATATCGTCCGAACTTTCTATAATTACAAAAATATCACCAAACTCTCCAAAATTCAATAAATGACGTGGACAAATCTGGAAAGTTGGATAAAATAGATCCACGGTATGTATCACTTCGTATGCCGTACCCATATTGTTGCTCCGTAACTTAACCGGATCATTATGTTAAAAACTTAAAAACCCTTAAATAAGATTACACAAAAGAAGGTAGTAGTAATCCTATTCCCATATTTACTAGTCCCATGAGTATTTGCTGGCAAAATCCAAAATTGAAAGTAAATTTGGAGGTTGTGGTGAGTTGTTGATGGCCCCTTCTTTCTACATCTAATCTCACAACCCATCAATGAACATTTCAAAGGACCACCACCCTTCTTTCTACTTTCTTGTTTTGAGTTTCTCTCGTTAACCTCCAAAGAGAGAGATGATGAATTAAGTGTTATTCACCAAATAGGGTTTCATCTTCTCTGATATCGCTTTTCTGCCCTTTTTGTGAATGTGATGTAAATGGGAGCATGGGACACCATTTTCGAACTTCATATCCATGCACGGTAAAAGGGGTTATAAAATCAGATCAGACCCACCAATTATCTTTGTTTTTTTTTTAATTTAATTTAATTTTTTTTGTAATTCCTAGTGATGACAAAGAAGAATGAGGGTAGCTATAGCTTAGAGTATAGGTAGCTACAAGTATTACAAATGAGAGTGGAAGAAACTTTTGATCTATAATATTATTGTTCTCAGGTTGCTTCCCATTGCATTGACAAAATACAAATGAAGGAGAAGACAAAGTTAAAAAAGAAGAAGAAGATAAAATCAAACAAAAGGCCAATTCAAATACAAAAGAAAAACAAGACAGATACAAAAAAAATCATGTAAGATCTAATCCCTTTGTTTTGGGGGGTTTTTGATGATCTTCTGATTGAACATCCATTGTTTTTCTCCATCCTCTTCTTCAAGCATGAGGGTATCAACACCATCCTCCTTTGTCTTCACCCTCGTCTCCTTCCTCGCGACCGGCCTGTCCAATTTACCACACATCATTAACAAAATTGACTTTTTTTTTTTTACACAGTTACTCATATATAATATCATTTTTAATGCTTACTTGGTTCAGCCTGTTCTTGCTGTCTTCCATGAGAAGGTTGCCAACATCCAAGTTGGTCACCAAATGCAGAGTTACCCTGCACATTAAGCATAGTTGACACAACTAAGGAATATTTCTTTTTTTTTTTTAATTATAAAAAAAGAAGAAGAAGAAAGAAATGTTACCCTGAAGAGATTGTCTAAAGATGGTTGATTACTTGATGGATCTAAACATCTCTGTTGAATAATCAATAGAGGTTAAGTTAAAATCCAAAACCCAAAACACAAAATACAAAAGATGAGAATTGAGTTTGTGGACTTACATTAGTGTAGCTAAGATCATGTGAGCTGGCAGTGTCATCAAGAAAATGCTGATTATTTGTTCTTGGGTTCTCCTGAGCCTTCTTTTTCTTGGACTTTGCTGAAGAAGATGAAGAAGGATAGTGAGCTCGAGATTGCTGAAAGAAGCGGAATTCGTCGTATTCGCCTTGATCTTGATAATGGAAAAGTGGAGGGCCTGAAGATGCATCTGACACCATGGATAAGTCCTCTTCATCATCAATAATTGGTCTAAAGCTCTGTTGACGATGATCAACAAGGCCTTTTCTGCTGTTTTTTTGGTATTGCTTTTGAGATTGAGAAGATTCATCAAAGTAAAGAGTCCAACCAGATTCACAGCCACTACTGTACTTTGAAGCTGAGATATCCATCTTTGATCGATGGGTTTGTTGTAAATCAAAGATTTTTGAATTGGGAATATAAATTTCTTTCTCTGCTCATGTTCTCTATAAGTAGAGAAACCAAATGAATCGCTCTCAAAATCCTAGGCTATGTTTGTCCTTTTCTTATAATATGAAAAAAATATTGAATCTAAAATGCCAGTTGGCTTGTTCTTTTGTTAAGGGCCAAGAGAGAGAAAATAGGATGGTGGCACACTGGCACGGTACGTGTTAAATAATATTCATATAAGCTACTTACAAAATAGTCAAACTCATGAAAAAACAACTATTGCTTGAGATAAATATAGTCATCTACTTTGTCAATGAATTTATATTCGAGGTTAAACACTTATGGGCTCACCACTAAAATTAATCATAGAAATGTTCTCAAATCGATTACAAGGTATGGGCTAATCTTGATTCGACCTGTTGGATTTCACATTGATCTATAAATTAACTAAATTTTTTTAACCCGCTTAAATAAATTTCTCTACAATGAATATCCGATAAACTTTCGGATGATCAAAGTGATTATCACCCGGATCAGTCATATGTACCTGGATCCGATCAATTAACAAATCATTTCAATTCAATTTTTTATTTTTTTTTTCAAATCAGATCTTTGGGTTTGTGAATCAATTACTTTTGTTTACCCTTTCAAGTAGTACAAATGAGAATAAATGTGTTTCCTTACAAATTTAAAACCCGGGACCAAACTTTAGCTACTATGCTTCGAGTGGGCAGTATATAAACCCAAGCTAACTAACTAGCTTGCAAATTTTAGGTAAATGTTTGTCTGCTCATGACCGTAAGGATCGTTTGGTATCGATTTCGTGGAATCGGAAACGAAAATTAAAAAAATGGAATGAGTAGATAGGATGTATGGAGTAAGAGATATCCCCCAGAGTTGTAGGGTTGGCGTTGGAATAGTGAGCCCTAGATTAGCATAAATGTGCTAACAATTTGGTAACCTACTTGATAGCTAATATGCCAATTGTCATTAAACGTCCACGTCCCCTCACCATTAACAACTTAATCTCACTTTGATTTATTTGGTCCCCTACTTTTGCACTACATTTTCTAACAAAATTTACACACATATATGTGGTAGGATTAAGGGGGCAACGACCAATCATTCGAGCTCGTAAACAACTCTTATTAAAATGAAATTAAATATTTAACTGTGGATATTTCATCTAGGGATTTCTAGTTGTATTTTGAAGCCACACGTGCAGAGGGTAGGCACTTTGAAGCAAACATCAAACCATGCCTAAATCCTCATTATCCTAATTGTTTAGGATTTTTGACATTAATTTAGAACCTCGTAAATATAATTGACAATATATGTCATTATAAGGGTAATTAATATATTTTTTCATTTTATTATTTATATTCACAAAACACTATTTCCTCTATTTACCCATTGTTAGGTGAAGATTACTCAGCTTAAACCTTCAATGCATGATAATAACTAACCGGAAGATCGCTACTTGGAGGTTTAATAGATGGATTTCATAACTAAATATCCTATCTTGATTCATTTTGAAGCTAAAATTGTGAATATAATTGCATAAAAGTAGTAGATTTGTATATGTTTTAGACATATTTACAGGTTGTAGTATTGATATGTGATGGGTGTGAGGGTAGGGTAATAAGATGCAGATGCATTAATGCAAAACTTAGCAAAAGAGGAGAAGCAGCAATTGAAGGAGCATGTGGAGGAATCGTTTATATAAAATGCTTGCCAGGCTGCCCACCAAACCCCTTTGTTTTTTGTTTTTTTTACAAAGGAAAGCCAAATCCATTTAAGTTAATACACTACAACTTCATATTCTGAGCCTCTCTATGTTTGCCCTACAATTATGCTCATTAACATGGAAATCTTTACCTTTATTTCACTAGTTTTCTTACAAATTTAGGGCATACCAATTTTCAATTATGATAGCGGGAGATTAATATTCAAACGCAACTAAAAACAAACTAATTTTATATATAGAGAGAAGATAATGTAGGATTACAATAATAGAATATTGTATCGTCTACAATTGAAATATTTTCATGTTAATAACAATAAATAAGTTAAAAATAGCGGTAGTTATTTTTTTAAAAAAATTTAAAAACACGTTCGGTAATTGTATTTTTTATGAACAAGTATTTAAAAAATGTACCGCTCTAAAGTTTAAAACTCTGGTTCATGAGTTCTTTCTAACACCCTTTTATCAATTTGATAAGTTAGAACTCTTTACTTTTTATTTTAACGAGTTGATACAATGTAAAAAATCAAATGTAACGGTCGTTAAGCTTGCTTAAAGATTGTTACAATTTTTTTTTACATAGGGTAACAACTATAACGATTGATAAAAAATATAAAAATAAAATATAATTTTTCAACATGCTTAAACCTAGTTTAGCTATCGTTAAACTACAAATCCTAACAATCATTGAACCTGCTTGCGATCTTAAACATGTTTAAATATCGTTAAACTACAATTTTGTTTAATAAAAAATCGAAATATTTTCATGTTAATAACAATAAATAAAGTAAAATAACGGTAGTTTTTTTTTAAAAAAAATTTTAAAAACACGTTCGATACTTGTACTTGTATTTTTAATGAACAAGTATTTAAAAAATGTACCGCTCTAGATTTTTAAACTCTGGTTCATTTGGTCCTTTCTAACACCCTTTTTACCAATTTAATAAGTTAGAACTCTTTATTTTTTATTTTAAACATAAAATACATACATTATGTATGATGGACATCATTTACATAGGCTAACAAGTTGATACAATGTAAAAAATCAAATATAATGATCGTTAAGCTTGCTTAAAGATTGTTACAATTGTTTTTAAAAAAAAAAAAGGTTAACAACTATAACGATTGATAAAAAATATAAAAATAAAATAAAATTTAAACATGCTTAAACCTGCAGGTTTAGCGATCTTTAAACTACAATTCCTAACAATCATTGAACCTGCTTGCGATCCTTAAACATGTTTAAATATCAGCAAACTACAATTTTGTTTAACTAATGATCATTAGTCTACGCTAACGATTCATGTTTAATTGATTTTAGGAAGAAATTCCGTTGGCTTTATGTGTTGAGTTTAATTACGCTTAACGGGCGCATATGCGCTCATATACACACAATTCCGCCTTACGGTTCGCCCATGTAAGACTTATATACATACATATATATACATATATATATATATATATATGACTTGGTTGATTTTTTTTTAAAAAAGAAAAATACATAATTTATTAGCTATTCAAAATGTCTCCATTTTATATAAAACCTAAGTGATTACATGTAAGCGATGTAAAGTAAACCCGATATAGTAGTGAAAGGTGTACAAAAAAAGTTATTTTCTTTCATTGACACAAAACTCACATAAATTCATCAACAAATCTAAACCCATAAAGTGACTGCTCAAATTTAGAATTCTCAGGACGCAATAAAACGTGTCGTTTTGGGGGATTTGTTAGAATATATTGGTTTTATATATTTATTTATTGGGTGTGTTTAGGTTTAACAATATTAATAAAGATTAAGTTTAGTATATTACGTGGTTCTAATATAAAGACAAAATCGTGATGGATCCGTATCGATAAAGGACATTATTATTATGGGAGTAATAACCCCGTTCTTTTTACCTATAAATCATTCTTTTATCTATTAATATAAATAAATATATAATTAGATAAAAGAAATATTTTCGCCTTTAAAAATGAGGATAGAGAAGAAAAAGAAAAAAGAGTAACCTACTCTTTTTTTCCAACATACTACTCTATGCAAAGGAAGAATAAGATTTCCAGAACTTCTACATTAAAATCCAACTAAAAGCAAAAGACAAAGAGAAGAAAATCAATTTATATTTGTTTAATTTGCACGCGTTTGATTTAAAATGAAGACTTTTATGGATAAAGGTTAGTCTTCTATTAATATATGCATATTTCGATTGAATCATGTTTCAAGTTTAGATCCATTAAAGGGTTTGATTTCGAAATTAAATCATGTAAATAATCTAGCAATTGGTATCAGAGCGAGATAGACTTACATGATTCATTGATCTATTCGAACCAAATGAGAATATACATGTACGGTGTTTTTCAGATTATGAAACCATTAGAATCATGTTTCATGTTTAAGAATAGTCTGATAGTTTTATTTTTTTATACTATTTTCTTTTTATAATTAGTACATGATAATTGCCTGTTATGGTGTGAACGTGAAGACATGCAAACAGTGGTTTGTAGGTTTATTACAATGTTCACTGTTTCTTACATGTTTTAGTTTTCAAATGTTAACGGTAGGTTTATATATCATAATTTATTTTATTTGATTAAATTATATTATTAATATATGAATGTAAGGTACTCATATGTGGAATCTTGTACACGTGATTGAATGTACACGTATGATCATGGAATTAAGATATATGAATGCATCGCGATTATAGTTGTGATAAAAAAAAAAAAAATTAATGTTTAAAATCTTATATGACTTGTTATTAGCAAAGTAACCTAGTTGTATAAATTTAGATATTTGAATTTTAGTATACGATCAATTGTTCATGATTAAATAGATGCTACTAAGTAATTCGATTGAGCAATTGTTTTTATTGATTATGATTCTAGGAGATCACTCAAAGGTGGATCATTGAAAATAGTTAATAATATTAAAGAGATTTATCATTACATAAAAATTGAATAGTATGTATATCCAAAGATAGCATGCTTATTTAATTTATGTATGTCATGATTGTATATTAAGTGTATGTTTTTAGCATCGATGATTGTGTGTGTGTTTTTAAGTATTGCCCAAAGGTTACTTGAATGCATGCTTTAAATTTTACACATATTTTGAATTTGTATTTATAGTCAATACACTAATAGGTAAACATGTATTAATTATTGCAGTTTCATCAAATTTCTCTACATCTCTGTTGTTAAATTCAATGGGCTTAACTATGATGATGGTCTAAACAAGTCCGATTTACTTTGGACATTATGTCGTTGGATCTTGCTATACTCATGGATAACCTATCAGCAGTTATTATTGAGACCGAAGTTGAAACGTCTCTATATGGGAGTTAGGAGCGTTCTAACAGGTTGAGTTTGAATCTCATGAGGATGAGTATGACTGAAAGTATTAAGCCATCAATGCCTAAGACAGAGAATTTTTTCTGAAGTTAAGGAGTATTCACAATCGGATTCGGTGAACAAGTCAATTGTAGGAAGTATTATGAGTGAGCTGACTACGAAAAAGTATGACTGGTATCAACTTATCCATGATCATGTGACTTACATGTCTAATTTGACATCAAAGTTAAAGGCCTTGGGAATGAATGTTAATGAATCGTTCTTGGTTCAGTTTATCATTAACCCTCTGCCGTACGAGTTTGGTTAGTTTCAGGTGAATTATAACACCATTAAGGACAAATGGAACTTTGAAGGGCATGCTTGTACAGGAGGAAGGAAGATTAAGGAAGATAAAGGATCAAGTTGTCCATTTTATAAGTCATGATGGTGCCATCAGTAGTAAAGGTAAATCGGGTAAAAAGGACAAGAGGAATAAGAACCCTTTTGAAAGTCAATGAAGGTCATGTTAAGAAGGAAGTGAAGTGTTTCTTTTGCAAGAAAACGGGACACTTCAAAAAGGATTGTCCTAAAAGGAAGGCATGGTTTGAGAAGAAAGGTAAACGCTATCGATATGTTTCTTTTGAATCAAATCTTATAGAAGTGCCTAATAATACCTGGTGGATAGATTTTGGTGTTACTACTCATGTGTCTCATATTAAACAGGGATTCAGTTTGATCCGGCCCAGAAGAGGAGCTGAACAGTATTTGTTCATGGGAAACAGGATAAAGGCGAAAATAGAGGGCATTGAGACTTACAAATTGATCTTGAACGCTGATTGTCACATAGATCTTGAAGGATGTCTTTATGTACCTGAATGTTCTATTAAATCTTATTTTCATTAGTAGATTTGACAACTTAGGTTTTATTATTAAGTTTGGACATGTTGAATTTTCATTGTACAAACATAATAACCTTTATGATAATGATACATTGACTGATTCACTTTACAGGTTTAATCTTGATATTAAATTTTCTAAATATTTGTTTTATGTTGAATCTAATGTTGGCATTAAACGTAGTGCATCTAATGAAAATTCAGCTTTCTTGTGGCATCAAAGATTAAGTCACATATCTAAGGAAAGGTTAATGAGGTTGGTGAAAAATGATATCCTTCATCTCTTGGATTTTAGTGACTTAGATGTGTGTATAGAATGCATTAAATGAAAGCAAACAAAAGTTCAAAACACACTAAAAGAAAGCCGCCACAAGAAGCACTCAACTTCTTGAGTTAATTCACACCGACATTTGTGGTCCCTTTGACGTTCCTTCTTGGAGCGGTGGTATTTCATCACTTTTATTGATGATTTCTCACATTATAACTATATTTATATATTGCATGAAAAGTATCATTCTATAAATGCCTTAGAGGTATTTGTTACTGAGGTAGAAAGGCAATTAGATAGAAATAAAAGTTGTGAGATCTGATAGAGGTGTTGAATTTTACGGAAAATATAATGAAAGTGGACAATGTCCAAGTCCATTTTCAAAGTTCCTTGTAAGTAGAGGCATTTGTGCACAATATACAATGCCCGATACACCTCAACAAAATGGTGTAGCTGAGAGGCGGAACCGTATATTAATTAATATGGTTATGAGCATGTTAAGTAATTGCTCTTTGCCCTTATCATTGTGGATACACGCATTAAAGACTGCAACATATTCGTTGAACCGGGTTCTTAGTAAGGCAGTTCCTAAGACGTCTTATGAACTGTGGAGGGGAAGGAAACCTAGTTTAAGACACCTCCGTGTTTGGGGTTGTCCTGCAGAAGTGATGGTGTATAATCCACATGAAAAGAAACTTGATTCAAGGACAGTTATTGGATTCTTCATTGGCTATTATGATAAGTCAAAGGGGTATAAATTTTATTTCCCTAACCATAGTACGATAATCATAGAAACTGGCAATGCTAGGTTCATCGAAAATCGTCAAACTAGTGGGAGTGGTGATCCACGAAAGGTGAACATTCAAGAAATCCAGGTTGACGATCCTTTACCAGTAGTTCTTCTAAGGTTGTTCTACCAGTTGTTGTATCACAGTTACATGACACATTGGGACAACAAAATGATGTCCAAAATCCATCAGTTCAAAATGACATAGATGAACTAGTCATAGTATAAGAAGAGATAAATGAACCACATGAATCTTTAAGGCGATCTGTAAGAGAAAGAAGATTTGTCATTCCAGATAATTATGTCGTTTATACTCTTGAAAATGAATGTGACTTAAGCATTGATGAAGATCCATTCTCATTTAAGAAAATCATGCAAAGTGACAATTCTGAAAATTGAAGAAGAAATGCAATCTATGAGTGACAACCAAGTATGGGATCTCATTGAGTTGCCTAAGGGTTCCAAGACCGTTGGGTCTAAGTGGGTCTTTAAGACAAAACGGGACTCTAAGGGCAACATTGAAAGACATAAAGCTAGATTGGTTGCTAAAGGATACACTCAGAAAAATGGCATTGACCATACATAGACTTTTGCTCCAGTGTCAAAGAAAGACTCTTTGAGAATTGTTTTGGCTTTGGTGGCTCATTATGATCTTGAGCTTCACCAAATTGATGTAAAGACCGTCTTTCTAAGTAGAGATTTAGAGGAGGAAGTATATATGAACCAACATGAAGGGTTCTTGACCACAAGAAAAGAACACATGGTGTGTAAGCTGAGAAAATCAATATATGGACTAAAACAAGTTTCTCGACAATTGTATCTTAAGTTTAATGATATCATCACATCTTATGGTTTTGTAGAGATTACTTTTGATCGGTGAATCTACATAAAGGTCAGTGGGAGAATGTTTGTTATATTAGTTTTATATGTTGATGATATTTTGCTTGCTGCAAATAACATAGGCATGTTACATGATATAAAGAAATATCTCTCTAAGAACTTTGAAATGAAGGATATGGGTGACGCATCCTGTGTGATTGGAATAGACATATTCCGGAACAGATCACAAGGACTGTTAGGTTTGTCTCAAAAAGGATATATTAATAAAGTCTTAGAGAAATATAGAATGGGTAAATGCTCTGTAGGGATAGTTCCAATTAAGAAGGGAGATAAGTTTAGTAAACTACAAGGTCCTAGAAAAGAATTGGAACGAAAGAAAATGGAAAATATTCCTTATGCATCAGTGCTTGGGAGTTTGAATTATCTTCAAACATGTACTCGACCTAACATTAGCTTCGTTGTAAGTATGTTGGGTAAATATCAAAGTACTCCCGGAATGTACCATTGGAAGGTTGCTAAAAAGGTTCTCAAGTACTTGTAAGGCACCAAAGAGCATATGCTTACATATAGGAGATCCGATCATCTAGAGGTAATTGGATATTCAGATTCAGATTTTTCCGGATGCGTGGAAGCAATCTATCATTGCTACTTTGAGGCCACTAACCATGCCGGATGCGTAGGAAATCTACATTCGGATATGTGTTCTTATTAGTGGGAGGAGTTTTTTCCTGAAGGTGTTGGAAGCAATCTATCATTGCTACTTCTACTATGAAGGTTGAGTTTGTGGCATGCTTTGAGGCCACTAACCATGGAGGATGCAAAATTTTATCTTGGGGCTTGGAATTGTTGATAGTATAGCTAGGCCGTTGAGAATTTATTGTGATAATTTTGCAGTCATGTTCTTTTCGAAGAACGACAAGTACTTTAAAGATGCTAAGCACATGGCGTTGAAGTACTTGTCAGTTAAAGATGAAGTGAAGCAACATAGAGTGTTGTTTGAGCATATTAGAACGGACCTGATGGTTGCCGATCCGTTAACTAGGGTTTACTACCTAAGGCGTTCAATGGTCATGTAGAACGTATGGGTGTCATGGATAAGACCTTGCTATAATACATTGTATTTCGCTCATCAAATTATAACGCTTTGAATTCACTTATTGATATGTTTCTACTTTGCAATACTTGTCATCATCATAATATTTGTATAAAATTATTGTTTTCGGATGGCATGTTATTTTGAGACTTATAGTACATCTCAAAGTTAAAGTAATATTGGAGGTTTGGATTGATTTGTGATACATGGAAGGAATCATGTCGCTCAATGACATGTGGCCGCCATGATCCATTCGGTTCAGATTCAATTATGGATTATAGATATTTTATGGACTTATGTTAACTTCCGCATTTATAGGTATTGAACAATTAAGTTGACAGATAGACTAGTGGGAGAATGTTAGAATATATTGGTATTATATATTCATTTAATGTGGTCCATGTGTCTAGGTTTAATAATAAAGATTAAGTCTAGTATATTTTGTGGTTCTAATATAAAGACAAAACCGTGATGGATCGGTATTGGTAAAGGACATTAGAATTACGGAGTAATTATTCCCTCTCCTTCTGCCTATAAATCATTCTTTTATCTATTAATATAAATAAATATATAATTTGATAAAAGAAAATTAAAATATATATTTTCTCCTATATAAAAGATGAGGAGAGAAAAAAAGAAAAAGAAAAAAAAGAGTAAGTGACTCTTCTTATCTGCAAAGGAAGAAGAAGATTTATAGGGACTTCTCCATTAGAGTCCAACTAAAAGAAAAAGGCAAAGAGGGAAAAATCAATTCATACTCGTTCAAGTCGCACGTGTTCGATTCAAAATGAAAACTTCAACGGATAAAGGTTAGTCTTCTATTACCATATGCATATTTCGATTGAATCATGTTTCAAGTCTAGATCCATTAAAGGGTTTGATTATCGGGGCTTACTTCCTTCTTGGTTAAACCTACAATGTAGGTGTGTTATGCATATACATGAGCAAATCCGGATCCGGGATGTACTTGGACCGGACTTTTGAAAAGAAAAACATATTTGAAATTATTATAACTTCCGCAGCCTCGAATAAATCAACTCAATAAAATTCTGAAATTTGGGTATTACATTGCTTTAGTAAATAAGATATATAAAGTATTATAATATAAGCTCCAAAACTACGTATCGTTTTATTGTATATTTCGCCACATGTTTTCAAAATATAAACACAAACTATCTTTTTTCAAAGCCGAAATTCAATGAACCCATATAAATCATTTTTAAAATTATATATAATTATTTACTTCCAGGGTGAAACCAATTAGCTTATCTATTTTTTAGAAAATTTTTATTTCGGTTTTACATCCCAAGTGTAGAATTAATTAACCCAATTTTAGTGTGGCACCCCAAGTGTGGAATATATTAAACACAATTTCGGATTCACACCCCAAGTGTGGAATCAATTAAACACTAATTTGTTTTTTGTTATTTTGTTTGTAGCTCCCGTTGTTGTAATAACGTGGCTGATCTCTTAGCAAAATATGGGCATATCTCGGGTGATATTCTTTTTATAGTATGGACAATTGTGTGATCCACATTGTAAACGTTCTGGAAGCCGATTTGTGCTAGTTATTCATGTTCTTTTCTAAATAAAAAATAAAAAAAATTAAACACTAATTTCGCAATTCGAGTGTGGAGTTATAGGGATAGTTAAAGAAAAAAATATAGTTTCGTTTAAGATCACAATTTTAAAAATATCTTTATATTTTATAGCAAACGTTTATATTATCTTGCACTTTCCCTAATTATATTGTCATCTGCCACATTTTACCTTTATTATACATCAAATATCTTTATTTTATGTTGATAAAAAGTAGTATATAATTATTAAATCACTAATTATTCCATATAATTTCATATTAGATTTGATAGTATTACAAATAAGGGTTTTATTTTTAGCACAACGAATATTTAAAAAGTTGTGGCTCAACGCATGTCAATTGCATTGAAGTTAAAACTCTATATGAAACGGCTCGCCGCCGATGAACTCTTCTTCTTTGCTTATCAACTATGTTTATTCAGTTTTAACTTTAAAATTATTTTTGTCGTATTTGGTTGGATTCGGTTGTGTTAGATATGGTAAATGAAATGTGTGTGAATTTTGAGTTGAAATGGACCGCATCAGAACGGATTGATTTTTTGAAAAAATCCACTTGTTCTTTGTTATTGCAAAGAACATGTTGTACGCTGTGAAGTTATCAATTCAGATCATGGACACCATTACCTCCTACCCGGGTCTACTACACAAACACCTCACATTCATCGACCACCCTTATCCACGTCTCGGATACTTGCATAAGATATCTCATAAATATTTGTAATCATTACACCTATTTATGTACCTATAATGTAAGTATTCTATTTTATTAATTACTTGCAACAACATCTTTATGTACTTGTTGGTAGGATATGTGACCTCTTATGTACCGATCATGATGAGACAATAGAGGTTGCGAAGTAGGAGGAGTTCGTCATAATTTTGATGAGGCAATTAGTCATGTGGCGTCACTTGATCCTTTACAAGTCCGAGTGATGCAATAGTCACTTTGTTATGACTTGTATTTGGATCTTGTATTTTTGCTTCAGATGATACTGTATTTGGATCTGGTTTTGACTTGTATTCGGATCATATGGTATTTCAGATGTTATTTATGCTTGTATTTTGATGATATTGTATTTGGATCTTGTTTATATTAGTCATTAGTCTACAAAAGATTTTTAATAATATGAAATGTATAATAGAGAGAAGAAAAAAAAAGATGATGTATTTTTTGTGTTATTTTACAAGCACTAAATTACAAGAAAGTTGGTAAAATAGTGATTCCGTACAAAACAAACAAATTTTTTTTTTTATTCCGAACGTTAAGATTTTGTACAAAGCAACACCAATAAATGGCGCCCTGCTTCTATTATCTTACAACCTCATCCAAAATTATTAACATCGTACATGTTTCATACCTCACTCAAAATACTTTGAGTTCTTGTATATATTTTGACCGGAACTTTGTCAAGAAGCATGACAAAAACTTTGGTCAAACGTCTCTTATGTGCCATGTTCATAGCTCGAGTGTGGTATTCGAGAATCAGTCCCTCGAGTAATAAACATAGCACCAAACCCTCGATCCATGATTTTCTCACGTCCCTTGACAAAATTTCTTGAAAATTTCTAGCAAAATATATACAAGAACTGAAATTATTTTGAGTAATGTTGTATTTTATAGTGTATAATTATAGTCGTTGGACAACGATGAAATCTAACCACTATAGTTTACGTAGTCGGTATATGTTGAGTTGTGTAGTTTGTAAATCGGACATTATGCGCTTAGATTATTAATATATATATAATCTATATTTTATATTATATATGCTATATTAAGTAGAAGTTATTACCGTCACATACCATTTCTTCGTGCATTTTTTCACATTCTATTTTTGTATGAATGTACATTTTAGACTTTTGTTTTCTAACAAAATCATGTAAACTAACTATTTTTTAATATCTTTCTGTATATATCTTAACAAATTCTTTTTTTTTTTATTATCTTTATCTTTCCTTAATCATATTGTCTTCTACAACATTTTATCTTTATAATACATCAGATATCTTTATTTATAATTTAATATTTAATAAATAATAGTGGAAGATTGCTAAACCACTAGTTGTTCTATATTTTATTAATATTAAATATATGTTTAATATAAAAAAATACTCTAAACTTATTAAAAATAGAGATTTTAAAATAAATTATAGTTTCTTATTTATTTTAAATTAAAATTCAACTAAACTACACATGTATTACGCTAATATAATACTAAAATAAAAGTAATTAAGGTTACATGTCATCATCATATTAAGCCACTTCAATTTTTTCACTTGATAATATCATATTGCCACATTGAATTTTTGTCACGTGTCATTGTCACATTAATTCGCATATTTAAAAATTTTGATTCTCGAATATAATTTCTAATTTTAACTTGCAAATTTTTCAATTACAACTCAAAATATTCAAATCTTTGTCTTGTATTACCACCAAAAATTATATATTTTAGCTAAGTTTTTGATATGTTATAAAAAAAATATTCTATATTCCTTATTTTATAATGTATACTATTTTTGAAGAGGAAAATGGGGCTCTAGGACTTTTTTGTTTTTCAATTATAACGTAGGCCCTCCTACTTTTATCTTAAAATTTTAAATTTTAAAACAAAAATGCGGAGGGGTATAATGGAAAAAAATTTTTTAAAAAAACCCTAAAATCAATCAAATGTACTCTCACGTCTACCCGCCGGCACTTCTTCCTGTCATCTCTTTGTTCTCCTCTTCCTCCTCTTCTTCCTCTTCTTCAGACCGGGACGATTCCGGCGTCTTTCCTTGCCGCCGCCGGAAACTCCATCTCGCAACAAGGCGGGACCTCTTCCGACCTAATCGCCTTAGACTAGATTTGTTTCCTCCAAAGCTTCCCTGCTCGAACTCTTGGATCTGCGAAGGAGAAGGCCGCTGCCACCATCGGAACCAAGTCGTTGTGCTACGCCCCTCACCATCACCGAATTCGTAGTCTCGCCGTGCCACCGCCTCGCCTGTAGCCGCCGGTCGCCGGGAAGCAATCTGTTAGCAGTTTCCGAAATCGAGTTCGCGACCTCGCTTGGTAATCCCTTCGAGTTCAGGACGTTGGAAGAGGGCGCTGGAAGGAAAGATCGGTGAGTTTACCGATCCGGCAATTCAAGTAGGCATCCTCCCAGGAGAAGCGACGGTTTGTGTATTTTTTTGTTTTGACAATTTTATTGATTATTTGCAGAAGAATATAAATAAGATTATGATCTCTTCATGCACATAATCTATACAATTATAATTCAAACAAACCTGTGTACTGATACTCTCTCGTTGTCAAACAATAACAAACAGTTGGCTAGAATGAAGAACTATACATTGCCAACAATATTTGCTTTCATATTTGAATATTTGTAACCACCTGATTTGTGATGTTGTGCACTTTGTGGCAAGTTTAATTACACTACATTAAGGTCTGGTATAATTTTCCTGTTGCACTGGATCCGGCACAACTTGTTTCACGTGGTTAGATCATAGGCCGGAGCGTTGAGTTTGCGTTTTCATCTATTCAATTTTATTAGAATTGGAGGTTTTGGTGTTTGTTTAAGCCCTAAAATTATTAAAATCTTGTCTGCGTGGTGCAGAAATGTGAAAGTATTCAATTGATTGTATTTGACATGGTTTAATTCATTGTATGTCTTCATAAAAAGGATGAGTTTATTTTGGGTACGGATGTGAATTTTGATTGAGAATGATGAACCGCCTAATTGAATTAATAAGAATGGTTCAAAAGGAACCGTTTGGCGGAGGAAGAAAGGACTTGAGATTTCAATTTGATAATCTTCCCATCCATAGAGAACTTCAATTTTTAAATCAATTGGTGAACAGTAATAAGTTCTACAGATATGATTTGTTCAGTCAGCTTAGAGTTCGCGTCATTTATATATCATTGCTACACGAACTTCATGTTCTTAACTGGCAGTACGAGGCATATGAACGGTGTATGTGGGACTAGATCTAGGGAAAGAAGGTCCACTAGTCCACATAGGGGTCTGCATCGCCTCCCTACTAGGTCAAGGCAGACGGAGAAGTATCGACCCAAGTGGCAATGGTCTTTATAATTTTCTTCTTCATAAGCTTAATTCTAAGTGGGCTTGAGCTTGTAACTCGATTGCGCTTGAACTTGTGTATCTCAATTGTGCTTGAACTTGTGTAACTTGAATGGGCTTGTGTAACTCGATTGAGCTTAGACTAGTGTAATTTTGACCTTATGTAAATGACGGGCTTTTGTAAACGACGGAAGTGTGTATTTGAAGCTTAAACTCGTGTAACCTGACCTTGTGTAAACGACATACTTTTGTAAACTACGGAAGTGTTTTCTATTTGAAATTGTGTATCAATATTGTTTATTAACATTCGATTTTAAGTATAACATTGCAAAAAACAATAATGGAATACACAAAGTTCAACTAGTCCAACTGGTATAAGGGTCTCTCATCCAGAGTTCGAAACCCAATAACTATAAGTTTTATTAATACTAGTTTAGTCCCCGCACCTTGTGCGGGTATATTTTATTAAAATAATATATCTTGTTTGTAAATTGTAATGTACATAATAATCATATATTTATTTGATAAGGTTGAGGAATTTAAATTAAATATATTACATGATTAGACAAAATGATTAATATGATAAACGTTATACTAATTTAAAATTCTTATTAGTTTATCTTATATAGTATTGTGCAATGTTGGAAATTATTTCTTCATTATTTTTTAGTATATCTTTTTAAAGGTATTGTAATAAACTAATGTAATATAAAGGATATAAAATGTATGTATATTTTTAAATGATTTTTCCTCTCGGCATCTTGAAGTTTGAACTTTTCCTCTTGTATCTACAAGTGTTTAAGTTTTTAATTGGTACCGTCATCGTAATTTGTTTCTTCATTATAAGCTTTCTTAATATATATTCAAAAAAATTGAAGAATAAATAACAATTTCTTATGGTAAAAGTTGAACTCTAAATAATGAAGATTAACTGACTAATAAAAATAAATAACAATTAAATAGATTCAAAATAATTGAAAACAATAGGTTGTGAAATTATTAATGAGAAACATGTATTTACATTCATTTTTTTTCTTACGAGAACATCTAAATTCATCAATTTGGCCATTGAAGAAATTCGCCAATTTTACGTCATAATTACATATTCTACTTGTCCAATTCAATAGAAGTAAATATATACAAGAAGATAGTTTAGCATGATTAGCAATAGACAATTGAGTCTTACATACTTAAATAAGACCAACACCTACTAAGAAAATATCCAGTGATTCAACCTTGGCACCCCGAAAAACGGAAAAATCCCCAATGAAGGAGGATCATATACCTATGAATTAAATTCCAGTTTCCGTTGTAATTTATGAGAAAAAGAAGTTTATATTTGAACATCTGGAACCCAAAAACATAAAATAACCATATGTTGAAATGTTACTTCCGGCTTCTTTTATTGCTTCATTTCGATCATCTTCCCTCTTGTTCTTCATCTTCGTTCCGATATTGGTATTAGAAGTAGTGGCATCGGTGAGGAGCCTTTCTTGCAAGTCAAGATTGACCTATTTGATGTGAGTATAATTAATTTGGTTTTAGCTCTACATGTCTTGATTTTCTACTACTCTCTCCTTAGTTTCCGCTTTCCTATAAATAGAAAAGATCCTAGTAAATTCATGGAATAAGAAACATATAGACTTATTATAAGATCATACAACTTGCTCACCTCAAATCACTTGAATAGTTGAACAAATAAATTCATGGAAGAATCAACCCAATAATATTATATAGCGTTTATAATTCAATGCAATAAATAAAATGTTTCTTCTGGCTTCTTTTTACTGAGTTGTAGAGAATGCAGAATGAAAGAACAATGAACATAAGATGTTTAAGCATGTTGTTTATATAGGCCTAACCAAATATGTTAGCTAAAATTTTTTAGAGTTGTTTAGATTTGCTAAAATGAACATGGATGATTATAGATGATTTTGTGGTAGATTATTCAAGGAATAAATTATTTTATAAATAACATCAAGATTATCAAATATGGTACGGGTAATCAAGATTTTGTGGCCGAATTCTACAAAAGAACGAATTGTGGACGGATTAAAGAAAATAATTAAAGAAAAACAAATTTTGAGCCTGGAATATTATTAACCAAAAAAAATCAAAAATCGTGGGCGGATGTTTTTAAAATATATGGATTAATTATGGGAGAAAAATCATATAAAATATATATGGAAAAAAATACGGATTTAAAAAATAAAGATTGTGTGGCTAATCAATATATCAATATATATAATTAAGAATTAAGAATTAAGAATTAAGAATTGGTTTTTAAAAAAAATACGGATTTAAAAAATAAATATTTTGTGGCTAATCAATATATCAATATATATAGTTAAGAATTAAGAATTAAGAATTGGTTTTTCTAAAATATACGGATTTTTTTTAAAAAAGATTTTGTGGCGAAAAATTGTGGGAGCTCCATTTCAAAATAGTGGATTCACAGCGCGCCACGTCAGCTTTAGATGTTCTCTACTTTAGTAGAATATATTGATTTTGTATTGGGTCCTAACGTAGGCTTGTGTATTGGGTCCTAACGTAGGCTTGTGTATTGAGCCCTGCCGTAGGCTTGTGTATCGGGTCCTGACGTAGGCTTGTGTATCGGGCTCTGTCCTATGCTTGTGTATCGGGCCATGTCATATGCTTGTGTATCGGGTCATGTCCTATGCTTGTGTATCAGGCCATGTCATATGCTTGTGTATCGGGCCCTGTCCTATGCTTGTGTATCGGGCCATGTCCGAAGCTTGTGTATCGGGCCCTGTCCGAAGCTTGTGTATTGGGCGTAACCTTTATTAGAACAATTGGGCTTTTATTAAACCAATTGGATTTGGGCCTTCATTAAAACAATTAGGCTTTCATTAAACCAATTGAGCTTGGGCCTTCTTTAAAACAATTTGGCTTTCATTAAACCAATTGAGCTTGAGCCTCCATTGAACCAATTGGACTTGGGTTTAAGTAATTTCATATTCCTGATATGTCCTTTCAATTAATCTTTATTGATAATTAAATGGGGCCTAATATGTCCATTGATATGAAAAGGAGTCTACTTAGTGCTCATTACTACAAAAAGAGCCTACTCTCCTATTTAACCGATTTTTGAATTGTATGTTTTTATTTCATATTTCACTCATCACCTCTATTAATATAAATTGTAGACAATACAATTTAATTTTTTATTATTATATAGTTTTGCTATGATTTTATTCTAAATTCTCCATATTAATATTTATTTATTCTTTATTTTATATTATGAGTTATTTTAAATTAATGTATTCTTTATTTTATAGCACAAATTATTTTAAAAAAAATTGTTATTATATCATAATATTATTTACAATAATTTCAACTTTTACAAATTCTGCTAATCTCATAGTAAATAAATAAAGAGGAATTTTTGAAAATACTTTTATTATAAATCAAACAATTTACATTTTTTTTTTGATACAAGGTAAGCGTAATAGATGGGTCAGATTCTAGACACCGACCGACCTACAGCATCCTTTCGGATGAGTACAACCACATCGTCCTGGAGCTCTTCCTGGTCTTCAAGTGGCAGAAAGTCCGTGTCTTGCGAGCTTATCCGCTACCGTGTTGATTTCCCTGAAGATGTGTGTGGTGCTTGATTGAGAGAAGCCTGAGATGCTGGCGGAGATGTCTGAAATGATCATGTATGTCTCCCAAGGAGGTTTCCAAGTGTGGTTGATTGAATTGATCAGCATCAGGTTGTCCCCCTCAATCTCAATAGCCGAAATCTCTAACTGTTTGGCCTTTTGTAGACCTTCCCGCAGAGCGAAAGCTTCTACCTCAAGAACTGAATTTGCATTACACCTCCCTTTTTTGTGCGTTATAGGGTGACCATGGTTATCACGAATGATGAAGCCAAAGGAAAATTGGTTGGCATCATTTGATGATGCATCAAAGTTAAGCTTAACAAAATTTACTTTTGGTTTTTGCCAACTAATATTCTTGGTCTTCCTTCTTGGTTTTCTATGTTGTTGGCTATCGGTCGACTGTTTAATGTTGGCTTGATCCCAATCATCAATTTGTTTTAGTGCGATTTGTTTCAGATTATGTGTTGGTCTTTTATTGTTGAATATTGTTTGATTTCTGTCTAACCAAATATTCCACCAGATTATTACCAATTGTCTAAGCTCTTGGGGTGATATTTTATCCTTCAATACTAGGAGCGTATCATAGGTAGAATGATTATCTATATCAATATCCTTGAGGATTGTTGATATTTTGGTACTATCCAGGGTCCGGTGAGTACATTGGCACTCAAAGAAAAGGTGTTTGGCACTTTTTGTATGGTATTGCAATACACGCAGTGCATAACTACCGGAATTTTTTGTTTATCAAGGTTTTCTTTGGTTGGGAGGCCATTTAGAGCCATTTTCCACAAAAAGTTTTGAACTTTCGGCATGATGCTCATGTTCCATATCCAAGTTTTGTCTTCCAATACCCCAATTTTCCGCCTTTGAATCATGTTTATTGCAGACTTAGTGGAGTACCAGCCATCGTCATTTGTCGACCAGTATATTCTATCTCTGATATCGTTTGTTGGTAGGTTATAACAATTTACATTAAAATAACACGATATGCATCCCCTTAGAGAGCAGAGTCTACTCCCCACCGATCTACAAATAGAACCTTGTACAAGTTTTCTCATATTAAAATATCGATTATTATGAGATATGAACCTATATCCTAACCCAAAGTGTTAGACATAAAAACCCCACATGTATTGAAGAATGAAGTGCTCTTAAAATAAAATTGTTATAATATGTTAATCACTTGAATATCGAAAATATCTTTTCATTTAAAGGGTAAAAGAAGCATTGTCAGAAAAATTGTGATTTCCCCACAAATACAAAGTACAAATGTAATTTTAAATTTTGTATATATCATAAATTATGCAAGAGGATTACACAAATAAGCAGGTAATTTTGTTGCCCTCTAACACTCTAGGCACAACCTCACTTTATATGAGTGGAAGCCTAAAACTCTAATCAAATTGATGGATTGATTTTAAATGAGGGATGATCTCTCTTATTTATAGTCATTACCACTTTCTACATGAAAAATGTTCCGTACTCGATGCATCTAGTCATTACAAAGCCTTCTTACTCAATCTTATCCTATACAAGTATAAAACTTTTTCTAGATTTCTAGTCTAGTCTACGAAGTACCGCTGAGTTCTATATGTCTATTGTCTTAAGGGGAGATATGCCTCCTTCTAGAAAATTCCGTCACCTTCTAAAATATTTTACATTTTTTCTAGAAGATTTCACCACATTCCGAAACATTTTTCAACCTTCCGGAGTATAACTTATAATTGTAGTCTAAAATTCAACTCAACCCATTTAAAAATATGAATTAATACAAAAATAAATAAATATGTTTTTAATTATACTGGAGTCAGGTGTGTAGTATCAACGGTGTCAAGCAGGAGAGGCATCATGAAACACGCAAGCATAAACATAGATGAAACATGCAAATTCCAAAGATATTTTGCTTACGTTGATATTATTATAAATGCGAGCATCTTCCACGTGGTAAAAGGACCAATGAACGACCGGCAAATTGGGAGAGAGAAGAAGATGGAAATACAATTCGAGAAACTGGCAAACACAAAAAAGAGGACAGGGATAGGTGTAACCATGCATGACAGCGTCGGCCACTTGGTTTGGCTCACTCACTTCCACTTCCTGGACTGCCCCAACCCACTCACAGCCCATTCTACCCGCCACACTCCTTCTCCCACTGTTCATTGTCCCATTCACCATTTCCACACCCATCAAAATTATTTAATTTCACAGACTACCCTAAATTAGTTTTTTCTTCCAAACAAGCACCCACTACTCTTTATTTTAAAAAACGAAGATTCAAAATGCTGTACTATTTTGAAGATGATGGACCCTATAGGAAGCGGCTTTAACTTGAAGAGACCCACATGTCAAAATTTGGAACAAACCCCTTAAACACGTACTCTTACTGCACTATCCCATGTGTCACTTCTTCCTTGTACCTATACTTTGCTGTTGCCTTTCTCCAATTGGCCGCTTTTCCTCATTCCTTACAAGTAATGTGTACTTCCTTTTCCTACTAATTCCTCCGTATCACAATCAACAAGTCTTACTCTCTCTACCAACCCAACGCCCTCTCTTTCAGCTCCGTGCAAGAAGAATTTCAAGAGCTGTGAAAGACAGATCAAAGTTAAAAACTAGGAACCATGATGGTTCAAGCTCTAATCCCATGCTCACCAGCTTCAAAAACAGATGAGATTTTGTCAAGGTACAGACCCATAGCTCCAAAGCCTGACCTTCCTACTGCTAATCCTAGTGATGGCGCAATGGAGGAAACTGCTCCAAAGATTAGGAACTCTCCTTACCTTAGAAATATATGGGCTCATCTTCAAGCAAGGCCTACCAGGACCAGAAAGAGAGGTAGGACTTCAATCACACCTTCATCGTCCCTCAAAAGATATACCACCACCGCCCATCACCACAAAATCGTTCAGACTCCTTTCTTAGGTCTTTGTTCTCCTTCTCCTTTGGGTTCCCCTACTAAATGCCTCTCTTTGCAAGGTTTTCTCTCACCTAATTACAATGGATTTGAGGATAACAAGCCTGTTACCCTTCCTCTTCTTTCTTCTTCTTCTTCTCCTCCACCAATGGAAGTTAGTTTCATAAGAGCATGTCAAGTTGAGGGCAAGCCAACCATAAATTTGAACTTGTTGAGTGAGGGTTTGGAAGAAAAAGACCTCATTCTCCAACTCAAATCACCAAACTCCACCACAAACCCATGGATCACTCCTCATACGATTATAGCTCCTAAACCCATTAGGCCAATTGGGTCCACAATCAAAGTGGGGCCCATCATCCCCAACCCGAGCTCCAAGTCCGAGCCGAAGCAGCCGGAGGAGGTCGAAGCTCAGGTGGAGTCTGACGAGTTGCCTTCAGTCATATCAGACTCAAGCAACAAAGTGAGGATGGTGAATTCTGCTTACAAGGAGCTAGTAGGCCAGCCTGAGTGTCCATGGCTAAACAGCTTGACCAGTTCCACAGGAAAGAGGATCAGCGGCGTGGTCATGCTCCACATGGAGGAATCTAAGCTGCCCGTTTCGTCAAACGGGTTCTCGAGTTGGGTGAGGATAGAGTGGGGCACTGAAGAAGGGAACATGCAGAAGGAATCAGTGGATGCATTCTGTGATGTTGCGAGGCTTTATTGTCAGAGCAAGGATTACTTGTTCAGGTGGAGGTTTCACACTAAACAACACAATGCAAACGCTAATGAGTAAGGTTTCAAGGTCTCATGATGCACCTGAACAAGTGGATGGGTGGATGGATCATCGTTTTTGTTATGCCTTGGCTTCTTTGTAGTTCCTTTGTCTTGTGATTCCTGATGTGCATAGCAAGGATGCGGTGAATGCAGATAATGCATGCACCAAACTACCTAGTATGATAGATGAGTAGAATATAATGATAATAGTGTCACCCGTAGTTGTACTAGTTTCTAGTTGTTTATCTAAATATATATATGTATAGATAGCGTATGATAGTAGTACATCAGGATTCAGGAAGGAAAAAAAAATCAGAATATAAAGCCAGAATAATCAGCAGTGATTGCAGCATTATTACTTGAGCAAACAGAGGCAAATTTCGGTAAATATGAAGCTATATTATCCCTATTAGTAGTTGTTTCGATGTTGCAATATATATACTACTTAAACATGAAGCTTCTTAAGGGAAATCTAAAGTAGTAGAAGGAACAAAATAAAAAGTTGAAAAGAAACAGGGCAGAGAAGATGAAAAGGTAGTCAGAGAAAAACCAAAGCAAATTTGATCCCCACTAGTATCTGCCAATAGTGCTATGGAGCAAAACTAGGCTTCCCAGTTCCAACAGAGATTAAGCAAACCCTTTTAGAGTTATGATCACTAAATGATCCAAAATTGCAAGGTGATTACCAATTCCAACTGGCAGCACTTTCAAATACAGAACAACTGTTCATAATTTATGTGAAACCTAGAAACTAGAAATTGAAAATTTTCTCATTACAAACTGAAACGTAGAAATTGAAAATTTGATCCTCATCATCGGTAAGGCTAGAGTCATTTAATTTGTGAAAAATAAAAGAATAATGGTGACGAAATGTAATCACATAATCATCCAAGGATAGAAGGAATCAATCGTAAAAATTAGAATGGGGAATTGAAGTTGTGGACATACTTATCCGGCTGATATTCCTTCAGGGACCATGAAAAGATTTCCTGAGCTGTAAAATCGACTACGTACACGCCATTGCAAATTTGCAGATCGATCATCACAATGCGGCAACCTCGCCTCCAATTGGGGAAAACTCTCTTTTGATCATCTATTTTCGATTTCTTCTTGCAAGAGGATTGTATATTGATTAGGTACCCGCCAGTAGGCCCACAACGGTGATAGTGGTGGAAGTCGTGACCACAAGCCCAGCCCAATAACACAACTCCGCTCTTCGTACTCAGCCCATTAAGAAGCAAAAGCCCGATAACAGGGGACTCTGATGATTATATGGAAACCGGATTAAAGCGCACATGCAATCACCAGAGATACGCATTTCACTCCCCGGCAGGCATGATCGAGGGTCCATTTGGCCTAATACCCACGTAATCACATATTAAATAGGTGATCAATTTCCATGCCCTACTTTCCCTCTTCATTGCATTATAATCCTAACAACCAGTATGAAACAAGGTTCTTGCAATGGCGATGAAGATAGAAGATCCCCAATGCAAATATTCAATGGGACGGATGTTGGGTTTTGGAAGATGCGAATAGAGGATTACCTATATGGTATAGGTCTGTATGAATCTCTGAATGAAAAACCGTCGGAGACGAAGGACGACAAGCGGAAGTTGATGGATAGGAAAGTGATGTGCGTGATCTATATGTCGTTGTCCAGAAACGTTACACACTACACGATCAATTAAAAAACGATGAAGGCGATAATGAAAAACATATCTGCCATGTATGAGAAAACCAATTGCGACAAACAAGGTTCAGATGATAAAGAATGCAATAGTTTTCAATCACCTAAACTAGTCCAATATGATGATCACACTATTGATCTTTTATGTTGATAAACTTTAAATATAAAATGAAATCCCTAATCTTGAGGTGGTCGGAGGAGCGGTAGGTGATTGGGTATAATGAGCAGCGGGTGGTGAGTCGGAGAGAAGAGGGTCAACATGTGTGGAGGTGGTGAGCGCAGTAGTGGCCACGTCCCGAAGTTGACATTCTTCTTCCTTGAGAAATTAACTAAAAAAATCATTGATGGAAGGGTCGTCGACTCGCATCATGAAGGAGGTGATGAAGGATCCATATAAGGAATCAAGACCGTTGAGTATGTAGCTGATGAGATCTTCGGTGGAGACAATATAGAGGTCGTCAACGGGTGGACCAAGCAGAGGTTTTAGTGGGAGAGCAAGTGACTAGTGTAAGGGCTCGTTTGGTGTGAGTTTATCGTAGCCACGGTAGGACAAATCAATCTTTTCTGCGCCAGGCGGTAAATTATGGGTTGGACGTCAAGGTGGCATTCGTTTGTTGGATTTATGGAGGGAAAAATGAAGGTTTGAAGCTCAATCAAAGGCTTCGAGTGTAGATAGAGCCGTACTTTCCAAAGAGAGTAGTTGTGAGTGTCGGGTCTAACGGTGATATTAATTAGGCATAAGGAAGTTGAGAGAGTTGGTGGTGGGGGCGGCCAAAAGGAGGGTATTTTGGTTGGTGTTGGCCATAGCCGCCAACGGCAACGGCTACGGCTGCGGCGGTGAGAGGACTAAAAACAAAAGGTACCAATAAAATGATGTTATGTCCATTTGGAATCGCTTTTTTGTGATGTTTATGCTTCTTACTCGCTCTTTTGTCTACTCGGTCAACGAACAGGGCTTCATTAAATATTTGGAGAAAGACCAATCAAGCGTTTTCTTTTTTGACCAATAAAAATGTTCAACTCTGAGTTAAATCAGCATAGATTATTTAATTCATTATGTAATTACAAGATAACGTGAGCTCAAAAGAAATTAGCTTTTGACGTTCTCATTTTTCTTTTGACATTCAAATTATGCTTCAAAATCATATTCTGGTACAGAAGGTTCTCCCAACGAAAAGTTTAAATAAATAATAATAGTGAAAATAATGTTAACCACGTGGATCTCTGTCCGATATGAAAAATTGGGTTCAGTTACGATGATTATTCTTACACAGTTTAATTCGGGTATCCAATACGGTGTATATAATAATCAAATGAATAAACTGTTTGACCGAATGGCCCAACCAATGTAGCATACCATTTTGGACTACGGTCACAACTCCCAAGCTATCAATCTTGTGTAAGAAATTCTCTCTGTAGTTATCAAAATTTAGTCTTCTTGCCTTCAAATCAATTCATTCACCTAACCCAAGCTATGAAACATTGAAATAGCGACTGAAACCTGATTTTCCATGGATGTGTAATGTTCGATTCGATAATGTGATTCATTGTTCGGCTGTTGGTTGATTGTGCGGGTGAAAATCTTTCTTTTATGAAAGTCTTGCCTATTCAAAACCAATATGATTACAGTAGTTTTTAAAAATACTGAATTATTTGTAATTAAAAAAAACACAAAAGAAACGTATTTTGACAGGTAATAAAAGGAATCTTTTGTTACCGAGATTTATTGTGCTCATTACTTCGAGTCGACGCATTCTCATCGTAGGTGCTTCGTTTAGTCACTTGAATGTTTTTCTTTATCGATTAATCTTTGAAAACATGACGGTAAATTCTTCTATCACAAGTAATATTTATTTTATTACTTATATTTTTAGGAATTGGTTAAGGAAATGTATATAGTATTCCTTTGAGACAAATACTCCATTTGGGAGCAAGTAATTTTATCGGATTTAAAGTTAAACTAAAATTGTTGTTTATTGAACAATATTATTTTTTGATAAGGTTAACCAGTTTTTGAGACAACTAAATTTATTGAATAGTTTATTAGTATAAAATTTTAAAAAAGGATATGGTTTTATTTAGAATTAACATCCAATTAAATTTGACAAATAATTTTCAAGATACTAACTATTTATTTATCACTGTTAATTTTTTTACCTTAAATTTATAAAAATTATTGTTATTATTTTATAAAAGTTGTCGAATTTTCTCATCTATACAAAAAAATTTGAAAATTTGCAATCAAAATAATATTTAAAATTATTAGTTAATTAAGGCTGTTAAATTTAATTTGAATCGATATTTTGTTAATAGAAGTTATAACCGAGTATAATGTTTGGTTTCATGTTGTCATCTATAAAAAGATTTAAATTCGACAATCAAAATAATATTTAAATTCATTATTTAATTAAGTTTGTTAAATTTAATTGAATCAATATTTTTAATTATTACGAGTTATGAATGAGTATAATTTTTGGTTTAATTAGGACATTAAAATAGATGTCAAAGGGTTTATATGTTTATTGTTTTAATTTTTATGCCGAGTTATTTTTAATGCGGTTCTTAAGTTCAACGTTGTAACTCGTTTAAATGTCTGATTATAATATGTTCTTAATAAAATGTTATCCGTATTACTATTAAAATGAGTAATTAATATTGAGTATTTGTTTCAAATATCTTATTAAAAAGGATATCTGAAAGAACTACCTTAAAAAAAATAAAATAGGTATTTATTTTGGGTAATTAAAATGGATAATTGATACTAAAGTCTAAACCTTTGTTTCGGATATTAAATTAAAGTATTTAATTTTGGGTAATTAATATTGAGTATTACTTCTCAGATATAATTATAATTTTTATAAAAAAAATTAAAATTTAATTAATCTAACTAATAATATCGTTTAAGATGTTATATATTTATTTATTTTGGTAAGGAAGATGGTTTCACATACAAGTGTGAAAATTAGCTTTAACTTTGGGCTCGATTGTTAACTTGTTAAGGAAAATAGCCTTAACAAATGAAATCATAGAAAACAACGTATTATACGGTGAGTTGTAAATACCAAAGTAATTATCGTTTTTCTCGTTAGTGTTAATATACGATCGTTTTTTTTTTGTTGGTAAGAAGCCATTTTTTTGGTAAGATGTGAATATGCGATGGTAGTAAATGTTCACTTCACCTTAAATCAATATTAGAAGTAAAATCGGCACTGTTAAATTCATGATTTACCAGTCAAATTCGGTTACTATTTAAGTTTCAATTTCATGAGAACCTTCCACAGCAGTTTATTGTCAAAGGCAAAATATCCTTATCACACACCCTTTCTCTGAATTGACTAATTCCAAGGTTTGGATCAAGTCTTTTCTTGCAATCCACACCTTCTCTTTCATTTAAATTCACCAATTGACCAAATAATCAACCTCTAAAACCAAATCACAACTAATTCAATCTTCATCCTAATAATCAAAAGCAAGTATGGTGTTTGGTTCCTTGATAATTTGTGGTAGTGGAAGCTTACCTAGAGAAGAAGAAGAAGAAGAATACGGATATCATGTAAGAGCAACTCAAAGTGCAGGATCAAGCCCTGGAAGACCATTATCATCAAAGAGAAGCAAAAGACATCACAATCATCATCATCATAATCATGACAAGAACCCGTACGCGACTCGCGGGCTCGATAAGTTCTGTGCTTTGCTGGCTGAAATCGAAGAGAAGAAGCAGACTATTTACTCTGAGAACAACCCTGATGAGATCTGCTTTGTTCAATTTGACTACTCCAACAACAATAACTGCAAGCCCATTGTCATCAAAGCCAAGCCTGCACACAACAAGGAAGATCAGAAGAACAATCGTCGACATAAAACGTCTGAAATGAATCAAACCCGTGATCCTGATGCTTCAGCTATTACTACTACTGCAAATACTGATCAACAGGATAAGAGCGAAGCACTGGATCATTATCCCACAGTACTGCAGGCTGATTATAAGAAGAGTTTGATGAGAAGATTGAAGAAAAAACTGCGAAAGCCGAGCTTTTACTTGCCTGCAGTTTTGATTCTGGTACTCATCTTCTTGGTCTTGTTTGGAAGATCAGTCGCTATCTTGTGCACCTCCATCGTCTGGTACGCAATCCCCACCATTAGCGAACGAAATTTCAAGAACAAGGGTTTGGTGGGTCATCAAGGAAGCTAGGGCCAAATAATGTGAAGAATGGAATTTTCTTTTGATCCTTGATGGGTTTTTACTTTTTTTTTACCGCCCTTTGCAACTTTTTTTTGCCTTTGCGGTTGAAGGTTATGTTTGTTCATATGATCACTTGAGTTTGACAGCAAACTCTTTCCGACACGGAAGAGAGAAGAAATGTATATAGATTTTGTAATATACCTGGCGATCGAGTGGAGAGTCTTGTATTGACGGTTTCTAGTACAAATTTGTACATTTAAGTTATTAATTTAATCTGTACAAAAATGATAAAGTACTATTTGTGTCTTTTTACTAAATTATTTTTGTAAACTTGCATGATTGTAAGAAACAATGATATTGGAAAGGATTTTTTTAGTCAAGACATATTGATGCAATACGGAGACGGATATATTTCTAAAGGTTATTAATTCAGAGTTATAAGAATAGTAATGTAATCGAGCAAGACCAAAATTTTACAATACTAATGTAAAAAAAAATTACTCATTTAAATAGATTCAAGATAGGCGGGCAACAAGTTGTGCCGCTACCCCGTTTTGGATAATAAAACCGATCTTCCTAAAAACTATATCTAAAGACCTGAGAGATAAAACATTATCCGTTGCATCATTTTGAAAATATCGACAACATCATGAGCAAGAAACCCAAATATGTCAAAAGCGAATTGAATAAACACATGTTTGTTTTCAATACAAGTCATTTCATGCTTAGCCGTCTTCGCAGAGGCTGCGTTTAGGGCAGCTTTACCCATAACAAAAGGCCCGCTACTTAAACTGACCAGAGGAAAGACCCCGTCAAATCAATACAAGCATGTTTTCCACCGACCCGTCCAAACACTAACACGCCCACCAGCCTCAAAGTAGATCACCCTTCCCGCGGATCAGTCAAGAAAGTCACATGTGCCTTCTCCTTAGCCAAAACTCCTACTCCCCTAAACAGGTCACATAAAACATCACGAAACATATCATGCATATATTTGAAGCTAGAGAGTTCTTTACAATGAACCGCATGCCCCCAAAAGCATCCAAATCCCTCCGACAGTCAGACATAGGACAAATCGCATCAGCCGGAAACAAAGAAATCATAAGGCGATACTTAAAGATCGCGTGATACTCAACTAGAGACATACATTGATAAATTATTTTTGGAACAAAAACAATTTTTATTTATTTATTTTTAATATATAATATATTTTAAAAACAATTACAAAACCAATTTTTTTATTTTTTAATATATAATATATTTTTTAAAAAATATTTTTTTTATATTTAATATATAATATATTTAAAAATAAAAAATTATTTTTGGAATTTTTTCAAAATGATTTTAAAAAAAATAATCGATAAAATAAATTAAAATTTCTTAATTTATCAAGGATTAAATTAAAATATGACAATTTATAAATCTATTTTGAATATTTTTTTTAAAAAAATATTTTAAAAAAATTCAGAACTTTTTTTTAAAAACAAAATTTATAATTTCTTTAGCTTACTTTATATTTTTATTATATTAAATTATATTAATATGGTTTTATAAAATAAAAAAAATCAACATCAAACGTATGTAAGAATTTAATTTTCAAGTCATCGTCGTCGGAATAAGATTTTTTTCCAAAAAAAAAAGTCTATGGTAAATACGATAAAAATTTGAATGCTTCAGGTAATTTTAAAATTGATATTACTTTAAGTTTAATATTAATATTTGATTATTATGGGTTTTTTTTCTTTTGATAATTTAAGAAATACATTCGTTGGTTAAATCGTAATAATTGTCGAAACAATCAAATGATCAAATCCTAAGAAAAGTATTATTAATACTATTATGATATTGTTGCCAACGATATGGCGGATATGCTAGCAAACATTATTGTAACCGGTTAGTTTAATTGAACTTTCAGTAATGGACTGCGATAACGATTTTTTTTTTAAAAAAAAAAACTTATTGTATCGATTTCAAATTACAACAAAATTTGTATGTAATAGTTTTTGAGATGGCATATTAATGCTGCCAATAACTTTCAGATCTTACTAGCCAACTTTGAAAGTCCAATTAAAATACGTGATCATGATACAGTGAAAATGATATATGAGAGCAGGTTAGCGGAATAAAAAATGTTATCACTGAAAAATGAAAAAATAATTTAAAATATTAAGTTGATTAATGTATTGATGGATTTTCTTAAGATATCACGATAAATACGTATCTCGTGTGCATTGTCAAGTGAAACCCAACTACGGTGTATAGTCGGAATTTTAAAATAAATAAATATATAATTTAAATATTTATAACAAAAAACACACACGAAGTGCGTAGTTTTTCTGTCAAATAGCAATTTTTATCAATACGTTTAGAAACCACTAAAACTAATCTCAACTTATGATAACAAATGCATGGTTATATTTGTAATCTTACGGGCTTTAGCCTTAGTATATACACGATGTTAGAGAAAAGATCCCATCATGGAGATATCCCATTCATTTGTATCTTAATATGGTATAAGACTTTTATTGGTAAATCCTAATCCGTTTCTAAAGCTTCCTATCCTAAACATTCATCCACTGCAACATCCGCCTTAAACCTATGTCTACCTCTAGTAACACGAACACCACTGTCAACCAGACCGCTCTCGATCTTATATTGTTGATAGACCTGATCATACCTGGACAGCTTGACCCATCTTGGAAACGGATGGCTATGAACATGACGACAAAGTGCAGTCCAACTACCTGTCTGGGCCGGATAGGGCAAGCCAAAAAGCCCGTTTGGCCCGCTTGTTTGTACGGATTAACAAATAAAATAATATATATATATATATATATATATATATATATATATATATATATATATATATATATATTAAATAACATATTATTAGACATAATTACATGACTGCTATTCGAGAAAACTTTGTAGGCTAGATATGTGCAGCATGAGTGCTTCCTCAATGTGCACCTCCTGCGACGCATAGATAGGGTGCGTGCGACCCATGAAAGCTTTTTTAAAACAACACGTGTTAATTTTGCGTTCAAGAAAGTCCGTCCCGAGGTCAATACAATATTGCGTGTGTGCCGTGAATTTTTTTTTTCTTCGGAAAATTAAATTAGTAAATAAAATTGGGCGCATACACATAGGCTAGGCGTGTGCGCATGTATTGTTCTTTGATTATTTTTACGGCATTAAATAAAATCACTCTATAATTATAATAGTGCATATAATTATAAAAATTTCAACATAATTATAATAAATTTATATTACAAATAATTATTAATATAACTAAAAAAAGGTAGTTGTCGGGTAAGGAGGCTGGCAGGACGAGTACGCACACCACTCCAAGTCTGACAATCGGTATCATCCCGGCCCTAGTCAGGGTAAATGGGTAGAAATTTGTACAGAGCCCGGTCCGAGTACGGATATGATCATGTCAAATTAGGGATTAGAAAAAATATATTATCTGACTAATCCGAAGATCCGAAACTGTCGATTAATTGATGTTCCTTGTCCGATCCGAAAAAAATTTCGGATCAACATATACGAATTGAAGTTTAATTTTGAGAGTATAGTTAGAACGGATATATTAGACTTTGACCTAATAATAATTACTCAAAGATATGTCTGACTAATCTGGCTAAAAGTGTTAGTTATTTGAGGCTTCAGATGGATCAACTACCCAAATATACACGCCCCTAGGACTAACCGTTGATCCCTCCAACATGCACCGACTCTCCCATCAACACCAATGAACTTGATGGAGTTTACTCACATACCACCGTCGCTCTCCAACACTCTTTCCATGATGCTCAGTCGGTATTCAACATTCGCCACTCTCGACCTTGCAAAAGTTCGATACCATACATGGGTTGGACTTTTGTGACTGCTTGTGCTCACGACGTACATCAATAGATCTATGCAATCCACCGACATCGTCTTTGAGGTGCACTCGGGTAAGCTTGACGTTATAGTCCCCTTTTGAATTTATGCAAAGATTCACGAGGATGTCCTAGTGACTAACATCAAACCACGCTATACAACACGCGATAACCAATCGGTCAGGGTTGTTGTTCTCAAACCCCTACCCATCTCGTTTGGAGACTCATTCATCGGTCACAAGCTATTGTCAAGTGCTCAAAACGCTTACTCAGTCAACTCGGAGATGAAGGGCATTCCGTCAACAATGAGTGACTTGTCCTGTAACTAAACGAGAATTTTTGGGTTTTTAAAAATTGACTTTGAGAATCTAATGAAGATTTCCAAATATTTTTTTGTTTTCATGCTAGTTTTTCCCTCAAATCCCAAATTATTCTTCATCTTCGCTCATGCTTTTTCATCTATCCGTTCAATTAGGGTTGTTCAAACGGTCCGGAGTGGACCCTTTCATTTTTGCATAAAATAGTCTATGGACCGGACCGTTATGGTCCAGTCCACAACAATTTCTTTTTTGAAAAAAATAAAATAAAATAAATAATTGTATGGAATAAATCCAGTCCGGTCCAAACCTGGACCGGATCGGACCGTATGCAATTCCTGTTCAAAATATTTAAAAACTGTAAATTACGGTCCAGAGCGGACCGAACCGGACCGAAATATTATTGACCGGATCAGACCGAAGTTTTACAGCTACGGTCCAGGACCGGAGCGTAATTTTCGGTCCGGTCCGATTTAGTTTTCCGGTCAGGTGCAAATGTGTGCAAACCAAAGTTCAATACAAGATATAAAGGTGTTTCATTCAGTGCCATTTGACTAACCCTTCCCTCTACCGCCATTTTAACACCGCTTGAGCTTTGCTCTAATCACTAATGACTTATTTGCTTGGAATCTTAGTTGACACGACAATCAAATTAAAACAACAGTCTTAGGCATTGATGGAATTTCTAGTTCTGGTGCCGTCGATCGCCATGGTTACGTCGTTGCTTGAGAGGAGTAGCTTGGGTGTCATCTTTATCTTTCTTTGTGAATATTTCTCTTTTGTTTTGTGAAAATTTTAACCCGAACCCAATTTTTCATGGAAATTGAACATGTTTGTAGAGTCCATGAGCATTTATTTTCCATAGAATTGCAAATTAGAGAACCTGAAATCGCATTATTTGCGGTTTGTATTCATCTTTTGATGGGCACTGATATCTCACGGAAATTGAAACCCCCAATCCTGTTTCCTGTACATGTCTATAGATATTTTCATCTTTTGTCTTAAATAAAACCCTTCTAATCTAGTTTTAACTACTAGACACATCTACATAGAATCTAAGAAGTACTTTTTTTTTAAAACCACAACTCCAAATCCAAATTCACTAAACATAATGTAGACTAGATTAATTGGGCCCTTTGGAGGCGTTGAAACTAAATTATGTTTTGGGTTGTTTGTGGTGGCAATGAGGTGGTTGATAGGATGGTGTTAGGTTTGAAAGAGTTGAAAAGGGACTTTGACAAGGAAATTGAGATACTTGTCATGCGGGTTTGTATACAGTCGTTAATAAAATAAATTTATGGACTCAATTACGAGATTTAAAAAAAATTCTTACTCGATGTATCGAACAAAGACACAAACCAACATTATAGTCCGGAGGTGTAAGTTTGAATCCTTCTTCTCAAAAAAATACCTTCAAAATATGGTTTTAGATTGTGCTTCTTGATTAGTATAGGTAATTAGGTAGTGTCTTGCATGATTTTATTTTAAAATTTTATGGATAAACTATTTATTAATTAATTACAAGATACATTTGAGGTAGTCCAATTATAATATATTAGTTGAAGAAAAATTCAAATGTGAGAAATTAATTAATTCATAAGTCATAGTCAATATAATTTATAAAAGAAAGATTAAAAAACAATTGCGGACCTTCTGGCAGTGTTGGGGCATGAAGATCAGGTGGTGTCAAGTTCGTCTTTCTCTTCTGTCGACGAACTCATCCGAAAGGATGCTATAGGATGTAGAATCTCGAGAAGATGATGTATCCTAATTATTTTCCTATAGTTTCAAATATATATATATATATATATATATATATATATATATATATATATATATATATATATATGAAAATAGGTTTGTGTTAGCCATATATTACCGTCTTATAGAATATGACATTATAAAGTACTTTAATATATAACTCTTTATGTTTGTGAAGTTATAGTTTTTTTTTTAAATAGAACTAGTACTTTGGTAATTTGGTTGTTTATTTCTTAAAATACCTCTATTTAAATATACATTTTTTTGAAAACTAGAATTAAATTATTTATTTGATATGAACAACAAACATCTCATGTTTTTAATATTATAAATATTTTTATTTGGTTAGGCAAGAATTATAAAATTGAAAAAATTAGTATTTTGTTTGTTTTTTTTCCTTCATATTTTGTTAAATTTGTGTTAATCTTCCTTCCTATAATCCTATCCCTACCAATTCCCAATGTGCTTAACGACTAGAATAAATGTATAAATATTTTTAATGTTTAAATATTTTTGGGTTAAAAAATCAGTTTCGGTGACGCAGTAAACTTGCAGGGCACCATAGAAGATAAATGGACAACACAGCAGTCAGCAGGGACGCCCTGTGTCGTTCAATTACGATAAAGGCAACCCTGCTCATTAATATATCCTTCTCCCCTCCCCCTCCTAGCCTCCAACCAATTTCAGGACAAGTCCCATGAAGAAAGCAGAATTGGTGTTCATCCCTTCACCGGGCGCTGGTCATATGGTATCAGCTGTAGAGTTCACCAATCGCCTCATCGCTCGTGATGCTCGGATCTCTGTCACTATCCTCACCATGAGCTCGGCTTTTCCCACCGCCGCTTCTTCAACTTCAACCGATCCCAATCCTGAGCCCGCCATCGATGGACCTCGCTACATCTCCCTCCCACAAGTTCAACTCCCATCGATGAAGATCCTGCAAGAGTCCATTGAAGACTACATCAGTGTCTTTGTAGCTTCTCATAGCCACTATGTGAGAAACGAGCTCCTCAAATTGCAAAAATCTCCTCAAATTCCAGTCTATTTAGTCGTGGATATGTTCTGCACCTCTTTTATTGACATAGCCAATGAATTAGGTATTCCGTCTTATGCGTTTTTCACTTCAAGCGCAGCCTTTCTTGGTCTTTACCTCCACCTCCCCGATCTCTACGAGCGAACGGGTGTTCCCAATTTCATTGAATCCGGACCCGACTTACAAATTCCGGGTTTTCAAAACCCAGTCCCTGCTTCAGGCTTTCCTGTTTTTGCTTTTAACAAAGCTGGGTACACTTCATTTATGAATCACGCAAGGAAGTTCAAAGAAACAAAAGGCATTTTGGTTAACACTTTTGCCGAGCTGGAGCCTTATGCTGTCAAGTCCCTAGCAGAAATCTCCCCAAAGATACCAGTAGTGTATACAATCGGGCCAGTTCTTGACCTCAAGGGTGCAGCTCATAAGCCGTGTGACCAAACCCTAAGAGCAAGGATCATGAATTGGCTCGATGTTCAGCCTGACTCATCGGTGGTGTTCCTGTGTTTTGGCAGTGTAGGTTCTTTCAGTGAAGAGCAGGTCAAAGAGATAGCGAAGGGGCTCAACCAAAGCGGGCAAAGGTTCTTATGGTCATTGCGCAAACGAATAACAGAAGGTGCAAAAAGACCCACTGATTACACAGATGAAGAGCTGGAGAGTGTTTTGCCAGATGATTTTCGGAGCTTGGTTGAGGAAGGGAGAGGGATGGTTTGTGGATGGGCTCCACAAGTGGAGATCCTAGCACACAAAGCAATTGGCTCCTTTGTGAGCCACTGTGGATGGAACTCGACTTTAGAGAGCCTGTGGTTCGGAAAGCCTATAGTGGCATGGCCATTGTACGCAGAACAACACACCAATGCATTTGAGTTGGTGAACGAATTGGGCCTAGCGGCGGCATGGTTAGGCTATGGAACAAAGTCTGGTGATCTTGTGACAGCAAATGAAGTGGAGAGTGCAGTAAGGTCTGTTATGGACAAGGATAATCCAGTCAGGAGTAAGGTGAAGGGAATTTCAGAGATTAGCAGGTTAAGTCTACTAGATGGTGGATCATCCTTCAATTCAATAGGGAGCTTCATTAAGAACATCATCCCAGACGAACTCTAAATCTTCCTTGTATCTTTGAGTAATGTTTAAATAATGAAGCAGGCAGTTCCTTTGTTATGCACTTGCATCACAGTCTGTATCAAATTGTCAATGCTATCATCAATTTTCCAACAGCTATGCCCTTCTTTATCTCATATAGTAAGTAGCACACATTCTGACATGATCGGTAAATTAAGCTCCAACCAAAGCAATTGAAACAAGAAGAATCACAATATCATTGCAGGAGGGGGTGAGAAAAAACCTCACAACACATTTCAATTTTCACATCCGCCCTAGCTTGGAGGCGCTTATCAAACCGGACAAAAAATTGAGTTTATCTTCACGGTTCATCCTGGTGTTTTAATGGTTTTTCTGTTAAATTTAGTCCGTGACTGGCGCAACTGTGCCCTCTGCTACTTGGCAACCCAAAATCATGAAAGGACAACAACACACAGGGACGCCAGAAATGCAATGGGCCTGTCTCTGCTTCTCACGGACTTAGCGGTTCCAACTTCACTGATAGATTGATATGCATAGTAGAAATTTAAAAAAACAAAACTTCTATTATGCATGTTTAAAATGAGTTTTAGTATATAAATAAATTCAATTATATAAATATTTGGATTAATTATATAATTTAAAATGAGTATTAATGGAATCTATATTTATGACAAAAGAAGGATAATTAATGTGATTAAATTTTACTCAATCATCTTCGCATGGGTAAGAGCACTGCGAAGGACAAGTTCATCTAAATTCGTTTTGTCTCCCTTATTAAAATTTGCTTCCCGGTAGACCAGATCATATCCGGGCAGTCCACCCGGCTTACCCGTCCAGAAAAACGGACGGGTATGAACATAGGGGAAAGTCCGACCGGGCCGAAAAGTACGTCCGCCGGGCCGGATATGAACACCACTATAGGCTCGGCCGGGGCGAAAAGCCCGGCCCGTATACAAAAATAAAATAAAAAAAATATATATATATATATATTATATTGTATATATTTAAAATATTAAGTATAATTATAGAATATTTATCATAACTATAATAAATATAATGTATATTATAAATAATATCTTAAAGATATTTATTCAAAATAAAATTTATATTTAAAATAAGTTTTTAAATTATTTTTAAAAAAGATAAAATAACGGGTACCCGGAGGCCCGTCAGCCGGACTTAGCCCCGCCCGGGTTCGGATTAACGGGCCGAAAATTTTCCGACACGAGTCCGATCCGAGCCCGGATATGTAGAGGTCTACTTCCACCCCAAACTCTTCTAGACTTGGGTCATCTCCTTCTATTTTATGTAATTCATCAACGTCATGTTACAAAACTGATTTATCTAGTTTTGCTCGAACTGATTTGGTTGGATTTACACTTTTTGCAACATATTTGTGAAGGATTTTGGAGTTTTAAATTGAGTCCAACCTCATTTCAAAACGAGAGATATTTATGTAGAATGGTTCTCTCCACCTCTTTTTCTCTTTTTTGGATGAGTTCTATTGTGAATTTGATTAAAAATTTTGAAATTTACTAATTTAAAATTTTAAGATACTTGAAACTAAATTGAAATATATTGATTTTGTGTTGATTCAGGACGTTACAATTATCTATGGGCCTCGATTACGGTATGAAATATGCTCTTATTCCAGATCATGAGATGGGTTTCAAGCTACTTTTTTTTTGTTTTCTTGGTATAAGTCTTTCTTGAAAAACCTTCTTTTTTTTTCTATTTTTTATAAATATTTCTACAAATTTTGATAGGAGAAACATACGTATTGTAAAATTGATGGAAGGTAAAAACATTCTTAACTCCGCAATTGAATGGAAGGGAGAAGACATTCTTAACTCCGCAAATGCTACATATTAGTAAAAAATTAGGTTTGCGAAATATATCATGCATCTTCCTCCAAGATTGTTAAGAACAAAAACTACTTTATTCAAAACATTACCCTTCTCTTTTATAAACATTATCTTTTCTTTTCATACATTACGGAGCATTGATATGACTTGAATTTCACACTTTGCATAATCAATTAGAAGGTTGAGGTCCCTTGCTTGAGGGTCCGGGAAAGTGGAGACACCCTACGTAAGTAGTATGATATCGCATAGTTTGAAAATTTGTCATTTGTTTGAACCTTGATTTTAACTTGGTCTATCACATACACGCCAAGTATTCAGTTTCTAGATTTCGTTACTATATAAGCTTATAAAATGATATGGGTGATGATTATATTATTTACTTTTAGAATATTAGCCTGAGGTCTTTTTTTTATTGCTAATACAAGCTGAGATGGAAATATATATCTTACAAATCACCCTCAATCGCCGGAATCCACGTACAAAACTCCCAATTGACGGCCAAAATCCTAACCGTCGCCTCCCAACCTCCGATCCTCGTCAAAGTTCCAAATCGAATCATTCGGATACTCAGTAATGAAGACAACGATCCACTGTCAAAGCCGAGCAGTGAAGACACGCCGTAAAGACGAGGCGAAGGTGGTTGCACTATCGAAGCCAAGCCCAGATCCACACATCTCGTTGTTGTCCAAAGCCTTTTCGTCATCCCACCGCCGATGAGGGCATTCGACTTCGGCCTCGACAACTACTACCAATCACCGCATCCGTCGAGTTGCCAAAACCAACCACCGCTCATGTCAAAGCCGATCCCATATCCACGCATCTCACTATTGTCCAAATCCTTTCCGTCATCCCACCACCGACGAGGGCACTTGACTTCACCGACCTCGACAACTGCTACCAACCGCCGCGTCTGTCGAGCCGCCAAAACCAGCCACCGCTCCTGCTCGTCCTTCCTTGTCGTTAGCGCCATCGAAGTCTCCAATCCTGGTTATCAGACATGCGAGGAAGAAGGAGCAGTTTAGAACTTTAGACTTTCATATCCCTTTTTGGGTAGTACGATCCTGACCCACTATTTTGTGATATTTGCAAAATATGTCAGATTTTTATTTGCAAGAAACAACCCAATAATCTTAGTGTTTAATTGAAATTGTGTATTAACACTGTGTAATTGAAATTGGGTATTACATTATGTAATTGAAATTGTTAGGCTTTAAATCATATTGTGTATTAAAATTGTGTAATTGAAAATGGGTATTACATTGGTAATTGAAATTGTATATTAAAATTGTGTAATTGAAATTGGGTGTTAACATTGTGTAATGAAATTGGTAGGCTTCGAACAAAATTGTGCATTAACATTGTGTAATGAAATTGGTAGGCGTCGAACCAAATTGTGTATTAACATTGTGTATTATCTTTTTGTATTAACATCAAGTTTTTAAGTATAACTTTACAAAAAATAAGAACGGAATACTCAAGTTCAATTTAAATTTGGTAAAAGGGTGGGCCTATTAGTCAGGGTTTGAAACCCCTGATCGAACTACAAGATTCGTATTTTTGACATCAGACTTGTGTAACTCGTTTGAACTTGAGCTTGTGTAACTTGTTTGGGGTTCAACTTATGTTAATCATTTGAGTTTGGGTTGTGTAAATCAAAATTATCTAATAGACCTTTGAATTAATCTTTTCAAATAAATTCAAAGGATATACTTTATATCCTGTAGAACAAAAGTGTCTACTTGATGCTCATAAATACAAAAAGAAGTCACTTATCCAACTTACCCTGTTTTTTTTTTTTTATTCAGAAGTTCTTACAAGTGTTTGTTAGTTCTATCAATTAAACATTTTTCTCTTAGCCTATAGAACTACTGTGATATTCTTAAGCAGCTACAAGTTGAACGCGCGATGTGATTTTCCATAGTGAAATTATGCTCTTTTAGATAGTGTTAGACATCAAAAGGGGAAGAAATGATTGTGTACTCCGAATGTAATATCTATTTACTCGATCAAGTTCTCAAAGTTTTGGAGCTTAATTACTTTCTAGATAAGAGTTGTCTTGCTCTTATCCCTTGATAATATATTTTGTCCTTAGTAATCACTATCCCAATTTTCATAATACGTAGGAGTAAAAGCTCCTTCTTGAGATTAATAGAATTATGCGACCCTTGATAGTGAGTTACTTTGGTTATGCTCTTCTGCGTAAGTTAAGTATCGTGTCATGACTTGTGCTTGTAGTGAATTACTTTGATTACATGCTTTACTTATATCTATGGGAATCTCCGTTCGTACTCATATGTCTCTCATATATGGAAGAAAGGTAGTATATATGGGCTTAGGTATTTATTTTTTAGGAGGGTTATGCATTTTATCGAGCAAATGTATTTCTTAATCTTAAATTTGAATAGTGTTTAATCCCCTAAGCTAAACAGCTTATAACATGTATCAACAAAGCTCAAGATAATGTAATCCAAATCTAAAGTGGCAAAGTCAAACTCAGTTCAATCTATCATATGTATTATTTTTTTTAAGAGAAAGAACATGCAGGTAGTCATTACTTGAATCGTATAACATATACAACAACAAGTATTTGAAGTAAACAATGGTCCAATTTATCTAAAGAAAATGCAGTTTTTATCTTTTAGTTTGGATTTATAATAAACTCTAAGGGTTCACAAGATTAAAGCAAGAAGGAAAAATAACATATATTGTGTACATGGTGGCAAGTGATATTGTGTCCCGATAAGAAGGCAATTGCTCCATGTTTTGCATAGACAACCGAAATGCACTATTACAGTCCATGGACACGTGTCAAATCAAGCCGCAACCAGGCTAATCACTCTGGCTGAATTTTTACAATAGTCAAGTTTTTAGTACACCTATACACTACAAGGAGTACATAAGCAACGATGCCGAAACTGAACGTCAAAATTAGTTTGTTATTCATTTCATTCCTATCCGACCTCGATCTAACGCTCAAGCTAGACAGATGAGACGAAAAACTGCTAAATTAGAATTGAACAACTGTATAAGAAAATGAAATCGAAATTTTGAAAGTAGATGTTTGGCGGAGAGATTTATTCAAGCACGAAAAATACTGCGAAAATTTTTCATTGTATATCATATTCGAAGATCAACATAGTGTCAAGTTAAGAGGATTTTGTGCTTTGAAGACAAACCATCAATAACCGAAAGACTAGAACGGGAGAAGAGGAGAGGTACAGGCCGCACAGGAAAGACGCAGAGAAGATGAAAGAGAGAAATAGTGAAGTAATGGCTACAGTAAGGGTATAACGGTCAATGTTCAATTTATTTGGTGGACTCTCTCTTTTTATGTATAGATATAGATATAGATTTACAGTAAAGGATATAACTGACAATATCCTATTCATTTGAGGAATTCTATGTAGATAGATATTCTAGGCTTGGGGCTTATATTGGAAATATTTGACTCACTAGTCACTAGTGAAGCCTATAATTGCAGTTCAACAACTTTAGTAACCACCATAGCCCATAGGACAAAGCCAGCCCTCCCATTAATCTATCATCCTCCTCCCTGCTGACCTTCAACCTCCATCTAATTTCAGGATAATCGCCATGAAGAAAGCAGAATTGGTGTTCATCCCTTCACCAGGCGCTGGTCATACGGTATCAGCTGCAGAGTTCACCAATCGCCTCATCGCCCGTGATGCTCGGATCTCTGTCACTATCCTCACCATGAGCTCGCCTTTTCCCACCGCCGCTTCTTCAACTTCAACCGATCCCATTCCTGAGCCCGCCAACGATGGACCTCGCTACATCTCCCTCCCACAAGTTCAACTCCCGTCGATAAAGATCCTGCAAGAGTCAATTGAAGACTACATCAGTATATTTGTAGCTTCTCATAGCCACTGTGTGAGAAACGAGCTCATCAGCTTGCAAAAATCTCCTGAAATTTCAGTTTATTTAGTCGTGGATATGTTCTGCACCTCTTTTATTGACGTCGCCAATGAATTAGGAATTCCGTCTTATGTGTTTTTCACTTCAGGTTCCGCCTTTCTTGGCCTCTGTCTCAACCTCCCCGATCTCTATGAGCGAACGGGTATCCCCAAATTCATAGAGTCCGAACCCGAGTTCGAGATTCCGAGTTTTCGAAACCCAGTCCCTGCTTCAGGCTTGCCTGCTTTTGCTTTTAACAAAGCTGGGTTCACTTCATTTATGAATCATGGAAGGAAGTTCAAAGAAACAAAAGGTATAATTGTTAACACTTTTGCCGAGCTCGAACCTTATGCTATCAAGTCCCTAGCAGAAACTTACCAAAAGGAACCAGTAGTGTATACAATTGGGCCAGTTCTTGACCTCAAGGGTGCAGCTCATAAGCCGTGTGAACAAGCCCTAAGAGCAAGGATCATGAATTGGCTCGATGTTCAGCCTGACTCATTGGTGGTGTACCTGTGTTTTGGCAGTGTAGGTTCTTTCAGTGAAGAGCAGGTTAAAGAGATAGCAAATGGCCTCAACCAAAGCGGGCAAAGGTTCTTATGGTCATTGCGCAAACGAATAACAGAAGGTGCAAGAAGACCTACTGATTACACAGATGCAGAGCTGAAGAGTGTTTTGCCAGATGATTTTCAGAGCTTGGTTGAGGAAGGGAGAGGGATGGTTTGTGGATGGGCTCCACAAGTGGAGATCCTAGCTCACAAAGCAATTGGATCCTTTGTGACCCACTGTGGATGGAATTCGACATTAGAGAGCCTGTGGTTCGGAAAGCCTATAGTGGTCTGGCCGTTGTACGCCGAACAACGCACCAATGCATTTGAGTTGGTGAAAGAGTTGGGGCTAGCGGCGGCATGGTTAGGCTATGGAACAAAGTCGGGTGATCTTGTGACAGCAAATGAAGTGGAGGGTGCAGTAAGGTCTGTTATGGACAAGGATAATCCGGTGAGGAGTAAGGTGAAGGAAATTTCAGAGGTTAGCCGGTTAACTCTACTAGACGGTGGATCATCCTTCAATTCAATAGGGAGCTTCATTAAGAACATCATCCCCGACGAGCTCTGAGCTCTAAATCTTCCTTGTATCTTTGAGTAATGTTTAAATAATCAAGCAAGCAGTTCCTTTCATCAATTTTCATCATAGTTTGTATCAAATTGTTAATGCTATGATCGATTTCCAAGAGCTATGCCCTTCTTAATCTCGTATACTTGCACATAATCTCACATGACCAGTAAATAGAGCTCGAACCAAAGAAATTGAAACAAGAAGAATCACAATATCATTGCAGGAGGGGGTGCGGAGAAACCTCTACCGCCCTCAGCTTCGTCCAGTCGGAAGACTCGGAATGATTTCTACTTGGCAGTTCATCTTGGTGTGTTAATGGTCTTTCTGTTAAATTTGGTGAATGGTTAATGTGTAGTCAAGGTCATGGTTGTATGCTGTACGACTCCTTTTGAGGAAAGATGCTTTTTTGGAATCTCTCGTTTAGACTTTATCGGGAGATGCTTTCCACCGGTGCTATCGGACCAGCAGTATTTGGCTTGTCCCAACAACTTGATAATAACGATTAACGAGGGTGGAGTGATAATATTCCAGTCTTCCACCTCCAATTTGAGGATGAAGAAAGCAGAATTAGTCTTCATCCCTACCCCAAGATCTGGTCATCTGGTATCAACCCTGGCGTTTGCCAAGCACCTCATCGCCCGTGATGATCGACTCTCTGTCACTGTCCTCACCATGACTTCGCCTTTTCCTACCGCCGACCAAAAGAAACCTAATCCCCCGCAACAAGTCCCGTCTGAGCCCGCCATGGATGAACCACGCTACATCTCCCTCCCACAAGTCGAATATCCACCAATAGAGATCCTGCAAGAGTCCGTTCAAAACTATGTTAGCATCTTTGTAGCTTCTCACAGCCGCCATGTCAGAAACGCAATCATCAGCTTGCAAAATTCTTCTGAAATTCCAGTTTATTTAGTTGTGGATATGTTCTGTTCCTCATTTATAGACATAGCTAATGAATTAGGCATTTCGTCTTATGTGTTTTTCACTTCAAGCGCAGCCTTTCTTGGCCTCTGCCTCCACCTCCCCCATCTCTACGAGCAAACCGGTATTCCCAAATTCATCGACTCCGAACCGAAATTAGAGATACCGGTTTTCCAAAACCCACTCCCTTCTTCAGCCTGGCCTGCTTTTGCTTGCAGCGAAGCTGGGTACACTGCATTTATGAATCACGCAAGGAATTTCAAAGAAACCAAGGGTATTATGGTTAACACGTTTGCTGAGCTGGAACCTTATGCCATCAACACCATAGCAGAAATCTACCCAAATGTACCACCAGTTTACACCGTTGGGCCAGTTCTTGATCTTAAGGGTGACGCTCATAGGCATAGGCCGTGTGACCTAGAACAACGAGCGAGGATCATAAATTGGCTCGACAATCAGCCCGATTCATCGGTGGTGTACCTGTGCTTTGGCAGCGAAGGTTCTCTGAGTGAAGATCAGGTCAAAGAGATAGCAAATGGGCTTTACCAAAGTGAGAAGAGGTTCTTATGGTCATTGCGTAAGCAAATAACAGAGGGTGCAAGGATACCAAGTGAATACACAGATGCAGAGCTTAAGAGTATTTTGTCCAATGATTTCCAGGCCACGGTGGAGGAAGGGCGAGGGATGGTTTGTGGATGGGCTCCACAAGTGGAGATCTTAGCCCATACATCCACTGGCTCCTTTGTATCTCATTGTGGGTGGAACTCGACTCTTGAGAGCTTGTGGTTTGGAAAGCCTATAGTACCTTGGCCGTTATATGCAGAACAACACAACAACGCCTTTGAGCTGGTGAATGAGTTGGGCCTTGCGGCAACATGGTTAGGCGATGGAAAAAAGCCGGGTGACATTGTGACAGCTAATGAAGTCGAGAGTGCATTGAGGTCTGTCATGGACAAGGATAATCCAGTAAGGAGTAAGGTGAAGGAAATTTCAGAGGTTAGCAGGTCAACTCTATTACAGGGTGGATCATCCTTCAATTCAATAAGGAGCTTCATTAAGAACATCATCGGAGATGAGCTCTGAGATCTAATTCTTACATGTAATGTGAAGCTTGCCTACTGCTGATTTATGCTCTTGAATTGTATTTTCGAGTAAGTTTTAAATAATCAAGCAGACAGTTGCTTTGTTAAGCATTTGCATAAAATATGCTATTGTTAGATCATACCCCTAAATTGAAAGGTGAAATGCCCCCAAAAGATTTTGTTGTATAAATCTACAATATCAAGCTTAATGTATCTACAGTCTTTTAGGTTCATTTCCTGCAATTGTGAGCCAAACAAAACTTAGTACGAGTACCAGACAATCCTGTTAACCTGCTGCACAGTGGGCTTCCTCTTCTCGATGACTCTTTTGACCGTCGGATGTATCAGGCCAGGAATAGCGACGAATCTTCTCGCTTTCTCAACCATCTACTCGTCCCGGTGTATAGATAACTAATGGCTTTAGCTGTCATAAACAACAATCTCATTAGCAGGACCAGTAAAATGCAATAAAGGTTTTTTTTTAAAATAAATATGGACAACTTCCCCTTGTCGGCTACAATCGTTTAAACAGTAAAAGAAATAAAACTAACAAAGCAAAGTATATCCAGAAGGAGGAAAAATAAGCAAAGTCAACGTGCGAGGCGGCGGTTTGAGATCAGAGAAAGGAATGGGTGGAATTTGCTCGTGCTTCGACGGGGGCGAAAGCTCAGACGCCAAACAGAAAAGGAGAGAGGAGGAGCTTCTCACCTCTGCGGAAGCTCGCGCGAAGGCCGCAGAAGCGGCTGAACGCAGGTAATTACTCAATTTCAATTCCATGTTTCTTCTGCAAATTTTTGGCTCCTATTGTTGAACAAAATTGAGTGATGCATATAGTTGGATGAATTGTGAGAGATGTGGAATGAATTTCATTGCAGACAACAAGAATTTGAAAACTCTGCTCAAGGTAGAGCTGCCCGGGCTCAGATGGCTGCCATGGCAAAGCAATCTGCTAACGCACCTAAGGGCGAGCCTGTTCTTAAGGTACTACTATATTCATCAGCGGGATTCATCATGCAAGTTTTTTGTTTCATAAATTGATGCAATGTGTTCTTGTTTATCCAATACCCATAAAACCAGAAAATTACTTGTCATATTAAAAACTATGCTTTTTTTCTTTTTGGATGCAGTGGCAGATGGGATGAATGTATTCCAGTTTAGCTTCCAACAATTGAGGTTAATCCACTTCCTATTGTGTTTCCTTTTTCTTTCTATCCCTAATCACCAACTGAATTGAAGTAATTCGGTTCTTAATGAAGCCTGTACATTGCCATCCTTAATCAGAAAATTACTTGTAGAAGATAGATATTGAACCTAAACATGTCCGTCCCTAATCACCAATTGAATTGAATCATTTAGGTTCATCATCTATACCCCAGATCCTTCAAAAAAAATGAACTGCCACCTCTCTTGTCAAGGTTACCGGAATTCAGTTATTTTACCTCAGATTCTTGTTGTATGTTTCTTTACAGTGTGCAGAATAAAACCCTGTGATTTAGTATCAACGAGTGCAGAATTTTAATGATGACATTAGGACTTTGAGTCTGTAACTATTGGGTGTGAGTTGGTTTCTGTAACACACTTTCTTCTCCTTGGATCATTTTGTATAAACACATTAATTATTTATAATGTATGTGTGAATAACAATTTAGCAATCTGAATAGAAAGCGTGTTTTGTTTTTGAAAGAGGATTCTGCTAAATATTTGTCATATAGAAGCTTTACTTGTTTCTCAAACACCCTCACTGAACACAAGACTGGAAAATAAGCAAATCTTGATACCAAGTAATACTAAGAATTCCAAGCAAAATACACTCACCAAGCCATAACTCATAACTGAGCTCCATAGTTATGAATGTCAAAGACTGGTATCTGCTTTGATACCAGTAATCAGTATTAAGAAGCTACCAATATTTGTACAAAAAATTGACTCAACACCTAATGTCAAACGGTAAATCAATAATAGTAACAAAATCTCAAATTTCTCTAGGATTCGAACCTGGCTAGCTTCAAACATTGACAGTTCAGCATTACCCAGTTCTTCTCGCCAAAGTTGGATGAGGTATATGTTTCAGAGAAATGGTTGAATTGGGGCAGACAAGCTGAGCTCGTGGGCCGCATGGAAATAATCACAAGCTTGTGATATCAAGCCTTCACGCTTTGAAATCAACCCGAGGTTGAACCAAGCCTCATGATTTGTAGGGTCTATTTGCAAGGCATTCAACAATAAGCTTCTAGCAATAGGCAGTGAATCACTACACAGCTCTATGAGTACTTTGCCCGTTGAAACTAGACTTGGAACATGTTGTGGTTCCATTGACAAGGACATGGAGAAGGCCGCAAGCGCTTCCTTGTACTGTAACTTGGATTGCATCAAGAGACCTATAACAAATAGAGAAGGAGAAAAAGAAGGAAGTTGGTGCAATGTAAGGCAACAACAGTAATCTGTATTTTCCACTATTTGGATGTTATATACCTTCTGCATGGAAACTTCTAGGGTTGAAATCATCAATCAACTTTACTTTATCCACACAAATGTCTGCATCACACCATGCTTCTAAATGTGCATATATCTCAGTCAAATGGTGCCATGCTTCAACCTCCAATTTCTTTACATCCTGTCCCTGGCAGACACAGAGAATTACTGACAAGTGTATTTGACATAATGCTGATTGATGGAAAATTCAAAATACCTTTAAGTTAACTTTCTTGGATTTACATATTTTCCATTGTTGAATCTGAGAAAGCAAGCTTCCATATGTTTCTATAGCTTGTCTAGGCTGTTGTTGGGACATTTGAAGGGCAGCCTTCAATCTTAGAAGCTCCAAATGGTTCATATCTTCAGCTTCACTCAAAGCAAGCTCAATTATGGTATCAGCATCACTATAACGGTGTTGTGCAGATAAAATTAGGGCCAACAGCTTCCACCCTCTCCCAGAGCTCTCTGCTGCCACGTCGGAATGCAACATCATATAGTCAAAAGCTGCATTTAGGTTCCTCTGAATTGCATTTTCTAGTCCAAGGTTCATCATCAACTCAGGATCCTCCTTATCAAGCAAAAAGGCGTTATTCAGAGATTTAAGAGACTCTTTCTGATATCTCTCTCGTTCAAAACTCGATAGAGAAGCTCTTGCTTGGTTTCCATAGCATATTCCAAGGGACTTGTGAGCCTGGGCTATGAAATGTTCACATTCATCAGTATACAATTCAATAAACCTTTGAGCAAAATCAATCCCTTCACTGGCATAATTTGGGTTTTGTGAGCACAATTTGGCTCCTAACAAGAAGGAACCTAGATGACGCTTATGCTTACTCGTCTCAGACTTACCAGCAACCTTCTTTATAAGACTGAGAGCCACTTCATTCTGACCACAAGCATTGTAACAAAGGGCAAGAATATACCACCTCTCGGACCGCTCATATATTCCTGGTAACACTTGCTCAAAGTGATCAGCTAAGAACTCACATCCTCCACAAATTGACAGTGCAAAGGTGAGATGGTCCATGATTTCTGGATCCCAATCAAACTCTTGCTTAAACATCTTAGACATAAGTACGAAAAGCAAGAGGATTGCTTCTTCAAGATTATTCTTTGCCGTTGTTTCAGCACCACCATATAGCAACATGGATGCCAAATCCTTTTGCAAAGCGGCTAGCATAACAGGATTCAAATTCCAAGGATTCACAAGAGCTCGCCTGTATGATGAAATGGCTTCATCGAGGCAGCCTGCCTGTTTCCACAGCTGAGGGAGAAGCTCTAATGCCCTGTGGAACATCTCTTGCATTTTCCCATCTTGAGGTGACCTTTCCAACATTCCTCTTGGTAATGCAGATTCAACTATATCCACAATTATCTTACACTCATTTGCAGCATCTGCAATGCAAATAAGAAATCAACCTCAAAACTACCCAAAGCCATGAGACAACAAATGCAAATACCTGTGGTTCTCCCAAGCTCCTTGAGGGTTTTACTCTTGAGCAAGATTGCTTCAAGGAAGAGGCTCACTGAAGGCATAGACATTGTTACATTAGTAACAACATTATCACCCCCTTTTGATTTGTGTTCTCTTTGTCTAAAATGCTCGCAAATGGCCTTGACCATATCAGTTGTTAATCTACTAATATCAATCCCCTGGAAAAGCTGAATTGCAGCACTGAAATTCCCCTTCTGGAATTCCATCCTTCCCAGTAAAGCCCTAGCTTCCTGGCAAATCCAAAGCAAACACAAAAGTTACATTCCAACATATGTCATCATCGTAAGAAGACAGAAACTGAATACCCACCTCATAATTCAAACCCAAAGATCCTTTCAAGGTGGATTCAACCTCATCCACTTGTTCATCTTCAAGTTTTGAAGCTAATTGATCTCCTCCCGCAACTCCTATCCTTGAGAAGAGGCCACTGGCTGAGAAATTCCTAGTAGTTAGAGAAGAGACTCTGCTAACAATGGATAAATCCCTCGGTGTGGTGCGAGATGAGTGAGCGCCGGCTGAGAAATCTCTAGTGGCTAGCGACCTCGGCGATCGGGGCGGTGCCTCTTCGAATCTGAACTGCTCTCCGGAACAAGCACACAGCATTTTGAAGCCTAGCAATTGTCCCGCAAAATCGTTGGCACAGGAAGTGTAGATTCACAAAATCAGAATGTGGCTACAAATTTAAACTCACGAACCAAACAAGAAGAATAAGGATGGACCGTCATCAATAATGTGAAACCTAATTCTCAAAAACCCATATTTTGAAACAACTATTTAACAGCTGGAAAAAAGCTGAAAGTTGAAAAGGGCTAGACACAGCAGAGACTGAGAGATAGAGAAACGGAACTCAGTTGTTTTGAACTCACCAAACAAACACCCAATTGTCAATTGTATTTCAGGCTTTTTACACCACATCCATTTCTTGGGTTTCCTATTCTATAAGTCTGTAAACGCTTATAGAGATTTGAGTTTCCAGATGCGCACCTTTGTCGTCTTCGTCGGTTGCTCTGTCGTTCTGATACAACTAGCAATCGGATGTGAACATGAACATATGGGGATTTGGGCTAACAATGGCTGAACCCGGAAGGTCCCAAATTTTCTTGTCTATTTTCTTTTGCTTCCCAATTTTGCCGTGATTGATTCTGGCTTCATCTTTTAGGCAACTTTTTTACTTAATGCGTTCGATTTACACCGTGGAGTGCAATTTGACAACCTTTTTTCTGTACAATCGGGTATCTCTTTTGAATTGTTTATATAGAATGATTAGATATCTCAATGATGCGAGGCCGCCGTTTGAATGTTTTGAAATTTCCGTTTTGGGGACTCGAGTGGAAAACCAGGGAAAGAGAAGGGTAGACTGGACAAATCAAGACTTCCATGTGACCTTACCTCACCTGATTCACAGCCTGACTAAGTGACTAGCTGACCCAAGCGTTTCACTTTATATTATTAAATGACTTTTTGAAGTTAAATTACATAAAAGCACCCATATATAAGACCATCAATAATGACGAGTTTTAAGACACTCATTTCTTAACATTTTCTCAGCCACATCGGTTTATCAAATTTTATGTACTTTTTCACCACATTTCTTGACTTTCATCTCTTCCCTCTTATTTTTATTAAAATAATTATATATTTTTAACATAATGAATATTATTTCTCATGTATAATGACTTCAATGTATTAGTTTTATGTGTTAAATTAATAATTTATATAATAAATATAAATATTATCTTAAAATTAATTCATTACTTACATTACTTATTTTCTATATAAAAATATCATATTAAACATATAAGATATTATACTCTATGGATAAAGAAAAATAATGTATGAATATTAAAACAAAATAATGTATCAAAATATACTTATATATATATATATATATATATATTACTAAAAAAGCTGCATTTTTTTACGTGTCGCATCCTAAGGCATGTCACGTGAGATTTTTTTGAATTATTTTCAGATTTGCCACAATATATTTACTAATTTGCCATTAATGCAAACATAAAAAAATCATATTAAAGTTACTAAACAGTCAACATACTACATCATATTTTATCAAATATATCACCATAACACGTCATTTTATTAATATGTTAAAATAGATTATTATCAAAACATAATCAAAAAAAATTTCGGTACTTCAAATACCATCTATAACAGCACCGGATGGGAGGGTAAGTATTCTTCTACCTTCTTTTTCTCTTTAGTCGAAAGTCACATAAAATAATAGTCTTACTAGTTTGCTCTCCTCCGGGTTCGAAACCTTAACCAACTTCTTTGTGTTTTCCTCAATATTTGTCTCTAGTGAATTTCAAACTCCTGACTTCAATCAATGATTTTCTTAATTTTAGTCACCCTTGGTGTTCGAACTTGAGATGTAGTGGTAGGTGTCAGACTTTCCAGAACTTTCAGCTTTGATTAGTCAACTTCGGAATCAAGTTTATGTACCTTAATCTTATCTTTTACCATTGAATTTTTTATATGTTGTAGATGATAGTATGTAGTTTGTTGTATCAAAATTTACGAACGATCCAACAGTTAGATTTAGACTTATGATGTCATGAAGTAGGGTACAAGCTTAGCTTTTAAGAGAGGAAATTTTGGCCAAGTATTAGATTTCAGTGTGCGTGTAGACAACTTTGGAAATTTGTGTGGTTCTTATGGATAAATACTTATGGTTTTTGAATGTTCTAGTTAGAAGTAGACATTGCGTAGTACGTTTAAGATTTTTCTCGGATTTTTTCGGATTTAGTAGAAGGTATTTATCTTACGTCAAAGTAGGGTACTTTGATGTTTTCTTAAAGAAACGTAATTAGGATTTTTGACTTACGATGTAAGTTTAAGAAAAAACCTCAAAACCGATATGGATCATTTTGTGTTGAAGGATATTGTTAGATAATAATGAGGGTCTTGGACCCTTTTAGGAATTTTAGGAAATTAGGGGTATTTTGGTAATTTTTTCAAAAGTTAGGGTTTCTTATTCCTTCTTTATAACAACATTATAGATAGTCTAGAAAGCTTTTAGAAAGCTTCATAATTGATAGAATTGTGTTGTTAAGACGTTTTCCGTCTTGATCAGGTGATTGAGATCACGTACGTGCAAATCGAGTTTTATTATCTATCGGATTTTGGATCTTTTCAGGTAAGTTCTATGGACTTACTTAGCTTGTTTTTTGTAATGTTGGTGTGCGCTATTTTAGTGGTGTGTGTTGGATGGTCATTAGTTATAATTTGAGTAGGATGACCTTTTTACGTTATTGACTCAAGTGTATGAAAATGGGTCGTGGCATCACTGTCCAACACTGACAGGTGACTGGGAGGTTATTTGCGACCAGTCCACTCGATAGACGGGGATATGCATTGCCCCAGTCCCTTGGTAAACGGGGACAGAGGTGAGGGCCGGAGATCCCTCGAGCCAAACAATTAGTTGCACAATTAGATTGAATCACCTAAATAAAGGTAATAATTGGGATGTGTGTGAAATCATACGTATGTGTTTATTTACCGCTTTGATGTGTGTTTGTACTAGAATAGTGTTAAATATTAAATTTGCTAGGTAACGGTTTTCACCGTCATGCTGTAGATATCTTGCAAGATAGGACCGTTGTGGAGTGATCCGGAGAGAGTGGTCAGCCGTGTTTTTCGTACTTATTGGTTGGGTGTTGGATTTCTTTTGTGACGAGACTCGTGTCTTTTCTTTGGATTCTATCACGTTTATTTGATCGGCTGAATTTTATTTCTTTTTATTTGTGACATTTTAATTATTAAAGGTTTTATTCGGTTTCTTTATTTGTGCTTTGTTGTAAGATCCGGTGAAATTGTTGTCACTACTTTGTGAGGTCCTAACTCGTAACATTCCGAGTTCCGAGAATTATGATGTTACATAATCTATTTGCTTTTTTATTAATATTAATTGATTTTATATAATATTGTGTTTGGTATATAAGAATTACGGATGAAATTAGATTTGGTGATGAATTTGATCAAACTTGCGTCATCTTCTTTTTCAATTATTGATTGTTTATTCACCCTACATAGCCAAACTGAAGTACTGAACCAACATCTACACACAAATCTTCTCCTATATAAATAAGAATTTATTATTATACTTTTATAATTTTATTAAACAAAATTGAACGGATTTATTGTGTATTTTATTGGTTGAGTTTGCATAAAAAGTCAATAAAATGGATTTGGGGGACAAAAAATAAAAGACAATGGCTTTGGCATTGGATATGCGGTTGAAACTGTACGGGTCTTCTCCACGTGTAGGATTGAAAATCGACCGGTTATAGGTGGATCATGGATGTACCATTTTCACCAACCGTCTTACTTTATAGCGTCTATATTATTTTTTATTTATTTTTATACTTTTAAAAGTTTATTTCTTTTTCATTATTCTAATTTCACCTAATATAAAAGATCAGTATGAATCAATATATTTGATGGTTCTAATTCCACGTTTGTGGCACATAGTGACATACTCTACTTATTATTGAGGTAGTTTATTTCTTTATCTTTATTCTATATCTCATTTCAGTGGAATCTATAACAAGGTTAAGGGTGGTTCATTTGTGATTGATGCTTCTCGATCAGGTATTATTGATTGTTATGGTGTTTTCAATAGTGGTCAAGTTTTAGATGACGTTGGACGATGCATATCATATGGTATGGCCCTTGTTGGAATAAAACAGATTCAGTTTGTTACATCTGTAACGACCTACTATAAAGAATAAATGCTCTCCCTCCCTCAATGGCTGTTAGGGGTTATGATTCTTATTTTAGCCCATCATGAATGTTGTCATCTTCTCCATTAGGCTTGAGGCATGTCCCTACCTCATTTTTTCTGTTCAATTTCTAGGCTTTTTAAAAGTATAAAAGTGCTAATTTTTCTTGATAGAGCAAAGATCAGGAAACAGATCTGTATTCATTAAAATGTAAAACTCATACCTTCCGTTTTATTTACAATAATATTCTAATAGTATGCCTATTTACATATATTATCCATATTTCTAGTGGACCAGAAAACAACCTCTGGAGGAGCACTTTTGGTAAGGTGAGGTGTGACCCTTTTTTTTATGTAAGGGTAAATTAATAGAAAAAGTGAGTAATAGTATAATTGAACTCGTTAAGACCCCATTACACTATAATATACGTGACTCGACCTGAGATTTGACATTATCGCGATGTCTTGTGGTCCGGGAAAATCTATGGTTTACGTATCTGCAACGAGTCGAATAAGAAAGAGCGGCCTTTGTGTTAGCCACACATATATGTTCTATCTATTAGGATTGTGCAAAATTGACCCGGACTGGTCCGGACCGGAAAACTGGACCGATGAGGACCGGGGTTTTTTCGATTTGGTTCCGAACCAAATCTGGTCCAGGCCAGGATTTCAGGAAATTCCGGACCGGAATTTTTTTTAAAATATTTTTATAAATTTAAATTTATATATATTAAAAAACCAATTTTATTTTGTACATATTTAATATATATATATATATATATATTGCAAAATATGTATATTTTAATTTATTTTTTTATTCCGGTCCAGTGTCCGGTTCTAGGTTTTTAAAAATTCCGGTCCAGTCTAGACGGGGTGCACAACCCTACTATCTATAGAGGATCAATAGGCCTTTCAGTTTAAGAAATGGCCTACCACTAATAAGGTGAGAAAGGGAGGATGACAAGATTACTAATCTCATTGTCCCCAATTTAATTTTTTTTAGAATAATAACAAGTGTTGATATGATTATTTTCGACTATAGGCACAAAATAAAACTATTTCTAAGTATAAGAAGGTTTTCTAGGTTCGGATCGAAGCCATCATTTCAAACAACGGGTTAAATGAATAACCCACCGTTCTAAATGACGGGTTTCGTTTTTTTTTTAACAACGAGTTTCTTTCTTTTAAAATAAATAAATAAATAAACCTGTCGTTTAAAATGGTGAGTTATTCATGTTACCTGTCATTTGAAACGACGGCTCCGATCCGAAATTAATTGTCTTCCTATGATTGAAAATAGTTTTATTTTGTGCCTACAACAGATTATATATATCCGACAATTTATTATTATTCTGGAAAAAAAAATCCCCCAATTTGCTCATACAAACTGGTTGAAGTTGGTGAAAGGTGGTTACATTGCTAACGTCTAGTGTGCTCAAGTCTATTGTCCATCGACAAAAGGAATTTATTGCTGCATATTTGGAAAATGTTAATCCAAAGAAAAAAAATCTTTTAACATCTGTGGAATTGACTAACTAACACTTTTGAATAATAAATTATATTAATTGTTCCTTTTATAAAAATTTATTAAGAATTTCACTAACTTTCATTCTCTCATTTCACTATCCTCTAACTACAAATAAAATAAAGGAATACAAGAACTTACTTTCACGATTGAAACTGGATACTTAAATGTCCGTTCATTTCCATAAAAAATTGTAAAAGGTGACGCCTCTCATTAATTATGTTTAGTAATTATCCTGCTAAATTAGTGAAATGATCGTCTCCTTTTACTTTGACATAGTAAATTACTTATTCGATTCTCTTGCATATGAGTTCTTATTCTTTCACATAAACAACAACATTGCGATTAAAGAAAGAACAAAAAGTCGAGGGAAACAAATCCGTAAAAATACAAATTTTTTTCTTTTTCAAAAACTTAGGCACGTAACTAGTAATTCCGCTGATTAATTGAGATGGTAAGCACTGCATGATTCCCAAACTAATCATTATGTAAGTAATATTTTAAGGTATCAATTTGTTTGCTCAAATTAGTTAGGCTTCTAGGAGGATATCTGCTCACTACAGTCAGATTTGTGGTTTTTGTTTTTGTTTTTATTTTTATAAAAAGTAAGCAGTTCGAAGTATTAGACGACACATCGTCTAATGGATCGAAAGACCGAAAGAAATCGGTAGACGGATAAACCGTCTTGAGGAACCATAATAGAAGAACATCAAAGAAAACACAAAAGTACACCAAGTGGACCGAAAACAACGAAATCTTCAAAGGTAAGGAGAGCGAGTCGATCATTAGATGACGAAGAGTATAAAGTCTGTCGTTGAAGGAAGTACACAGAAGAAGAGCCTGGGGAACAATTGTGGACACCTTAGATTTGGACTCGAAGTAGAGCCTTCAGGAGTCGATCACAAATCCACGACCCTCCAAAACAAACAACTCGAATGTCACCAATAAAACTTGATCAAACGCTCGGAAGAGTCCACTGCAAAACACGGAGCACTTGACAAGCACAAATGATTAACTTTGAGAAAGAGGTCGGGGATGGACACAAGGGATTCCTAATTATAGGAGTTTGTTTAAATTCATAAATCCAAAGGTTTTCAAAAATACTTATCAAATTGTCAATTTGGTTTTGTTAATTTGATCATATATCACTTTGTTCTATGTATTGATTATGTTTTGATTATTATAATTTTGTTCTAAGGACCCAATAAAAAATTTGAATTATTTGTTTTTGTTTTGTGAAATAGAAAACTATTTGATTTGCTTTTAAATCAACAATTTTTTATTTTTTATTTTTTGGGGGTCTGTTATACTGATTGGGTGAGATGAGTTTTTGTTGTTACGGTGAAAGCTTTTGTTAATTTGAGAAAGCTTCTGTTAATCTGAGTGGTAGTGGCGTACAAATGTCGGTGTTGCTACAATGGTAGCACAAATGAGTCATTGGGAGTTTGTGGGTGTTAACTCAAACGAGAGCATTTCCGGATTTATTTTTGGATATTTGGTCCAACATATGTAGTTCACCGAAACAAAATTTTGGAGAAAAAAATATTTTGATTGATTTTTTTTCCCTCCCAAATAGTTAATGCAGTTCTCAAAAAAAGATTTGACACCAATAATTAAGTTGAATGTAGCTCTCATATATAGAGGATATAGCATCCCTTTCAATATTGTTCTCAAGAGCATAAATCGCTCGAGTTTATTCAAGGAATAAGCTAGGCTCGTAAGATTGTTCAAAGAGTATATATGATCACTCCGTATTGTTTAGATAGTATATGCGACATAAGAAAACCAATACTTTACACTCTTATTCATGTTGTTCTTCCACTTAGATTAAATGTCAAGTGTTAATAGATGTTTTCGGTTACAAGTTGGTTTGTGGTCAAATGATAGCTTTGGTCAAAATAATGGTTCAAGCATTTAATTATTCATATAGATAAGTTTTTGGAGAAGTTTCAAACAAGGCTGTAGATTAGAGGAACTAGAAAAAAAAAGTAGAAACTAAGACATTTAAAAGTAAATAAAACAACAAAAATAAAAAATAAAAAGGAAATCTATATTTGAAAAACGATTGTCGAAATCAACTTAATAAAAAGAAGAGGGACAAAGTTTACACAGATAACCAAACAACAAAGAAAGTCAAAACTAAAAAACAATTAAAGATCATAACTTGACACGCACAAACTAGAAAAACAAAAACATAGAAAAAGATAAAAGATTAGGACAAAAAAATTATCCCTCTAGAATATCTTGTAGCCTTAGAGATAAACGAACTTTTCTCAAAACATAGTTTTTTCCATTGATATGAGAAGGTTTTTCATGGTTCGCCTTATGTGGTTCTTGGTCTAAAATTACTTTTACGTTAACGGATGATTTGAGAGTGAAAATAAAGTCACACCCGATTTGGGAGAAGAGGAGGCCCTCTTTACCTTCCTAAACGGCCTCAAGCCACGGGCTAAGCTTGAGCTGCAACGTCGAAATGTCCAGACCCTCACCGAAGCCATGACGGAAGCGGACTCGTTGTTTCAGTTCAAGAGCGTGGAACGAAGTAGTCCTTGGAGGAACAAGTGTAAAAGTGGAGGAGAGGATCAACATGGCGAGTCATTAGGGAGTGGTGACGAACGACCCATGGATCAAAGAAGCAGGTATCGCACGAGAGACGAGAGTTCCGTTGAGAGAAGGAAGTTCCAAAGAGACGATGAGGGTACGTCGGAACGAAGGGGCAGGTTTAACAAAGACAAGGGCGCAACAACGGAAAGACGCTGCTTGAGTTGCTTCTTGTGCGGAGAGGAGCATCTCGTAAGGAACTGCTCGACAAAGAACAAGCTCGCCGTAATAGTCTCGACTGAGCAAGAAGAGCCCAAGAGGGAGCTGCTAAGGCTCGGGGCCATGGTGAAGAGTACCCCCAAAGCAAGGCTATTCAAATGCCTGAGGTGTGACGGTGATCATTTGAACCGGGACTGCCCAGAAAGAGAGAAGAGGAAAGAGTCACCGCCCGAGGAGGAGCCGGGTGAACGGTAGTAAGGCTCGGGGCCGTGAGGACATGCAATGTTCCTAAACCAGAGGAGAAGGAGTTTAGAGCATCCGGGGCATGTGAGGACGGCAAGCCGCCCGAAGACACCGGGGAAAACAAGGCTAGCCCGTTGCGGGAGGAGACGCAACATGAGTCATCGGGAGAAGAAGTTGGCACGTTGCGGGAGGAGACGCAACGTGAGCCGTCGGGAGAAGAAGTTGGCACATTGCGGAAGGAAACGCAACGGTTACCTTCGGAAGACAAGGCCTCTTTGGGGAAAGAGGTTGACAAGGTCGAGGAAGACCTTGAGAATGAACTCGCAACGGGGACGTTGCGAAAACAAGTGGGGGAGTATGTCACGGACCGCTTTTCCGTGACGATGTCAAGGCCGGCAAAACAAGACGACTTGCCAAGAGACGCCATCAAGACATCATATGACAAGGCCAAGCGGAAATGGCATGGGAAGAAGGCCAAGTGGAAGGCTAGACAAAGATCTTGTCAAGATGGCACACCGGGAAAACAAGGAGTATTCCGGAAAGATCCGGGACGATCAAGAAGGACCCGGAATGCTCGAAAGAAATCCGGAACACGACGGAACATTCCGGAAGATGGTAGAATATTCAGGAAGGCTACGGAATATTCCGGAAGATGTCGGAATCATCCGGAAGGATCCGGAAGGTACCGGAGGGATCGAGACAAGTCTAGAAACCGGCGGAAGTCTCTAGACTCATGTAGAAGTTGGCGGGACAATCCGGATGGAGGCGAATTTTTCCGGAAGATGGCGGATACTTCTAGAACTCGAAGGATCCTTGAAGACTTAGATAGAGTCTTAGGGAAAGTTCTAGAGTCCTTAGGATAAGATCAAGTTAGGAAGGATCCGGAATGACCTAGGAAAGATAGATTCCGGAACCTTCCAGAGAGGAGGTGGCCAAGGCTATAAATAGGGGAGGTCACCCCTCATTTCAATCATCCACCACAATCCACCGAACTCCAAACTTTCTAGCTCTCTTGTAAAACTCTCATTTGTAAAGCTCTCCTTGAGTAATATAAAGGCAAGGTTTGCCGACTAGTCTCCGAGTTTGCCTAGCCATCTAGACGAAGCGCTCGTAGTCAAGGAGCGTCGAGGAGTAAGGCTGATCTTAGCTTGTCGGGGGGGACATTATAGCTAAGAGCCACACGGTCTGAGTTGGAGAAAAACTCGGCCCGTGATATTGTCTAAGAGCGCTTCCTGATTTTGGGGACAATACCAAGACGGTGATATTGTTTAAGGGCTTTTGTAAACTTTATCATTTGGATTCAATTTGTTAAAAGCTCTTTGCTTGAAAAAATATTTCATTTTTCAATTTAGCTTCTGAGTTTTTTGGTTTCTACGTGGTTTAGATAAAAGCAAAATCTTAGTAGTGAAACCATATCATGCTTTCGGTAACAATTTCATAAGCAAGCTTGAGTTTGTCAAAGATTTCTAAAGAAAAATCTTATTTTTCGTAGCAATTTCAAAAGTAAAATTTTTGTTTATTCAAATGTGATTTAGTAGCAAATTCAGAAGGTTCGAGTTTGTTCAAAGAGTTTCAAAAGAAACTCATGTTTTTATAGCAATTTCAGGACTTGTTGTTTCACTTCTATCCATTTCCATGGTGTCATTCGTTTTAGGTAACAAATTGCCGGTGGATTGTCTAAACACCGGCCATGAACCGCAAGCCCCGAAGACCGTGAGCCCATGCATCACCTTGAAGACCGACCACCTACACAAGATTAACACACATCAGTTCTAGATCCGCAGGTGGGGACAACGAGAAAGCCATGGACCTGCTGCCGCATTCTTAAGAAACCCTAAAGAACAGATATGTTGCCGTCGCAGAGGGGGCTCCCGCGGCTGTCAAAGGCGGACTGCAGAGGGGAACGACGCAGATCTGGCTCGGCGGACTACAAATTGGGCTCGCGCAAGTGAGGCGGCTCACACAGGGGGCGGCCGGCGAGGTGAGGTGCGACGGACGGCAAACTGGGCTGGTTCCGGCGTACGGCGAGCGGATCTGAGCTACTGGGGGCTCCGGAGGTGGAAGAGAAAAGAGGAGAAAGAACCCGGCGCATATCTGGGCTCGCGCAGGGAGAGGAGATACTGGGGAGGCTGGGTCCGGCAACAAGGCGGCAGGGTTCAGGTGGAAGGGAAAAGAGGATAAGAAACCCGGCGTGGTTCTAGGCTCGCACAAGGAGACTCGTGCAGGTCCGGCGGAGGAGAGAGGAAGCGGGGTCGGGTTCGGTCTGACAGTTCCTAGCAGAAGCCCTGGAAGAGAGATGAGAACGAGAAAGGGACCTGTTCTCGGCTCCATCTGGCGTGAAGGAAGACGGGTGAGAACAGACTTGGGCAGCGGAATTGTTCTCCTGAGATGGCGGCAAGACTCGAGAAAAAGGTCGGGGTCGGAGGTGACGATCTTCTGCTAGGTGCACCAGACCCGCTTCTTTGGTTGTTTTTGTTGAACCTAGGAGAGCATCCGTATAACAAAAATATATAAGATTAATCTTATCCAATTTATCTTAGTATATTATATTATATATATGTCATCTTACAAGATATTAAAATCAAAATAAGAACAAACAAATTTACGTATCTCGCAAATGTATGGTGGAGTATATGGTTTTTCAGGAACAAAATTATCTTTAATAACGAACCTATGGGCACTGATAATAAAGTTATTACTTTCATTAATAACCAAATTCATTATTGGAAAACAAACTTAACTTATGAGGATGATTACAATATAAAACAACCAAAGAATTATAACTCAAACATAAGGAAAAAACACAACATTAAATGGGATAAACCAAAACCCGGCTTCTTCAAACTTAACTTTGATGGTTCAAAACTCGATTCGGAAATAACATCTATTGGATATGTAATTCGGAATTACAATGGTGATGTTGTTAGCCTCGACGCAAAAAAAAAAATTCAATTCGGTTATAAAAGCTTAAGCATTGGCCCTCAAATCCGGGTTACAAGAGGCGATTAGATTACAAATTAAAAAGATCGAAATTGAAGGTGATAACTTGTGTGTAATCAAGGCACTCTAAGGTTTGTGGAGCTTTCCTTGGGAAGTCGAGATGATTATATCCGACTCCAGATTGGATCTTCGTTTCTTTGATGAGGTCCGTATCAGACATATTTTCAGAGAAATAAACTGTGTTGCTGACCGATTGACCCATCTGGAAAACTCGACCCCCAACACCAATTTTTCTGAAGACCCCGAACTTCGTGTTCTCATCCGAAAGGATGCTTTAGGTTGGACTAGCTCTAGGAGATAGTCCAATCTAACCGCTTTTCATTTTCAAAAAAAAGAAGACATATTGAATGAGTTGTAATTTTCCGGCATATGAAAGCTGCTTCGATCTCCAAGAGATGATCTTGTTTGTGATTTTGTGAAAGAGGGGAGTATAATCAGACATCTTGAGAAGGAATGGGAATGGGTCGGTTTATGGGTGGAAGTTCCACTTCCACCAACCGTCCACATTACTTAAACTCTTACCCACCCACCCACCACCCGTTTAACATTTCACCCATCACCCACCCACGTATCACCCATCGGGTGTTCGGGTGGTTCGGGTGAAATAATCGGGTGTGTATTGTATATTTGTATAGTATATCTTTTGGTTATAGACATTTACAAGTATAAAATAAATTTATATGTTAAAGTAACGCAAATATAAATCTACTAAATCATGGAGTTTTATTCACCATTACAAACCAACGTCGAAATGAGTTTTAATTAAAAAAACGATGAAAATAAATGCGATATTTTTTGCATGTAACAAACATAAATCACTAAATAAAACATATATTCCAATCACTCCTTTAGAGATCGATGTAGCGATCTACTTCAACAACCTAAAATAATACAAAGATTTATAAAACGATGATTAGAACATTAATTTAAAATGAAATAAATTTTGAAAATAAAACAGTTGTTCATGACAGAATCTTCCACATCAATATCCTCTAATATAGTATCAACAATTTGTGAATCGAGCGTGATTCAAAGTCAAATAAAACTCCTGATGCCTTGATCCAAAGTTATCAAACTAAAACAATAATCCAAAAACAAGGTAAGAACTAAGATGTATGAATTATATGATATTATATACTTTAGAAGAAAATCCAAAGTTGAATATATCTTCAAATCAGACTTCAAACTCGAATATAGATATGAGGAGAGGATGAAGAGAACCACTACCAAGTGAAGATTATTTGATGAAAGAAACAAGCGAGCACTGAAGTAAGTGACCAAGCGTAAGTAACCAATCAACAAAGGTACAGTGAAGGTTGTATATATTTATATACAAAAATCAAGATTAGGGAAGAAGTAGGGGGTGTTGTTGCACTTTACGGGTTTACAAGTCTTTTACAAATTTATAGGTTGAAGCTTGAGGGTAACATTTGGGGTTTATTTTATGAACTTGTAAAACCTATAGAAACTTATATAATATATCTCTCTGACGATGCCTATATCGAATATAGTTAAAGGGTCCATTTGAAAACAATAAACTTATTAGAGTTGAAGTTGAAGTTGAAGCTTATTGATAATCTCCCTTCATATAAATTTAATAAGCTCTATAAATTTATAAGTTTTGTAACCCCCTTCATATAATTTATAGAAAAAACGAATATAAATTATAATAAACTGCTATAATTTTTGTAAATTTGTATCTCAAACGTCCCACCCTCAAACTTAGTTTCTTTTACATAAACTTGATAAGCTCTTTAAATTCATAATTTATAATTTATGGTCTCCCAAAATACAGAGACTTAGTAATCAAGATTTCATAAATTAGGCTACTCTCCATTAACAAATAATATTTGGAGTGAAACAATTACACATGACAAAGGCAAAGAAAAAGACGATAGTGTCATGATGGAGTTGGTTGAGGTAAGATTACGTTCATGGGAAAACTGAAAAAAGCTACATCCGTCTCCGTGCATGACCGGGTCAACGAAATGATGCAATATGCTTACTTTACAAAAAAGCTGTTGGTGCTTCAAACCTAACTTACCCCTAATTAAATAACAAAAAGCGCTTTACTTTTCCCGATTAACTGCTAATCTGCCATCAACCGTTACCGACCGTTAACTAACCTTTCATGTGATGGCCACTCTTTTCTCTAGGTATTCGTGGATGAGATGAGCTTTGACCCTACTCTTTTTTACCCTCGTACTATCGTTGTATACAAGGTTGCTACTTGCTACAATATTTCATTTTCAGTCGATTGTTTATAATTTTGTCTACTTTATCTGATGACACTCAATTCACATGCATGAATACGCTTCTAAATCGTAATGACTATTCGCAACAATTCATGACAATATCAATATTATTTAGAAAATAGTACTAATAGCAGCTATAGTCGATCCAAATAAGTCACTAGATAAGTAGTAACGAATAAAATTTCAACATCGAAGTCTTTTCCACGACTTTGAAAGTTCATGGCAATTTTGTATAATTAATCACAAAACAGGCTATTTTCTACCATATTCTTGAATAGTAACTCCATTTTTTTTTAAATAAAAAGAAAAGAAAACGACTGGGCTCCACTTGCTCCTTACCAATAGTGAAGTGTGAACCTTTGCACGCGTTTAAAGAGACTGTCTTAAGCTCTCCTCGCCCCCCGCACGTGGCATGTTACCTCCCTTTCTCTACCTTATATATATACCTGTCTTCCCACCATCGCAACTAACTTCTGCAAATACATTTCGATTTTTTTCCCCACCGTTTTTCCGGTTTCTCTGTGTTTTTCTCCTCTGCACTAGCTTACAGAGTTACAGGTAGTTCGTTTGAATGAATTAGAAGCTTTTAGAAGGAATTTTCTAGTATGGATGGTGAGATCACTCCGGCGAAGTTCACCTACATGGGACACAGTTTCAGTCAACTCACAGCCAACGACGACTCTTCCTCCGCTTTCAGCGACTGCAACAGCGATAACTCGGGCGAGTTCACCTCCGCATCCGATCAATCCCGGCAGCTCTGGCTCTCCTGCGCCGCTGGCGACTCCAATGCCGCCGACGAACTCATTCGACGTCTTGTTTCCACCCTCGATTCCGCTTCAATCGATGATCAAAAGCAAGCCGCCATGGAAATACGACTCCTCGCCAAGAACAAATCGGAGAATCGACTCAAAATCGCTAGATCCGGTGCCGTCGTTCCTTTAGTTTCGTTAATCTCCTCCCCCGATCTCCAGTTACAAGAGTACGGAGTCACCGCGATTCTCAATCTCTCGCTATGCGACGAGAACAAGGAATTGATCGCCGATTGCGGTGCGATTAAACCACTAGTCAAGGCTCTGCGAACGGGGACAACAACGGCGAAGGAGAACGCTGCCTGTGCTCTGCTCCGGCTATCGCAGATCGATGCGAATAAAGCCTTAATCGGACGGTCGGGAGCCATATCGGCCTTAGTGAACCTTCTAGAAACCGGAAGTTTCAGAGGGAAAAAGGACGCATCAACTGCGCTTTATTCACTCTGCTCGGTGAAGGAGAACAAGTTGAGAGCTGTGAAGGCAGGGATTGTGAAGCCTTTGGTCGAATTGATGGCGGATTTTGGATCAAACATGGTGGATAAGTCTGCGTACGTGCTTAGCTTGTTGATGTCGGTTGAGGAAGCGAGGGGGGCGACGGTGGAGGAAGGAGGAATCCCGGTGCTCGTGGAGTTAGTAGAGGTTGGTTCTCAAAGGCAGAAGGAGATAGCTGCGGCAATACTCTTGCATCTGTGCGAAGACAGCGTCTTATTTCGGAAGATGGTGGCGCGTGAAGGCGCGATTCCGCCGCTAGTTGCGCTTTCACAGTCCGGCACCAGCAGAGCAAAGAAGAAGGTGAGCATTTTTTTTTTCTATAATTATGTTTTGAAAATTTAAAAATTTTGAATTCCCTTTTTTTATTGAAAAGGTGGGGAAAAAAAAAACTCTGTTAAGATATGGTTGTTTGTTGCCTTGTTGGGAAATGATTTTGGGACCAGAAACTTCATTTAGCAATTTAGACTGAATATTCTTATTAGGCTACTTTTCTTTTTATAACATATTATGGATTAAGAATTGATCAAGTTCACAGGACGAAGTAGTGGTGGTCATTTGTGGGTTGACATGGAGACTCACTATTGTGTGATAGAGTGGGATGTGCAGTCAGCAAAGTTTAGTTTGATTATGACTTAAATATACACTTTGAAAATATACATGGTGGAAAAGTGATTAAGCTTAGCTTGTACAAGTTTTCACCTTCAAGTGCAATTCATAGTCAAAATTCAACTTGTTTAACATCTAAATCATCAGTGGGAAAGAAAAAAAAAACAAGATCAAAAGTCATTGGTGCATGGTAGTTTCATCTCTTTGCTCATTTTGAATCTTGGTTGATACTCTGGCATCTTGTTTTGACTTGTTGTGTTTGTTAACTTTGTTGGGTATGACAGGCGGAGACATTGATAGAGCTTCTAAGGCAGCCAAGATCCGGCAATGTCGCTGCAAAGGAGATTTGATGTGCTTGTTTTTGTTGTCCCTACTTGCCCATCCAGCACTTGCACCATTACCTTGAAGCTCTTATGTTTTGTTTTAATCATTTCAATTTTAGAACCCTACTTCATTCGACCAAAAGTCAGCAAAAATATATTGCAAGATCCGGAGAATTTTGTGCCCTTGTCTATAGACCCTTTTATTGGAGGAGGGAATGTAGGAAGGGAAATTGAGAAAGAGGGATGTAGCACAACTGAGTTATTGTGATAAGTTGGTCTTCATCTCTTCGGTGTGATGACGGATTTAGTGCAACACTGAGACAGTCATTTGACACACCTTAGGACTTGAGGTTGGGGGTTTCAATCTTTTAGATGTAAATATTTGTGATGCAAGAATGTTTCCTTGTAGATGTCCTTTTTGTGATTAATGGTGTTAGTTGCTAGAGATGTGTTATCAAAAAAAAGTACAAGAGATTGTGGTGATTTGTTGTTTTCTAATGTATTTGTTTCTCTTGTAGTGTTTTGAGCTCCAAAAGTTGCATCAAGGTGGTGTTTGAGTGTTTTTATTTCCTCAAAATTGGTTTTTGATTTTTTTTAAAAGAAAAAATCGTTGTCACCGATTTAAAGTATCTCATATACTCAAATAGTTTTATCCATCTAAATATTTTAGTTTTTTTTATACATGTTATTATTCTCTTTTGGTGTGGATTTAAGTAATCACAAGTTCACTATGTATAGGCAAATTTTCTATATTTTTCTTACATTTTGTTTTCATGACTTTTAGCCTTAAAATATTGCGGAGTAATAAAATAAAATTTTGTGAAATGGGTAAATATTGTGATATAATATTTTATTAACTGTTTTAATTTTATAAACTAGAAATAGGGTCAACGATTGCATTTGTGGTGAAATATCTGGAACACTTGGACAATTAAATACTTTGTTATTTTTGGACTCTTGAACCCAAAAATATGACCTTAATGTAATAATAATTTGAATGGATATATACATACATATTTTCTATGAAATAAAAAAACATATTATCAATCCTTTCCCGTCAAGATTTTCAAAGTCACTGTAGATGTTTTATTGTCAAACCCTTAACTTTCATAATGCCATTATAAAAAAGTGAGAGGGGAGTGTCAAAGCAACCATCAATTAAATTGGACCGATGTTGGCATATCTTCCACGTTGAAATAAAAAATTACAAATTGTTTTAAGAAAAGGAAAATATAAAGGGTGTCAAAGTCCGATTCAGATGTGACATGGTTAACCGCTTTGATATCATGTCAAAATTTGATAGATACACCATAGAGCGGGGTCGTGTGGATACGAGCGCACATACGCGTTAGATCCACTTCCAACACATAAACCCAATAAAGTATCATCCTAAAACCAGACTATTGACCTTATATGCTAGACTCGAAAATGTCTCCTACTTTAGATGTGCGAGCATTATCTCCAACAAAGGGTAATTGTGTATTTTAATCCTAATCATTAATTAATTTCTTTTAAAACTACTACGTTTCAAGTCGATTAGGATCGGATCGGATCGGATTGGGTCAAATGAGGTTTACAGTTGTTTCGAACCGCTAGTCCAAACGACTTCATAGTTGTTTTGGACTGCTAGTCAAAATGGACCACATCGATCGGGTACATGTGGGTTTCGGGTTTGTTCGGTGTTGCCATATTGGTTCGTTTGAGTTTTATACGGTTTGAGATTATTCGGGTTAATGCATTTATTTTTGACGGATAGACAATATACTTGTTTACTTAGTAAGGTATTTGTCAACATATGCCCTACTTGTTGGTTCACTGATATGCTATATGTTTTTCTTCTTCATATTTTTTTGATTATGTACGAGATAACTCCAGATGAAGTTCATAGTTACGTGACCACACCATTCTTTTAAGGAGGCTTTACGAATTGTAGTTTGGGCTTGTGCCAAAGATGAGTTCGATGATGTGACGAGCGGGATTAGAAAACTTGGATGAAAGTGCTTACTCGGACTATCTAACATGTTGAATAAGAATTTAAAAAGGTTTGAGTAGGCTTTAGAAGAAGATGTTAGGTCTGTAGGTCTTTTGATTGACATGTAAAATTTCACCAAAAAAGGTTTAAGGATGACTTAATTTTATAATTTGTATTGTAGAAGGTAGTTTTATTTTAAAAATTGTATTAAAAAAATTGTTTGTTAAAACAAGACAATATAAAACATGATAAATCCTATAAAATATAAAGTTACGAAATTCGGGAAGTTTGTAACTTGGGCTTGTACTAGCCGGTTTCGCTAATGTCCTTGGAGGACTACTTGTCCCACGTTCTTTTGCTGTTATGCGAGTTTGAATCCTGCTTTTTGGGCTTACACTCATTCGAAGGCCGATGCTGTTACTTGTTAATAGTAGACTCGTCACCTCAAACAATAACCTCATCCTTGTATGTTTGGGCCATCTATGCTGTTGTGGAAGAACAATTGAAGGCATAAGTCTATACATGACCGTTCCCTACAACTTCGATTCATTTTTGAGACAACAAGAGGCCAAATGACTTGTTCTTCCATGATAGCTTAGATGGCCCAAACATACTTTCGGTACTTTTAGGGGAAAATTCATCTCCAGTTTCTCTGATTAAAGACATGCGTCCTTATACAACTTTTGACGAGGACTGAACGAGAAAAAGTATCAATAAGATCTCATGAAACGCACAGACTCCGTGAATCTGAATATATGCGAAGGAATTAATAAAGCTCTTGAAGGATATTCAGATCAATTTCATTCCAGATTATTATGATAATACAGCTCCGGATCAGACCTCCGTTCTCTTTTCATTACACAATTAAATCAAAAGCATAGCAACAACAAAAACAACAATATACGAACTACTGGGAAGTGGATATTTCAGATCCGGAAATGCTACACTGCTTTTTTGTGCGGAAGAAAATCAAAATACGGAAGGTTAGGGCTGAGTTTGAGACACCTGCTACGCCTGAGCCATCTTGGAAGCCTCGAGATCGGCGGCTTTCTGGAGCAAATTATCCTGAACATTCTCCTCAAGAACCATCTGGATCGGGGACGATCCGAGACCGTCGGCGATTGCGAGCATGATCTTACGAATCTCAGATCGGAACTCGAAGCGATCGACTGTTCCGTTGTGATCGCCGTCGAAGCTCTCGAAAATTGAGTCGTACAACTTGGTAAGCTGCTCAGGCGCGGTGGCAACGTCGAGCCCAAAGTGCGACTCGATCAATCGCATCGATTCGAACGCCTTGCGGAGCTCAGACCTGGAAAGGACGTCGTCTTTGTTGAGATCTAGCTTTGTGAAGTGGTCGTCGACGCTCTTCGTGAATTGACCTTCGTCCTCGACGAAGGATCGGACTGTAGATCCATCGATTACTACAACTCCCATCTCTCTCCTTTTCCTGTTAATCTGTGATTTGGTTGTGGAAATTTGGAGGATAAAGGTGGAGATGTGGCTTTTATGCTGTGGAGGAGAGCAAAAGGATGACACGTGGACGGTTGATATTTAAGCTGGATGTGGGGCCATGTGCCTCTTTGAGATTTTAGATATTCCTTCTCGTACACTGATTTTTGAGATGGAATGAAAATGAAAGTGGAGTCTCCGGTTGTGACTTGTGCGTCCATGGCATTTTGCGCACCTTGCTTTATGGAACATTTTCCTCGTTTTTCTTTTCCTAAAGAAAAAGTGTAAGGAAATTTCTACCGGTTTGTATGGATTTGCAAGTTTGGATCAACTTTTTTTTTTCATAAAAAAAAAACTAAAAGAAAATCAACTAAAATTTGTTAAAAGGAATTATGTCTCAAACAATTTTGAAGTATTAAGGTTTTGAGGTCAATCGTGGAGTAATAATACGTTTACCTTGTATCAAAAAAGAAAATTGTGGAGTAATAAAAAAAAATTATATTTTTTTAAAAAAAAAATTATCATGAAGGTAAGAATACTCGACTACACTAAATAAAATTGGTGTATTGATAACATGATTTGTTGTATCCTTACTTATGAATAAGTCTTAATTTGTATCATTTGTGCTTGTTTTGTTCTATTTTACAAGAATAGATGTCTACACACTCTTTGATGTGTTTTGTAGGTGAATTGACGTTTTTCGGAGCTAAAACGATGCATATGAGGATCAAGCATCGGAGTGGAGCGAGGTGTGGAAGCCTGGGAGAGGCCACATGTGTGAAGGAAAGACAAAGAATTGAGCTAAGGAGCAAACAATGGAATTTTGGAGCAATCTCGGGTGAAGCAGTGTCATGACCTCGGCTGAGATTGAAGATAGAAATTAATTGAAGACGAGATTAGATAAGTCGAGAGCCATCTCGGCCTAAATCTCGGCCTGAGGAAAATCTCGGCCTAAAATCTCAGCCGAGATCTCAACACGTTTGCCCGAGATTTTGAAGACGTTGAAGGAAGTTCATGTGAGGCCCAAAATCTCGGCCCCGAAGTGTTGTGACCTCGGCTCGAGATTTTGACCATTTTCACCCGAGATTTTGTGTCTGCACTGTGTCAAATTCACTTTTCAGTCACTTTTCGCCCGACTTTGCTTTTTACAAAGGTTGAGTATAAAAGTAAAGTTGTTGAGCTGACCTTAGGGGGTTGGAGATTATTGACATTTGAGTCCATTGTAAATTTAGAATTTCTTCTTCTTCATCTTGCACCTCAAACACTTCTTCTTGATATTTTCTAGTGATTTTTAGTGTAAAAGATTGTTGTGTGTTGTTGAGTATTCCTGGAGAAGAGTTGGAACGGAAATTGTACTCCTTTTTGCTGAATTTGGAAGCTATAAACCGAGTTTGCATCATCTTTCTTTCCCTTTTATTTTATTTCCATAAAATGCCTTGTTTTCTTGCTTTGTTTTTCCAGATTCTGATATGTCTTTAATTGGCTAGAATCTTAGTGATTCTAGGGTGAATGTATTGTTGTTTATAGCTTGGATTATGATGAATTAGGTTGCTTGTTAGTTTTGGTACAAATTTTCTTGAAGTCCTATGGTTGATTTGGATTGAATCTAGCTTAGAAATCTTCTTGGTTAGCAAACTAAGTTGGAATAAAGCTTACCCAGTAATGTTCCTCCTTAGATATAGAACCATAGGTAATAGAGGTGAAAAACCCTCTATTGGATCGAGATGTGCCGGATTACTATCTAAGTTAGGTAATTCCCGAGACTTACCCGGTAAGGGGTTACTTAGTCCTTAGATACATAATCCGGTTTGTACCGAATTTCCGTCCTAGCTACCTTGAGACTTGCCCCGTAACAGGTAGTTATGATTGGAATTAGATGATCTTGAGACTTACCCGGTAATAGATCATCACCGAAGAAACATTCATCCCTATAGCATATCTTACCAAAGAGTTGCAAGTTGTCTTGAGTCAAATGCTATGAATAATGATCTTGAAACCTTAGAATCTCTTTTTCGTTAAATTGATAACTACTTGCTTGTATGTTAGCTTTGATTCACTAGTCACTTGGTTTGATCCTTAATCGAACATTCCTAAAAAACCATCCAAACACATAAACTTTCTAACCTTTACTCCTTTCTTCTATTTCTTAGTCTAGACTTGTACTATATATTTGATCAAGGTTAAAGACTACGTGTCTCAAAAATTCCGAAGCCAACTTCAAGAGAAAAGTCAACATCTAGAACACTTTTATCGAGTTATAATAAAACTTAGATTTGAATTTCATTTTTCACTTTCCGTAGAATAGATAGTTGGAAAAAATTGTCAAGTGGAAACCAATTAACAATGACCAATGGTTGATCAAATATGATATAGACATGATTGTTGCGAAAACTGGTTCAGAAGGATCATATAAGAATAGAAGGCAATCATTTAATAAGAACAAGCAAAAATGGTTCAGAAGCACTTCTCATATTCCAAAAATGATTCAGAAGCACCATATAGGAATAGAAAGGAAAAATACAATTTAGATCATCAAGATTCATTAAACAGTTATTTCTCATCATTCTTATATATGCTAGTGGAATCATACTAGTTAGATTAAAAACAATTGTTTACTAAGAACAAGCAAAAATGAATGACACATGTCCACATTAAAGAGCATCGGCACCAAACCAAAGCCTGAGAATAATGAATGTGTTACAATTTTATTTTTATTTTTTTCAATGCACTCAAAATTTTCAAAGCACCATCTACAAGTTTTTTAGTACAACAAGTTTCTTTTTCATTCCTATTGGTCCTAGTTTACACGGGCAGACTTTATAACGATCTTATACATGCAAATAGAGAGAAAACACTATAAAGGTAAAAGATCTAGGAAAAGATCGAGATATGTTCGAGATAGAAATAGTTCAGAAGCACCATAGAGGAGCATAACTTGATCAATACACTAGACACATAGGGATGAAAAAGAGAGCACATGTGAAATGTGTGCTATTTTTTTATTTGTGGGGTTAGAGATTCAGTTTCAGTGATTGATAGATGGCTGAAACCCATAGTTTGAGATCAAGGCAACGCAACAATGGGCGTTCCTTGTAGTTCATCAGAAATAAGACCAAAGCTTATATCGAGTTCAATAATAGAGTGAGCGGAAACATGAGAACACGAAGAAGCCACAAGCTTCAGTTCACCGCCGGATTAAGGTACCTTTGGGTGGGAGTAAAAGGGTCCTGGATCTAGGATGTGGGCATCGAAGAAATGAAGCCTAGACACATTCGAGATCGACCGAAGAAGATCGACGGAAAGGGTAATAGAGGTTTTGATTGACTCCAATCTAAGATTTGATTTGAGGAGATTGGAGTATCAAACGATTTATTCTTGCATTGATTTAGAAATTAGGGTTTTCGGCGGCCAGGTTGCGTTCTTGAGTTTTGAGGTAGTTGGGGAGGGGTTAAAACCCTATAAAAATAAATTCAAATGTTGTTTGTGTCTAGTATACAAGGTTAGTGAATTACTTTTTTAATTGTTAATTGGTCTAGGAGGAATCACATTAGACTTATGTGTTGTCCTGGGCCTAACGTGATACGCCTTTGGATACCGTTGTCACTTGTGCCTCTGTCTAAGCCAATCCGTCAAGCGGCACGCCTTATCATCACTCTACCATGCATGGCTTTGCATTAGTGGTGAACCAAAGGTTGAAGCTTGCCCGTTATGCCGAAATAAGTCTTTTACTTAATGTTATTTGTATGTTTTGCTTATGTAATAATATAATGGACCCCTTTAGGTCTTGCCCTATGGACCCCTTTTTAGACCTTTCCTTTTGGAGCATTCCTTTTAGACCTTTCCTTTTGGACCTTTCGTTCCGGCAACATCCTCTATATAAAGGATGTTTGATCTCACTTGTAATGTATGTTCAAATTAAATCAAGTTAGCTGAGAAGTATTTCCTCCTCCTTGATTTTAGACAGCACAATCTTCCCTCTTAAAGTTCTTCCTTGGATCTTCAATTCAAGCATTCGCATTCAAGGATTCTTTAAGAATCAACCTATCTAGCCCACTTCACAGATTGCTCGATCACCCATTCGCTTTTGCCTCCATTTCACAGCTTTTTCCACCCATATTATATCCTTTGATCCACCCGCACATCAACAAACGGAGTAGTTGAAGCTCTAACTCGACCTAGGAAGCAAATGTTTGGGAATGAAAATTAGATGATAAGTGGACCTATGAGTTATGATGGATAAGTGATGAGGTAATGCAGAATAGTGGAACGGACGTCTAAGTTTGCGGAACTTAGGAGTTAACGATGGAGAAGAGTAACGATGCTAGATATCTTACTCTAGAATATGAAACGAGAAAGTGAAATAAGGAGATCACCGACTGGCAGATCCAGAATAGTTATTGAGACTAGTGTGGATAAGGTGAGTTCATCATACTCACTTAGCTATAGTAATAATATTAAGTGCATGCTAGGGTAGTGTGTGTATCGTATGTTAAATAATTGAACCAACTAGACCCTGCACTTTTATTATTAAAGAGAGGCTCAAGTGTATTATAACAAGCCGTAGCATCAATGTCCGGAACAGATGGCGATCGGAAGGCTCCCTGCGACCAGTCTAACAGTGTATACGGGGAAAAGCATTGAAATCAGTATTGTTGGTTTACGGGGACATGGCCGAGGATTGGAGGATCCTCATGCTACCATGAAAAGTTGAACAAATTAGAATGACCAAATCACCAAATGAAAAGATAATAATCGGGACCTTGCTTGTACATGTTAAGGTGTTTACCGCTTTCTTTATTTGTGTGTGTTTTAGTTCCCTTATTATTAGAATTGTTATCTAACGGTTTATACCGTGTTGATAGATCTTGCAGGTTACGTTTTTGTCGAGAAATTGGGAATGGAGTGGTCAGCCGGGTTTCTGTACTATAAGTCACTTGGGAGTATTTTTATTTTAGTAATAAGTTTAGTAGACTGCGTATGTTTTGCTTTTGCTAAGTATGGGTGTCTAACACTATTAGCGTCAATATTTATTTATTTATTTATTTTAAAAATGGAAAGCGGTTAGATTGAACTATCTCCTCGAGGTAGTCCAACCTAAAGCATCCTTGCGGATGAGAACACGAAGTTCAGGGTCTTTAGAAAAGTTGGTGTTGGGGGTCGAGTTTCCCAGATGGCTCAATCGGTCAGCAACACAGTTTATTTCTCTGAAAATAGATATATTCATCTCAACCTCCCACTTGTTAGCGTCAATATTGTTTCCAAACTTATTTATTTTAAGAGATATTTGTCTTTAAATATTTGTCCCTTGTTGTAAGGTATGTGTCTCATTGATGTCAAAATAAGACTGAGACCCATTGTGAGGTCCTAGCCAGTGAGTTCAGTGACATTCCGAGTTCTCAAAATTCAGGGTGTTACATATGTATTGTTTTTTCGTCTTTATTATCCTCCTATTTGTTAAAATATTATGATTTTTTTAATATTCCTATTCGTTAATTTGTTTTTGTTTTCATTTCTTTTATATTCCGATTTGTTAAAATCAAACGAATTTTTAGTTATGGTTCCTAAATTCTTCCGAAATATTCATGAGTTGTTATATCCCGATTTGTTATATGATTTTGCCTTTTTGATTTTTAAAATTCAATATCTTTCGAAATTTGGTACAAATACCTTTTAAATTCCTAATAATTTTTGAACTATTTTTTTTATATCTTATCTTCCGATTGTTATATAATTATTCTTTTTTGATTTTTTTAATTCGATATCTTTCAAAAATTGGTACTATTTGTTTTCAAAATTCCGATTAATGATTAAAAAATTGTGTTTGTTATATTTCGCTTTGTTGTATAATTTTTCCTTCTTTTATTTTAATTATTTTTTGAAAATTTTTCGATTTTTATCATGTTATATTTACCTAGATCTTCCCATATTAAAAATTATTTGTTTATATTAAGTTGCCCTACATCCAAATTATTTGTGATTTTTGAAATATTATAATTGGTTATATTTTAAGTTATTTTATCTATAACTTTTTGTATTCATCCCATCGTTTTATTCGTCAATACAATCAAGTATTAATCTTAGATTAGATTTTTGCTTTTGGTTTATTAAGATTTTTATATTCACGTTATACTAAATTTATTTTTTTGACCCTCGTGAGGATAAAATGAGTTATTTTTCTTTCTCGTTTTTTATTAATATCAGATGTTAATCATCGTATTAGAAGTATTTTTACAAATATTCGTCAAGGCACGGGATATACACTAATTCAGCTCTTTGAATGTATAGAGGGATTAGGGAATCCCTCGAGGATGTATACAAAATAAAGATAAAGCTATGTACGAAGCCCAATCAACAAGGCGTTACTCACTTGGGCCTAAAACCAAAATATTTTGAAAGCCTTACTTGTTGACGATGGACAAGGAGCCCTGATCAGATCATACAAAAACCAATATTTCTGTCCTGATTTTGTGCATCAAGAACCAATATCTAGGATTTTAGTCCAATTCTCAAGTCAACATTGATCTCACACACACACATATATATATATATATATATATATATATATATATATATATATATAAGAATGGGCTTGAAGGTGAAAAGTAGAAACAATTATGAACCGTTAATTTAATCCATATCCACGACCCAAATTCATGGTCCGTGTCACAGATGCAGATATCTAACATATGTCTTATGAGACACACATATACGGCTTACGAGACGCGAATCTTTGACCGATACCTAAGAAAGTATCTTATATTCGAGGGTAGAATATATTGTTGTGATATGAAGTTTTATGAAATAATTTGGTAGCTAAGTTTGTACTAGCAAGTTGTCTGCAATATTTGCAGGATTGAGTTGGCAAGAAAATAGCCAATTTACCAATTTCATGCCTTTCTATTGTCATTTTCCTGGTCTGAGCAATTTGCAGTCTATAATGGCCTATATCACAACCTTATACAACTATGGTCCCCTAGAAATATTCATACCATCTTCAGTCTTGCTCCAACTTAATTTACCTGATTATTGCCAATTATCTTCATAGAATCTAATTTCTGCCATGATCAGAAATCTGACGATTCACTGCTTCTGAATTTAACATTTTTCCCAAGTTTGACAATAATCATTTCAAGGATTCTTCTGTATTCAAACAACTCTGCAGAAACGAAATTTGGTCTTTTTCATACAAATGCATAAGTAATCACCAAAAGATTTGAACTGTTAGCACAATACATGAAAATGAATTGCAGTGGTAATTTCTATCTTGTTTGGTCTTCACATAAAAAGGGATCAACTTTTTTGGTGGCTCCAAATACAACAGGACAATTCTACTAAATTCTATACAGCCAATGAAGCTCAGTTGGCATTACCCTCAATGTCCTTCATACTACAACCGTTCTGTTTCTACCACATTATTACGCGATAATGACTTTCTTTGGATACCGTTACTATATTATACAATTCATCAACCTCGATTGAGTTTAATTCTTCTTTCCAGGAGTGGCGTATATCCTCTGATAGAGACATTGACACATGTTTAGTATTTTAGTAACATGGGTAACCAAACTTAAAACTTACCGTTGTAAGAAAAGAAAAAGAAGAGGAAAAGATAAAAACAGAAACAGAATAGAGAGTTCAGTAATCAGTACGATGTGCAGGCAGCAGTTAAAAGTTGAATTGGGGCAGGGTGAAAATCTTTGATGGGTAATAACAGAAGATAAGGAGCAGCTGGATGAAATCGTGAGAGTATCTACAGTATCACTATGCCAGTTTATTTTTTGACCACACAGCTTTAGGTTCATCTCTTTGAATTTTACACAAGTTTCTACAAACCCGTGTGTTTTGTTTCTTTGCCTGATGAAAAATGTCAAAAAAAACATATTTTCAGAGATGGTAAAGACAAAAATGCACATCAGCTTTCTATTTTGAATATATGTAACTTTCAATTGCTTCTTAAAAACTACATTTTAAACTTTTGTATGTGTCTAAATGTGAGTGTCATGTCCAATACAGACACCCTCTTATTGTTTCCTTGTAATTTACTATGAATTTTCTCTACTCCTTTTTTGTTTCCTTAATTTATGTACGTTGCTCGATGCTTTTTTCACTGGGGTAAAAACTGCTTCTCAAGTAGGCCTACCAAATGAATTTTTAGCTTGGCGGGAAGTCAAGTCAATGGGAGTTGCGTGCTTTCATACTTGGGATTTTGGTTTTTGGAAAATTACAGGAAACAACCCAATCTTTCAGGTGGTTGCGTAAAATACTTCCAACTATGGTGTGGGTTCTGGGTTGTGATAACTAATTCAACACCCTAAAAGTTGAAGCTGACTGTAATCAAACTTTTTTTCTTTATTATGAAGGTGATTAGGCTAATAATCGGAACTCAACCAATAGTTGGGGTTATTTTCTACAATTTCCCCATTTTGTTATCTTTTACTATCTCACCAATCACCGTGTTTTTTTTAACTTCACGTACAGAAACATTTAATCACTGATTTTTGCTATTTTCATGAATTTTAATTCAAAGGTTTCATCTTGTACTGACAAGCAAGTCATGTCTCAGCTTCCTGTTCCTGCTTTCTCAGCTTAAGATTATTTACTTGATAGCTTCAACCTTGAAAATGTGAAATAAATGAGTCTTATCAATAAAAACCCAGAACTTATATTGTTTGATTGATTAGTTTGTTATTGCATTCTGACATTGTGCAAGCAATCACAAAACCTGGAAGATAGTTCAAAATTCTTCATTAAATTGACCCGAACAAGAAGATCAATGTGCAAATAGTACAGAACGTGAAAACAAGTATTCAGAGGGAAAATTTTGGTATATGATCAATATATGATGTCACACTCATTACTGCACATATAAATGCCCATGTTACAGAATCTCAGTTCCATTAACAGCATTGGTTTTAATGCTATATTATGTTGATCTTAGTTCTTGAAACAACACTAGAATAGAAAATGCAAAAAAAAAAAATCCATAATTTGTGTATATTAGTTTGGTTTAATTGGCCGTAAGAACTGCTCTCTAATGATTGGGTATGGAACAAGAACATAATGAATATGATATCATGTGGTGCTAATAATTAGGAATTCTCTGTATTTCTGGGGATTCCACAAGCATAACATTTTTGGATGGCCCATCGAATGCAGTTTGAGTTTGACATTTAATGTTATGGGCCCACTTTCAAAGGCAAAGACCCCGGACATTCAAACAAATTTAGTCACATTATAACTTTACAAACTTGTATGATGGCCAATATCCAACATATTTCTGCTCTCATCTCCTTATTCACTCATAGGATCCCCTAAAACCCTATCTTACACGGAAACATAAGCAAAATGGAGCTACTAATTGAGGATGAGTGCCAGCCTTGATAGTGCTATTGTAGAGAGCCTTGTTTGTGCAATTGAACTGATAAAACTGTCATCATATAGCAGCTTCACAGATTTTCGTTGCACATTGTAGTTATATATCATGGAGTTTGTCGGACTGAGCTTCATTGTTATCAAAATTTCCATTTGAGAAGAGTCTTCTCCTTTTGCTACTAATAGAACAAGTAGTTGAGGAATTATGGAAACTTCCCATTTGAGTTAATTTGATTGGTGAAAGATCAGGAGAAGCTGACAACTGTGGAATCTTAGTCTGCTTCCTCTCTAACTTCTGCATTATTAGGTAGCAATTTGAAACATAATCCTGCATTAATTCAAAGATGCACATCAGACATGATTCCATTATTATTATTTTTTTATTTAAAAAAAAAAGGATGAAGCGAAATTACTCAAAATGGGGAAAGGTAAGCACTCACATTGTCCAGAAGTCTACTGCAGGCTAAGGCATTGATCTTTGAATATAATGCATTTCTTGTGAAATTGTCATCTAATGACATTAAAACTGCAGATAAGGCTATAGCAGAAGGGTAATGATCCATCAAACTTGTATCTGCATTGGAAAAACATGGAACGAGTATTATAATTGCCGTTTTTGCACATTTGCCACAAGCTAAATCAAAAATCATTAATAGCAAGAATTGACCTTTCATGAAGTCTAGTATGAGTTGAACAATCCTAGTTAAAGTGATTGCCGGTGGAGGTCCACTGATGAGGTTATTGATGAAGTATGGTAAAAAGGAAAAGGGAGTGATTGAATCCATCTTCCACTCCAATGTACTTAAGATTAGGAGCTCCATTCTTTGAATAGCTTTAACCTCAAATCTGATATTTCCAGGTTGAAATAATGACAAACCAGGAACACTAGTTTCTTGAAATTTTGCAGCTACTGATACACATCCCAAAGATAGCAGTTCACTTGCCCATGCCCTTTCACTCTGCATCAATTAATTACCCTTAATCATCATTATTATGTTTTATTTAAATAAAAAAAAGATTGCATTTTTTTGTGCTGAAAAAAGAGCAAGAAGTTATGTATGTTGAACTAACAAGAACTCACATCTACAGTTCTTAAAGCAAGGAACCGATCCAAATAGGTGACTGCCAAATAGGCTGTTTGGAATTGGAATCCCATCCGAGGTATAATCTGCATTATTAATGAGTTAAATCAAAATCCAAATAGTACTGATACTTGAAAATAAAAGAGATTAAATAACCAGTCAAATTGAGTGACTAACATGGAGAATGTAATCAATGGCATCAAGACGAGCTATTTTTGACAGATTTCCTTGAAACAAACAAGAAGAAGAAAAAGAGTTGAAGGTCTGGCTATGAAGTAGAGAGAAATGAGCTTTCTCCTTTTGCAACAACAACTGTACATACTCGTCTTCTGAATCTGGGAAGCCATTAGAGGTAAACAAGGTAGCAAGAGATGGGTCTTCTTCATCTTCATCCAATAAAATGGAACTGGATTCTTGACAGAGAAGGCTAGAGAGTGAACTTGATAGGCTCTCCATTTTTTTCTTTTCTAAATTGGGCTTGTATATTTGGTGATTGTAAAGTAAAGTGGTTATGGTCTTATGGAGGTAGAAGGGGGAGAGAGGGTGTTATAGCAGTTTGGAGATGGTGGTAAATGGTAACTGGTAAGGTTATTTATGTTAACTGCTGAATTCACGTTAGAGAGAGAGATGAAGATGGGGCAGGTTTGAAGGCGATACTGTAAAAGCGCCTAATTTGTAGCCGGGGAAGAGATAGATACTGCTTCCAGAAATTGCGTTGCTGTTGGGGAAACGGATACCTATTTACTCGTATAACTGTAAATCCTTTTTGATAAAGTATATATATTTAAAAAAAAAAAAGGAAATGTGATAAGGTAGGTGTAAAACTCGTTAGTGGTTTTTGGTGGGAAAGAGTAGAAGAAAAGGGCGCGGAAGGGGAACACAGAACAACTTTGACTGGACACATTATAAAATTGCAGTCTACCATGCTCAGTTCTCGTCACGTGCTCCTATGGCGCGTCCAATACACCTTCCAATAGTTTTCGACTTTTCAGTTTTGACCCATCTATTTAAAACATTCAAATTCTCAGTTATTATTATCACTAGTTTAATTACTGCAATTTTATAAGGCTTGTCTAGTATAAATAGTTTATCTGTTTTAAATTTTATAGTTTATAATCTGATTTATAAATATCTGAAGATTTATTTAAATAAAAGTTATGATTATCATGAAAATAAATAAATTTAAATAGAAATTGGTTTTATTTTATATTTAAAATGTGATTTCAATGAAAATGAAATATAATTGAAAAGGGGTTTTAATTAAAGTTTAATATAAATTAATTTATATTATTTAAAAAATAAATTGTAATTATATCATTGATAATGATAATAGTTTAAGGGTGATGTTATTTTCAGTGTCATTTTTTTTCTTCTCCGGTTGTCCAATACAAGCCGGAATTAATGGTGTTTTCTACACGCAACACAATGCGTTTGCGGGCGTATATTGTATACCCAAAAACCTATACAAATCTTTTCCCCGTCTACTCTGACCTTGTTCCGTGGTCCGAGGGAGCAAAAATGAGAAGTGAAAGCGAGAGAGAGTAAACGAGTGAAATTAATAACATTTTTCGACTTTTATGAGACATATATCAGGGTATATATTATACTAGTTCTAGATTTGAATGAAAGAACTTGAATAGAATGAACATATTGGGCGCCACACTTGGATATTAAGATACATTGGGTGTTAATATAATGGGTATTACGTTGGATATTAACATATTTTGTATCAAACTTGGATATTATGTTGGATATTAAAATATTGCACATCACGTTGGGTAATATCATATTAAATATCAGTCTTACATATTGGGTATTACGGTTGAAATATTGACATATTGGGTACCACACTTAGGTATTAAGATATGTTTGGCCTTAACATATTGGGTATTACGTTGGGTATTAAATATATTTTTTATCAAACTTGCGTATTACATTGGACATTCAAATATTGGATATACGTTGGGTATTAACATATTGAATACTAAACTTGAATATTTACATATTTGGTTCACACTTGGGTATTAACTATTAAGATATTGGATAAGAAGTTGAAAGATTGTTTTTTTCTTTTTCATATGATTGTTAAAAACTATCATTTAACTAAACTATTTTTTTCTTTTCTTTTTCCTACGATTATATAAAAAGATCATTCATTTATAAAATTGCATACATTGTTCACCCTATACAAAAAAAGTGAATATTGTGTACACGCAATAAAAAAAATACATATTTATCAAATTCACCCATTTTAGGAGAAATTTTGCGAGGGTACCGGACTTTCACCCTCCACGTATTTGGAGTGTCGGATTAAAAAACTTAGAGTGATGTTATCCGGACGGCCAAAAATTACTAACGGGACAAGACAGAAGCGGATTCCGAATACGTCAAGACTTGGGCGGATTAAAAAAAAATCTGGGGCGGAAGCGCATTCCGCATCAGCCCCAGATTTGCCTTGACATTATTGGGCGGAAGCGGAATCCGCTTCCGTAGTCGTGCTAGTAATTTTCCGTCCGCGCGAATAGTAACTTTGAAAAACTTAACATATTTAAACAAATAAACACTTGTTTAATAGATATTAGAAAATCATAATGATGCGCCCTTGGATACTGATTCATCCGTCTATCTACCTACGACGACCCGTCTAGCGGCATGCCTTGTCTTGGCATGAAGCTTGACAACGTTCCCGCATATTATTTCCGTCATCTTTTATTTATTTAGATGATAATAAATAAGAGGATAATCTTGTGATAAGAAGACATTAAATGCTTGAGATAATTATTGGAATATTAATTTCTTTAATGCCTAAAGTATTTCCCTTTTAATTTTACATTTAAGTCTTGTAATATTTGTTTTTTAATTATGCATTTAAGTCTTAGGATTTGCCATCATCCTCCCCTATATAAAGAATGGTTGTCTCATTGTAAATAATGTTCAATTTTAATAAAGTATACATGAGAGCATATCCTAATCCTTGGTTTTGGGCATCACAAATTCACAATCTTCCTCTCTCAAATTTTTTCTTTGGATCTTCAATCCAAGTCTCCACCTTCGAGTATTCTTCAAAGAATCACTTAGTCACTCCACTTTGTAGATTTCTCAATCCACCAAGATCAAATCAACCATTCGCTTCCGCAACCATCTCAAAGCTTTTGCCAACTCATTTCAAACATTCGAATACATCCTCACATAACAAAACGGAGTAGTTAAAGTTCAAGCTTGATCTAGATTCAGATTTTGTCCTTGAACGCATCCAATGATGCATCAAATTGTTATCAGAGCAAGGGATCGAAACTAAGCATTCTTTACTCTTATTCTTCATCGTTCTTCATCGTTCATCAATGCTTTCCTATGATAGAGATGAGTCATTTGATGAGGATGAGGAATGGTTGCCTCCTCCATACCCACCAAAGCCAAAAAAAACATTGGTGGGCACCGACGGTACCCCCACAACCGACGTCGTGCTTATCATGAAGACGAGGAGTGGTTGCCTTCATACCCACCAATCCTAAAGACACTATCCATGGACACCGATGGCATCCTCAAGATCACCGACGAGCCTATCATGAATATACATATATTTCTCCCCGATGCCATTCCTATCACAAAGAGCCTATAACTATGGTGTTCCAAAATCAACACATTTTGCTCTCGGACGTTGTGATGCCTTAGCCAAGGAAAATGCCGCTCTAAGGCATGAAAAAAGGCGTTGGAGATTGAATTACGCGAACTCATGGAGAACGCACAATGCCAAGCGGCTATTAAAATGGGAACAACATTGTGCCCATGTTACCCAAACACAAATCACTCCCGTCCAAACATACCAAGGACCTCAAGCGGCGACACATCTAAGTGTGAGTTGGTTTTCAACCCGTTGTATGACGAGGGTAAAGTCGAAGATGAGGGCGATGTAATCATTGAGGATTGTGCACCAGCACTTCCACTACAATTTGTTAATATGTTGTATGACGAAGAAGATCATGACAAAGTCATCATCAAGGGTGGAGGGGTCGCTAATGTAAGATCCTTAGTCTTTCGGACCGAGTTTTGTCCTTAGTCGAGTTTGGCTTTGGCCGAGATTGGCCTTGCCGCACCCGCGGGCATGTCTGCCGCCCCTGCGGGTTTCCGCTCCCGCGGCCCAAGGAACCGCTCCCGCGGTTTCTTGCGGCTGCAACCGGTTTTGTTGACCCTTTGACCCGTGCTTTACCCTTTTCTCTTACTTCTTACCTTGCTGACCAAGGGTTTCACTTCACTTTTTATTCCCACTCCAGCCCTTGCACGTCCTCCTTGCTTCTCCTTCCTCCATCTTGATCTTGTGTTGTTTCTCCTTGGTTTTGGAAGAGAATTGATGTGGCTTTGATGATGATGATGCTAGTGATGTGTGATGCTGTGCTTGGAAGCCAATAAGGTTGTTGGTGATCAATTCATTAGCTAACCACAGTTGTGGTAAGCTTCTTGCACCTTGTTCTTCTTCTCTTTTCTTTGATTCTTCCTTCCTTAGCTTAGGATTAGTTTTATTGATCATAGAGTGATGTTGGTTTGTGTACGTATATGTATGGGTGTGAATCTGGAATGAAGAAGACTTGATTTGATCACGTGAAGAGCTGAAGAAGAGTCGCGGGATCACGTTCTGCACCGTCGCCGCCCCCGCGCCTAGAAGCCGCCGCCCCTGCGGAAGCCGTGCCGCAGCGCCTTGCCTGCGTTGCCTGCGTCCCTTGTCACCGCGCCTGCGGCTGCTCCCTGTCGCGCATGTGGGTTGTCTATTCCGCCCTTGCGTCCCTTGATCACGCAGGTGCGTCTTGTCCCGGGACTACCTATAGTTGGGTAGCTCGTTTCCTTTCTTAGTATGAGGGACTTAATACCATGCTAGGTATCGGATGTTGATGAGTATGATATAGATATGCCGGTTACGGCTTTGAGGTTTACGAGTTGGACATGATCCTTATGGATTCCTTGGGTCTAGGTGTGACCCCTTTGTGTGATAGGAGTTTGATATATATATATATATATATATATATATATATATATATATATATATATATATATATATATATATATATATATATATATATGTATGCCTTGTATAGGCCGTGTTATCCTCTAGTTTGGAGTGGATCGTGGTTGAGTTACTCCTGAGATCGAGGTAAGTCCATAGGACTTACTTAGCTACTATCCTTATATTGGATGTATGCTTGAGTGGTGTTTGTAATATGCTTTGTAGCATGCGATATGGTTCATTACCGACCTATGTTATACTGACCGTCCATTGTAGTGGTTGTGACAACTTACCTTTCATCCCGCAGCGGAGTCTGGGAAGTTCTTTGTAAGCTAGTTAGACCTGGTATACGGGAAGGGCACCTACCACTCCATATGGTATACGGGAAAGTGCGCTGATACCACTCCAGCTAGCTATTGCACGCAGAGGCGAGGGTTATATACATTCCTCGTGTCACGTATATTCATATACATCTATTTATACGATTGAGTGTTTGGACTTATTAAAGTTAATAAACCGGGTAAATGTGTGAAAGCATGATGATGTGTTATGATTCTTGATATGTGTTTGTGCTCTAGCATCTTCTTATATATGTGTATGGTTAGCTGACGGTTTTATACCGTGTTGTAGATCCTTTGCAGGTTAGGAGAGCTGCAGAGTGATCCAGAGGGGTGATCTGATGAGGGTTCCGTACACTGGGCGATATCGTGGGATGGGTTATTTATGTTGTACGGATTTCTGTTTTGACTTTCTACTCAGCAGTACTCTGTATCACCTTTTTGATATGTGTGTATATATATATATATATATCAGTTTTATGTTTTGTTTTAATCTATTGGTGCCTTGTTGTAAGATTCAGTGAACTTGTTGTCAGACTATGGTCAAGATCCATTGTGAGATCCTAACCCAGTAACACCTCGAGTCCTACGGATTTGGGGTGTTACAACCAATCCCGACAAAGGCGCCATTATGTTGATGTACCACAAGTTCGAACCTTCCGATCCAAGGTTTGTCTTTATTATGCCCAATAAATAACCTCCCGGCTTGCCTTAATATTTTTTCCGACATGCCCTCGACGTTCAACGTCAAGGGACTTCATGACATGATATACAAACTCCATGGTGACACCATCCTAATGGACTACAAGTTTGAGCCTTCTGATCCGGAGTTTGTTTTCATTACGTCCAATGATCTACTGCCCAACTTACCGCACAAACAAGGCATTGAGCACCATTTCAAAGTGTTCTGATACAATCGAAGACCGACATTAATCCATTACCGGTTCTCGATCTCACGCCTTGTTAGCATATTTAACAACTTCCACGGCGGCACCCTCTTGAAAGACTACAAGTTCAAGGCGCTTGATTCTTACAGTGTGCACTAGGGGTGAGCATTTTCGGATATCCGATCCAATCTGATCTGAAGGTCTGGATATCCAATCCGATAGTTTTGTAAAAGTCCGATCTAAATCCGATTGAGAGTGCTCGGATATCCGACACTTCTATCCGGATTGAATATATGATCTGATCCGAGTATTTATCACTAGACTAGTCGGATATATCCTATCCGATCCGACTTTTTTTCCCCCTCAAAACATCGATCCGTATCCGATCATATGACCTAAAAATATTCTCCGATTGGATCGGACTCGGATCACCAACTACCGTATATTTTCCAATTAGGATTTTTTCAAATCTGATCTTCGGATTAGGCGGATCAGAATTTTTGCTCACCCCTAGTGTGCACCCGATGTTCAACGTCAAGAGCCTTGCTTCCAATGTTGATCCCTTCTTTGACGACGGTGAAACAGGGACGTTCACAACCAAGAGAAGGAGAATGATACGCCCTTCGATACCAATGTCATTTGTGCCTCTACCTAAGACGGTCCGACAAGGGGCATGCCTTGTCTTGGCATGAAGCTTTACAACGATCTTGCATATTATTTATGTCATCTTTTATTTATTTAGATAATAATAATTAAGAGGATAATCTTGTGATAATAAGACATTAAATGCTTGAGATAATTCTTGCAACATTCCCTTCTTTAATGCCTAAAATATTTGTCTTTAAATTCTCATTTAAGTCCTAGAATATTTGTCTTTTAATTCTACATTTAAGTCTTTATGATTTGCCACCATCCTCCCCTATATAAAGAATGGTTGGTCTCATCGTAAATCATGTTCAATTTTAATCAAGCTATACTTAGTTTGGACAGCACAAACTTCCTCTCTCAAATATGTTATTTGGATCTTCGATCCAAGCTAGTCTCCACCTTCGAGGATTTTCAAAGAATCACTTAGTCACTCCACTTCATGGATTGCTCGATCTACCTAGATCAAATCAACCGTTCTCTTCCGCAACCATCTCAAAGCTTCCGCCAACTCATTTCTAACACTTGAATCCATCAATACATAACAAAACATAGTAGTTAAAGTTCAAGCTTGATCTAGATCCGGAGTTTGTCCTTGAACGCATCCAAAGACGCATCACATAAATGAGAATATAAATAACTTATTTAACTTTAAATACTTGTTTAATACATATCACATAATTGAGAATACAAATAACTTATTTAACTTTAAATACTTGTTTAATAGATTTTAGAAAATGGTAATCTATATACTTTTACTAAAGTAAGTAATGTTGATGCTGACGGGTCTTACGGTTTTTTTCTCGGAATAATTTTTTTTACTAAATCAATAATTAAGCAAACAAATCTTTTTACTAAAACTAGATTCTAAGAAAAAAAATGTCCGTGTTGGTTATCCTTATAACACAATGTAAAGATTTGATTAATAACAATATTACGAGGAAGCTTTTATTTTAACCTAAAATTTTAATCAAAAAAATTAGTAAAACTTATGGGATAATCACAAAAAAATAAAACTTACCAAATAAGCTATTATCTAACGTAAAATTTGCAGAAGAAGCTCTATTGTAATTCTTCTTTATTTTCCGCTATATATGACCTCTAACTGCGGTGAATTCATATATTTCTCACGTTCCTATAAGGAAAATTCTTTTTTCGTTATTCCAGGTAATCATTCAATTCCTACTTCTTGTTTTTTTTAAGTACTCAGATTGGGTTTCTATAAAACAAAATTCAAGTGTCAATTTCATAGGGATCCTCGTGAACGGAAATATGACATCAACATACGTAAATTTCAAATCTCTTCTTAACAAATACCCGTGTAAGACACATAAATTTTATTTGTGGCTTTGTGACCAACTCCTGAAATCTCTCGCCGAAGTTCAAATTTTAGGTGTTTACAAATGCTCCCATTTATTCAGCATCCTCATATCCGTAATCGTGTGACTCTGGTTTCTCATTCCCTCGGTGGTCCTAGTGTTTCGATACCTACATCGAAATGTCTATGTGTGATGTTTAGTGTTTGGTTTTTCTTTTCTCATCTTGTTCTCCAACGACTAGTCCGTCTTCCGTTTCTACACGGATTCTTGAGTCACGACGAGATCCTTTCCCTTTTTTTTTTTTCTTAACAGAATTTGGGGCATACACAAGAATGCAAGATCCTAGCATATATGATACATAGAGACACTGATAGAATGATGGCAGCCTGAGGTGTTATGGCCATCGGCCCATTTACCTCCTTGAGGTGGGTGGAAAAGTCGTATGGGCTGGCCCAAACTATATTAATCAACGTTGACTACGAAACGTCGAAACCTATAACCATGCATCCAATACAAGCAAATAATACCCATTTGATTAATGCGTGTGCATTTAAGCTTGTACAAATAATCACATTAATTCTCCTTTCCACGCTACATTTATCTTTTTATTTATTTATTAGTACTCGTATTTTTCACGTTTAGACTTTAATTTTTGTATACGCACTTTAATTATAAAGGATAATAATAGATAGATTTATATGTATTTTTTCCCCTTTTTATGGAATCTCTATGTCATTTGGATTATGGACTTTGAAGAAGTATATTCGTCCCAATATCCGTTCCCCGTTATGGCGTTATCTACTTATCCAAGTCTAATCGGGTTCACCAATCCACCAATCATACCCACGTGTACACTGATTTCCACATGGGCAATGACGTGGCATCTCGCGTCTCCAATTCAAAGCCGCGTACACAAATTCGCCACGCCACATTTAATTGACCCGAATATTCCATACCACCCAAACTCCCAAACTGAATAAACTCCACAACGCCTTACTTTTTCAAACTCTTCCAACCAAAAATACAAACTTTTACGTCTTTCTAAAATTGTTAATGTTATTATATTATTTGATTTTGCGCCAACGTGAAAAGGTAAGAGAAGACCCTTCAACGAATTGCGTCACAGGGAGCTGACTCTCTTCATTCTTCCTTCTTTCAAATCATCTACACACCAAATTCCACCCTAGATTTGTTCCGATCTTTACTGGCTGAATCCTGTTTCAAAAGAAGCTGCATTTTCCGCTCCCTATCATCTTCAATAATTATCTCAGCTAATTCCAATCTGTTTTCTACCTTTTTCTGAAATTTTAGTTGAGGATTCCGGTGTTTCTCTGCTAATGGGAAAGCGTAAGCCCCCTTTCTTTTTCATAGGGGCTGATTTAGTAGGGTTCTAATTTCTAAGAAACTGTGGTGTTTATTTTTTGTGTTTCTGGAATCGTGCAGGTGATTCGCAGCGTAGGAATGTGGCAGTGAACGATAACGATGATGCCGATAGTGTAAGTTCATCGTCTACATCGAGGTCTGATCTTATGCCGATTGGGGGAACGGAGGAGGTTGAAAAGGATTCTTTGTTGGATCAAGCCCTTGATGATTTATATGAGAAAAGGTACATTCAACACAGTTGTGAAGAGTAAAATTTGCTTTTCATCTCAATTCACGTATGACTAAATTTTCCTTCTTTTGATTGGATTGTATAAAGGGGTCCAACGAGAGAGGTGGCTTTGGAATCCTTTATTAAGGCGTTCAGCAGCAACTTACAGTATGAATTTGTGGAAAATAAGTAATATTCTCTCCTTTGATCCCGTTTTTGTACAAAATAAGTCAATGTTTGTTGTTCATATTAGGCCCGAGTGTCTTGATTTGCACATGCTTAAGCTGTTAGCCTCTTACTTGAACTAAATTATACTGCTAACGTTTTAAAATCTGTGATAAGATCGTGAGCATTTGAATTCTTTTTTTTTTTTTTTTTGTAACTGTGAATGATGTTATCTGTTTTACTTCTTTTCCCAGGTTTGTTACATTGTTGAATCTGTGTATAAATTCCATTAAGCGAGGTTCTGCTAAAGAGATATCGCTGGCATCTCGTGTCATTGGTGAGTCTTTGTTAATTTGACGGGCAAATTGGCATCTTTCTTATCATTCCTTTACCATCTCCCAATCTGAAGCATTTTATTTACCTTTTTTGTTGCAGGACTGTTGGCGCTGACTTGTGGCAGTGGAAATAAAGCTCGAGAAATACTCGAAGAGGCAGTCAATCCAATATCTCAGGCTCTCAAATCTCGTTCAGACTCTTCCAAGACTTCATCGGTAGGATTGATCATTCTTCACAGTTTAGCGCTTGCATTTCTATTTCCACTGCTAATTTTAGATTTCTGATTCCAGTTGCTCGAGTGTTTGGCTGTCATTACTTTTGTTGGCGGAAATGATCCAGAGGAAACGGAGAGATCAATGCAAATAATGTGGGAAGTTGCTAACCCAAAACTGAGCGGCAATGTATGTATCAAATGGTTAAAACTTGTACAGTTATTTTGACTGGTTTTGCGGGCTAATTCTTGCTTGCAGTAGTATGTTGTGGATAACATTTGAGCTAAACTTTCAGGTAGTGGCAAGCAGGCCTTCTGCTACTGTCATAGCAACTCTGGTATCTTCGTGGGCATTCCTACTTACATCTGTGAATAGCTGGAGTCTTGAACTGAAACAATGGCAAGAGTGAGTTTAATGAATATTAATTACTTGTTACTTCTGTTCATATTTAAAAAGAAGATGTCCCAAATACTTCAGATGCTTCATATGTGTTCTTGCAAACTTTAAGTTGGGTCATGCCTCAGACAAATTTCATTTTGGTTGTGTTGTGTCTATGATTCTCTATTTCTATGTGCGAATACTTTGGATAATTATATCAAATAACATATTGTTACTATTGATGCAGATTCATTACTTACTTGTCCAGTCTTTTGGACAAGGATGACAGATCTATACGTATTGCAGCTGGTGAAGCATTGGCTTTAACATTTGAGATAGGAGATTTTGAAAGATTTTCAACTGAAGGGGAAGGCTCTTCAGATAACACTAATAAGGAATCTTGTAAACCACGAGAGGGATATGTTCACTTGCAAGGTCTGAAAGCAAAAGTTGTGAATCAAGTAAAAACCCTTGCTGCTGAGGCAGGTGGAAAAGGTTCTGCTAAGAAGGATCTTAACAGCCAAAGGAATTTATTTCGTGATGTTCTAGAGTTTCTAGAGGTGCATATCATATGCTGGAGATTTATCTTCTTGTCTGTCCTTGAACTCGGTGTTATTCCGTTCTGCTGACGCCATTTAGTTACATTTCTCAGGATGGTTATCCCCCTGAAACTTCAGTTAAGATTGGAGGAGAATCACTAACCACTTCGTCATGGTCACAGTTGATACAAGTCCGTTCCATCTCAGTTTCTTGATATTCTTGTTTCTATCTGATAGACTGACAGTGATCCTTTTTTGTCGTGACAGTTGAACTTTGTCAAGCATTTTCTCAAGGGAGGCTACGTTAAGCACATGCAGGTTCGGTACATACAGTAACGAAAATTCTCTTGTCGGAATAATTCCTAAAGGATAATGATGGGTTGTGTACTTTGTGTTTATGTTTTATGCAGGAAAATGAATTTCTTCAAGTAGTATTTGGATTCTCGCCCAAAAGGAGGTTCAGCATTAGTGAGGAGGAACATGTTTCCAATAAGCTTGCTGAAAAGGTTGTATTTTCGATCCTTAAAATGATTGAGAATGTTTAAATACAATATTGATTAATGACTAAATTTGGAGTCGGCGTGTGTTGCAGAGGATGTTCAAGTCACCAAATTCAGTCATGAACAAAGCCCGAACTCAATACATGAACAAGCAGCGGATGTTACAACAGGTACCTTTTGTTTTCTATGTATCTGAATCCCGTGTTTTGTATTCGTGGCTACTGGAGGCGAGCCAAGTAATTGCATATCTCCTTATCCTTTTCAACAGGATCGCAAGAATGGTCACTTTGCTGTCAGCTATGAAGACTAACTTTGAGAACCTGTCATTATTTATACAGCCCCCCGGGATGATGTGATTATTTAACCATGTAGGTGATGTATTTGGAAACACTGGAATGCTGATATCCATATATTCAAGTGTAACACTGTATTGTATGTGAATTTGTCATGGTGAACCGTGTTGCAGTTACGATGTAAATACTCGTATTTGATTATTGATTTGCATTTTAGTAATAAAAAATAATTTTATTAAACAAATGCTGGAATAGCTCAGTTGGTTAGAGCGTGTGGCTGTTAACCACAAGGTCGATGGTTCGACCCCTTCTACTAGCGATTTTGGATTATTTTAGTCCGACTTGACAAATTTCATGCAAAGTCCAATTACTATATATCTCAGCCTTTTTTGCCATGATAAACAAAGATTTTATCAAGCCTATGAAAGTATTCTATTCAGTTATCAAATATACCGTAACATTAAACCAAACAAGTTACAAATTCCTTTCAGTTCTTTGGCAAAGTACTTATCAAATGTAGTCCAAATTCTATAAATCAGGAAACCTTACTTTTCCTGCACAAAACCTTTAACAACATATTTCCTCAAAACACAAATATTGTCTCTATTACTTTTGATATCTAAAAACCTGTAAACCCAGACATTTGCTTCCGCATAGCTCGATCCTTTCTGTGATGGTTCATTCCTCCACTTCTTCCGCCTCTGCCCCTACCCCTGCCCCTTCCTCTTCCCCTATTCCCCCCTTCACCTGTCTCTGAACCATCCTGTTGTTCACGTTCTTCGTCGTTACCAGCCTCCTCAAGCCTCCTAACTGCTCCAAGTGGAAGATTCCCACCCCGACCAAGCCCATGTATCATTTCCTTCTGAGCCTCGTTCACCAATGTCGCTTCATTGTAATTTGAAGCGGCAACAGAGCCCTCTACTTTGTAACTATAGTTCTTACCATCTTTGACATAGAACTGCGGTGTCTTCTTAGAACCCCATTTAGAGCTTTGACTGGGAGCAGGACTTTCAACATTCCTTGCAGATGATGTGCCTAATTTCAAACTACTCATTCTATCTCCTAAACTTTCGGTTGCTTCTGATCCTGACTCCACAGTCATTCCCAAATCATCAAAAGAATCATCATATTCATCTTCGTATTCAAACTGTGATACTAAGTCAGTGGTCTTCTCTGCGTGCTTTTCATCCTTGTAATCAAGCGTGTCTAAATCAGGTTGTTCCGCCTTAGCCTTCCGAACGAACCTCCCAACCGGGGCTGCTGCTGCTGATGCCGATGATGATGTATTTATAGGCTGTGGAGTGATAGATTCCACTAGCTTCCCTTTCCCTTTATCATTATTCCTTATATCAGATGGTGTCTTCTTCGCCGGAAGAATCTCCAATGAAGGGTCTAATTTCTGAAGATCTTGGTGAAGATTCCCTTCCAAGATTCTCTGGATTACCTCCTCTGGGTTATGGTTGTAAACTTCTAGGCAGGCAGATACGAAGCCTTTTCCATAGTCGGGAAAGAGGTCTCTTATTTGACTGATCTTTGACTCCATCATGATTGCATCTTCATCCATTTGAGAATCATCCTTTCTACCTGGGGTTGGAGCACTAGGCAAATCTTTTGAAACTGACACCATTGGGTGCCTCATCAAGCCAGACAAATAGTTATACTGCTCATCATCTACAGAAATCCATCCTGAATGAAATGCGAGTACGATAATCAACTAATGGTGTTTCAAGAGAGACAATTACTAAAAATCAACTTAAATAATATTTGGTGATTGAGCGGATTTTAGGAAATGCTTGGATGTCATGCATTCAAACGTCAAAAATTGCAGCATTGGGCTTTAAAATTAACAATGCAGTATTTAATGTAAAATGTGATACAAATAGTATCCCATCCAAGTGAGCAAATTTTTGTCATTTTAAAGGAAGACATCCAAACATCACTTTTACAGGTCATAACATTTGCAGTATGCATCCAAATAAGCCATTTTTTCTTGCATTGCAGACTCCGATAAACAAATATATAGTGTGAAGCAAAATTTGAAATTTTTGGATGGGGTAAAAAGTAGTTTCAGCACAAATTCCAACAATTCTCATAGGAACAAAATATATATAGTATAAGCAAAATTTTCATGTATTTATATCAAATCCTTTAATTTTGAGACAATTGGATCTCTATATTGTTAGATGTTGGATTAAATCATATAAATATATCAAAGAAATCCTTTATTTTTCTGTCAATTAATGCTGAGTTGTCCATTTCTAGAATTTATAATTATAATTTTGGAACTTATATCAATTAAATAAATGTTCTAAATTCGTTTGTGATATTTTACAAAATTTAGGGATGTTATTTCACCGAGAAAAGTTCAAAGAGCCGTTTGTAATTCTTGTTCAAAGGATAAGATATACTCAATGTTTTGGTCAAAATAGTTCAAAACAATTCGCAAAAAAAGACTGTGGATGGTTCACCAGTGGAATAAATTTTAAGAAATATAAAAATGACAACTTAAAACTATGAAAATGTCTATAATATATATTTATATGATCTAATCCAACATCTAACAATATTGTAAAGTTAGTTTTTTGGTACATTAATATAGCTACTCCATTTATATTTTCTGTTTAATTTGTATTATATATGGAAAACATATTGTACAATACCTAGACACTTATCTTTTGTTAAAAAATCATAAGTTTAAATCTTGGTAGTGACACTTTTAAATGTGAAATTAATTTGGAATTCTATATTTTATAATAAATGAATTGCTTTTTACTATATTACAGAAATTGATTTGAAAACCAACGACACTAAATTGTTCAACAAATTTAATCTGTTCAAATGGAAAATATCAAAAAAATAAAATAAAAAAATTAAAGTATTCTATTTGAATAAAACACGTGTGTAACACGTCTGGCCACTAGTATTTGGTAATTTTCCATGAGAATTAAATTAATAAATTTTAAGAAAAAGAAATTAATTGTGTTTTATGGGAAGTGTACTTTGTCCGGATTACCTAAAGCTTCCATTTTGAACAAGTAGATCACTTACCAGTATGTCGCAAGATGTCAATTCTGTCCATAACTTGGTACAACTTCTGCACATTTTGAAGGTATGTACCCCTGTATTGGATCCCAAGATCATATTGTGGAACTCCAGATATTTCCCTGAAAGTTTGAATCAATATATCGGCCCTTATGATAGGATCCTCCACAGTAGCTGGAAACATCTTCACACAACCCCGAGGAAGTTTCTCACCGAATACTTCATCGCTTAAGTAGCAAGCATCCATTAACTTCCACCCAAAATCAACAAGTCTCTTTGACAAGATTTTCACACATTTGGAGACCTCAGAAAGCATAGAGGATGATGTTGTATCAGAGCCACTTTCTGTAGCAGCAAGGATGATTCGAAGACCTTGTTGCAACAACGGAAGCAACGAATCATGCATCCTGGCTACAAAATTGATCAGCTCCTCATTTCCTTGACTGCAGAGATATACACAATCATACCCTACTTTGTAACGCATCATTCAAAAAGTAGAAATACGGTTTAACACTATTATCTTTAGGTTCTTAACTTTTGCAAGAATTCTTGTAACATGACAGGATGTAATAATAGATGGCAAATTACCCAATTTCAACTGGAGAAGAAAGGAAGACAGCTGCAGGCTTGTAAGCAGTAAGAAAAGCATCCATGGACATGATGGCATCATTTACAAAATCCATCACCTGATAGTAAAAGTTAGAGTTAACAAAACGGATGACTCCGAAGTAGGAAAAAACGTAAAGGGAGAAGCTTCCTCATTATAATGGGCGACAATGCTATAATTCTGAATTCTGAGATGTCAGAATTTATAATTTGCAAATGCAATGTAATGTATGTGTTTCCAATGAATTTTCATGGTTTCCAAAATTGCAAATGAAGATAGTAGATTCATGCTAAATCATAGCACAAATAGCAAGAAACAGAAATAGTCATAAAAAGTAATCAACATATTATTCAACTACATGATACTTCTGAATATTCATTCTTCCAGGAGGTGAGAGGAAGAAATATTGTTAAATAGTAAGTACTAACCTCCAAGTACTCAACATGTCTTTGGTTGGCCACACGTGCTTCGCAACTACCAGTGGAAACTACAGCCTACGTGAACATTGAAGAACTACTTAAAACTTCAAATACACATTGTATGTTCCTCTTGAAATTTTTGAATGTGATCATACCTCTAAAGATGAGGTGCAACGCTCAGACATAGTTTTCACAACACCAAGGAAATGAGACATCATGATATTAAAGTTGTTGTGAATCCCCGGTTGAGCATTTATAGAATTCACAACCTGGTAAATGAAATAAATCATCTCATAGTTTATACTTTAGTCAGGAGAAGCATAACAAATAACTCATCAGCTAGAAGGAATTGGAAATGTTCAACACATGAAAATTGATGTGCTGATAAGATACACGTTAAGTGCAATGCATAGGGAAGAAAGAAGAACAGCGAAAACAAAGATTAAAAAGCACATCAGCATGTCAGAACCAAATTTATTGTCAAAATGCTTACTGTTCCACTTTACTTTTTTATATTTCAAAAAAAAAATTTGATGGGAAAACAAATACAATCGTAACAAAACAGCAAAAACAAGATCTTCAAAATAAAATCATGGAAATGACATCACAAGTTCAAATTATACACATGCTCACCAAAATTCTTGCTAAATCCCCATTCTCATGTCCATATATTGCACATATATCTAGCAATTTGGGTAAGTCAAGTATTCCTTTTTCCTGCAAAAGGACTACATACAGAATTAAAATAGGATATTAGTGGAAGATAATTGTTAGAGCAGGCAAGGTTTTACAATTCTATGAAAAGTTTCGAATGTTTCCACTCATGACTTCTTCTCTATATTTGCTAGTTTCAAATCATAGAATTTCATCTATAGACTCAGGTTGGTGAAATTGTAAAATCAGCAGACTATCAATTTAAAAAGAGAATCAGCAAAGATAGCACACAGAAATTTCTCTGCTTCTTCTAATGCTTAAATAAGAATGATGATCTAGGTTTCGTGCATAAATATGAACAGATGAAAGAACAAACCTTCATGATCTCTAGAGCTTAAGCTATCAGAAGTTCTAGCACCGGGATCTCTATGGGATGATCTGAAAATTATTTATATACATAGAAACATCAACCGTGAAAATTCATTCATGTGTATAAACCAAAGAAATCAACCACCTTATGATGATGAAAACATACATGCGATACAAAATCATGAAGACACGGCGGCTTAATTCAAGATCGCCTACAATAATCCCAGCAACAATCCCCTTTGCTCCGTGATAAGGAAAATCATACCATCTACTTCGATACTGCAAGTAGCTGTTGAGAAAATCATACAAAGAGGAGTCTGTGGCCACTGCTCACGAAATTACAGCAGGCATGTTAGTCATTATTGTTGAGTGCTTGGAACCTCACCACGGAATCGATAAAACAAAAGCCAAAAATAACAACAAAACATGCATTTTGGCAGTTTTCGACTTCAAGATGGATTCTTTATTTGGGTTCTAAACGAACTCCATCATATACTAGATGTATTGAGCATAATATAAAATTTCAATCAATTGCAAACGCTCTTGTGACAAATACTCCTTTACTTTTGAGTTCTGCATATGTCTAATTTTAGACAAACGGAAACACCGCAAACCGAAAATTCCAATAGCTTTCCAGTCAACCCATCATATAGTAAAAAACTATCAGATACAAGCCTAACTATATGATAAACTAATTTACAGCAAGCAAGGGTAGTTGAAAGAGCTGCATTCTATAGTTCCAATAGACTAACAACAACGCGAAAATGGATTGGGAAATGAACAATGATTTATTACCTTCCTTCCAGAAATCCCTAGGTTTAAGCTTAAGCAATCGAGTCAATTCTCTATTGAGAAGATCAACCACCCTCTGCGATTCAACAGGATCCAATCCACCATCTTCCGCACCCAATCCGGCTGCCACAGCTTCATCCTGAGGGAGGTAAGTTACGAAATTGCCACTGCCCTGAACCCTGTTAGAGACCCACTCACCGTTGTCAGCCAATCGGACCCTGCTGCCGGAAGAAACTCCGGAATCTCTGGTCTCCGGAGAATCGGGTTGCTTGGTAAGAGATTGACGAAGAGAAGTGGAAAGGTTTGGATTGGAGTTGGATTGTTTGGGAACGTGTGTGGGGGTTGTTCTTGGGACGAATTTCTTCTGGGTTTTGCCAGAACCCTTGCCGAATTCTTGCTTGTGATTTGTGGAACGGTTCGACATCAGCTTGGTCAGATTGCTTCAACTTTGATTAGATTATTTTGGTCCCGGAAGGAGGGCAAGGGGATGATCGGAGAGTCGCTTCAGAGGGGAGAGCCAAAGGGTTTGTCACTTTGTCCAATGTCCAATGCTTGATGTAATTGTATTAGCAATTAGCAATTAGCAATTAGCAATGCACGTGCTCCTCAACTTTTTATGGTTTTTTTTTTTACAAAGATAGATGAAACGGGAGATCTAAATAATAAAAGAGAATGTCTAATAGAATATCAATAAAAATAAAAATGATAAATTGGTAAGGCTAAATAAGAAAAGAGAATGTCTAATAAAATATCAACAAAAATACTAGATGCAAAGAGCTAAAGTCAAATCGGTCAAAGACGGCGATAAAAATACTAAATAATTTCATAGGAAAGCGACAGGGAGAAGAAACCAAAAAATGATTAATAATATAAAAAAAGAAAAATGATGGGCAATGGATTAATACTGAAGAAGACATTAATAAAGAATTTGTTAATGATTACAACAAGCGCTTTAAAGCTTCTGTAGTTAATCAAAATCTAAGCGAACAATTTCTTCGAGTTATTACTCAAGAAGTGTCACAAAATGATAATGATATGTTAACGAGACCTTTCTCTAATAGTGACATTAAAAATGCGGCTTTTAGTATTGGATGCGATAAATCCCCTAGTCCGGATGGTATGTCTGCCAGTTTCTTCCAATGCCACTGGGATATTGTTGGTCATGCCGTCTATAAAGCGGTTAAAAGCTTTTATCATTATGGAAAACTCTTAAAACAAAGTAATCATACATTTATTACCCTTATCCCAAAGAATGACAACCCAAGCACGACAAACGACTACAGGCCAATTAGTCTTTGTTGGACGTCGTACAAGATTATTGCTAAAATTTTGGCTTTAAGACTTAAAAATGTCCTTCCTAAACTTATACATCCCCTTTAAAGTGCCTTTGTCCAAAAGCGTGTCATTCATGATAATATCCTGATTGCCCATGAAGTTTTTCATGGATTCAGAATAAAAAAGGGAAAGAATGCTATATGGCAATTAAACTTGACATGAAAAAAGCATATGATAGAATCGAATGGTCTTTTGTGCGCGATGTCATGAATAATTCGGTTTTGAACCTAAATTTGTTAATTGGATTATGGAATGTGTGTCCTCTATATCATACTCAATCCTAATAAATGATAGACCATCGGATCTTATTCACCCGAGCAGAGGTTTACGTCAGGGGGACCCTATTTCTCCTATGATTTTTAACCTTGGTGCCGAAGTCTTAGCTAGGAACATCCAATTTGAAAGTTATCAAAATAAGAATAATATTGGGTTTCCTATCTCTAAACAGGGTACCCATATTCCTTTTCTAGCCTTTGCGGATGATATAATTATTTTTACAAAAGCATCTACACATGCTAGCTCTAAAATCCTTGAAATTTTAAATGGATACTGCAGTATTTCCGGACAAAAGATCAATCTCCAAAAATCTGCTTTCCAAACCTCGAAAAATGTAGGAAATTGTACTAAAAGACAAATTTAAAGCTGTTTGGACATCTCTTCTTCTAACTGTTTGAAAAAATACCTTGGTTGTCCTATCATTGATGGAAAAGTTAATAAAAGTGTGTTTGAAGATGTTATTACTAAATCTAAACAACAATTAACAAAATGGAAGGCTTCTTCCTTGTCCCAAGTAGGAAGAGTTACCCTTGTAAAATCAAATCTAAATGCAAAGCCAAACTTCATTATGCAAAGCTTCATTCTCCCAACGAGTATTCACAATGAGCTAGACAAAATTAATAGAGATTTCTTTTGGAATAAAGGCCCTAACTTTCATCCCCTGGTAAGCTGGGACAAAATCTGTAGACCGAAAAAATTTGGAGGTGTGGGAATCAGAAAAGCGGAAGAAATGAATAAAGCTCTTCAGATGAAACTACTATGGAAAATAGTTAATGAACCAAATAATATCTGGGTTAAAGTTGTAAATGAGAAATACCTTAAAGTAAATGTTCCGTCGACCTACTCCCCTAAGGGAAATATGTCTTGGCAATGGAAAAGACTTATGAAGCTTAGAACAGAATTTGAATTAGGATTTAGGTGGAATGTAGGAGACGGTAACACTGTTAAGTTTTGGAAAGATTGTTGGATTAGAGGAGAACCTCTTATTTTGAGTTGTAAAAATAAGGAAGGAATAAATGACACGGTGAACGTTAAATATTTTATCAAAGAAAATAAATGGGATGTCGAGAAAATTGACAAAGAAATTGGGGCTAATCTCCCTATGGATGTCGTCAATTCCATTAAATCTTACCAACTCCCTAAAACATTCATCCAAGATCGACTTTATTGGGCTTTAGCTGATGATGGGAACTTCTCGACCAAATCAGCTTTCTATGCTCAATACCTTAGAAAAGGATACCAACCTAGTCCGAACGAAAGGATTTGGAAAATGGATATATTGTCTAAAGCCAAAAACTTTCCATGGAAATTATCAATAAATGGATTACCAACGAAAGAGAATTTAGATCGACAAAAAGTCTTTGTACCTATGTGTTGTTGTTTATGCAACCATCCTTATGAATCAGCTGACCACCTGTTTTTTAAATGTCAATTTACTATGGATTGTATATTAAATGATAAAGTTATTAGCGCAATTAGAATAGCTAACCTTAGCAGAACTAAAATTGCAGAGAAGATTGAATGGATCAAAGATACACTCTCTGAATGGGACCTCAGATATCTTATTCTTACATGGTGGACTGTGTGGTATGCTAGGAATCAAAAAACTTTTTGTAACAATAATTCCATAGACATTGAATTAATTGTTCAAAAACATATTAAAGAATGGGAATAGGTGAAAAAAGACCAGGAAAAGTGTAGGAATCGTATGAACAAAGTGTCTAGAAAAAAAAAAGAAATATCCGTTGGGATAAACCAGAAAAAGATGCTATCAAATTAAACTTTGATGGCTCTAAGAAAGAATCTGGAAGTTTTGCTTATGGATTTATCCTAAGAGATCATAATGCCTTAACAATTTCTCTTGGATTTGGGAGAGGTGGTAACATATCAGCCCAGCATGCTGAAGCATGTGCGCTGAGAGAAGGTCTGGTTAGAGCTTATGATCTTGGGATCAGGAACATTGAGATTGAAGCAGACTGCCTCTTGGTCATTAATTCTATTACGCAAAGGTGGAAACCTCCTTGGGAGCTAGATCTTACTTTGTCTGACATTTCTTCTATTCTTTTAGGTTTCCGTCAGGTTAAGATCCGGCACGTATTTAGGGAAGTCAATTGTGTAGCTGACAAGCTCGCTTTGTTGGGACATGATTGTCTTCGTCCGTTCAGCTCGTCTACGGCTTCTGTGGACGAACTCATCCAGAAGGATTCCCTAGGAAAAAAAGTCTCGAGGAGATGATTTTCCCTAACCGCTTATCCTATAGTATCAAAAAAAAACAAAAAAAACAAAAAAAAAAGTAAAATATAATACACCAACTCGGCAAAGAGAAATAACTAAAAAAAACAAGTCAAAAAACATTTATAAATTAATTGATGTAATCATGTGATTTGATTTTGATAAGTCATTTTGGAGAAAAGAAACTAACCTAACGTTCTTTTTTTAGGCCTTTTCTATTTTTTTAATCTTTTATTAAATGAGCATAGGACATATTAAGTCCATGTCAATTATCAAGTAACGGTTATAGTTTGAGAACAATAGAGGGTTTGAAAATTAAAAATTTCATACAAGAATTTTGATTAAGTTTAAGTATAATTTTTTTATTCATAACGAATTAATATCTGTTATATGGGTCGTTGACCTATTGTTTTGTGCGTCGTTAAAAATTTTCATCGATTTTGCTATCCCATATCGATTATCAAGTTTGACTGATAGTTTGAGAACAATAGAGGGTTTAAAGATTAAACAAATCAAATTATATTCATGACGGATTAATATCCGTTGTATGGATCATTAACCTACTATTTTGTAGCCGTTATATATTTTCAGCAGTTTTGTTATCCACATCGATTATCAAGTAATACTAATAGTTTGTGAACTTGTATAAATAGAGGGTTTTGAAAATTAAACAAATCAAACATTTCTTGACCTTTTGTCTAAGTTCAAATATAAATTTTATTAATGGATTAATATTTGTTATATAAATCATTGACCTACTGTTTTGTGGGTCGTTGACCTATTGTTTTGAGGGTACTATTTTGGTTGTATAAATATAGGATTTGAAGATTAAGATTAAACAAATCATACATTTCTTGGCCTTTTGGCTAGGGCTGAGCAACGGTTAAAAACCGAACCAAACCGACCAAAACCGACACGAACCGAAAATCGGTAAAGCCTGAACCGAAAACCTAAACCGAAGAACTCGGTTCGGTTTAGGTTTGAACCAAAAAATTTCGGTTCAGCTTTCGGTTGAACCGAAGATGCGGAAAATCGGTCAATATACAGAAAAATGGGTAAAACGAACCTAAGGAACCTTACAAAATGTGCAATACAAATCTAATTCAAAACTGAGATTACACATCCAATGATCCAAAGATTACGGAATACAGATCCATATATTTAAACAAACCCTAGCCCTAAGATTCAAACAAATCAATCTGAAACATAAGAAAATATAGATTCAACCAAACCTTAACCCTAATATCCAAAGATTTCAAACTTGAGAAAAAATCAACGAATATCCATGTCCTCCTCCTCATCTTCGATGCGTGTATCCTCTTGGTCAGAAATAGGATTTTCCATATGATTTTTTCCTTAATCATCTGTTTCCCCGATCGAACCATGACCCTTGTTAGGGATAGAATCATTGTTTGTGATTTTGTTAATTGGTTTAAGGCCTCAGATATTTTATTAGTGGAGTTTGACTCCTTTGAAGTGTCGTAGACAACGCTGACACTTCAAACAACGCTGAAAATGTTGGGAGTGGAGGTCAATTTCTCTAAGAAAAACATTGTTGAGCTCCATTACAAAATAGATCAGGCTAAGAAAAAGGCAAAAGAGACAGAAATATTGATGAGATAACAACCAGAGAGTAATGAAGAAGATGCAAAAGGAAAAAGTAGGGAAGTTTTTGTGAGGTAAAAACAAAAGGATCAATCCTTTAGAAAGAGGATGGGGTAGAGGTTGGCCGAAGACTGTGCATCGAGCGCCGATCAAAACAGTAAGGACGTTACACCACCACCAACTTACTAACAATCCCGGGATGAGTCGCAACCACCCAATGCAACAAACTTCATTCATCCAACACGAGCGGCCTCCGTCAGAGCAGGGTAATGGGTAGAGCAGTAACCCTAGATTTGTACTCCTGAAAGACCTTCTCTTTTGGAAGCATATTCCAAAACCTAGCACTTGTAATCGAGAATTTACGATTTCTCTTTCTCGGTTGATTTCCCATTGACACAGCATACCCATGCCTGACATCTTGGAGGATTTTTCGACTTATTCTTTCTCAACACTTTGATTTGAGTTGATCATTGTCCTTCGTTTTTGGATTCGGTTTAGAATGTGTTGTGGGTAGTTTTCCTTGCGCATGCGACGCGTTGCTTTCATTAGTAGAGTTTTTCATTTTTCACGGAATTTTATAAATTAGACATATCTAGTCCATCAAAAAATCTTTTTGTTCCAACAAAACGAGGTTTGTTGGTTATTAGAGGACTGGTGGACTTCTTGTATCACACATACATTGATCTGTGGACATATAAAAAAGGATTTCTAATTGTATTCATTGTCTTCTAAAATAAATGGCCTGGAAGCCATCCGGTCCCGGTGATCTACGATCACCCTTCCGCGGCTTTCAGAATTCAACCTTGTTTTGCCCTTGTGAAAGATAGCAGGTATGAGAAAGATTTAGTTGTCAACATCCGTAATCAGGCGAGGGGTGATTTCTGGCCGATGAAGACCAACCCTTATTCTCTACTTTTGATAGTTTGGTGGGATGACAAAAAAAGAGCAGATAATGTCCCTCTTTATTGGATCCCTGGATTCCTTGTCGCCGTTGGATTTTAAGCGTACGTGTTTTCTTACTTGATGCCAGTTTCAATATGCTTTCGGGTTCAAGCGGCTTTGTCCTTTTTAAAAGGTTATCCTTCTTTGTCCCCAGAGTACAGTTCCGTTGAGAAGGGTGTGATGCTACCACAGATCGGGCCCGACGAGTGGTCCACGGACAGGCTATCTCTAACCTCGCATCTCTAGCGAGCTGCCCCCTATAATAGATCCAATTGTTCGATATAGTAAATGCAAGGCGTGGGCCGGACAAGTTTGGTAAGTAGGGAAGATAAAGATTAAAAAAAAAAGTTTATTCATTAATAATTTCATAAAGTTTTATTGAAGATGGTTCAAAAAAGTGTTAACATTATAGCCAATCATCTCTGTGTTAGTCCGTCTGGAAAAACGGACAGATTCGGACGAGGAGAAAAGTCTGATCGTACCGAAAATAAAGAGTTTATATTATATTTTTCATAGTTAATAATTAAATTTTGAAAAATTAAAAAAATAATGTGTTGTCCGTCCTGACTACCGAATGGATACGAATGACAATCCTAGACCGGAAGTCAAACTCAACCCGAATCTGGCCCGAACTAACCGGAAATAGGAGAAAGCATGTTTCCGATTCGACCGAGTCTGGACATTATGAGATCTAGTTAATACTATATTGTTTGTCAAAAGAAAAAGAAAATCTAGGTTAGGATTTTTTTTTTATAATCTTCGTACCGTTACATAACAGACGTGTTTGAGGTACCTCGCAATTTTCACATGCAATAAGATTTTGATGAAGATTTTCCCAACACAGAATTTTCCATAACTTTGCACTTTTGTTTCCGTTCTGACTTATTATAAATTTACTTATAAATTTTTGAGCATATATCTTCCAAAATCTGTGCATCATCCATTCAATTTTCTTTCGTGGAAGATATTCCGAAATTAAGTTACAAACACACATGTTGTTTTGTCGATTGGATTAACATGTACGTACTGTACTACTGTACATATATGAATCTCCACACATGCACGATTTGACGAAGTCAATATTACAATATAATTACTTCGTGATATATAATATGTTTATATTTAATATTATTTGTATTCCCAATTAATCACACACATTAGTTATACACCATTGAAAAGTTTAACACAAAAAATAGACTTTTGTCGAGTAAAATTGGTGGTGCTGTAGATTTTATATACTAATCTTAATTTGTTGACGTAATCGATGTCAGTAATACGAAGAGAACCTCTCGTAAATACCGACATCAAATCCATTGTAAGCAAGAGGCGCATACATCCACATCTCGTCGGAGCTCAATAGCTGAACAACACCAATAAACGACCCTCAATTAGCATATACTTAATTTAGCCTTTTAATCAATGAAATTGTGATTTCTTACCTTTATTTGCAGCTGCAAAAACTTTACGTAATGGACAGCCTCTTCAAGCATTGTACTGATGTCAACCTAATCACCACACTCGTATTAGTTTAGTGTAAATCCCAAACAACTTAAATTTGGATGTGTTCATTGGGAAATTAATCAATACGATGTATCATATGAGTTACCTTTGTTCCATTAGGGACAAGTTTCTGGAGGATTCTCAGTCTCTCGTTGATTCTCTCCCTTCTTTTCTGCTTGGAACAAATTAAAGCAACCATAATCAGCAAACATTGGATTAATTAAGGGGATCATTAATCAAAACATGATTATAATCTTTTTAATTACGTACCCTTGCATAGAGGCTTTGAGGATCAGTGGCAGCTCCTCGACTAGCCCTTTTCTTGCCATTCAAGTTAAGAATCTCTTTAGGCGCTTCCTCCTGAGAAGCATTGGATTCATTATCCGAAATATCGAAACTCAACCTTTGACCACCATTAGTATCTTCTTTACGAACTAATTCAACATTATCCTTCTTGTTCTTCTTCGTCGACTTACCTTTCTTCTCTCCCTGAAAACAAAGCAAAGCTGGTGATCATGAGATTCATTTCGATCAGTTAAGTACGAATTAACAAATTGACAAAACAAAAACTTACTTGTTTGGAAACACGAGCTCTCTTCTTAGGCAAAGGAGTTTCATCAGTCTCTGTACATTTCCTCTTTCGATGATCATCTGAACCACTGTCGTCGTTGTTGGGATCTTGGTCCATTAACAAGCCATTATCCACCAGAAAGTCAGAGAATTGATCATCATGATTAAGTAACTGCGTCAGTTGATTAAGGGTATATGTATAACTAGAATCGCTAGTTGATTCATTCAAATTGGCTGTTACAAATGCTTCTTCACTGCAAAATTGATCACCTACTAACAGATTCATAAGACCTTCATCCTGACCTAGATTATCCTCTAGGAATTGCGAATTATGACCAAGCAAATGAGAAAATTCGACGTCTGGGTTGTCGTTGGAGAAGATTTTGTAGAGGGATTCCCATTCTCCGTCAAGAAAGCAAGCTCCTTCAATGGCCTCCATTTATGGCTTAATCGTTGTTAAGGAAGCTTTTAGGAAAAACAATAAAGTGATGTCAATGGAAGTTGTCTGTATTGTGGAAAGAATGAAGCTTGGAGATGAATATTTATAATGAACACCAAATATTTGACTTGCATGATTATGTTTACAACTTTAAAACTATATAGAATTGGATTAATATACATATTATGTATAATGAACCCTAATGATTAATCTAAGGTGAGTCTCGGTTCTATGTAACTCATATCTGCAGATTTGCATATTCCGCAGATTATTTAATTACCTTATATGCCACAAATTCAACTCAATTCTTCATAATTCGTAGACGACTTTTAGGGATTGCGTGCGTAGGCTCATAATGATACTTAACTAGTTTATATAATTCAATCCTTTTCTACCAAAACAAAAAGTATTACTTGTAAAAGGTATTGTCCAAGTCGTTACCTCGTCGGGTCTTTAGAGTATAAGATTGATTGATTATTCTTCTGAATGTCAATTGATTTTTATATTAAACACATCGTGCTTATATTTTATGAGTTAAACATAGCGCATGTACCTCGTATACACACGACACCCGCTATACGTTTCGTATAGTAAGTATTTCATTACTGCTCTCTGCTTCTTACCTATTCTCCGTCCTTCGTTAAGCTCGCTACATTCGTCTATTTTCTCTAGTTTTTATGGAACTCACCCTTATTCATGCACTATTTGGAAAGGCCACTACCTTAAGACGCAACCGAGTATTAAAAAAAAAAACAGTTAATGGTAAGTGATTATAATAATTAGGCAGCCGTATGAAGATAATAAAAAATAAGAAACATGCAATTAATTTAGTAAATGAATGAAGAGGAGAAGTACTAGAGATCGTCACTTAATTCTTAGGTTAATAAGATATCACAGTTAGAAAAAGACGAGATACCAATTCCGTCCTTTTCCAAATCGATCAGTTGAGCAATACATTAGTATGAATTATATTATGAGAAGTTGTAACATCTGTATGGCATGTTAGTAGTGTAACACTAAGAATTAGGATTAGAGATTTTTGGTATTTGATGTCATAATACATCCTCATATATTGTTGTTAACTTATCGGCTGGTCTTATAATAGTGTGTTTCGATCAAAAAAGTCGTCTACTAGTGTGAGACACCTTAATATATACTATTCAAGAGGTTTCCCGATGATTTTCTGAGAACCTGAATCAATCGAATGGTCGAAAATCCAATAAAATACGGTTGGAATGCAGGTGATGGTTGATCGGTTGATGGTGCGGCTACAGTTTAGAGTGAGAATATTAAAAACCATCACCCGAGCCACAACTCGATCCACCACCCGACCCGACTTTCACCCAAGGTTCACCCGGACTATAATCAAAATAAATAAAATATACTTTTAATATTTATAATTTATAAACCCTATTGTTTCACATTGATGTTTCACCCGAGGTTAAGAAACAACATTAATGTTCCACGTTCGAGCTAGTCGCGGACAAAGGGGAAACCATAGGTGTAACGCAAGTTACACAACCACGCTCGAGTTGCTCCTTCCGGCGTCACGTAGTCCAAGTTCTATTTTCTGCTCTCTGTTGATCCTCTCTTCAATTGTTTCACATTTAACCGCTGGTATCTTTAAATCCCGATAGTTGCAAACTTAATTTTTCAGTTTCGAAAAAATCTGACCCACCCGATCAACCATGTTTATGATTTAGGGTGAAGGGGAGCTTGGGTACGTGGGTGATGGTTTAGGTGAACGGTTTTTGTAGTACATATAGGTCGGTTGATAGAAGTAATATAACCACCCATCATCCGACCCGTTAACATCACTACGTACGCGGGACGTTGAATATCTCATCCGAAAGAATACTCTAAGACGATTTTACTTTTAAAATATCTTTGATTTTGTAGGTCATGTAAACAAAAAAATTGTAATAATATAGAAAAATTCTTTACGATGAACAAAAACTAGTTAGATATTATGATAAAATAAAGGATATTGACGAAGGTCGAAACGTGCGTCTAAATTTCATAAATAAATTACAAGATATAATTGTAATTCAAGTTAAATTAATTATTTAACAGCTGAAATAAGTAAGTAAAAGCAAAAAAAGCAAGTTGTAATAAAGAGTAATAGATTGATAGATAAATATAAATAAATCGTTGGTACATAAGCTTTTTCTTTGATTTTCATCAACTGGATGCATTTTATATTTATAAAACGAATAATAGCAAGATATCAACAATAAGCTAGCCTCCTATCAAATTTTCTCAAGATCTTTACACTGGAATGTTCTATACAAAGTGTAGATAACTTTAAATTTGTTAACCGACAAATAAAGTAGTTGGCAACTGACATTTTGTGACTTTTCATCTCAATATATATTTATTTTAAATTGGTAACACTTCAACCACATTGACAAAGTCACAAAGCAACGCAATGAGGTTATGTTACCTATAGGCTATAGTGTATAAATACGTACGTTCTTATTTTTGTTATCGTTACTTAAACGGGTGCATACGTATATAATCATATTTCTTGTTTACATATACGGTGAGTTGGATGTGCAAATACGATCCGCTTATGGTCAAGATCATAAAGTACATGCATATCTTCAATGATTACTTAATACTTATTCACAAAGAAACAATCAAACCACTAAATAGTTCTTAATCATTGGTGGCATCACTCAACATGATCGAACTTCAATCTCTAACTCATGAAGAATAAGAAATATCCACATATATATATATATATATATATATATATATATATATATATATATATATATATATATATATATATATAAAGTGGTTAGTTAAAACCCATGAAAAAAAGAAAATGTACTTACACAAGAATGATTGGCCTTGATTTGTGGAATTCCTAGTGAACGGGAGGACGTAATGAAAAGTTCGTGCATAAATTAGTATATCTGAAAATGAAAATCTTAAAAATTTAGTTAAGTTAAAGCATAATATCTGTAGGAAATAAAGCCAATCTGTATTAGATGTTAAACATATGGAGTAGAAGCATCCAAATGTATCCCTTATCGATTAACTGAATCAAGCCACGAACACGATCCAGCCCTATGCCTCTCTGTGCTTTGTATCTTCGATTTTATTTTTTTTTTGTTTTTAAGAGAATCTAATACTATCATTCATTATAATCTTAAATCACGTTTGTAGGATCAAAGATATCGAAAAACGATCATCATAAAAATTTGGTTATCGCCTCTACTCATACATATCCTCATAAAATATTCAAGGTATCTACATTTATTATAACCGTAACGGAACTAAAAAAAAAAGAGTTAAAACATTAATTAACAAGTAAATACTATTCAAAATAACTCTTTACATTGACAAGCCGACGAGCGCCTCCCCTCCCCTCCTCTACCCGACAACCACCACAAAAGGCACCTCGACCCACCAGATAAACCACCATACTCATCGCGCTCCTATGTTGAGGCCGCGGGAGCAAAAAAGTCTTTTGTTGCTCCGCTATGTTGTGATACTTTGATAGAATTCCGCAAAATGCAAATCTCGTTCCCCTAAGGTGTTCGCGGTCTAGTTATTGTTGAGATTGACCAGGATGTCGTTGAATATCTCTCCGAAAAGTGAAAGAAGGCAGTTATCATTAAGGTCTTTGGCAGAAATGTTGCTTATCGCCTCTTAGAACAAAGAATATATCAACTCTGGAGGCCGGCTGCAGGGCTAATGACTATACATCCTTGACTTACCAAATGGTTATTATGCAGTTCGTTTTGATGACGAAGATGACTTCCTTAGAGCTCTAACAGATGGACTTTGAGAGATCTTTGGGCGTTACATCACCGTCCGACCATGGTCGGCTCAAATCGATCCTTATACAAAAAAGCTACATTTCATCTTTGCTTGGGCTAGATTATCTGACCCTCCCGATGCAACTTTACGATGAGGATGTCATCTATGGGCTCGCTTATGCCCTGTGCACCCCTTTGAAAGTAGATCTCAACACTCTCTAAGCAACTAGAGGGAAATTTGTTCAATTTTGCATCGAAATCGAACTTGATAGACCGTTGATGGGTACAATCCTAGTCGGAGATTCTGGAGTGCATGTTGAATACGAGGGTCTTAATTTGATTTGTCATGAATGCGGACTATATGTTTATATCACTGAAGTATGCCTTAAGAAGCCTACGCCAACCGATGAAGAAAAACGCAAGAAAGGTAAGGAGGTTTGCTCCGATGATAACCAAACTGAAGAAGGTCTGAAGGAACTCCTGGCGGAGGATTCTTTCTTAGGATCATGGACGACAGTGGTAAGGAAGCCACGAAGGAAATCACCACATGCTCCGAGCAACCACTACAACGCACATGCACCTTCATCTTCAAACCCCTACCAAATCCAAACCAAAGAAGAGAATATCTCACCGTCGACAGCAACTCCGGTCAAACCTGCAACCACTAGAGATGCGCCCATTTTAATTTCGCAAGTTAATGCGACGGTTACAAAGACAATTACTCCTCCATCAATGCCAGTCAAAAGAATGTAACGGCCACAAATACTCCTCTATCAATGCCAGTCAAAAATAATGTAACGGCCAAAGGCACAAAACAGTCAAAACAGTAACCCTAAACTACCAAAGAGGGAAAATATTGTGGGCCAGTCTGCATCATTGGGCCGAGAGTCCACTTCTACTTTGACTGCTCCTATGATTATCGAAGATTCGGCCAACAACCCACCTAGGACTGATGTCACACCAATCATTACCGATGCTCTCATGCATTCGTCTTTCATTCCCTACACCCACCTCCACCAATGTCGTAGTGAAACAACTTGTCTTCGGCATGGACGTGGATTGTTTAAATAAGGTTCATGAGCCACATTCTATTCCTCCTTCAACTGATAATCTCATGATGGATTTTCAGCCTTTTGAGGACTCAATCTCCGTGCCACTTGGATCTGATCATGGCAACGGTTCCCAATGAATACACTCATTTGGAACTGCAGGGGTGCGGGTAATTGACTGTTCCGCAAATCTTTGGGTCTTCGTTAAAACGAAGATATTTAGGGTACAAGCTACAGAAGTATGCTCACATTTGAAGTTTATTGATTGCTCAAGAGTTGATGTTGTAGGTTATGAAGAAGGAATCTGGATTTTGTGGAACAATTCATCGTTCAATGTTTTCATCTTGCAAAGTGAAAAAAGTTTCATTCATACATTGATCGTTGGATAGCATTGCCCTAAACTTCTTTGTAGTATATAACCCACCGACACCAACTACACGGGTGGAGGGATGGCATTCTATTCTCTCTACAATTCGTGGTTGTGTTGGTCATGTGATTGTAGGAGGAGATTTTAACTGCGTGTTAAATGTAAAGTATGGCAAGGCTTTGCTCAAGGTGAAGTTTGAAAAGGCCGCAAATAGGAAATTTTGGGCCCATATTCATTGGAATTTGCCACAACTTAATTGGTTGGGTTAAACTTAACTTCGATGGGGCGTTCCGTCGTCCGACTGGATGCGCTGTTGTAGGTGAGCTCGTTAGTGACTCGAATGGCCAATGGTCAGGTGGTTTCCTCTTTAATATTGGACATCCAAATGTTCCGATGGCGGAACTCTGAGGCTTACATCTCGCATGGTCTTCGGGGTTCCGACAAATTATTGTTGACATTGACTCAACACTTGTTGTCAAGTAGGTAAATCAAGACATCTAGTGTACCCATCCATTATTTAGTCTGGTATCAAGATGTCAAGGCTTCCTCCGTAGAGATTGGACTATCTAGTTTAGACATATTTTTTGAGAAGCAAACGCGGCATCGGATCATCTCGCTTCTCTTGTTTTTGACCTTTCTATCGGCTATCATGTGCTTAATGTTCCACCTTTTAATTTAATTTCCATTATGAAAAACGATGTCCGGCGAGTGACGATCCCAAGGCTAGTCAGTTGTTAGCTTGCAATTTCTATTTTGAAATTAATTACGAGCGAACCTGAAGTTTCCCCGTCTCACTTACGAAAAAAATTGACAAGCCGATAATCAAAGAAGCAAAATAATCAATAATAAACTTGGAGCCAAAAACGCATCAACCACACTCACCTTGATGGTTAAAAACTTGTTAACTAAACTAGGGGTGCACCGGTTCAACCTAGACCGGAATCAATATAGACAAAAATTAACCAAATTGTGGATTGAAAACTAGTTTGAAAATATCATAGAAATTAAACTAAAGGTATGTTATCTAAAGATTGAAATACTCCATAATATAATATATTTTCAGGTAATTTTGGAAGTTGTATAAATGTTTGGATATTCGGATTAATTTTCTAATTTATTTATTTGTACATATTCAGAAGAATTTCCACATATTCCTTTGTTGACATGGGTGGTTGACTGGGCCCATGAAATTCGCACCGACAACAACACGATGGAGATAATAAACACAACTGACATATCCACGTGAACTGATGGATAATTTATCAACTCTGCAGAAATCGACGGAACATATTAAATAAATCATAAATAGTGATCGATGAAATAACTAAAATTGTGGTTTAGATTGAGATAATAGTTTTTTTTTTGGTAAGGAAGACGGGTTGGACCCGTAGTACTTGAAATGTAAAATAGGCTGACATATTATATATCGTTGGTCGCCACCCTTCGGTTATCTTGGTTCAAAATAGGCGCTAGATATGAATGTTAATGATCAAGCGTGTACTATTCAGTAGACATATAGAGTTTATTTACACATAAAATGATAAGATATTTCCTTATTAACAAATAAAATTGAATAATTGAAAGATATTATTGTTAACACTCCCCTTCAAGTGAAGTGAGTCTTCGAGAGTTGTAACTTGCGTAGTAAAAGCTAGAATCGATACCGTAGCAACGCTTAGTAAGTATGTCATCTAGTTGATCATTAATGGACACAAACCTGACCCAAAGTCTCCCTTGCTTGACATGTTCACGAACAAAATGGTAGGCAAGTACTATATGCTATATCTTAGAATGAAACAAAGGAATGGCAGACAAACTGGTTGCTCCAAGATTATCGTACTACACCACTAGTGGTAGGAATTGGCGTGTCAGTCTTTGTGTAGGACATCACTTGGCTCCATGGGTGTGGACATTGTTTTGGCGTCACTCATACCTGACTTAACAAGAAGATCCAACATATACTTGCATTGAGACAAAAATTTACCTCCTGGAATTGGTACCACTTCAACTCTCAGAAAGTATGATAAATAAACGAGATCTTTTGAAGGGAATTTGGAAGCAAGCAAAGTAATGAGCTTGTTCATCTGAGATTGTGAGTTGCCGGTGAATATTATGTCATCAACATAAACAAGGAGATAGAGAAGGCCAGTGCCATGAGAGTAAATGAAAAGTGATGCATCAACCACTAAGTCGACAAACCAAAGTCTAAGAAGGTATAATTGCATCTCATTATACCAAGCCCTTGGGGCATGTTTTAACCCGTAGATCACCTTCCTTAGCTTGCAAATATGGTATGGATTGTCTTTATCAACAAAGTCCGGCGGTTGAGCCATGTAAACATTCTCATGGATTGTTCCTTGCAAAATGTGTTATCTATATCCAATTGAAGTAGTGACCATTCTTTGGATATTGCAAGCACGAGAACAACTCGTATAGTGATGGGCATTGATGAAACCTCTTAGCCACCAGGCACCAGTCGAGCTTTATACCTTTCAATCTTGCCATCGGGCAGGTACTAGATTCTATAAATCCGCTTGTATCCGACAAAAATTTCTTTTCTTGTGGAAGGTACGAGATCCCAGGTCTTATTCAAACACAATGCATCATATTCGCATTGCATAGTCGAACACCAATCGGGTGTTTTAAGAGCTTGGGTAATGGTTCGATGTTCGGTTGGTGGGCCAATAATGGTGTGGAGATTGAGTTTTTGAATGACTTTTATGACATTGTTCCTTAATCGAGTGACTACCACAAGTCTTGGTTCCGGGACTGGTGTAGGTATGGCAGTAGTAACTAGTTGGATTGTGGAAGGAGGTGAGGGTTGGCTTAGACTAGGGATGGGAGGTATGGATGAGGAGGTTGAAGGAGTTGGAATCGAAACTATCACCACAGAAGAGGTCACTGTAGCTAGTGAAGGAGTTGTTAAGGGGGGTTATGGAATAACTGTCAAGCCAAACTTGGTCCACTCATTTGTATCGTATACATTTTGATTGTGACAACTGGGCATATGATGATATGGAAACTCAATTTCAACAAACCTAACATGCCTAGAGGTGTAAAGTCAAATTTTCTTATGGTTCATGCATTGATAACCACTTTGTGTTAAGGAGTACCCAATGAAGACACAAGGTAAGGACTTTAGTCGAAATTTTTGGGAATTTTAAGGTCATAACCATGAAAAGAGTAAACACCCAAAGCCAAATAAGTGAAAAGTGATAACCCGATTTCAACTACATGGCTAGTGGTCAATGGTTTAGAGGTATAACCGAATAAGTGAGAAGTGATAACCCGATTTCAACTACATGCCAATGCTTTCTTTCAGCAAGCCTATTATGTTCGGGTGTATGAGGTGGAGTGGTGAGATGGGTGATCCCATTGTCACCAAGATAGGAGCTTAGAGTTAAGAATTCTCCCCCATTGGCGGAATAAAACACCTTGATCTTGTGGTTGAAGTAATTTTCCACTAAGGATGTAAACCTTATGAACAGGGCTTTGGTTTCGTATTTCTATTTAATAGGGTATAACTATGTATATTTGGCAAAATGATCAATAAATAACACATAGTATTTATATCCATCAAATGGCATAACCGGAGAACTCCATACATCGCTAAATATGACTTCCAAGGGAATAGATGACACAATAGAGGACGTATGGAAAGGGAGTTTATGCGTTTTATTCAAATTGCAAGATGAACAATCTCTTTGAAAATAAAGAGGACAACCAAGGTTAACACTTTTATTTAAGAAACTGAAGACTTCGGTTGAAGGATATCCCAGCTTGTGATGGATGGACAATGGATTGGCTCGAATTGTAGTGTTAACTACCTGATTCGATTGTGGCCAGACGTAAACGCCATCTACACATGGTCCTCTAATGAGTGTTTTATTGGACTTGAGACCTTGCAAATAGAAACTATCAGACTTGAACACAACAAAGTATGAAGTTTCATTGGTGAATTTAGAAACCGAGGTTATGTTTTTTGTCATAGTGGGAACAAATAAGACATTAGGTAAAGAGAAGCTCTCATTATGTGCATACAAATTTGAGGAACCAAAATGTTTAATAGGGAGACCCTTACCATTGTCAACTACCATCTCATCTGAACCATTGTATGGGGAGTGTAAAACTAGGTTGTTGAAATCATTCATCACATAATGAGATGCTCTACTATCAATCAACCATGGTTGATGTAGATTGTGTGGTTGTTGTAGTATTTGTTTGATGGCTGGTCATGGAAGGAAATCGTGTTGATGATAGTACAACAATGGTGGGATGAAGTTCTCTGTAAATACGACAGTGGGCCAAAATGTGTCCTATTTGTCTACACCAATGACATCTACCTTTAAAAGGTTTAGGGATCCATTTGGGTTTGGTGCTTGAGTATTGTAGGACCGGGAACTCGGGTTTGTGTTGGGATGTTGGCTAGATGATTGGGGTTGAGTAGATTGTGGATATTCATTGTAATTAGAGAACTTACCTTTGTCCTTGTGACCAGTGATGTCTTTGCTTTCGAAATCCCTTTATGTATTCTTGTGGGTTTTTTTTCCTTTCGTTGTATTTCTTCGTGACGGTTAGTCCGTATGTTGATCTTTTTCGACATTTCGATCCACTAGACAACGGGTCGGCTAGTTTTTGAACCGCTTTCTATTATAAATTAAAAAAATACATCTCTTTATAATATAATATTTGTCTTTTTAATACTCCGTATCTTCTCAAGGAGATTATAAATAAGCATTTATCCTAATTGTGATTTTAGTTTTTTTTTTACAAACAAATTCTGAATGTTTATTAATTATTAAAATAAGATGTATGATATGAATTTTTTTTAAAAAATTATTAAAAGTAAAATGAAGAGGGAAACAAAGAATCTTAGAGGGAACTGATATGTCGGTAGCCGTCCGGGACATAATATTATATTGTTTTAATAATTATTTTCATCGACGGCATTCTATCGCTTAGGAGCTGTCAAATTAATCTGTACTTTAATTTATTTATTTTAAATGACTTTTGCAGGGTTATAAAATAGACAGCGTTATGTTTTGTGTCAAACTACCATACTCGTCCCTTACAAAACTTACTTACAGAGACTATCCTACCAAAACCATACATTATTATTATTTTCTCTAATTGAAGGTAAGGCTGGTTTATGGAGAACCTATTTCTTTATTACCACCATTTTTTCAAGAAGTCGCCCTTAAATTTGAAAATTTATAAAACCACCCCTAAAACATAGAGATACTGGAGGAAAGATCAATAGTTATAAAAATTAATGATAAATCTAAAAAACTTGAGGATCAGTTTATATTCGGAAAGATAAACATTCAATTGCACACATAAACTGTGAAGAAAAAAAAAACATTCTCGTTGTAACGTTGCACCCGAAGTGCGAAATTAGTGTTTAGTTAATTTCGCACTTGGGATGCGAAAATGAAATTGGGTATAAATAATTTCACAGTTGAGGCCAGAAACTGATTTAAATTCATTCCGCAATGGGGTTGTGAATGCGAAACTGAGCTTAATTAATTCCGCACTTGTAGTTTAGAAGCATAATTGGTTTTAATCAATCTTGCACTTGGACCCTGAACTAAAATTGGGTTTAATCAATTATGCAATTGGGTCCCGAAGACGAATTTGGGTTCAATCAATTCGCACTTGGGCCCGAAACCGAAATGATATATATAACCAGTTCGATGTCGCATCTGAAGCATGAAAGTAGTAATTTTTTTAAATAAAAACAAACTATATATTTTACTACAAGGTTAAGAAATTATGCATAATCACGGTTGATTGGTTTATGACATCCCTACGGATGAAAAGCTAGCAATCCGTGCAGCCCAATGTCACCAAAATAATTATGTCGCCTACAATTTTACCAATGTATTTCTTATGGCCTTAGATCATTCACAACGAAAAAAACTCAAATTTCTCATACAAAAGTTAAATAAAAGTAAATAAATATTATGCATAAACTTTCAGTTAAAGTTTCCTATTTTTCTACCAATATACTCTCCTGCAAGGACTAAACAACTAACACTAGAAAATTACCTCTCTATAAAACTCTGAAATTAGCAGGTTTATTTTTTTAACTTTATTTTTATAAAACTTCAGAAACTTACAATATATGCGTTGTGCATGCTCTTATACCATTCGCAATAAAAAGCCCTAATTCTCTTCCTCCTCCTCCTTTATATATATATATATATATATATATATATATATATATATATATATATATATATATATATATATATATATATATATATATATATATATATTAATAATTTTTTAAAAAAAATTAATTAGGTTAGTCTACCTTTTAAAGATAGTCCAACTTAAGGAATTGTTGCGGATGAGAACACGAAATTCCTGGCCATCATAAAATTTGGTATTGGTTGTTAGATTTCCAAATGGGTCAACCGTCAACAACACTGTTAATGTCTTTGAAAATCATGTTTGATATGGACTTCGTCAAAGAAACTATGATCCAATTTGGAGTCGGATAAAATCATCTCGATCTCCCATGTGCAACTCCAAAGACCTTGGAGTGCCTTGATGACACACAAATTATTACCGTCGAGATCTTTTTTTTATATTTGCAATCTGATAGCTTCTTACAAGCCCAATTTAAGAACATAAGAATCGGGTTAAAGTATTTATTTTTTGCACCAACACTAATAACCTCTCCATTGTGGTTCCGAACAGCAAAACCGGTGGAGGTAGCCCCACAATCAAGTTTATATCTATCGAAGTTAAGTTTATGAAATCTAGGCTTTGGTTCACCATTCAATGTTATTTTTTCTGTTTGGTTTTTTTTTTGTGGTGGTCTAATGTCATAGTCATCCTCATCTTTTCACGGCTTTTTGTCATTCGAATATTTGATTCTTAATGAAAAAACTTGTGTCATTAAATGAGTTGAGTGACTCATTATTGAAAATAATTTTTTTCTTAGAGAACCAAATACTCAACCAAATAGTAGCAAGATATGTGAACTCTTTTTGTACAATTTTTGTCTTTAATTTTTTGAAGAATATCATTTATTTATTTTATTCTCATGTTTTATTTATTTTTTTGGAGCTTATTGTTAGTTTTGTTAATATTTCATTTCCCATAATTATTAATATAATGATTCTTTGGTGTTGATTTTAATTTGATGTACATTTTAAACTAGTTTTATAAGTGGTGATGTGGTAACTCAATCATCATGTCAAAACATAATTGTTTTGTCATTAAACGACGTGCTAGATAAGTTATTTATTAAAGTTGGATTTAAGTTTTATTAGGTTATTCATTGCCATGAACTTGATACTTTCCTTTGATAATGAAGTAAGTCAACATTTTTTTATGTATTTTTCTTTTATAACTTTTACCCGTATATTGTCTGGTATTGTCATAATTTTTCACAAAAATTTCATTTGTAAGGTTTTGTTCATGATGTTAGCCTGTCTAAACCCGAGATCACCATTCTGTTTTGGTTTACAAAGTTTGTCCCAGCTCACGATAGGTTTATGTTGGCCTCCTTTATTCTTATTTTTTATAGGTGTATTCAGGATTGTGGTTTGGGAGCATAAAACTTTGCATTGTAATTTTTTTTAAATTGAAAAGCGTTTCGATTGGACTACTTCCTAGAGGTAGTCCAACGTAAAGCATCCTTGCAGATGAGAACACAAAGTCCGGAATCTTCATAAAAGTTGGTGTTGGGGTCGAGATTTCCAGATGGTTCAATCGGTTAGCAACACGATTGATTTCTCTGAAAATATATAAAGTAGATATTATTGGTAGAGAAGATTAAAATTTATTGTTTTTTAATATTTAAACCAAAAACAAGTATTATAGTTTAGTTAAAACGTCTTGACACAATTGGAAGTGACATTTCTTTATTAGTTGTATTATTTATCATTTAAGTAAATGACCAAGGGTCGATTCTTATAATCTTATATTGAAACAGCTTCCCTCCCCCTTTATTTTTAAGGCCCCTTGTCATCAAAGATTCAAAATGGATGACATGGATAGCTCTTTGCTTGCTCCACTCTCCATTGTGGAACTTGCTTTTAATTACTTATCATCGTCCTTGAAAATGAGGGTCCTTTTAGACGTTTGATTCTTCAAGTGGATGTAGTATAATTTGTTGAATTTCGAAACCTTATGATGGAAACTGAATGGAAAAAGGAAACAAACGTGTGTACTATATCTATTCATGGTTTCTAACTTTCTATAATTCAATGGTGATTCATACTCGTTACCATCCTTTTAGTTAGACCTGGACAAACGCGGACAAGTCCGTCTGTCCGTCCGTAAAAATGGACGGTATGGCGCATAAGGCAGGCCTGGCCGTTAAGCCCACCGGGCGGGTACGGACAAGTGGATGTAGTTTTATTTTTTTTAAAGTTAAATATGTAATATATATATATATATATATATATATAGTAGAAACCATACCCGATACATGAAGATAAGATTCAAATGTTCACGACCATTAAACTACTTTGAATTATGTGTTACAATGTTATTTATTTTATATGTAATATGTATAATTTTTAGGGTTTTAAAAAAATATATATATAAAAAATGGGTCTGGCCCGCCCGAAGCCGGTCCGGACGGGTGCGGACAAGACCTTAGGCCCGAAGTCCGGGCTCGATCCAAGTCCGGCCTGTAAAAACGGGTAAAATTTATATGCGAGCATGGCCTGGGTCCGGAGATGCCCATGTCTACTTTTAGTATGGTATTTCGGTGTTAAAACTTTGCCAAAAGGAATTGGGATATCCAGTTTTACCATAGACTTATAGTTACCGCGAGGCGAGTAAAATTGTAGATTATTTAACTAGTTTTTCTTTTGAACCATATTTTGAATTGCATGTATTGTTTGAGGGTGTTATGGACCTTTTATGTTATGTTATAAGGAGTCAAGCTATCCCGTATCCTGAATGCTTAACATTTTTCATTTATGATAAATGCGACTAGGAACTCAGCGCAAAGACCGTGACTCCTTCTGAGAAAAATGAAAATAGGTAGAAGTATTCGATATTTGTTTTCTTTGTTTCCGACAGTAAAACCAAACGGCTGCTAAAAAAGTGTTGAGTCAATGGGGCAGATACAAATCCGGGTTCATTAACGATGAAGTGAACAAATGGAGAGAAGTGGAAGAAGATCCAATTATATTATACAGTGAGGCCTAGCCCATTGGACCTTCAAAATGTTTATACATACAACTCAAACATCAGTTAGTGGATTCTCACAAAAATCGGCTATACACGTGTTATTAATTAGCTTATTTGTAACCCTTTGTCCAACTTTTGGTTGTATTTTTTGTTTTTTAAAATTGCTTAAAAATGAAAAAGAAGAAAGGTCAATATATGAATCGCGGCTTGTATAAAAAGTGCGTCCGCTTTCAAATTCATACTCATCGTAAAGATAGGAAAAGATGGTCATTTATTAACATACCCATTAAAACAAATTAAAAATGAGTGATGCATGTGTAAAACTGCATTTATTCAGCCAACAATTTATTCATTCTTATACAATCAAAATCTGGTTAAATCCAGTAAATTTATAAATAAAATTGTCAATTATTGTAAAAAAAAGTGTTGGAGTTGTTTATGCAAGCACTGACTTCACTAGGGATTGTATGTACGTAGTGGCTATGGGATATCTCGGCTATAAGCAAAACACTTTTTCACTGTTTTTCATATCTTCAAAAAGCGAGTTGAGAATCAAAGTATCATATGCGAATTATACAACACGTCATACAATAATAATAATAATACATATGCCATACATACGGATTCTCATGTAAAATCTGATCCATCGAAATTTCACATATAAAACGATTCAGACGGTTGTATTGCAGGGACATGTGAAGAATAAAATGTTCTCACCCTCCTGATATTAGGCCCGTAAATCCTTGAATTACATATATCGAATTTGAACCTATCCTATACTTGTCAAACGTGCTAAGTTGTACTCTAAGTGTCCGAGTGTTGATCTAAAATGAATAACATCCACCAGCGAATATATCCTATTCTTCGATTCATCATAAGTAGCTCCAATACAGACATGCTTCTACTGGATACCATTATTATGCTTCTGTGAAAACGCTAAAATTAAGGGCCATGCTCAATAATTTTTTTTATTTTTTTTAAAAATTTTATAACGTGTCAAATCTGATAAGCTTATCAGAGGAATGATATATCATACGTGCACAAGTTCAAATTCCTCTTCTCCACTGTCATTTACCAATGCAAGAAACTTGAAAATCCATAAAAACGTGAAAATTCACATGTATATCCTAATGATGAACCCATCATTTGATTCTACACTCAAAATAGATATGAGAGAGAAAAATTATAATAATTTAAATGTTTGGGTATATTAAAATTGACATGTAAAAACTTAGAGTATCTATATTCATGATACAATAGTTTTTAGTACTTGAAATATTCGAGTTATGTAGGTATGATCATAAAAATGTTTTGGGTCCAAGATCATCATTATAGTTGTATATCTTAATAATTTTTAAAATAAAAATATTTCAGATTTATGAATATAAGCAAGTGAGATCAAAATCAACTTTAATGTAACAGAGAAGAAGCCCGTTATTACAAGAAAATGTGTTAGAGAAAGCTATATTTTATCAACAACATTAAAGTGAATAAAAATAAATTTTATTATTATTAAATTCTACGGGACATGAAGAAAACAAAATTTATTTTTATCTCTTGATAATCTTAAGGTTTGGACTTCTAATTTTAATATTCACTAATTTTTAAATTTTTTTTAATACTCCCGTAATTTAATTTACTTCTTCTTTATACCAATTCTTAATATATTATACTAACTGTTTATTAAAAACTTATTATAAAATAATTTAAAAATAAAAAAATAAATTTAAAATTAATTATAATCTCATTAAATTTTAAATTAATAAATTTTTTAATTTAAATTATTTTTAAATATTTTTAATTTCTGTATTTTATTTTATTTCGAAAATTAAAAAATATTTCATCATGTTTTAATTTATATTTTTTAGTTTTCAAAATACTTTTCCATACTCTTAAAGTTTTAAAAAAAATTATTTTTTTTTAATTTTCGAATTAAAATATAATATAGAAAGCTACATTAAAATAAAATAAAATTTTACTATGTTTTATATTTCTAGACTCTTAAAAAAAATTTAAAAATCATTTATTTTTTAAATTAAATATTCTATATTTTATTTTAAATCGAAAATTAAAATATTAAAAATTATTTTAATTCAAAAAATTAGCTTTAAACTTACTTTTTTATTATTTTTTAATTAAAAATATTTTTTAAAAATTCTTATTATAAAAATTATTAGTTTAAATATAATAAGATCATAGTTAATTTAAAATATTTATTTATTTATTTATTTATTATTATTTAATAATGAATATTTTAGTGTAATATATTAAAAATGGATATAAAGAGAAAAAAGAAAAATGATGAGAGTGTCAAGATGAAATTTGAAATTTAGTGAATGGTAGAAGGAAAAGTTAAAACATTTAGAATACTAAAAATAAAAAATTTAAAAAAAAATGGACAAAGCTATCGCACTTATACATATTTTATTGTAACATATTTCTATCTACGTGTATATATATTTTTGGGTCGGACCGAAAAATAAAACTTAATTGAAAATGTCAGTCCTGTTATATAAATTCAGGGCCGACCATTTTTTTACACTTGTATAAATACAACAATATCGGTAATCAATTCTAAATAAAAATATATTTTAAAATAATTTTATAGTTATTTAGCTTTATAACAAGATTCAGTGTTCCAAACACCATCAAATTTGTAAAAATAAATCGTTAAATAAACTTTATATTTCGGCTCATCAACAAATTTCAGATTCATGTTCAATAAATTTGAGTAATATATTTTTTTTCAACGGACGCTTAGTAGTCAAATATATGATCACTTGTATAAATAACTGTAATACAATTTATAGATGAGGGGATAAGATTTTAAATCCAATTTCATATAAAAGTAAAAAATGTTCTGACATACATGTAAGTTGTATAGAAAGTGGGCGGTGAGTGAACTACCCAAAGGTCTTTCTAGTTTAGTTTATAATCTTCAGTCATGGATAGTACGTGGGAAAAAGCAATTGGTCCACGTGGCGCAAGGTAGGCGAACTTAATTTCAAAGTACAACTGCCAACTGAATCCAAAACACATATGTGGTTGAAATTTGTTGAAGAAAATATACAAATGGATTGAAACGTGGCATCAACTTTAGATGCGCTTCTGGTGGGTTCTAGCTTATGTGCTTGCTTGCGAAGAGGGTCGATGTGTTGGCATTATCGTATACACGTGTCACAACGAGTGACAGGCCATATCACTCCATCGTCTTCTATATGTGCTCGAAATTTGCTGGCTATGGTTAAGGAAGTGAAGTAGCTAGCTTCCACTGTACTTCTCTTACACACGTCAGTAACTTTATTCCTCCAAATCAATACCGCCTCTTTGTTGATAAGGTTTGCACTTTGTGGCAAGTACACGGGATTTCAACTCCATCCAAATTGTTTAATATAATTATCTTTGAAAGTGAAATTATGATATAGCCATGCTTATCTTTATTTTTAAATAACAACATTCAACATAAATAGATGATATATTGATTTTATTAAACTATCTTCTTTCTTATGACTTAATGCGGCTTTGGGGTGCTAGTTAATAAGGAAATGTAACAGAATGACCCACTAATGTGCACAATAGCGGGCAGGTGCACTGAACATGTAGAGGCAAGCATGTGACTAATCACCCATTCTTAAGATTAGGATTAAACTGAAACAGAGAAGCAACCGCTGGATTTATTACTTAAACACCCACAGTATTCGTCGGAGTATTACGAAAGAACCACTCCCACTACTATTCCTTTCCAAGCAAGGAAAGGTTACGCGCTTGATATTGACTTGGAAAAAGAAAAAGTCTCCCAATTCATAAATTACTTAACTCACCTGTCTTCAATGTTGTAATCATAGAAGCCGTCAAAGTTTGGAGCTTTGTTTGGTGCAAATAAAGAAAACCTCTTACATTTTTTTTTGACCGACTTAGCCCCCAAGTAAGACAGACGACCTAGCTTACTAGTGACTAGTCCAACGCCCCAACCCATTTACAAATTAACTCTTGGTAATTAAATAATAATAATAATAATATTGTAATAAAGAATTGATTTAGTACCGTTTACCGGTAGCATTAATAGTAAGTAAAGAGGAAAGGGATAAGTTGGAAATGGTGTTAGTAGTAGGAGTGGTGTTAGAGCTACTTTCCTACCCACTTGTCACGCAACTTCTCTCTTTCCTCCACACCCTCACTGCTTTATATACCCTCACTCTCTTCATACCCATCCTTCATCTTCTCCACTCTCCAATCTCCACTCCACAAAATATTTACAGAGCAGGTTAGAAGAATTGATTAATTGAAGCAATCATGGCACTCCAAGCACTTGTCAATTCATCTCCCGCTTTGGAATTGGAGGAATCATCGACCTCCCACTCTCAATTCGACCACTGGGTCAAGAAGAAGCGTTCTAAGCGTCCTTCCTTCGCCGGAAACCACCGTGAGTCCTCCCCTGATTCCGCCGTAGCCCCCACTGAGGAAGAGTATCTAGCTCTCTGCCTCATCATGCTCGCTAGTGGTGGAGAAACCGCCGCCCCACCGCCCCCTCCTAAATCGTCTCCGCCGCCACTCCCACCGCCCGACCAACCTCCAAAGAACAACTACAAGTGTACCGTCTGCAACAAATCTTTTGGGTCCTACCAAGCTCTTGGCGGCCACAAGGCTAGCCACCGCCAACAAAACTCAGGAAACGGGGAGAAAGTTGTCTCCGCCACCGCTGTTGGAGTGACTTCCATTCTCGGAAAGTCGCACAAGTGCTCGATCTGTAACAAATCCTTCTCCACCGGACAGGCTTTGGGTGGACACAAACGCTGCCACTACGAAGGCGTGATCGGCGCAAGTACCAAGAGCGGTAGTGCTTTGACGACGACCTCCACTTCAGAGGGGGTGGGTTCCACCGTAACTCACCGGGGATTCGACCTCAACATGCCGGCAGTACCGGATTTGAGCACTGTCTATGGCGGCGTTGACTTTGAGGTTGAGAGCCCTCATCCTCTGAAAAAACCCCGTTTAGTGTTTGAAAATTGATTACTCTATTGGGTTCTAGTTGATGAGATTGTTAGTACAATTTTGCTGGTTTCCCTCTGTATATATTAATTTATCATCACAAATATTTACAGTTGCTTTCCTTTGTTGTTGATAATGGCCGGAGTGTGTAAAATGGATGACAACAGTAATTGAATTGAATCAGATATCGTCCTTATTGATTTTTTTAAAACCTGAATCTATAGACGGGTAGAACTAACTGATAATACGTACTGTTGCATAATGAAACCAATTGTAATGATGATGAACAGAATTGTCAGACAAGTGAACTCTCAACAGAAAAGTGAAGTCATTGTGACGGTTACATTGTTTAAAAAAGTCAAATTAACGCCAATGTTTCTTACGTAGGACGGCAGATACCACCTTACCTTACACCATAATATACGCTTTTTTCTTTTTTCTTAAATAATAATCTATGATGGGCTTAGCTAGATGCTCATTCACATTATACTGTAACCTTTTTTGGAGTCTAAGATCCTGCAACTTCTCGGCTATTTCTCAATCTCGTCCACTTCTCTATGTTATTTCATTCTTTTTACTTTGCATATTGATTTTGAAATGATACAACTTAATAATTTTTATTTTTTTTTTGTAGAAAAATATGAGTTGACAAAATGTGAACACAGTAATAAGTTGAAAGCTGGTGCTTTTCTCTTGTCGACATGGCAAAAACTTGCCAGCTCACGATACAGAATGTAGTTGGAACTCGTTTAAGAATAATTAATTCCGGATTAAGTTTATTGTTTAATGATCTGACAAGATGATCTATTCTAATTTGTTAAGGATTCGATGCTCTTATCTGATCCATTTCTGTGATGCCGCCCGATAGGAAAAGTTTAAGATGGAATTAATGAGGTTGATAATGAAGACAGCGTGGACAGCACCGTCTTTTCCATATGCTTTTGTCTTCTTCCACGTGGGCTTCACTTTTGAATTTTGATTAGTCTTATGATAATGATCGATCATTAAATCTCTTCCATTCTGGTCTAAACCTTTCTCGGCATCCTCCTCAAAATACTCATCAACAATTCAGTTTTAATTTCTTCCATTAGACAATAATCCTTTCACACTATGCTTGCATCTCACATCCCTAATCGCGGTTTATGTTAATTAACTATTTGTATTATTATTATTAATAAGGACTTGGTGGTCCAGCTTGCATAAGTCGGCATTCTAGACACCGCTTCCGGGCAACACATGATTCACGCACTCACCACTATTATTTATGCCAAAATATCACCCTTAAAAAGTATTTGGACACTATTTCTTGCCTAAACACGGTTAGTGTTAACTTTTGTTTACATCCATCTCGAGTTAAAGGCGTGGAGGACTGAAAGACATATATAAAGTGAATTTACTCACACAAACATCTCTATAAGTTAAAGGTTAGCGAGATTTTTCATACAAGGTCAACTACTTATAAGGCTTGAATTCACTTGAAATTGATATGAAATGCCTTTGAATATTCTGGTTGGAAGCCAAAAGAAGAGTGAGAATGAGAGAAGAACAAAAAAAAGTAGAAAGATTTGTTGACACCACACGATTTACAAACTTAAAACGAAAGGAGAAGTTGGTTGTGGAGAAATTGGGAGTGTGACAAGGTTTCCCATAATATAATATTCTTTCAATACCAACCACATAAACATTTGCCCTCCTCTATCAGCCACACATATACTTGTGTTTATCTTTTTCTTAGCAATTTTAACATCCGTGATCATCTTTTACCTTTTATGTATTGTTAAATGCTTACACTATCTAGGGCACCTCTAATTGTGGAGAAACAAGAATAGTTGTAGTTTTACACAAAGTAGGTTATATTAAGGGTGATTTTGTGTATTAAGCTTCATCCAATCATTGATTTTGTGTTTTAAATTATACAACTTGAAAATGGGCCGAGTGATAGTAGAGGCCCAGATAAAAAAAGGAAAGGCGGCCCATATTGTACACCGTATAGTTCAGCTACCTGTCCAAGGAGCGTATCTATCAATACTCGAGAATGCAGGCACGTGTGGGCCCATTTTAATGGGCCGGTCCAATTTACCAATGCATGGAATTCGAATAGAATGTCCACTTTATAAGACAAAATAGAGGATAAGGGAGAATTGCTGACTTGCTGTTTAGTTGAAGACAAATGTCAACCCAACAAACCTCTTTTAAAAACTTTTGTCCACACATCCATTAACACCTTTGAAATTTTAAAAAAACGCTCTGACAACCAAAAACCCCTGATAAGCAAATAGAGTAGGGTAAGTGATTGGTTGCCGGCGTTTCGGCTTGTGATGGCTGGTTCACTACCCAAGTCGGCCCAGGCTGACGGCAAGGTCGTGATGGTTTCGAAGGGAGGAGGATCGGTGGAAAGGTCTGAAGATATTGATATGGAAGAAGGAGAAAGCAGCAAGAAGACAGATTTGACACAGGATGCTAATATGGAGGAAGCACGCACTGAGAAAGATAAAAGACCTGTGGCATCACAGGAACAGAGAGACAGTGGTAGTAATATGACGGTTATCATTGAGCATAACAAAGAAGGGGAAAGTTCGAACCAAAAAACTGTCTCTTTAATAGGAGAATCATCTGAGAAACCAAAGACGAAGAAACAATCCTGGAAAGAAGTGCTTGGAGTGGTGGATATGACATTGCCAAAAAAATTGCCGGTGGGACTTTATCTACTGGAAGGCAAGGCGGCAGTTACTTTCCCGTTTGGACCGGACGGTAACCCAGTAATTGAAGTAGGGAAGGAGATCACTGAAGCGTTGGAAGCCAACTGGAGATTCTCGATTGTCTTCAAGGTCCTTGGGTTCCCTATAGCATTCCCGGTTATGGAACGAAAGGTACGCGAGTTATGGAAGATAGGAAGCAATATGAGGATTGTTGATCTAGCTAATGGCTATTTCATGGTTAAATTTAACAACGAGAATGAGCTGCTATCAATACTAACGGGAGGACCTTGGACTGTGTTTGGCCGATGCCTGATTATGAAGAGATGGACTGCGGACTTTGTAACTTCAGACCCGATTAATACAGCTCCCACATGGGTCAGGATATTGGATGTACCCATGCAATGGTATGATGAACGGATCCTTTGGCTTATGGCTTCCGGCCTAGGAGAGCCCATTACTATCGAACCAAAATCTCTTCACTCGAATCGTGGTCGCTTTGTCCGTACGTGTGTGGAAGTAGATCTTAGTAAACCGCTTAAAACAATAGTGTTCATCAATGGAAAAAAATGCCCAGTGGAATATGAAGGCCTACAAACTATCTGTTACCATTGTGGTAGGTATGGGCATTACTTGGCAAACTGTAACTATAAGCATAATGTGCCAAAGGAAGTGGTTAAGTCACCGGAATTGGTAGTTGAAGTCACGTCTGAACACCAGGGAGAGAGTACTAAGGGAGTTGGATCTCAAGGTGAGACCATTAATGCCACATCTCCGGCTCAGATAGAAACTCAATCTCCGGCTCCGATAGAAAATCAATCCCCGTCAACGGTTTCCGGTGAAAGGGAGTTTGGACCATGGCTGTTAGTTGCTCGCAAAGGAAAGTTCAGAAAAGGCAAGGATTTGCAGGGCTCACGTGGGAACAATATTGGTAACCTGGAAAGGAATGCGTTAAACCACCAAGAGGAAAGAAAATCAGGAAGAGAAGGAAAAGATCGTAATAAGGAGGAAATTAAGGAGGCGGTTAAGAAAGGGAAGCAGGTAGTTATGGATAGTCAGGTTGGAAAAAAGATAGACGTTCCATTTTCTAAGGAACCAGTGAAGAGTGCGGGCAATCACACTTTTTTGGGCCCAGAAACTAGTAAAGAAGGGTCCAAGAGGGGGAATAATCTAAGAATAGATAGTGGGCCTATTTTTACCTCTAAAAAAAGTATTACAGAAAAGAAAAAGGATGAAGAGAAGGAAACTGAGAAGCGACGTAACAGAAACAGAAAAAGATATGAGAATAGAAGAAAGGCGTGGAAAGAAAATCAAGATAAATTAGAATCTGAAGAAGAGATCCCGCTAGATCATCGGGAGACGTAGAAAAGGAAGAGGATGGACGCACAGATGGGTGAGACGAACAAGCTAATCACCATTTTTGCGGGTAATAAGGATAAGGGAGTGGACGCAACTGGAATAAACCTGGACCCGGGAGAATCGGAGATGACTGGCCCAGTGAGCCCTATTGAGACCAACACGTCAGTGAACCCGTTTTGCATGAGAAAGGAAGATAGAACAGAAAGTGCGATGGGTGAGGTCACGGAGGGTACCACGTCTACTGAAATAGATAGAAGCCCTGTGAATGAACCTGATAACAAGGCGGGAGCACAAACTAACATGGATTACATATTAAGTGCAGGCGAGGAAGCACCTCAAGTAAGAACGGGGTCTAGCTACGCCTTTTTCCTCGGTTAGTTTCACTTCTTTAACTTGTCTCTATGAATTTCATGCTTTGGAATGTTTGCGGAGCCCGAAAGAGCGGTTTCCGACGTGCTATCAGATACATGTGTAAGCAACATAAGATTGATGTGCTAGCGGTTTTTGAACCCCGTATTTCGGGTGAGGAAGCTATTAAAGTGTGTAGAAGGCTTAGCTTTACGGGCTGCACTAGAGTTGAGGCGGAAGGTTTTAAAGGATGAGTATGGTTATTTTGGTATAAGGAACAACTAGACCTCTCCATTGTTAAGTTGGATGATTGCTTTATTCATGCCCAAATTAAAGAGGGATCGGATTTGCTCCATCTGATGGTAGTTTATGCGCCTCCTTCAACTATTAGAAGGAAACCTTTCTGGGCACGTTTAGATAATGAAATTGCCAATATTGATGATCCTGTTATTATTGGAGGAGACTTCAACTGTATCCTTTCGATTACAGAAAGGAGTGGTGGAGTTGGTGGCCTTCATATTGACTCGGATATTTTCCAAATAATTGTGGATACTCATGGCTTGATTGATATGGGTTATACGGGCGCGGATTTCACCTGGACGGATGGTAGGAAAGCTAATATTGTTATCTCGAAAAGGTTGGAAAGATGTTTTATGAATGAAAAGGCCAGATTGATGTGGCAAGATGCGTTTGTGCGTCATCTACCCCGGTACTCTTCGGATCACGCTCCTCCTCTTCTTCGTCTGAAGCCTGAGATTAGTGGTATTGGGAAGAGGCCTTTCCGTTTCGAAGCCGCTTGGATGAGCCACGAAGATTTTCAGCCAATGGTGGAAAGAGCTTGGGCCACGGGGTGTGAGGTTAGTACTTCTCTTAATTCTCTCAAAAATCAGTTACTAACTTGGAACCGCGAGGTTTTCGGTAATATTTTTCGCAAGAAACAAGAGCTCTTGGGAAGAATTGAAGCCATCCAAAGACAACCTGATTACTCGACCTCTCAGGGACTTATGGACATGGAAGTTAGATTGAAGATGGATCTTGATATAGTGTTAGGCCAAGAGGAAGTCATGTGGCTCCAAAAATCCAGAGAACAATGGTTAAACCTTGGAGATAAGAATACTTCTTTCTTCCACACATCAACAGTGATTCGACGTCAACGAAATAGAATTGAAGGTTTATATGTGGAGAATGATAAATGGGAGGAAAGATCAGATGTTCTTGAGAACTGGGCTGTTAGTTTCTTCCAGGATCTGTACACCGATAGTAACCCCTTTGATATAGAACCGATCACAACTCATGGTTTCCCGATGATGGACGAAGGGGTTTGGAATGATATGAGTAAGCAACTGAGTCATACAGAAGTCTGGAATGCGGTTAAGTCGATGGGTGCATACAAAGCTCCAAGTCTGGACGGGTTTCAACCTATTTTCTACCAAAAATGCTGGGGAATTGTAGGTGATTCGGTTGTTACGGAGGTGTTGAAGTTTTTTGATACTAGGAAGCTCCCAATTAATCTCAACAAAACTCTTATTTGTCTCATTGCTAAGGTGGGGAAGCTGGAGAGAATTCAACGATTCCGACCCATAGCTTTGTGTAATGTCTTGTACAAAATTATTTCTAAGGTGTTGGTACATAGGCTTCAGAGTATGATTGGGGAGTTGGTGAGTCCGGCTCAAGGAAGTTTTATTCCAGGAAGGTTGATACAAGATAACATAGTCCTCATGCAAGAGATCACCCACTCGTTACAAAGAAAGAAGTCAGGGAGGAAGTGGATGGTGCTTAAACTTGACCTTGAGAAGGCTTATGACCGTTTAAAATGGGAGTTTGTTTCAGATACTCTAAGGGAGGCAGGCTTTCAGGAAAGCTGGATTGATATCATCTATGAATGTATGAGCTCTATGACGATGAGTCTTAATTGGAATGGAGGGGTTACCAAGGATTTTAAGCCTTTGAGAGGGATTAGACAAGGAGATCCGATTTTCCCTTATATTTTTGTCCTTTGTGTGGAGCGGCTCAATCATCTATCATCAATGCCGTCGAGGAGGGTGATTGAAACCCATTAGACTTTCCAGAGGAGGGCCTCCGCTGTCTCACTTATTTTTTGCGGATGACATCACTCTTTTTGCGGAAGCTTCTACCCAACAAATGAAAATAGTGATGGACGTTATAAAGAGATTTTGTGAAGTTTCGGGGCAAAAAGTGAGCATAGCTAAGTCCAGATTGTTTGTCTCCAATGTCGGTGAGAACTTGAGGAGTGCTTTAAGAAACTTAAGCGGTGTGGATATCTCTAATCAGTATGGCGAGTATCTAGGGGTACCATTGATGGAAGAAAGAGTAAACAAAAGATGTTTTGTGCCGTTTCTCAATAAAATACAGAACCGTCTTGCCGGTTGGAGAAGAAGGCATCTTAGCATGGCTGGAAGGGTTACGCTCACGAAATCTGTGTTGGTTTTCATTCTTATTTTTACCATGTCAACGTTGCTGCTGCCCAAGGGGACGTGCGATAAAATTGACAAGATGTGCAGAATGTTTATTTGGGGTGATGAGGAGAACAGTAGGAAGATGCACACCGTTAAATGGGGAACTATCTGCAAACCGAAAAAGCTTGGGGGATTAGGGATAATACCAATGTTAACCCTTAATAAAGCTCTTATCGGAAAACTGAGTTGGAAGTTTTTCACCGACAACACTTGTATGTGGACTGAAACTTTTCGTGCGAAGTATATCAGAAGCACGGGAGAGGCGTGTGGTACCCCGTCTCCTGTCTGGAAAGCCATCAACGTTGCTGCCTCGGAGATCTTAATTAAAGGAGCAAGATGGATTGTGGGCAATGGCAGTGATACCCGGTTCTGGACGGACAAGTGGATCGGAGATGGTCCGCTAATTATGAGTGCTCGAGATATGATTGATGTAAGCAGGATTAAGATGAAGGTTCGTGATTACTGGTGTGTGCACAGGGGCTGGAAATGGGAGGAACTTCATTCGGTACTCCCGGCGGCAAGTTTGTTACAGATGGCGGCCATAAGTATTAACTTGGATAGAAGCGACACGATTAGTTGGAGCGGGGAGAGCTCGGGCCTCTACACGATCAGATCAGCTGTCGCTATGCTACAGGGACTCGATGAAGCCGTAGAGATCGATGCTGACACTTTCAACAATATCTGGAAACTCAAAGCTCAGGAGAGATGTAAGATATTTGTTTGGAAAGTTCTGAATGGTGGGTGCATCACCAATGAAGAGAGGGCCAGGAGACACTTAGCTATTAATGATACCTGTCACAGTTGCAGCAGTGAAGTGGAATCGTTAAATCACCTCTTCCATGATTGCCCGGCAACGAAGCAAATGTGGATGACTCTCCATGCAGAATGTTTCATGCATAATTTCTTCAATGTCCCTTTTGCCTGCTGGTTAAGAGGTAATCTACTTAATTCTTCTCCCTTTAACAATATTATTTCGTTGAAAGATTTGTTAGCAGAGGCCCTATGGCAAACATGGAAATGGAGGAATGAAGTAACGTTTAGAAATGAGAGAAGACCCCTGGAGAGTCATAGAATCGTCATTGAGAGAACGACTAGTTATTTAAAAGCTTGGAATACCCGTCATGGTGATACAAGTGGGCCGCAGAAGAGAAGTGTACCAGTCAAGTGGAACCCCCCACAGACAGGATGGATAAAGGTGAACACTGATGGTGCGGTCAGGAATTCAAGTCTTGCAACGGGCGGCAGGGTAATTAGAAATGAGGACGGGATTTGGCAAGGGGGTTTCGTACATAATATTGGGATGTGTAATGTACCAATGGCCGAGCTATGGGGTATTTTACACGGGCTCGAGATTGCTTGGGAGAGTGGTGCAAGAAATGTGGTCTTGGAATCGGACTCGCAGCTTGCCACCAATCTCCTAAGTTTTACTTACCTCTTTGCCACCCGTTATCCAGCCTGGTAATTAAATGCCAAGGCTTCATGCGTAGAACTTGGAATATCCAAGTCCGTCATGTTTTCCGCGAAGTTAATTGCGCAGCGGATTTTCTTGCTTCTTTTGCGTTTGACTTTTCTAAGGGTTATCATGTATTGTGTGACCCTCCCGAGGGTGTTATAAACATTTTAAATGTAGATGTAAGGGGTCGGGCTATCCCCCGTTTGATGACTACTTAGCCTATATTTTATGAAATAAAAGTGCGAAGGCATCGATCCTCCCTTTTATACCAAAAAAAAAATGTCTAACCCAACAAATATTGGAAAATCACGAGGAATTTATTTGCAAGTAATAAACAAATAAGGCATATTCTAGAACATTTATTTAAATTTGTTCTGTTCCGATTAACCCTTATTGGTTGATATCATATATTTTCCTCTTTTTCATACGTGATTAGCCTTCTTTGAATAAACATTAAACCATATCGTCAATGTGTAAAGCATGAGAATTCTATATGTAAATGGTTTTTTTTTTGGGAAGAAAGTTCAGTATTATGTAGACTTTAGTATACTTATGACAAATTTTTTTTAATAAAATTAGTATTCTTTATGAATTCATAAGTAATACGTGTATAAATTATAATTTCAAATATAAAAATCTTCGATTAATGTTTTATGTTTATTAAAACTTAGGTTGTTTTTCAATTGCAAATAAAGAGTTTTCTAGATATACTTCTTATTTATAGATTGGGTCCGTTTGATAACACAAGATTACATGGACGAAGTTGGAGATAAAGATAATTATTCGTGTTTTCTAAAGTAAAGAATAAGTGAAATGAGTGTTTGGTAAAATAAATATAAATGTGGGTAAAGTTATAAAAAAAATGTGTTAAATTTTGTTGTATATGAAATAATGGGGAAAAAAAATAGAAAAGAGGGGTAACATGATATTTTAACCCCAGTAATCCTTATAATTCAATTTCAATAGAATTATAAAATTCTCACAATCTAATTCCCTTAATCTTCATAATCTAATTCATTTCATTCCTTCATTCCCTTTAACATAGATTACGAGAATTTTTTTTATCCCTGTTAATTCCTATAATCTTGATCTCCTTAATTTTTACCTTTACCAAACGGAACCATTATCTAAAATTTTATAAAACTAATATTTGTAATTAGTTTTTTTTCTTCATAAATTATGCAAATTTTCAATTATTCTTACAATTTAAATACAAGAAATTATATAAATACAAACTGTAAGTTTATTTTAAAATCACTCAACATTTATTTATACTTAATTTTGAGAAAACACCAAAAAATGTTTCTAAAACTAAATAGTAAAAATAGGTGAATCTCTTTTTATTTATATAGATAATAATTCACAAATTTCATAATTTATATTCAAATAATACATAAGTTTAGTAATATTCTTATATTTATATAAATAATAGACTAGTAAATAACTATCATGAAAAAGCAATTGATGATATATTATATCAATTTCATTTTAGTATGGCTTTATTTGTAGTAAGTAGGAAGGTCTTCGTTGCTTAGACAGGTTCAAACTGGACTTAAAGGAGTGAGGTTTAAAAAATTATTCAGAAAATTATAATCTCACAATAATCCATAATCTATATTAATAAGAATCAAAAGTTAGAAACAATGGGGCAATAACGCACTTTTTATTTAAGGTAGGTATGAAGAATTATTAACCGGTACTAACTATGCACTTTGTCTCCTCATTCTGTTCTCTTCTCCCTCTTCTCTTCACTCCACCTCGCCCTCCCTCTTGCCGCCATCTCGTTCACTAGTACCTTGAGTCTACTTGCGGAAAATTGGTTGGGGCAAGGATCGCCATCCCTCTCTCCACGGTATCTTCTCCCTTTTTCACTTCTTATAAAATCTGAAAGTTTGGATGGAAGTGTTGCTTCTTCCGGCAGAAAAGAGGAGATGTCCAAATCTGCGCTTTACAATTTCAAGGCTAAGGAAGAAGAGATCGAGAAGAGGAAGATGGAGGTTAGAGAGAGAGTCGAAGCTCAATTATCTCATGTTGATGAAGAAACCAAACACTTTGCATTTATTAGAGGGGTAATTTTTCTTTCTCTATCTAAAACAGTTAAAACCTAATTTCAAATTTGAATCTCTCTCTCATTAGTAGAGGTTGAAATTGGTTCGTGTATTAAATAGATGTGCATGTGGTGTTCGATTACGTTTGTCAAGAGCTGGAAGATTTGGCCGATCCATTGAGGAAGGAAGTTGCTACAATTGGAAAGAGGATTGATTGCATCAACCAAAAACTCAAGCCTCTTGGACATCTTGTGCAAAAGAAGGTAGGCATATGGAGCTCTGATATAGTGAAATTGAAACTGTAAATTGTGAATTCAACTCAAAAAGTGTTGTTTTGATGATTGTAACAGAAGAATGAATATAGAGAGGTTGTTGGTGTGTTTAGTGAGATGAACAAGGAGAAGGACAACTTATGAACAAATTGGTTGAGGTAAAGCCTTAATTATGTCAACAAAAATGAAATGAAGCAAAGAGATGTAGTTGATTATTTATTTTTTTAACAAAATTAAGCATTATGACGAGTGTTTGTGCTATAATTATTTTGGATTAAGGAGATGTCCCGGTGCTATAACTATATTGGTAGGGAGGTTGGGTGCTTGTAATTATGTCATTATATGTTGGTTTGTGATGTAGTGGAGAGTGTTCTCAATTAAAGCGATCACTTCTAGAAGAGAAGACTAAGGACTTGGAGTTGCTATTGAGTGAAAATAATGAGCTGAAGATACAATTTGAAGAGGCAATGTCAAAAGCAAAGGCATCTGAAGTTGAAAATAAAAATTTAGTTGATCGGTAGATGCAACTGAAGATGCAAGTTATTGGGTGTTTAAATGGGGTGAGTTATTTCTCATATTTCTCATGTTTGAATTACAAAGTTGATTTAATTCATAGGTTTGGGTATATATTTAGTGCCCTTCTTTTACTTAAGGAGATAATTGTTACATTGTTAAAAAGTGATATCTTGCACCTTCCTCCAAACAAGTGCTTCAATTCAAATATCATCATTTTCTTTTCAAGGGAAGAAAAAATTTAATTGTCTTGCTTCAATATTTACTTGTTTCGTCTGAAAGTGTTTCCCATGTTTTCGTACATAGACCAATGTAATGTGCAAAGATACGCGTGACCAACTCAAGGGAAACAACACTGAACAACATGCTCAACAGCAGGTGGACTGTGTAATTCGTCATGAGGAATGTGTTGAATATTTTGTAGAATCTACCTTGCCAGTTGGATGCAAAAACAAGATCCGCGGCCATAATGGTAGATATGCTTCTTTGCATTTTGAGAAGAACTCAAGCAAATTGATAAGCAGTGGAGAGGACCAAACCATTAAGATGTGGGATACCGCTACATGAATTCTATTCCACACACTTGAAGGTAGTCTTGGCTCTATTCTTGATCTTGTTGTTACACACGATAACAAAACCGTGATTGGGCTTAGTAGCCTCAATCAATTGTATGTATGAGAAGTAAACAGTGGTCGGATCCGTCACACTCTGACTGGTCACACTGAAAAATTATGTGCCGTGGATGCCAACAAAGTTTCTAGTAGGCATGTCATTAGTGTTGCTTGTAATAGAACTATAAAATCACGGGATTTACAAAAAGTTTATGGTACATACACCATACTATACCCGAGCAACTATAACATCGTCTATTTTAGCATGGTGGCCGAACAATATTTTTTGGCCATGTCGATGGTTACCTTAGGCTTTGAGATGTACATACAGAAAAGCTGATTAGTGAAGTTGTTGCTCATTCTTCCAATGTCACTTCTATCTCTCTTTCACATAATGTATATACAATTTTGACAAGTGGGAGGGATAATATGCATAATTTGTTCAATATAAAGGGCTATGGAAGTGAGTGGGACATTAAGAGCAAGTGGAAACAAGATTGCATCTAATTGGAGTAGATCCTCTATTAGTCTAGACGATAATTACGTGGATGTGGGCTCAACTAATGGATTTGTAAGAATTTGGGTAACTGAAGTTGGGCAACCGAACTGAAGTTGAATATGTAACGTTGGGTATTAAATCGGGTAACTAATATTGGGTAACCAAAGTTGGGTAACCGAAGCGAAGTTGTATATGTAACGTTGGGTATTGAAATCGGGTAACTAATATTGGGTAATCAAAGTTGGGTAACTGAAGTGATGTTGGATTTGTAACGTTGGGTATTGAAATTGGGTAACTAATATTGGGTAATCAAAGTGAAGTTGAATATGTAACGTTGGGTATTAAAATCGGGTAACTAATATTTGGTAACCGAAGTTAGGTAACCGAAGTGAAGTTGAATATGTAACGTTGGGTATTGAAATCAAGTAACTAATATTGGGTAACCTAAGTGAAGTTGGATATATAACGTTGGATATTGAAATCGGATAACTAATATTGGGTAACCGAAGTGAAGTTGAATATGTAATGTTGGATATTAAAATCGAGTAACTAATTAATATTGGGTAACCAAAGTTGAATATGTACATTGGGTGTTGAAATCGGGTAACTAATATTGGGTTAACAAAGTTGAGTAATCGAAGTGAAGTTGAATATGTAACATTGAATATTAAAATCGGGTAACTAATATTGCGTAACTGAAGTTGGATAATCCAAGTGAGGTTGAATATGTAGCGTTGGATATTAAAATCGAATAACTAGTATTTGTAACCGAAGTTAGGTATATGATAAAGTTTAGGCATTAAAAGTTAGATATTATTATTTAAAAGAAGGATTATTTCACAAATAAAGTACGTATTTATTAAATTCACCCAAAAGTAAAAGCATTTTCTCTTTTTAAGCCCTGCTAAATGGAGCACGTATATGTTCATATAATACACAAATGCTAGAAAAACATTTCTATGAAATTCAATGAATCATAAGTCAGATTATAACTAGTTTGACAAATTTTATTTATTTTTGTTTAACTTGACAGATTCATTTTTTAAACAAATATATTATTATAATTTTATTTTAGTATGGCTTTATTTAGTAAGGTTTAAAAAAATTTCAAAAAAATTAATCTCACAATGTTCCATAATCTAAATTAATAAGGATGATAAGTATATCTTTTTAAGCCTTGCTAAATGGAGCACATATATGTACATATGATACAAATGCTAGAAAAAATATTTCTAAGAAATTCAAAGATTTATAAGTCAGATTATAATTAGTTTGACAATTTTTATTTATTTTTGTTTGTATTGACCAAATTTTCTCGTGCACTCTGCAACTTGACTGATTCATTTTAAAAAAAAAGGAGTCAAATTTCATAACTTTTGTTTGGCATAGGAGCATCCGCTGGTCTGGGGAGCCAAATCCAACGGTTGGTAGAGGGCCAGACATAGAGATGCCAAGCAAGCAGCCGCGGGAACACGGAGCCGCTCCTACCCAAACTTTGGAACTCCCTCGTTCCGTATCTTTTTTTAAATTTCAGTTGTACTTCTAGTTTTCGAAATTTGCATAATACCTTTTTACATTTTGGTAGATACCTTTGTATTTTTTACGATTTCGGAATTTGTCTATTCCGGCCAAAATCATATCAGTCGTTAGCCTATTGTAATAAAAAAAAAAAACGAAAAGAGCAGATCTTCTCGAATAAAAGTCAGCGAATCATAAAACGTGAAAATATGTTTTTTTCAGCAACAATAAGGGCTAATAAGCAATCCAGTCTCATTTATGGACATCTACTTCTCGACATTGTGGCGGTCAGCAGCCCTCAATTAGTCACATCATTCTGGACATATACTTTTCTAGGAAATTCAACGGAGGAAAGTTTTGCACGTCCTCCTCATCCGCCTCTGTTTTTTCACTCTTGGCTATCATTTGCTCTGCCATAAGCATCAACCAAACTAAGGGACTTGCTTCACTTTCTTTACCGAGTGGTTCCGCTTTCCCTTAGACTTGAAGGCTGGTTCGGCTAAAACATCGTTAATCCGCAGTGAGGAAAGAGCTAGTCTGAACCGAGGGAAGGCTGCCTCTTTCTTTTTGAGGGAGAGCGTGCATAATCAATCGTTCATACTCATACGATCCGGGTAGAGCTACTCTGACCGTAGCAGGTGAGGAATCAACCAGAACTGCATCAACCAATTGGATTAGCGATTTCCGTTCCTATTCTATTTTTTTGCTACTAAGGATCTCATCCCTCTTGCGTTGAATACCGCGACGATTCAGAGTATTTAGAGCGGGGAAACCTCATTCAGTTTAAAGTACGGATATTTATTGTCCCACCGTACTTCTTTGATTGAGGGACGGGGACAATGTAGATTTTCCCACTCCTCATTAAAGCTAAGCCGATCTACTCACTGCTGCTAAGTAAGTACCGGTGGTGTTGGACATAGAATAAGAATTTACGATTAGCTATCTTTATAGAAGAATTATCGTAGAGAAAGAAGAAGTAGGCAGTCGACCACAAGCCGACCATTAGTCAAGAGGGACCGAAACTCTGCCGGGTGGCCTGCTTCACATTCTCTAGCATAATACGAACGAATGCCTTTGGATAAAAAAGAAAAATTATGTATAATATATAGAAAAGAAGAAAAAGGGAAATAAGGCCCGTAAAAAGGAACATTACCCAAACACCCACTTGAAATGTAGGTGTTTGTTTTTTCAATAGTTTAATCAATTTATCCAGCTGAGGCATTCTTGATTGAGAATAAATGATTCCCTCCAAACAGACTGTGAACTACAGCCTGTAGGAGTAGTGAATGAAGAACTATATTGAGATGTGCTTGGTTGTTGACCCAAGAAAGACACGGGACTTGATAGACAAAAAAACGATTCGTCCATCTCACAAAGATTTTCTATCATCGATGTCAATCTGAGTTGGTTCGTGAGGAACTTCCATCTTGCTCAAAGCACGACTCTTTGAATCTTTCTCTTTGGAGATTGGAAATTTAAAGAATTTAAGTTAGGTTTAATCGACAAATTGTTGACAAATTAATCAAAATTTCTAAGTCGGAGAATCTTCTCTGACGTTAGATATTTAGTGGATTTGATCAATTTAAGTTTCATCATCATCTTTCCTTCCATTACCCCCTTCATCATTTCAGATCATCTACATCAAAATATCCTTTCATTACCCCATTCATCATTTCAGATCATCTACATTGTTGTAATCTTTCAACAAGTTACTTCGGAAATAGAGAGAAGACAAAACGTTTTGTGGTTTTGCTGCACAAACCTTGCAACTAGGGTTTTCAATATGTTTCGTGGATTACCCCCTTCATCATTCCAGGACCGAGCAAGACGAGCTCTTCCTGAGCCGAAATTGGCTCATTGTATCAGTATACCTAGATTTATTGTCTTATTATAACATACATCAAAACACAAACGCCAATTGCACTGAGACGAATTGAGCTACAAAATTACATGCCTCCATTACTATGTTAACTCCAAAACGACGTAGTTGTGATGTCGAGTCTAGATTGGCTCCTTCCTTGTAGTTATATATCATCTCAAATTTGGTGTCTCTTTTATTGAAACTAATGAAAGTTTAAAAGTTAAGCACTTAGGGTTATCTATCAAGGCAGTGTTTAGGGTTATCGACCAAGGTAGTGTTTCTTGTTGTTGTGCATCCATACTTTAAGAATTTTCCGCTTCATTCCATTTTCCTGACATAAGTGTTGATACACCTCGTCATTTTGCTTCTGAAACCTCTAACCGATCTTCTCCGCAAGCTCAAGCATCTTCTCCTTCTGTTCACTTTGAATTTGGTTCTGAATTGCTTCTCTCGCTCGATCCCATCTCCGCCACAACTACTTAGCTTCTTCTTTTTTTAAAACTATTGTAGGCTTAACGGGTGTTATGATTTTGGATGGAATATGGAAAATTCCGGAATCGAAAGGCACAAGGGTACAAACCGAACTGTGAAAAAATATTTGGGCAAATTTCAAAAATTCCAAACCACAAGGGTACCAACTAGAATTATCCTATTTTATTTTTCTTTTTTTAATACACCCCCATAGTCCATATCATAGGAAGTGTTAAAAAAATCTAACACAGACCGTACATGCGTGTTAGACCTAAGTCATATGTGATTATGTGCTGGTTGAGTCTAACCTGTATGGGTACTCGTATGCACACAATCTCTGCTCTACGGTCCGTTTGTATTAGAGTTTGACACAAATATATATATATATATATATATATATATATATATATATATATATATATATATATATATATATATATATATATATATATATATATATATATATATATAGTTAGGATCATGTAGGAACAGTTCTTAGAGTAGGAAATAGGAACTCATAAGATCCGTTAGATTAAAGTTCATGAACGTACATGATTAAAAGTTTTATATGGTAGTAAATTAAATAGGTACATCTATTTTCCTTAATAGAATTTTAGTTTTTTTAATTTCTGACAAAAATATTCAACAATCAATGTTCATTCCTTAATATAACTTTTTGACTAAAATATACGGAATCAATGTTCATAAAATTTTAACGACCAATTGTAACCAACATTCTTTCCATATTACATATTTTAACGACCAAAACAAAATTTAACGACCAAAATTTAACCACCAAATTTAACGAGCAAAAACATTAAATTAACGACCATACCTAACAAATTTAACCAGCATAAAATTTAACGACCAAACAAAATTTAACGACCAAAAACAATAAATTAACGACCATACCTAACAAATTTAACCAGCATAAAATTTAACGAGCAATTTTAACGACCAAAATTTAGCCACCAAATTTAACGACCAATTTTAACGACAAAAATAAATAAATTAACGACCAAACAAAATTTAACGACTGATATACTATATTTTAACGACCAAAATAATATTTAACGATTGTTATATTAAATTTTTAACGACCAAACAAAATTTAACGACTGATATACTATATTTTAACGACCAAAATAAAAAATTTAACGACTGTTATATTATATTTTTAACGATTCACATACTATATTTTTACGTTATTTTAATGGTCGTTAATTTTTTTAACGTTCGTTAATATATAATTATACCGATTTGAAGATTTGTTCAACCATAAATAAGATATCGACTTTCCTTTTCTAAAGATATATTAATGGCAAGTGAATTAAGTTGGAACAATAATGTGAAACTCTCCTATTTAACCTTATTATGTACCTTCCATCATGGACGTTCATTATTTAATCTAACGGATTTTAGAGATTCCTATTCCCTACTCTAAGGGAGGTTCTTACCGGATCCTGACCCTATATATATATATATATGCGTGCGCGCGAGCTTGCGCTTGTGTGCGTGTGTCTGTGCGTCTGTTTATGTGTCTTATTGATGGAATTAAAGATCGTATCTCCTTTAATTTTTAACTTAATAATATCCATTAGAATAACTTTTCAAATGTCATTTACTTAAAGTGTAAGCTTCACTATAAATAAAAAGTATTCCCGCATCGTTCACAACCAAACGAAAGTGACGAGGCGTCACTGTTTTTAATGATAAAATTAAATAAACATAATCTATTGTAAAATCTTGACCTATCGAAATTAAATGTAATAAAATCCTTCTTGCAATTTTTCAATTTAACTTTCTAGTTTTTTGTCATCCTTCAAACCTAGCTTTTTGCACGTGGCATTGTCTAAACTCTAAAGAGTTGATTTGATATAGAACACTTATCAAAAATGGAAGTCGGTTTCTTGATACATTGGTTTCTTGACAAACAAATGTTACACTTAATCAATTATAGGTGTTCAAAGATAATAGAATCAAAATTACTCAAAATATATGCTACTGAGTCTATTATTTTAAAGTTATTTGTGTTTAGATCCACTAAGAGTCTTTTAACTTGTTGATCATATTACCAATGGTAAAAGGAGATTCGAAAAAATAAGTATCAAGCCTCTTCGTAAGAATATAGACACAAGACACGATGTATAATTACAACGTTGTTTTTTTTTTTTGAAATTTTCCTACATAGGGAGTCTATTCATAAACATTTTTCATAGAAAATTTTAACCTTTAACATAATGTTCAATGTTCATATTCAATATTCATATCCATGATAAATCGCTTAACGTTGTTTATTTTCCGTTAAATTAATTCAATTGAGTACCACTTCTTTGAATATGAGTGAGGTCCGATAGAGCTTATCTAAGATATAGTTAAGAAATACGACGGGGTAAAGGGTAAATATGAATATGTTGTATTTAAACTACACGGTAGGATTGACCTCAAATATTAGTTTATTTTGTTAGGATTGACCTCAAATATTAGTTTATTTTGTTGTAGTTTCATGAATTATTTGGAATCAAAATCGAGCTAGCTTTCTCCGAGCATTAACAAGGGACTTATTTAGAACAAATTCCACAAGAGGCATGCCCGATATCCATGTATCTTTCAAGATATTATCATCTCTCCATCCACAACATTCGATCTAAAATCACCTTATGCATTATACTGTTGCATTAGCATTTTTCATTTTAACATACTTATTTAGAGAATAATTACAAAGTTTTATTTTCCTTGACTTTATCTATACAAGATATCATTTCATAAAAGAAAGAGTCATGTTAGTTATACGGTGGATTACTAATATTAATATGACGCGCAATGCGTTTGTTCGTCAATGTTCATGATTCATTTTTAATTCTGGATATTAATTAGTTACATTTTTATATACGGAGAGTCATATTCGGTTACCTTGTAATAATAAAGTTTATTTATTATGTTTGTTCGTCAATGTTCATGATTCACTCAACCGTATTATTATCTTCAATTAGGCTATTCACTTCTATTAATTCAACTAATCGTGTGACACGAAGGTCTCCCGACTTTCGCCTCTGTCCCCGTAAACCAACCGAGCTGGATCCGATGCATCTCACCTTATACCGCTATGGACTAGTCGTAGAGAGCCTCTCAGTAACCTGACAGCTATGGACAATGAAGCCACGAACCATTTTCATACAGTTGGGTCACTTATCTCGTAATGTCATCCTACTCAAGTTATAATTATAAAACACCCAACATACACCAATAAAATACATAAATCATTAGCTAAGCAAGTCCGTAAGACTTAGCAGAACTAATCCGATATCCAAACTAGCTAAATCTCGATCCGTACGTAACGATCTCAACAACCTGATCAAGACGGGAGATGTCTTAACAACATAATTCTATTATATATGAAGCTTCTAGAGGAGTTCTAAATTATCTTTGAGATTCTTATACACTTAGGGAGGACAAGATTTGAAAAAAAAATGTAAACAGACACAAGGTCTTGAGTTTGAATCATAAGAGCAGCAAAAAGAAGAGAGACCTAGCATTTTATGCCAAGCACGTGAAGATGACGATCGACATGGACGACTCACCCCCGGTGCTATGTAGACCGGAAGGAAGGAGGGGAAAATTTCTTCCTTGGTTGTCCCAGAACCCAGTCCACTTCACTCTTGATTGCAACCAAACACGGTAGCAGGCATAAGACCATGTTCCTTTCCAAACCGGCAACAATGGAAGAGAGGAGTATATCTACCTTCTCCGACGAAGCCAACTTAAGAAGACGAAGAAGTTGTGAAGAGGCTTACCAGCACAGGCAGAAGAACGAGAGAATCCGAGGAGCAAGATAGGTTGGAGGAAGGTTTTGCTGCAAAATCACGGCGCCAGCCTGCAGAAGGAGACTGGAGAAGAAGCCGTCCGATGTGATTCTTGCTATGTCGAGGAGGAAGGAACTTGCTTACCCAACAACCGAAGCAAGAGAAGAATGGAGTGATTCTGTCAAAGTCCGATACAGACGGACCGGGTAGAGCGGGGGTCGTGTGCATTGGAGCGCACATGCGCGTTAGGCCCAAGCCCATCACATAAACCCGATGAGGTTCCATGCTAAAACCAATTGACAATAGGAGGAGTAGCCCACCGACCTTATATACTAGGCTCGGAAGTCCCAATCTTTCGATGTGGGAACTGATTATCTCCAACACGCCCCCGCAAGTGCAACTAGAGGATATAGACCGAGTTGCACTTGCCCACATGTTTGGATCGCGAGCCACATAGAGGCTAACCACTTTTATACCATGTCAAAGTCCGATACAGACGGACCGGGTAGAGCGGGGGTCGTGTGCATCCGAGCGCACATGCGCGTTAGGCCCTAGCCCAACACATAAACCCGATGAGGTTCCATCCTAAAACCAATTGGCAATAAGAGGAGTAGCCCACCGACCATATATACTAGGATAGGAAGTCCCAATCTTTCGATGTGGAAACTAATTATCTCAAACAGATTCCTCACTGCGTTGCTCCGGTGATGAAGAGCAGGGTGAGTCGCCTTGGCTCTTGGAACCCGGTTAATCGAGATGGCCGGCTAGAAAGATCGGGATCGAGTATGGGAAGAGTGTCGATGGTTACGCAGAAAGTCGGGCGAGAGTTGTTGCTGCTTGCGCAGGAGGTCGGGCGAGAATCTCGGCAGAATCTTAACTGCCTAGACGTGAAAGGAGAGGGAGATCCGATGTGCAAAGTGATAGGAGGCTGGCTTGGATCAAGAAAGGCTGGGCCGAAGTTTGGGCCAGGAGGAGGAGAAGTGCAATGGCTCACCGACTTCTTGGACCTGGAGGAGAACAGTGTGACCCTGCTTTACGCCGGATGCGAAAATTGGGTCGGGACAAAGTAAATGCCATGTTTTGGAATTGGGCCAATGAAAGAAGAAAGAATTTGGGCCGGAAGTATATAAAAATACTGAGACATAAGTGAAGACCTAAGATCCAAAAACCCGATTTTGTTCAATTCCATCGACAAACCCGCTAATTTGAGTCGGTTTTCGAGTTAATAAATTTCAGGTTATTACATTATTCACAATTGCCATATAAAATTATGTTGCATTATCTATATACTAATAATTACAGACATGATTGATTAATCATTGATATTTTTATTAGATCTGAAGATTCATATAAGTTTTTATTTTTTACCGTAACGTTTATTCTTACCGGATCATGACCCTCTATGATATTATTGGTATATAGTTTGGGATATGGTTGATTAATGTCCAAAACCCAACCATGGTTAGTTTGTAACTCGACCATTCTTGATCTCTTTATATATCAGCTCAACTTTCCCACCTCCTTCGTTCTTTTGCTCCCTGTCCTCTTGCACTCTATAGTAACTGTGGAAGATATAAGCTAAAAAGAAAATGAGCTGCAATGGCTGCCGAGTTCTCCGGAAGAGATGCAGCGAAGACTGCATTCTCAGGACCTCCTTGCAATCCATCCAAAGCCCCGAGGCTCAGGCCAACGCAACTCTCTTCGTCGCCAAATTCTTTGGCCGCGCCGATCTCATGTCCTTCATCTCCGCAGTTCCTCACAACCAGCGCCCTGGTATATATATACTATTCTGCAGTTCAAAATTCAAGTTGCTCTTGCTGTTCAGAAAATGTTATTCGATCTCGCATCTGATTTAATTATTATGATTCGGTTCCAGCTTTGTTTCAGTCGCTGCTCTTTGAGGCTTGTGGACGAACGATCAATCCAGTTAGTGGAGCAGTAGGTCTTCTCTACTCTGGTAACTGGCGAATCTGTCAAATCGCCGTTGAAACAGTACTATCCGGCGGCGTTCTTCGGCCAATCGCCTCCGATTTTCTCAATCGCATGCTCTCTTCTCCATCTCCCGGCGAAAATGACTCGAAATCGGCGGATATTGCGTGCTCAATGATGGATTTACATCCATCCGAATTGTCGCTTACAGTCATGGCAGGAGGAAACCCGTATCTGGTGGAAAGGAATACGCGAGAAACGACGTCGTTTGAGTCGGAAGTGTCAGAAGGAAGCTTCGAGAACAACGTCAATGGAGGAGGACAGAACCGGAAGCTTCTTAACCTTTTCGTCTAAACTATTTTAAAAGTGAAGTAGCAGTGTCGGAGCTCCGGCGGATTTTGAAGTGAACTGAGATTTAGTTAGAATTATGAGCCAAGTTTTCTTCTTCTTGTTATTTCAAGTTTTTTTTTTTTTTTTTTTTGGAATTTATAATAAATAAAGAGGAGACAAAAGGAGAGGCGTGGGTTAAGCCTGTAGAAATTTTGGAGTTGCATTGATGCATTGAGGCACCGATAGAATAGTGAATACAAGTTGCGTGTTTCTTTCTCTGTCATTCTCAACTTTTTCATAAACAACAAATTCTCTTGTTTCTGCAGATTAATGGAAGTAAAGTACAAAGTGTAACCCAAATTTGACTTTCATTCATAACCGGGACACGATCCACAGGAAAAATTACAGTAGCAATCTTAAACACAAAATATTTAAAAGGCAAAATTGTTGTAAAGCAAAATAAAATATCAACTTTTGAATCCATAAAAGTTGATGAGTTGGCACCGTTTTTACTGAAACTCACTACCCGTTTATTACCCTTCTTCCCTATTGCTTCTCCGTTGAAGATGGGGCCTCCTTCCGTTGAAGACTTTGGGCATCAATTCGAGCGAAACCGTAGCTCGCTCAAGATCTTATGTATCCCAATTGACCCTAGCTAGCCTCCTCCATTGAAGATTGTTTTGGTCGTCGATTTGAGCGAGATCCTGGCTAGCCTCCTCTAATTAGCGACCGAGTCGAATCGAGCAATGCCTATTGAAGACGAAAATAATTGCTTTTAAAACAAAATGTTAATTTACAGTGGCGTAGATTGGTGTTTTTGAAAATGTTCCCTCGAATTAAGTCTTCTAAATAGATACTTTTAATCAAAATCGGATTGATCAACTTCCAAACGAACGATTTAATTGGATCCATATTCATGTTCTTACGAGAGACTAATGTCTTGTTGATGGTGGGTAGAGAAGCGACAACCGAATATCACATAGAGGAGTCTCTTACTCATGAGAGGTTTATTTTAATTAAGTATATTGTAAGCCTTCAAATTTCTCTTTAAACTAATTAAAAAAATACTAAATAATTATTTCAAGTTGTTAGGTTATCAATCCGGTGCCAGCTCATCAACATTAATTGAATTTAATTGTCGGGAATACGCCGTGCTAAAAAACGCAATTACCCCTAAAGTTCATGATTTATTTCGTTTTTTTGAATGCTAGTGTCACCGGACACAACCATTTCTAAAATTGGTGCTATTTACAGCAATCTATATGCTTTTCCCAAAGTAGGAGAAGTTGATGCTGACGTGGCGACCTCATGGTTTTTCTATGAATAAATTAAATCACTAATTAAGCCAATACAACTTTTTTTTTTAACCTAAAACTAGATCTAAATAATAATTGTGTTGGTTATCCTTATAAGTTATAACATAACATAGATATTTGATCAATAACAATCTTGTTTGAGAAGCTCTATTTTAACCTAACACTTTAATTAAAAAAGGAAAAAAATGGGTAGGGAAGCCTCTTTTGTATCATTGATACAAACTAGGTTCCTCCACTTTTCTGACAATTTTTTTAATCTAAAAATAATTAATTAGAGGGGCAAAAGGAGAAAAACGTAAAAAATAAAACCCTATATAATCTGCTTTCACAATCTCGTAAACCATAACGATGAAGTAGTTTTCAGATTTGATGAAGCCAAAAACTGAAAACCCTAATGACGTCCAAATCCGGTGCCGTCGAGAGCAACCAGACTCGCACCGCCGGAGTCGAAGCAACCAGAGGTTCCACTCACCCGCCGTAGAGACGTCGGAGAAGAAGGGTTACGAGGATCTACCATCTGCGCCGCTAGTCGACTACCGCCTGTGCCGCATGCACAACCTGCCGCTAGTCGCCTGCGACGAGGATTGAAGAAGACCGAGGTTCCTACGAAACCCTAATCGGGTTTTCACATATTTTGGGTAAATTTCAGAAAACAACCCGTATTTTATATTTGCATTTAGCTCCCAAATTTTTAGATTTTGCAATTTTGATATATTATATACCCTAAATTATATATATATATATTTTGCCCACTATTTGATAAAACTACAAAATAAATCCCAAAATTTTGCAGAAAGCAACATGATTTTTATGAGATTTCTACCACTATCGGATGAGAAGACTAGTTGTCTTTAAACGTTTAAAATATTTTATCCTTATCTTTGTAATTTTTATAAAGTATAAAAAAGTAATATTTTTTTAATAATCATTTTTATATATTATAGTCCGGATTACATGATTAATTGTTAATTTTTAAAGTAAAGAAATTCATAGTTTCATTTATATAAAAAATTATAATTATTAAAATAAGTTTTTCAACTTTTATGTAGACAAAGTTAATTTATTTATATATTTAATAATCTTTAACGTAATATTTACAAACTAACACAAAATTGAAAATATTATGAAGATGAATGTTTTATAAATTTAATGACCTCACGATAAATCTTAAAATATGTAGAAATACCTTGAGAGTATCAAGAAATAATTCTCAACCTGTAATTATCGTAAAAATTGTATATATTTGACGTTATATTGCTCCGAATATTATTTCTATTATTTTAAATAGTCTTCATAAAACTACAAACTTAAATTCGACAAACAGAAGAATACTTTGAATCACTCCCTAAAATAAATTGAATGTGAAGTATAAAATACGTGTTATAAAGATTTTGAGAAAAAGGAGTGGTATTGGGAAATTAAGATGATATTATACTAAAAAAAGTTGATGGCAAATAAATTAGTAAATATAGAAAGTGTATTCGTTTAACTTTTTTATATATTAATTTTATAATATTAACTTTAAAATTTAAGATAACAATTTTAAATATAGTCATTATATAGTAAATAACATTATATAAAACGTACGTACACTTATATCCTACACCAATTAAACCTTCAAATAAGCATGTAACATACCTCCTCCAGTCCTCCGATTTATACATCAAAAAGAAGATTCTACATCAAAAATTTAAAAGTAAAAAAAGATATATTCATCAAAAAAATTTTTAGAAGGTATCTAATTTATAGGGGGTATTTTTTTTATTAGGAAAAGAAGACACGAGACATATTTTAGAAGATTCAATTGTTTTGTTGATCGATTGATCGCTTTGAAGATCTCGACACCTAATATCTAATTTTTGTGATCTCGACACCCAATATATAATTTTGTGATCTTAAATTTTGTCGTATTTTTATCCATAAAGTTACTTTAAATTGATTAACTCTAAGAGGTTGACCAAACTAACCATTTCGTTGTGTTTTACCTTTTATTTCTCTTCTTTATAATTTCTCTCCATTAAGAGTAATTATATTTTGGTTTTAGAAATGTCAGTGCTGCAAGAGTCCCAATTGTTGATAAGACAATTTTTCAAATAAAAAAATGTTTTTATTAATTATAAAAATGGTTTTATGTAAGGAAAAAAAAAAAATTCTATCCTTATACCAGTTTATATCATATATACATTGTTTTTTAAATAATAATAATAAATAAATAAAACTCAGTACAAATTTTATTTTAAAATTATAGCAAAGTACATCCTATATTTTCAACCTATAATCCTCTCGTATAGGTTTTCATTGGATTTTCACTAAATAAATATTTTGAAAATATAACATAATAACATATTTAACTAAATTTTATATAAAATCAGTTTAATCACATATATAATTACGTACCAATTTGGATTTTGGAGGGCTCGATTCAATCTTCGTATCTTTTTGAAGTAAATTCAACCTATAATCCTCTCGTATAGGTTGTCATCCTCATCCTGGAATTGACATTATTATGTTAAGTTGGAGCTGGTTACAGTCGGTGTATACAAAATTGGCACAACATATGTGTTGCGATCCACGTGAGCTTCCTCTAGTTGGAGTGGCTTCCACGTCATCGCCATTATTCTCCTGCACGTATCTCTCTTCCTTTGAAAAACGACGACGACGAATTGAAGTACAGTGAAGAGATATGACAACGGATGGAAGGGGCTGTATGCTGCGTCTCGCCGCATATTGAAAGTGGGTCCCACTTACCACTTTGTAGGGATTTAAACTAAAGTAATATGAAGTCTACGATGAAATGACAACTTAGACCCCACCCACCTTCACTTTATTAATCTACTATACTCTTATACTAATATCGTAATTTTGATGCCATATAGTGGATAATGAAATTTTATATATATATATATATATATATATATATATATTTTTAATCATTTTGTACAAAAAGGGAAATGTGAAGTCACAGCAAGTAGCCTGCTCAATCGGTCTACTTTTTATTAAAAAAAATGATTATAATTAGGATAAATTGTGGAAAATAACCTAACCTTTTGGGGTGTTGCGGTCTATGGCATAACCTTTTAAAAATGCAACTAAAAACCCAAAGTATATAATATGTTGTAGATTTTAGCCTATGCTTACCGCCGGTAAATTTTCCGGTAAAAGTGATAAGTTGTCTGATGAGGTGTATGTGAGTCATCTTCTTTCTTTAAAAATGCAACCAAACATTTATTATTCTTATGTTTGGATGGTATCTTGCTACTAATGTGTGGCAGTGTATGTGATGATTTTCTGTATTTTATTGTCGGATTATTTTATTCTATTTGAAAGAAGTTGTTTCTTTTTGTTATAAAACCATTATTTGGGTTTCTTTTATTTTTGTATTCGATACTCATTTGTAGATAAGCATGTCATGCATTCATATGGAAGTTTGAGAATGTATTATGTCATACATATGAAATTATCATCACACTAATCGGATATTTGGCTTGAGGATGATTTGTTATAGAGGTTTTTGGTTGGGTATTGTTATAAATAGTATAGGTTGATTTTTATTTTCATTTTTAAAAGGTTAAGCTAGGTACAACAACACTCCCTACAAGTTTATATTTTTCGCTATTTATCCAGTCATTAAAGAAAGAAGATGACTCACATACACCTCATCAAACAACTCATCACTTTCACCGGAAAATTTACCGGCGGCAAGCATAGGCTAAAATTTACAACGTATTGTATACGTTGGGTTTTTAGTTGCATTTTTAAAAGGTTAGGCTATAGACCGCAACACCCCCAAAAGGTTAGGTTATTTTCCACAATTTACCCTTATAATTAAGGATTGTTCTAAAATTTTTAAACAGTTATTTTATTTTATTTTTTTAATAAGTACACAATACAACAGCTATATAGTCTTTAGCAATAAAAATCCTTACAAAAGGATTAAAGTCCATGAAAGAAGAGCTAATAAGTGGAAGTGAGACCCTGCATTTGCAAAGCTCATGAGCAGGCATGTTACAGTGCCGAGGAACCCAGGTCCAAGATATCTTCAACATTGTGGAACCAGCCAAACGAATGGACCTTAAGAGAGCTTCCAAAACACCGAATCCAGTATCACCCTTCAACAACCATGTAATAACTCGCAAGCAATCTGATTCCACAACAATCCATTCATATCTCCGCTCAGCTGCAAGTTGCACCGCCCAAAGTATTGCTTCTGTCTCAGCAACAACTGGAGTAGTCCCATTCTGCACACAACGCGACGCCAGAAACAACACATTTCCACCACTGTCCCGAGCCACTACGCCAATAGCACACCCTGCAGATGCAACCGAAGCATCACAATTCAATTTCACATACCCGGGAGAAGGAAGTTGCCACTTCAAAATTCTACGCTCTCCTACAGTAACACCCTTGATAATCCGGTGTTGTTGCCCTTGAAAAGCCGATTGTTGCCATACCAGATGATCTTCTAGAAGAGAAACAACATCAACAGCCGATCTGTCAAAAACCATACGATTTCTAGCCTTCCAAAGACCCATGAGTAAAACCATCCAGTTAGATATATCATCCATCGAATTCTCAGCAAGACGGACTTCAAACTCATCCATAAAACTGGAACACGAACCATTGAGAGAAGCTAAGTGCGGTACTCGGGACCATACCGACTTAGCCAAAGCACAATCATATAAAATATGAAATTCCGTCTCCAAAACACCTCAATGCAAACACCAAGGGTCAGTAGTCACTTTGCGCTTCATCAAATTTGCTTTGCAAGGCAAAATGCCTTTGCACAGACGCTAGAAAAATTCCCTAACCCTAGGAATAGCACTAATTTGCCAAATCTTAGTCCACATCCTGTGTAATCTCGAAGGATCAGCTTGTTCTCCAATATTACTCTTATTTATCTTCTCCATCACAGCCAAGTCATATCCTGACTTCACCGTATATTCACCCTTATCTGTGTAAAACCACACCACTTGATCCAACATAGATCTATCAACCAAGTGAATAGCCAAAATATAAGGGACATCCATCGGATGAAAAATTGAGCGAATTAATCCCTCCTTCCAAACGTCCATATCCCAGTCAATAAGTGTGGAAACCTTTGAAGAAGAAGAGAGGCCGACAGGGGCAATAATAGGCCTAAATCCGGATGGTCGGGGAATCCATCTATCCTCCAAAACCGAAATTAAATCTCCACGACCAACCTGCCACAAAGATCCCTTCAACAAAAGGTCCCTTCCTTTAACCATACTACACCATGTAAAGCTAGGCGTTGAACCCAATCCAGCAGGGAGAAAGAAATTGTTAGGGTAATATCGAGCTTTAAAAATACGGGCAATGAGAGAAGTAGGATCTTGTAATACACGCCAAGCTTGTTTGGCAAGAAGAGATAGATTAAAAATATGCATATCGTGAAATCTCAATCCACCAATCTCTTTTGGCCAACACATTTTCTCCCAGCTTACCCAATGCATTGATCGTTCGCCAACACTGCCCCGCCAGAACTAAGCCATCATGCGCTCAATGTCGCGACACAACACAATAGGCAATTCAAAGCAACCCATAGTATATGTTGGAATAGCTTGTATGACAGATTTCAAGAGGACTTCCTTTCCATCCCGAGATAATCGTTGTGCCTTCCACCCTGAAAGCCTTTTCCAAACCCGTTCCTTCACACTATCAAATAACCCTCTTGGACCGTCCAATCATAGTGGGTAAACCTAGGTAACGATCATGATTGTCTACCTCCACCACATTAAGACTCAGTTGCACTCCTTCCTTGACATTGGGGTTAACATTCCTGCTGAAAGACAATTCTGACTTACTAAGATTAACCTGTTGACCCGAAGCAACACCATACTCATGGAGAATATTTGAAATTTCCTAGCTCTGTTGACGGGTAGCCTTAGCAAACAAAAAGCTATCATCAACAAAGAAAATATGTGAGACAAACGGGGCGCCCCGCGCCACACGAATTCCTTTCCACCGGTCATCAATCACACTTTGACGTATCAGACCAGAAAAGCCTCAGCACAAAACAGGAAGAGATAAGGGGAGAGCGGATCACCTTGTCGTAGACCTCGACTAGGATTGATGACGGGTGTTGGCACTCCATCCATTAACACCGCAAAGGACACACTTCTAACACACCGCATAGTAAGATTGACCCATGCAGGTGCAAATCCCAAACGCAACATACAAGCTTCCAAAAATCCCCACTCAACCCGATCATAGGCTTTAGCCATGTCCAACTTGAGTGTTAAATACCCCTGCTTGCCATTACACCGCTTGGACATATAATGAAAGACTTCAAAGACGGTTAAAACATTGTCTGTAATCAACCTTCCAGGAACAAAGGCACTCTGAGTCTTTGAAATAACCTTATCTAAATAGCCCTTCAGACGATTAGCTATGACCTTCGAAACAACTTTGTAAAGAACGTTACAAAGGCTAATAGGTCGCAAATCTTTCATTTTTGACGGATTACTAACCTTCGGAATGAGACAGATACATGTATGATTACGATCATCTGGAATAGGTCTCCCATGAAGAATACTCAACACAAATGAGGTGACCTCTTTTTCCAACAATAGACCAATGTTGATGATAAAAAAAGAGCAGACATACCATCAGGGCCAAGTGCGTTGGTAGGATGCATTGAAAACAAAGTCTCACGAACATCCTCTTCTAGAAAAGGCCGTATTAAGGCCGAGTTATCTTCCTCAGTAACCATGGGTTGCAACCCAGTTCAAGCAGCCTCATACTCCTCATGCCCACTAGTCTTAAAAAGTCCCGTAAAATACTCTAAGGCCGCCCTTGCTCTACCATCTCCACTCCTCCATTCCATTCCATGCCATCATCATCAACCAATCTAAAAATCTTATTCCGCTTAAATCTCCCAGTAGCCTTTCGGTGAAAGAAACTAGAATTTCGATCACCCCACCGGAGTTCATTTTGAAACCAGAGTTGCTCCTCTTGATCCATTAAATGCGCCTCCTCCCTTTCCAAAACCCGACGCCGATGCACAAGATTACCAATGAAACCATTTCTGTTCAAAATCCGTAGCTCTTCCCAAACATTAGTTAACCGAAAGAACACATTACCAAAAGTATGTTTGTTTCACTCCTTTAATTCTGAGATACAACATCTCACTTTACCTTGAACATCCCCAAGCATGCAACCCCCGGGATTTTTCCATGCATTACGTACAACAACCTCGCAACCATCATGTGCAGCCCACGTTGTTCAAACCGATTTGGACGAGAGCCTGACCGTTTTAACTCACCATCAGCCTCTAACCTCGATGGGTAAATAAGAATTGGGAGATGATCCGACCCCTGTCGAGACAAATGTAAAACAAAAGCTCCTAGGAACCGATTACACCAATTGTCATTACCGAATGCAAAATCAATCCGTTCTTGAATAAAAGCTGCTCCTTCGTGACCATTATCCCAAGTGAATCGGGGCCCATCAAAAGGAAGGTCTCGTAGCTCACAAAGATCTAATGCATTACGAAAACGTAACATTGAGTCAAGATCCGGATCCAAACCCCCAACCTTATCTTCCGGTAGAAGAATCTGACTGAAATCTCCCACACACAACAATGCATCATAAGCATCCTCCGCCAACCGGGATAGAAGGGACCAAGAACTATGCTTATCTTGTGCCCTTGGCCATCTATAAAATCCAGTAAAGCGCCAACTAGGCGAGCCATCATCCATATATGTCAACCAAGGCATCAATATGGTGGGAAGTATATGTAAAAACCGTAACTCTCCACTCCTTGTTCCATAACAAAGCCAAACCTCCTGAACATCCCCTGCTGTCCACTGTAAAACAAGAATCAAAACCAAGTTTCTGACGAACCACCTCCATACGGCGTGTATCACTCCGCGTCTCCATAAAAACACCACTTTGGGGTCCTCGCGTCTCACTAAATGAGTGAGTCTAACAACTGCTCGGGCCTTCCCCAACCCCCGACAGTTGTAACTGAGTAGACTCATTGCTCTCGGCAACAGAGGGAACTCCCCTCTCCTACCGATATATCCGGACAATTCACATTCTCAACCACATGACACCGCTTTGCAGAAGTGGTATCATCTTCACCATCATGGGCCCTTTTGGAATTAGCTTTAAGTGGACCTTCTGCACCACAAGTAGAACTCACACGGGCTAAACGCTTCCAACCCCGGGAAGCCGAACTTTCCTGCGAAATAGACGGAGTATCTTGAGCATTTACCTTTGTTTCCTCTGCTAATGTAACTTGATTAATTCCAGCCATCACTGCAGTGGCATTGGGGTTAGCGTCATCAAGTATAACCGGTTCCGCTTCAAGCAAAGCAACACGTAAAGTTTTGACGACAAAAACTTTGTCTTGCTGCCCACCAGGACTAACCACATCTCCAGCCAATTTGCGGATTTCTTTTATAACTTGAGCATCACCAACTAGAGCCGAATTACCTTTGTTTAAATTAACCTTAGTTGAGGGTGCACGTAGAGTATCACAATAAGTTTGATTTGCAGTGAGAACCCCACCTGTACAATCCATATCCACATGACCCAAACATCCACAATAATAGCAGAAATTAGGCAATCGCTCATATTTGATTGGGACCCACATTCGAGATTTTCCAAAAGTCAGTAAGATTCCACGCCGCAAAGGAATGTGAACATCAACCAAGACTCTCAGGCGCATATACTCAGTACACCCCAAGAGATTTTGTTCATCAGATTGTAAGGTACCCCCAAAGACATCTCCAATTGCCTATTCTCAGTCGCCTTTGTCATAGCACCTAAAGGAGATCGTAAACTCGGATCCAAAAAGCAGCCTTATCAAACTGGATTTGTGACGGTTGTTCAAACTCCGGGACTTTCAGAGCCAACAACGCCTTGTCAAAAGACCAAGGGCCACCATCCAAAACCCGTTGTCTATCCTCCATCGATACAAATTAAAAGGCAAAAAGATTTGGTCGGAGTTCCCAGAAAATGAAGCCATTCTTTAACCTCCATGCACCCTTCATCGTAGCCTTCAACGCGTACGAGTTAAAGGGTAGAGGCGTCAGTAGAGATCCGACCAACGTCACAGGACCACCAACACCATGAGAAGAATACGGTTGAAGTATAGAAACTGCAACTGCCTCCTGTGCCGTCAAAACCAGATCCGAAGATCCATCGGAAGTAGAACCCATGAAACAGAACGTAAAAAAACCGCAGCAAACAAATTTTAAACAGTTAACTAAGAGAGATATGGGAGTTTGTAACCATTAATTACTTTTATATTAATTTATCTATTAAATATTGACAAAATTTTAAATAAGTGATAAGGTTTAGATTTTAAAAAAGAGATTATTTTAAAAAAATTATATCGATAACTAAAATAAAGGAATGTCTTTATATTTTTGTGTCATTGTATGAAGTTCTAATACGTGAAGTTAATTGGTTTGATTTACCTAACCATCATATCAAATTAATTTGGGTTTTTTTTTGTTAGTGTAGATCAAATTAATATGGTGAAGGATCCAAAGATGCACACCAAAGATATCTTGTTTGGAAAAAATGATATATGGATAAATTACATCGAGTTAAAAGTTAGGCGGACAACAAATTATGGGCCAACCTTTCTGAATAGCAAATTCAATTCTCCTAAACACTACATCTGAAGACTTAGGTGACACAACATTACCATGCAAGACATGTTGCACCCTCTTGTGAATCTCGACGGTATCGGGCGCAAGAAAACCAAACGTATTAAATGCAAATGGAAGAAGCACATGTTGGTTTTCAATACAACTTTTTTCATGCTTAGCCACCTTCGTGAGACCGTGTTGAGGGCCGCCTTACTCACAACAGAAGGCCCGTTACCCAAACCAACCGAAGGAGATACTCTTTTCAAATCAATACAAACATGTTTTTCACCCACTCATCCAAACACTCACACATCTGCGGGCCTCAACGTAGACCTTCCTTCACGCGGATCAGTCAAGAAGGATACAAACGTCTCTTTCTTGGCCGAAATCTCTGATATCTTAAACACATCACATACATCACAAACAGTATCGTGCCTATATTTAAAGCCGGATAGTTCTTTACAATGAACTGCATACTCCCCAAAGTCATCCAAATCCCTCCCACAATACATGTGTTTCACCTTCATCTAAGGTGAGAATGGTCTAAGGTGCATGAAATTTCATGAAAATCTTAAATTTATTTTCCTAAGAATTAATCTAATATTGATAGATTATAGGATGCATGATTTTTTTTCTTCTGCAAATTATTCGTCCCTCCTCATTCTTTAAACAAAAGTATCCATTCCTATTTTCATAATTTTATCCATATTAATCTCGTACCAAACACTCAAGTTTATTTGACCCACTATGCCTATTGGAAGATACGCACTAGAATATTTTATTTTCTTGCTATTAAATGAATAACGATATTATCTTGTTATTTTAGAAAAAAATATTTGATCTTTACCTTTTACAATTTATATTATGTTCTTAGTATTCTCTTGTAATCCTATAAATAGGACGATAATAATATTAATACATTGTGTGGTTTTATCCCACCATAAATATTTCATAGTATCAAAGTAGTTCATTCTCTCGGATTCCGACTTATCGGGTTTGTCGACCTTAAAGAACTAATTGTGGACATGGACAATAATAGTCCATCCGATTGGGCTAGCTGGCCTTACGGCATGCCGTCAACTTATCGACGTCTAAATCTACCATTGTTACCGATTGACTGGTGTAACTATCACAAAGTATTAACCTAATTAATTTTTATAGTTTTTTGAAAATGGGGAGATATAACCAAAAGCTATGGTTGTTTCAACCGTGTAAAAATTATTAAAAATGATGGAACAATACTAGCCACTGAAGAGGATATTGCAAATGAATTCCTCCAAGACTATGAAACTAGATTCAAAGCCTCCCCCATAAATATATCTGAAATGCATAGGCAACTTGAAGTCATCCAAAAGGAAATAACTGACGAAGAAAATACTGACTTGACGAAACCATTCACAAATGAAGAAATAAGAGATGCAATTTTTGACATTGGTAAAGATAAATCTCCGGGACCGGACGGAACGCCTGCAGGTTTCTTCCATAATAATGGCACATCATAGTCCCATCAGTTTCTAGAGCTGTCAAAAGCTTTTACAGAACGGGAAAAATTCTAAAACAAATCAACCACACGTTCATTACTTTGATTCCAAAAGTGGATAACCCATCTGCGACAACTCATTATAGACCAATTAGTTTATGCTCAATAATATACAAAATCATAGCAAAGATCCTAACACAAAGTTTGAAAAAAATCATCCCAAAGCTCATACACCCGCTTCAGGGGGCATTCATACAAAAAAGATCAATACATGACAATATCCTAATAGCCCACGAAATTTTTCATGGATTCAAATCTAAGAAAGGAAAAGAAGGATATGTGGCTATTAAGTTAGACATGGAAAAAGCATATGATAGAATTGAATGACATTTCATTATGCAAGTCCTCCAAAAGTTTGGCTTCTCGGATAAATTCACTGGATGAATAAAGGAATGCTTCTCGACGGTCTCATACTCACTTCTTATAAATGACAACCCAACTAAGATGTTTTTTCCTAAACGAGGTCTCAGACAAGGAGATCCCCTATCACCGCTACTGTTCAACCTAGGGGCTGAAGTACTAGCCAGAAACATCCAAAAAGAAAGCAATGAAAATCGAAAAAGCACTGGATTTCCAATCACAAAATCAGGAACTATTATTCCGTTCCTAGCATTCGCAAATGATATAATCATCTTTACCAAAGCAACAAATCTAGCATGCAACCAAATAATTGAAGTTTTGTCAAAATATTGCCAAATTTCGGGCCAAAAAGTGAACTACCAGAAATCAGCCTTCCAAACAACTAACAATGTTGATAGTGCAAGTAAAAGGATACTAGAACAAAACTTGGGAATAACCTCATGCACATGCTTGGAGAAATACTTAGGTTGTCCCATTATTAATGGTCGTGTGAACAAGTCTACATTCGAAGACATCATTGCGAGATCAAGACAGCAACTAACCAAGTCGAAGGTTACTTCCCTTTCCCAAGAAGGCAGAACAATACTAATTAAAGCAAACCTTAATGCAAAACCAAGTTATATAATGCAAAGCTTCATGCTACCAACGGCCATACACAAGGAACTAGATCAAATAAACAGGCAATTCTTTTGGAATAAAGGTCAAAATTTCCATCCCCTGATAAGCTAGGACAAAATATGCAAACCAAAGGCAGAAGGAGGTATAGGAATCACAAAAGCGGAAGATATGAACAAGACCCTACAAATGAAATTACTATGAAAAATAATGGCAGAATCAGACAACATTTGGTCAAAATAGTACAAAGAGAATACTTGAAAGGAGACAATATATGGTCCTACAAAATGGAAAACAATACCTCATGGCAATGGAAACAACTGATAAAAATTACGACCGGATTTTGAAAAAGGGTTTATATGGAGAGTAGGTGATGGAAAGACAATTAGGCTATGGAAAAATCCTTGGATCTCTGAAAACCCATTACAACATCATGCTTCAAATACACAAACAATAAATGAAAAGGACACCGTAAGCATGCTAATGACAAACAATAAAATGAGACCAAACAAAAATATCGAACATTCTCGAACCGCTCATACCACAAAACATGATTAACCAAATCTTAGGTATCCCCTATCCATTCACAACATACAAGACAGGTTGTATTGGGCCCTAGCAAAGACGGATGGTTCTCCACAAAATCAGCATTGGAACTTATATACAAACAAAGAGGCATTAACCTAGTTAATAACTCGTGGATCTGGAACCTCAACACAATGCCGAAAGTTAAAAATTTTCTATGGAAACTATCTATAGATGGATTACCAACTAAAAAAAATCTGGAAAAACAAAAAGTACCGGTACCAATGAACTGTGCACTATGTCAACACCCGTATGAAACTGCAAAACACCTTTTCTTCAGATGTCCAATCACCATTAATAACATAATGAACGTATCGACAAAGAACTACTTAAACAATATCGACATCTCTGGAATGAAAATAGCGGAAATTATGTCTCTCATTCATAACAATATAGATGATAGAAACTTTATTCAACTTTTTGTCATCTGGTGGAATATTTGGTATATGAGGAACAAAAGCATCTTTGAAAATAAACCCATAATGGACAACTGACATGAGGCAGCCAAACAAATCCATGAGTGGAATAGCGCGGCTGAAATAAACATGATGTTGAAGACAAAGAAATAAATAAGAGAAAAAGGAAAAAAAAATTACAATGGATAAAACCGGTAGAGGGCAGCCTAAAACTAAACTTTGATGGATAAAAAAAAAAGTAATGACCACGGCCATTTTGGCTATATTCTTAACACAAAGCACGTGGGGCATAAGGCGTTTTCCTGTCTTGCAAAAACAATTGCTTTTTGAATATGGACAATGTGGATATACATCAGTCCTTCATGCAGAAACATTTGCACTTAGAAAAGAAATTTTGAAGGCAAAAGAAATGAAAATAAAGAACATAGAAATTGAAGGAGATAATTTAACAATTATTAACGTAATAAACAAAGTATGGAAACCACCTTGGGAAATTGAATTGATCATTTCAGATATTTCACATTATTTTGTCTGATTTTACGCAGGTTATGGTCAACCACGTTTTCAGAGAAGTCAATGACGTTGCGGATAAGCTCGCAGCTTTAGGCCAGGACAGCTCTGCAGCAGGAGGAGAAGTCATACAACAAGAAGTCGATAGTCTCATCCGAAATGATGCCATAGGATGATTGTGTAATAAATAATGACCATGCTAGATGCATGTATTCAAAAAAAAAAAAACATTTTCGATATTCCTAAATCGAAAACTATTAGAATAGTTCTTATTAAAATTAAACATAACTTATTTTCTGTAATCAACTTATAAAAAATATGAAGAAAAAAAAATATTTTAGATAAAACACTAAACTTGTGTTATAAAGTAGAACACCAAATCACTATACAAAAGTCAAGAGAGGGAGAGGGAGACGTGCAGTGAATTCGTACGTTCTTTCATGTAAGCTAATTTCCCCTGTTCAATAGTTCCAAACAATCAACAAAACACATCAAAGAAACGAATAACCAGAAGTACATGAAGTCAGTTATTACCATTACATACATACAAGTTCTGCACTGGTTTCTTTATTTTGCAGAAACAATAATACACCACTCCACTGGTTTTATGAGCGAGCTTAAGGGGTTTCGTGTAACGTCTAGGATTTCTTTCATACTTCAATAGGCAAACTTAATGACGGCACTCTTTTAATCTGCGAGATGTGTGCTCTCAGGCTACACTCATTCACCTGTTTAATTACTTACTTCTTAGATGTGAGGTTTTTATAGCAGAATAAGTTATATTTATACTTGAAAATGAAAAATATCCATTCGTTAAACAAATTTATTGGTATTACCTGAAATGCAGCCAAATCAGAATTAAGTCTTTGCATTCATCTAGCAATGCACGCTCGCTAATACCAATGATTACTGCCTTCTTCAGCAAAGAATTTATTTTCTCAACCTGTTCATGTAAGAAATTTCAGGAAATTTTTTATTCAATGAATTTGGGTGTTTGCTGTCACTGTTAAGTCCAGTTCATGCATCAGATTAGCTAAAATAACACATCTGTAACGTAGCGCTTTATCAGGGGTTAACAAAGCCCGTTTGTGTGGAGTTATATTGTGCTATACTGTACAAGAATACTACCTCTGACATCAAAGAGCATATTGAGGATGTCATTGCTTGCAGCACATCAACTGCTGACCATATAGCACCCTTCAAATTTTGAATATCTTGCCTGATAAACAAACCGAGTCAAAGCCATGAACAGAAGCCAGTTCATTTGATTTAAGTTGCAAACCTACCGTGGCACCACAAACAAATGGAAGCTGGACAGTGCTGGCTCTGAAGGATTCAGTAGCACGGAAAGGGAGCTACCATAATCTTTTTCCAAGAGGGCCCATTTCTTCAAACAGATCATCTAAAATTGTTATGGAAAGAAGTTAGTTAAACCATATTAGGGAAGCACAATAGCAGCAATTCAGTGAAAAGAACAGTAGTTGAGTAATTCACATTCCAACGACACATGGATATTGTCCAAATCATAAACCCATTTAACACAGTTGAAAAACTATGGAAAAGAATAATCAGAGTGGAGCCAACAACGGACGTTCCACACCCTCATGATTAGATACATTATCATACATACACTGTCATATGGAGTTCAGCATTTTACTAGAACAAGCAAAGGAAATCCTGTATGCATGTTCTGCTGATGAAAGAAGACTTGATGAGCCAAAATGTTTAACCAAATTTACTCATTACTTGAGAAAAAAGTATAAGCAGATTTACTCATTGTTAATAACGCAGCAGAATTTGACAGCAAACTAAGAAACAAGGCACCATATTAAACATCAACTGCATTGATGGAAGCATTGAGTCTTACTTGTTCCTTGAGAATGGAAAAGAGCTTCAGCTTCAAACACATCCGTGTAAACTCCAATCTCCGATTAGAAACAGATAACCGCAAATCTGACATCACTTTCCACTCATTATATAGATTGGTCTGAAATAAGAAAAGAAAGATTCAGAAGATATCTCAAAACTATTGAAGCATAGCCTGACAACTGAGTTTAGCAAGTCATACCTCTGAAATAAGCTTTTGAAACAGACAGAGAGGCTTCCACTCTGGAATTGGCAAAGCGCCACTGCAGATGCCGATTATACAAAAGCCGAAGTAAGTGAGCATCACTGATTCTATTCTCCCCCAATTTCCCCCTCCGAACATCAGTAGTTAAACACAAAACTGAAGATGCACAGCATGCATGATTTCTTAATCTACTCGAGACATTGCTCTTGATGGAAAAGACTTCTCTGATGGTAACGTTTTAGTACTGACCCTACTAGGTGATGCAGATCTCACACCTCCTCGTAATGGAGATGATCCCCTACTTGTATGATTTACTGCCGTAATGATGAAACAGGTTCTGCCAGTGAACTGCTTCCAAGACACCTTAACCGATTATATGTCAATTCCAAAAACCCTAGGAGGAAGAATATACATTGAGATCCAGATCGGATTTGGGACATATTTCCATTATCTTTCAAGCAAGAATTGCTTTCAGAGCAAATACTTTTAGCATCTGAGGCTGCTGAATCCAAAGCCGAGATGAACAAATTCTCTAAATTAGTTTTGACGTCACTCCTATCACAATTCATCAACTCAGTATTGCTCAAAACATCTTGCATCTTGTTTTCATAAGGAATTTTGGTCAATTTTATCAGCAAAAGATATTTGTAGAGACTTGACCACATTGCCGGATCTACCAATCAGTTTCTTCCTCTCACTACCTAAATCGACACTCTTACTCAGCGTCTTGACGGTAGTTACCGGCCTTGATTTCGCTGGCCATGGACGTTCCTCCACCGACCTAGCATTTTCCCGGAGTTCTCCTCCGTTTCTTGGAGTCATTGATGCCGCCGCTGTAGATTTTCGGAGATTGGGCGAAGGAGCAACCTTCGTCTTGTTAGTCGACGTCGATAACGACTCTCCTTGGAAGGAGATGGACAAACTTCGCTTAGAAGACATCAAGACCTTCGCCGCGGCGGATGTCTGCGCTCCAGTCGCAGCTTTGACGGGCGTCGGAGTTGCAGGACGCCTCCGTTCTTCCGACTGCGATCGATTGTTTAAGGGAAAGCTTCGTAGAGGAGTCACCGCCGCTGAGACGGTTCTGGACGCAATCGGTGACGCACTTCTCTGCGAAGCCATATTTGATGATTTGGAAAAGGACGTAGATGAGAAAGAAGACGAGGTCGACATGTAACGAGAAGTCACCTCTCGTGTACCTGGTTTGTGACGCCGTTGAGCTGGTACATTGTTATCGGTCTCCGAATTCCGCAACGACGGCCTGTTATGGTTTTGCCACAATCTCCCCGATGACGTACTTGTGCAATTTGGCGTTGTGGATACCGCCTCCATCATTATCTACTGCTCAGACGACCATCTGAACTAATCACAACTGTTAATGAAAGAAAGATGGAGAAAGAGGAGACCGTTAGAAGAAGGCGCCGGAAGAGAGAAGGATTAACGACGAGGGGAGGCCGAAAAATGGTGGGAGGTCTTATAAATTATGAATAAAAAATCGACTTTAAGTAAAAAAAACAACTATAGAATTGGAATAAAAAAGGAAATAATTTGACTGATATATTAATAATTTAGACTTTAATAGTGTCACGTTCCAGCAGAGATTAGGTGAAGTTCATCCATTGAACAGAACCAAAGTGAAGATATATTGAGTTGAGTTTGCCTTTAAGGTGGTCACAAGAGGGGAAAGTTTATAGCACAGAGAAAAGGCAAAATAGAGTCAAGTTTCTTTTGTCGATCAGCAGTTATGTCATCCTGAAGAAGATTATTGTATACTTTTGTTGCTTAAAAAAGTATCAAATTCTAATAGCAGTTTGGTAAGCTTGCAGTGAAGTATTCGGAGTAGCACAATTGGAAAGGTGTTGTTTGTTGTCAAGCTGCCCAAATAGCACAGAATTGTTAGGTGAGAAAAGGGGAAAGGCAAATCATAAGCACCAACATTTGAAGGAATCATAATTGCCTTTTGTTTAAGTAACCTTTATTTTCTTTATTAATTCATAAATCATAAGTCAATATCATATGCTTTTATTATTGTATTATATTATTAGGCTACACGGCCCTAAATCAAAACAATTTGGCTGTAGATATCTTAAAATATTTGCATTTATATACTGATGAACAGTGTTCATCATGTCAAATCATAATTTAAACATTCCAATCATACATGCGATATTATGAACGCTTAAATTTAATTATATTCGTTATACCAAATCATAATTTTAAAACAACAAAATTATGCATATCATGAAGACTTAAACTTAATCATGCTCATCATGCTAGATCGTAATTTATAATAACCACATTATACATACAATATCATGAAGGCTTAAACTTAATCATGCTCATATACAAAAGCTTACAAGTACTTGCCTCGAAAAAGATCACTTAATGGTTCGAAGCCAAAACGACAACGTCACTTAAAATCCGTCAAACAACCTAACAATCAAGAAATCGCATAATCAACACACATACTATATTCTATAGAAATCACACATCACCATCTAATAGGTATAAGAGTGACTTACATAATTCTCAACTTCGTTTTGGGTTGTACTTCTCTTAGGGTTTGTCCTTAACCCATTTATCCAACCGAGTATGTACCTAAAACATCCAACTAAGCATATTAATCCATATTCCAACTTATAACTTAACAAGCAAGCAACCTTTCCATAGTTTGAAGAATACTCACGTAGCGTCGTAGTAAAGAAAATTGATCGACGTATGTCGAACTTCGACTTGAGCTAAAAACCCTTCCTGAAAGCGTTATCAAACCTAAACCAACAACTAAATGAATTGTCTGCGAAAATGATTTTGATAGGTTATACTACTTTAATTCTCGTACCTTATACGAATTGAACTGATATAAATAATTTATTTGTTTGATTTTTAATGCAAAAATTATGTACTTTGAGTTATAAATATCCGAACAAAATGAAAGTAAGGTAATTTAAAATAAAAAGTTCTATTGTTTAAATATATTTTATAATCACCCTCAAGTAAAATATAATTTAAATAATTTTTTAAAAAATGAATTTGGTGACATTAGTTTTTTGGTGTAACACATAAGCGAAACGAATGTGTTTGCGAAATGTATGTGTTAGTGTCTCTACTTAGTATAGCATATAAATGAACTGAAGAAGAGTGTCAACGTTTAAAAAATTTCGATGTATCAGATGTGACGTGAGATTTATTGCACGTCCAAACGCATATGCAAGTCTCGTACATAAACCCGATAAAAATCTATACTAAAACGACGGATAACTCATGAAATTATATACTAGTCCCACAATCGATGTGGGATATTTTCTTCCTTGACATCTCAACAACATCCACATATATATAGGGGTATTTGCCAATTTATCATCGAAGAAGAAACATTAGTCTTTTTATTATAAAATAAGTAAGAATAACATAAAATCAATTCAGTAATGTCAGGAAAATAAAAATATCATAGCTTTAACTATTTTGAAATAAAAGTTAGAATATCAGTTTTACACAAATCTGACATTTAAGGACTTTAATTTATTATAGCTCTATATTTTTAAATTTAAGAATCTCAAAAGAACGTTGTCGTGAATGTTCAGAGGTAAAACAAGATAGACAAGAGTATAGATTTTATAAAATTCACAACTTTTTTTTTATTTATTTTTTATATAGGGATTTGTATGAAACGAGCAATCGTCAAGTTTTGAAGGATTTCCGATACATGAACGAATGAAAAAAATAATTGGGGATGAAGTAAAATCCTTGCCCGGAAATGGAGTCAATGGTTCCCATCTCACTCCCTATTTTTGTCCTATGGGAATTTCACGGAAATCCATGAAGAATTTAGATTTTAAGAAAATGTCTATACTAACTTTAGTTTTTTAAATATAATTTGCAAGTAATATTAATATATTTATTTTTTTTAAAAAAAAACTATGTTAATAGTTCTCTAATGTAAGTTAAATATATTATTTGTAGAAATAAGTTTATATATTTTATCACCGTGAACATGTATATAAATAAATAATGGATGAAATGGGGAAGTAGGCCCTATCATATAATTGAGCAAGGCTCTTTAGTTTATTAGTAACAAACTAAACCTTTTATAATTATATATAAAGATTAATTGAAATGGTGAATTGGTAATTGCAATTTAGTATAGCCCAAACTATTTAATAAAGTCCAAGCCCAATCAGGTTACACAAGCTCAAGTCCAACCAACCTACACAAGATCCGTCACCAACCTACACAAACCGAGGTACACAAGATTCGTCACCAACCTACACAAGGTCCGAGGTACACAAGCCCAAGCCCAACCAACCTACACAAGGTCCGAGGTACACAAGATCCGTCAAAAATACATATCCATCACCAACCTACACAAAGTCCGAGGTACACAAGATTCGTCACCAACCTAAGCCCCTTATAATTATTGAACTCTGAAAGACATACCCTCCCTCCCACCCTTATACCAGCTAGACTAATTAAACTTGGTAATCTATTGTTTTTTTTTTTTTAAAGTTATACTTAATGTTTACTTACACAAACTAGTAATACACAAACATAACGTTCGATTTAAAAAAAAAATTGTAATCACCCAATACCTCTTTAGATTTACACAAGTCGTCGCAATTTACACAAAACTATAAATTTACACAAACCAAACCGTCGTCTCGATTTACACAAGTTATGTCAATTTTTTACACAAAGCGCAAATTGTTCAATTTACACAAGCTTGTCGATTTACAAGCCTGTTGATTTACACAAGGCTGTCGATTTCGATTTACACAAGCCATACATCAACTATATAAAGCGAGATTATTAACTTCATCACATCAATATTGTCATACATGGGAGCAACTATCAAAGGAGTTATCTACTCATAAACCATCAGTTTTGAACCCTTCTGACGATAGTACCATAATCCGACCTCATCAATTGAGGACGGGTCACATTCAACTAATTGTTTGAAGCCCTCAACATCGTCGTTTGTTCATTTGTAAGTAGAAGTAGAGTTTTGGTTGATTATGAAGTCTAGCAAATGATTGATCACAAACTATCAGTGCACGCTCCCACCATCAAAGAGCCCATCTATAGACAAGCAAATTTAGCGTTAAGATAACATAAGAATAATATCTTCATATAAAAAAAATAATTACAAACAAAACCACCACTAATTCTGTTAGACTAATTCATATTTTCAAATATAAATATTATGATAATGGGTCATTCTAGAAGGTAGAAGAAGAGAGAAGATTATGGAAGAAGGCGGAAGATTCCGGAAAGTAGTGGAACCTTCTAGAAGGATGCGGAATATTCCGGAAGGTGACGAAACCTTCCTTCCGGAACGATGCGGATCTACCCGGAAGATGACGGAGACATCTAGAACTCGACGGAACTTTGTAGACTTGACTAGAAATCTAGGGAGAGTTCTAGACTTGTATAGGATTGAGTGAGAAGGCTCCGGAATGATCTAGGAGAATCGAGTTCCGGAACCTTCCCATAGAGGAGGTGGAGATGACTATAAATAGGGTGACCACCCCTCATTTGTGTAACTCCATCAAAGAAGAGAGTAATAAAGGCTTCTATAGACAGCTTGTAAGTGAGGTTGTTGTACGAGTATGAGTGCGCAATAAATTACCCGTTTATATATACTCGGAGTGAGCCGGGAAACGCGAATTTGCCCAACAACTGATATCAGAGCCGAGCTTACGGTGGTGGTGATCGGGTAATATTTGTTGCTTAAAGAATCTCGTGTTTGGCGTGATGGCGGCCGAGGCGATGAAGGCATTCGAGATTCCACTCTTCGATGGGAAGATCAACTTCACTTTGTGGCAGAGTACGATTCAAGACTTCTTGGTGCAGCAGGGTCTTGACCAAGCTCTGGAGGAGGAGAAGCCTGGATCGATGAGCGAGGAGAAGTGGAGAAGTATCCAAAGGAAGGCGGTAAGTACAATACGGTTGGCGTTGGCTCCCGAGATTAAGTACGGTGTGTTGAAGGAGACCACACCGAAGGCGTTGTGGGAGAAGCTCGAGAGCATGTACGCTTCGAAGTTGTTGACCAACCGTTTGTGCTTAAAGATGGAGCTTTACTCGCTCAAGATGGAGGAAGGAGGTAATCTTCATGACCACATTAACTCGTTTAATCAACTAGTATGTCAGTTATTGAATGTAGATGATAAAATCGGAGAAGAGGAGCAGGCGTTGTTGTTGCTAGCATCATTGCCAAAGTCCTACAAGTCTTTGGTGCAGACTTTACTTGTAGGAAGGAAGTCTCTCACGCTGGATGAGTGACCGCTGCTTTGCGGAAAGTGAGAGAATGATGAAGAATGATGCTACCGACAAAGGTGAAGATCGCGTACTAGTTGTAGGAGAGCGAGAACGAGGGAGGAGTCAATAGAGGAGGCATGATGACTCAAGACAAAGAAGCTCTCGACGAGATTTGAGTGAGGTCGAGTGCTTCTACTGCGGGAAGAAGGGTCACATGCAAGCCCGGTGTCCTCAGATAAGGGAGGACTTAAAGAAGCTGAGAGAGATGTCGCCGGGAAAGAAAGAGAGGGGACTCCTACACCAATGTGGTTAGTGAAGTTGGTGAAGTTGATTATGGTGATGTTTACTTGGCGACAGGAGAGGAGACCGCCAAGTTAGAGTGGGTGATGGATAGTGCCGCCTCGATGCATGTGTGTCGGGACCAAGGAATGTTTGACACCTTGAAAGTTGGTAGAGAGTTTGGTCACTTCAACTCTCAGTGAGTGGTGATAAGTTGAAGGTAGAAGGTACCGGAAGCGTGACGATGAGGCTTCACAATGGTACAAGCCATACTCTACACAATGTGAGGTACGTTCCATCGGCGAACGTTAATGTCATATCGTTGGGTGCGATGACGATGGAGGGGTACAAGTTCGTCGGCACGAGGAGATGGTGCAAGGTGTTCAAGGGGAGACACTTGGTGATGCGAGGCCGCAAGGATGAGAAGAATATATGCTTCTTAGATGGAAGGGCGGTACAAAAGGGATGCAGTGACACCAGAGCTAAGAAGCAGATGAAGGTGAGATTTTCAAATGATGTGGAGATATTTGGAAATATGAATTAAGGGAGGAATTGTTAGACTAATTCATATTTTCAAATATAAATATTATGATAATGGGTCACTCTAGAAGGTAGAAGAAGATTTTAGAAGAAGAGAGAAGATTATGGAAGAAGGCGGAAGATTCCGGAAAGTAGTGGAACCTTCTAGAAGGATGCGGAATATTCCGGAAGGTGACGAAACCTTCCTTCCGGAACGATGCGGATCTACCCGGAAGATGACGGAGACATCTAGAACTCGACGGAACTTTGTAGACTTGACTAGAAATCTAGGGAGAGTTCTAGACTTGTATAGGATTGAGTGAGAAGGCTCCGGAATGATCTAGGAGAATCGAGTTCCGGAACCTTCCCGTAGAGGAGGTGGAGATGACTATAAATAGGGGTGACCACCCCTCATTTGTGTAACTCCATCAAAGAGAGAGTAATAAAGGCTTCTATAGACAGCTTGTAAGTGAGGTTGTTGTACGAGTGTGAGTGCGCAATAAATTACCCGTTTTATATATACTCGGAGTGAGCCGGAAACGCGAATTTGCCCCAACAAATTCCAACATATTTATTCTTTTCCATTCAAGTACATCACCAAATATAAGCAAGATTATCATAATTGAGCACATTGTATCATAATAAAGCAAATGCTGAAACTACTCGTCCTACAGGCTCAAGGTGACATAAAATAATGTCAACTAATAACATGTGGCAAAATAACAATATGCTACACTTTAATAGCATAATTTAGTCATGTATGAGCTTAAAAACAAAAGGTGAAAGGCTTATTGCATAGTGTAAAACAAAAAATTCGAAACATGAAGTTTTCTTAATTAAGAGACACTAAAAGATCAAAACTCATCTCGATCAGATGATTTCCATGTAGAATCTTGATAAATTCTAACAGCTACCAAATGGAACTATATTTAGACCGTTACGTCACATGGCATAGTTCACGGTTCCAACCAGTATTAGCAAGAGGCAATCACAACGAGACTAGCTGAGTAAAGAAAAGGATTCACATGTTCGAGAAATGGAAAATACCTGGAATGCGCAACCATCTTCGTTGTGCAGATCTATCACCGTCTGAACCGTAGGTGGAATGCGGCGCCGCCGCAAGGCCCATAACAAAGACGGAATCGCGCCATCAATTATCATTATTGTATATCCGGAGAGATGCTTCATCTGACAAACGACTGCAGAAAGGAGACATTGAATCCAAGGTGGTACAAGCGCAGAGCGGCGACTTAATTCGATTCAAGAGGCTCGGCGTGGTGCTCTGCGTCTTCCGACGGCAACAGGGCGCCAAGCGAAGTCGACCTTCAAACTCGGCTTCAACCATATGAACGGCTTCGGTGGTCATCATTGTCTCTTCTCTTCGGCTCAGCAAGGTGTGCGGCGGCGGTCAGTGGCAGTCTCTTCGGCGATTTCGGTGATTCGTTTTCCCATACGCATATCTTCGGTTGCGGCATGGTGGTTAGTCGGTTTCAATTTGCTAGGATTTTCTGTAAACCTAAATGTACAATTGTATTTTCTTCTCTCAAACTACCCTTTTACCCATTTAAATAAGTATTTTTAAAATTAAAAACTAATTTAAAATTAACAGGGCCTACTATATATATTCAATAATAAAAAAGACTTTTATACCCCATTCTTTTCATAAATAATCAACATAGAAACTCATGAGAAAATCAAACATTTGATATAAATGACAGAAAATGGGTGGGATGTATTTCTCATCCGACCAAGATAGAAATGAAAGTTTTAATATTCCATGGAGAGAATATGACTTTAGCAAGAGATTCCACAAAAATATATAGAGTATATAATATATATATATATATATATATATATATATATATATATATATATATATATATATATATTACATATATCCAAACAAACAAACTCATAATACAATAATATAATGTATATTTCAATTTTCACATTTCGACTTCATTTTTTTTCAGATGACAAGAAATCAATATCATAAATTCATAATGAAAGATACTATTACCATTTACTTGTTAGTTGGAGATAATCAAAGCATGCCTTTTTACCACATACATGGTGGTTTAGTGTGTTAGCATGCAAAAAGAGTAACTTGAGAAACAATTTACTTGCAATTTTGTTGAATGCTCACCAAAGTAGGAAGTAGCTAGAGAGCTAGGATCCTTATCTTCAACTGGGCTCCCAAATTCCTTGAGAATGAAGATATCAGTGCTCGCTTTTTTAACTATGTGAGGTTTTAAGTCACTATGGAGTATGGATAATAAATCTCTAGAGGGTAGGTTTGTGCGAAAGTGACTCAAATTGTGTATGGTTTGATTTACGAGTAAAGATCCGAAGGTTTTACTGCTTACACATTAAATGTCCGTTTATTTAGAGCAGTGAAATGAAACAGTTATGGTGGATCCAGGGGTAGGCTCGATAAAACCGTTGCATACCCCGATCTAAAATATAGGTTTTAGCCAATTCTTTTTAATTTCAAGTTAAAAAATTAAAAAGGTTTTTTTTTTTTTATTCCATCTTTAATCGCCGTATAAAAAAGTGTCTACAAATACTTACTCTCATCAAAACCCGAATTTCAGGCCGAGCTTGGAAATTTGGATTGGGCCTTGTCCGTATATGTCTAAGCCGGGCATCAGGCCGGGAAGGCGGGTACTATTTTATTTTTTTTTTAGAAAAGAGAAAAATTATATACATTAAATATAAAATAATTAAAATTATAACGCATAAATCATAGTAACCCAATGGTCGTAGACACCTAGGAACGGTGTTTAAAAGACGGCCAAGACGATAGACGACCACTGGTCGTTCCGACTTTGCCCTATACGGGCCTCCCAAGACAATTTCGGGAACTGGACGATTTAAGACGAGATAAAGACGGGAAAATTCGGGTTTAGACAGCCTGAACGGTTTCAAAAAGGCTTAGACGGTTCCAAACCCTAATTATAAAATTGAACCTTAGAGCGATCTCTTTTTAGTCTTACCCCAATTCCTCTCATTCTTGTTTTTTTTTTCCTCCCGATGACATCGGTTGCAAGGATATCGCTTGGCGACGGCGAGGACTCTGACCAGTAATCTCCCTCTGTTCTGTCTCCATCGCACTCCGTCTCTTTGTCCCTCAATTTGCCTTTCTCGTTCTTTGTCTAACTAGTAAGTGGTAAGTTAACTATCACGCCCGACTGTCCGTCTTAGTCTTTGCCTCCGGTCCGGCCTCTCTTTGTCTCCCCACCCACCTCCTCTCTCGGTCTATATTCTCCATTATTTTTTATGACTGTTTACGCAAAACCCGCGAGTAAATGAATGTCTCAATTCTCAGTTTTTTTTTTATATATGTTGACGGAATCCAAATGACTACGTAATTTACTAAATAGTATTTGCATTATATGTAATTTGTATAGAACTTTAGGGTAAAATACAAGAAAGTAAGCCAAAAACATCTTGATCGTCTAGATTAATCAGTGTCTCTTTGTTCCGTCTCCGTATTGCATCTTTTAGAAAATTGTCTAGAAATCACGATTTTTATTGATGAATCATATGATTAACTTATAAATTAATAGTACTTTATTGTACATATCTGCAAGGTTTCGATTTTAATTATGTAACGTACTACTATCCGCTTTTATAGTTTAATATTTTAAAAAAATTAAAATTGGATTTTGGGCCGGGCTTACAGCTCGAACGGGCCTACATCCATGTCCGTACCCGTCCGACGGGCTTGGTGGGCCGTGCTCAACGTCCCAGTCAGGACTATCTTATGCGTCATACCCTCCCGTTTTTTCGGACGGCCTTGTCCATGTTTGCCCCAATATATTTACACCTAGGAAGCCACAATTTCTATTAATGAATTGGTATGATAGCCTTATAAATTAGGAAAAAAAGACCAAAATTCATACGAACTATTACCATGAATCAAAATTAAAAACTTTAAAAACGAACAACTTGTATACAAACTATTACGCATGAACCAAAAATAATTTTAAAAAACTTTAAAAACTAACAACTTGTATACAAACTATCACCTATTAAACCAATTTTAATATGAACTTTTTTTCGGACAAAGTTCTGGCCAAATCTTTTGATGTGGCTGCTGAAATAAAATTTGGATTAGCGACGACAAACATATCTAAAATATATAGTTTGAAAAAAAAGTATTTAAACCTCCATTGTTTAACCTTCCTTCTTCTCTATTCTCTTAATCGATTAATGTCTTCTTATGAGATATGTTGATTTTGGTCTTCAATTTGAAAACAACAAAAAGAGCCCTAAAATTTGTAATCATAGATTCGACAAATAAAGTGATAATGTTGATTCAATGATTAGTGGGTAGAGTCAATGCATATGAATACGTGTACTTGGATTTTTCTCCATTGATTAGAGAATGTCATACCATCCACGAGGGTCCGAGTCTACAACGTTTTTCGTCATTGTATGAAGTTGTATTACGTGAAGGTTAATCGATGTCTCTTCGTTCCGTCTTCGCCTTGCGTGTTTTAGAATGTTGTATAGGAAGCCACCAATTTCTACTACAGAATTTGTATGATTGACTTATAAATTAATAGTATTTGTACTGTACATATCTACATGGTTTAAATTTTAATTTTGTAAAGTAATACTATCCAACGTATTACATTTTTTTTTTAATAAACGGGCTTTTGGATCGGACTTGCAACCTGAATGTGCATACACCCTTGTTCATACCCATTCGACGGGTTTGGCGGGCCGTGCTCAACGTCGGTTTGACATATATTATGTGTCATACCCATCCATGTTATGGCAGGGGGTGGGCTTGTCCGCATTTGCCTCGATATACTTACTCTAGGAAGCCACAATTTCTATTGAAGAATTGGTATGATTGCATTATAAATTAGGAAAACTCATACAAACTATTACCATGAACCAAAAATAATTCTCAATTTAAAAATTACCAACTTATATACAAACTATCACCTATTAAACCATTTTGATATGAACATTTTTCCGAGCAAAATTCTGATCAAATTTGTTGATGTGGATTCCGGAATAAAAATTAAGCTAAACCGTGTAATTAGCAACAAACATAGGTAAAAAAAAAATTATAGTTCGAAAAGAAGTGATTAGACCTCCATCGCTCAACCTTCCTTCTTCTCTATTCCCTCTGTTGTGTGAACTGTTCGCTTCTCCTTCTAGTTCAATGACCATAAATTCGACTTTTCATGAGATTTAAGTGAATTTGAGATTCCTTAAATTAATTATTGTCTTCTTATGAGATTTGTTGTGTTTGGTCTTCGATTTGAACACCGTGAGAAAAACAAAAAAAACCTAAAGTTTTTTAATCATAGATTTGAGAAATAACTAGATAATTTTGATTCAATGATTAGTGGATAGAGTGAATGCATATGAATATGTGTATTTGAAATTTTCTCAATTGAAGAGAGAATGTCATACCATCCCGTGAGATCCGAATCTACACCGCATCAGTTTAACAAAACTATAAATGGCTCTTCATATATGACTTCTTTGAAAATATCAAGTGAATTTAAAGATGAACGCACTATATGTGTAAACAATCTATCTAACATAATGGAAAGAGAGGAGATAACTTATATTCAAAATAAAGCTTATGGAATGTAGACACATAGAAAAAGCTTATAACAGAACGAGCAGACAAGTAAATACTTGTAGTAGAATATCATTACTTCATACTCGAAAACAGCTGAATCAATGCAAAATTTGGCAGACAACTATAAATCGGCAGCAAATACTTGAAACAGAACGAGCAGACAAGTAAACACGTTCCCCTTCAGAAACAAGCAAGTTGTCAACATTCATTTGATCGAATACCAATTATATCAATAACAAAGTCCCAAACTCGAAAGGAAAATAAACATTGGATTCTGTAAACTATTCTATATTCCCAAATGAAAACTATCACAGCCATTAAGAGCTATTGTAACTGGCCACAAGCTTCGTACACCCTCTCAATGTCCATCAGCTCATTTGTGAATCGTGTATTCTTCAGCGGTACTGTATCAAAAATAAAAAGCAAGTCATTACTACTACTACTATGCAGAATAACATGTATTAAGTCATTCAGCATTTCATGATCAGGCCATTATTCATAGCATAATACTACAGAGTAATGACATGCAAGCAATTTCTTAGCTTCACCTTAAGCATTCTCCATATTATAAGGCAAGAAAGAATAACACCATGAAATGAAATGTGTCAGTTGTCAAACAAAACTATCGGGTTGGATTGAAGGATAGTGTTTAACATTACTCATCTAAATGAATTCAAAACTTTTGTTACTCCAGTAAAAGGATAGAATGACCTTCAAAACCATGTTGTCATTATCTATCTGATTTATGACAAGATAGCCAATGCAAATATAAACAGTTGGGGACAATAGGTTGTCCTGCAGATTAAGGTCAAGCTTTCCTTCCACTTTGAGGAAATAAATTCTGTGTTTATTGGGATCCAGCAAAACCTTGACGATGACAAAAATCCTTCACTTATGTGCTGGCATAAAAGTTTTCCTCATAGATGTGACATATAATTAAGGCAACAAGGCTAATGGTTTAACATTTTTGACATCCACTTCTATCTCATATTCATATAACTGATTATTGCTGGGTTTTAGTTGAAAACACACCTTGTATTTCAAACATATTTAGCAAACATGCCATGCTAATGAAACAACAAAAGCTAGAGAAGTTTATAGGATTGTGAAGAAACAAGGCTGGAACTTAGCTATTATATATTATGAGGCTCAAACACTACTGAAGAAGTATCAAACCGTTCTAAGAATTTCTTTCAAAACACAGACACCTAAATTTGGATAAACTAAGCCCTATAAGCTTATTATAGCACGGGCAGTTTATCGCAATGGCAGTTTCCCTACAAATTACATCCAAGCATAAAATAAACATTGTATACAGACGCACTACGATTAAATCGAACGGATTACATGAATAAAATGAATTAGAACTCGAATATGGATTCAAAATAATCACCTTGATGAAGCCAATCTCTTTGGCGTTGCTGCGGAAACACTGTCTGCAGCAATTGAGACCGTACTTACGGATTATCGCGTGAGAGTTACCACACACCCGGCTGTAAAAAAAAACAAAGTTTCAGACTCGAGTGGATTTCAAATTCGTTACCGATTCTGAAATCTGAAAAATAGATAGAGAGGGATGGAGTACGTACCAAAGTCGAGATCCAGGGCCATAGGTTTTGGGTGCGAATTCCAGACGTTTGAGTCCCATCTTATCCTCTTTCCGGCGGCGATTAACAATTCAGATCTCACCTGTAAACTGTGCAGCAAAAACCCTAGCGACAAAGGAATTTATACGAGTTCCGTTCGCTTGTATTTATAGTAGGTCGAAGTTTTGAATATCTTGATTCAATGAAACGCGTCGTTTCCCTAAAAACTTTCAGTTATTAATACGTTGGTGTCCGATATTATATTATATTAATATTGGTATCTTTTTACATTTTCCGGCCCATAATAAAATAAAGCCCTGTGTGTGTTGGGTTGATTTTATATTTCCTAATACTTAGGCTAATATACAAATATATGGATTGGGCCCTTATAAGCTGAATTGAACACAATCATTGGTTAGCCCAAATTGATGAGTGGTGTCGAAAACATCTGAAAATTAGAACTTCAAGTTTATGCCATCTATATGATAAATATTAACTAATTTTATTTAAGAATATTTTTTATTTTTATTTTTAAACAAGAGTTACAAATTATAAACATTGTGTATTTGATCCTGGTATATATAGTTTATATATTTACGACTAATAATAATAGTTTACAGGGCGTCAGAATACACAAATAACGATTTATAAAAAAATTATTGATCGGACAAATTTATTAATCCTTTAAAAGATATCATAAAACAGGTTATAATATACAAATAATGATCTTTAAAATAAACGTTATATTATATTAGAGATCATTAAGATAATAGTGTGCAATTGAAAAAATACTGATGACCTTTAAAAAATTAACATTATTTAAAATATACTACAAATTATGAGTTGGTTGAAGATTTAACAAGCGTTAAAAATTAACAACGAGCTTTAAAAACATTAACGTTCTCTAAAAATATACAAATTAATAAGAGTTGGTTGGGGAAAAAACAAGTAACGAGCTGAGCTTAAAAATATTAATGTTCTTTAAAAATATATAATCTAGATTTTTATATAAAGTAATCATCATCAATATATTAAATAATTATTAATTGGTTTAATTTTATTACCGTAAATAAAATCTTATTTATTGTAAGCGTATATTTTTGATTTTTATCTAGTGTTTCATGTTCATGAATATTGATAATGATGCAATATCATGAACGTTCATTTAATAGTTTGATAGTTGTCATAAATTCCGGCCAATTCCCTACCGTAAGAAATATTTTCATTTGAACCCTCTCTCGTGAGTGAGTTAATATCGATCGATCGAGTAGGTTTCCACATATGTTGGAAAATTTGCACTGTTTCCAATAGTGCCGTCTTACAGTTGAAGATAACACGTAGATTAGTATACTATACTTACTTTAAAATGTAGGCATGATGAGATTTGTCCTATGTCCAATTGCTGTAGGTTTTTGGATGCTTTTGGAAAGCATGTTGTTCACTGTAATAACTCTCAAACTTCAAATATAGGCATGGTTTGATTCGTGATTACTTATGTGACGTGTTTAGGAGATCATGGGTTTCACCTAAGAAGTAGGCGCAAGTGACCTTCTTCACTGATCCGCGTGAGGGAAGATATACGTTGAGACCGGCAGATGTCTTAGTGTTTGGATAGATGATTGAAAAACATGCTTTTATTGATTTGACAGGAATATCTCCACTATTTCTTAGGTAGTGGGCCTTTGTGATGGGTAAGGCGGCCCTCAACGTGGCCTCTGATAAGGTGACTAAACATGAGATGACTTGCATTGAAAACCAACATGTTTTTCTTCCGTTCACTTTTGACACATTTAGTTTTCTTGTCCCCGATGTCGTTGAGATTCTCAAGAGGGTTGTACAAGTCTTGCATGGTAATGTTGTGTTTCTTATGTTTTCACATGTAGTTTTTAGGAGAATCAAGTTTGCTATTGATAAGGGTTGTAACTTATTACCCACCTACCTTCTAACTCGATGTAAATAAAAATATTATAGAAATTAATATTTTTAAAAATGTGTATCCATTATGATAATATACATTTATGTTAAGTTTTTTTTTTTTTCTATTTGTTAGTTGAAGTAGAATTACATTTTCTTGTATTTTTATTGTTTGATATAAATGAAATAAAACAAACTTTCAACATATTATTTTTAAATCGAATATCGTAATCTTTAATAGAATAAAAGTTTGAAGACGAACATGATCTATAGCGATTTGTTCAAGAACACAAAGAACATAGTTGTTTGTTTACGCGGTTCAGATCTGTGTCCTACATCCCGGGATCTCAAGAAGATTCAATCCACTATCGTCTCAAAACTAAAAATAAACTTACAAGAGATTATAAGAGTAAATAGTTTGACAGAAACTAAAATAACACAAAAGGAAAGTAGAACGATTAATAGATACAAATCACACGAGAAGAAAGGGAGGAGAAGAGACGAAGAGGGGAGCAACATCACATGAGATTAGGGTTCAGAGCCCAAGGAGCTAACCTTTTATATCTCACAAGGGGCAACACGTTGTGTTTCGACTGTAAACTTGCACTTCATCTAATGAACGCGCGGCTTTCACTTAAACCAACTAAAGTTGGCTCAAATCTTGTCCTCTTCATTAAACCCCGTCTAGTCTATTCATCAGGGCATTGCATGGTTACGTGGGTTGCATGGACCAAGGCTTTAGAGTTCAGTCTTCTTCATCCATCCAAAGCCATCTCCGAGTCATGTCAATGCTTGGAATCCAACTACACCGAGCCAAGATTCGGTTCATAGCCAGATCTTCATCATTGCCTTGAGGTTTCCTTTACACTATTCTTCGTAAGTAAATAAAGGTGAACAATGATAGAAGCCCGAGTAGGAGAATGGGTTGTATTGCTTTCAAATATGTAATAAACGAACAATGAAGTGCAATAAAAGAGAACGACATAAGATTGGAATAAATGAATAACAACACATCAATCGAAGACTTAAGACACGTTTGGTAAGTGGGGATTATGGGGAAATTTTGACTTATCGGGGATGAAAAAATTTATATAACTTTACTCAAACTCGCCAAACAAGGCTTTAGTGGCAAGAGAACTTATGAAAGGGATTGAGCAAAATCAAGAGACATAAAAGAAGCGGCAAAATGACTAGAAAATATTTAAATGGATGTCATTTAAATTGACGGGAGATCATATTATCGTCAATAGAAGAGGACGATGAGGAGGAAAGGGGAACAAAAAGAAGGAAATACACTAATTGTAATTGTAAAGTAAACAACAAAAGAGGGGGAGTAAATTATACAAAATTACCTCTTAATTATCCCATTTTTCAATAAAGCACCTTTTATATAATTTTTTTCATTTAACCACCTCATATTGTGCTTTTGTTAACAAATTACCACCTGAATCACTTTCCGTTAAGCTATTAGTTATAAATTCACGGGGCCCACAATAAATTCAATTGAGTTTAATAATTCTTATTTCTATTGTAACTTTCCAAAAAAAATATATAAAAACATCTTTTTTATTTGTCGGTCTTCATAGTTTGTTCACAAGAGAAAAGAAAAGGCAAACGATACAAAACTCTAAGACGGTCCTTTCCAACAGGGTGTAGTGGTTGTCAACTATCGTCACGATATCCTCCTCCATGACGATGTCGTAGTCGTCGATTCCTCAGTTGTGCCGCCTCTTTTATCTCCCTTGTTCTTGTTGGTCCGAGTCTTTATTCCTTATATATCTTTAAAGTTGGTCCAAATTTTAAATACTCCCCCTTTCTTACACTTCTTCACCTCCGATTGGCCCATCCTCTTCCTCCGAACCCATCATTATTCGCTTGGTTGTTGCAATTTGATTTTGGTTTAAGTTTGTTGGAGAGTTACGACCCAAAACCAATTGCCCTTTCCTTGTTCTTGTCGGTTCAATTGCTCTTTGACAATTAAACAAGAATTGATATGTAATATATTCAATTCGGACCATCTATGATGACAAAGCTTACACAAACTAAATATGAACAAGGACAAAGACCATATCACATAAGTTACACGTTCGGTGATGCCACATACAAGTCTACGAGTTACGACCCAAAACCAATTCCTACATCTCAACAAAAGGAGATTCAATTCTTATTTAATTGTCAAAGGGCAATTGAACCGACAATGGGATGGGAACGTGATATCACAAGAAAATGCAAGGCCTGCGATGTTGCCTGTGATAAAGACATCTAAACTTTCATATTACAGGATTTCAATGAGAAAGAGAGACCGCTCAACTTTACCCATGAAATTGGATAGAATATAATAACACATACCGACCGTACCTACTGCGTTACATCAATAGTTTCTTTTGAATGACAGATACTTCCAACTATGCATTACATTTTTAATATGTACGAAAGGATCTAACCAAATGCATATGGTTAGATCACGAACTGGATACCAGGATCTAGAACGATTCAGATGAAAGAAAAGTTTGGCGATGGAAGGATCTTAGCTGATATTAACACCACGTTTATAATTTTGACTAATTGAAATGATGTATAACCTAATATGGATGATTAAGCACGTCCCTAATCAGTACTCTTTGAAGAAGAGGGCATAAACCAAACAGCAGACACAGAAGAGGATGACTACAATATCGAAAGTAAGAGCGCTCATCGCCTGATCGCTGAGATCCATATTCTTCCCCCCAAGTCGATCGACCATGTCAGGGACTGGTTTGTACCTCTGCACGTCTTGGATGTAAGGGTCTTCCAGCCTCATCCTCATCTTCTCGCCTGCCGACTCGCAGCCTCCTGAGCTAAGCTCCAATCGTAGAACCTCCTGCTCTCTTCATCGCTCAACATATTGTAGATTTCTCGGAGTTTCATGAACTTCTCCGATGCAGCTTTCAGCGGGAGTGTTGTTGTGTCTGGATGATACTCCTTTGAGAGTCGCCGGTACGCTGATTTTTGATTTCTTCCATGTCAGCGTCTGCTGCTACTCCTAAGAACCTGTAAATCAATTCGATTACTGCAATTTTAAAACTGTATAATTTCTAGGGTTTGGCCTGTTGATTTGGAACAATAGGGGAATACTGAACTGGTAATGCGAGCCGGATGATTCGTTGAGCAAATCGGAGAATTTCTCTCCGAGGAGCCTCTGCTGCTGCTGCTCGGCGTCGAATTGCGAAGCCGAAGGGTTCCCGCCGACCCAACCTTCGTCTTCGTTATCCCAGTGAATCCTGGTGTCAACTCCAGGCGGCGCCCTCTTCGGAGGCTTTCCTCCTCCTCCGTCGCCGGCGTTCGCGCAGATGCGCCGAGGTTTTATGATGGCGTTTCCATGTCTTGTGGTCGTCTGTGGTAGGTAATTGTAGCCAGTTTTTCGGCTGCTAAGGAAGTGACAAAAAGGAAGCTGAGGATGAATTGGGGTGGTCGAAGCTGTGGCCACCATCGGCACTGTTGAGACTTGAGAAGAAGCGTGGGCAGGGATTCTGCAAACAGAGAGGAAAGAGGCACTGTTTGGTTGTCCTGCCTCCAAATATTTGCAAGGGGAGAAAAAATCCTCATGCTCAACAAACCTCCAAAAAATTTAGCTAGTGGTGTACAATTTAGACCTAAACATTACAAACAACCACACAGAAAACACATAACACCCTTTACTATACAACTCGACCTTGATACATTTCACTTTTCAGGACAAAAAAAAATCCGTTTCGATACCTAATTTTAAAACTTGGATACATATTGCCATCGCATACAATACATTCTTCAAAATATATAAATGTTTCAAAGTTAGAAAATAAAGAAAAATAAGAGACTTCTTTGCTGACAAATATCAACCAACTCTAGATTTGATCGATAACATGTTATAGATGTATTTTAATATCTTAATTGTTGTATTTATTTGTTGGTGCAATTATCTAGTTTGATCTCTAGAGGAAGGTATGACGGCTGGAGGGCTACTACGGATTCCATGGACAGTGGATAGATGAATTTGTTTCATTATCAGGTCTAATTTTGCTCCGTTCCGGTGGCAAAAGCTATGGGGTTATGCATGGGGATGTACCTATTCTCATATTGGTGATCGAGATCTATTTAGAATCGGTGGTTAACCTGTTAAAAAGATATATCTCATGCTTTCATCCGCTTTTTAGTATGGCGTTGAGGTGTCAAAACTTCCTACGTAGAGATTGGGTCATCCAATTTCGTCACATTTATTGCGAAGTAATGCTGCAGCGGATTATCTCATCTCTTTTGCTTTTGATTTTCATTTAGGATTACATATGTTTGAAAACCCTCCTTCTTTAGTTACTACTTTGATAAACAATGTCCAAGGAGTTGCGATCAAAGACTTGTCATTTATTAGCCTTGTTTTCGAAATAAAGTTAGCTTAAGGGCGGGATCTTCTCCGTCTTTTTCACTGAATTGCAACATATTTTAGTGTTTGACATCCTTTAAAAGAAGTTGAATTTGTTTTTTTAGTATCGTTAGATATAAAACTAAATCTATCTAATAATTTTCTTAAAAAAAAATATTTAACTCAAAAAAGTAGGGTTTATTACGGGACGGGTTAAGGTCATCTAACTCCCGTCCCGATTGTTATACATGGGACGAGATTGAGACGGGTCTTGCATTTTTGGATTGAATATCACCGGGTCCTATTTTGATTGGGAACGGGACTAGACGAACTCAATCTCACTTGACCCGTAATTTGTTTATAGTACCCTTTACGATTTACACAAAAAAATATTCATGTATATTATACTTAAAACGAAAGATATTAAATTTTTCAATAATTCATAATAATTCATACCAATGTGTTGAGTAATCTTCTCAAAACATAATTAACTTTTATTTAAACATTAAAAATAAAACCTGAAGAGAGATCCACATCAATCGCTCCGTTAGCAACGGATCACCTTTCGATTTAATTTGATGAACGTACACATACATTAAGGGCATGTCTACACGGCATTATGTTTTTCATTTTATTTTTAGAAAATTTCCATGTTCTTTAGATATCTTTAAAAAAAAAATAAACAGTTACAATATCAATAGTTAAAACTTAAACGTACATTAGTGTGGGTGTATGTGTATCGTGGTGACGTTCCACTATGATCATGATATCCAGTTTATCCACACAACAATCACGGCCACGCATCTCCATTTCCAACTACCAAAATAAAAATCACACCTCTAGCTAACTTTAATTATCTTACACTAATGACTAGTCATTACTCATTAGCAAACGAAATCACTGCACCATCATTGCTCATTATTTAAAAGGTCCCTCCTCCGGATAAATGGCAGACCCACCCACGTTAATTTGACTACATACTCAACTACTGATTTGTCGATGCACTCTCAGCAAACCCAAAACGGCCAAAAGTCAAATTTTCATCTCAACAATCCACATCGCATATATGATCCTAACCACCACGTAATTACAGACTTAACCATTTGCACTAGATGAAGAAGCACACATGTACAACAGACAGACGGACTTTAACACACACAAACCATGTAACATATACTATAGTTTTGCTTTACGGTTCCATTTCAGATAGGCATGAAGCAGGTAGCTAGGGTAAGATGAAAGCATTCATCTAACTACGTTTGCTCATTTGAAAAGGTGTGCCCAACCAAAGATATTGCACAAGCTGATGTTCTTCGTTTTTGCTGGCTGGTATTGTGTTAGTCCTCTCTCTGATTTCTTCAGCATCTCCCACATTATGTGCACGTCTTTGTATTCGCAAGCCTTTACCTCGCGGTGTAAGGCCAACACTCCTGCACAAAATACACCATTTTGTATTGGTAAATCGTAGATGAAAGAGATAGCTCACAAGCCAACAAAAAGTCCAACAAAAGGAAAAGGAGCTTCTTATTTTATTATCAGAGGACGTTGAACCGACAATACTAAGATGGGAACGTGATAACACAAGAAAATGCGATGCAAGGCCTGCGATCTTGCCTTTGATAAAGACATCTCAACTTTCGTATTACAGGATTTCAAAGAGAAACTAGATATTATACCCATCAAATTGGATAGAATATAGTAACACATACAGCTCTCTACCTACTTCGTCACATCAATAGTTTCTTTTGAATGACAGGTATCTCCAACTTCGCATTAGATATTTCATATATTCAAAAGGATCTAATTAACCAGGAAATTTAAATCTAGGACGTACCATTCAGATTTCGGTGTATACCGACATAAATACCTGAATAAACATTCTAGATCTACGGCCTTTTAGCTGTTGAAAAATAAAGATTCAATCTTGTGACTCTGAAATCATCAGGAATTCGTTCAAACAAAGTTTTGGTGATGTAAAACAGGACGATGACGAAAATCAATAGGGGAAATCATCATAAAAGACGCAATGTTGAAAGAATTAAGACAGATGCTAACTTGACATCTAGCAAAACGGAAAACTCGAAGCTACAAAATAAGGGTTTAGGACAAACCGTTTTTACGGAACCGGAAACGAGAAGCGACGCCGGAGCAGAGCCTATGAAGGTGAAGCATCATCTTCCGCCACCAATCCATCGGCTATCGCCACTTCCCAGCCACCGTATGATAAGAGTGATCCTCAGACCTACTTCCCCTTTTCAGACGACGTATCTCTCCCTCCTCTCTATCTTCTCATATTTATAACCACCGCAATTCAATATATATAACTAAAATGACTAACCAACCGATGACAGTGATGCCCATCCTTTTCTTTATTTCTTTTTTTGATAATGAAAAGCGGTTAGATCGGCCTACCTCCTAGAGGTAGTCCAACCTAAAGCATCCTTGTGGATGAGAACACGAAGTTCGGGATCTTCAGAAAAATTGGTGTTAGGGGTCGAGATTTCCAAATGGGTCAATCGGTCAGCAACACAGTTTTATCTCTCTGAAAATATGCCTAACACGGATCTCGTCAAAGAAACGAAGATCAAGTCTGGAGTCGGATATAATCATCGCGACCTCCCACGGACAACTCCACAAACCTTGGGGGGCCTTGATTACACACAGGTTATCACTTTCGATTTCGATCTTTTTAATTTGTAGTCTGATTGCCTCTTGTAACCCCAGTTTTGAGGGCAAATGCTTCGGCTTTTATGACCGAATTGAAATTATTTTTTTAGCGTCGAGGCTAACGATATCGCCATTGTGGTTCCAAATAACATATTCAATAGATGTGATTCCCGAATCGAGTTTTGATCCATCAAAGTTAAGTTTAAAGAAGCCGGGTTTTGGTTTTTCCCATTTAATATTGTGTTTTTTCCATTTGTTTGAAATATAACTCTTTGGTTGTTGTTTTATGCTGTAATCGTCCTCATCAGTTATGTTAGTTTTCCAGCTTTGTATTTGGTTTTGATGAAAGTAATAATCTTATTATCAGGGCCCGTAGATTCATTACTGAAGATAATTTTTGTTCCTAAATAACCATATACTCCACCATAATATATTTATGATATACTTAGTAAGGTATTTAACTAAAAATGTTTCTTTAGTTGCTAAAATTTCAATTTCAATTTCAATTTTGTATGTTAACAATTTAAAGACTTTTGTTAATTTCATTTAAATATTTTGTTATATTAGTTTTATATTTATATTATGATATTAATTCATTCAAAAATTTATAGTTCATATAATGTGTTTAAGTGGTTCAAGTTTTTGTATTAGCTCACACTTATTTTGTATTACCGGTTGGTTACTTGGTTATATCCTTTCGAACACCATCCTAAAACTAATTTTAAAAAATTTAAATGATAAATTATAAATTTTTGAATGATATTCATTTCGCTTTACTACTATAATTTATCTTTGATTTTGAATGCATTACATTAATAATATAATTTGCATGATATTTTATTTCAATAATTTTTTAATATAACTACTAAAAAATTTGTTTGATTGGATTCGATAGTATATATGTACGGTATACTTTTCAGTCTAGGCTACCAACTCAACTAAAAATTATTCGTTGAAAAAGGTATAAGGTATGACGACTCTCTCTCCATTACCTCTTTATCATTGGAGCGGAATCCTAATCGACATGCTACAATAGGAAAGCACCAAACACATAAGTATACCTCCAAAGAAAAATGACAAAACTTTAATTGTTCTATCATTTGTTAAAGACTCGATTATTTTTGCCCTAATATAACAACAATTGATATGGTCAAGAAAATTCTTAAAATCTGGTGATATTTATTGGAAAAAGGTAAACTTTCATAAATAGGAGTTCTAAACTTTAAAAAAATTGTCACGAATGACCTTAACAATCAACTTAAAAGCATTCTAAATATACACCACTTAGAATATCTAGACAAATATCTAGGTTATTCAATTATTAATGAGAGAATTAATAAACATGTGTTCAGACACCAAACAAACAAAACAACAATTTAACTAATGAAGAGGCATTCTTATATTCATGGAAGGTAGAATCACGTTAATTAAAGTTAACCCAATCGCTAAAACAACCTATATAGTACAAAACTTCATGTCTTCAAACTACGCCAATGATCGTTAGACAAAACCTAAAGGATTTTTATTTTGAAAAAATAAACGATTTTTTTTTGTGGAAAATTGCAATGAATGAACTTCTCACAAAATAAAAACTTGATAAAGATAGGTTGTTACTATATATGCATTGCGAGTTCTACAATTACCACAAAGAAGAATTGCATCACATTTTGATTAAATGTACTTTTGTAAAACGAGTCACTAAATAATAATTTTGACCCAAAAATTATACGCCGTAAGCAAAAATAATTATGAAAAATACAAAACAATTACCTTTCTTCAAGATTTGAAACTTAAAATGGGCATCGTATATCTAACAAAAGCGGCAACCGTCTAGTGGTGTATACAAGAAACAAAATTATCTTTTGGAATGAGCTTGGAAGAACTACCCAAAATCCTATCGAATTCATCAAAAGCCAGTTAAGGACCTGGAATAACAATTGTAATTCGGATGTTGACCTTGAAGAAGGAAACAAAAAGGTAAACGAAAAGAGAAAAGAGAAGAACATCAAAAAAAAAAAAAAAAAAAAAAAAAAAAAAAAAAAAAAAACTAGATGTTCATTTCGTCAAAATAAACTTGATGGGTTTAAAACCTTATTTTAAAGAGGTGCCTATTCAGTTAGTGTCAGATTCAAATTCCTTTTCTTCTACTGATTGGCAGGTGATGTGTCTTTGTAATTAGAAACCACCTTGGTAATGTCATTACCATATGAGCGCAAGAATGAAAAAATAAATCTATCATTGGTGTTGAACCACTTGCTCTTTACTATGAAATACAAAAAGCTTTCAAACTTAAAATCGAAAATATCATAACTGAGGGAGAAAAAAATTTTTTTTATTGTCTTTAATGTTTTCTAAGGATTATGGCAATGCATTTGGAAGATTGAAATGCTTATAGTAGGTCTCTTTGTTGCATGGAATTTTTTTTTTTCAATTTCGTTCCCTTCAAGCACGTCTTTAGAGAAATCAACGGGGTTGTTGATGGAAATGGTTCAACTGAGACACTTTACCTCACCGATTGACATTTATATAGATCATGAACACAATGATTTCATGTGTAAGGATGTCCTAGGATGAATTACTTCTTGTATGTGATCAATACTAATTCTTTTTTTATCAAATAAATAAATGAGGGTGAAATGTGGAGTATTTAACAATAAAAACGAGACAAGAGAGAAACACAACTTTGTGAAGGAAATGCTCTTCAATACATTCAAGCATGGTAGAAGCAACAAAATCACACACCAAAGACGCTCAAGATCATCCTTAACGAGTCATCGTAGCATGGAAACACCCTTCGCCGGGACAATTAAAATCAATATTGACGGTGAACAAAGGACAAACAACATCTAGGGGTGATTAGGAACAAAGTGGGACAGTGAATACGAGGATTAGTGATAAAGCTAGGTATATGCACCATACTCATGGTAGAACCTACGCATAGCAGAACAATGCATGGTACATGAACTTAAGATTGATTGGGAGCTTGGCTACCAATCGTTGATTTTGCAATGTAATTGCATGGCGACCATTTTCCTTAAGAAACTTCGTCACTACCCTCTTACGAGTCTGATACGTATGTGTCAATGTTATGTTAGGAGAGACTGAAATATCCACTTTTAACATGCCTATCGTGAGGCGGAAATTATTATAAAATGTTAGTATGTTTTAACTTTGTTATTGGACTGAGTGTATTGTCTAACTCTTTGGTCTATTTTTAGTATGCTTATTTGCGGGTGATGATTACTTGGTCTATTTTTATCATGATAAGAAAGCACGATTATATGCATGGGGTATATTGAACTTCCATTAAACAAAATGAGGGTGAAAGCCTGGTACATGCTACGTGTATATATATATATATATATATAGTTCATATAAGGATCGCTGCTAAAAGCCAAAAAACATGCAGACAAAATGGAGAAACGTGACAGAGAAGAATGAGGTTCGGCAAGATTTTCTATCAAACACCCTAAATATCAAGATTAACGCGTCGGTAATCACGTGCCTTCTTTTTGTTGATTTACTAATTACAATTAAGCGGAGAATGGATATATTTCTATCACTTCCGTTCTTACTTTTGCCTCTTTGGATTTGACCAAAACGACAAATACTATACTTATGCTTATAAGAGGTTAAAAACTGGTAGGTGAATTGACTTGGGTAAGAAAAAAGATACCCTTAACAAAAGTCAAATTGAAACTTTATGTATATGTTTATAGAATTATAGTTATAACCTATTGCCTTTTAGCTTGATTACGGTGAAGCCTAATCAAGCTAATGTGCGTGTTTCAATGTGCGAATAAGAGGTTAAAAAACCGGTAAGAGCAAGATGGCTCTTCGGGTTCAAAGATACTTAAAGTTAATGTGTGTTTCAGTGTACGGATATATTGACCCACCAAAATTTAACACAATATCTTAGCGTTTTTAATCACGTGTCTCGAATTATCGATCTTGATGGCCTAGGACATTGATTGTGTAACGAGACAATTATTGTCAAATTGATTGTGTTGTTTGGATGTGGAGAAGAAATTGTGCATCACATCGATATCATATTAGTGGGTGATCGAGACTATCATGTAAACGTCATAGTTACTCAATCTGCAATTGACAATTGATTTTAGGATGAAATCGTAGGCTTATTCGCATAGGTTCACCTGACGTGTGTACACAAGTGTCATTCGAAGTAGACGGTCAAGGGTCTATGAATGTAAACCCGAAAGTAGTAAAGTACGTATGAGTATATCTGTATATGACACTCATCGGAATAACTTCTTTCCTGTTGCAGGAAGTAGTTCAGCAAGCAAGGCAAGAGGTGACGTCGCTGTCAGTCCAAAAAAAGGAGAAAATTCCATGGATACTTTTGAGTGATCTATCATCCATCCAATCACAGACAATGGATTAAATGGATATGTTTGTCGATGGTAACATGCTACTATCCGCCATCATATATCTTTTTCCATTCTATGAACATACATTTGCTGTTCAGCATTTAAAGATAAAAACAAGCAACCTCTCCAGGAAATCCGCCATTGAAGCAGAAAGCAATGAACTTCAATCGACATGCTTCACGTTTCTCGTACCCCATATGTCGCCTCATAGTCAACATCATATCACTTCACACTTTTAGACCCACTGAACTCCTTGTTGCTTTCTGTAGATAAATCAACTGCTATATTATGGGTACGGAGCCATAGAGTGGAACTGAGCGTACTAAATCTGAAGATGGAAGTTGGAAAATTGAATCCTGACTTCCATTACCCAAAATGCTTAGTACAAAAATAAAACAATCTCAACAACCAAATTAATGAAATCGCAAGAGAAAGTAGGTACAACTCTCTATATATATACTAGCACTAACAAAGAAGCTCAATGGCAAGCAGCCAAGAGGCATCACAGAAGCGATGATGCTTCCAAGTATTTGAGTTGATAACCTTCCTCTGCCACAATTCAGTTGACAGGTAAAAAAGTAAATTCAGCTTTAAGTAGACTTTTTACTCTGTAGATGGTATGAAGAACAAATAAACGATATTATTGGGCCTACCTGGTGTTGACCACTTGATGAACAAAGAACAAAGTATGAAAAATTTTCAGAACTAAATAAGATGCTACTTGGGATAAGTTATGGATCTGAGTTGTTAGATTATCCAAGTAAGTAGACGTTTAGTTAGAATGTTAATGTGTGTTTGCCCCGGCTCCCTTGTACGAGTCAACTCAGCATGATTGACCCAATAAGCATTGAAGTTAGATTTCAGCCTCTGCACCCACTTTGGTTAAGCTCGCCATGTATGTCAAATAAATAGTCCATAAGTACGCAAATGAACTATTGATCAAGGGCTGCAACCAAGCAAAATGTAACACACAGCTTAGAAAAGATAACTTGACATGAGTTTATATCTATACAAATTCAAGCTTATTATGTTAAAAAGTCATCACAAAAGGTATTGAGATTCAGATTGTAAAGTACCTGCAGATGTACAGGGACAAAGGTAAAGGTAACAAAGTCGCAAAGTGGCCAATACATAAGCCCATTCTTTAGAGTAGGAATAAGGTCTCTCTTCAATCTTGCCATAATTTCTTGTTGGTTTTCACCTGGATTACAGTAAGGTAAAGCAATCAGAAATGCTAAAAGAAGTTCATAAAGTTTTTATTTCCAATTTCCATATACAGTTTTGAACATGTAGGTACCCATGCATGATTTTACAAGGGTCTTAATAGTGAATCACACGACCAAAACTGATGCTCTGAGAACTACAATACGCATACCTTTAAGGACTGCATTGTAGGAGAAGAAAACGCTGTTTATACAAGGTCCAAAGATGGCCTGTCCCATCAAGATCTTCGTGAATGTAGTACGTAAGGTTGTTTGAGGCATAATCTTTGACAGAAAATTAAACCAGCAATGTTGAGATGGTCCCATGATTAGCATCCCATATGCTGACATACGCAACATCCTAATCCCATCCAATGAACCATCAGGCGGCATTGTAATGAACTAAGGTATTGAATAAAACAAGATGATTAATTACACTTGAATAATTGTTCTAATTAAGGATAAGAATCTATAACAAATGGTTAATCAAAGAATTATGTGAAAGTACCATGTCAAACTGACAAATCTAGGGATTTCAAATGACAAGATTTTGGCATCGTCTGAACACCTATGGTCTTCATTCATAACACCAGAGTAACTTAATCAGCAATTGATACATTAGCTGCCACAATTGAGGGATTTCAAACGAGAAAATCTTGGCCTCATCTCAACACCTATTTCTACATCCGTAATTAGAAGCTTTTTTTAGGCATAGATACCAAAGAAATCAGGCATATTAGGTACGTTAGGCACGAGGTATTGGGCTATCGAGATTACTAAGGATATGAAAAATGAGTGAGACTGCTATTTTGAATCATCTCGATATGGATTATCTGATTTCAAGTTGTCAACTCACACAAAACACGAGGTTTCACTCACTCGTAACGGATTTCATGATATTAATACCACACGGCAAGAATCCAAGCATGGTACTAAATTTGGTGCAAAATGCACGAGTTTATGGTTATAATTATATTTTCCATCTGTAATCACGTCTTATATTACAAATTCAACACGGAAACGTGATTAAGAAACTTGCATGCATGGAATTAACAGCAAAAGTGAAAACGCAATTGAGAAAAGGGAATTCAATGCAATTTGAGCAGAATACAGATACCTGAGCAGTGATATCAGCAAGGGTGAAAATAACAGAGGTAGAAACGCTTTTGGTGATAAGAGGCTGAGTATGAAGCTTTCGCAAATACCAACCCAGAAATCCCTTTTTTGACGTATTCTCTAAGGAGCCAGAAGAAGGAGAAGAGCAATAACGATGACATCTAGAGTAAAGCGAAGAGGGTAGGGTTTTAAAATCCGGGGATTTCCTAAGCAATTGAGAAGCCAATTGGCCTAAGGCTCTTCTTTGTTGCGTTCGAGCTGCGAAAATCGGAGCTCCGATACAGATTTTCAACAGACCCGAATCAAAAGATTCGAATTGCTTCAGCCCGACGGAGGTTACGAGTTTCCTTTCCTGAGAAATAGCCATTTTCGGGAATGTTTTTTCTTGATTGAGGGGAAATATCTGGTTTGTTTATTAATTTTTGGAGTCGGTGATGCAAATTTGATGGGAGCCTGGGAGGGGAGAAATTTAAATGGGGACGAAGATGGTTTTTATATTGCCTTCACCGGCAATGGTGGAAATGGAGCTCCAAACCTGAATTGGCGGCGACGGGTTTGAGGGCTGAGTGTAGAGAAACCCAAGTCAAACGGATGGCCCGATTTTGATTGGGCTTTTTGGCACACTCCTACTATTTCGGCTTACTATTTGTTTTATTTCATTCTTTTCAGCACTATTTTCCAAATTGAAGCACATAAGTACTTAAACCCGTTTTTGATCGGAACTTGAACTTTTATGATTTTTTTCATGTTAATCATTTGTTATTAACAGAAAGTTACAAATCAACATGTGTTTTCTCTCTGTTTTCGTGGTGGAAAATGTTTAATTAGAAGAATTAGTTATAAGCAAGACCTCGCCGACTTAATATTTTTATGGTCGAAACTCATATTTAGTCGTTCGTTTTTTTTTATTATATCAAATCTGTTAACACGAACTATAAGTGAAAACTAGGCGATTTTGGGTGCTTATCCTTAACATATGATGTGGGTCGTAGTGATTTTAGTTGCCCTAATTTGGTTATATATATATTTTTTAAACCGGCGCAAACAAGTTTTTCTCCGTTCTCTAGTTATGTGCTCTCATTGTAGTAAGATGAATCATTCTTTGCAGCGAAATAATAACCTCTTGTCAATCTCTTATCGCACCATATTTTTTAAATCACTTCTAACTTCATTGTTTTAAGCTACTATCAGATTATTTTTCCTCCCCCGGTTGATCCTTAATTGGTGGTTAAAGGTTGGATTAGACAACTATCACTGTCCAACAAAAGCATGATCTTACAGTCTTACACCATTTAGGTGACTCGGAAGTATAAGTTTCTAAGTAGTGTTCACGATGAGTGACTTTTGATTCTTCTACGACAAAATAGGGAAAGCAAGAGAGATTGCAAAAGCACATTTCGGGTTTAGTTTGGAGCAAGTCCAAAGAGAAACTTTTTTAAAAAGCAGGTTTAGCGATGCAGATTATGCCTCTCACATCGGCTATACAAATGGTTATTACTTATTCTTTTAGTGGTATATAAACGTATGAAATGAAAGCTTAACAAATCATGCATGATTTTCACTATTCGACCAATTTTATGATAATTATACTTGAAATTTTTTTTTCACTAATTTCTACTTTACCACTTTCATATTTTTCTATAATTATGCGTTTTTCAATACTCTTTGTCAATGGCGTTTATGTCCTCTAAACTTTTACAAGTTTTTATATAAAATACCATTACTTAGCAAAAGTCGCATAGTTTTTACGTTCAAGCTATGGTGTATAGCTTGAAACGAACTATCAGCAAAAACTAGGCGATTTTGTTACTAGCAATCTTGCAAGGTAGCTCAAGTGTTGATATTTGCAGTATCAATTGTCATAAATTGAATGCACAAGTATCCTAACCTTGATCTAAAGGCTAAATATTGATCACAGATTGAGCCTCAAAAATTGAGGATTCTTAGAATAACAATCATAAGTCATAACATTCAATTTGCATTATAAAAACTTCCACATGAGGCTATCGGCACATTATTATTTTATCCCATCAGTTACCTCTTTACAAATATCCATATATTATCTTAATACAGCATCCCCGTAGAGTCATAAGAGATCACATACACACTGTAAAATCTAGAGCCACCCAACTCAATAATAGATTCAAACATCTAACCCAAAGACGCCAGGATGTATATGGCATCTGTTTACTGAAACAAAACATTTCATTGCAGGGAAGACGACATAACATCCCAGAGACAAACACAACATACAATATTAAGTATACATAGATTATAGAGCTTCAAGTAAACCATGCAGGTTTATAAGACATGAAGCTTGTAACAGAAAAGACCAGTTGCCTTATACTCGAAGATGGTCACTTTTTAAGGTGGGGGAAGCAAGCAACGACATCGGATTTTGGGTGCTTAGCTTCAGCATGCTCCCTGCACTTGACCTCTGATGTTGTGCAAATAAAAGTCTGCATGCATACCTTGCACTGCATTCAACAAAGCATGTATCAGAAGCAAACCCTGATAAAACATATATTTGCTCCAAAAAAAACTTTGATCTGAAGAAACCAGGTAAAAGGTCGATTATGATTGTATCAACTATCTAGGGTATTTAGGTTTGAGAATGTGTCAGTCCTATCCCTGCATATCCTAACATTTCCCTCTCATGTCATCATGTGTACATCATCCAGCAGAATTGATAGCAATACTTATGTTACTACTCTTCTTTATATATTCATTTAAAGTTGTTGAACTCACAACTGAAATAAATTAAAGTCGTAAAGAATAGGTTGATAAGAAGAAAGACGGAAGATATAGAGGAAAAAAGGAGTTTTAGGAGCTCAACTTCTCAAGGCAGAACAATCCTTTCCTACATTATCATTTTATTGGCTGTCCTATTTCATGTTTAGAAAGTAGAACCAAGAGTAAGCACTTGTTCATAACGCTAAAACATTTATGAATGACAAGACCAAACCCACTCTTTCTAGTTCAGGAAATAGATACTTCAAAATACTTTCCAATCATAACCTTCCGCAACTACAAGTGCTTGCCTTCTTGTTCCAAGGTTCATTTTCAATAGAAGCTAGTTATTAGACTTGATGCACAAAACTTGCCAGAAGAAAATCAGGAAGGAAAAAAAAGAATTGATCCATGGAATGCCTGATTAAGTATGACTAGAGCCTAAGGCACATCATTAGCTCCTTGGTCAAACTATCCTATTGAGTATGATAAAGCACAATATTAGCTCCTATCCGATTGATTTACTTACATAAACATGGTCCACCGTAACAATAGAAACTTAAAATCAAGTGAGGGCTGTATCAATCTGTGAGCAAGTGTCTATTTGTGGTGTGGAGACAACTTCAAAACAGTACCTTGAATATATAAAACCCGAATTACACAGCACATCAACTCAAATTGATACCAAACCGAACAAAGTTAGGGCTTGCACAAATCAGAGATCGTTCAAACTGGTCGAAAATTTTAGTTCAATTCCATGGCCATAAAGTGCTCTGACGAGAACAATTAAGCTTCAGATTCCTTGTTCTCCGTCAAATTGCAAAAATTATTCCGAACAAATCAAAATAAGAAAAGCCAGATCGAAACAAAGTGAAAACAGCCGTTCCAATAAGCAGTTATGGAAATTCTGGTAAATTGTGACGGAGATGGTTATAGAGCAAGTTAAGATTATGGAATCGGTAATTGAAACTAATTGCAAAACCTCTAGGGTTAAAATATATAGTAGAGAAAAACCTGTATATTCATGGCTTTTTTGTTGGCTTCGAGCTGGCTACCTGAGCAATCAACGAAAATCAGAGAAAATTCGTCAAAACTCAAAAAGAAGGGTACGGGGATAGCAAAATCCAGGGAATTTAGGGTTAGGAAGATGAGGAAGAGACCTTTGCCGCCCTTACTTTTCTCCAAGTTTCTTTCACGGGCCATCTTCGACTTCTGCGCATTGCCACCACCCATTGCGACTTCAGACGCCTCTAGCCGTACGCCGGAGTATGAGAGAGAAGTGAAAGGGGAAAGGTTGAAAACAGAGAGGGATTTTGGCGTGATTACGTAACTGATCGAAAAACGCGGTGTAGCGTTTTATTGCTCCTTTTTACCCTACACGATAGATTGCCTAGTCGCCTACACCGCTTTTTTTTTTTTTTTTTTTTTCCTTTTTCTTTCGGAACCTCCTCCTGTATCTAATCACTTATTCCATATATAAAAAACTGTCCTAAGTAGTAAGCGATGGGAATAGTCCGCACATTTATACCCTTAAAAGAGTCAAAATAATACATTCAGTCGAAGGATAAAAAATATATATATATTAATTAGATAATCTGCACATTTATTTTGGACATAATGAAATTAGATTTTCCAACCCCTACATAAAATGTCTTAGCATTAACAATATAACATATTAGACTAGAGATTATGGTGATTGAGAAGACTTCAGTTTTCAAAGAGCAATCGTCAATCGGAAATCTGTTTTCAAGATGACCAATCGAAAACCACTTTCTCAACCTATCTTAAGACCATGCATACGCCCAACAATTCAGCCATGGAAACACTATAAAGTCGAAGATGAACTCAAAATCCAACAAGTGGTTCAATGCATCTCGCTTTATACTATGTATGAGTTAGTCGTGGAGAACCTCCTAGTCTCATGTCAGAGCTAGGAAATGATGTCACGACCCGTTATACATACACTTGAGTCTAATAATAGTAACGTCGTTCTGTTCAAGTTATAAATATAAACCACCAAACACACGCACACCACTAAAGTAACACACCAATATGAAGAAAACTAGATAAATAAGTCCATAAGACTTACTTGAACTCATCAATAAACGTACGTTACACGGCACAATCCACATATGCATACAATATCAAATATACGGTCAAGGGTAGATATACCTATCAATATATATCAAATACCCGATCAGGTAAGTCCTAGATGGAGGCGACAACGGCTCCTCAACGGCTCCTCAACGGCGGTAGAGCCCATGACGGTCGACAGTAGGGTTGGGTATGGAGTCTTTTGAGCATCTCGAGCATGTAGGTGCTCGAAACCTTGAATTGCGATGGATGGAGGTCGTTCCATCGGGGTGAAGTGGAGCGGAGCGCATCCATTCTTCCCGGCGAGTATAGGTCACGGTGGTCGGTGGCAGGGTCGGATCTAAGCTTGTCCCCTCGAAGTGACTCCGGTGGTGGTTCCATTGACGCCAGGACACGGTCAGAGCTAGTGCTCGTCGATAGGGCTCGCTGTGAATAAAGAGGGTTCGATGCACACGGAGATGGCTCGATTCGGCACGCACTGGCTATGTTGGTTCGAGGCGATGACTCGTGAGGGTTCCGCGCGACGAGTCCATGCATTCTAGGTGGTGGTCGGCGACATTGGTGGCCGGAAGTAAGGTCACCGGAAATGGATAAGGATTAGGTAAGGTAGGAGATGATGAATAGTGATGTGTCGGGAATCGTGATACGAGTTTTGAATGAGTTTCTAACAAATTTTCTAAAACTTTACGAGCTCCCGAAATGAATCCCAATATTTTCCTCAATTTTGATATCGCTCAAAAAAAATTCTCAATATATCTCTAAAATCCGGAAGGAAATAATATATCATCACTAAATTCCCAAAATAATTGTTTCAGTTTGACACTTAAATATACGTTTGACTATATCCAAAAACCGTTCATCTATCCCAAACTCGAAAGATACCTGCTACGAAAATCTCTCCCGGATAATAAAAAATCCGGGCTATTATATCAGTCCCCACTTAGAGAAAGTTTCGACCCAAAACTTAAAATACAATAAGTAACAACAAAATGACACTACGACCGCATAAGTCTGACCTTGTGTATCAACTGGTTTATCTTGGAGCTTTCTATAGTTTTGCCAACATTGTTCCAAAAATCTTCGATATTACAATTATTTATTCAATAAATTATCTATACGTTTGAAATGACTATTAACAATAACCTATGATACACGGATACGGGAAACGGGGAAGCAACAGTCCTCAAAAGCATAGGAAACAGGGACACCGCGAAGAAAACAAATAATATATTATTTAAAAGCTATTGTAATGTATAATTAATATATCATAATGTGATACATATATATGAAAAACAAATGATATATGAGTAGATAAAAACATTAATATGACAACAAAATAACTAAAACAAAAGCTTAGAAACAATCATTTTCAGTATTACAAAACATAGAAATAAATATATTTAGTCTTACAATCTCAAATAAACATACTTAGTTTTAAAACTGAAGAATGAAACATCCATTTTTCAAATCAACAAAAACCGAACAACAAAATAAACCAAGGAAAACTATAATAAAATTTGTAAATCGAAAAAGTGAAAGAATTGGAATAACATACTCAACAATCAACAAAGAAAGATTACACATTAAATTAGTAATCAAAGGTTCAAAATCAATTTATGAAATCATAAGAAAAATGGAGAGAATAGTCGGTCGACGGAACAACAACCTTTCAACATTAGAACTGAAGGAGAAGGAGGATCGGCGTTCCGTTTCCGGCAACCATAATCTCACAAGTGGCATATGGGGCTAGGTTGAGTGCGGAAAAAAAAAAATGGGAGAGAAGAAGAAATATTACGGTAAATCAATTTTTTATTTAATTTTTTAAAAAAAAAAAATTTTCGTTGACCGGACACAATCTGTGTCCCCCGCCGTGTCCTCACTGTCCTATCTCTGAAACGTGTCTTGACCGTGTATGAGACATGTCCGGCCGTGTCCCGTGTCCAACACGGTAGGAAACGGGACACTCCGCCTTTTAGAAGTGTCCGTGCATCACATACAATAACTAACAAATAATTATTTTTTATTTTCTCCTAATATGATAATTTATTTATAATAAAAGGTAAAATCCAAAAAAGTATAAAATTAAAAGACACAAGAAAATTCTGAATCACGGAAGAGTTTTCATCTAATGTCCACATCTAGGACATTTCAAAGTAGGCGGCCCATTTTCCTCTTTTGGGTAGCAAGCATACTGTTTACTTATTCAAGAATCTCGGTAAAAATTGTATTGGAAATTTGGTGTTGATTTTTCACAAGAAATGATGAATATTTAGATAACAAATGCAAAATAAGTTATATTATAACGGTCATCTTAGTCCTAAAAATGGAAAAAGAAGAAGACAATTCGAAATATACTTCCGATTTTCAGTAGAAAACTGGAAAATGAAAGTAAAACCAAGTATAGGATATTGAAAGCTGAACTGCATTCATTCAAGGGTTGAAACCACCCAATTATGCATCTCAGAAACATGCCTTAAACTAATGTATTGAGCCTGTTGATAAACAATGCAGGATAACATCAGTGAGATAATGTATCTACATCTCAGAAAATCTACTTGACCTTCCATTTCCATGTAATTTGCCAAGTCTGCAACATCAGTTCTTCTTTTCCCTTTTCTTGTCTTCCTCTTGCTGTCCATGAAAGGTTCTTCCAAAATGGTGGACAGCTCTGCAAAAAGAAGAAGAAGAAGAGAGATTGAGTTGAATACACAATTTGTTATCAAATTCAAAGATATAACAACCATTTAAAACCAACCTGATATGTAGTTCCTCTCTAGCTTACAATCTTCATGCTCATTTTCACTGTCAAGGCATGATTTCAATTCAGCACTTCTAAAAGCCATGTAGCTTCCATTTGCTTGCTCATCATTCGAGCTGCATAGTGTGGGATCTTCACATACTTTCCAGGTTTCGACTTTATGCACCAATTCACAAACATTATGCAATCCAAGAAACTCTCCCGCTCGCCAACCATTTCATCTCATACGCCTGAGATCTTCTCCACAGGCTCTTACCATGGGAGTTAGGCGGTGTTGTCAGGCAAAGAGCTCGAGTTGTATCACAAATGACTGCATCTGGGGTCTCTCAGTAACAAATGGCATTGAGCTCTATTGCTATAAAGAACTATTCTTCCTTCCTCATCTTTAAAGGACACAATTCCAATGCTTTAGTGTACTTCATTAATGCTTCCTCTACATCACCTGACCAAAAATAACTCATTCCCTTGGTGCTTGATCATCTCAACCGACGCCTTTCGCCCCTCAATCTTCTCTTTAGACATCATCTTCCTTGCCTTCTTCTATCCAAAAAAGCCACTACTTCCTCTAGTGCTAGCTCAGCCTTCTTGTCCATCTTCAATGTGATTTGTTTATGGTCTGAAAAACAATCAGTTTATGATTGCTTCGCCTACATTTGATCTTTCTCTAGGTTTTTACTTCTATTAGATCAGATAGAGATAAAAACCGCGGTATTAATGACTTTCTGTCTTGTTCCTGGATCTTTAAGAAGTAAAAGAAGACAATCAATGCCAATATACTGCCAATCATCAGATGATCTTGACAGATTACTTAAACTCTCTATAACATCACCTAATTCAGAAATGCTTTGTCTCCCAACTTTACTATAACAAAGTATCCTGATGAGACCGAATCCAGCTGGAGATATGTCATTCACCCAAACGCCCCACATTCCACACAAATCCTTCAAAAAATCCTTCCTACTACATATGAGATCAAGAGATCTGCTTTTTGTAAGCAAAGCAATTCAAAAGATAAAGTGACCAACATTGAAGTTGACTAGCCCACTCCTCGGCTTTCCTGTTTTCTATATCCATACCTCCTATTCCTCTTGTGAGTAGATCACAATGATACTCCAACCGTTTCCTTCTGTCTTGTATTGCTACAAACATGTTGTAGACAACATCAAGACAACAACAAGACAAATCCATAGCTAATTTTACTACCTCTTCCTCGTAGTCCGCCAAGGCTTCAAATGTGATCTCGTAGCTTGCTATATGACCAAGGGCTCTAACCGCTACTCGCTGCTCAACCCAACTGATTTTTCCTCTCAAAAGCTCCATAAGAGACGGAATAACACCACCTTCAACTGCTCTTTGGGCAAACTCAGCTTTATTCATGGTGTAAGAGCCTATAACATGAGCTGCATAGTAGGTATGTATATTGTTTTGGCCTCTAAGGAGCCAATCTCTATCTCTAATTCCTTTCTCTATGAGACCTGTCATGCACTCAAACACACCAAGAGAAGGGAACTCGGGATCGTCAGGGTACGTCATGGCTATGTTCCATAACCCACTTAGAGCATTGGCATGATCAATACTATCAGCCAAAGGCAAGTCATGGAGAAAGAGAGAGATTTTGGCTCTCCTGAATGATGGTCTTGACTCACTCAAAATGCAGAAAAAAGCAACAAGGATTAATGCAATCTGTGCTTCTACATGGACTGATGTTAGTGCTACTGCTGTAATTAGTGGGACTCATGTTTTTTTGTTTTCTTATGGAAATCCATGTCTGATTAACAAGAATTCAGAATTAGGGTTTTGCAGGTGGAATAATGGGATATAATATAAAGATTTGAATTACAAGTGGAAAGTTAGGCACTGGATTTTGTATTCTAGCGTACATAATTACAAGTGCAACCCTAAAGCATGTGACTTTTTAAGTAGAGGCTGCCTTATTTAACAGGGCTAATGAGAATTAAGAAATCGTTAGTGGGCTAATTACAATGATTACTAAAATTCTTCTATTATTTAACAGATACAGCACCACTAATATAGACTATCATACTACGTAACCTAATAGCATGCAGGGGTGCTGAGAAGCCGGGCTTTTGCCCACTTTCGGCATTTATGTTTTTCCTCCGAACACGAAAGCAAATCTCATAAATGACATTGAATCTGGCTTCTAAGTTCTAATGCTGCACAGATTAACACCAGTGTTTACCAGAAATCATTTCCTCTTCTCAGCTGATCAGTAAAAATAGAGATCTGGATAAGGAATAAGTTGAAGATACTGTTAAAAACAATCAATTAAGATTTGAACTTCTGTATAGTATAAGAAAAGCTTGAAATTCAAAATTAATCATACTGTCTGGAATCTATTTCCTTGTAACTTTTCATTTGTCAAAAGGCCTAATGCTCTCTACTTATTAAAAGACACTCTAAAGTAAGATAGGTCACTATATATATTGGCATGTTTTTCAACTTACTGAAAACAAACAATTCCATGCTAACGTCTAGTTTTATGTTGGTTTGCTGTCAAAAAGTTGAATATTTTACTGTACAGTTTCCATTGCACAGAAGAATATATCATTTATGAATGCAACCCAGAAAAGGAAAGATGAGATTTAAGGTCATATAAGTATGCTATTTAAATTAGATTAGGGACCACAGTATGGGATTAAGGATGTGGAAAAGTGGTCCCTCTCCAAATAACACAGGCGAACTGGTTTAAATAGAGCTTAAGCTCCTCAAAAAGTGGGAGATTGCCAGTATATATGCAGCTATTACATGAATTGTAGTATATAAGTTAATATAAACAGCCTGAAAAGCATGCTTTGCCTACTTGTTAATTCACCATCATTCCTTCAAGATGTATTGTTAAAGATCACATTTGTACTTCTTTCTTAAAGGAGTGGTCCTGGTGCTGTTTTTACGCGATGATCATGTGTGTTGTCTTCCCTTAGCTGAACCCTTTTTGGTATAGAGGCTTGTGCATAAGACTGGTTTCTTACACGAACGCGTGGAAGTTAAATAGTATCGGTTTCCTAACATTCTATCATGATATGAAGATCTGGGAATCAATCATTCTAGAGAGCACCAACCTACTGCAAAACATAGGCTTGTTCATTGATGCTCTATTCTATGGTGAAATACAGTGTATAATGTGGCTTAAGCTGCATTATTTCCCGCATATCCACCCTAGATAACGCGACTCCTTTTTTTTATTCAAAGAGGGTAAACAAAAAAAACCACAAAAAGTGGTTTGTTGCTGTTCTCATCGTCTCTATGTAAGTCAGGTAAGAAGACTGGTACGAGCCTTTTGAATGTTTTGATTGGCAGTATGAGGAAAACCAGGTTTCAAGACTTGATTATCTACATCATGCTAGGCTAACCGTTTGTTGTGGAAATGGACTCTCTTTTAAGTTGGGCCTAAGGGCCCAAGACATTGGCAAATGGGCCTACAGTAAGCACCATTTGTTTGTTTTTAATATTTTTGTCAGTAGGCCAGTAGGGTGTGCACCATGCAGTAATATAAAACCAAGAAGCATAGTATAATAGCTTTTTTGACCCGGACCACCTTTAACTTTTACAAGTCTGAATTGGCGTGGTCGGATAAAGAGGCCACGAGGATATGAAAGCAAAGGAAAAGCATTAGGACATGGGGAAAATTAAAAAAACGTTTCATCCTTGTCAATTTACGCTTCAGGCCTCATATATGTAATAAATATCAATGAACTATTTGTGCAAGTTACTACTCTCCTTCACATGTGCTTTCTGTCGGGTGCTTGTTGTGTGTGTTTACAACTTTTCCAGTCAGATAATGGTTGGCTTCTACACTAAGCCTTTGCGCTCCTACCAATTATCTTTCCCAGTATTTAAGTTTTATTATGATACAAATGAGGTGGGTATGGTATCCGAATCCGACGAAAACTTAAATCAAGAAAAGGCACACCTTTGTTGATGGAGGATAATATGGTTACAGTTGAACGAACAGTAACCGAATTCATATCAACTTTCAGGGTGGTGGTTGGTACCAAGTACCTACCTTAATTGCAAGAACATGGAAGAAGGGTGAAAAATAGTAACAACTAACAATTTGTGTGTGTCTTTAAGCAATGAATGCAGAAGACGACCTGCCACAAAATAAAATATGATTTGTGTGGGCAATTGCTCAATAAATGACACCCACACTGACCTAATCAATACCCTATTGATCAGTATCAATCGGTGGTCACTGCTACAACTAGAATGGGGTTTTGTATAATTTACCCAAAAGTGTCCATACTTGAAACATAACTTACAATTCCAATTTCAGAGGCATTCTGTTGTTGAATGCCCTACAATGGAGGTAAAAACATAGATGCAAATAAGTTCACGAAAAGATGACAGATCTCTTCGGTGTGATAAAGAACGCGCTACAAAAACTACACAAGACACTTGATGATCCTAGTACATCTATGCAGGGAATGGTAAAACTCGGATTACCTGGTTAGACGGGGATCTGCATTAGCAATGTGATAAGTGATTACCTTCCCTTTTGTGAATCACTGTGCTCTATTTACAGATTCCAATAAGACTTAAGGATTCAATGGCATGGGCAATCAATCACTGATGAGAAAAACATGAGCAAAAAAACCAAATTTCCCAGCAGAAACTAAGCTCCTAACACATGGGTGTACTTAAATTACTAACCTCCTACTCGGCTATCCTGTATTATAATGCAAACTGTCAAATCCTCAAACATGCATATCATCCATTTGCCCAGACAACGTTGTTGACCGTACCAACTTTGGTTCGATACGCTGCTGTCATGGCTGCAACACTCTTCACACGGTTTCACCTTGAGCAAGCTCGCAAGGATCACCGCCATGGCCATATCTCAACTCTGCAGGTGGGATGAAGCAATCCATTGAGAGACCAGGGACGTTGAAGGCTACTTCCTCGATTGTCCATGCTTCTTCCATTCTTGTCTTAGTATGGCTCATTGCTGTTTCTCCCAAACCTAAATAGTGTCACCACTGAACGACCTGAGTGAGCAATCATGACTCCTTCAACTTGACGATAGTCGTCCAAATATGAGTTGATTGTAGTCTCCCAATACACAGCATCCCCTCCATTTGTCTGGATTCGGGTTAGATGGGAGTCCTCCAATACCACGAGAAAACCTGTCTTCTGACTGAAATAACCGAAGAGAACATGCCTTATAATTTCAGCTGGCCCTTCACTTCTGGACTTGAGTGTCTGTGGGTCAGCACAGATCTTGAGGATGAAACAATCCTCTCCGTTAATATTCTTTTCACCAATGCATCTTGCGTTGGCAAACATGCTTGCTGTTGTCTTTGGATCGAGTCCTGAAGCACAGTGATAAGTACTCAATTATCAGAAACCAACAACAACCAAATCTTACAAAAACTGGATTAATAGATCTGGTTCCATTTCTGTCACAAATACTTTACCTGAAGTACACGACGTAAGGGCCTAACTGGGCCCTTGGCAGCATGTGCACCGAGCCAAGGAGTGTGCCTCCAAACAAGTTTGCCGTTAGAACCAGCATGGACCTTGCTACCCCCAAGTGCAAGCTCAACATACCACATGTCCGGGTTCATCTGCCATAGTACAAACCCACCAGACTCTGCGGCTCTGGAGGTGCTCCGGTTCTTTATGACCTTATCAGGTGTTTCAATATCAGAAGCCAACATTTTCAATTTCCCCATTGCATAAGCATTGTGTATAGTGTTTTGGGAGCCTTGTCCCTCCACATGCAGCTATGTATTGCTGCAATATGTACTGTGCAGAAGAAGTTTCCTGCATTTGGTTTCCAAACATCAAGGAAGATCTAGATTCTGAATACAATACAATTGGTGGCTATGGAAAGGAAAACATTATCTTCAGATCTACCTATTTGAACAACTTTCATTTTGCATATATTAACATCCGGTTTCAAGTTTGACCGAAATCCATGGACAAAAGCAGGTGAATTATATCTGATTCTCATGTTAACCCAACAGTATGTGTCAAAGAACACCAGAAGCAAAACAGAACTAGACCCATGTCAATAAGCTTCCGTTTGAAGAAATTGACAACTGAACCTCTAACAGCATAAAGCCCAAAATCACTGATTATGTCTACAATTAGCACCTAAAACTCATTGATATTGACGGGGTGTGGTTAGGTCCTTAATGTAATGAATTAAAACCACCACTGCTTCCGTCATTTGCAATCTACAATTTTAAGAAACCAAAACAGAACAGAGAGAACACTAACAAAATCAAAGCAGCATTCTCAAACTGAAGCAAAACACAGTGAGAGAGAGACAGAGGAAGAGGCTAACAATTGGTGTATCCTTGATGCTAAGATGAGGCAAAGGATCATTCGCGCTAACATGAACCGGAGCCAGCGGCGCACCCAAGACACCAAGCAAAAGCCTAAGATCGGAACGCTTACAAGCGGCGGAAGACGATGCTGCGGAGGAAACGGAGGGGTTTCGCTTCATCCAGTGGGCCCAGCCTCCACCACCTCCAACCGGCTTAGAGTCGCCTGAGACTCCTTGTTCAGGCCCTCCCTGAGCGGAGAAAGAGCTTCAGGAGGCCTCAAACTCCCCGATCTAGCAATCAGAATCTCAGGAATCGAGACATGGTGGTTCTTCCGGCGACGGAGGAGACCGGACATTGGAGAACGACTCCTAGCAGGACTGGCGGACCTTGATTTTCCCGGTGAAAGGCCACGAACTACTTCGTCTTTAAGAGAAGAGAAGAACCCTTGTTTCCTCTCCATAGAGGCCCAAAAACTCCAATCGATTCAAAAATAATGAGCTCGAGGGATCCGGATTTGGAGTGATTGAGAGAAATCGCTAAAATGGCATGCCGGTGAGACAGTAAGTCTGAGCAAATTTTAATTTGAAGTTTTTTTTAGGGAAGGTGAAGCGAAAGCGACGGCGGAGAGAGAAAAACAGGCGGTCGTCAGTGAATACTCAAAAAGCAAAGAAAGAAACAAAGAAGAAGTGGCCCGACCCGTACAGAAGAGACCCGGAAACAACTGGCTTCTGGAAAAAATATCAAGTGAAGGTTAAAGAAGTAGCAGAAGAACTTAGAAAGGAAAGGAGAAGAGGAGTTGCAAAAGAGGGTAGGAAACTAGGAAGGAGGGTTGGAGAGAAGTAGGAGGGATTTGATTTTGCCGTTTCCGATAAGGAATGTGAATTTCTTTTTTCTTTTTATGTTTTGGGGGGTTTAAATTATTATTATTATTAGAAAACTAAAATTCAGTTTTTCTGGGTTTGTGCTTTTTCTTTTGGTTTCTGTTGAGTGTGAACGGAGGAAGAGAATGGGTGGTGAAATAGCAGAGGGGGAGGGGCTGTTTGATCTGAAAGCCCACCTCAAAACTAATGTGTTTTTGTTTGTTATAAGAAAGTGTAGGATGGAGAATTTGGATCCAATAAATCAGAGAATTGGCTACATTGACAAAATTATGTTGCTGCTATATAGCCATGATCCACCCTCCATGTGCCTCGTACGCCCATTCCTTGGCTTCTTTTTTCTTTTTTATATATTTTTGATAAATTAATGAATTGTTTAATTAAGAATACTATTTATTGTTAATTATATTATTGATATAATTATGTATATTATTAACTATAACATTAAATACATGTAAATCTTTAATTTCCTTTTCAAATGATTGATATATTTTTTTTGTAAATATACTAACTTAATACTCAGGTCTTGCACAGACTTGTTTAAAATCAAAATTATAGTTTTATATTATCATTAAAAAAAAACTATTTCTTTTACAAATATAAATATATAAATATTTCAATCTAATAATCGCTAAAAGAAAGTTTTCAATAAGATATAATATTATAAAAAAATCTCACTAAAATTAATTAATGTGAACTGATGTAATTTGTAAGAAAACTTTAACAATGAAACTCAGTCATGTATAGAGTCAAGATAAAAAAAATACATGAAAAGATTAAAAAAGATATTTTCTTCCATAAAATTTATTACTTTTTAGAAATAATTTATTATATATATGTAAATTAATTTTCTTAAGTACGCCGAGAATCCAGGATACATCGCGATGTCTCTTTCATCAACGTTGACTCGAAATCCGTCGAGAATCGATTGAACTGACCGACACGCGTCGTAAGTACGCCGGATTATACGGAGACTCGTGAGTTCAATTTTAAACGCTTAGCATATCGTACCGTATTTTGACTCAAATACATCAATTTGGAAGAAAATATTTCTAAATTTTAATTTGGGTAGCATCAAACATCTTTATTTAAGATGTCTATATATATTATTTCTTAATAATAATTAATTGACAAGCTTTGTCTAATATGTTTATTACTTATAGATTAGACATATATAATATATACCTAATATTTGGACTCAAATACATTAATCATATATAGTTAATCAATTTAGTAGAAAATATTAAAATTGTATCTGCTAAATAAATTAAATTAGTTTTAATATTAATAATCTTATTGTAATTAAGTAAGAAAATTAAAATTATATTTCATGATATTAAGATGACATGTGCTAAATAATAGTCTTATAAAAGAAATTATTTAAGTTAATAAATTCATATATAGTTATAATTGATACAAGATAACATAAGATGAATTTCGTTTTTTTAAAGAAAAATAAGTTTTATATCATCTTCATAAATATAATAAAATAAAGAAGTAAAAATAATGTGGCACAATCTAGAGATGGCACATGGCAAAATCTTATGTGGCTTGACGTATGGATGACATGTACCAAAATTCGAGGTAGTTCAAAGTGGGAACAACAAGTACATTATTTATTTATGTTTTAGTATTATACTAATTTAATTTATCGTACCTAGTACGGTTTGATGTAATATAAACCATTTATTTTATTTTTAAAAGTTTGGAAGTAATTATGTGCCTTTTGGTTTATAAATATTAGAATATATATATATATATATATATATATATATATATATATATAAAATAGGAAAAATGACCAAAAATAATAACAACTATGAGGTATGAACAAAAAATAATACTAACTTAAAAATTACTATTTGATCAACAAACTATTTGACATTTAACCAGTTTTGATATGGAGTAAAATCGTGGTCAAATTTTATCACACAAAAAACCCACATATTTTTAAATCACACAAAATGACCCATACACTTTAATTCCTTTCAAAAATCACCCATGCTATTTTTATATACTTAACAAATTATGTAATAAAGGTTAGTCATCACTTTTTATTAAAAATTTATGGTGGTTTATTATTAAAAAAATTAAGAAGTTTTTAAAATAAAATTTTGGTTGATAGACCCATGTTTGGTGTCATTATTTTTTAAAAAAATTTATGGGTAGTTTGAGGGACAAAATCCATGTTTGTGGGTAAAATTTAATGAAAGAATCTATTATTTATTAAAATTTTTGTGTAATTTGAAAATTTAAAACAAATAAATTTAACGTAAATTTGTGGAAAAGATCTTCATTTCATGTTTTAAAATTTAAAATTTTAAAAATCAATATTATTTCATACCAAAATTTATGGTAATGGTATGGGTCTTTTAACCAAATTTTTTATTTTTAAATTTTTAAACTTTTCGGTCATTCTTATAGTTGTATTTTACATAAATGGCCTTAAATATTAAAGAATAAATTGATAACTAACCTTTATTACATAATTCGTGAGGTATACAAAAATAATATGGGTTGTTTTTGAAATAATATATAATTAGGTATGATTTTGTGTAATTTAAAAAATTAAGGATTTTTTTTGTAATAAAATTAACAATAATTTCACCACGTATCAAAATTGGTTTAATGTGAACTAATTTGTATACCAACTAATAATTTATAAAGTTTGTATTATTTATGATTCATGTCTCATAATTAGTATTATTCTTGGTCATTTTTTTATATAAAATATAGACGTAATATCTAATTTAAAGTCAGTGAAGTACACTTAAACGAACGATTCTGATACCTCATTCGTTTTAAACCTAGTCTACAAATTATGATAAAAATTAACACCGCTGGACTAAATCGCTCTAGAGTCATGATAGAGCGTTAAAATGTTAAAATATGAAAACCGATTTTGGATGTCAAATGCTCTTTACATATACGTATATATTACACTATTTAGGATGAAATAATAACAATATCTTACATCTAACACAAATATGTACAAGTTATGTCCAAATACCCTAACACAATACAACCCAACATCCACAAAAACTCGATCTTAAATGACTTAAATTTGTTTATATAAGTAAAGACATTTTTTCCGTTACACGAATAATCTTAGAATGGTTATGTACTAGCTATAGTCGTGACTGATAAGCTATATACGGCAAATAAAGACGCCATGATGAACGAGACAAGGTGAACGTGATTATGCCTCGTACACAAGTAAAATGATAATGAAAACTTGATTGACCATGATTTGTGCATGATGTAAAATTTTGGGTAGCCAGTAGAAATGATCAAATGTGTTAATGATATATTATCCCTACTTAAACAATAAATTTGTGTGGAAGAGCCTACTTCACATTTTCAGTACGTAATTGTTATATGTTAGACTGTTCTTCTCAACCTTAGTTGCCTTGTGTTTGATACTTGTTAAAGAGGAGACAAGGTAGGGCAAAACTTTGAAATTTGGATAGTACGATCGATTCTTTGTGATGGTGTACCAATTACGTTGCTCGTTTTAAATCCCTGCACCTAAATTGTTTTTTTAGAAAATAAATATCAACATGTATATTTTTAGATTCACACTTATTTGAATATAATATTGACAATGTGTTTTGTGTCGGACCTAAAGTAGTTAGGGTGTGTATAAAAGCGCAAACGCATGTTAGGTAAAAGTTCGACACATAAGTTCCATGAAAATTTATTGTAAAACTAATCGAAGATGAAAATAGTTTTCACGACCTAAGATAGACCTAAGATATTAAGGTTGTTATCTTCTGACTTAATTTAGATGCAAAAAGTTTATCATCTCAACACGGTATGCAAATACAAATAGGAGAACAAACTTAGTTGACACTTAAATAAATGGATCTAGCATCTCATTATGTTTAAAATTAACCCAAAGATCAACATATTTATTATGTTTACCGCTCCGATACCAAATTTCAATGTAAAAAAAAGTCATTAATTTTTTTCCTTTATATAAAGGTAATGGAAAAGGAAGGATTCAATGTTGACTATTCTATACATCCTTTTGGGTGGGACATTCAATGTCTTACGAAATAGTCCCGTCATCTAAATCCAATTCATGATCAAGAAAAAAAATACGAGTCTGTCTGTAATACGATTTTCCTAAAAACATAATATACTTAAAATCAAAATAAAAATGTCATATAAATTATGTCCATTTTCCATTACAATTTTCCCGTTTAATTAATTGAATGGAATTGCTATATTTTTAAAATTTTAATGATTTCGGATCCTAATACTAATAGTCACTGAACTAATGAACTTATAATAGTTTCCGTTATTCCATTAAGTTAGCCATTATATAAAAGAGACGTGTGAATAGTTTATTCTTACTTATAGTATATTCTCATAATATTATTTCTTTTCTTGCGCAATTTTCAGAAAATGGTAAAATATATAGACAATGTATAACATATATAAGTGCATATATATAAGTGCAGTTGTGATAGTTTATAGTGTATGATTTTTTATAGTAAATTGTGAGTTTAGATGTGAGTGATTTTGAATAGAATTACTTTTTTATTTACTAAAAACAATTCTAAATTATTTTAAAACAATCTCATAACTTGAATTCCTTCCTTCGAATTATTTTTCCAAAATTTTTAGATTTTATTTTAGCAAGTACATAAAATTAGGGAAGATTTTCAACAAAAATGTGTTTATAAACACCTACCAAATACACGGAATGTCATTGTAAGCTAAAGGTAGGGTGTACAAATCGTGATATTTGGTTTCATGAATAGACTATGGATCTAACTTGCAGCCATCATTTGATATGACTTCAGTTCGATCAGGATTTATAACCTAATTTACCTGTCTAATCCCTACTTAATACTTCCAAATGAACGATTTAAAAATCAGATGCCACACCAAAACTAAAATAAATAAAAAAATAAAAAAAAACTAGTCCTGATTAGGCAGAAATCGCATCTCCTACTTATTTTCGAGGCTTTGAACTTAACACGTATATATACTTATACACACGATCCTGTTTACGGTCCGTCTACCTCGAACTTTCGCAAAATATGAATCAATTTTGTCTGGACAACAATCATATATTGGGTTGTTGGAGTTTCAATCTGAACTTTGGAATTCTAAGCTCAGAGTTTGGGTGTTATTCAGTTTTTTTATTGATAAAACTACTTGTCAAATTTGGTCAACTCTAAACTATTGTTTAAATTTGAATTAAGTAGCTTTAATCAAGATTGTATATTATTGGACCCACCTTATGGGTTTGGTTTGGTTAATCAAACCTTAGCAAACTTTGACTCGGGAGCTCAAATGTTATCATCAACTGTATTCTGTCAAACAACATGTCTCAGAATAAACCGAAAAGTAAATCTAACCATTTCAAATATTATATATATTCGTCATTAGAATTTTTATATGCCTGTTCCGTTCCTCGCCAAAAAGAAAAAAGAAATTGCATTCGGAAGAATACAAATGGAAGAGGGCCCATTTAGGTCCAAATTGGGCCCAGTTGAAGCGCAAGTCACGGCAACATCGAGCCTACTTCAACCACCAAACCATATAAACTCATTTACTAAAATGTGTAAATGCTAACGGATTTTAATCTTATTTAATTTACCCACGTATGATTAAATCTTCAATTATTAATAAACTCAAAATTGAGTAATGCAAATATTTTATTTGTTAGTATAACAGTACGGGAAAATTAGGTTGATAAGTGATATGGATGATTAATTTTTGTTCTCACTGATTAATCTTATCGAGTAAATCCATACATTTTGGTGATTGTAGATAATATTCATCATAGATGATTAAAGTTATAAATATTATTTACCAATATTATATTTTTAAAGTATTTATCTTTTTTGAACATGTGACACAAAAATCACATTTCGAAAACAAATAATATTAACAGTTGAGATACGATTCTTTACCAACCATGAAATTTACCCCTTCACTTACAAAAAATAAAGGAAAATTAAAAAAAGAGGAGGTTCTCTCAACCACGTGCTTCCTTCGTGCTAACATTAGGTAGTGTTACCCTAATTTGCCTAGGCCTAGCTACTTTGATGAACTTATAATTTAACAATTTAATTATATAGTACCTGCTTTCAATCTTGGTGATCTAATCTAACTAGCTTGGTATAATTGTTATTTTGTAACTAGATGCTTTTTTTTTTTTATCATGTTTAAATTACTTTGTATAGATATATACCCAGGAAAAAAGAAGAAGAATATATATATATATATATATATATATATATATATATATATATATATATATATATATATATATATATATATATATATATATTCAAGTTGAATGGATTCATAGGGTTAAAAGTAGGAAGAATTTTCATCAATCCGATCAAAAATGAAGTGTTGTGATGAGGCACATTTTTACTTAAAAAATAAAGAAAACAATTTTTTTTTAAAAATTAACACCGTTAACTTAGTTCAAGTTGTTTGTACTAACAATTTATATTTTTTTTTGTTCTAATAGTTCATATTTTTGTCGAATTTATTTCATATTGTTTGTATTAATAGTTCTTATATAATTTGCTTTTGCCTTTTTCTCTTAGTTCATATTGTTTGTTATAATACTTCATATTTTTGTCGAATTTAATTCATATTGTTTGTACTAATAGTTCTTATATAATTTGCTTTCGCCTTTTTCTCTTAGTTCATATTGTTTGTTATAATAGTTCATAATTTTGTCGAATTTAGTTCAAACTGTTAATTTTTATGTAATTTGTTTTCACATTTTTCTCTTAGTTCATATAAATTGTTTTGATAAAGGAAATTAGTTCGAAAACACTAGACGACACGTCGTCTAGTGGATCAAAAGACCGAACAAGATCGGCATATGGACTAACCGTCGTGAAGAATCACAATAGAAGAAAAAAGAATCTTGTTAGCAAAGAGATTTACAAGGGAAAGTAGAATGATCCAATCAATAAGAAGTAGTGAACACAATGTTTTTCGAATTTAGTTCAAACTGTTTGTACAAACAGTTTAATGTAATTTATTTTCACCTTTTTTCTCTTAGTTCATATTGTTTGTTCATATAGTTCATATTTTTGTCGAATTTAGTTCAAACTATTTGTAGTAACAGTCCTATGTAATTTGTCAAATTATATAAATCTTGTATATGTAATTTGTTAAGCATTTATATAATTTGTACAAACTTTATATGCAAATTGTTAAAATATTTATGTAACTTGTTCAACTGAATATGCAATTTGTTAAAGTATTAAATGTTAAAACTAGTTGAATTAAATGAACTAATCATCAAAAATAATTGAACTATCTGTCAAAAAATTTTCAACAAATCACATTAACATTATGAACTATTATCTTCAAAACCTAATTTGTTCGAGTAACACATGTTCTTGAGATGTTACATCAATAGAGATTAGAAGAGAATGAGAGAATAAATTTGATGGAATGAATGAAATCAACTCGATTAACTAGGTACGAAAAAATCGAATCAATTAACCGAAAAATCGAATCAATCAAATCGATAAACCTGAAATCGAAGAAATTGAATCGATTTACCTAGAATCGAAAAAATTGAATCGACTAAACCTGAAATCGAAGAATAAACAAAGGAGGAAGAAGAAAGAGCGTGAAATGAACGACAATAAAAACAACGTTAACCTAACGCGTTGTGTTCAGAAATAACGAAATAATCAAGGTTATTGATTTTTTGTAGTCGGACGGGTGTGAGTTCTTCTCACTTTTTACGTATACTTATATATTCGTAAAAAAAATTTAAAAATTAAAAATAAAAATTGACAGACATATAAGGGACATACAAAAAGTGCCAAAAATATAATCATATATTGAAATTAAGATAAATTATAAGGAAAAAGACGTCTCGACTTGTACACAAACGCTCCCAACTTAGCCATTACAACCAACTTAATCTATTATATTATATTATTATAAAATATCAATCCGTTTACATTTTCTGAATAACTTAATTAAGATTATAATATATGTTTTAATGTTGTAACGAATGTCGAATTTTTAAATTTGTAGTTCCATACTCTCACCCTCCCGGTAGACTGACTAAAATTCATGTCCTTTAGTTTTCAAGATTTGTTTTTTCCCATCTTGAACAGATCGATACAATTAAACTAATGATGTTATTATCCACTTCAAAAAAAAAAAATCATGAATTAAAACTGACGACTGATCATAAAAAATATTCTAGATTATATATACTGCAGTGAGGAAATTTTTAGTAATTGTTCGTCTCTTTTCTTAAATGGTTTTTTTAAACAAACTCTACCAAAATATAATATTATTTATTTTCACGAGACTTTAAACTAAATTTCAATTGAACTGGTCATTAAATTTTTAGAGAACTTCCCTCTTAGTACCCTCAAAATATTAACTTTTTTTTTTAATATTCACGTATTTTTGAAATTATTTTTTGGTGTTCTCAAACTTTTGTTTACAAAAAAATATAAGAATTTTATTTACTTTATTATTTTTTTTAAAGGTTATAATATAAGAATTTTATTTTTAAAAAAGGTTACAATATACTTAATTTAAATAAAGCTCCCATGAGTTAGAGACTCCTCTTTGTCATCTTTAATGTCGCTTCTCTACCCACCATTAACAAGACATTAGTCTCTCAAAAGAACAAGATTATATATCCAATATAAATCGATCGTTTAGAAGCCGGTCAATCAGATACAAAAGTAAAAGCATCTATGTTAAAGACAAAATTCGAGTGAACACTTTCAAAAAACCTCAATTTACGCACTGTAAATTAACATTTTGTTAGAAGTAATCGTTTTCTTTTTCAATTGGTATTGCTCGATTCGACACGGGCACACGGCCACTAACTAGAGGAGGCTAGCCATAATTTCTTTCGAATCGACGACCAAAACGATCTTCAATGAAGGAGGCTAGTTAGGGTTTCGCTCGAATTGATGCCAAAGTCTTCAACAGAGGAGGCACAATACAATCTTCATCGGAGGAGAAATGGGAGAGAAGGATAGTAAATGGGTGGTAAGTTTCAGTAAAGACTCGTGCTTCACAATCAATCTCATCCTTGATTTGCTTATGTCAACAACGGATAATTTAAAGTCTAGATTAAAACAAAGAAAACCCTAATTGAAGTACTTTTATTTGAAAAGTTAAGTAAAGTAGCAAGTGGTCCAAAATGTCGGTATTGTCAACTCTTGTAGGATTATATCAAAGTTACACAATACAAAATATTAATTTGATAAAGCTTATTTTATTTTATTATATTTATATTTCAAGTACTTTGTTTATTTTGTAGGCTTATATATAGTTATTTAATTTATATATAAATTTTAATATATGCAGGACGGAAGGGGCCTAGCAGAATAAGGAAGGTAATACTCATATCTCGTCTCGCTGTTTTTTTGGTGGGGTGGGACGAAATTTAAAATTTTTGGATGAAAACCACCGGGACGGGCCCGAGATTTTTCGGGATTTGTGTTCAATCCTATCAAAAACTATCTAGGACGGGATCTGAACCTTAACTTTAGTATGGGAATTGTAGCTAACGGTTTATACTGTGTTGTTAGATGATGCAGGTTAGATCTCTACCGAGAAATCGGGAGTGGAGTGGCTAGCCAAGTTTCCGAACTAGGAGTTTGGATGTTGGGTTATATTTTATGTTTTATTTATTTTATTGATGTAGAGATGGTATAATATACAGTTGGCTGATGTACGAGTTTAGAGTCTGTTAAGAATTAATTTTGCATTGGTGAAAGAATTTGTATTTCAATATTTGTGCCGTGTTGCAAGATCCGGCGTTATTGACGTCAACCTAAGCCGGAACCTACTGTGAGATCCTAGCCAGTAACGCTCCGAGTTCCCATAATTAGGGGTGTTACACTATCAAAAACTATCTAGGACGGGATCTGAACCTTAACTTATTCATCTCGCTAGGCCCATCCCGTTTATAATAAAATTTTAATTTAAAATAATAATATAAATAAAGTTCCTAAGATATATTTATATAATTAATATATAGTTATGCTTATATATTTAAAAAATAAACCATGTTGGTCAAGCTGGACAAATGACCGAAATTTATTTGATGTGTTTTATCATGGATATTTGAAAACTTTAATGTTTTTGCGTTTTAAGTACGATATATACGAATATATTGTGGATAAAACGTTAAATTTAAACATAATAAATAAATTAATGGACAAGCGGGATTCAATCCGTCTTGTCCTGATCTCAACCGGGATAGAACGTGGTGAGATACAATCTAAAATACCCAAGACTTGTCCCGATCCCGTCTCATGTAAAATTATCGGGACGGGACTGAGATGACCTCAATTCAGCCCATCCTGTCTTATGTCCACCCCTACTTTTTTCTGCCAGCTACCTTAATCTCCGTAAGCTAGTAAACGCTCCAACAAGCTTCTCCCAAACGTGACCTATGTAGTACGTATTTGGGACCAATTACCTAATTCATTTTGTAACTCTTTATACACAATACATGTTCATAGTAAAACCTATATTAAATATTGATTATGCATTTTGTAATTCTTTATACCGTATCAATAAAAAAAGAAAACCGTATAACAAAAACTGTTTAAAATAAACGAATATTTTCTCACCAAAAAAAACCCGAATAGTTGAAATGTTTTTCCGCATTATTTGATAGGTACGTGACGTAAAAGTTAAAGGGATGGATCAAAAGGAGGTTTGTAGATAAAAAGAGTGGAGGAAGAGTTTGAAGAATAGGACCATACATCTTTCTATAAAAAAATTGCTTTTTATATACCTGAAAACTACTTGCTACTTACTTCTTATAAAGATTATGCTTTTTTTTAAAAGATTTTTTTTATTTACCTATGTTAGTTCATAAATTTTTTTATTTCCGCTGTTATTGATTTATTTGTTTTAGAAAAAAGTTAAACCAAAAAAAGAAAAGAAAAGAAAAATGTAGCTTATCTGTTGGGTGATGCACCATTTGCAGATTAATTGGGCCCCTTTATATGGGGTCTATATGGGCCAGTGGCCCATCATCAATTTCTTGGCCCAAAGAAAAACTTTATGGGCCTGAATTAGTTTTAACTTATAATGCAATGGTTGGAGTTGGAGATTTGCAGTTGCAGGGTTGGTGCCGGGTGGAGCGGTCCCCTTCTCCCTTTAAAAAAAAAGCTTCATACTTTCATTTCATCTACCACCAGGCAAATACTACATTCCACGAAAACAAATTTCGATAATGATTAAGTTAAAAGGCATTGTGAAATATGCAACTATTATCTGAGGACTTATTCTACTTCCTCATTAAATGTCCCATTACTAAATAATTTATTGCCAAAATTAATAGAACGATCTTGATCGAATTTAACAAATCAACCTCTAAAATAATAAAAAAAGTTCATAACCTCCTATAGAAAATTAATAATAAAATTGGAACAAACAAAATTGCGTGCTCCGCAACTATATGGTGAAGTATCTGATTCTTAAAAAACAAAATTATCTTTAATAATGAACCTATGGACCCTGAAAATAAGGTAATTATTTTTATCAAAAATCAAATACAGAACTGAAAAACTAACATAAATGACGAAGACGATTACGCCATAAAACATTAACCAAAAGAAAAAAACACAATGTTAATTTGGAGAAACCAAAACCTGATTTATTTAAACTTAACTTTGATGGATCTAAACTCGATCAGGAATCACATCTGTTGGATTTGTGATTCGGGATCACAATGGCGAGACTATGAGCCTCGACGCTCAAAGAAATAACTTCAACTCGATTATATAAAGTTGAAGCCTTTGCTCTTAAATTCGGTCTACAAGAGGTTAAAAAGATCGAAATTTAAGGTGATAATTTATGTGTCATCAAAAACTTCAAGGTTTGTGGAGTTGTCCGTGAAAGGTCGAGATGATTATATATGACTCTAGACTGAACATTCGTTTCTTTGACGAAGTCTGTATTAAACATGTTTTTAGAAAAATCAACTGTGTTGTTTACCGATTGACCTGTATGAGAATCTTAACCCCAACACCAATTTTTTAAAAAATCCCGAACTTCGTGTTTTTATATGCAAGAATGCTTTAGGTAGATCACCTAACCGCTTTCTATTATTAAAAACAAAAGAAAATTACATGCCCACAAGACATTATATTAGTTGGTTTGGTTAAATCGAACTTACTTTCGGTTTGTTAGCTAATTTACAGATTTAGGATTCATCGCATAAAACACGGCTTATTCTCTTATAGATAAAAAAAAAAAACTGCCTTATTTTATAATAGTGAATAAAAACAATGATTAATATAGGTTTAAATAGACGGTAATTAAGATATAGAAAAAGTAGAAATAATAAGTTGAATTAAATGGACGGGCCCTGCGGTGAGGATAGGGACAAGGGTTACCGCTTGCTAAAAACAAACTCTTATAATGAAATCATCTGATCATAGACAGCTGTTGTCTGCTCCTTTTCCCACCCCCATCAATTCCATATAATTTACTTATCCCTAATGACTATGCAATTCATGATCCGGTGGGTAGACCGTAACACGGAGTTTCAAATGTTCGATTGTACGACTACCTTCACATACTAACATTCAATTTCATACAATTCAGTTAAAAACCTTATTACAAATACAGGATAGTCCAACATATGACACGTCTCTACGTATTTGATTGGAAAAACAAAGTTAAATTAATCACCAAAAACAAATGTGTGTAAATAAACAGAAAGTTGAACTTCAAATTTACTAGGTATTTTAATGTAAAAATTAATGATATGGTCCTTCCCGCGGTCACAAGTGCTGTTTGCCACTATCTTCCTCTCTATAATTTATATACCCATTTCATATTGCACTTCTTCAGTAGTAAAGAGTTGACAGAAAACACAGAAGAGAAGAAGAAGAAGATGAAGGCCTTGTATGCAGCTCTGCTACTCATGTCACTTATCCTCAGCTCCACCATGGCTGCTCCAAGTAAGTTAATTGCATGTTCTGTTTCAATTCCTAAACAGCATTTTTAATCATCTTAAAATTAATAACCAATTTCCTGATGAGGATAAAATTAGATTTTAATTTACACTTGCGATTATGTATTGCAGGCTTGTGTGATTCAAAGTGTGCAAATAGGTGTGCCAAGGCAGGGATGAAGGACAGATGCCTCAAGTTCTGTGGGATTTGCTGCAGGGAGTGCAACTGTGTCCCTTCTGGTACCTTTGGTAACAAGCATCAGTGCCCTTGCTACCGTGACAAGATGAACTCCAAGGGCAAACCCAAATGCCCTTAAATTTTTGTGTTTTCTTCTTTAGCTTGTCTGAGTGTGTGTGTTTTCAAATAATGAAGATTGGGTTTTAGCCCAATTTGTGTTGGGTTTTGTACTTGGTAACAACCCTACAAGTGTGGTTCCCTTCAGATGTATTACTTAATTTAGTTGGTATCTTGTAATAATAAGAAAAAGGGTTTGTTACCAAAGATCAATTTCACAAGTAACAAAGCAATGACATATGAATACACTGACAACAACATACACCTTTGGATAAATCTATACACTTATTGCATTCAAACAGAAGAAAGAAGCTTCGTCATGGCGGTTCGCGGCTTGAACTTGGCGTGCAGTGGCTTAGCCTTTGGCATGGCAAGCCCTCCTTTGAGTTCCATATCCTCCAACTCTTCCCCAATCCTATTCACCTCGAAACACTGTAACAAAGAAGCCAAGGTTAGACCGAAAATCCTCATGGCTAAGGCTTCACCGGGACACGCCCTTCTTCCTGCACCGAAGGGAAGCAACTTGTGTCCTAGTTTGCCATTTCCATCGCCTTCTATGTTGATAAACCTTTCGGGGTTGAACTCGTTTGGGCTCTCCCAAACCGTAGGGTCGTTTTGTATCGCCCAGACATTGACTAGCAGCATAGTCCCTTTAGGAACCCGGTATCCACCCACGACACACTCGTCCGACGACTCGTGAGGCATTAGCAACGGCCCAACTGGGTACATTCGCATAGCTTCCTTCATGATGTAGTGGAGATAGGGAAGACGACTCAAGTCTGATTCTTCAACCAGACGTTCATGTCCAACCACCGAATCAATTTCATTTCGTGCTTTATCGAGGATGTCCTGATGGTTGACTAGGAGCGACATCGCCCACTCCATTGTTGCAGCTGAAGTGTCCGTACCCGCCACCAATAGAACCTACAGACATTGCAATTAACTAAGGCACACAGTTGGTGTGTAACAGAATATTCTAATTGGAATCAACTGAAAATTTACTAACCAGCATAAGGCCTTTAATGGTTTCATCAGTGTAAAATTCGGGATCAGACTTCTGCAGTGTAAGAAGAACTTCAACCATGCTTTTGTTCTTCCTTTGAGAAGAATCATGTGGGTCACTGTTGGATGCTTCTTTCTCCATTATCGAGCGATGCTCGTCCACCAAATCTTGCATGAATTTGTCTGTCTTCTCATGCACAACTCTGCATTTTTTCTCAGATCTTTTGGCGATTCCCAAATAGTTCAAAAATGGCCAGAAATCCCCAGGATTCAGCACCCCCTCTTTCAGGTCTTGCAGGATCTGCTTGTACCTTCTCCCTTCCTCTGTTTCAGTCTTTTCACCGTAGTATCTCTTCCCTGCTATTACCTGTTTTTAGATTCATAAAATTATTTAACATCATCAATAATCACCAAGCTATATATTTTATTTTAATCCGTCAGTTACCCGCATCATCACATTGTGCATCAGCTCAAAGAAAGTCAAATTCACTTCCACCGTCCCATTCTCATCTTCCGTGGAACTCTGAAAAATCCGGCGAACCATCGATCGAACCTCATCCGCCCGAACGCCGGCGAGAAGCTGGAGGCGGTGGCTGGAAAGGAGCTCCGAAGTTGATACTCGCCGGAGACTCCGCCATAAATCACCGTATGACGCCCATATTAAGGTTTTGTAATTGTATCCTAAAATCTTCCCGGCTAGTAAGCTTGGTCGATTTGCGAATACGATGTCGTTCTTCTGGAGGCAGTCCTCGACGGCGGACGGCGACGAGATTAGGAGGACCCTGCGGTGGCCAAACCAGAGGGTCAGTACGGGCCCGAATCGGGCCGAAAGCCCGGCTAGGGTTTGAGGTAGTGGGAGCTTGAGGAGGTGGAGATGGCCCAATAATGGTAGGGAGAACGGGCTAGGCGGGTCGTTTTGGTTCCGGCGAAGTAAGTATTTCGTTACGAGAAACAGAGTTGTAAGAATTGGTATGTAGTAGTAAAGCTGATGGATCTCCATTCCTTTGGTTTGATTTGTAGTTAAGTTTGCTATTCGGTTGCGGAATTGTTTTTGCTGCTGATGAATTTAAGTCCTGAAATTCCATGGAGTATTTATAGAATCAGTTGCTTTGTAGAAGAACCTGATTACGATCTGGTGATTTGGTAAAATCCTGCAAGTAAAATCGGAAGGATGTGATCACGGATTGTGAAGATGATATTCACAGGACCACAAATCAAATGAAAGTTTTGTAATATATGATCAGATTTGGCATACCGTAGAAGTATCTTTGATGTTATTTGTTATCTTGATCGTCAAATTGAACAAATCTTTGTTGTTTTTGACCTGATCAAAGCTGTCTTAGATTTCAGTGTGGCGTCATACAACCATCATTAATTACATATTTACGAACGTGATGTTTTAGCTCTAATCTGCATTCATATATTTGATTTTTGACCATGATATCTGTGAGAGTTAATCGGGGACCATGCTGCTGACGATGACAAGAAAGAAATCACTCAAAATATTCTTGAAATTGATATTTCAAAGTAAAAACTCTGTTTTTCTCAATGAAACATAAGTTCATAGGGGACCCCTTTAACATACTAAGTTCCTGAATGGACCCAAACTAAATAGCAGTTATCTATTGATGCTAGATTACTGTAATGCAGATTTCTGCTTCCTGTATGTGTATATTCTGATAATTTTATGGAAAACCATTGCCAAAGCTTATATACTGAACAATATTCAGATACGTAACGGATCCAGTAATTACGGATGCACCTGAATAATGCTTATGGAACTTAATTAAGATCCCAGTCTTTAAACAAACAAAAAAACAATAGTGCTTCTATTATTCACATTGAATGAAAGACATGTTCAATTCGACTTAGTGTACAAGAGGTATCCGGTAATACAACTCACTCTTCTTCATATAAAAGTCACCATTACGTTAATAACCATGGAAGGATGGTGAAGAAATGCATCTTACAACAATCTGTAACAGTCTTCTGCCTCAGATAATACGACTTTCCTGTGAAAAAATGGAAAATATTTCATATGGCGAAGGCAAAGATTCCACACCTACCAGACCCTCGTTTTTCTGTCCTAAGAAGTAATCAATTTTCGCACTTTGTGAATGAGTCTCCTGCAGATCGGACACGTTCTGTTTTCTCCTTCAACAATCCTACAAAAACAAAACATACCGTTAAAACTCCACCTAAAATACCTCAATGATCAGTCTTAACAACTCAGTTGGTAAACTTACCTCTGGGCACAGTCATAGCAAGTGGCACAATGGCCGCAGGGGACAAAGAAGCAATTACGCGTCTCATCATAACATATCACACAAATCTTGCCATCATATAAGTCATCAGAAGAGCTGTTTGATGACCCCGTCTCTTGATCTTCATCACCTGTCCCATACTTTAATCTAACTGGTTTTTCGGGCATCAGAGGATCACTCTCGCTTTGTTCAACTCTTGTTGGGACAAAAACTTCACGCCTTGTTGTTATACTTAATTCCTCAGTCTCATTTTCGCCATTGCAGGCTCCAAAGTACTTGAGTATCACAAAAATGACGACCAAAACTATTCCTGCAAATCAATATAGCTAATTGCAGTTAGCTCCCCGTCTTTGAAAACCCATGAGACGTCTTAATTTTGATAAGCACCTAAAATTGCAGCATAAGTCACAATCCGTGACACGTAGGAGAGCTCAATGTACCATCCACCAAGATCTGCCTGCACACAAGTTAAATGAAATCGGTAATTCCTTAATCTTAACAGAAGGTATTTCAGACTAGTTACACAGGGGTTAGAGGCTGTACATTATTAGGCGTAGTGAATATGACAAATTTAGTACTGGGGAAGAGGAGGTTCAATTTGCACGAGCCGGCGGTCATAGTCGAGCACACACTACTTGCACTGGAAGTATCGTACATCTTTGAAGTGACGTTCACATTCATCGTCATGATGACACTTCTTGGATTTGTATTTACAACACTAACATAGTACTTGTCATCCTCTAAGATAACGTAATCGGCGTCTTCACCTATGAAATTTATAATAGGGATGATAAAACAGCACACGTCTATGTATACAAATTACAGCAACTTGGAAGATGATACTGACCACCTATCTGATTGTTGGAGGAAATGACCTCAGATGAAGCACTTGAACGGGGCGACAATGTCTGAAAATCTTGTTCGCCTGCAGAAAATTGGCCAAAAATGCATCTAAAATTTTTCTTGCACAATACTACAAGCAAAAGAATTCAGCTTATTAGTAAATTAACCTTTGATGACTGCTATCTGTAGGTTATCTAAGCTAGTACTAGGAGCTTCCCAGCTCATATAAATTCTAGAACCCTTGTTGAGCCACAGAGAAAATCCCTGACACAAATCAAATAAACACAAAAAATTTGAAGTCCAATAAAAACCTAAAAATGACAATATCAATGGTTTGAAGAAAATTCTAACCTGGTGACTGTAAGATCCAATGATCATATACTTGGAGACAGTCCAATTGGTCTCCAATCTGAGCTCTGGCCTTTGCTCGAAGCCGTAGATGAAAACCCCTTTTTTAGCTTCCTCTTTGACCTTGATCTGCTTAACAAAGATGGGGCTGGCATTGACCAGCCTAGAGGAGCTAGGTCCCAATACCATCTGGTAATCTCCATAGTAGACGTACTGCAGGCTGATTGAAACTGTAAATTTGACAATAAAAAAGTGAGATTGGAGAATTAAACACAAGGAAATGTGTTTTGAAGGAAACAAGATGACATGCCACAAATCCAAAGAGTTAGCGGAGCGATGAGCCGAGTCCAGGATTCTTTCCAACGGTAAGAACGGCTGGCCGTAGTTAATACTGGACTGAACATGTCGGATTCGAGTCCTCAGCAGGGAAGAAGATGGAAAGTGAGAGATTGAATGGTCAAATGAAGCAGAAATGCGATCACATTCTCTGAGTGATGGAAAGAGTAGACTAGTAGATGGATTTCGATTCATGTGGCGGGTTTTTGAATGGCAAGTTCTTATGGAACGTTAGGTGTGGGGTTTTGCTTTACTGTATGTTTGGGTTTATGTGCTCTTAGGAAGCATAAAATTAACTGAAAGTCCACAACAAAACATAACCTAAAAGAAGGAATTTGTTTAGGGTTTAGTTTTTAGAGTTTAAGTTATTGTACTCTTTTCATACAGATTTGCACTGAAGAACTACTGTACCGTAAAATAATAAATTGTATAAATACTTATATTTAGGGCGTATTCAATCCAAACTTTTAAAAATTTTGACTGAATTTTAATAATTCATAAAATTTGCTGATTCTGTGAGAAATTTTAATTCTATATAGAGTTAATACAGATTTTGTCAGATTCTATCAGATTAATACATGCCCAAAAGAAATTATCCATGTAGTATGACTAGTTTATATAGAAAATTTTTAATTAGTTGATATACTAACAACTTATCCATGATCAAAATAAATCATTTACAAAAATAACATACAATTATCAATTTATTAAAATTCACAACCAACATCAACATTTTAATTTCTATTGTAAGTAAGCCTAGGTACCTACTTATCAAATAATTTCTATTGATTTTCGATCGATTGCCTACTGATTTTATGATTAATTATATAGCAATATATATAATATAGTAAAGTATATGAAAAAGTGCAATTGCACCGTAGAACACAAAAGATACTTTAAACATCTAATTATATATATATATATATATATATATATATATATATATATATATATATATATATATATATATATATATATATATATATATATATATATATATATATATATACCGAGACTACATAAACAAACAAAAAAAGAGTGCATACGGTATAGTGTTTTTTCCGAAACCACAAAAGTCGCAAAATGAAAAGAGAAAACTGAGAGGAACGCTCACACGTTTCTTATGACAAATCAGTAAGACGAACTCAAGCACTCGAAGTCCATACAATCAACATGACGGAAAAAACGAGAAATAACTAACCTCTGACGATGCACCGAGTCCAAGTAGGGCTGTGCATCTGGTCCAGACCGGACGGGCCCGGAATTTCCGGTCCCGGTCCGGACCGGTGGACCGGAATTTTTAAAAACATGGACCCGGTCCGGTCCATCCCAGTCCGGACCGGAATAAATTTATACACATATATATATATATATATATATATTTGCAAATAACAAAAAAAATTCAAAAAATATATATTTTTATTAAATATATACAAAATATATATGATTTTTTAAAATATATAAATTTAAATTAATAAAAAAATATATATAAAAAATAAATTCCGGTCCGACCCGGTTTACCGGTCCGGACCGGGACCGAACCGGTTTACCGGTCTGGACTGGGACCGAACCGGAATTTCCTAAAATCCTGGACCAGGGACCGGACCGGGAAAAATCGGTCCGGACCGGTCCGGTTTTCCTGTCTCGGGTCAATTTTGCACAACCCTAAGTCCAAACACTCCAAAACGCTCAAAAACGTTGATTTGGCCGTTAGGGTTCTTCAATGGTGTAGTTTGGCGTGAAAATCTTATGTATTGGGAGAAGACTTCTATAGGGTTTATAAGTAATAAAAATTCCTACAAAATCAATGAAACAATAGATTCTTCAAGAAACTTTTAAATACCATAGGAATTGTATGGAAAATTTAAAATCCTAATTGAATACCAAAAGATTAATAGGGACTTTTAAAAATCTATATTGAATACCCATAGACTTTTAAACTCCAAAAATTCCTATCTTATCTTATAAGTATTAAAGGAAAGCCCTTCTTTGCCACGTGTTAGCACCAGATTTAACGCAGCCTAAAAAAATATTTTAAAAAGTTAATTATTTTAAGTTGTTAATATAAATTATTGTCGAAAGTCCAACCAAATTTTTTTAAAAAGTTATTTATCTAGATTATTAAAAAAAATCAGATTTTTGGAATTAAAAAAAATCAGTAATCTAAAATGTAATTTAAATATATTTATTGAAAATCAGAGATTTAAAAATCTTAAATTCACTTCAAAATCATGAATGTAGATCCTCCGTAACAAATTAATATATATTTTTAATGCCATTTTAAAAATCTTCAATTAATCTATAGCTATGTTGATTTATCAAAGCTAAAGTTAACAATTTATTTAAATATTCAATATCATCTACTATTATATTTTACAAACTGAAATTTAAAAATAAATTTAAAAAAGAGTTGTAATTTGTATATGTAATTTTAAATCAGAAGCCCGCACAAGGTGCGGGTATTACACTAGTAAAATCTTAATTGAATACGCCCCCTTAGTATATTCTAAACAATTTTAATTATGAAATACTTTTTTAACGGACTTTATTATTTAAACCCATTAAATGTCTATCAAAATTATTAGCAACATTCATATCAACGCCAAAATAATTGTGATGATAGGTGATTAACAATTATTAGGCAATCATTCCACATTATGATAGATGATTATGTTTTTTTATGGAAGTTAACGCACCTATGAAGTCCTCATATTTCCAACAAAAAAAAAGTAATCGGAACAAAATGTTCTTTTGCGATGAATATTGGTTTTATATTTCAAACGAATAAAATTTATTCGTTGATTAATCATAAGTTTAATTAAGTTGAAATTTCGAAGACAAACTTAAAAACTAGAAATTACATCATAATTTTTTTTTAAAAAACTAAATTACACGGTCACAAACGATTTAAAATCGAAATCCACCTCTTCGTTGTGGTTGTGTGACTTGGCCCATAGTCGCGCGGGAGTTGAACATCGAGTATAATTTCAAATTTTGAACATAAAATTACTAATTGATATTTGGGCTAAAATTTGTTTTATATTTTTAAATTTATATGTACATACATACGTACGTACATAAGTACATACATACCTACATACATATATACATACATAATGCGTACCATCTAAACAACTGACATACATACTAAAAAGAACACACCAACCGGAAGCCAATCCTCTAAATAATCCCAACTTATCGGATGTTGTCAATACTCAATCTTCGAACACTTCTATGTATGTCGAGAAAACTAATCCTCAAGAGAAACTTGGTGTTTCTGATCCCCCTCCGATTGACACCATGTTGGTCGAGAATCCTACCACCCATTAACAACTTGTGCCACCACAGTCTATCTTGTCCACGGGTTCCCTGACCTCCTTTAGAATTGTAGGAGAGTAGGGAATAGAAGGTTTCGGAAATCCTTGAGCTACATGCTCAAATGACATAAACCAGACTTTTTGGCACTTTTTGAGACTAAAATTTCTGGTGCCAATGCTCAAGATGTATGTAATAGAACTAGCTTTTCAGACTACGCTAGGGTAGATGCAAAGGGCTTTGAGGGATGCATAAGAATTTTCTAGAATGCTGCTAATCACAACGTTACTATCAAATTGACTGCGACGAATTTCATCCATGCCTCTTTCGTTACTAAGGTCGGCGTGATTGAAATATTCACGGTTTATAACCCCTCGACGAAGGCTAAACGATAGGAATGTTGGAGGAAGCTTTTATAGGCCATCCGATGATGAAATGGAAATATTGTAGTGGGTGGGATCTTAACTGTGTTCTAGACATCTCAAAATGCGGAGGTACGTCAATGATACTTTCCGAGGACTCTTATGTGTTTTGCAGGTGGTTAGATGACGCTCAGTTGGTTGACATTGGGTACAATGGTTCTGCTTCCACTAGAACTGTGGCAATGATGTTCGAGGCAAAATATCAAATATACTCAATCGTGTTCAGATGAATGCAGAGGCAAGAGTATTATGAAGCGAGGTTGTTGTTCGGTATGTACTTCCGCTCTCTTCCGATCATAACCCTCTACTTATCAAGTTTAATCCGATCAGAAGGTTCAATAAGAGCAAACGCCCTTTTAGGTTTGAGGTCTCTTGGCTTTCGTATCACGACTACAATTCAATGGTACGGTTGGTGATGGTTGGAGTATTATTTCACCTGATCAGATTTCAAGAGCTCTATTCCTGCTCAAAGGCAGACATTTGCGGTGGAATTCAGTGTGCTTCGGTAGGATTGAGTTGAGGAAGCGGGTTGTTATTGATAAAATGTATAGCGTTCAACTCGAGCTTGAATCCATGCTTGAGTAGGGCCCCATGTAACTTCATGAGCAACTTGAGAATGAGTTTGAGCAGACACTTTTACAAGAGGATATGTTGTGGTTCCAGAAATCTAAAGACAAATGTATTACGGAAGGGGATCGGAAATTCGGAATACTACCTTTTTCCACACTAGCGCTTGGTTAGAAGAATATCGAATATGGTCGACTCCTTCATAAACTTATGGAGTTAAATGCAGTAAAGTACTTCAAAGATCTATTCACTGAGGAAAGTTTTCAAACTCTTCCTGGAAGTGTTACTTCCTACTTCACAACGCTATCTACTACTGTGCTTGATGGGCTTATGAGGTCGTTTATTGAGGATGAAATCAATGCCACTTTAATGAAGATGAATCCATATAAGGCCTTGACGGTTTGAATTCAATGTTCTTACAGAAAAACTAGATATTGTTGGACATTTTGTTATATAGTTAAGGGTTTCTTTGTGGACGGAGTTATGCCTCCAAAGTTGAATGAGACTATTATTTCTCTCATTATAAAAGGTTTGTCTCCAGATCATATGTCCAAGTTTAGACCAATCAGTCTATGCAATGTGTTATACAAACTAATCTCCAAGCTGATGGTTTCTCGTATACAACCTATCATGGGGAATATTTTCAGTCCTTATCAAAGTAGCTTTATTCTCGAGAGATACATTAAAGAAAATATTGTTATTGTACAAGAAGTCATGCATTCGATGTCAATGATAAAGAGGGGTAGATAATGGATGGCCTTAAAGATCGATTTGGAGAAAGCATATGATAGGCTGAATTGGAAATTTATTGAAGAGACTTGTATGTTTCGTGGGTTACCGGAACCATGGACGAGATGAATCATGTGTTGTGTTCACTCGTCTTCATTGAGGGTGAGCTTGAATGGTGAAATTTCTAATGGGTTTAAACCGTCAAGGGGAGTGAGGCAATGAGATCCTTTATCTCCGTACTTATTCATTCTTTATCTTGAAAGATTGAGCCATTCCATTATTGGACTTATATATTGACCAAGGTGCTCGGAAACCCATTAAGATCAAACGCGAGTGTCCTAACCTTGCTTACATTTTCTTCGCGGATGATATAGTGTTGTTTTCCAACACCTTTATTCTTCAAGTTAAACTGATCAAATATTGTCTCCGAAAGTTCTGCGAAGCATCCGGTTTGAAAGTAAGTATTTAAATCTAAACTTTATGTATCACTTAATGTTATGGCATCTTCCATGACAGGATTCTTCAAGCTACTAGTATCCCCTTGTCAACCGATTTCAATTCGGACGATACCTAGGTATGCCTATTTTCCAAACTCGGCCGGCTCTCTCGGACTTCTCCTACATTCTTGATAAGCTGAAACAATGGTTATGCTCTTGGAAGGGTTGGCTACTTAGCCTTGTGGGAATAGCTACTCTCGGCAAAGCAATATTGCATACCATGTCATCCCATATTATGAATGAGGTAAAGATCCTCCCAACTGTTTGTAGAGAAATTGACAAGATCTGTTGGAACTTCTTATAGAATGACATAAACAATAACTGACACATACATTTCGTGGCTTGGAATGAGGTCCGCAAGCTTAAGGAGGCTGGTGGGATAGGGTTTTATAGGACTGTGGATAACAATCTCATCTCAGAAAGCTTGCTTGGAGACTTATTCAAGGCATGAAAAGCCTTGGGCGGCGCTTCTATCCTACAAATATGGTATCAACGGAATGCGTGATCTGATGGATCTATTTGTATACAATAATACAAGCGGGGATCTACAATCTTTAGAGGCATCGCCTGGGCCAAGGAGGAAATTCTCTCAGGGGGTCAATAGAGCATCGGTAAAGGGGACGTTGCTAGATTCCGGTTGTATCATGGTGCTCGAGGGAACCACTTGTCAATGTGGCTATCTCATTTACAAGTGGGACTTTCTGGCCTAGCCATGCATACAAAATTGGATTGTGGATAATGGATGGGACAGGGAAAAACTCAATAGTTTGTTGTCCATGGAGAGTTTGATCAAGATCGTTGGCTACTCTTTGGCCGACTGCGGGAAATAGTCTGACTGTATCTATTGAGCTCATATACTGAATGGAACCTACTTTATGGGGTCTTGTTGCGGGCCTAAACTTGGCTTGGAACCGGAGTCTTCTTAACCTCGAGGTTGAGATTGATTAGGAATTGATGGTTACGTTGTTAACTCTAAGATATCTATATTCCGCTACGCCCACTTTTTAGCGTGGTAGTAAAGTGTCCAAGCTTCCTTCATAGAGACTAGAACATCCGGTCTCCTCACGTGTTCTGTGAGGCTAGCAAGTGCGATGATTTTCTTGCCTTTTTTAGCTTCTACTTATCCCTAGGTTTTCATAATTTAATTACTCCTCCCGAAGGTATTTTAGTGTTGTTGAACAATGATGTACGAGTTATGGTGATCCAAAGGCAAGTTTCGGTTTCAGTTTCGGTTCGGTTTATTCCGAGACGGAGCTTAACCCGAGTCTTGGTTAAGAACGGCGATGATCTACGTTTCACACGGCGCACGATTCCATTGTTAGCCTCTTTAATTCCTTAAATAAATAGCACTGATTATGCTTACGTATACCTGTCTCACTTACCATTTCTTTTACCATTTATTTATTTTTATCATGAATAGTAACGATATAAATGTTCTCGTGAAGTCGTAAATTAAATCAAAATACCTGTGAACATGGCAAACAAACAAAAAAAACTTGATATCGACACTGCTTAGGTACATTGTTATTCTTTGTAAATTATTTTCAAATTCTATCTTAATATTTTCAATTATAGCAAACAAATATAAATCTTAATATTCGGCAAGTCATAAAATTACCTCCGATGAACTCAAACGCAAAGTGACAATACATATAAACTTAAATTTCTTCTTCACCCACTTCCACCTTTGTTTCTCCTTCCTTGTTTGGGGGCAAGTGATGAAAGGATGCCTACGTATGCATGCATATGTGTCCTTCAGCCCCAACTTTCGCCTTCCTCATTTCAACAGGCTGACATCTCTCTTTCATGCATTTGACAATATCCCATTACCATATATACGGACTTTAATATTTAAACCCATTAAATGTCAATCAAAATGTCAATCAAAATTATTAGCAACATTGATATCAAAGCCAAAATGCTTGTGATGATAGGTGACTAAAAATTATTAGGCAATCATTCCACATTATGATAGATGATTATGTCTTTTATGGAAGTTAACGCACTTATAAAGTCCTCATATTTACAACAAAAAAAGGAATCGGAATAAAATGTTGTTTTGCGATGAATATTGGTTTTATATTTCGAAAATGTGAAATTTATTCGTTGATTAATCATAAGTTTAATTAAGTTGAAATTTAGAAGACAAACTTAAAAATTAGAAATTACATCATATTTTTTTTAAAAAAAACTAAATTACACGGTCATAAACGACTTAAAATCGAAATCCGCCTCTTCGTTGTGGTTGTGTGACTTGGTCGATAGTCGCGCGGGAGTTGAACATCGAGTATAATTTCAATTTTTGAACATAAAATTACTAATTGATATTTGGGCATATTTTGTTTTATATTTTTAAATGTATACATACATACGTACATACATACATACATAATGCGTACCATCCAAACAACTGACATACATACTAAAAAGAACACACCAGCCGGAAGCCACTCCTCTGGATAATCCCAACTCATCGGATGTTGTTAATACTCAATCTTCTTCGAACACTTCTATGTATGTGGAGAAAACTAATCCTTAAGAGAAACTTGGTGTTTTTGATCCTCCTTCGATTGACACCATGTTGGTCGAGAATTCTACCACCCATCAACAACTTGTGCCACCACAATCCATCTCGTCCACGGGTTCCCAATGAATGGCCTTCTTTGGAATTGTAGGAGAGTAGGGAATAGAAGGTTTCGGAAATCCTTGAGCCACATCCTCAAATGACATAAATCAGACTTTCTGAGACTAAAATTTCTGGCACCAATGCTCAAGATGTATGTAATAGAATCGGCTTTTCAGACTGCGTTAGGGTAGATGAAAATGGCTTTGAGGGATGCATATGATTTTTATAGACTGCCGTTAATCACAACATTACTATCAAATAGACTGCGACGAATTTCATCCATGCCTCTTTCGTTACTAAGGTCGACGTGATTGAAATATTCACTGTTTACAACCCCTCGACGGCGGCTAAACGATGGGAATCTTGGAGGAAGCTCATATAGGCCATCCGATTCTGAAATGGAATTATTGTAGTGGGTAGGATCTTAACTGTGTTCTAGACATCTCAAAATGCGAAGGTACGTCAACTAGACTTTCCAAGGACTCTTCTATCTTTTGCAGGTGGTTAGATGATGCTTAGTTGGTTGACATTGGGTACAATGGGTCTTCTTTCACTAGAACTGTGACAAAGATGTTCGAGGCAAAATATGAAAAATACTCAATCTTGTTCAGATGAATGCGTTGGCACGAGTATTATGGAGCAAGGCTGTTGTTCAGCATTTACCTCCGCTCGCTTCCGATCGTAACCCTCTTCTTATCAAGTTTAATCCGATCAGAAGGTTCAATAAGAGCAAACACCCTTTTAGGTTTGAGATATCTTGGCTTTCGTATCACGACTACAATTCAATGGTTGACGATGGTTGGAGTATTTGTTCACCTGATCAGATTTCAAGAACTCTATTCCTGCTCAAAGGCAAACTTTTGCGGTGGATTTCAGCGTGCTTCTGTAGGATTGAGTTTGAGGAATCAAGTTGTTATTGATAAAATGTATATCGTTCAACTTGAACTTGAATCCATGCTTGAGTAGGGCCTCATGGAACTTCATAAGCAACTTGAGAAAGAGTTTGAGCATATTCTTTTGCAAGAGGAGATGTTATGGTTCCAGATATCTAAAGACAAATGGATTATGGAAAGGGATCGGGAATTCGGAATAATACCTTTTTCCACACTAGCGCTTGGTTAGAAGAATATCGAATAGGGTCGACTCCTTCATGAACGATGATGAGATCTGGGGGTCTGATCCTAAACTTATGGAGTTAAATGCAGTAAAGTACTTCAAAGATCTGAGGAAAGTTTTCAAACTCTTCCTGAATGTGTTACTTCCTACTTTACAATGCTATCTACTACTGAGCTTTATGGGCTTATGAGGTCGTTTATTGAGGATGAAATCAATGCCACTTTAATGAAGATGAATCCATATAAGGCCCTTGGGTGTGACGGTTTTAATTCAATGTTCTTACATAAAAGTTGGATATTGTTGGACATTTTGTTATACATTTAAGGGTTTCTTTGTGGACGGAGTCATGCCTCTAGGATTGACTGAGACTATTATTTCTCTCATTATAAAAGGTTTGTCTCCAAATTATATGTCCAAGTTTAGACCAATCGGTCTATGAAGTGTGTTATATACAAACTAATCTCCAAGCTGATGATTTCTCGTATTCAACCTATCATGGGATTATTGTCAGTCCTTATCAAAGTAGCTTTATTCTCGAGAGATACAATAAAGACAATATTGTTATTGTACAAGAAGTCATACATTCGATGTCAATGAAAAAGAGGGGTAGATAATGGATGGCTCTAAAGATTGATTTGGAGAAAGTATATGATAGGCTGAATTGAAAATTTATTGAAGAGACTTGTATGTTATGTGGGTTATCGGAATCATGGACGAGAAGAATCATATGTTGTGTTCACTCATCTTCAATGAGGGTGAGGTGGGGTGAGGCAATGAGATCATTTATCTCCGTACTTATTCATTATTTATCTTGTAAGATTGAGCCATTCCATTAATGGACTTATTGAGCAAAGTGCTTGGAAACCCATTAAGATCGAACGCGAGTGTCCTAAACTTGCTTACATTTTCTTCGCAGATGATATAATGTTGTTTTCCAACACCTCCATTCTTCAAGTTAAAGTGATCAGAGACTGTCTCTGAAAGTTCTACGAAGCATCCGGTTTGAAAGTAAGTATTTCTAAATCTAAACTTTATGTATCACCTAATGTTACTGGCAGCCTCCGTGACAGGATTCTTCAAGCTACTAGTCTCCCCTTGTCAACCGATTTCGGATGATACCTAGGTATGCCTATGTTCCAAACTCGGTTGGCTCTCTCGGACTTCTCCTACATTCTTGATAGGCTGAAACAATGGTTATGCTCTTGGAAGGTTCGGCTACTTAGCCTTGTGAGAAGAGCTACTCTCGGCAAAGCAGTATTGCATACATCCCACATTATGAATGTGCTCACAACTGTCTGTAGAGAAATTGACAAGATCTGTTGCAACGTCTTATGAAATGACATAACCGACACATACATTTCGTGGCTTGGAACGAGGTGTGCAAGCCTAAGGAGGCTGGTGGGATAGGGTTTTGTAGGACTGTGGATAACAATCTTATTTCCCTCCGAAAGCTTGCTTGGAGACTTATTCAGGGCATGAAAAGCCTTGGGCGACGCTTCTATCTAACAAATATGGTATCAACAGAATAGTGATCTGATGGATCTATCTATATACAAGCAGAGATCTACAATCTTTAGAGGCATCACCTGGGCCAAGGAGAAAATTCTCACTCAGGGGGTCAAATAGAGCATCGAACCGCTTGTCAATCTGGTTATCTCAGCTGCAAGTGGGACTTCCTGGTCTAGCCATGCATACAAATATTGGATTGTGGATAATGGATGGGACTGGGAAAAACTCAATAGTTTGCTGTCCACGAAAAGTTTGATCAAGATCGCTGGCTACTCTTTGGCCGACTGCGGGGAATGGTCTGACTGTATCTACTGAGCACATATACTGAATGTAACCTACTTTATTGGGTCTTGTTGGGCCTAAACTTAGCTTGGAACCGGGGTCTTCTTAACCTCGAGGTTGAGATTGATTAGGAATTGGTGGTTACGTTGGTCAACACTAAGATATCTAGATTTCGCTCCACCCACTTTTTAGCATGGTAGCAAAGTGCCCAGGCTTCCTTCGTATAAACTAGAACATCCGATTTCCTCACGTGTTCCATGAGGCTAGCAAGTGCGATGATTTTCTCGCCTTTTTTAGCATCTACTTGTCCCTTGGTTTTCATAATTTAATTACTTCTCCCGATGGTATTTTAGCGTTGTTGAAAAATGATGTACGAGTTGTGGTGATCCAAAGGCAAGTTAATTGTTAGCCTTAGGCATGGGCTCGGTTTGGTTCAAACCGCCGGTTTAGCAAACCGGCGGTTTAGGTTTCCGCCAGTTCAAGGTTTAGGTTTCGGTTTGTGTTTTCCGAAAACCTAAACCGGCGGTTTGAACCGGCGGTTCAAACTGCCGGTTTGGCCGGTTCAAACCGTCGGTTTAGGGCCCAACGGCTTTTTTTTTAAAAAAAAAACCCAACGGCTATTTAAAAGAGCCGTTGGGTTCTTAGGCCTCAACGGCTCATTTTTGAGCCGTTGGGGCCTTTTACAATATTAAAAAAAATAAAATAATAATAATAAATCCCCCCACAATTTATCCTAATTTCCTATAAATACCCATTCTCTCTTCCTCTACAAATCACACCATCTACAACTCATCTTCTCTACTCTCCTAATCTCTTATTCTCGAATTCTTGATTCCTCGTATTCTCGATATCTCGATTTCTCGTAATGGCAAACCCAAGTGATCAAATTCCCTCTTCTCAATACTTTCCTAGCACCCAAGAGAGCGAAACACAAATGCCCGACAATCCCGATGTTACCGAAGTTCCACGAAGAAGTCTCCCCTCTCCGAAAATGCTTACATCCGAAATATTTACGAAGCATTACACCAAGGGGGAGCCGGTGAACGAGTATTGTCAAGTGGCATGCAACTATTGTCCGAAGGTGTACAAGTGGAAGGTGAAGGGCGGCTACGGGACATTGCAAACGCACATGGCAAACGTCCATCCGGAGAAGCTCGGGATTTCACGGGGACAAACACAATTGTCCCACGGGTTTGCATCTTCTACCTCTCATTCTTCTTTATTTACATATAATCATAGTGAAGAAAGTTTAGGATTGACCGATGTTATTTGTTCACATTCATTACCGTTTTCTTATGCCGAATATGAAGAAGTTAGGGAATATAACACTAGATATCTTCAAATCTTCTTTTAAACCAACTTCTAGGAAAACCGTTTTAAAATTAGTTAATAAATCTTACTTAAAAAAGAAAGAAATTTTTTTATCGAATTTGGCTAGTTTTGAACATCAAGTTTCAATTTGTAGTGATATTTGGAGTACACAATCACAACAACATTTTTACATGCGCATTACTTTACATTTTATTGATAACGCTATGTTTTTGCATAAATATGTTATTGGTTTTCAACATTTTAATCAAAGACATAATGCACTAGTCATTGCAAGCATGATTAAAACGGTTTTACAAGAATATAATTTACAACATCGAATTTTTTCATATTCTTTTGATACTGCATCCGCAAATACCGCCGCCGTAAACCATTTGGTTGAGGATGCGGAACAATATATAAAAACTCCTTATACTCATCAAAGATGTGCATGTCATATTTTAAACTTATGTGTTCAAGATGGACTTAAGGTTTTAGGAGATATGCTAACCCCAATCAAACTTGTTATTGATCATATTTGGCATGACTCCGATTTAAGAAGAAAATGGAGAAATTTATGTTTAAACAAAAATGTTCATCCTATTGCTTTTTCAAAAGATGTTGGAACTCGTTGGAACTCGACTTACAAACTACTTTGTGAAGCCGTACGTTATAAAGTTTTGTTACAAGAATTTGCTTCAATTCATGTTTCTTGGTCAATATTAGATGATGAAAATGTTTGGGAAACTTGTGCCCATATTTGTAATGTTTTAAAAACTTTTAATGATGCAACTAATACCATGAGTTGTGTTTACACTCCAACATCTCATAGATTTTTAGAAATTGCCGTTAATATTTCCGAAGCTTTTGTAAAATGTTTTAACATACCTTGCCTTCTAGAATGTATGCTTGATATGAAAGAAAAATGGCTTAAATATTATAAAAACATTCTCATGATTTATCTTGTAACCGCCGTTTTTGATCCTAGACTTAAACTAGATGGACTTTCCGATTTATTGACTATTTATTATGATTGTTTGTGTGTAAACTTAACACAAGAAGACTATAATATTCCTAACATTGTGCAAGAAGTTAATACCGAAATTGGAAAATTACTTAGTACATTTCAATCTAGTGCTAGCTCTTCTTCTTCCGCACCTAGTCCATCCCCCTCTTCTACTAGTTCATCTTCTTCTCTTTCACTTGCACAACAAGTTTTTGCTAGAAGAACAAAAACACCTAGACATTCATCTTCAAATGCGGAATATCAAGATTATCTTAACACTTGTTTTAATTTTGATGATAATGTTGAATTTGATATTTTGGATTGGTGGAAGAGATTAGCTCCCAAATATCCAACCTTGGTTAAAATTGTACAACAAATCATGGCCGTGCCCGCATCAACGGTTGCGGTGGAGCAAGCATTTAGCCGAGGCGGGAACATTCTCGGTCACAACCGAACTCAACTGAAGCCCGAGAAGTTGGAGATGCAAGTTTGTATTCAAGATTGGATAAGGGCGGCTAAGCGGAAACAAAGGAATGCACCGGCGTACGACTCCAAATCGGATTCCAACTCCGAAGACGCCGGCACTACTTCCGAGTCCGACATCGAAAGGTAAGCGGGATTAAAAAAAACTCGGAAGTCCGAAAAAAGGTAAGTCAAGGTAAGAGAACTACGTGGGCATTGATTCCTCTTAATCCCGAGAGGATACGTAGGCAACCGGGAAACTGGTTCAAGCCCTTTAATTTTTCCGAGTTTTTTTTAAAAATTGAATTTATGTTTCTTTTATTTAATTGGTATAAATTTTAATTACTAGTTTTTATATACTAATTTTTTTTTTAGTAATTTTTTTATTTTTATATAATATTATTTTTATTTTTTTTAACATAACTACTTTGTGTTTTTTTTTTTTTAAACTTTACTAAACCGGAGGTTTAGTTTAAACCTAAACCGCCGGTTTCAAGGGCCCCGGTTTCGGTTTAGGTTTGGCCTTGGGCCAAACCTAAACCGCCGGTTTGCAAACCTAAACCGCCGGTTTAGGTTTGCAGCCCATGACTAGTTAGCCTCTTTAATTCCTTAAATAAATAGTAGTGGTTGTGCTTACGCATACCGTCTCACTTACCATTTCTTTTACCATTATTTATTTTTATCATGAATAATAACGCTATAATGAAATTGACTAAAGATCATTTTCAAGATCTCGCTTGTCCACTTAAGTAGTACGTTCCGAGATCAATATTAGCAAAGTGAGCTTGCTCATTCAGCCGTGATTTTGTCTCCAAAAATTAACTCGGATTACCTAGTGAAAAGGGGGATTCTTAATAATTGATTGGGGATCAAAAAGCGAAAAAGTCACATGACATTTGCCTACGAAGGTTAATGGATAAAAATGGATTTGTTTGTCTGAAATTATAAAAATCCCAATTGGATCCCTTTAAATGTGCTTTTGTTTTCTGTTTTAGGCTTCGGCTCTGAACGATCCTGGGAGCAAGCTTCTGGTAAACACTTTTGTTTTGATAAATCGCCCGGCCATTTAAAATAACAAACAATACGGTGGAAATTCAAATTTTCATCGAGAAAATTCTAGGGCTATACGGACTCGAACCGTAGACCTTCTCGGTAAAACAGCTCAAACTTTATTATTATATCAAACTGATTCGAACTCTTTCAAAGACCCAACATGCATTTTTTTTTGCATTGGGCTCTTTGATATAAGTATAAGTTAGTCCACCATATTTTTTCTTCACAAAAAGCATAAATTAAATCACAATAACATGTGAACATAGCAAACAAAAACAAACTTGCTCTTGACACTGATTAGGTACATTGTTATTCTTTGGAGATTATTATCAATTTCTATCTTATTTTTTTCAATTATAGCAAACAAATATAAATCTTGATATTCGGCGAGTCATAAAATTACCTCCGATGAACTCAAACGCAAAGTGACAATACATATCAACTTATGTGTTAGGATTATGTATAGTCCATGCGTCATCAATGCGGGAACGAGAAGCTACGAGAAACCCGGTGAGATGACACCGCTTGAGCGCTTGAGCGTTCTCGCCAGCATGTCCCTATGTTCTTCCGTCACGTTAGCCTGATATTGACAAAACCTTAAATTTCTTCTTCACCCGCCTCCACCTTTGTTTTTCCTTCCTTGTTTGGGGGCAAGTGATGAAAGGATGCCGGCGTATGCATGCATATGTGTCCTTCAGCCCCAACTTCCGCCTTCCTCATTTCAACAGGCTGACATCTCTCTTTCATGCATTCACAATATCCCATTACCATATATATGGCGCTACTCTCTCCTCATTTCCTATCCTAGCCGTCTATGTATCTAATTTAGATCCAACAACTTACAGCCAAGCCATGGGAAGGGTGAAGCTTCAGATCAAGAAGATCGAGAACACAACAAACAGGCAGGTCACTTTCTCTAAACGAAGGACCGGCTTGATCAAGAAAGCTTATGAGCTCTCTGTTCTTTGCGATGTTGATCTTGCTCTGATCATGTTTTCTCCCTCTGGAAGGCTTACTGCTTTCTCTGCTAAAAAGAGGTCTGCATCCTCTAATTAATTCTATTTATATCGAAATAGACTATCATTCTGATTCCTTTTTTTTAATTTATTTTCTTTTGTAATTTTACTAAATCAGTGTCGAAGATGTTCTTGAGAAATATCTGAAACTTCCCGAGAACGAGAGGGGAAGGTAAGTAAAATAAACCCTTAAATCCCTAATCTCATCATCAGTTACTTCGTATATATTCGGCTATAATTCAATTGGTTACAGGATTTCCATTGACTAATTGCTTGATATCTTCTTTTGCTGTATATGCATTCACTTCCATGCGCTTCAATCAATCCCTATAAATTAATGAAGTCTGCACAATCAAGAGGTATATATATACACACGCCGTTGTATGATTATCCTGGAAAATAGCATGTCATGATCATTATATTATTTTTTATTATTGCTGCAGGTTCTGCAGAAGGTGCTGGGTAGGGCAAAGGTTGAAGAAAACCATGACAAACTAGCAGCAAGGTTAATTTACAATTAATTACTACTCCTTGCCTTTTCAGATATTCAAAGATATATACTTATTGTTTTAACTCTGAATGGAATTTCAAAAGTTTTCTTCATCATTCCGACCACGTATTACATATACTAATGCTTACTTTTGTTGGTCTTGTTTAATTGATAAGCTCGAGCAGCCAAGCGGGTATTGATTCTCAGATTGAGGTATGAACCCCTTTATGTATCTTAAATGAACCGTATGGAATTGATGCTTCTTATCAACATTTTTACTGATGCAGGAAGTTCAGCAGGAGATAATCATGTGCAGGTCAATAGTGGAAGACATGGAAAGAAGGCTAAGGTGAATTTTCAGCTTATAATTCAGTATTGTATATACTCTAGCTAGTTGTGTTGTGTGACACAATAAAATTGTACGTAGGATTTATGAAGGTGAGATCAGAACGTTATGCGAAGCTGAAGAGCGTGAATGCGTGCTCATGGAAGCTTTAGAACGTGTTCGTCTATGCAAGGTAGCTAACCATCTTACTTTCGATGTACGATCAACATACGTTTCCTGCAACTACTGATATATTGGTCAACAACTGCCCTTGAGCAAGCAGAAAATATTGGAGTACAATGGCCGAGATGGTTATCAAACCCCACAGGCAAGTTGATCGATCGATTACATATCCTCTTTAGTAGCCTATTTTTACGACTCCAAATTTATGCGCTACTAGGTAGAATACTGTTCTCCAGAAAGTGCAAATATAAGCAACGTCGACAGAGCTTCTGGAAATGGTGCGGAACTTATCTCCAACTGGGTCCCCCCACAGAGAGATCCTCATGTCCAAATCCTCAATTTTATGGGCTCTAATGTCGTCCCTCATCCAAGGTACCTACGTATACTTAATACCTTGTGTACGCACACAAAATGCGTATGTAGACTCTATTCAAGATTTTTAATACTTTTGTATATACATAGGGATGAACAGCACAGTATGGTTGAATCGATACTCCATCGTCGTCATCAAAATTATGATGAAGGAGGAAGGTGCATGGGTCCTGGCAGCGGTTTCGAAGTCGACGATATCAACACCGCCTCCGGTTTCCACGTCGCCCACTTTGGACTTCCTCCGCCTCCGCCGCCGCTTGATGTCAACATCTCTCCCACTTGGCCGCCTAATTCTAATTTATACCCTACAAATACAAATGCAGGTTTTTTTCTTATCATAATTTCCCACCTATATTTTCTTTTTAAATTACATTGTCGTAAACTCCATTACTCATATCCTTTCAGAAATATATAAATAAATTTAATCACGTAAGAACCTATTAATGTGACAATTAACCTATAAAAGCCGTTGGGTAAAAAATGCAACGCTTTCGCTTTGTGTCACCCCGCATGGGTGTACAATCGTGCTCATCAGGTGTACAAGCATGTGCATTTGTAAACCTATGGGTATCGAGTTTTGGAAGCTCGTGCTTCTCATTAACAAGGCACACAATTATGCGGTTGAAGCACATGATTGTGCGTCTATGAATCGTGCATAGATTCCACCTATGCAAGATGTACACCACATGTGGAAAAGTTATGAACAACATAGGACAATTATATTTTATATATCGAACAAAAAATTCTAAAGAGATTCGATTGATTATAGGGTGAGAAGACCTATTGATTAGCACTCAAAACTCTGATTTGGTCATATGTCCGGCGCTAGACATGGAAAAACCAGAACTCGGGGCATATATATATTTTTTTTTAAAAAGTTACCCGTTTTTTCGGACCAAGTTCAGAATTCAGGTCTAGGATCTTGTTAATGAGAAGCACCATAAAGTTGTACACCTCCACGGTCGTGAACCTTGAGGTTTCAAATTCCATTCTTACCCTCTATTTTTATAACTAACACATATTTTAAAAATAAATAAAAAATAGAACAGGCTTTCGAACAGGCTGTAGGCCTACACTCTTGCCCCCGTTTTCTCGAGCGGGCAGACCGCATTTTATTTGACCATATGTTTCCTCCACGGTCGTGATAGTTGTACACCTCTCTAATTGTTCATTTTATAATTTTATTGTTATTTTTAGGGCTTATATTACCTTCTTACCATAATTAAGAAGGTTTGTTACTCCTCCCCACCTATGTACAAAATGTCTTCTATTTTATCAAGAAAATTTCTATATTCTAATATCTTTATAATGTTACTAAAAAAATATTTATAATTGTACAAGTTGTTTTCGGACACCAAACATTTGACAAATTAGGGAATAATCTAGTGTTTGGAACACATTTTGTGGGAAATGACTTAAACATTTTGGGAGATTTTACTAGATGGAAATCTTCGATTTATAGAATAATTAAGAACAAGGAAGAAAAAAATTAAAGATATTACTCTAGAACTAATAAATAGAATTCTCTTATTCCCTATCTTTTATAAATCTCTCAAGTTAATGAAATATTCTACCGCTATAAATAGAAGGCAATGTTCGTTATTGGGTTTTATTATCACCAAGTACAATTTGTCAATTTGTATGTTCTATATTCAAATAATTTAATATTGCGCCTTTTCTTCTGGATCACAAAATTTGTATAACATTTTATATATTCGTTCTTTTTCCTAAATAACTTTTTATATTTCACTAAATATATAAAAATATTATAAATTTTATGTGGGTACAATCTCACTTACAATTTATGAGCTTTTTATAGAAGCTTTTTAATCTCGGTTGATAATGGATATAAACTTTTGTATGTCGGTGAGGGAAAAAAAACGAATATATAATATGTTATACAAATTTTGTAATCCGGAAAAAAAGGCGCAATATTAAATTATTAGTCGTGAATATAGAACATACAAATTGACAAATTGTATTTGGTGATAATAAAAGACGGTAGCAACGTACATTTGGAATAATAATGATAATAATTATTCTAGTTAGTGGCGTGTTGGGCCTTCTAATGAAATATTTTTGGCTGGGCAGGGAGCGGAAGTTATGGCAGTTTTACCGCATCACAGGCCGGCGGCGGCGACGAACCAGCGCTTCTGGAGCTCTTTCTATCTCAGTTTACCTCATGACATGACAAGTAAACACAAATCACTTTCTTGAAATCAATTCATGTAGTTCGCAGTGAAGTTAATACCTACTTAATAGCTAATAACCTTCTCCTGGCTGATTGCAACATGCTCTTAAAGCTCTACCATTTGTTTGTCTACGAATCTGCCTTGTTCGATGTAACGTGCCTCTTTTTTTTTCTTTTTTTTTTTTGAGAATGCAAAGGAGACCTTCTATTTAGCTAGTAGTAAAGTAGTAGCTTCAACAAAAACACGAGATCAAAAAAAATTATCCCTCAAGACCTAATTGGTCACACTTGAAACTTGAAATCTGCGGATTCCAAGCTAGTATTTGCTTTAAGTTCCGACTACTATGTTTTCTTGGTTTACGGTGATAACACAGACAAACTATGAAACACAAAGGACTTGAAAATTTGAAGAAAATATCAGTGTTTTCACCGACTTTAATTTATTCCGACATGAATAATCTTCATTAATCCACCACCTTGGCCAAGTTCAACTATAATACAAGTTTATTTACATGTTTCTTCGACGATGGTAACACCAATGTAGCTTTCCCGAGGTTCCTTTCTACTCGACCTTCTTCAACTCAGACAGGGATCAATGGATCATGCTTTCTAATATTGACTAATTTACCATATTTAATTCATCTTAATAACCAGTTGGTGGTTAATTGTTAGCACTTGTCCGCACTACTTTAATTCGAGAGCAGGCAATGAACCCTCTGAACTTGCATTTCCTTTTCATCATAATTAACTGTGATTATGAACATATTTGATGTGATATATTTTGGACCCTTTTTCTATAAAGTTTTAATGACATATACAAGCCAAAAAGCTGTAAGTGGACAAATGAAGATGGGATACAGATGTTACTCCAGCTTGGACAGGAAAAGATATAAGAGGGGAATCTTTCATGTGCTACCTCAAACAATCTGAAATTGACCACTTATATATACAGTGAGATTGAAGCAATCAAAATGTAGGTAAAGAACTCAGATATAAATATATTAGTTTTTGAGCTAGCCTCCTATTCTCTACAAAGCCCACCACAGGCAATTAGGAAGGCGGCTTTGTGTAAGATTTTATATTATAAATATGCTTAATGATATAATCGAAGATAAATGTGAGATTAGATATAGTTTATGCGCTAGGGTTTGTTTTTAAATTGGAGAGGATTGAATTTGATCATTTTGTGAGATTTTATAAAATGTTGAGATGTGTGAGTATGTGAGGCTAACATATAATTTTATGAGTTACTACTCCTAATACGTACTAATTGGTTTTAGGATGCAACTCATGAGTTTGTGGACAACTATTGAACATAATTAAGACGGGTGCTAATTAAATGATATCACTCTCAGTCAGGATTCTTTGAAAGAAAAGGTAACTGTGTTCGGCCAGACATGCATTGTCCCACTTCAGGTGGGACGAAGGGATGAAACGACTAGTAGACCAACCAAAAACTGAAACGTACACCCCCATGGATCTCCTTTATAAAATGTGGTTACTGGAGGTAGGGTCGTCATTTATTGCTGAAACTTACAGTGTAGCGAGTAGCTCTAGATGGATGATGCTAGCTGTACATATATATTTGACGAGAGACCGTACGTAGTATTCATTTGCTAGTTATCAGCAGTTGAGCAATACGTAGCTGTATAATATATAGATTGGGTGGGTCTAACCTTCTAGAAACATATTTTGATGTGATACATTTTGATCTCTACTACGTACAGAATTGAATATGAACCACGAATGTTACTCCTCACAAACCGAAATAGGCCATATGGTCATTTTTGTGACTTGCGGTGATGCCCCTTGGATTCATAATAATTGCTTCATACTTTGAATTACTATGAATCATAGTAATATTCAAAATTGATGCAACACATTTACCACTTGACTTGACATAAAATGATAAAATATATACTTCTCCTTTTAGAAATGTATATTATGCAGTCGCTTTCGCTAGTACTATGTTCTGCTTTAAGTGTGAATGTGTCATGTGGTGAAGAACAAGTTTAGCGGGACATAGTTTGTTGTATCGTGGTGAATATAATGAAACAAAGAACGCTATCACGTGAAAATTATCATTTGATTCCAAAAGGAAGTGGACAACCAAAGCTAGGCTCCAAATCGACCAATTGCTAGTTTGCTACTCTTATTACTGCAAGACTTGGTCTCATAAAATACCAAAAGAGATTGCCTTTTTTTTACCTTCTCATGCAAACTCCCTTGTTGTCAGAATAAAAAGATAAATCTAATCTAAAAGGAAGTTCATTTTGCTCAAAAACTCCATTTAGTTAGTTTACCTTGAGGCTCGAGCAGTGTTATCCACGAGGATTATAATGATTATCCCATAATTATGGTTGTCAAATAAAAATCTAAATTTGACAACTGTTCAAACAGAAAATATTTAAGAAATATATTCAATTCAGACTTTAAAAGATTTTGACTGAATTTAATAATTCATAGAATTTGTTGATTATGTACGATATTTTAATTTTATATAAAGTTAATACATATTTTGTCAAATTCTATCAGATTATTACATGGCCAAAAGAAATTATCTAAAAAAATAACATACAGTTATCAATCTATTAAAATTCACAACCAACATCAGCATTTTAATAACATACAATTACTCAAAATCAACCCAAAACCAAACAGCTCCGTTGACAAAATATATACAACAAATATACAAAAAGGTAACCCATATTATAGTAATATATATACATATTCTTTATGTCATCCACTGCAAAAGCATATACAACAATATATATAATATATTAAAGTATATGGAAAAGTGCAATTGCACTACATAACACAGAAGATACTTTAATCAGTAAGGCGAACCCAAGCACTCGAAGTCCATACGGTACATTGTTTTTTTCCGAAATCGCAAAATAAAAAGAGAAAACTGAGAGGAACGCTCACACGTTTCTTATGACAGATTAGTAAGACGAACTCAAGCACTCGAAGTCCATACAATCAACATGACGGAAAACAGGAGAAAGAACTATCCTCCGACGATGCACCGAGTTCAAGCACTCGAAAACGCTCAAAAACGTTAATTTGGCCGTTAGGGTTCTTCAGTGCTATAGTTTGGCGTGGAAATCTTATGTGTTGGGAGAAGACTAGCTTCCATAGGGTTTATAAGTAATAAAAAATCCCACAAAATCAATGAAATAATAGATTCTTTTAAAATCAAGCAACTTTTAAATACCATAGGAATTTTATGGAAAATTTAAAATCCTAATTGAATACCAAAAGATTTATATAGATTTGTAAAAATATATATTGAATACCCATATATTTTTAAACTCCAAAAATTTCCTTTAAATCTTAATTGAATACACCCCCTTAGAGAGAAGAAAACAAATTAATGAACAAGATTTTATACAAAAGGACCTCAACCCGGTTCGTGTATTATACTACTCGATCAACAGCAACCTTGTACAGTTGACGCAGGCGGGCAGCACATGCATGTCAATCAGCAAGAACCTCTACCTGTAATTATGTTTTTTTGTCGATCGCCATAAACTCGATCATTAGTATACAGAAAATAAATACTCCGTACCATATAAAAAAATTGGCTACAATCCCTCTTTTACCATTTGAAGGTTGGTTTCTCCTTTTCATTTATGAAGCCTTATAATGGACGTACTGGTAGTTCAATTCCTCAGTGGGAAATTAATATGTGATATGCTGACAGTTAAAAGTTGGGTTGTTTTGATGTTAGTGGATCTTTGCTCTTTTTTGTTTTGCTAGAAATGGATAATACTGGAAAAATGCACAGTAATAGCCAATAAGTAACTATTATATGTAGTACATTGATTGAGAATACTCAAACTTTAAGCAAGCGTGGAGTCACTTTCAATATATATATATATATAGTAGCATGCATGCATGTTGTGCAGTATAATGTGTTGAGAAGTGGAGCAGGATGCAGTTTGTAGTATTCTGATAATTAAACCTGAGGTAAAAAAGAAGCTGCAGGTGAGAATCAACATTGGTGTCTAAATTCCTAAATCTTGTTTTATTTTCAACACAAAAACATTACAAATACAGTTGATGACTAAAAAACCCTCACACAAACCATATTGGGATGAACTAGCTTGATTTGTAGTAAAAACTACATTCAAGTTTTAACATGAAGGTACGTATAGAGAAAATTAAGGCGACAGTCTAGTTTGGCAAGAAGCATGTCACTTCAACATAGGGTGGTTGTGAAATGAAATCACTCTCATTTTAAAGCAAAGATAACAGTGTTGAGGACTGATACGTATGAGTGCCATTTTCATTTTTGAGGCAGGTAATGTCCCACTTCAGGTGGGAATGTAACGCAATTATCATGGCTTTGGCGCTCTTGTGGTAGCCATGCGTTTAGCAGCAATCAAATCTCAAGCATTTCTACTTGACTCGAAACTAATTGTAGCAGATAAACACAAGTTTAGATGTGATGACAAAAATGACCATACAAAATGAAAAGCACACAATATTCATAAAGCGATTTTCATACGTGGTGTGTCTCAGGTGCAAGGGACAAAGAACTAATGACACTCGTGGAATTAACATTTGTGACATTACTTTCTGTACACTGTTGCGAGATGACTAGCCTACCAATCGGAACCCTAACCTACACAGTTATGTGTTAAAAAAGCTTAGTCGGACAGACTTAACAATGTACACCTTCGTTGATTCTAAGGGGCAAAACTAGCAAGAAAGTGTGTACAGTAATTAATGAGTTTTAAATGGATAATCATGTAGAGAGATGGTATATGAACAAAAATCCTATTGAATAAGAGCAACTTCTGCTTAATTCAAGCTTTTATTCAAATATGATGATCGACATTTGCCCTTACACCAAACGCACCGTTAATTTGTGTGGTTCTAACTTTTTTTTAATTTTCATAACTATCCATTCTCTTCTTAATTAGTGTACGTAGCAAAATCATAAGTAAGAGCTTTCTCAACAGGAAAAGTTACACCACCATAACTATATATCCATTCTTAATTAATGTTATCAGCAGTTAAGCTCTAGCTGCATATATAGAGACTAGAGAGGAATCATTTGAAACATATTGATGTGACACAATTTGGATTTTACTAAATAGAGCTATAGTGACAAATATAAACCACAAATGTTACACCAGCATAATGATCTATAAAAGGGAATCTTTTCTTGAGCAACTTTTGGGTCACGCATACATACAAACTAGAATTTATTATCTTTTTTATTCAACCTATATTTCAACATATGTAACTCTACAAGAGGTAGCCTATTCATCCGAAAATTATATATATACATGCTCATGGTAAATAAGGTGTGAAGTTGTGAATCATGATTAACTATAATGATGCAGATTGCAGATTGAAAGGTGTGACAAGGAAACGGAGCCTCTTTTTTCCTTAATGCATGTTATAGCATGAGCTTCTTTAGACAAACAAATCTTAGCAAGATTTTATTCCGGTGGTCTATCACTGTCAGAAATTGCCGTAATTACATAAGAAAGATTTTCATAAGTTTTCTTCTTTTTTTTCCCCTAGTGGTTGGCTAATAACTCAAGCAATTTTAAGATGGGTGAAAAGGCAGTACTTCTTTAATTATTTATGTTAATTTCACGCATATACGAAGTATATATACAAACTAGCTAGGGCTGTAGCTTAAATTATTGAAGACGATCATTTCATATTACATTGTCGTTAAGTTTAAGCGGACCGGTTCGGTTGGAAAGCAATCAAAGGTGAAGGTCCAAATCTAAAGTGTAGACTTTGGACATATCTGGCTATTTTGAACTACCAACGGCTAGTTCCAGGCTTGGTGCTTTTTTCATAGTTCCAAGCTTCCATATGTCCATGACACCTTCCGGGCCATCTCATTTGCTGCTTGTAGCATGCTTCTTGAAATCTCCTGAACCTCCCATCAGTTTCTCCGGAACTCGATTCCACCGGAGTTGATGGCTTATGATGCACAACAGCATGAGGTTTCACCGCATCAAGCATGCCCATCATCCAGATTGTCTTCTCCCTAGCCTCTTGTGGGCATTTTGGTGCCCGCCCAGATCTCTCGGGTCCACAAACGTCCTTGCACAGTACTTGTATAGAAAGTTTTTTATTGGACCCAACACAACGGGGGTTTGGTATTAGCTTTTTCTTAACAATACAATGTGTTTCTTCATGTATATAGAGGGTTAATGTTTTACAAACACAAGGTAGCATTAAGGGCCCGTTTGGTTTGAATTCCGAAAACGGAAATGGAATAAAAACGTATCTAGTCTATGCGTATATCCATGTTCATGAAGTTTTTTATAATCATTCTTGGGGTTTTTTATAAGTAATTGTAGTAGAAGTTGATTAGTTTTGGAAATCATTCTTGGGACGCTGCATGTTAATGTTGTAGACTAATCGCAGTAGAAAATGATGTAAATAATTTATTACTATGTCCACACGTGTCACTTGTACCATAGTTGGTTGTGCTTCAATAGTGGCCATGGCAGCTGGTACTTTGATGGTTCGTGTATGCATGATATAACATTATAAAGTATTGTTCTTTCATCTTTTATCGTTTCTGAATAGTCACGTCTTTAACTTCCAATTATTATGCAATTGTTTGTTTTAGAGTCATAATAAAATTTGAAGGATAGATAGATATATGAAGAGGAAGAAAAATTATATTTTAGATCTCTTATTCAATTATTGTTTTACAAGTTTAAAACAAGATTATTTGTAAATGTACGTTTTAGTCATTCTAGGATCTTATATGATACAACACACTAATATGAAATAAGAAACATTGCACATATGTTAATGGGCGCAACTCTATTATATGTGTTGTTCAATGATTACATCAAGCGCAATTAAATTATTATTTGCCTATTTAGTTGAGATTTTACGATGGCTTAAAATGTGTTTGGTATAGTCTTCATTTAAGGCTCTCTTTATTTAATCGTTTTTTCGGTTAACATATTTTTTTCCTGGCAACTGTATTAACCGATAAATAACCGATGTCTCCGCTGAACTATATATAAATAGAATAGGTGTCACGGTTTTGAGTAGAGAAAATCGATTTCAAATTGTTGTCGGTTTAGACTTTGTTTTATTCTTAGAAGTGATTTGCTTGAAACCCAAACAACAATAAGATATGGGAGAAAATATCACTAAAAAGAAAGTGATCCATGCCTCAAAGTCTTAACAAAAACACTAAATACCCTAACAATCTTTAAGTGATATAATGGATGGAGGCCAGATCGCAAGCAGCAACATTAGCCCTAATGCACCAAGACTTCTTCAAATTGGATCGATTTGATGAAACAAACTTCAACCGATGGAAGGATCAAATGATGTTCCTGTTGACCGCTTTGAAGATCTAATACATTTTGGATGAAAACTTGTCTGCAGTACCAGAATCAACAAAGGAAGAAAGTCAAGAAGTGAAGGACCAACGCAAGAAACGTGAAGAAGATGAAGTTTTGTGTCGAGGACACACTATGAATCACCTTTGTCACCTTTGTGATCGTCTGTACAATCTGTTCACCGGAATCAAGTTGTTAAAGGAAACTTGGACTACTTTGGAGACAAAATACACCAACGAAAAACAAGGGACAAATAAGTTTATAATCATGAAGTATTTTGAATTCTGGATGGTTGACGATAAGTTTGTTATGAATTAAGTCAATGATTTGCAAAGTCTGATTAATCGACTCAAAGAGTTGAAAATTGATATTCTGATTCATTGCAAGTAGGGGCGATTATTGTTAAATTGTCAAAAACATGGAATGATTATAGAAAGAAACTCCTGCATACAATTGAGGATTTATCCTTGGAACAATTGCAAAAACACTTGTGTATTGAAAAGGAAACTCGGTGCAAATACAAAAGGCAAGTGGATTCACAAAATGAAAAGGTAAATGTTGTTGGGAAAACTTCCAATAAAAACAGCAAAAAGAGGAAGAATTATTCTAATGGAAATTAGAATAATAATAACAACAATTACAACGGTAATAAGAAATCCAAGAAGGATGATAACAGACTAAAGTGTCATTTTTTTAAGAAACCTAGGCATTTTAAAAGAGATTGCAAGGGATACAAGAAAAAACAACAGGAAATTGCAAGCAACAGTGCCAACAATGTAGAGAAAGATATAAACGAAATTATTGTTATGGTTTCTCAACTACACATTGGCATGGTGACTGAATTGAACATGGTTGCAGTCGAGAAATCCAAAGACCGGTTGTATGATTCAAGAGCTACAATTCATTTTTGCAATGATATATCTCAATACAAGACCTATGAAGTATCCAATACTAATGAAGGAGTTCTGATGGGAAATGACATTGTTGCTAAGGTGCTCGAAAAAGGACGCATAGAGATGCAATTCACACCCGGGAAGAAATTGACTAATTCCTGCATGTACCAGCTATTAGGAAGAATTTAGTATATGCTACTCTATTATGTAAGAGTGGTACTAAGACCGGCATGTTAGTAACAAAAGGATATGATGGCATGTTTAAACTAAGTATTAATAATATTGATAGTTCTACTTATATCGTTGATTCTTCTCCTTATTTATGGCATTTGAGACGTGTGCGTGTTAACTTTAGATCTCTGAAATTTATGTCAAAATATGGTTTGATTAAATGTGACAGTCATATATCTAACAAAAACTGTGAAATTTGTGTACAAGCGAAAATGACAAAGAATCCTAACAACATTACGAGGATTCTAGTAGAGTTTTCTGAGTAGCATTGATGTTACAGTGGATCTGAGCTCCTCAAATGGATATTTCAGGAATCCTAACAACATTACGAGGATTCTTGGAGAAGATGAATTAGAACCCCACCGTTAACAAGTCATTTATACTTTCTTCATAAATCTGATCGAGGAGCTAGCTAGGTTGTAGCACTTGGTCATATATATAATCAGACTTTAGTATGACAGCAAGACATAACGTGATTGGTGCAGTAGATCGAAACCAATGGGGATCAGAACTAGGGTTTTGTAAGCAGTAGGCGGTTGCTTTGGTATTCTGCATTCAAGTGTTTTGTGATGAAAAGTACTGTAGCAGTTGGATGAGAGTTATTTACCGGTGCCTAAATAACTTCATACAGTATGAGATATGAATGGAAATCATAGTGTGCATGCATTATGCAATGTTCTTCCCCTTTTCTGCAGTTTCTTGCTCTTTTACTTTTTTCTACATCCATTCCATACTTTGCAACTTACAAAACTAGTTGCTTAAGAAGCACTTAGGATACTACGTACATTCATAATATCAGAAGCTACGATTCCTGATTACTATCTATATATAAAGTGACTAGTTTCAATCATGTTTGCCATTAATAGCAGAAGCTTATAAGATTCCCTTTGAGAAAGCGAGACATAAAATGAAAGAGCAGTAGATTTATTATGTTCATGCATAAACGAAGAATACAAACTTAAGTAGCTAGAAACCCAGAGTCTTAACTTAAGTTGTTGAAAACAATACATTTCATATTACCATTGGAAGAAATCAAAGGTGAAGCTCCAAATCTAAAGTGCAAATTAAATTCGACTGATCCGGGTTTGGTGCTTCTCCGTGGGTTGAAGGTTGAGCAACTTCCACATGCATGCTTCCTGACCAATATCTGTGAGACTCAGACGTGTTCTGCCTGCATGCTTCTTGGAATCTCTTGAAGCGAGCATCAGCTTCTACAGAGCTTGATTCCTCCTCAGTTATTAAGGGCTTGTTATGAGGCTGGGGTCTCTGAGTATGAGCACTCCTCATCCAGATTGTCTTCTCCCTCTTGTGCGCGTTCTGATGCCCGCCTAGCGCTCTCGAGTTGAGAAAATTCCGTCCACAGTACTTGCACTGGAACATTTTCGATGAACTCCCTCCTCCAAACCTGAGATTTTCCATTGTTGGATGATACTACTTGAACACAAATGTGTTTCTTTTTCTTAACTTGGCAAACCACAAATGTGTTTCTTCAGAGAGGATGGATAGATGTTCTTTAAGAAGACAGGCAAGGGGAGGTTTCTGTAATTAAAAAGGTAGCTTTAAGAGTTGATGTCCCACAAATGAAAGCAGCTGAACCTTTGGTCACTCACTACTCAAGAACAAGCAACTATTCAACTAAAGTAATGGACCAGGATATATCCCCGCTACGTACAAGTGACAGTTGTTGGTATAACAATTATTTATGACACAAAATCTTTTGTATACTTGTGGAGATGACTACTACACCACCCCTCTCTATCTAGTTGTACTAACTTATTGATTGTGTAACCCTTGAGAGTTGAAGGTAATTATGTACGGGATTATACTATCCATGTTAACAAAGCTCTCCGTTTTCGGGTCTAAATGTGAAACTCCACCATGAATCATGATCACAAGAAAATCTGCAAGCGGCGGGGATGACCATGGGTGATTGGAACCAAGGTCGAAGCCGAGCAACCACCATGTGTCCATATATGCTTATCATGGCAATTAACTATAATGATACAGATTGAAAGGTGTGGCAAGGAAATGGAGCCTCTCTTTTTTTTCCTTTCTGCATGTTATAGCGTGGGTTTCTTCAGACAAACTAATTTTAGCAAGATTTTATGCCGGTGGTCTATCACTCTTGATGTTAATACGACACAGCTGATAGGACATAACTAGACCTATCTTTTTTCCCATTCTATCAGCAACAGTTTAGAGCATTATGAAGAGTGGATCCAGCACCACACATTAACCACATATAATCAGTGAAATATCACTTCAGATACAGTTTGGGGAATAAGACGTCGCTTGGCTTGCACAAAAACGGGTAATTGTTATATATACCTACCCATGTCCAGGGACGTATCAATGGATATCCGAATCACTCAAAAAGCGGGTGAAGAACTGAAAAACCCGCTTGATGGATCACCAGTGACCCGGTCACTAGATCTTGACAGTTGATCATATAATATACGGTATCTGCGTCAAACAAAGCCTTTATATAGTCTGCCATGAATATATTTCACCCTATTATCCCAATTTAGTCGAGAATTCTCCATTTTCCATATTATTATAGTAGCTGTACAATAATATGTAAGCATTCGCCATCTACCATCGAACTAACACAACTCTAACGCAGTTCTAAGATTCATAAAAATTAAATTAAAGAAATATAGGCTTTATCCACATTCAAACGCCCTACTACGCGTAACAATAAGTTAGTTGAAGGAAACAGAAGGAAAAGAAAACAAAGAGAAATTATGGTTTCCTATCTACGAATATCCAGCACACAGACGACGTTATTAGCAAAACAAGCAGCTATCTTATCACCTTCCTTGTTCCAGCAAACCTCAAAAATACCACCACTACCGTTGTAAGTCTTTATGATTCTACCTTCCTTCACAGACCATATGTGCACGCATTTATCGAGTGATCCGCTAGCTATGTACTCCCCATTCGGGCTAAACGCGACCGAGTATACGGGCTCCCTGAAGTTGCATCAAACATGAACTCAAACAACATAATAAAACATGTCGATAATGATGGAGGTTATGAGAGTGAGTATACCTGTGTCCATTCAAGCTGGAGAGCAGACGTCCAGATTCTGAGTCCCAAAGCTTTATTGTGGAGTCAAACGAGGCACTGTTTATAAATTTCACACATTGTTTTGAGAATGCAATCAAAATGGTCATGGGAAAAGCAAGTTATCAATGGCTTGTTGTCCAAAGAAACCCTAGATTAAATATAATATCGTGACCCTTAACCCTAGACCAGACAGAAACAAAGTTCCGAAATTCAAACAACCATTTCAACTCCCTGAGCAAGCTATAGCATTTTGCCTGGCCACAAGGACACAAGGTAAGAGGGAAAGATCCATTTCCTCTGCACTTTCATAGAAGCAAATATAATTCACTAATCATGGCTACACAGCAATTTATGAGGAAGCAAAGGTTTATTACCTGGCCAGTATTAGTGGCTGATTAGGATTGTTAGTCCCTGGGCCAGTTGGACTCCATCTAATTGTATATATTTCCTGCCGTGACCATTTAATCAAGTTAAAACCAAAACATGTACAAATTTAGGCAAATAAGGGGCGGGATTAACTACCTTGACATGTTCTTTGAAATCATAAACCGGCTTGTCATGCTTCATACTCCATATCTAATAATAGGTTTTTGCAGAAGTCATTAAATAAGTAATGTGTTAAAGCTTACGAGATATAAGTTACAGAAGCAAAGAAGTAAAGGGTCCTACAAAAAGGAATGAGAAGCACAGGCATTGTAGAAAAAGCTCACAATACTCACCTTTGCCGTGCAGTCATCAGAACAAGAAGCCAAAAGCGAACCAGTTGGATCCCACTTTATAGCGTTAACTTCACCCTGAGGAATCAAAATCCTCAAAACATTATGTGGAGCATAAAGAAAGAAACAAAGTTTGAATACTCTTCGCTCATTACTTTTTGTAGTTTTAAGTCTGGTCATATCTATAAACATATTAGAAACCGAGAAGTAAATGAAGACTGAGTGTTATTTTCAGATAACAATAAGACCACAATGTTAAACAGATTGCAGCGCAAGAGTTCAGTTGCAATCACGCAAATTGCCAATAATATGGACAGAGGTACAAAAAGTCTGGGAAGGAGTGCTATCTCTAGCATAGATACAGCTCAAACAAACAGACGAAAAATGAAGATCAAAGATTGCTTCAGGATAATATGGGATGACCTCGAAGAATGTTACGTGATCAGATTTATTGTTTAGTAAGGGATCAGAGCATTTAAATCCTAAGTTTTGGAGAAGACTGGTGGGGGGTGGAAGGGGCTGGACTAGTGGGTCCTCATATAGGCAACATAAGTTCAACTTATACATTGGTTAATACTTATAGCATACCTGGTGGCTGGAAAAGGTTTTAATGGGCCGGTTCTCACCAATCTTACAAACATGAATCGTATTATCCGTCGAGCATGTTGCAAAAGAAGTATTGTTTCTCCAATCAACATCAAGAGTAGGAGCTGTACAATGACAAACAAGCTTCAGTCAGGAAATAAAAAATCATTTGAAACTTAAACATGCTAGAACAGAAAAAAAAAAAAAAAAAAAAACAGTATAAAGGATATAGGGAATTCAAACATTAATATCTTATTAACAATTAAGGGAACAAAAACAAAAAAATGTGAACTATAGACAAAAAAAAAGATGTATAACTAAAATCCGAAATTTAAGGGCCATTTGTCACCTGAGTGAAACTCAAATTGTTGCTTCCACTCCCCTGTTTTCACATCCCAAACAATAGCAGTTTTGTCAACACTGCCACTGAGTAGATAATCACCTTTCTTATTCCACTTCAAAGAGAAAACCGGCCCCTTGTGTTTGTTCAATGTACTCTTCAACTCCCCTAAGAATACCAAAAGTAAAAATACAGAATCACTAAATGAAATAAAATAGAACCTTAGGAAGACTAGCCAACATGTGCCTTAGAACCAAGCTTTCTACTATCCCTTTTCGACAGAATAATGTGATTATTCTTATCTTGGCTCCAAAGCTTCCCGTAAGAGAACCATGCTTTTGTATTATCCCATTTTCCGCAGTAAATTGTGTTTCATCTTATTTTGGCTCCAAAGCTTCACATAAGAGAACTATGCTATTCTATTATCCCATTTTCCCAGCATATTGTGTTTCATCTTATTTTAGCTCCAACGCTTCAAATACGAGAACTATACTTTTTACACTCCCTTTTCCCCTATTAAATTGTGTTTCATCCTATTTTGGATCCAATGCTTTACATAAGAAATGTTAAACAAAGAAAATCAGAAGAGTCGAGTCTTAATTCAAAATACAATATTAAACAATAACCCACAAAAAAGAACAACAGAAAAGGTTATCCTTGAACAAAAACTTTCCTTGCTAATCTCCTAACAAAACAAAAGAGAAAATAGCTAATTGATTACCATCTTTGTTCCATATTCTTGCTTGTCCATCATAAGAACCTGTTGCAAGTAGTGTCCCATCGCACTGCAAGAACAAGAATACAGAATAAGAACGATATAGAGTAAAATTTCCAAGGTCACGGGAAAATAGACTCCTAGGGAGTTTTCAAAGACTGCATATACTGTAACCTCCTTAGACTACCTAACCAGCATACACCCAGTTGGTTATTCAGTGTTGTAGTGTACATTTTCCAGCTACGAAGAAGGATATTACCACAATATGTGTTGGTTAAAAAGAACCACAACATTTCTAAATCATTCTGTTCAAAAGAACCAGCGCCACAAGCCCAACAGACAGTAGTATCTTACAAAGCAGATATCCCACTAGTAGAGAGCATAAGATAATATTTAGAATTCAATACACTATGTAAGAACATTACATTCCAATCGAGTGTAGTAACATCCTTGCTTTTCTCATTTGTTCGCCCTTTAAGGTGCTTTAATACAACAACGTCTAGCAGCCTGCTTTGTATACCAGAGATGGGTTGTCCATCTGCAACAGTCCAAATGCGGGCTGTAGAATCTCCAGACCTAAAAGAAAATTGAGAGTGTGTTACAAAAGAAGTTGGGGGGGAGGAGGAGATTACAACGATTACTTTGCTTCTATCATCCAAATCAACAAATCTCATACACATATGCCTGAAATTTTATAGAACAAAATCTTTTTATTGTTTACCTATTGCTTAAAACTGACAAGTTCTATACAGAAGTTCATCCTATAATCATGGATAATAAAGTCCTTACACCAGAGGCAGGAGAAAGGCAGAGAAGAGTAGCACATACGGTATGTAATGACTAAAATGGGGATGCAACAACTTTTGGTCAAACAGGATTTTCCAAACTTAAGCCTATGTGTTCTATACAATAGAATTGTAGATGTTTCACATCAGGATAAAGCCTTACTGTTAACCAATAAACAGTCAATTAAATAATCCAATTATCCAATGACTATAGTATACTCTGATTATACTCACCCTGATGCAAGAAGTGAACCGGCAGGACTCCATGCACAAGCAAAAACCTAAGATGTTATAGGCACTACAGTTATATTGGAAGTAGATAAATGAGGAGGTGAAACAATGAGGGAAACAAAACAAACCTCAGAGGAGTGGCCCTCCAAAACTATAATGTCACTACTAGGAATTTCACATGGAAAGCATGCAGCATCAGTTGAAATATCCATCGGCTCAGCTCCTGATTTGCATCCAAAAAATTATTGTTACAGGTCATAAAATAAGGTCTGCTAAAAGAATTAAAATTGTGAATCAAACCCAAGTTCAGATGAATCCTCTAGGCATACTTTCTAACTATAATATTGTGCATTAGAAGCTGATTTTTATATAAAATTGCAAGCATGATTGTTGAAGAGTTGTTACCTAATTCATGTCCATTTTTATAATAAACATAGAATTGAATCATCTTTTTTTTAATCCACATCTTTTGATCAGTTTTGCAATCATTCAACATCATAACTAGTAAGCATATAACTAACAATTAAAACTATTTTCACTGAAGCAAAATGTTATGACAAAATCTTCTATTTTGGACAGATCCTATTCTCCAGGACGTATCAAAAACCGATTCAATTACTTACATGTTCTCATCGCATAGAAAATTAAATTATTAGCATATCAAAATAACACAGATAGACATACACAGTGGAGAAAATACCTTCGATAGTTTCATTTCCCTCATTGGGAGCAGAATCCTTTTCTTTACATGGCTTGGCATCTGTATGATTTACATGTGAATCTTCCTTCTCTTTGTCCTTACCTTTCTCCCTATCCTTTTCCACCCTCTCCTTCTCATGTTCACTCCTTTCTTTTACTTGATTTTCCCTCTCTCTTACATGAGGAGGCTCTTTATCCATCTCTGGTTGTTTGCGTTGAAGCTCCTTCTCTTTCTCTTTTTCCTTGTGCTTCTCATTTTGCAGGCTATCTTTCTTCTCCTTTATAATCTTTTGTAACTCATTTACATCTTTTGTTATAAGATCCATAGGTTGTATAAATGAAAAATCATCATCCATGTCTGCATCATTCTGGAAATCCTAACAGATAAATAATAAAAGTTAATTAAAAAGTTAAAGGGACTATTTATGATTCCAAAAAGCAGTATCCACAAACTTCTACTATCAATTCATGATCTTACACTGCTTAGATTTGCTTCCAGCTCAAGGTACTGAATTCCCTTCTGTACAAATTTAATAAGAGCACCAGGTGGAACTAAGTTTCCATCAATTGTGCTATTATTGATCCCTGCCTCATAACCAAGTGTAAAAGCTGAATGTGTGAAACCTGGAAGGAGTTAACACGTTTAAGAGCTTGGACGCAAGACATGAGGAGGCTCACAGGTTGTCTACAGTAAATTAAATCATCCACAAAGAAGAATCAAGTGTTGGCGCAGCAGCAAAGTCATCAAATGCAGATATGATGTGACAAAATTGCTACAAAAGTTCCTCAGCATTTCAAAGGACAGATGAGATGCGACCTGGTCCAAACTCCCAACAATAGAAACACTCAAAGTAACACTAGTATCTACTTCCGTGCAGCACATATAGGAAAAAAAAAGTTTGCACCAACTCCATTGTTAGCTTTTCTATAGAAGTGGTTCAAACCCAAATTCCGGCTAAAAAGAATTCATCTTTTCAACAGGAATGAGGACCATGTCAAATTTCACTAGATGTCACATCAAACGTACTACATTACTGCAAATTAACTAAAAATGCCAAACCCCTAATATTTTGCTGCACATGACTGTATTATATGTTCACGACGGCTCTTCAATTCTTCCACGAAGAACGAACATGCAAGGCCTCAAACAATTCCAGGAAAGTGAGGTTTTTAAATTACATAAAGTATAACAAATATTTAGATCAACATTGAATTGGAGAAGGATAACGCCGCTGGCGCAACTTCAATTCTAAAACCCTAGCTCCTTGGTAACCGAAAAACAGGGAAATACGGGGCAAAATCGGATCTTTAACATGCGAAATCATGGGTTTGTCTTCAAATAAGAGAGATAGAAAGAGAGGCTCGACCTGATTCGTGGAGGTAACGGAAAACGAGGTAGTTGAGTTCGGAGGATGTGATGGACACCATCTTTACCGACGGGATAGTAGGACGAGTCGAAAATTAGAGACCGAGCATGTCGCCGCCGGCCAACAGAAAAGGACACCGGAGAAGGGAAGGAAAGGATCTGAGAGTTTAGCCGTTGGCCAGTTCAGAGAGGAGAAGCAGAAATCGAACAAATACCGGAGTGTGGAGGCGATTCTTCTCTCCTTCTCCTTTTCTTTTTCTTCTATATTATTTTTGTTCCATATCTATTTTATTATTATTAGAAAAAATGACAAAAAAATAATATAAACTATCACTCGTGAATAAAAATAATACGAACTTTAAAAATTATCAAATTATATATAAACTATGAAAGATTAAATCAATTATGATATAGTTAATATTTTCTACTAGAACTTCAGTTAAAGTGTTAATTTGACAATAAAAAACCAGTTTTGGGTTAAAAATATAAAAAAAATAGGAAAATATTGTAAAATAAACAAAATTACCTTCTTTCTCATGCTTCACCCTTTGTATCTAGTTTTTTATTCAAACTTCAAGAAATACTTACAAATATAAACAAATTATTAAATCAATGTGAACCGATTATGAATTTGGATAGAGACACTATGAATCTAAATAGTAACATGTGTTAAACACATAATTAACAACATCAGTTTTAATTTTATGGATTCAATTTATTGAATTTTGATATCAACTTTAAGAACCCTAGTTTTTAAAGATGAAAAAAAATATATAGTTTTCCACCAATAAAAACACCATACAAAGCAGTAAAAATAGTCTCATGTAAAATCCAAAATGCTCATGCTTAGATCGAATACAATCAAAATCAATTTACCCATACTATTAACTAAGATGTGCGGTAAAAAACGAAAATATCGCATTTGACAACCACAAATTCCAAATATTATGCTCAAACTGAGAATTAAATGCAAGGTTAAATTTTATGGTTTCTTAAACCGGTCAAGATCTTCTGTATCTCTCCCCTCGTGTATCCTGGTATCTCTATTACATGATTGGTTGAAAATTATATTGTTTATTATTTTTCTCGTAAAGCAGTACAATTTTAATCCCTATTTATTTAGCCTCAGTCAATCACATGGTAGGAATACATGTATCAATGATACAGGAAATCTCAACTGTTCTTAAACAGCCACACCCAGTCAAGCAGTCAACTAGGAGACCACGGGAGGAAGGAGATTATATTTTTGGACTTTACAATTTTCTTAAACCTTTTAATAAATTTCATTTTGAGCTTAAAACTTTGTTTTGATATATTAACACTAATAATTAAGATTTTGGATTAAAAGGTTGATCGTATTAAAATTGGTTTATTTTTTTATATATTAACACTAGTAATTTTTAATTTATATTAACAATATCAAATTATTATTTGCTACATTATTATAGTTTTGTTAATCTATAATATTATATATTTTGACTTTTTTATAATATTAATTCAAAAAATGTGCTCCATAGTTTGACATTGTTTTCAATTAGTTCAAACATCGTATCTCGTGAGTTCAAACGTGTAAAGGTTAAAAAAATGCATAAAGACGTAACTTACAAATATAACAAAAATATATAAACTAATAAAAAAAAAATGTTATAACTCATGTTATTCAAACTTTAAACAAATAGACCCAAAAAAATTGAACTAAAAAAATAATTTTTATAAAAAAAAGTGAAAAATGTATGAACCAACTGAATGAAATATTTGAACTAATATTACAAATTATGAATAAATAGTACAAAATTTGTGAACAAATAGTTAGAAAAAAACTAAAAAATACTAAAAAACCACATGTTAAAACATTTTTGTACAACAAAATTTTTTAACATGTGTCAGTCGTAGAGAGCTTTGTATTTCCATACCGGAAATACTACTCTAGTTCTAGCTGGATCTTTACATAATAAATAGTTCATTGTCCGCATATTGTGCGTGTTTTATATATATATAAATTTAATGTATGATGTATTGAATATTAATCTAAAAAAACATGATTGTACCAAGGATATAAATTTTTTTATAAAATTCATGTCAAGATTAAAAATATTATACTTGAACATAGCCAAAAGCCATGAAATATATGATTTGTTTAATATTACATATGAACATAGCTTATTTGTTTAATCTTCAATTGACCCACAAAACACAAAACAATAGGTCAACGACCCATGTAAAATATATTAATTCGTTATTAAATAAAATTTTACTTCAACTTAGACAAAAGGAAAAGGACAAGAATGTATGATTTGTTTAATCTCCAAACCCTCTATTTATACAAATTCTCAAACTATCAGCCTAATTTATAATCGATATGGGATAACAAAATCTACAAATATTTAATGATCCTCAAAACCACATGAACTTAGCTAAAAGTGTAAAAAAAATGTATGATTTGTTTAATCTTCAAAGCCTATTTATACAAGTTTTCAATCAATGTGGGATAGCAAAATCCCTGAAAATATTTAACAACCCAAAAAAAGTAGGTCAAAGACACACAAAACGCTAGGTCAATGACTCATATAACCGATATTAATCAGTTATTAATAAAAATTATATTTGAATCTAGCCAAAAGACCAAAAAATGTTTGATTTGTTTGATTTTCAAACCATCTATTTATAAATATTCTCAAACTATCAGTCTTACTTATAATCGATGTGCGATAGCAAAATCTGAAAATATTTAACGACCCACAAAATAGTAGGTCAACAACTCAATCAAACGACCCATATAACGGATATTAATCCGTTATGAATAAAAAAAAAAATTATAATTGAAGTTAACCAATGAACAAGAAATGTATGATTTGTTTAATCTTCAAACTCTCTTCTTATACATATTTCAAACTATCAGTCTTACTTATAATCGACGTGGAATAACAAAATCTGTAAATATTTAACGACTCAGATACAGTAGGTCAACAACCCACAAAACAGTAGGTCAATTACCCATATAACGGATATTAATCCGTTATAAATAAAAATTATATTTGAACATATTTAAAAGGTAAAAAATATATAATTTGTTTAATATTCAAACACTATTTATACAAACTCTATTTATACAAGTTCTCAATCAATGTGGAATAGCAAAATTGCTGGTCAATGACTCATATAACGGATATTAACCCGTTATTAGTAAAAGTTATAATTTAATATCTATTAAAGGATAAGCCTTATTTTCCACGTATTAACGCCACAATTCACGCAGCTCCCAAAAATATTTTAAAAAGTTAATTTCAAAAATAAATAATTAAGATATTTATAAATTTAAAATCTTAATAATTTGTTAATCCGTAAATAAAGTATGGTAATTCCGATCTTATCTTACCGATTTAATAAGAAAATCTTCTTAAACAAGCTTCTTTTGAGGATAATCTTTTTCGTCGATAATAAACTATGATTATGATTTTAGAATAGATTTGTATCAATATTTAAATCGATATTAAAGAAGAATACTTTCTTCCACGTATTAACGTCAGAATTCGCGAAGCCACCAAAATATCTTTTAAAAGTAAATCACTAATTATATTATAAATCAAAAATTAAAAACACATGAATCGGAAGGAAATCTCAGTAATATCTCTTGAGCAGTTTCATTAGTTTTTAAAAAAAAAAAAATTGAAAAAAATTAATGATTTAAATCAGACGGTTTATATTTCCATAATTTACTAAGTTATGTATTTTTTTTTCCAATCATTAATTAATTTAAAGGTTATATTTTTTCCTCCAACTACTCATCAGATTTTATAATTGTGTTCAAAATTTAGTTACAATAGATTTTATTTAGTTGAATTTCATTGAAAACAATCGGAATTAGGGTAAATCTAAACTACTTTAATTGATTATCGATATAATTAATTAGTTTTATCATGCATGTATAAATAGATATACCATTATTTGTCAAAATACTCAGGCAGTTGAATGATCGTTCATTTTCTTTGCACGTTCATTTTAGTAAGTCAATTCGCTCTTATTTTGAATGCACCGTCGATTTTCATTCATTCACATATGCAAGTGACTAACCACATTCTTATTCTTTTCATACTAAATTACTAATGCATTTCACTATATATATATATATATATATATATATATATATATATATATATATATATATATATATATATATATTCTATTAGCATCATTGTTTTATGCATATAGTAGTATTGATCAAAATTTTGTATCACTTTTCAACCTTTAATCTCTCCATGAATCACAGCCGATCTCCCGCACCGGCACCCGTTTAAAAGTCGATATCTAAAGTTCAACTAACTCATGCCATCTTTGTTGGATTGTAATTGTATTTTTGTTGTAGCTCTTAGTCGAGGATTGTGTTAGCCTTTTTAATGCTCTAAAGACTAAAGGTGGGGTTCAAACCGACCTCCCTGTGCCTTTGCAAAGATGCAATATGTGGCCAAGGATGTTGCTTCCGTTTTTGAAATTCCTAGCGTCCAAGGTTTACATCTTTTAGATTAACTTCTTTAGAGTCGATTCATATCTATAATTCTCCATAAATTATAGAGTTAAGATTGTTTCATTATTATTCTTTCCAATGGGCTCCGACCTTAGTTTGATATCAATGATTTCGGACCTTGCAATTGCAACAAGACATAAATATTATAAAACGAAATTCCTTTTAAGTAAACATGTTTAGACATAACAGACTCTAGACACGTACAACAACCAAACTAAAAAAACCTTGAATGAAGAAAAAAGAACGCGCTCCCACACGCCCCTTTCGCCCTCGCCTCCATCACCCAAGATCGGAAATCCCTAAGCCGTTTCTTGGCAAAATCAGAACAAACCCTTCCCCTGAAAACAATCAAAATCGATTTTCTCTTCCTCAAAAGCCCCATAAATCAGCAATAGAATGTCTATAAAGGAGAAAGCAGTTCACACGCTCTAATAAGAGAAAGAAGAAAAGGAGGCTATGCTTTAAGTTTCCGGCATGGAAGAAAAGAAAGAAAAGAGTATGGATTGAGTGGAGTGCTGAAGTGGCGCTGGCGTGTGTTCCCATTCTCAGGTTTCATCGGTTAGGTTCTAAGCGTATAAGTGTTAACGGCCGAATGGCTCTGGAGAAGACAATATTCCAGGCTGTTTCTCTAATCAACCCTCGGCAAATCGATTCTCGAACGAGATCTGAAATGTCGGAAAAAAAGAGGCGATGGATGCTCTTCTTGTATGGAGCACTTATTTTCAACCTTATCAAGCCGCAGAATGAGCCTGAGGCCCTGCGTTTCGTGGTGGCTGAAGTGCTAGAACTAGAAGTCGCTCCTTTTATCAAGAACCGGCTTTGCAAAGTGGAAAAAGCTGCCATGAATGAAGTGTTTGAATCTCCCTCTGGTAAGATCCTCAATAATCTGTGGGTTTGGTCCACTGCCCGAACAAATTTCTCTACCAAATTTGAGATTCTGAACAATGAAAACTGGGAACCTGAAATAGGTTACTCTCCCTATCTTTTTCCCCAAAATAGCAGAAACTCTAAACATTTACTTTTGTTGCTTAGTAGAGTGGAGAACAAATATGGACTTATGAGCCTAATCATCTCAACCATTGGAGCTAGAATACAAAAAAGAAAGGACCCAAAGAATCGAGGAGTATGTTTCAGGTATTTCCTTCCTATAATTCTCTTTACTGAAGCTTGTGAAGCTTCTTTGTTATTTTTTTCAAAAGATTATCCCAAGCCCTCACCTGAAGTCGTCTTTTTACTAGGTTTAAACTAAATAGTAACATTCCTCATGCTCTTGGCGTGAAGGGCTCTTATGAACATGAGGTTTCAGCTTTCGAATGAAGAACCCTCTTTTACCCACTGAATATCAAAAATTGTCTGATTTCTCAATATGTACACATAGACAGATGTTACAAAATCTTTAAATTGTTGCCTCATGAATGGAAGGTGTCTTGTGTGATGATTTTTATACTACACTGTAATTGTGAGGAACCTAATATAACTACTATCAAACACAAATTGTTACATAATCACCTCTACAACCCCCTACATAATGAGAATAACAACCATTGCTTCTTTCCTTTTAAGGGCTCTAGAACCCTGTTAATTGTTCAATTGGATTGGGTTATCATGCTTAATATTCAACAACACAATGTTATAGTGTTAAGCTTGATAAATATGTTTTCTGTTGACCAATGCTTCCTTTTTTGTGAGTATAGGAATAGTATGTTGGCACTTTACAGACAACTAAGACTTCGAGCTGGACTTAATTTGTTGATTTATCCTTCTAAAAATTATACTAAAACCTTATGCTTTCTGCTCATGCTGTCTTGGGTTCTTATTTATCAATCTCTGTGTAGTGTCTTTTAAGGCAGTTTTAGTTGATTGTCTAACCTTGACTTTGTCTACTAATTCTTGCTCTATATTGAAAATTTTTGTAGCTGGCATTTCTAATAAGTTTATGAATTTGCTTAAATAACAACTTTTAAAACCAAAATCTTTTCTCACTTGCATTTATATGAAGTATCCTAGTTTTTCTTTGACTGTTGGGATTTCTTCTGTCTTGGATCAATTGTGTGGTGAGAATGTCGAGTCCTCCGAATCACCTCTCTTCAGAGTCTACGGTTACTTACACATAGCTACTAATAATGCTTCTGATCCCTTGTGGTTTCAGGCTAATGATGTGCAAAATGAGAGCACTCAACAACTCCCTGAAGTCATCATATATGGAGCTTGGAAGTTTCTTTCCAATTGGCCTACAAACTTAAACTTGAGATCCTTTTGGGATTTCATGGACAGAACAAAGAGGACTTGTCCGTCTCACAATACACAAAGTGATTTTTTGAGAAATCCCGAGAACAATATGAAAAACTGCATTATTTGTAGTAAACTTTGTAACTTTCGAAAAAATTTAGTTATTTGGGTTGATAACAGGTGTTTATCACCGTTTTCCATTAATCGGGATATTCAAATATTGCAAATTATAGAATAGTTAATGGCCCGTTGCACATTGTCCCGTCTTCTTTTTTTGTTTTGCCTACGTTGTGGGGAAGTAAAGCAAGAATCGGATTGAGTATGAAACTAAATAAATACCGTTGCATTTTCTGGCTAATGGTTGAAAAAATGGGGGTAAAAAAACCGAAACTCAAATACAGAGTAAAGAAAGACCTTCTTACTCAAAAAATATATGTTTGGCAATTTTTCGAGATGTGCCAGACTATGGATCGGGTTACCTTAAAATTGGTTATAAATGAAGATTGCATATGGGAATTGTAGAGGTATGCGGAAAAAGAACTTTTGGACAGATCTAAAAATCACTACACAAAATGAATTAATTGATATGATTATGTTAGCAGGAAATAAAAACGGAAATTGAACCCATCGAAAGTAACTGGAAAAATGTTGGTTTTGACTCTTGTCTTTTTATCCCTTCGCCGGGCCGGGCCGGTGGTCTGTGTCTTTTTTGGAAAAACTATAAATTTATGAATGAAAAAATCAAAATTACTCACTCGGATGATCGATTTGTCGCTCTAGAACATACAAATTTAGAAATTAATTTTACTTGTAACATAATGTTAATATATGCTCCACCTATGGAGAGATTTAAGACCGAATTCTGGAATAAAGTTTGTAATTGTATTAAAGAAAATAATTGCCTTCCTTGCTTATGGGAGATTGTAATGACCTCATTTGTCCAGCTGATAAGCTTGGAGGGGCGTATCCAACCAATAATCGCTTTCAGAGAATGAATAATATAATACAGGAATGTAACTTGATGGAAGTTGCATCGAGAGGAAATGAATTTATGTGGAGGAAAAGGAACGAAGGTGATAATAATACCTTTGAAAAACTAGATCGAGCATTGGCACATTTTGAAATTATCAATAAATATAATCAAATTCACGTGTGGAATCATGCGTTCTCTTCTTCAGACCACTGTATGATTTCCATTAACCTAGAGGTATCTAGACAAAAATTTAAAAATAAGCCCTTTAGATTTGAATCTATGTGGAATGACAGGGAAGACTGTAAAAATCTAATAAAACAAGCATGGCGTATTCATATTCGGGGTACTAATATGTTTAAACTCACTAAGAAACTAAACTTAGTTAAAAATAAGCTTAAGATTTGGAGCAAGGAAAAGTTTGAAAATATTAATAAGCAAGTAAAAAATGTTGATAGTGCGATTGAAAAAATTCAAAATATGAACTATAGGGTTTATAATCAAAACAGAAATGATAAACATGTAAGGTTAAATAAGAAAAGAGAATGCTTAATAGAATATCAACAGAAATATTGAATGTAAAGAGCTAAAGCCAAATCCGTCGAAGACGGGGATAAAAATACAAAATATTTTCATCGAAAAGTGACTGGGAGAAGAAACCGGAAAATGATTAATAATATACAGAAAAATGATGGTCAATGGATTAACACTAAAGAAGATATTAATCAGGAATTCATTAACGAATACAAAAAGCGATTTAAAGCAACTGAAGGTAATCAAAATCTATGTGAACAATTTCTCCAAGTTATTACTCAAGAAGTATCGGATAGTGATAATGATATGCTAACTAGACCATTCTCTAATAGTGATATTAAAATGCAGCGTTTAGCATTGGATGTGACAAATCCCCTGGACCAGACGGTATATCTGCCGGGTTCTTCCAATGTCATTGGGATATTGTTGGTCCGGCGGTCTGTAAGGCTGTCAAAAGCTTTTACCATTCTTGCAAACTCTTAAAACAAGTTAATCATACATTTATTACTCTTATTCCAAAAAATGATAATCCTATAACGACAAACGACTTCAGACCTATAAGTCTTTGCTCAACGTCGTACAAGATTATAGCAAAAATTCTGGCTCTGAGACTTAAAGCTATTCTGCCTAAGCTTATCCATCCTCTTCAAAGTGCATTTGTCCAAAAACGTGTCATTCATGATAACATCCTAATTGTCCATGAAGTCTTTCATGGTTTTAGATCTAAAAAAGGTAAAGAAGGTTATATGGCAATTAAGCTTGATATGGAAAAAGCATATGACAGAGTGGAATGGGCCTTCATTCGAGCTGTCCTTGATAAATTTGGCTTTAATAATAAATTTATTAATTGGATTACGGAATGTATCTCTTCTGTCTCCTACTCGATCTTAATTAATGAAAAACCTTCGAACCTTATCTTTCCTAGTAGAGGTATACGTCAGGGTGACCCAATTTCACCTATGATCTTTAATCTTGGTCTGAGGTTTTAGCGAGGAAGATTCAATATGAGAGTAATCGAAACAAAAAAAATATTGGATTCCCTATCTCGAAACAGGGTACTCATATTCCCTTTTTATCCTTTGCGGATGATATCATTATTTTCACCAAAGCCTCAACTGGTGCTAGCTTAAAAATCTTAGAAATTTTAAATGGATATTGCAGTATCTCAGGAAGAAGATCAATCTACTAAAATCTGCTTTCCAAACTTCAAAAAATGTAGAGAACTCAACTAAAAGACAAATCCAAAGTTGTTTGGGCATCTCTGCTTCAAATTGCTTGGAAAAATATCTTGGTTGTCCGATCATTAATGGGAAAGTGAATAAAAGTGTATTTGAATACGTTATCACTAAATCGAAACAATAGTTAACAAAATGGAAGGCTTCTTCCCTGTCTCAAGTTGGAAGAATTACCCTTATCAAGTCTAATTTAAATGCTAAACCAAACTTCATTATGCAAAGCTTCATGCTCCCAACAAGTATACATAATGAATTAGATAAAATTAATAGAGATTTCTTCTGGAATAAAGGCCCTAAGTTTCATCCTCTGGTGAGTTGGGACAAAATTTGTAGACCGAAAAAGTTTGGTGGAACGGGGATCAGAAAATCTGAAGAAATGAATAAAGCACTCCAGATGAAATTATTATGGAAAATAGTTAATGAACCAAATAATATTTGGGTGAGAATTATTAATGAGAAATATCTGAAAGGAAATGTTCCCCGGAGTTATACTCCTAGAGGAAATATGTCTTGGCAATGGAAGAAACTTATGAAACTTAGGATGGAATTTGAATCAGGATTCAGATGGAATGTAGGAGATGGTAATACTGTTAATTTCTGGAAAGATTGTTGGATTAGAGAGGATCCTCTGATCAAGATTTGCAAAAATACAAGAGGAATCAATGATATGGTGAACGTTAAATACTTTATCAAAGAAAATAAATGGGATGTTGGTAAGATTGATGCGGAAATTGGAAGTATTCTTCCACTAGATATCATCAAGTCAATAAAAGATTATCAACTCCCTAAAACATTTATTCAGGATCGTCTTTACTGGGCTTCGACTGATGATGGGAGTTTCTCTACTAAGTCAACTTTTAATGCATTGTATTTAAGAAAAGGAATACAACCTAGTTTGAACGAATGGATTTGGAAAATGGACATACTGCCTAAAGCAAAGAACTTTCTATGGAAATTATCTATGAATGGATTACCAACTAAAGAAAATCTAGAAAAACAAAAGGTCCCGGTACCTATGAACTGTTGTCTGTGCAATCATCTCTATGAATCTGCTGATCACCTGTTCTTTAAATGCACCAGCTCGTGACTCTAAGAGAAAGGGTAAGCCGAAGGCACGAACGAATAGAAGAACTAAGAATAAGAATTACATAAGTTCGGAGATAGATAGTCTCGCGCAGGAGTTGCCAATCCATAAGCGTCGCTTAAGCGACTACGTTCCCAAGCTGGTTTCAAGCAAAGTCAAGGCGCGGCAGACCTTTCCCTATCGGTCGAGTGGCTCATTCGAGAGTAGGCTGCTTGAAGTTCTCTCATTGGTAGTGGGAGTGCAGGGGTTTAGGACTGGGAAGGTTACATAGTTTCTGGCTTTCAAGGCTTTTTTAAGCCCGAATATACTTTGGATAGTATATTGAATGAAAAAGCTAAAACTGCAATTAGATCAGCTAATCTTGGTAAAATAAAAATAATTGATAGGATTGTGTGGATCAAGGAGATGTTGTCGGAAGTGGATCTCAGATATCTAATTCTAACCTGGTGGACTGTTTGGTATGCTAGGAACCAAAAAAAAATTTGTAACAAAGAACCCCAAGATATAGAATTAATCGTGCAAAAACATATTAAAGAAAGGGAGCAGGCTAAAAAAGATCCAAAAAATTGTAAGAATAATACGAAGAAGGTGTCAAGAAAAACAAAAAAATATCCGGTGGGATAAACCAGAAAAAGAAGCCATCAAGCTAAATTTTGATGGCTCAAAAAAAGATTCGGGAAGTTCTGCCTGTGGATTTATCCTTAGAGATCATAATGCTATGACAGTTTCTCTTGGCTATGGGAGATGTGGAAACATATCGGTCCAACATGCCGAAGCATGTGCGCTAAGAGAAGGCCTTGTTAGAGCTTATGATCTTGGGATCAAAAATCTTGAGATTGAAGGAGATTGCCTCTTGGTCATTAACTCTGTTAATCGGAGTTGGAAACCTCCTTGGGAGCTGGATCTGATTCTGTCTGATATTTCATCTATTCTTTTGGGCTTCTGTCAGGTGAAGATCCGGCACGTGTTTAGGGAAGTAAATGGTGTTGCTGACATGCTTGCAGTGTTGGGACATAATTGCCTTCGCCCATCCTGTTCGTCCACTGCGTTAGTTGACGATCTCATCCGGAAGGATGCTCCAGGGAAGAGAGTCTCGAGGAGATAATTTTCCCTAACTGCTTATCTTATAGTATCAAAAAAAAAAACCAAACTAAAATGAAAAATAGTCTACGGCATGATAAATAAATAAAGACTCCCACAGACTTCCTAGTACCCGACTGACCACTCCACTCCCGATTTCTCGGTAGGAATTTAACCTGCAAATTCTGTCAACACGGTATAAACCGTTAGCTACAATTCTAATAATGAGGATACGAGGGCACAAACACAAGTAAGGGAAAACCATAAATTACTCAACATGCAACAAAGAATGTCCCGGTTCTTATATTTTCATTTAGTGAAAACTCAACATGCAACAAGAGTAACTCATTTACCTGGTCTTTAGGAGTATGATGTTGGTTAAGTTAATGCCTGATTATTAGGGATTTGTTGTTAGTGCCGTTAGTGGAATTTTTATTATTTAAGCAAGTCAATATGTAGTTTGTTATTCAGATTAATGAAACAATAGTTTATGTCCCACATTATTCTCTTAGTTATCAACGCCTTATACTTGTTGACTTGTTCATCTTCCTTCAACTTTGTCTTGTACACTCACTTAACACCAATTGTCTTGTGACCTCGTGGAAGACCAACCAAATCCCATGTATTGTTTCTTTAAATAGCAGCAATTTCATCATTCATTGATTTTTTGCCACGTTGATTGTTTGACAACTTCTTCAAAAGATGTTGGATCGCAATCTGAAAATAGAACAAAGTGTGTAATCGGGTCTTCGGATTGGATTACATCACTTACTTCAAAGTCAACCATCTATTTGGGTCTTCTTCTAGCACGATGAGGGTGTTCTTTAGTAGTAGTTGTTGTTGGTGTGCCGGGAACGTGAGATGAAGTAGCTGGACTGTCAACGATTTGTTGTCTCGTAGGTTGTTGTTGCACCGTTTCTTGAATTTTCATCAAAATCAACAAGTATCTAAATTTGTTCAGCATCACTCTGGCTTTATGACCAAAAGTTCAGCTCATCAAAGTACCACATCACGACTTCCAACAATTTTCTTAGTGTTAGGATCATAAAGCCTAATGATCTTGATTGATCACTAACACCAAGAAAAATACATTTTACTCTCTTGTCTTCAAGTTTTGTTCTCCTCTGATCTAGTACATGAACATAAGCAACACACCCAAAGATTCTAGAATAATCAACAACTGGTTTTCGTCCACTCCATGCTTCCTCTAGAGTCATATTTTGAACAGAAAATATAGGACTTCTATTTAAAATATGAATGCTCCAATTCACAGCTTTAGGCCAAAACCTTTTTGAGATGCCACTTCTCTTCAGCAAACTTTGCACCATATTAAAAATCAGGCGATTTTTCCTCTTAGAAACGTCATTCTATTGAGGTGTGTATGATGTTGTAAGTTGCCTCCTGATTCCATGGTCGTCACAGAATTTTGCAAATTCATTTGATGTATACTCTTCACCACGATCTGTATGTAGGACTGTAATTGAGCAACCACTTTTTTTTCAACCATAAGTTTAAACGCCTTAAAAACATCAAATGCTTGAGACGTCTCTTTTAGGAAATACACCCATGTTTTTCGATTCAAATCATCAATGAAGGTAATAAAATAGTGTTTACTTCCATTGGACATTGGACTTAAAGACCCGTAAATATCGGAAAGCACGACCTCTGACACTTCCTTGTCCCTAATAGATTTTCCGGAGGGGAAAGAGTCTCGATGTTGCTTGCTAACAACACAATCTTCAGAAACTTCACTTGAAGGTGCAATTTCAGGAAGACCTGTCACCATACTTTTCTGCTGCAACGTCTTTAAGCCCCCAAAGTTTAAATGACCATATCGAAAATATCATAGCCACGCTGAATCATGCCCCTTTGATGACAAATAATGGCTGTTAATTCTGCTGAGATTCGGTGGCAACATGCGGTTCACCGTCATGGTAACTCGAGCAATTAAGCCCAATTTTTCATCTCGAACCCGACAAACTCCATTATTGATCAGAACATCATACCCCTTCTCTTGAAGTTTCCCAATACTGAGTAAGTTTGTCTTCAAATCTTGAATAAAAAAGACATTATTGAAAAATAATACTTCCTCTTCCCATGACAACCACTTTGGAATTGCCACCAAACTTGATAGTGCTATAAAATGACTCATCTACATCGCAAAATTTCGTCTTATCCCCACATATATGGTTGTTCGCAATTTGATTGCGGCCGAGAACGAGGTTGCGGCCTGTGTCTAAATACCAAAGACCTTGTTGAGTTTCTTAACTCATATTACATACCATCATGAGAGACTCTTCTTCTTCCTTTTCTACAAAGCTGGTATTTTCTCCATTTTGACTAGGCAATTTGGTTCGACATTCAAATTGAAAGTGGCCATACCTATGACAACAATATCATTCAACATTGGACTTGTCTTTTGGATGGCAATTTGTTGAATGATTGCCACTGTAACACCCCGAATCCGTAGGACTCGAGGCACTACTGGGTTAGAATCTCACAATGGATCGTGACCCTAGCCTGACAACAAGTTCACTAGATCTTACAACAAGGCACAAATAGATTAAATACAAAACATGAAACCGATATATATATATATATATATATATATATATATATATATATATATATATATATATATATATATATATATATATGTGTATCAAAAGGTAATACATAAGTACCGCTGAGTACAAATAAAACATAACTATACAACAAAAGATCCCGTATCCCAGATAACGACCCAGTGTACGGAGCCCTCAGCGGATCACCCTCTCTGGATCACTCTGCAGCTCTCCTAACCTGCAAAGGATCTACAACACGGTATAAAACCGTTAGCTAACCATACACATATATATAGAGATGCAAGAGCACAAACACACATCAGGAATCATAACACCTCATCATGCTTTCACACATATACCCGGTTTATTATCTTTATAAAGTCCAGCACTCAAATCATAATAATATATGTATATGAACATATGTGACACGAGGAATATAATCCTCGCCTCTGATCGCTATTAGCCAGCTATTGTGGCTCCGGCACTCCTCCCCGTATACCTTATGGGAGTAATGAAGGAGTCAATCCCGTATAGCAGATCTGGCCTAACTACAGAGAACCTCCCAGACTCCTAGCGGGATGAAAAGGGAAAGGTTATCACGGCCCTACAATGGGCAATCACTAAACCATAGGTTGGTAATAAACAACATCGCATGATATCAAGCATATATAACACACAACACTCATGCATACATCCAATATAAGGATGGTAGCTAAGTAAGTCCTACGGACTTACCTCAACCTCAGAAGTAGCCTCAACCACGATAAACTCTCAAACACGGTTCACTCCAATCTGGAGGACAACACTGCCTAATAACAAGGCATAACAAGATATCAACTCCTATCCATCAAAGGGGTCACACCTAGACCCAAGGGATCCGTAAGGATCATATCCTAACTCATAAATCTCAAAGCCAAAACCGGAATAAACGATATCATACTCATCATCATTCTAACCTCAAACACGTACCTAGCATGCCACTAACCCGCTCATACTAGGAAAGGAAAGGATCATACTACTCTAAGTAGATCCTATACAAGACGCACCTGCGGAACGGAAAGATGCAGGGGTGGAACAAGGTAACCCGCAGGCGCGGCGACGCTCGGCCGCAGGCGCGGTGACAGTGGCCGCAGGCAAACGTAGGCACGGGCGCAGACGCTGTGACACGGCTCCCGTAGGGGCGGCGACTTCTAGGCGCGGGGGCGGCGACAATGCAGAATGCGATCCCGCAATTCCTCTTCGGCTCTTCACGTGATCAAATCACGTCTTCTCCATTCCAAAGTCACACACATACATATACATACACATTCCAACATCAATCTATATTCAATTCATCTAGTCCTAAGCTAAGGAAGATGGAATCAAGGAAGAAAGAAAGGAAGAAGAAGCAAGATGCTTACCATAGTTGTGGTCCTAGGCAGCAAGGTAGATCAAAGCCACACATCAACTGGCTCAAAGCTCAACACAAAGCACAACATCAACCTCAACAAGCCACACGACCAACTCTCTTGCAAACTCTAAGGAAACCAAGATCAAGATCAAGAAGGAGAAGAAGGAAGAAGCAAGAAGGACGTGAGAAGGCTGGAAATGGAATGAAGACTGAAGAAGAAACCCTTGCTCCCAAGGTAAGAAGAGAGGGTAAGCACGAGTCAACCGGTCAACAAAGCCGGCTGCAGCCGCAAGAAATCGCAGGGGCGGTTCCCTGAGCCGCAGGGGCGGAAACCCGCTGGGACGGCACAAGCACCCGCAGTTGAGGTGTGGTTTTGATCTAAAAAGAATCGTCTCCAAAGTTGCTCGATCTATGGCCTGGAACAAATAGTTCTTAGCCTTAAGATCCTTCAGTTTTAATACCTCTAATTATGACTTCTGCGCATTTGTCAAGACTGCTCCTTGTGTTGGTTCGGTGATTCGAACATCAACGACATACCAAAACTCCTTGGACCTCAAGAAGTTTTCCATGTTAACATGCTCCAATTATTATAATGACTATCAAATCGAGGAATTGTAGCTTGCACAAAGTTTTCGTTTAGTGTGAAAGTGGACATTGTCTTTTACTCTCGTTTCTCTCACTTTTGTTCTCTCAATTAACTTGATTGATTTGATACCATCGATAACTAAGAGAATGACGTGGGACACAAATTGTTGTTTTACTAATCTGGATAACAAACTACATATTGACTGGTTTAAATAATAAAAAGCTCTAACACCATTAACAACAAATCCCTAATAATTAGACATTAACTCGACTAGCATCGTACTCCTAAAAAACAGGTAAACTGAAAATAAACCAAATCTAAATAACATAAACAATAATAATTATTTCTAACAAATTTCATCAAGAGAGATTGGCGCAGTTTCCCCGTCGTCATAAGCATCAGTTATAACTTACGGATCAACCATTCTTACAACGTGATATCCTTCTAGAAAGGTTTTGCAATATTAACTATTTGTGTAATTGGCAATCATAAATAGACGAGTATGGGATTGATTCCGCTTCTAGAAACAAATACGTACAATTTAGCGGAACCCAAATCATTCACGCAATTCACTGTCTTACAGGCTAGCCCCACGTCCTTCTTGTCGGGCACATGTTGCTATCCCTTACGTGTATGATTATAAATCACTAGTAATAGTAAAAATCACTAGTAATAGTAAAAATCAATATCGTATTTAAATTGTATGACAAAATATGTATACAATAGCTAACATTATTTTACAATATTTTGTTCGTAAAAGTATATCTATAAATTGATCATAAAATTAATATTATAAAAATTCAAAATATTTAATTCTGCAGATAGCACGAGCCATAGACTAGAATATAGGCACACATACTAATATAGTATTATAGTAATATAGTAAACATTTTCTGTTTATGTATTACATTAATAAGGCCGCCGGTTGTTTATTCCATTCATGTTGCGTCTTCTTTACCTTCTTCTGTAATCAATTTGCTCTTGGATGATATGAATGCAGAGTGAAGTTTCGCTTTCTCAAAAAAATAAAATAATAGTAATTGGCAGTTACTCAATAGTTTTGATGTTTCTAAATAAAGTAGTAAATTAAAACAGGTTATCACTTGAAGATGACGGAGCGGGAGCAATTGAATGGAAATGACTTGTGGAGGGCTCTCTGGAAGATCAAAACTTCTCCAAAGGTTTTAAACCTGTCATACCATGCAAATCAAATTTAACTCACCGTAATTGTCAAAATACGATACAAACGGACTGGGTAGAGCGGGGTCGTTTGCATCCGAGCGCACATGCGCGTTAGGCACAAGTTCAACACATAAATCCGATGAGGTTTCATCTTAAAACCAATTGGCAATAAGAGGAGTAGCCCACTGACCTTATATACTAGGCTCGGAAGCCCACAACTTTCGATGTGGGAACTTATCATCTCCAACACGCCCCCGCAAATGCAACTAGAGGATATAGACCGAGTTGCACTTGTCCACAAGTTAGGATCGCGAGCCACATAGAGGTTAACCGCTTTGATACCATGTCAAAGTCCGATGCACACGGACCGGGTAGAGCGGGGGTCGTGTGCATCCGAGCACACATGCGCGTTAGGCATAAGCCCAACACATAAACCCGTTGATGTTTTATCCTAAAATCTATTGGCAATAGGCGGAATAGTCCACCGACCTTATATACTAGATTCGAAAGCTCACAACTTTCGACGTGAAAACTTATTATCTCCAACAACAGTAATGTTCCGGTTGAGCCTTGGTGTGATGCATTTTGTCCGGCGGTTGCAAGATAAAAAGGTGAAGAACACAATGTTTTTCAACTCGTAGGAAGACCAACGTTGAAATATGCGACTGCGGGAAGTCCTCCGACGTTTGACAAACTTATATTCACGCGGTTCAAGACTCGTTCAAATCTACGTCACTACTCACTAGCTTTCCAAATCACACTGATTGATTTTATTTTAAAGTAAAGTAATCCTTTTTCATATATTCACCGTTACTTTGTCATATATTCACCGTTACTTTGTCAAATTTATACTTACAACCCAATTCTCTATGAAATTTCATATATACATCACTACTTACACAAATTACATTTCATCGTTTGTACATCGATGCAAAAAAATATATCGTAATTTCTTCATACTTTTTAATCTTTTTAAAAATACTTTTTAACCCTAACTTTCAAATCAAAAAATATATACTCTATTTGATATTGATCTATTTTTCGTTTTCGAACCCAACTTTCAACAAATTATACATATTATATGTACGTTACTAAGATTCTTCATTCTTGAATCTTGACTTACCATCGCATCTTTTATTATTTATGAATTATGAATTTGAACTCACTTTCAATAAAATTACAATATACACCCACTCATATTTATCTGATTATTATTTTTAATCCCAAATTTCAAAAAAAATACATACATGCACTACTCTAATTTTTCGTTCTTTTGACTTATATTCCTATCTAAGTACAAACATGTCATTTTTTAATTCAACAAGCCAGAATTTTCATCATCAAGATTTATTTTGACCCAACTTTATTTAACTTGTTTTTTATAAAATTAATAAAATTATCCATATTCCAAAATTATATTTGTAACATACCCCTCTTACCGATACTCAAAGTAGTCTTAATTTTTTAAAATTTGATCCAAACGTTCTTAATTTAACGTCAATAACTATTCAAAACACCCCCATCTTTTCCGGTAGTTTTATTTTTTGTCCTAATTACAAATATTAAATATACACTTTTTAGATAAGCGTATCTAATTTCGTCATTTGATTATCCATCAATAATTTATCTCGAACTCGGCCCTAATGAAAAACATAGTACAAATGTGGTCTATCCAATTTATAACAAGTTTTATTTACGAGCTCAACTTCCAAAAATACAATTACAAATACCCATAATACTTAAATTTCAAATGTACCCCAACTTTAAAAAATGCATAAATTGCCCGACTTTTCCTTTTTACATATATTTCCGACCTTTACGTTTAATAAAATTAAAAGTATGTCAATCTTTTATATCGTAATTTCACGTCAATTTCATTCAAATTACAATATACCAATATCTTATTTATCATTTATTAAATTTGTTATAATTATGCATAGTACTATAATTATATGTATTTATATTATTTAATGCTCTCTGTTCATAAATAATTATAATTTAAATTTATAGACTTATAAAGAAAATTATGAAATATAATATATTTTTCTTAATCATTTCTTTACTTTTTATTTCATTGAATATCACAGTCAAGTAGTCAAATATCGTTATTAAAAGTGTCAATTGTGTAAAGTAAATTGTGTAAAGTAAAAGAAAACGACAATTATTTATAAAGTATATAAATTTTATTTTTTAATCCAGACCATACAAATAGCTAGACCGGAGTTTCTAGCTTGTCGCCTAATCAGGTAGGTGGACCGGACTTTCCACCCGTTCATAATTTGGACCATTCTTTATATGTGGCCGTTTTTCGTAAGTGCTGTCCGATCTATCTCTATGATTAATAGAAGCTTCACTTTTTTCATGCACATCTTAGATAACCATTGGATCACTCTCAATTTCAGACCACATGGATTGCGTCACCTTCTTTCTTTTTTTTTTTTGGTTAAAATTTGCGTCACCTTCTTCTCCTTAGACGTCAGTGGTGATCAAATAATCTGTTTTGACTTACTTGTTTTGTTGTTTCACTAATAGCAATTACCAAAAAAAATCAGGTTTAATCATTGAATTTGATAACAATTGTAGTTGACATTTTTACACGTAACAAATCAATTAATATCTCATCATGATACATATATTTCTCTCATGTTATTGGTTAAAGTTAAATAAAAAAGTAAAAAAATAATAGTACTTTACAAAAAAAATAATAAACAATAACAATTTTACCAATCATGTAATAGGAATACATGATACATAAAGTAAATGTTATAGAAGATCTTAACCGGTAACTAAGTATTTGAAATTTGGAGAGCTGCTGCAGGCCCACATGCAGTCATACCCCATACCACCGGTCCACCGGGCCTCTATAAAAGTAAACCCACCCGTCTCACAATCTCTACAACACAAATCAATCCGATTGATCTATCATGGATCCTAGTTTCCTCTATCTCGTGGCTCTTATTCCACTCATTATCTTCTTATACTCGCACCTAATTCGTAACCGTAGCAGTAGAACTGATAAGACTAGAAACCAGCCCCCAAGCCCACCAGCTCTCCCGGTAATAGGTCATCTCCACCTTCTCAAAGCACCATTCCACCGCTCATTAGAGGCCCTCTCTCGCAAGTACGGCCCCGTCCTCAGCCTCCGCCTCGGCCGTTGCCGCTTTCTGGTGGTTTCCTCCCCACATGCAGCAGAACACTGCCTTGCGCAGAACGACGTCGTTTTCGCCAACCGGCCTAAGTTCGTACCCGGCGAGCTCCTCGGCTATGACTACACCGCCGTCGCGTGGGCTGGATACGGGGAATTATGGCGCAACCTCCGTCGTGTCATCACCCTTGAAGCACTCTCCTCTCACCGGCTTCTTCAGAGCTCCCGGATCCGGGTTGAGGAGATCCGGTTTGTGGCCCGGGAGGTTTTACTTGGCTCGGGTGCCGAGAAAGTGGATTTGAATGAGGCGTTTTTTTTGCTTACAAGGAACGTGATGATGAGGATGGTATTCGGGAAGAGGTGGGCCAGCACCGGGGCCCAAGAGGATTTGTTTGTTCCGTCTAATTTTGTGACGGTTTATGATTACTTTCCGGTTTTGAGGTGGATGGGCTGCGGTGGACCGGAGAAGAAAATGAAACGGGTTTCCTTAACCCGGGACCGGTTTATGCAGGGTTTGCTGGATGAGGCGCGTAACGAGAAGAAAGGCGAGACGAAAACGACGTCGTCCATGGTGGATGAGTTGCTGGCTTTGCAGAAGGAGGAGCCCAAATACTACACCGATGATATTCTCAAAGGCATTTTACTGGTCAGTTTATTTTCTCTCGTCTCATTGACTCCTTGCTGACATAAATAAAGTTAAATCATCGGTGTTTACTTTCAATCATACAATCAATTATCATTCAAAAAAATAAGAATAATAAAAATAAAAAAAATCATACAATCAATTAGTCCACCTTTTAGTAAATAAAACCGGTCGAATTTCTGTAATAATACAAAAGTTCTTTTATTTATAGCTTTATGAATATAATTATTGATGAAATATGTGTAAATTATACGTCCTGTTCATTTGTTAAGATGTCAGTCAAAATTAAAGGCAACAATGGTGATTTTGGTATGAAAATATAAATAATTGTGTCCTGATAATACCATAAAGTTAATATATTATTACTCCGTAGGTAATGCTGACAGCAGGGACCGACACTTCGGCCCGCACAATGGAGTGGGCAATGTCACTCCTCCTGAACAACCCAAGCTCCTTCGAGAAAGCCCGATCGGAGATCGACAGCCACGTCGGCACAGGGCGACTAGTAGAGGACTCCGATCTCCCGAACCTAAACTTCATCCGGTGTGTGGTGAACGAGACGCTCCGCCTGTTCCCGGTGGCCCCGTTGCTGATCCCACACTCCTCCTCCGCCGACACGACGATCGTGGGGTACCATGTGCCCAAGGACACGGTCCTACTGGTGAATGCGTGGGCCCTACACCGCGACCCGAATGTGTGGGAGGATCCGCTTGCGTTCAAGCCCGAGAGGTTTGAGTCGGGGGACGTGGGTGGGTTCAGGTTCATTCCGTTCGGGGTGGGGAGGAGATCTTGCCCTGGGTCGAACCTCGCGATGCGGACGATGATGCTGGCGTTGGCTACATGGATTCAGTGTTTTGTGTGGAAGAACGCCGAGGGTGGGGTGGTGGATATGGAGGAAATGGGTGGTGGGATTACTATGTCCAAGTCTCAACACCTTCAGGCAGTTTGTACACCTCGGGCTTGCATGTTCGACGTCCTATCGCACCTTTAACTTAACTAGTCTATGCTTGTTTCATGATGTCACTGATGATTCGATTGCAGTAAAATATGGGGTTTGGAGTGCGTTACGGTTCATTTACGGCGTTTATCAATTTCCAAATTCCAAAGACAACCTAAATGAGCAAAAACAAGTTACGCCGGAAGTTTCCGTATCTAAATTTGGGGAGGTACCGAATATAAGGTTCAGCGTACTAATCAACTGATTTTAGGATAGAAATTTATGAGCCGAAATTGGGTTAATCTATCTGTGTCGGAGTTGGACATAACATGAATGTACGTATGTATACACGACCTCGTTCTGCCGGTCTGTTTATATCATATTTTACAAGTTAGAAAGATCAGAATCACAATTTGAGAGATTTATTTGATAAAGATTACAGTAGTAACTAGTAAAGTGGAAGATACCGTTTGCCGATCCGAAATGATGGACGCAAGTGGACGAAGACGAACGTTGACACTTAGACAGGACGCCACTGTAAACACAGACCAGAGTGCCAGGCCCATCGTCGTAGCTCTGTTGGGTTATGATTGGGCTAGTATTTTGGGCTGGATTAAGGCTGGATCGGGGTCGAAAAGTCTATTGTGCTAGGTTTGGACGGTTTGAGCTGATCAACAAATTTTAAAATGCTCAAAATTTGGCTTAAAAATGACCCAAAATTATCTACAGCCTAGTCCGTTCAACCTATCCAACCAGTTAAGGACCTAACATAAATATATATATATATATATATATATATATATATATATATATATATATATATATATATATATATATATATATATATATATTTTAATAACGGAAAGAAGTTAAAGTTGGATTACTTCTTAGAGTAGTTCAACCTAAAGCATCCTTTCGGATGGAAACTCAAAATTCGAGATCGTTAAAAAAATTGGTGTTGGAGATCGAGATTTTCATATGGGTCAAACGGTCAACAACACAATTTATTTCCCTGAAAACGTGTATGATCTGGACTTTGTCGAAGAAAAGAAGATCTAGTTTGGAGTCGGACAAAATCATCTCGACATCCCACGGACAACTCCAGAAACCTTGAAGTGCCTTAATAACATAACAATTTGTCACCTTCAATTTCAATCTTTTTGATGTTTAATCTAATTGTATCTTGTAAACCAGATTTGAGAGCATAAACTTCAACTTTTATTACCGAGTTGAAATTGTTTTTCTTGGTATCGAGGCTGATGACCTTTCCATTGTGATTCCGAATAACAAATCCAATGGATATTACTCCCGAATTAAGTTTAGATCCATCGAAGTTCAATTTGTGGAATCCAAGTTTTGGTTTTTTCCCATTTAATCTTGTGTTTTTTTCCTTGTAGTCGGGTTATTGTTTTTCTGTTCTGCTTTTATATCGTAGTCGTCATCGTCTATGATATTGGTTTTCCAATTATGTAGTTGGTTTTTGACGAAATTGATAATCTTGTAGGACCTGACATAAATATTTGGTCTAACAGAGACTTGTTGCTTCTATCTACATCCGGCCCAATCATGATCCAGTGAACAACTCTAGCCTCTAGGTACATGTCTTCTCTTCATATACATAAAATCCCGTAGTCCCTTAGGAATAGTAAAATCATTTACCCTATTACAAGAAAACCACACCTCACTTGCTTGTTTCAGGGAATCCACCGTCTCCCTTACCATTTATCCCAATCTCTTAGTTCATTTCTTTTACCGCCTCAGTTCCCACCTTCTCCCTTCCCATTCCAGTTCAATGTTGGCACGCATATTTGGTTCCATAATCGCCCATCTGTCCTTCTACTAATACGTCAACAATAACCATGGTAACACCACTCTCTCAAGTTCTCCCTCCAATGTCTCTTGCAATCAGAAAATAGTAAACCTTCTTATCTTATCTGATCGACGCTGATTTCTTCATTACCAATTACAACTTATTTATGATGGAACTACTTCCTTATCCGTTTCATCTTCTGTAGCTGCTTGAGGTATTTCTGCTTGACTTTCTATGATATGGGACTACCTTTAATTTTCCCTAATTCTTAGCAATTACAACTTTCTTTCACTTACTATTTTGTTTTTTTTGTTGGACAGTGCATTAATATTAGGAGTATGATACGACGACAGTCTTATGGAATTCTAACAGGTTGCGCTTGTGCTCGGTAAGCATTTACACATTATTTTATATGCTTGGTGGTGTGTTTTTTGTTTTAGAAATGTTTTTTTCTTCTCATCAACAGACAATTGAAACTTGAAACACTAAACATGAGTTGAAGTTTGTAAATCTTATGTACACATAAAATGTATGTATATTTATATCCCCTCTTTTCTTACTCTAGCGCTGTTCCCCTCCGCCTGGTTTTAACCAAACCTCTTCGTAGTTGGGAAGAGAGAAGGAGTCTAAATAAGCATCTCCTCTAGTGATCCAAGCGATTCAAGCGAGTAAGTTCCACCTTTATCTCAATCCATTCGATCATGCCAATAACCAATTATCAGTCCGGGGGACCACCTTAAAAAAAAGGCTCGAATGGTAAAATCCTTCCGTCACCCCAAAATGAAGGGGGTGATTTCGTAGTTCTTGGTCCGTGTTTCATGTTCTCAAAGAGTCCTCATGACCTTTATTTGAAGATGCAAAACATATGAATTGAAGCTCATTTTCTTCGAGAACCCAATATGGTAAATGAATTAACTACCACTATCAAATGAATTCATGTAGTTGGTGTAAAGCTTGTTAAAAGCGGTTGGTTTTTTACAAAACCTCCATAGCTCCATACCTTCAAACCATACCCAAAATTTCCCAAAATCCCTCAATCCTTCACCAAATTCACTCATTCTGTTGTTCGGGTATTTCTATGACCCGAACAACTTTCATTTTCCTTGTGATCCGCCTCCTTCTTCCGAGTAGACACGCCGGGAGACCTGCACCATATTTTACATTGTAATTATTGTTTTTATCCCTTCTTATTTTTCACATTGGGGACAATGTGAGATTTAAGTATGGGGTAGGATGCTTACAATCCTTTTCAGCATGTTTTGATTATTTGTACTGCATTTGAACAATTTCAAATTATTTGGCACACGTTTCATTATGTTTTTGCATCGGAAAAAAAAAACGCGTGAAGTGCTTCTTAATACTTGATAGGATCTCTATGATGAAACTTGGTGTATGTTATTATGCTTTTGGAATATTATTTTGAATTTGAATGATTTATGGAATTTGTAGGAATTGATTCCTTTATTTGAAATTTGTATGATTGATGGAACTTATATGTTTACTTGAATTGAATTTGATAGTTGAAGCTATGCGATGAGTTCTTTTACATTGCATAGGAATGATTTAGGCAATTCAAGTTCTTCTTCTTCTTCTCTATCTTATTCATGTTTAGCACCTCAAACATTGATCATATTTGCCTCATTTGACCTATCCGGGAATTAGGAAAGTGAAGTTTGAAGGTGTATGCTTAAAATAAAAAAAATTCATATGTGTTATGTGAAGAAGTTGATTGTGATGTATGAGACGTGAAATATAGCAAAAGAAAGAAAAAAGGGTTGTTGGCTATGAAGATGAGTAACTCGGCACCGTTCACATAATCGGGTGTATGTGTCTTGCCAAAGTCTAATTAGTTTTAAAAACATTCCCTATGAGTTGATTTTGTATGTGCATTTTGGTGTGAGATACGTGAAAGAAACTAAACACCAAGGTTTCGGCTATTGTGCACCAATGCCTATCACTCAAAAGAAAGAAAAAAATGCGAGAAAGGATGGATGTTGAAAAGAGTTCATTGTGTTGTTCTTCTTCCCGGATTACCACCACTTTACCTATATCATCCTACCCTTAATCACATTTCTATGGCCTTTTCATTTAAGTTCTTTTGATCTATGTATACATGTAATTGACTTAATGGCTTAAACTTGATTTTCATGGATATTAGGCATTTGAAATTTTTGTGATGATTATGAATTTCTTGTAAAGTTTGATTTTCTTTCACTTGCCTATTTCACTTGAATTCAATTGAAATATCTCTTTAGCCATATGACTACACCTTTGAGTGTGATAATGTATAGAAGCACAACACGACCAAAAAGAGTTTTTCATATTTGTGTTTGCATAGATAACTCATGTTATCCTATCTTTGATTTACTACTTGCTTGAGGGCAAGCAAGGATAAGTATGAGGTATTTTAATAACATGATTTATCGACCTAGTTTAGTAGAGCATTTAGGTAGTTTTTCCCTTTCCGCATGCATGTTTTAGCCATAGTTTGTGTCTTTTATACTTGTTTAGTGTTACTTTGCAAGTATGGATGTCTACACACGCTTTTGGTGTCTTTGTAGGTGTTTTGGAGCTAAAACGATGCATTTGAGGACAAAGCGGAGTGGACGCTTAGGAGTTGTCATACGAGCGCAGGAAAGGAGAAGACACGAATTAGGAGCAACCGAGATGAAGTGCCCGAGGTGGAGAAGAATCTCGGCCGAGATCCACATACCTCGGTCGAGCTGTGAGCTACCACAGCAAAATCTCGCCCCTATCTCGGCCATGATCTCGGGTGACCAGACCGAGATGCCCATGACGCTGAAGTACGAAGTCGAAATTTCGGCCCCGACCGTGACCCATCTCGGCCGAGTTCCAGACCGAGATTCTTCCCTGAGTGTCGGATTTTATTTTATTTCGGACATTTAGCCCCACCCACGTCTTTCGACAGGTCTTGGGTTATAAAAGTAGGGTTCCGAAAATGGATAAAGGGGGTTCGTTCGTGTGCAAGTCGTGAGAGAGGAGAGAAAGAAGTTTGTTTAGGTTAGATAGATTGAAAAGAGAATTCTTTTCCTACCTTTCTTCTCCATAGTTTCACCATTGTTAGGTTTTAGATTAGTTTAGAGGAAGATCCAGTCTTTTGAGCTTGTTTGGAGTTTGTTTGAGATTTGCAAGTGGAAGACGAGTTTGTTTTTAGATTTCAATAAAGCTGGGTACTTTCTTCATCTTTCTTTCCTTATTCAATTGCATGCTTTCTTTTATTGAATTGTTTTCAAGAATTGATATGAGTATTGTTGGCTAGAAACCTTATGTGGTTTCAAGGTAGTTAGAGATTTGTTTATACCTTGGACTATGATGGATTGAATTGTTCTTTATTATAGGTTGTATAAATCGCTTTAAATCCTATGTAAATGTTAGTTTTTGTAGGTTTAGACTCAATCTAAACCACTTAACCTAAGTAGGAATTGAGTCGTAACTGATATATTCCTATTTAGATACATAAGATAACTTGTTCCTAGGTAATAAAGGTCTAACCTTTATTGGATTGAATGTGCCATCGTTCCTTCCTTTGAGGCAATAATTTCTGAGACATAACTGTAAAGGGTTATTGTGTTTCCTTAATTGAAAGAATGAGGTTTATTTATTTATTTCTCCTTCTTTACCTTGAAAGCTAAAGGTATTAGGCTGTGGACCACTTTATGTTCTTGAGACGTCATTGTAAAAGAACATAGATTTAAGAAACATTTATCCTGAGCTCTTCAACCTTACATATATGTCACGTGAGAAAATATAATTTTGAGTCCTATGTGTATAAATAATGATCTTAATCCTTGGAACTGCATTTCTTTCCATGTATATTCATCAGTTAGTTAGCTGTTAGGATTTGATTTCAATCAATCTATTATTAATTGCGAATCTACAAAACTTCTAAAATTATTTGGATTTCTTTCTCTTTCTTTTCCAACCTCCTTCTTGTTCCTTGATTTATACTATAATTGATTATATTCATTATTCATCTAACTTAGCCCCTGAGATCGATCTTGGAATACTTGCTCTATATTGTGATAGATTCATACACGATGAGTTCGCTGCAAATTTAGAGCAGATATTGTGAGTTATAAATTTAAAGTAGAGATTGCTCAGTTTTGTGCATTCCTGTTAATTTCTATCTATTTTTGATAGAGGTTTATAGGGTGTGTAAAACAACGAACAATTTACACCATCAACGACAACAAAGTCGGGAATGGTGGCTAGTTTCTCCAGATACGAGGCATTGAGGGGTTCTAAAAGAAAAAGAGGATATTCCAAGAAAAGCCGGAAGAGGTGAACACAAAAGGGAAGGAAGCGGGCAAGACAAATTTGGGTAAGTTGCAAGATGGGAGAACATGAGAAATGAACAGATGGGAAGTCGATAAGTACATACCCTTGAAAGGGTGTTGAAGAACCGGACGGCCAAAGCCCGTTCCAACGCTGATTACAACAGTGAGGTTGTCAAATCTCCACCAAGACCCTAGTCAATGCTCTATTAACTAATTGTTCACATACGACCTCCATACCAAAAGATTACTTGAATCAATAATAATAATAATAATAATAATAATAATAATAATAATAATAATAATAATAATAATAGCTGTTTTGCGCTTTATTTTTAAAGTTTGATAGAAATTTTTTATTCTAGAAGAGACAAACAACTCAATTCCTTTACCACATTGGAGTTCAACTTTCATCCCAATAAACCCTCTTATTTCATCTCAAGTTGAAGGGATAACTATATCCTGTATATCGTATAGTAGAAATAGTTCGTGTTGAGTCAAATTTGATGCATATATACCAAGTTTATAGAGTACTCGTTGAGTCGTTGTAACTATCTAGTTGTAGAATGTTTTAATTTTCTCTATCAATTGCATATGTTTCTATGGAAAAGGGTGAGAAAATGTTATATAGTTTAGTTGTGATGTATTATTATTAATTATATTTCTTCATTCATCTAATTTGATATACATCGACTATACCAGACATTCATTTTTTTCTAAATAAATGAGTTTTAAGTCCAAAATAACCTAATAGTTCAAAAGTCCGATAAAATGGTTATAAAATAACCATAAAAACACAAAACCAACAATGAAGAAAATGTAAAATAGGTAGGAGTGAATGCAAAACTATAAATTATATTACATGTTTTTCACATATCATCAAATATATCCTTTTTAAGAGTAAATTACACAAAACTATCACTTATATTACATGTTTTTCACATAATCACCCCTTATTTTTTAGTTTTCATTCAACCACCCTTATAATAAAACTGTTAACAAATCAACACCACGTTGAAATTCCGTTACATTCCCGTTAGTTTAGTGGGACCCCTTCAATAAGAAATATATTATATACGAAATAAAGCAATAAATTAAAACCCACAATAATACTTTTAAGTTGAAATTGTTTTTTCTTAAATTAAAAACAAACTAAATCCTGAAATAAAAACAACCCCTAAATCAAATTTTCAGGAAAAACTAAAAAAAACAAAGGGTGGTTAGTGACTTAAAAATTTTATTGTAAGGGTGGTGAAATAAAAATTACAAAAATAAAAGGTGGTTAGTGACTTAAAAAAATAAAATTTAATATACCTTTAACTGATTTTAGAAGGAAGGGATTATATATGAACAAAGGAGGAAAGTTTAAGGACTTTAATGGAGCAAGAAAAAGGTTAAAGAATTATTTGAACAAAATCGAAAGGTTAAGGACTTCCAAGGAATTTTTTTTTTTTTTATTATTGCAAAACCGTGTCCTTATAATTAAGTTATAAGCACGTATGTGTTGTCTTAAAAATGTTTAGAAACGCTTCAACAGATGTGACATATTTGTTTCCTAAATACTTAAAAAGCACTTCAATAGTCGTGAAAAAGAGCTACATTAAGTAACTTGCAAATGAAGCGGTTTATTAATGTAATGTATAACTATTTTTAGGTTTGAAAAACCGCTACAAAAACCTAAATTATACGCTTTACTGCGTCTAATGCAACACGAACGAATGAAACGGTTCGAAATTATTTCATTATATATTAGAAAGCGTTTTTTAGTGTTTAAGAAACAAAATTGAACCGGTATAACTTTAACGTAGGATTGTATGCACATGCAGCGTTTGCACAACAATGAAGACCAGCTGACCTTTGAATGCTTGTTGAGTTGGACTGTAATCATCGGGTGGGCCGTCAAATTTTCCTTCTCAAAGCTTCATTCTTTGCTTAATAATAATAATAATAATAATAATAATAATAATAATAATAATATATTATTATTATTATTATTATTATCATTACTATTATTAATGGTGTCATCGATCAATAATACTACAAGGATGCAAATTGAAGCCGTCTAATTCAACCATAAAATATTTGACTGTGTAAGCCATCAATATACACCAAATTCAAATGTCGATGAAGTTCATGAGATCGCCTTGCATCCCATGTCATCAGTCGTCACCAACTAGCTTGTAGAGCGATCATAATTCATAACATCACATTAGAGAACTCACTAGATTAATTTAACCAGTTTTTTTTTAATTATTTTTTTTTTAGCTTTTCTGTATGTCACACCAATTTAAAAACACGATTCAATTTTATATATACATCGACATATGATTTGTTATTAACATTTATATTATATATTATCTATTTTTATTTGTTTTATCAATGAAAACATAAATAAGTTATACTAAATAAATATAAACTAAATATTATGTTTTATAATTAAATATTTAGTTTTGAAAGGTGGGTTTTTTAAATTTTGAATTTAAGATTAGTGAATTTTTAAAGTGATTATGATATTTTGTACATAAATAGAGCTAGTAACTAGTCCTTAACCTCTCATATAATCATATTATATAGTACTTGTTTTTTTTATCGTTGCTAAAAAAGATAGAAAAATGACACTGTAAATAAAAAATATTGATGTGGGTGAAAGAATAAATTATTGTTTTTAAGACGATGCGGTGGAAATAACATTCTAAAAGTAGGATTATATAAATTTTACTATTTTTTGAATTTTAATTTGGGTGTTCCGAATCTTCTTCTTGAAAACCTATATTATATTATCCATTTTCACAAAGTTTTAAAAGTTCAAAATCAAAGTTTTAAAAGTTCCGAATCTTCTTCTTTGATTTGGGTGTTCCGATCATTCACAAATCGGACCGATAAAAGGTATGTTTCTCCTCGTGTTCTATAATATCGATGTAGTGCAACATACACTACGAGGTATATGCACGACTAGGTTATCATGTACGACTTGTTAGCATATACACGACTAAGTTATCGATTTGTTAACATTCGTGCATTTGTTTCTCTTCGCTTATATTCATAGTATATAAAATTAACATAAAAGTTAATCAATATATAAACCTAAAAATATATTATTAAATAATATATATTCGAATAAAATCATAAACGAGTTCCACAAGATATACATAAAGAATGTCACTTGACTTTTAAACAACCGGATTTGCGCAATACTTATGTACACAACCTAATAATGTACTACTAAACAAAGCACGACTAAACCTAATAACTAAATATGGCATGCACGGTTTTCAATTTTCAGTAGGAATTGAAACCATTACTAATACCAACAAGCACCACTAATCCTTAACTAATTATGGTACGCACAACTGTCAGTTTCCACCCTATTACCCCCGTTTGGTTGTAACTCTGAAAACGAAAACGGAATAAAAACGAAGCTAGTCCACATATGTACATTGTTTATGAAATCATTCCGGTTGGTTTCATGCAAAATGCACTTGTTTTCTCCTACTTTGTTACCCTATAGGGTATTAAAACTAATCAAATTCTGTCACAATTAGTTCAAACCACAAGGAATGATTCCCAACAACTTCATGAACAAAGGTGTACGTATAAACTAGATTCATTTCCATTCCGTTTCCGTTTCCGGAGTTTAAACTAAACGGACCTTAATGTACATGCACGAATAATCCTATTAGCTAACTACATGCACTACTTTTAATTTTCCACACTACTTAACATGCACGATTAATACTAAACAGCATGCATGAATTATTGTATAGATTATTGATTTCCGTAATCATATCCGTACAATATATATATATAGTTACCATTAATATGTTCTCCGTAATTAGTTATACACCACTCTATCCTTATGTAAATAATGAATATGAACCGTCCGTGCATTAATCTAACTATACACAGTTATTTTTATTTCTTACCGTAAAACAAATTCTCATCGGAACTTATATGTATATAATATATCACTTTAAAAACCAAAAAATAAAAAGAAGATTATTATCTTGTATAAATAATTAAGATTAGAGTTGAGAATAAAATGTTAATGTAACCTTTATTGCATGAATCGTTAAGTATAAAAATTAATATTGTTGGTTTTTGAAGAAAAATATAATATAGGAAATTAGGAATAATTTTATAGAATCTAAAATTTATGGACCGAGAAGAATCGCTAAATATGATAAATTAAGACAAGCTTCTCAAATTGGAGCACTTATATCATCTAAAAAACTTTGATAATCAATTAATAACGTTTTTTTTGCAATTTAATGTCTTAGTTTTTGAAACCTAAGTTTTGAGAATGATTGCTAAGTATGTGTAAGATTTCTGAGAAATTCTTATTGGAAAGGTTTCGTAATTTCTCAAAAGGTTCCTCTGCATATTTCAAGACCCTAAAATATAGATTTTGGTAGTTTAATTTGCCTTTTAGCCGTCAAAAAGTTAGTTTCTTTCAGTTTATTTGAGTTTTATTTAATTTAAAATATTTGGGTTTAATTTTTGAGTGTTTGTTTGAGAATGAATTTATTTTTTAACGGATTTATTTAAATTTAAAAAATCAATAAAAAGTAAACTAATGAATCCAAGTTTATATAAGTTTTATTCAAATCCGATTTTGACCTCGTATTTTTTTCCTTATGATATTCTCTATTTATTCCTTGATATTAAACGTTGTTTTTTTTATTCTTCTTTGTAGTGTTTAATCTGTTATTATTCACTTCAGTTGCCTCTTGCTTATGAAAAATATAGGTTTATTTCGGAAAATTAATTCTAGAGATAGTCATGGGGCCGGTTCAAATTGAACCGGCGATTTAGGTTTGGGTCGGTTCACAGTTTAGGTTTGACAAAATAAAAAACCTAAACCGCCGGTTTGAACCAGCCCAAACTGTTGACGTAAACTGACGGTTTGGTTGGTTAAACCGTCGGTTTAGGCTTTAAATTTTTTTTTTAAAAAAAACATTCATTTTGATGGAAAACCGACGTTTAACCACAAAAACCGTCGGTTTAAGCCGGTTTTTCAATTTTTTATTTATTTTTTAATAAATCCTGGCTAAACCGGCGGTTTAGGTTAACATAAACCGTCAGTTTTCAATAACTAGGTTTAGGTTTAGGTTTCCGACTCATGTCTATCCAGAGGTTACCAAAGATATAGTATGCCATATGAATTTAATATATGTACATTGTCTAAGTGGCATGTGACCATATAGTTTATATCAAAACAAATATTACAATCTCAAGTTTAGTTACGGTGAAGTTATAAGAAAAAAAAAAACTTTATCTACAATTGAATGAATCCAGGACATTGAATGATAATTCAATGGTTATATATTTATATTAAGTTTATCCTCTCTCTCTCCAATTTTTTTTTATTTTCAATTACCTTTTCTGATTCTAGTGTTTTCAATATAATTAAACTTTACCTAAAGTAATTCTCGGGTTTAGTTACGATGAATTTCTAGTATTTTCTTATCCTAATGTTGTGGGATGATTATCCGAAATACACTTTATATATACATATTGTTATCAATAAATATGAGGTTTAATTGAGGTTTTCCTTTAACATGATTTTTTTTATCACCGAACGATTCAACAACCGACCGTTTTGATATTAGGACTTTTAGATGAGATGAGTTATTTCTTTATCTTCGACCCTGACTACTAGACTTCCAATTCTTATTTTGCTATGTCTTTCATCTTCGACCCCAACTCCTGTTAGAGTAGATAAACAATGCTGTAAAGTTGCTTGTTTATTAACGTAGAGAAATAGCTTTATAAATAGCCTTACAAAACTGCAAAACAGTATTAACGTAGAGAAATAGCTTTATAAATAGCCTTACAAAACTGCAAAACAGAAGATCTTAACAAGCTGCTATATAATAGCAGTGAGTTTAACAAACTGAACAGCATTACACAGAGTGCTAACAATATCCTAGATAATAGACATATTTATTCTAACTGAATAGACTAAGTCCTAACATTGCCCCTCCTAAACTAGACCAGCGCTAGTTTATTTGGCTCACGTCACAAACTCCAAGCTTCCTTCTGAACTCCATAAAAGTATCCAACTTGAGAGGCTTTGTAAAGATGTCTGCTACCTGCTGTTGTGTGCCACAAAACTTCAGTTAAATGCTCCCTTCATTTACCAAGTCACGTAGAAAGTGATATCTGACGTCTATGTGCTTGCTCTTTCCATGCATCACAAGATTCTTTGACAACTTAATCGTTGAACTATTATCACAAAATATGACTGGACTGTCACTACCTTCATCACAGATTTTCTTTAGCACTCTCTTCATCCATAGTAATTGACAAGCACAGCCAGCTACTGCTACGAACTCTGCTTCTGTAGTACTTAGGGTGACAATAGCCTGCTTTCTAGAGGACCATGCCACTACTGCATTGCTTAATAGGAAAGTGTAGCCGGAGGTACTCTTTCTTTCATCTATGCAGCCTGCATAATCGCTATCAGTGAAGCCTATCAGCTCTCTGTTTCCTGCTTTCTGGTACAGAATTCCAAAGCTGATGGTACCTTGTAAGTACCTTAGAATTCTCTTAACAGCCGTCAGATGAAGTTCAGTAGGTGAAGACATGTATCTGCTCACCAAACTGACAGCATACATCACGTCTGGTCGCGTAGCTGTGACATACATGAGGCTTCCTATTAGTTGTTTGTAGAGTGTACTGTTTGCCTTAATTCTCTCATCATCTATGTGGAGTTTACATCATGGGACAATAGGATTTGCAACGGAGTTACTCCCCTCCATTCTGAATTTCTTCAACATTTCTCTCACATATTTCTGTTGACTGATAAAGATTCCGCCACTGAATTGCAGAACTTCAATGCCTAAAAAAAACTGCATTCAGATTTGACATGTTGAATTCCTTCATCGTAGAACTCTTGAATTCTCTCATCATGGCTTCATCATTTCCTGTATAAATTAAGTCATCCACATATAGGCTCACGATCAAACATTTACCTTTGTAAACTTTGGTAAATAGTGTCTGCTCACTTGCATCCTTTTGAAAGCTCAATTGAGTGAAATACGACTCTATCCTGCTGAACCAAGCACGTGGTGCCTGTTTGAGTCCATATAAAGCCTTTTTAAGCTTATACACCTTGCTCTCTTGATCCTTTATCTCATAGCCTTTGGGTTGCTCTACGTAAACATCTTCAAGTAGTTCTCCTTGGAGGAATGCAGATTTTACATCAAGCTGATAAACAACCCAATTTCTCTGAGCAGCCAGGGCCAATATCATCCTCACAGTGTCCATCCGAGCTACAGGGACATACACTTCCTCATAGTCAACTCCATGCTCCTGGGCATAGCCTTTTGCCACTAGACGTGCTTTGTACTTCTCAATTTCTCCATATTAGTTCAGCTTAGTCTTGTATACCCATTTCACTCCAATACTCTTGGCTCCTCTAGGCAGATCAGTTAGAGACCATGTGCCATTCTTTTCAATGGAATTGATTTCAATATCCATGGCTTTCCTTCCGTTGTCACTTCTTACAGCTTCTTCAAAGCTTAATGGATCAGATTCAGCAAATAGAGATTCAACAAATAGAGTTGCAAACTGAGCTTCCTCTTCGTCTCCAATGATGTAGTCACTCAGCCAATTTGGAGCTCTTCTATTACGATTGCTGCTTCTTACACTTCCTGATCCAAGCTAATTTGGACTTGAGACTGCAGCAACTGTTACTCCTTCTGAATCACTGATATCACCCTCTATATTAGGCTCATGCTCCGCAACTGTTTCTCCATCTCTGATATCGCTACTAATTCACTGTCTTCTTCTCCCCAATCCAAATTCACATGGATCATATTAGAGTTATTGACATCCCAACTCCACTTCTTATCCTCTTCAAATACAACATCGGGACTTACCAGGACTTTCCTTGATAAAGGATCGAACAACCTGTATCCCTTAGATTCTTGACTTATTCCAAACAATACACAGCCTCTGCTCTTGTATTCAAGCTTAGTCCTCTTTACATCAGGCACATGAGCATGTGCAAGACAACCGAATACTCTGAAATGCCCAACACTTGGCTTTATCCTACTCCAAGCCTCCTCTGGGGTTATATTCTTCACAACTGCTGTAGGACTTCTATTGAGCACATAAATTGCCCAATTGGGCCAAAAGCTCTTTGGAACATCTTTCTCTACCAAAAGACTTCGTACCATATTCATTACTGTCCTGTTCTTCCTCTCAACAACTCCGTTTTGCCGGGGTGTGAAGGTTGTCGTCAATTGCCGCTTGATTCCATTTTCTTTGCAATAATTAGTGAATTCTTTCAATGTGAACTCTCCCCCTCGATTTGTTCGTAAGCACTTAATAGATAGACCAGAATCCTTCTCAACTAGACTCTTAAATTGTTTGAAAGAGGCAATTTAATGCATATGACTTATATGCAAGAAAATACACCCATGCCTTTTTACTGTAATCATCAATTAAGCAAGCAATGTACCTCTTTTGACCATTTGACGCTGGGGATATTGGACCACATAGGTCAACATGAATGAGCTCCAACCTCTTTGAAGCCCTCCATATAGCTTTATTATGAATGATCTCACGATGTTGTTTTCCTTTCAAACAGTTCGAGCAGATTGCCTTAGCGACAACAAGCTTTGGTAACCCCTTTACCATGTCGTTGTCCTTCAAGGTCATTAAGCTAGCGTAGCTTTAATGACTATATCTGTTATGCCAAAGGTGAGTCAAATCTTCTACACCTGCTTGGAAGCATTTCTCAACTGCTTCTCCCTTGGCTGGTTGTTTATCTGTGATCAATGTGAACATTTTGTTGCTTGTCATATTGCTCTGAATAATTAAGCCTTTTGTTGGGTGATAGATCCTGCATTGTCTATCCTTAATCAGAATATCCAGACCTCTTTCCTGTAGTTGACCAAGACTAAGTAGATTGCTCCTTAAGTCTGGTACATAAAGAACATTAGTCACCAAATGACTAACTCCGCCAAGAACTAGCCTCACACTCCCTTTTCCAGCAACCTCCATCTTCGTGTGATTGCCTAATTTAACCACCCTGTTAAGCCCTTCTTACAGTTCCTTGAAAAGAGCTGGATCGCCACACATGTGGTTGCTACATCCTGAATCGAGATACCATACATTATCTCGAGTCACAACAGTTGCTTCTTCATCGGCCATGAGTATCATCTCTTCCCTTTCAGTTGCAGCTTCAACTTTACTCATTAGGAGCATTTCCTCAAACTCCTTTTCCATCTCAGTGTAGTTGGCCTCTTTGGTCATACTTGGGCACTCATACTGAAAATGACCCAGCTGGTGGCACTTGTAACATTCAACTGTTACCTTGCTATAATTCTGACGACTTCTACCTCGGCCTCTTCCTCCTCTGTTAGCACCATACGTGGATCTCCCACGACCTCTGCTACCACTCCCTTGGCCTGCATTGTAGTCTACTACTAAGGCTTGTTCTTCACCTCCGTCCTTCTTGAACTTCTGCTCATGAACAAGAAGGGAACTCTGCAAGGCATCGATTGATAGCGTGTCAATGTCCTTGGATTCCTCGATCGAACAGACAATATAATTCAATTTGTTTGTTAGTGTCCTTAGTATCTTTTCTACAACTTTGACATCAGCCAAAACTTCTCTGGAAGTTCCCATATCGTTTGCAATCACCATGACACGCCCAAAGTAATCACTAATTGACTCCCCTTGCTTCATTGCGAGAATTTCGAATTCTCTACGTAGTCGGTTCAATTGGGCTCTCTTGATCCGGGCATTCCCTTGGCACTTCATCTTCATGGAATCCCAAAGCTGTTTGGATGTCTCCTTCTTGGTGATTGTCTTCAGAGTTGTCCTGTCAAGAGACTGAAACAAGTAATTCTTGGCCTTCAGATCCTTGAGTTGATTTTCCTCCAGCATCTTCTTATGTGCTGGTGTCAACTTTGTGCCTGCAGCAGGTTGCTCATAGCCCACATCTACAACGGTCCAGTACTCCTTTGAACGAAGTAGGTTCTCCATGACCATGCTCCAATGGTCATAATCACCATCGTATTTTGGAATACAAGGTTGAGAAAAGATATCCCTCTCTGAACTCATCGTTCTTCACTCACAGTGACTCTTTGTGTTTTTCTTAGAAGCAGGTTGCTCTGATACCAGATTGTTAGAGTAGATAAACAATGCTGTAAACTTGCTTGTTTATTAACGTAGAGAAATGGCTTTATAAATAGCCTTACAAAACTGCAAAACAGAAGATCTTAACAAGCTGCTATATAATAGCAGTGAGTTTAACAAACTGAACAGCACTACACAGAGTGCTAACAATATCCTAGATAATAGACATATTTATTCTAACTGAATAGACTAAGTCCTAACAACTCCATAGTACTCAAGCTTATGATCGATCCTTCGTATATTCGACATCGAGTCCTTGAGTCACGGACTCACAGAGCATATGCATGTTTTTCAAATCTTCTTCATGTTCGATTGTCAATCGTTCTTCCTTAGCATGCATTTTTCCCCCCCTCCTTTAATTAGTATGTTATGTGTGCTTGTCTAAAGTCTTGATGATTGAATCTCTTTTACTTTTCTTAAAAATGTACACTCTACAACATATTAATGCATAATATTATATTTCTGAATCTTATATACATGCATATTACCTACTTTTTTTTATTGTTAATGTTAAGTTTGCTCGAGTAGATTTCACTGTCATGTTTGTCTAGCCCGCTAATTGGTTTGTTTGATTTATTCTTTATATAATCTTAAACTTTTATGAAAGAACAATACTCTTTGAAATTTTACTTTAGGTGATACACTGATACGTCAAGTGGTCAACAACCTCGAGTCTCCTGAAAACAAGGATGAGCCTGTTTTGGCCCAGGTTGCTTGAACTTGGCTCGCAATCAAGCTTGTTTTTTTTTAAACAAAAAATTTTTGTAATAATTGAACTTTGTAATATTTCGAACTGCGCTTGTAATCGAGTTCGGATTATGACTCGAACTTGTATTGTTATCGAACTTGTATTTTGGTTCCGAACTTACCCCCGTTTGGTTGTAACTCCGAAAATGGTAACGGAATGGAAACGAATCTAGTCCATATATATACCTTGTTCATAGAATCATTTCGGTTGGTTTAATGTAAAATGCACTTGCATCCCCTTACTTTGTTACCCTATAGGGTATTAAAACTAATCAAATTCTACTACAATTAGTTCAAACCACAAGGAATGATTCCCAACAACTTCATGAACAAGGGTGAACGTATGGACTAGATTCGTTTCCATTCCGTTTTCGTTTCCGGAGTTTAAATCAAACAGGCCCTTAATACGTTAGTCAAATTTGTATTATTGTTATTCAAGCATGTGTGTAAACAAAATCGTCAAACACTAAAACAAGCAAAAGGCTCAACAATAAATCTGGCTTGAATGAGTTCAGACGAGCTTGTGCCCAGTTCGTAAAAAAAAAAAACAAGCTATAAGAGCAAGGACTTTGTATAGGAGCATTGGAGATGATAAGTTTTCGTATTAAAAGTGTAGATATTTCGAGTATAGTATATATATATAAGGTCGGTGAGCTATTTCTTCTATTGTCAATTGATTTTAGTATGGAAATTCCGTTGGACTTATGTATTGGGTTTGGATTTAACGCTCATGTGCATTCAGATGCACACGACTCCGCTATAAGATCCTTTGTATCAAAGTTTGACACTTTTTAGCTAAGTTCGATGTTCGTGTAAGAAAATTGGACCATGCTCAAGCTTTAATTCATATGTAAACAATCAATCGATCCAGTCCGATGATGCTAAAACTTAGATGGACAATTAGCTTCTTATAACAACCCTACTCGGTATACATCGATTCACTTAACATCTACCCTTTGGTTTCTCAATTATATGTTACAATCACTTTATTTTTATCTATTTATTTATTATACATATACATCTAACACGGAATTTTATTTTTTGTTAAAAAAATAGTGCTTTCATTGAATAAGATTACTTGTTTTTCAAAGTTGGCGGATCAATCTTCTTATTATAAATGAACCAAAAAAAAAAGAAAGAGCACGCATTAGTACATATATTGAGGGCGACAGCGAACGCAACTTAAATTGGTAATCACTTGCGTCACCTAACTATCTTCCATGTGTAACATGTCTATATATATGGCAGTGTTCCATCATTCCTAATCAACCAACCATCTCTCAGTAATACCTTACTAACCGGACCACAGCCACTTGATCCGGTGACAATCAAAATGGATAATGGTACTATCATCGTCTACTGCTTAGCAATCCTAGCAGCCTTCTTCATCTTCTACACAAAGTTACAGCTTAAAAACAAGAAAAGAAAACAGCCACCGAGCCCACCAGCTCTGCCGCTAGTGGGCCACCTCCACCTCCTCAAGGAGCCGTTCCAGCGTACCTTCGAGTCACTCTCTCGCCACTACGGACCTGTCTTGAGCCTCCGCCTTGGACTCCGCCGTTTCTTAATAATCTCTTCCCCTGAGGCCGCCGAAGAGTGCTTCTCCAAAAACGACATCGTTTTCGCTAACCGTCCAAAGCTCGCAATCGGTCAACTCCTCGGCTACGACTACACGGTCTTGGTATGGGCCAGTTACGGAGATTTATGGCGAAACGTTCGGCGTGTGATGACCCTCGAAGCGTTTTCATCTAACCGGCTCCAACTAACTTCCCGGATCCGGGTAGAGGAGGTCCGGTTTATAGCCCGGGAGGTTCTTCTCGCTTCGGGTTCGGGTAAGGTGGATCTTACTGAGGCGTTTACTGGGATCACGAGGAATCTGGTGATGAGGTTGGTGACCGGGAAGAGGTGGAAGAGTGGGACACATGATGATCTATTTGCTCTATCCAAGTTGTTGAATCTGTGTGATTTTTTCCCGTTTTTGAGGTGGGTCGGATTTGGGCTCTTAATTGAAAAGGACATGAAAAGGGTTTGGCTCAAACGGGATCGGTTTATGCAGAGTTTGCTGGACGAGGCGCGGGAAGAGAACAAAACGACGTCGTCTATGGTGGATGAACTTCTTGCGTTGCAGAAGACGGAGCCGGAGTACTACACTGATAACATTCTCAAGGGAATCTTGCTGGTCAGTTTAACCCCATTTAACTCCATTAATTAAATAGGTTCTCGTCTTATTCAGAAAAATAGAAGAAAACGGGTTATTTTAAGTTTAAATTAGCTTAGTTTACGTATAAAATTGACTAATAAACTGTTATGAAAATTTGTTTATACATTTATTATTATTAATTTCAAAAGAAATATTCTTTTCAAAAGAGGTATTCTATCCATTCGTCAAACAATTTTGACTCAAAATTCTTTATAAATGAACATATAATTGGTGATAAAAATAAATTAGTCAGATATGAATGTTTTATTTATGCGTGGCGTTGAAGAAATCTCTGTTGCTGATTTCTTATTTAATCTATAAACTTATAATAAAGCAAACAAAATTTTATTGTCCTTTATGATCTTTGACAAACCTTCTTATTTTCTGTTCATTTAATCATTAATTTTTAATATATCATAAAATCATGTACATATCTTTTGAAATATACGTTTGGATAGGTATTTTAATTCTATTTTTTTCTAAAATCATATAATCAACATGGTAATTTCGAATTAATATTTATAAATTAGTATTTTAAATATTATATCTAACCAAAATAAAAATTAGATTACATATTTAAATGATTACTATTTTTATAACAATAAATATATACACTATTTGAAAGAAAATTTAACAAACCATTATATCCATTATCACAGTTATTAATATTAAATAAATTTTAATTTTATAAATATTTTCTCAATTAATTTATCGCTTATTAAATAGGGTTATGTTAAACATATTCATATATCTTATTTATAAAAATTATCTAATTCCGCACTTCGGGTACGGAATTAAATCGTTCATTATAGTTATTTTATTTTTTTATATTTGTGTTTTAATTTCGGGTTTGGGATGCAAAGGTGAAAATGATTAAAACTAATTTTAATTTTGAATCCCAAGTGCGAACTAATCAAATACAATTTCATTTTTGCACAAGTACGGAACCAATTATACTTTGGGGACCCAAGTGCGAAATTAATTAAACACTAATTTCGTACTTCGGGTGCAGAATTAAGGGTTGTTTAAAGTAAATATATGAGTTTTTTTTAAGTCGGACCATTAAATATTCTCTTTTTTTTTAATCAAAAATGAAGATTTTATTATGAAATTGTTTAATAAAATAATTTGCAAAAATTATTCTCGACCCTCTATCTAAACGATTGATCTCGCAAAACATAAAACGACATGACAAAAGTAAAATGTTAAAACGATACTTTTTCATGATTGGATCGGAGGAAGTATAAAAAACAAGTTTCCCTACTATAAAGTCGTAGTATTCATCAACCTTACCGTAGTCATCAAATTCAATACCTAACATTTTTTGTTGTTTGTACTGAAATTTGAAACAGGCTGATGCTAACAGCAGGAACAGACACATCGACCCGCACAATGGAGTGGGCAATTGTCACTCCTCCTTGACCATTCCATCTCCTTCAAAAGAACGCCCGATCCGAAATCGACAACCATGTGGGCACAACCCGACTCGTGGACGATGTCAGATCTCTCTAATTTGACCTTCATCCGATGCGTCATAAACGAGACGCTCCGCGCCTCTTCCCAGCCACGCCACTCCTGGTCCCACACTGCTCCTGCCGCAGACACCACAATCGCAGGGTACACACGTGGCAAAGGGCACAACCTTATAGTGAGTAAACGCGTGGGCCCTACACCGCGACCCGAAAGTGTGGGAGGATCCGCTTGCATTCAAACCCGAGAGGTTCAAGGACCTGGATTCACAGGGGTTAGGGTTCAGGTTTATACCGTTCGGGTTGGGGAGGAGAGCATGCCCGGGCTCGAACCTGGCAATGCGGACGATGACGTTGGCGCTTGCCACGTGGATACAGTGTTTTGATTGGGAGAACGTTGAGGGTGGGGTGTTGGGTAGTGAGGAGTTTGGGGGTGGGATTAGCATGTCTAAAACTCAGCCTCTTCGTGCAATTTGCAAGCCTCGTGCTTCTATGGTCAACGTCCTCTCTCAGCTTTGACTGTTTCTATCCAATTTAAATAATAACAATATAAGAGCTTCAAAATCGTAACAGACTCCAGCTTTTGGGGAAGACAGTGTTTTTTTGTTTCATACTTGTATTATCTCATATTTTATAATCACTATATATATATTTTAGTAATACTTTGAATATCATACTAATTGCATGAGGTAGGGATTATAGAAAAACAATTGGACGTAAATTGCTCTAGCCTCTGGGTATGATGACGTACTTGTTTTGAAGGGAACGTCATTATAATTTGCCAGCTTCATGCCATGTAGACCTGTTCAGATCCGGGCAACCCGCCCGTAAAAACGGACGGGTATGATCACCAAGACAAGCCTGGTCGGGCCTCTCGGCCCGGCCCGCTAGTCCCGGCGGGCCCGGTACAGACAGGGTACGAGGCCCGGTCGGGTCGCTCGGCCCGGCCCGGGGCCCGGCAATTTTTTTTTTATATAATTTATTATTCGTAAAGTAGTAAACTGTAAACTCTAAAGTGATTGAAGGCAACTGGAAAGTGGCAAGGCAAGTCTCGCGAGTCGCGACCCCTCTTCTCTTCCAACCGTCACCCTCTTCTCTTCCAGCCGCTACTGCCGAGCACCTCTGCCCAGCGCCGAGCCTCTGGCCCTCTCAATCTCACCCTCTTCCCGTCGTGGTCCTCGACTCGCCCCTCTTCCAGTCGTCCTCTTCCTCGACTTGTAGTGCCGCCACCGAAGCCTCCTCTACCTCCGTCTTCTGGTAAGTTTTCCGTCTATCTTCATTCTTCTCCTTTCTTACTTCTTAGTCTTCTATCACTGTTCTTACTTCTCATGTCTGAACACAAACAGTAGATCTTGTCCGAGCTTTGTCTTCTATTGTCTGCGTTGCCACCGGAGCCCCTCTTCGTTTGTATTATCCGGTAAGATTTCATCATGAATGTTCTGTTTGACTGCTTCTTCCTTGTTTGACTACTTCTTCCTTGTTCCTTCTTGAATGCCTCTTGGATTGACTGAGAGATGATCACTCATGAATGTTCTGTTTGACTGCTTCTTCCTTGTTCCTTCTTGAATGCCTCTTGGATTGACTGAGAGATGATCTTAGATTTCGTAAGCTTCTTGAATGCCTCTTCCTTGTTCACTCATGAATGCTCTGTTTGATCTTGGATTGACTGAGAGATGATCACTTGATTGAGAAATGATCCTGGATTGCAAATTTGCAATGTGATTTCATGTGTAATGTCTTGAACAAAGAATGATCTTCATTGTCTAGTGTCTACTGCAGACTGCAGTGTTATGGTCTTCTGATGATGAATAAAAATTAAAAACATAGAGAACTTATTATGTAGAAGTGGACATAGCCTACACATGACTTACAATCGGTTAAAGTAATGATTCATTCTAGTTTCCAACTTCCAATTATAAACTAATTTTGTGTCTTTTGTATTTGTAGACGATGGTTGATCCTGACTCGACAGCTAATGATGATGTTGAGGTTTCAAGCGGAGGTGTAAGCACACAATGCACTACAAGTGGAAAAAAGCTTACTTCAAATGTGTGGGCTGACATGACCAGATCTGTGAATGATAATGGTTCAATTACAGCTTCCTGCAACCACTGTAAGAAAGTTTTAAATGGTCATCCAAATAGTGGTACATCGCATCTTAAAACACATATTTATTCATGCTCTGCTCGTCGTGTCCGTGATGTTAAAGGCTATTGCATTTTTGGTGCTGGTTCTAGTAGTAATGCTATTAATGTGAATCAAGTGTCATCGAGAAGTCATTTTCCTGGTTTTGATGAAATCCGTGATGCTTTGTGTCAGTTTGTCGTATCAGGGGGTCATTCTTTTAGTATTGTGGAGGAACCTGGTTTTAAAAATCTGATGAGAACTGTTGCACATGATTTTCAACTTGTTGGTAGACTTACAATTAAGAGAGATGCAATTTCTCGTTATACAGAAGCAAAAAAACTGGTTTGTGTTGAGTTACAAAATGCTCCTTGTAGGATTAGTTTTACAACCGACAATTGGAGAAGTGAGAACAATTCTGAAGAGTTTATGTGCTTGACAAGTCATTGGATTGATCGTGATTGAAAATTACAAAAGCGTATGATTAAGTTTTCAGCTTTAACTCCTCCATTTGATGGTTTTTCACTTGTAGAAGAGGTTTTGTTGTGTTTGGGTGAATGGAAAATTGCGGATAAAGTTTTTACCATCACACTTGATAATGCATCATATAATGATACTATGATTGGATCTCTAAGGAATCATCTCATTAGGAAACACTCTTTGTTATTTAATGGACAATTTTTTCACATGCGGTGTTGTTGTCATATCATTAACTTGGTGGTGCAAGCCGGTTTGAAGTTGTTAGATGTAGTAGTTGTAAAAATCCGCAAGATTATTATTCATTTAAGGCATTCAATTCCGAAGAAGAAAAAGTTTTATGAAATTGCTTGCACTAACTTTGGTTTGAGTCCTACCAAGAAGCTGCGTTTGGACATGCCTATTAGGTGGAATTCTACTTTCACCATGCTTGATCGTTTTCTATACTTTCGAGATCCAATTGATAGTTTTGTTAGCAAAGATTTTGATTTGAAAGCACACCGTTTGACAATTTGGGATTGGGACAAAGTTGATGAGATTCAACAGTTTCTGCATGTTTTTTATGACGTAACAAATCAGTTTTCTGCATCAAAGACACCTACTGCCAATGTTTATTTCCATGGAGTGTGGAGTATTCATATGCATCTGCTATCTGTTATGGAAGGTCCTCATTGTGTTGTGTCTGACATGGTTGCTCAAATGCAATTGAAATTTGCAAAATATTGGGGTGATTACAATTTGCTTTTATCTTTGTGCTGCTGTTTTGGACCCTCGTATGAAACTAGAAGGGGTTCGTTTTTGTTATGAAAAGCTGCTTGGGACTGAAAAGGCTAAAGAGATGATGAATAAGGTTAAAGAAACATTGTTGGAACTATTAGAGGACTACAAAGACCGTGGAGTGAACACAAATAGTGTTGAAAATAGCGAGGCTGAGGCACCGAATGTGATGCTTGATTCTGATGTGAGTGTTAGGAGGTTTTCTTCATCTCCTTATGAGATTTTGTTTGACCATTTGTCCAAGAAAATGAAGACTAGTAATAAACCAGAGTTGGAGCAATATCTTGATGAAAAGAATTATGATTTTAGGAAGGAATTTGATATTCTTGAGTTTTGGAAGTCTAATGTTGATAATTTTTCAGCCCTTTCTTCTTTGGCCCGGGATATTCTATCCGTCCCTATTTCAAGTGTTCCTTCTGAATCGGCTTTTAGCTTAGGGAAGAAGATGATAACTTCAGCTAGAAGCTCTCTTGTGACGGATACTGTTGAAGCACTTGCATGTTATGAAGATTGGTTACGTGTGAAGGGCTTGTTTGAAGGTAATTTATCTCTTTATATTTTATTTTCTACTATAATAGTGTTATATTTCAATTTGAAGTTCATTATTTAAGACTTTGCTTTTAACATTTCAAGGTTCATCTAAAATCCTTCGAATTGGAGTACCGGTTGAAGAGGGTGAAGACGAAGAGGAGTCGTGCATTATTTCAAATAGAGAATGAAGAATTGAAGATGTTGTTTGAGATAATTATTGCTCTATGTTGTTACTTGGTATTTTGTTATCTTGATTGTTGAGACTTTTGGTTGTTACTTGTTGAGTTGTTGCCTTGTTGGATATGTTGTTACTTGTTGTCTTTGTTGGATATGTTGTTAGTTGTTACTTGGCACTTTGGTACTTCGTACTTGGTAGGTATTATTGCTCTATCTTGATTCTTGAGCTTTTGATTGTGTTTTCGTTGAATCTTTTGATTATGTTTGTATGATACTTTTCGAGTTTCATGTAGTTTGTTTTTATTGAAGAGGTGTATGCACATTACAGATTTACAGGCACGCTGCAAATTATACAGGTTTATACTGCTGAATTACAGATGAAGTCATGCAGTTTTTATTATAAAAAAAAAAGGTACCCGCCGGGCGGATACGACACCCCATACAGGCCCGCGAACCGGGCTCGGCCCGGTCCGGGTCCGCCAAAACGAGCTTTTTTTTTGAAAATGTCCGGCCCAATCCCGAATATGAACAGGTCTAATGCCCTGCATCTCTATCAGTCTCTCACTCACCTTCGGAATTTACTTTCTTGCGTTTTGGTCATTGGGGTTCAAGTTAATTCGAAATTTACTTCCTTGCGTTTTGATTATTGGGCTTCAAAATTAATGGGCTTGCTCTGAATCGATCAACAACCCTATTGTGCAATTTGTGTATAAGATAATGGGCTTGCCTACATGCAGATGCCAGTATGCCACAATAAATTATGTATTCATGAACGAAGGTGCACAACAAAAATCGTGTATTTACTGATCTATTAACTTTTTAGCATTGGGTTTGAGTCATCTTCTGAAGTTGCAAACTGAGACCCAAATCTCCAAACATAAACGAAAAACATGTACAAGTAGGGATGTTAATGATTGTTCAAACCTAAATGTGCACTATCCCGCCCTTCTTGTCAACCAAACACATCGGTTGAATTGGTTTTTTCGGTCACCTGTTATACTAAGATACTAGTAGGCCAAAATTTAGGTTAAAGATTACCGATCCAATGTTAAGCTTAATCTCTCTAAAAGTATAAGGAATTGAAATAAGTCATTCTTAATTTTTAATACTTGTTGTTTGATATGACGTTGGAATGAAAAATTCTTGAAACATATTTTTTAATATTATATGAGTTATAAAACGAGAAATCGTATCATATTTGTTGATATATGTGTGATGTTTAGAATGTAAATGTATGCTATTTTTAAATTACATTTAAGAGAAATGAAGATCAACCAATAACTTCAAGTATAAACACTAAACAATTGTCAACCCAAATGAATATGTATATAATTTCTTCTATCAAATTTTTTTTCTTCTAGTTGAACCAATTATATTGTTTTTATTTTCCGGTTACATACATCTTGGCCGAAATATCCGTATGCTAGATTTTTTTTTTCTTTTTCAAAATCATGTTTTCTACAAAATAATATAATTCAAGTTAATTGATGGACAATTACTTCTTCTTTTTTTTTTAATAAAAGATATTTTTTGTGAAACAAAATAAGTGAGTATAAATATATGTATGATGAAAATATATAAATGTAGTTTTAAATTTGAAATGAGTTTACGTTGGAGTGGATTATACCCACTTTTTGTTTATGGAATCAACGTCTTCTCTAGAGTTGGAATGAATTATTATATGGAATCATTCTCATTCCGATTTCAAGCCTTACCAAAAATGAGGTATGGGTACGACCAATTTGTTGTTATATAAAGATTCAACTTTTTTTGTAAATTTTTGGAAAGTCATAGTTATTTTATTTGATTTTTTAGTTAAAAGGAGATATGATACACGCATCTCGCGCTTTATTAACGATAAGAAAATTAGGCTAAATAATATTCAAGTGGATAACCCGATCCCTTACGTCGTCTAAAATAAAGTATATAATATCCTATTAATATAAAAAAAAAACTCAGATTTATTAAAAAGCTCCTTTTTTTAGTTCATTATTCTAGAGAATAATTTTAGACCTTTTTATGGACACTATATAAGTATTATTTATTAAGGTTGTTATATTGGAGTAATAAATTGTTAAGCCAACATACAAATATAGAAATTAAATGGGTGATTTGTGTAAGTAATCAAGAGTTGAAATGTTTTTAGCGTATGTCACTCTTCAATAATGTTTTAAGAGTTGATACAAGATATTGGTTTATAAAAAATACACTATTTACAAGATACGATCAAGAAATACGTAAAATTCTATTACAAGAATTTAAAATGAATTATAATTAATTTTATATACAAGAATGTAACACTAAAGGACAACTAGTTAAAAAAAAAATTAGAGAAAAACAAACACTACACAAGATTAATAATGGATGATAGCGTTCAATTTTCTCAAATTAATATTACTTTCTCTAAATAGTATAAATTAAGAAGAAAATCAAACAAAATAATTTGATGAGAGAAAAAAAAAATGCCGGTTTACTTTTGTTTTGAAATTCACATTCTTACTTAGTATTTGACTAATTGATATCTAATTTTTGGTTATTGCAGTTATCAACAAATATGATGAATCTATTGCATTTGTATCATGTATTAGTCATATTTTTTTAATATTATAAGGCTCCTCGATTATCAAAACGATGTAGCTAAACATTAATTGTCATTACATTAGGTAAAAGGTTACTCAAGGTTTCGTGCGTTATTTCCCGACACTAGCTTGCAGATATTCTGACTAAGCTTTAGGTGAGTTCAATACAAATTCTTATCATTCATGTTCGACCTTGTTGAAACTCACAAAATCCGACTCGAGAGATATATGAAATATATCAGGATACACGTTCAGTAAGATCCGGGTTTATATATAGAGTGTAATAATAGCATATAATGTGAGCCCATTATCCTTGTAAGAAAGCGAGGTGAAATAACAGAACTTGTGCTCTACTGTGAGCATCGTCTTCCTCAAAAACTTGTCGATGTACATGTATACGTTCAAACTATGAAGCACGTTAGGTCATAATGTTCATTCCAAAGTAAAATGAGCCATAACCGACAGATCGATTGTACTGTAGTGGGATTTCCTACAAATTGGTCGACTAATATCTAGTTTTGCATGTGACAGAATCGATTTCATCCTTTTTTTTTACTAGCACTAACGACTGCATCATTCTACGTTCTATCATTGTCGCTGCATTTATTCATCCGAACCTTAAGAAACAATTGGCAAAGACAGTGATGACTGATGGTCGACGTATTGATTACGCATTAGATACAGATTCTTTGAAAAAAAAATGGAAATTCATACAACGAAAGTTGGTCTCATACGGCGTATTATTCACGTGCATATACATTGACCGACATTTTTGTGTGTTTTGACCGACATTGTTTCCCCATTGGATTACATATTAAAATCGTTCCATCCGATATCCTGATTCTGACCGATCCAGACATTGTTGTTGACCCGATTTTAAGGGCTAGATCAGTTTTGTTCATCCACTGATTAACGGAAACTATCAACATGATAGATTGAGAATATGCGGAAGAAATGAAGGAAGGAGAATGATTCTCATTTTATAATATATATATATATACTTAGTGTATTATCCGTACTAGGCCTTTTAAATTTAATTTTATTATAAATATTATAATATTTATAATAGAATAAAATAACTATTAAAAAATATAATATAAATTTTTAGAAATTTAAATTGAACCAAATCCTATATCTATTAAAGCAAATCTTTAACTAACATGAAAATCAAATTTAGTTTTAAAAACTTGGATATTAAAAACTAATTAATTAATTTTGAAAAAAATATTTTAATTGATGAGATATTGTAGGAGGTTAAAAACTAATCAAAATTGATTTGAATTAATTTTAATTTAAAAAAAATTAGTTTGTTATTTAACAAAGTTGATAAGATCAATTAGTTAGAAGATATCTATTATTTATATCTTTAACTTTTTTTATTTACTTTTTCGATAGTTGGTATAAAATGTGAATAAATTTTAAATTTTATTTTTTTTATTTAAAATAAATAATTTGAATTGAATTTATGATGAAAATTTATTATAAAAATAGATTGTTTAACATATTTATTTGATTTTTTTTGTTTTGATTTTGTTAATTTTAAGATTTGTTTAATAATGATTTTATTGTTGCTTTAGACTTTTGCTAAATTATTATTTTTTAACTCTTGATTTTAAATATTGATTTAAATTGCAGATTTTAAAAAATTTCTGGCGACGACACGTGGCAATAAGTGCGTCCGCTTTAATATATATATATATATATATATATATATATATATATATATATATATATATATATATATATATATATATATATATTATATATAGGGTTAGGATCGAGTAAGAACTAAAGTTACGGTAAGAAATAAGACCCAATTAACCACACGATTAAACAAATGAACGATGATGTTTTATTTTAGTATATTAATAACATCCTTACAAATATTAGGAGAGTAATACTGTTACCTTAAATATTGACATTATTACTACCAAATTTAAATTACACGTTTGAACTAATAATACTATATACCACTCCTCCGTGCCGGCGTCCTACGTACACTAATTTGTTGACTCGTGCATGACATGTTTGCTAGACTCGTTCACGACACATTTGCTGGACTCGTGCATGACACGTTGTACATAGCATGCACGTTTACTAGACTAGATGCATTGTTGCATAACACGTGTCATATAGATTGTTGGATACACATTCTTATTTTATATCATTCGTGCATCCTAAATACATAACACATGTACATTTCAATTATGTTAGACATGCACCACATTGCCATGTCATATTTACCTATAGCTTTCTTGCAAAATTGGTGTAAGCAATATAAATATGTAGTAAAATAATTTAATAGAATAATAATTGTCACTAACAATAATTTTTAACACATGCACGAACACGTGTCATATAGATTGTTGGATACACATTCTTATTTTATATCATTCGTGCATCCTAAATACATAACACATGTACATTTGAATTATGTTAGACATGCACCACATTGCCATGTCATATTTACCTATAGCTTTCTTGCAAAATTGGTGTAAGCAATATAAATATGTAGTAAAATAATTTAATAGAATAATAATTGTCACTAACAATAATTTCTAACACATGCACGATTAATTATTATTAGTGCACATTTTAATTATACACTATACACGACTAGTTGCAATCCCATTACACTTTTTCGCAAAGAGCCTAGAGCCTATACGTATTACTTTTAGGAATGGAAATGTGTGCACAACCACCCGACCCAACCAATCACCCGACCCGACTATATGGGTGAAAATCCGAAGAATTCCGGGTGGTGGGCGGTTGGTGGGTGAAATTGATGGGTGGTGGGGCGGTATGGGTGGAGGTACAACCACCCACCACCCGCCTCACCCGTCCCGTTTCACCCGTTTAAATTATAAAAATATATATAAGACTCTAAATCCCTAATATCTAATATGGGAAAGAATTGACAAACAAACAACCGTTTTGAATCCCGATCCCGTGTCTCTCTCTAGCCCTTTGAGTCTTCGCCTTCACCTTGTAGTTGCATCTGCCTTCTGTACCGACGGGTGTTCTCATGTCACTGCTCGCCGGCGTGTCTTCGATCTTCTCCAGAGTCGTCACTACTTCGCCGAGCCGTCTTTGACGTTCTGACTGCTCCACCGACACCTTCGTTGGCGTTTTCACTACTTAAACATTCACCACAAGGTAACAAAAAAATTTCTTGGGAGAAACTACCCAACAACTAATTTGTTATTTGAAAGGTTTGTCTGGTTAAAGTTTATTTACTAAAATGGGAATCTACCGATGATTTTATGATTAATGAGATGGATAGAAACATGCTTGAGAAATTTGATAAGTATTGGTCGATTATAAGTGGAGTTTTGGTAATAGAAACAATTTTAGACCCAAGAGCAAACTGAAATGTGTTGAATGGTATTTTAACAAGATATAAATCTTTGTTGAGATTGAGAAGGTGAAAACTTTGATGTTGGATATTTTTTTTATGAATATCAAGACTTAAGTGTTGATATTGAGGATTAAGAATATATAAGTTTAACTTCTAGATTGATTGACAAGAGACATGTAATTTCTGATGATGATGATTTTGGCCATTATAAGAAAATTTTGAAGAAGGTTAGTGTTAGTCATGAGTTGGTATATTATCTTCAAGAAATTGTGTTACCTAATAGTACAAATTTTAATGTTCTTATGTTATGAAAAACTGATTTAAAGTGTCCAAATTTGCGAAAGATTGCAAAATATATTTTGGCAATTCTCGTGTCTATTGTGACTTCTAAAAATGCTTTTAGCATGTGTGGGCGAGTGTGAGTCCTCATCGTTCTAGACTTCATGGAGATATTGTAGAGACATTAATGTTTTTGCAATATTGGATTGAGAGCAATTATGTAGGTGAACATATCTAATTATACTAATAACCTCTTCTTCTTTTTTACTTATAATATCTCCCTTTCATTATTTTTAATTATAATTTAGTTTTTTTCGCTCGATGCACAAGTAGGTTGATACTATATTGAAGGATGTTGATGTTGAAGATTCCGCCATGAAGGCATGTACTCCAATATGTATACTTTTGACATTCAAAGTTTAATTAATGGTTAAGTTTGATTTTCTAATTATTATTTTTTAATTTTTTTTTATTATGTTAGGTTGTTGAAGTGTATCATTATATCGAGCTTTAGAGGATTTTCATTTGGTTTATGTTAATTTACTTTTGTTGTATGCATACAAAGTTGTGTTTTGTTGCATCAGTTTGGTTTGTATTAGTTGGAAATATTTTTGTTGTTTGTTTATTACGTTTCACAATATTTCATGATTTAGTAAATTTTGATTTTTGTTAATTTTAAATTGAAAATTTTCATAACTTTCAAAATTTTAAAAACGAAAAAATTACTTCACCCGAACCACCCGATCACCCGGTGGGTGAAATATGGGTGAATTATTAGGTGGGTGATGGGTGAGATGGGTGACAACTTGAGTAAGATGGGTTGTTGGCGGAATTGGTACATCCATCCATCAACCAACCCGTTTCCATTCCTAATTACTTCACACAATTACTTCACCATATGCACGAACAATAAAGGAATGTATGAACGATTTCAATATATTCGATAAAACGTGCAAATCAAGACCCGACTAAACTAGCATTCAATAAATCGTACATAGTTAATTAACATATCGCATTAATAGTTTTCATATAAGCAAATAAGTATATAATGTTACCATAAGAATGACTATGGTAATAAATTGTATAAGACGATTCCCTTATATAGTCGATCAATCTGAACCCTTCGTGTTTTAATCCGATGATCTTTAACTGTTCTTATTTCTTACCCTAAGTTTCATCCTCTAGTGAGTTGGGACAAAATCTGTAGACCGAAAAAGTTTGGTGGAACTGGGATTAGAAAATCTGAAGAAATAAATAAAGCACTTCAAATGAATTTGTTATGGAAAATAGTTAATGAACCGAATAATATTTGGGTGAGAATTATTAATGAGAAATATCTTAAAGGAAACGTTCCCTGGAATTATATTCATAGAGGAAATATGTTTTGGCAATGGAGGAGACTTATGAAACTTAGGACGGAATTTGAATCAAGACTCAGATGTAATGTAGGAGATGGTAATACTGTTAATTTCTGAAAAGACTACTAGATTAGAGATGAGCCTCTAATCAAGATTTGCAAAAATACTGGAGGAATCAATGATATGGTGAACGTTAAATATTTTATCAAAGAAAATAAATGGGATGTTGGTAAGATTGATGCGGAAATTGGAAGTTTTCTTCCACTAGATATCATCAAATCTATTAAAGATTGTCAACTCCCTAAATTTTTTATTTAGGATCGTCTTTATTGGGCCCGACTGATGATGAGAGTTTCTCTACTAAGTCAGCTTTTAATGCCCCGTATTTAAGAAAAGGAATCCAACCTAGTTTGAACGAATGGATCTGAAAAATAGACATATTGCCTAAAGAAAATAACTTTCTATTGAAATTATCTATAAATGGATTACCAACTAAAGAAAATCTAGAAAAACAAAAAGTCCCGGTACCTATGAATTGTTGTTTGTACAATCATCCCTATGAATCTGCTGATCACCTGTTCTTTAAATGCCAATTTACTTTGGATTGTATATTGAACGAGAAAGCTAAAACTGCAATTAGATCAACTAATCTTGGTAAAATAAAAATAACTGATAGGATTATGTGGATCAAGGAGATCTTGTCGGAACTGGATCTCATATATCTAATTCTAACCTGGTGGACTATTTGGTATGCTAGGAACCAAAAAAATTTTTGTAACAAAGAACCCCAAGATATTGAATTAATAGTGCAAAAGCATATTAAAGAATGGGAGCAGGCTAAGAAAGATCCAAAAAATTGTAAAAATAATACGAATAAGGTGTCAAGAAAAACAAAATATATTCGGTGGGATAAACAAGAAAAAGAAGCCATCAAGCTTAATTTTGATGGCTCAAAAAAAGATTCGGGAAGTTTTGCATATGGATTTATCCTTAGAGATCATAATGCTATGACAATTTCTCTTGGCTATAGGAGATGTGGGAACATATCGGCCCAACATGCTGAAGCATGTGCGCTAAGAGAAGGCCTTGTTAGAGCTTATGATCTTGGGATCAGAAATCTTGAGATTGAAGGAGATTGCCTCTTGGTCATTAACTCTGTTAATCGGAGTTGGAAATCTCCTTGGGAGCTGGATCTTATTCTGTCTGATATTTCATCTATTCTTTTGGGCTTCTGTCAAGTGAAGATCCGGCACGTATTTAGGGAAGTAAATGGTGTTGCTGACATGCTTGCTGTGTTGGGACATGGTTGCCTTCGCCCATCCTGTTCATCCACTGCGCTAGTTGACGATCTCATCTGAAAAGATGCTCTAAGAAAGAGAGTCTCGAGGAGATAATGTTCCTAATTGCTTATCTTATATATATATATATATATATATATATATATATATATATATATATATATATATATATATATATGGCTTAGGTAATTAAGATGACGTAGAATCAGTTACAACTTCACTTTATTATACTGACAACCTTCCTATTCTATCTATTTATACAAATATATACTCTATACTGCCCTCAAGCTGGGCGTGAGGAAACAAGGCCAAGCCTGCGAGACAAAAAGGAGTGTTGTGGTTCAATTAGTGCCTTGGTGAAAAGATTGGCTAACTGAAGAGAAGAGGTGACATGTACGGTTGAAATAAATTCCTTGAGCACTTCGTTTCAAACAAAGTGGCATTCAATACAAAGGCGTTTATTTGTTCATGAAACATTGGATTCGCAACTAAGTGGTTTGTAACTTTGTTATCACACGTCATGAGAATATGAAGAGAAAATGGGCACATGAAGATCTTGAAGAAGACTTGGAAACAGTAATCTATTTCTTTGTTATCTGAAACCAAGGCTTTCCCAAGGAAGAGACAATAAGTAGTCGTAAATTTACAAGTGAAAGCACAAGATCCCCAGGCACCACATTGTATGCTGCTAAAGTAAGGGGATTTCTGAAGGATAACTCAAAGCCATGTCCACTATTGTACCTCGAAGATATCTAAGAAGATGAATGACAGTCTACCAATGAGGGATTCGAGGACAAGATAAGAAATGACTGAGTGGCTGGACAATGAATGTGATGTCTAGTCTGGTGAGAGTCAAGTTTAATACCCGACTTGCTAATCTTCTATAAGAATCAGGTTAATAAAAAATTGTACCAGAATCAGGAGTTAACATAAAACTTTTCTGCATAGGAGAAGATAAAGGTTTTACAGTCCAAAAGATTAGCATATTTGAGAATATCAAAGATGTACTTTCTTTGATTGAGAAGAATGCTAGACTTTGATCTTGAGATTTCCATCCCTAAAAAGAATCAAGCAAGACCAAGATCCTTAATGTGAAGACGGTGTCAAGAATCAAAATGATGCTTGATGTGTACAATATCTGAGGGGGAAGCGCATGTTAATAACATACCATCCACATATATGAGAACAATGGTCATGCTGGTGGCATAATGTTTAATAAACAAGAAATCCTGTTTAGATTGGATGAATCCCAATGAGTGAGAGCTTTGGCTAATGCAATATTTCATTGTCTACTAGCTTGTTTAAGGCCATATAAGGATCTTCTTTGACGACAAACTTGACCAAAAACAAACAAGAGTGTATCCTTAAGATGGAGTCATATACACTTATTCATTAAGAAAACCATATAGAGAAAATCATTGTTTGATCTAATTGGTGGAGAGGCCATTGTTTGAAGATACAAGGGCCAAGAGTACTCAAACTGTGGAATGAATAATTGGTGGAGAGGCCATTGTTAGACAACTCTTTCTGTATCTGGTAGATCAAAGGAGCATTTGAGACTTCAAAGTAATTAGTGATGTCTTTTCATAAATCTTGAGCCGATTTGACATAAGTCAAATTCTCAACTAAATCAGACTATGGAATGAATTATCAGACATCGAATTATATAGTCAGCACGAATTCACCTAGACGGTTTCTCATTATCTTTTTCAGGTTTTATGCAAAAACCATCGAGAAAACCTAGTTTGAGTTTGCTCCAAGATCCATGTGAATACTCCTTTTTCATGAGAGAAAGTTAGAGCTATCAAAGAGAGTATATAATACAAGTTGCATGCTAGGATAGTCTGAGTTGGATAGAAAAAGTGGTTCGCGGGTTAGCATTGTCGATGGAGGATCTGTTGCGAATGGATATGGAGGAACCATCTTGCTTTTCAGTAGAAACCATGGCGATGATGACGATGTCAAAGTGTATAGCAGATACACTATGACGAAAAGAAAGAATAGCACAATCAAAATCTGATCGTGATCGAAACGAGAGAAAATTTTTGAATCTCGGTCTGATACCATATCAACATGATAAATTAAGAATATCCAATGAAGGAAAGAATGATTTTCAATAGAATGATGTGTATATTACATGAGTTGTAAGTGTCCGTTTGGTTGGAGTGATGTAATGAAAACGGAATAGAATCGGTTAAGGGGAAGGAATGGGAATAGAAATAATTAGGTTAGTTTTATGTGTAAAAATTCCTCTAAACAAACATAACTTTTGATTGATTCGGAATCATTCCGGTACCGGAAATAATTCCTAGAGATACCAAACGAGCCCTAATATATATATAGAGCTCAAGTAAGCTGACGTGGAATCTGTTACAACTTCCACTTTATTATCCTTACAACCATTTTATTCTAGCTTTTTTTTTTCCTCAAAACTTATTCTACCTATTCACACACACAAAATATATATATATATATATATATATATATATACGTGAACAAAATATAGATCTCTCAAGAGTGTGGAATGGCAGAGGTTTAGGACATATTTAGTAAGCGTAGTTTTTAGAATTTTTTAGATTCCTAGTGGACCCACATTTTAGAACACCTGTTTAGTACGAGATTTGGAGATTGCATTGCTGTTTATTTTTGTGTTTCGTCGTCTTTCAAAACGAGATTTAAGAAATCTTCAAAATGAAGATTTCAGAAGATTTGAGTTTGGGTTTACGATTTTCATTACGATCTTACCCTCTTCTTCCTATCTCCTTCCTGCAACCTTTCAATGTTTCAATTTGGAAAATCGAACACAGAGAAATTAGTTTGAAAGATCGGACACAGAAATTGGTGGGACGACATAACATAGTAACCCTATATCTGAAGCCGCCCTAGATTTGAAACGAAAGCATTTACTGAAGATCTAAAGAAGAAAATAGTAGCCCTAGATCTGAAGCCGTCCTAGATCTGAAACCAAGGTTTTTATTAAAGATCTAAAGAAGAGAATTAGTAGCCCTAGATCTAAAATCGAAACTGAAATTTAACGGTGCTGGGAATTTGTGATTGCTGCCATGACTCGTTCTTTTTTAAAGACGATGGGAGATCGAAGAGATTACATTTGTTAATAATGTCATGACTCGTTCTTCTATGAAAACAATGAGAGATCGAAGAGACTGGACATTTGTGACTGTAGGGCATTTGTAGCCCTAGATTTGAAACGAATGTTTGAATTTATTTGAGAACATGGGTTGAAGATCATGGGAGATTGAAGAGACGATGGTAGGAGAAGAATTTGGCATTCAATTTCAATTTCATCGCTAGTTCTGGCTTCTTTTTTTTGTTCATATTTGATTTTCTTTTTTTAGAATTGATTTCCTTTTTTTAATTTCATATATAAATAAGGGTGTTTATGTAATTTATTATTATGGAAACTTTATAAATCTATTTTACTAAACACTTCCTTAGATTTATTACGGTGTTTTTTTTCAAAACTCGAATCCAGAAAATCTACTAAAAAACGACAACCACAACTATAATTCAAATTACGACTACAAACCACAACTACGACTACAAATCTAATTTACTAAACATGCTCTTAGGCGTTTGAGTTGGTCCAAACCTGTATGAGACTTCACTTACAAGTAAAAACTGTATTTCATTCAAACTTGTCATTCTACGTACTCTTTCCACTATCATTATTTCACCTGTCAACAAAGAAATCAAATAAAACCTTTTCGACGTTCAGAATAAGTTGGATGGGCGAAAACTGCACATATTTTAGTTGCCCCTTTCCCACCAGGGAGTTGGAGATCCCTATTCGATTATAGATTTTTTTGGCGGACATCAAACCATTTTTTACTTCCTATTCGCGCAATACAATATTGTGCTGAACAATTACGTGTTTAACAGTAACTACACAGCTATACAAGTATGGCTTCCCCAGTTTACATTGTATACATATAAGTAAAAAACCCCAGTTTAGATTGGGCTTGATTTTGAAGGGGGAATCAATCAAAGAATTACGGTACCTAGCTATTTCTCTTTTGCATCAGACAATAAAAATGAAAAAAAAAATGTTTGTAATCAGACGCCAAGATGATCGAGACGGGAAAACAACGCTAATCAGTAATTAGCCAGCCCATGCATGCATCAATGGCCAGAACCCCTTTTGCTGGGCCCAGAAGCCAATACAAACTCCAAACTCTTCAATATAGAGCCCATGTGTCCACCGGTGTCATTGAAGACGCCGGAGAACGACAAAATCCCGGGATCTTGATTGCATTCCACGCCAATCACCGGAACTCCAGCGACCGGTGGCCGGAGCGCCCTACTTTCAACAACACTTGTTTTCATAGACACAACGATGAACAGCACCGTAGCAAAGTACAAGCAAATAGTAAGACGCATCTTCTTCCTCCCCATCACCATCATCAATTAATGTGGTATGTAAGTATGTTGGTTGTTTGGATTCGATTGTAACGGAGATTTTTGGTTGTTGGAATTTGAAGACAGGGTGATGAATATATAGCAAATTATAGGCCAAAATTTCAAAGGTAGGGTCCTCACATGAGATGGAAAATTTTGACTTGGCAGTTTCCCTGTTCCTTCGTATGAAACCAAAACGACGGTGAGTATCAAGTGTAAATATGAACCCTAGCTATGGAGATTCAAATTGTCATGTTATGTATCACGTACCTCAATCTTTACTAGCTTGTGTTACTGCTGTGGCACCTATAAGAAAATGCATCAAGTTTATAGAGTTCGCATTGCAATAATATTTATAAATGTCAATAATACAATGCTAATACAGCAGACATTCACGATTATAATTTTGGAAAAGTGGAAATAGTAATCTTGGTGTGGATGTAATGCTGCAAAATAGTACTTAAATTCGCATTATCGCGTTGAATAGACGTAACTAATATTTTTGTGGCAGAAAATACAATATAATTGTTAATACTCAATTCATAAACTTTATATATATATATATGTATATACACATACGATAATTTTATTGAGGGAGAAGAAATTCTAGCTACTATATCTTCTTACATACTTTCAATGTACGTGTTGAAGATTGAATGGGAATAGTTCATTGTCAAAGTTTGAATCCATAACTTTTTGAATGGAATATTATGATCAACATACTGACGTACTGTGATGCAAATTTTGAAAATAGATTATTTTTTCCTAAAGCTGTTTAACTAACAACACTTTCATTTGGTTTGAATTCGATGTCACTAACTGATTGTCATTAGCTTTTGTTTCAACCATAATTGAAATTAGCTAGAGTAATTAATATACGTTTTCAACTTAAAGTTTTTCTACAGAGATTTTAAACAAACCCCTTAATTTTTCTTCAAACCGTATCCCTAATACCGCATCCGAGTACGAAATCAATGTTCAATTAATTCTACATTATTTGAGGTACATAACGAATTGAGTTAGATTAGTTAGTTATAATATTAGGATGTTGAATCGAAATTGAATTTAATTAATTTTTATACTTGGATAAAAAATTCAAACTTTTTTTTAGAAAAATTAAATATTAGCTAATTAATTCGACATCGTTTAAAATTTGGTAATTTTATAAATAGATTATATGTATTATCTAACCTCGGCCTTATTCTATTGTTCATCCAATTTTTCCCACTACAAAAAGGAAAGGATTGACTTCAATATCATCCAATTTTTTAACCTATCTTGAATAGTTTTTCATATAATAATTTGGCAGTTGGTACTTGGTGAACTTGATAAGTTTCCTGACCTAATATCTCGTATTTGAAAGCTACTTTTTTTACTTTGAAGAAATAAACCCTAAAAAAGAGTGTTTTTTAGAAACTATACGATTAAATTCTAAAAATTAAACTAAATAACTTAAGGAAAATCTTTCAAAATAAAACTTGTTATAAACTTTAATACCTAGATTAAGAATCTTAATTCATAATGACACATTTAAAAATACTAATGACACATTTAAAAATACTATGTTAATAAGTTTAATGTTTTAAAAGTATATGGTGGTATATATATGTGTGGACGGGCAATACCGTAGCATGCAGGGAATGAATGAGACTTCCAAATTGACGAATTTAAGTGGGATTTGGTGGCATGTTACGCGAAAAGTCGTACGGCTTGGACAATATAAAAGTCAAACTTTATAAAAAAAAAATTATTCTCTAGGTCAAACTAACGTGTCATTTGTTGCAAATTGGGTCGGTAACATGTGTATGAGTTGGTATCGATATCAATTTCACCTAACCCGACTTCATTTGATACTGCCAAATATCGTTTATCATATTTGAGTAATTTGAAATTTGAGCAAGGATGGTAGATAATAAGTTATCACGTTTTACTTAATATAATGTCAGGTTTTACTTAATATAATGTCAGGTTTTACTTAATATAATATCTGTGTACTACTCTTTTATTGTTAAAACTGATTTAGGATTGAATTTTGTTGTATTTATGCACGTTCGTATAAATACGTCACGTACTATAGATGGAGGATTGTGATTTTTAAATCGACAACATTGGGATAACAAGTTTAGTATATAAGGCCAATAGACTACTCATCTTATTGACAATTGGTTTTAAGATGAAACCTTGCTTGACTTGTGTGCTGAACTTGGGCCTAATACACATATGCGTTCGGACGTGTGATGAACCCCACATCTATTCTGATCCAACAAAATCTATCACTATGCAGTCCGTTTGTGACGATTCTACAAGATAATTTTAGATATCAACGACAACCAATTTAATGATCACAAAGAAAATTAGTCGTCTTTTGTTTGTAAAGTATAATTTTACAAGTGTTTTTTTCTTATAACTTTTTCAACGAACTAGATCAAACTTACACAGAGTATGAGTTTTGTTCGCGAAGGAACCGGACTTTTGACGTGCCAGCTCTTTTTTACGCGCCGCTTTACCCTGAAAGGCCCTGCTTTCAGTCAGTCCAGGCCAAGGTTGTTTACATGCTTACTTGTTTGAGTAAGGGGAAAAGGCAGTGCAAAGGGTACCAAGCAATCTCGCAAGCTTCAGTTTGAAAGCAAGGCTATCCCTTTTCTCTTGGCCTCCCCCTGAAGCTCCTAGCCAAGCTGATGCATGGCTAACTCGACAGAGGAAGGAGCTATCGGAAGGGAAGGAGAGCGAGGGCTCAGCCAAAGACGCCCGGGTGCCAGTTTGTGCTCCAACAGAAGAAAAGCTCCGTCCGGTAATCAATTCTGAACCGATCTGCAAGGGTCTTACCACCTTCTGGATGTACTATATTTGAGTCTTTGGAGTACTTTGGGATTATATTCCGCGCTGAGGATTTGTGCTTGTGGGCTAGGGTGAATATTGCAGACCAGCGGATCTGGGCCGCGGAGCAACAGCCGCGTCCGGATCTGATCTATCTACTCGGCAAATCATCCGGTGACTTCACGGTCGCCAAAGAAGCCCCAAGAAGCATCAAACATTTCCGACAGAGTCGTTTGGCACCTCGATGTCGACTCATCACATCCTGGGGTTGAAGAAGGTCCCAAGGGTTCGGTTGTTCGCCGATTCAAGTGGTACGTGAGTTGGGTTTAGAACGTCGTGAGACAGGTTGGGTGACAGATCGGCCATAGGAGTACTCCGGGAAAAAAACCAGGGCAACAAATGAAAGGCGGGTTTCCGCTGAGAACGGAATAGTGTTCGTGTCCAAAGGTGAACAAAGCCCTAGCTTCTAGAGTTCGCTGCTTTTTCCAGGCCGGATAAGGGCTTATACTAGGCCTAGTTACATCAGCTCCAAAAAGATAAGTTGCGTTGGAGTTGGAAGCGATCGAGAAAGTTCCGCAAAGTTCTTAATTGCATAAAAGGAGTTAGAGGCTCGCTTCGCTTTTGTTGCGGAGCTTGCTGCTTTTCATTTTGATAGGATAGGAGTAGGTGCTTGCTGCTCGCTCGCAGTCTACTAAATGAGCCTTCACCGCCCGCCCGGCCCGCTCCCAACCAACCTTTTCCTTTGAAAAGTCTTCCACTAGTGGCTGAGAGATATGAATCTGGATCCCGATCTTGTCTCACGGACTATCCCGTAGTGTCACGTCAGACTGATGCCGGCTTTCTCAAATCAATCGGTCGAAATGCAAAAACCAATTGGACGGCTCTCACTCTGGCTCATCATCCAGAGGCGGGTTGAGCCCCTTGCACGGTGAATCGAAGAGAGGATTGGCATGTAGCAGCCCGCACGTCGTCGACTGCTTCTTCCCCGCTCTCTTGCCACGAGCTAGGTTTTAGTGTTTTCAAATATTCCAGGTGTGGTGTCAAGGGCCTTGGTTCAGCAACATCGTCCACGGCTACATTTGTAGTTTTGTTTTTTAACATTTGCCCCAGCAAGCACCTACTCCTATCAAAATGAAAAGCATGACTTTACTAAACAAGCAAGAAAAGCCCTTTCTATGTTATTAGTAAAGCGCTAACGCGCGCCCCTGCAATGGCGGCGTTATTGAATTAAGTCTATCCGAACCGAATTAGCACTTCTCAGATCAGGCTAGGCCTCTCCAGTCCAGCTGAGCCGGGCGCCGGTGTCACCCGTGTCAATCCATTGTTTACCGCTGTGTTGGGGCAGCCCAGATCGTACGCTTTTGTTGATCCTGCAGAGCCTACCCAAAGCAATCGTGACGGCCCGAGACCACGACAAGTCATTCCCCATCTTACTTCATAGATAGATTTGAACTCTCCTTGAAAACCCCCAGCAATCATAGGGTTGCTACTACCACTACCCTCCGTCCCGGGGTATGCGCTAGTGCCCTTGACAGGCACTCCAGGACCCGCCAACGCTCGTGAAAACCCGGGTCGGTCGGTCCTCTATTCATCCGACCGGAGATGTGGATAACGAGGCCACCCCCAAACAATGAGTTCGGAGAAAACGGCGAGGCCCCCGACTCATCTAAATCCGCATCCTCCTCCGGCGTGCCCGCCTTACCCCAGGCAAGCGTCTATTCTTGAATTCACCCGACCCGAAAGTACCCATGGCCCACTCCAGACCATGAGATACGTCAAGGGGAGCAACCGCGTTGATGACCAGGGTAGGCCACTCATTGATCAAAGAGCGAGCAGCCGCCAGGTTTCATGATTTGGTGGGATCCACAGATGTAGTGGTTGGTGAACCGCTTCTTCTTCTTCCACGAACTTCGACCCGCAGAAGCCTACGGAAACACTTCCACGAAATATAACTTGAAATCTCACTTATCGGTGCCCACAACAGCTCGGGCCGAAGACGGGGGGAAGTTTAGAAGAGATGAGGAGACCCAACAGCTGCCGGTCGGGGCGGGGATAAGCTTGCTTCTTCACAAGCCTTTCCCCCCCCTAAAAAACGACCCTATAGCGCTAGCGCTTCGCGTTCTTTCTATTCCATCCCATTCTATTCCGGGATAGGCGGCTAAGGGCACGGGCATCGGCCTTAATAAAGTACGTTTCCGTTTTCACGAGCAGAAATACGATTGATTGAAGCAGGCAACGAAGGGGACGCCACCGCTTGTGTAGGCCCCCGTCAGTTCCTTTGAGTTTCGGTCTTGCGACCGTACTCCCCAGGCGGAGTGTTTCACGCGTTAGCTGGGTGCCTGAGAGAAAGCGAGCAGCACCTTGTATAGGTTGGGCGGAGCTTGAAGAAGAGAGCCCCTATCAGAGAAAGCCATTGCGCGCTCCTGGGTGACCGATAGCGAAGTAGTACCGTGAGGGAAGGGTGCGCCTGCCAGTGGAAGGCTTTCTGCGTTCAGTCAATCTACGCAGAGTGAATCGGTCCCAGCTACTAGGCCAGGGCCAGAGGAGAGGAACTATTTCAAGCAAGGATGCTATGACCTCAGACCTATTCCCGATTGCAGAAGCAAAAGGGCGGACAACGCCCTTCCACTGCCCGAACTACCAATCGCCCCACTATCTGCTAGTCTGATTCGACTCGAACTTCTGTCATGTCAAGCTTCCTGACCTGCTTTGTACCAGCCGGTATTTTGTGTACTTCGGGGCGCTCACGAGCTCGCTCTAACGTCCTAGCACCAAAATGAGTCTCCGCCACTTCCGGCAACATCGAGTTGATGAGCAATGACATCACCATGTAGTCATTTCTGGACCCCCACAAAGGGGGAGGGAGTCGACTGAACATCTCAGCCATTGGCGGGAATTTCGCCCACATCCGATCCCCAATTCTTGTTCACCCCGGATGATCGTGTTGAGTGAATTGTGACCTCGTAGAGCTTGGTTCTCTGGCGCCTGGCTATTTCCCCCTTCTAGTCCCTCCGGTTGGGACAAGCTAATGAGATCCGGGCTTCCGCTTCTTGCTCTAAGAAGAAGACTTGTAGGAAATCACCGGTTGGTCCAACCAAGAAAGACATGGAAAGGTGGTTCAGAGGCCCCAGTGCAGCTCTCAAAGGTGAAGATCTTTTGTCAAGGGCTCAAGCTTCCGCCTTGACAGGGCGCCCTGATTTCCCGCTGTGTTGGGGCAGCGCCCATCCCCCGTACGGCGGCGTCGCTGCCTAGCTTTTGGGCAATTCTGGACTCCACATACTGACTTGAAATATTCCATCAGTCAAGATCCCTCTCACATACATCAGACACAGACGTCTGGATATCCGGCGGACCACTGTCGTCCCATTCTTGAGTGAGCTGGAGCGCAGCCATCTTATCCATCGGATCTCAGGTTCTCTATTGCACTCCTTAAATAGGGTTCTTTTCACCTTTCCAGTGGCGAACGGGTGCGTAACGCGTGGGAATCTGCCGAACAGTTCGGGCCAAATCCTGAAGAAAGCGAAAAAGCGCTTTGGCAGGCACATTGAGGCAGGCAGAATGCCTGGGCTGTTTGCGGGATTCCTCGAAGGATGCGGCATAGTGGTAAGGTCGGGACCGTGGTCGTCCGTCTCCGGTTTGCCGGCCGATAAGATCTCTGAGATTGACCAGCCAGCTGGTTGGTTTGGCTATTCTTTTCTATTGAAAATGAGTCAGCTGTCTGCGCGAGTCACCTTCTTCTAGGCTCCGCTGGACGACACGGCATTCCCAAGGATCTAAAACCCCAATCCCTTTTGGGGGCCAAATACCTCCGATCTCTACCGTAGGTGCTAAAGAAGAATGAGAAGAAGCCAAAAAAAAGCAAAAAAGAACATAACCTCCGATACGATGAACAGAAGAAACGCGCGATATGCCGACGACTTACTTTTTGAAATCGTGGGTGCCGTAGAGCTTCTCATAGAAATACAAAAACGTATCGCCCACTTCCTACAATCCGGCCTGAACCTTTGGGTAGGCTCTGCAGGATCAACAAAAGCGTACGATCTGGGCTGTTTCCCTCTCCACCCTCCCCACAAGCACCCCCCGGCTCAGGGGGGACCAGAAAAGGCCTTTCGTTTTCCCCCTTCGTCGGCCCTTGCTCGAAACTGGAAAGATAAAAAAACCCACCCACCCGGTAGACTGCCAAGCTATAAGTCCTACGACAGAGGAGCGGGATTCTCTAAAATGCCAAGGTCGTAAGTGGCCAAGAGGGCCCACTTAGAGACTTGGGATCTCAGCAGAAAATGCGAAGGTTGCTTAAAGCCGGCCGGGGGCCGATGTTAGATGATATCTCCTTTTTAATTTCTCATAATAAAAATTGCGAGATTATGAGCTTAATATATAATTTTAATGTAATTTTTTTAATACTAATTGATTTTAAGATTAAATTATACTTATGTGTGTTTTTATACACACGTAGATGTCGCAGTTTATTTGTGACATATTCAAAAGTTATAAGTACGTAGCAACGTCGATTTGATGTCCACAAAGAAGAATGTTATCATTTATTTTGTTTGTAAAGTATAATTTTATGATTTATTTTTTTTTCTTCTATGCTTTTTAACGAAGTAAATCAAACTCATAGTACGAGTTTTGTTTGGTTTGAGGTGAGGCTGAGGATAAGGATGCATATAAGAAAGACTAATGGTTTGTAAATGAGAAGAAAAAGAGCAAGTCAAAACTCTAAAGACATGATGTAGGAGGAGCTTCAAAGAGCTTTTCACACCCACCAATATCAAAACAATTAGTACGTTTATTTACTAAATATTTGTTTTATTTTTAAATAATAGTCTTCAAGGAAAAAGAGAACAAATCAGTCGACAAAGTGGAGACACAAATTAAGGCCATCGTCGAAGAAAGCACATGTAGGAAGTTTGGGGAACAACCGTAAACACCTTATATGGACTCGAAGAAGAGCCATTAAAAATCGATCACAAATTTCGACTTCTCCTAGATGAACAACTCGAACTGCCATTGAAACAAGTTAAACTCGAAAGACTCTGCAACAACGCACGGAAAATTTAACTCGTATTATGGTACAAAGATGATTTGTTAGAGAAATAAGTGGATTTTACAGAAAGAGAATTCCACATTACGACTATTATAAAATGATTTTGTAAAATAATGATTTATATTGATAGGAGAGAGGTTGTCTCAAGACTTTTGCACCAACAACCAATAAGATATCATTAAATTACTTCAATATTTCATTCTTTCTCTTTTCAAATAATGATACTAATTTTTTTATTTAGTCAAGAAAAAGAGTGGCCCAGTTGTTGAGTCATCTTCAACAAAAGAGAAGAAGAACCCGATTATGGTTCTAGCACGATGGAGACTAGATTTTGTCGGAGAAGGTTGGTGGCTTTCACCAATGGAGGTGGCTTTCGTCGGAGTTGGTAACGATTTTGGTTATAGAGGATGTGTCCAAACAAACGGAAAGGATGAGGTCAGAGTGTGAAGCTGAGATCCAATCTATGGAGAAAAGCTTCGCCATCAACACGGAGTGATCGACAAGGACATGAACGGTGAAGACAAAGATGTCAAGCAACCGTTACATAGCTAAAACCTAGTGAGTACGCAATCGACGAACCCGCAAAAGGTCCAGATAAGGACCTCTCTTAGTGGAACATTGCCGGCCATAGTTAGGGTTTTTAACCGTTGGTGTTCGAACAAGACACTGTTGTGACATGTGAAACGGGAATTATAGGAGATCCGACATATGAAAGCTATTTACGGCGGATAGGATTGAGGGTTTGCTTCAAAAGAGATGAGGATCGCCTCGACGGCTTATAACAATGAAAGATGGAGTTGAGGGTTTGCCTCAAAAAAGATGTCGTGACGCCTATAATTGATGTATAGTATAGCGCGTTTTAAGATTTTCGTGTTCTTTCTATAATATTATCCTTATTTTGATTACTGATATGAGTATGATTAAAAAGTCTCATATATTGAATTGTTATTCATTTTTTAAAATTATATTTAATTTGGTGGACTTTTTTATATTCTAGAATTTTATCTGCCCACAATATTCAAACTTTTTTTTTTTTTAATTTGTATTATATATGAAAGCATAGGCCGGATAACATAAAATCTGAATAAGTATCTTTTATTTAATAGTCATCAGTTTAAGACATGACAGTAATACTTTGACAAAATAATATTGATTTAAAATTTCTTTATTTATAATTAATGAATGGGATTGTATAATATATTGAGTTTGAGTTTATTTTGGGCTAGTTTCGTTTATAACTAATGGACCCTGAACCTAGATTTTTATCGAGTTTTAAATGTGTTCATATTTAATTGTTTAATTAGTAAGTGAAAGAACTCGAGTCCAGTTTTTTTTTTTTTTTTTTTTTTAACCAAGTCCAACTAATATAACAATCCTTTTATGTTATTTTAACCTTAATAATCCAAGTTTCGGTGCGCTCATGTTTGGAAAAGAGTTGTGAGTCTTTTGACCTAGTCAAATTTAAAATTTGACCAACCTTATTGCTTTTATAATTAGCTCACTAAGAAAAATAAACAAGCTCAAACTAGAACGTAGTAGTTAGGCCGATATAAATGTTCTTTTGAGTTTGCTGAACAAGCCTTTCCGTACACAATATGGTTGTGACAATTACAGATGCCTAAATCATAAAATGTCAAGCATTGGGCCGACATGAGAACGAAGCAACACTAATGGGCCTATTGGGCCAAACATCGTGGACATTGGCCCAAAGGTAAGGTCGGCCTCAAATGGAGCCCAAATCATCCAACAGAGCAGCATGGCGATCGGTATAGTAAAAAGAGTCGGATGTTTAGGAAGAAGCCAATGATGTAGGTTAAAAAATTGAAATTAGGCTTTCCATTAAGGAAGGCATTGTCTGGGAGTGGGAGGTAACGTGCTTCGCTCACCAATCACTATACACCCCCACCACTTTTTTTGTCCTTTTTCCCCTACTTTTCTTCTTTCTCGCACCCCCACCCTAGAACATTATCGCTTACTTTAACCTTATACATTTTTGTATTTTTCTTTCATTCATAAATCAATTCCTTTACACATCACTAATTTATAATTACCAATAAATTTTGACTTTTGTATCATCATCATTCATGACATAAATCAAACTAACTTGTAATTAGATATTACGACATTTTAAAAGTTTCAAATCAGAATTTAACGTATATTGTATAGTATTAAATAAATTTATCAGTTTGTTTAATTATGGTTTGGTAAAGATTTCTTCATCACGATTTTGGCACTTTGTGAAAAATCAACAAATTTGTGTGTGGTGGTGAATTGACCGGCAAGGTATTTGTGCAGTCGACGTGGGACCAATCTTTTTCAAGTGGGGTATTTTAAAACTTATGGTTTAACACATACGTAAAAATGCGGTAATAATGTAATATTCAAGATAAAAGCATTTAGATTTATTAAAAATTATTTTTATTAGATTTGTAACTACTAATTATTTATAATGTCCTTGTCTATTATACATTATTTGACATAAAAATTGCGGGATACATATCTAAGGTGTGAAATTTGCATAAATATTGGTTTGTGGTTTGTACTTGTACATACCCAAGAGCCAGGTAATGGAGATAAAATATAGGTTGATCAATGAATGAGGCCAAAAGATATGGACAAAATTGTCAATTTAGAGACTAGGCATTAACTTCACGTTTGTCTTCTTCGAAAAGGTTAAGCCTCGCTGGATGTTCTATCTATCTTTCTCTCCACTATAACAAACCAAACAAATTTTCCTAAATTTCTTCACATCCGCTCTCTTCTTCATCCAATTTCTTCCTCTCCATCACCGCCATGAAACGATCTATGACGGACGACACCGCTAGAGCCTCCTTCAACGGTGACGAGAAGCTCAAGAAGATTAGATTGGAAGAAGTCGGTGAACAACACGAGGAAGGAATGAAAGAGGAGAACGGAGAATCATGCCATGGCAGTGATTTCGTCAATTTTGACGAGAATCTTCTATACGAGATCTTCAAGCACGTCGATGCTCGGTCGCTGGCTATGGCGTCGTGCGTTAGCAAGCTCTGGAGCCGGACGGCTCAAGACGAGCGTCTATGGGAGCTGATCTGTACTCGCCACTGGTCGAAAGTCGGCTCCGGTGCTCAGCAGCTCAGATCTGTTGTTCTTACGCTTGGTGGATTCCGTCGGCTTTACTCTCTTTACCTCTGGCAGCTTTCTAAGCCTCCGGTAACAGTAGCACCGTCGCCGTCATCCTCGTACTGGGCGTCGATTACTCCCCCGCGCGTGACGACGATGGTTCCGGTTAAACCGGCTTTGAAGAACAACGTGCGATGGGGGAAGGATGAGGTTCATGTGTCGCTCGGTCTCCTTTCGATCCGTTATTTTGAGAAGATGAGCGGCCGTTGATGATTAAGTAGAGATAGGAATTTGCTTACTTATACTACGATATATTACTAATTTCTTTGTTAAGTCATCTTCGATTGATAGCTAAGTGTGGATTTGGATCTGAGAGTATTGATCCGTGTAATTTTATGTGTGTTTGTATCCGTTGTTTGGAATCTGGCTTGGCTTTTATCAAGAAACTAATCCTCCATTTGAGGCGTTTCAAATTCGTACTAATCTCCCAATTGATGCCGTTTCAGTTGTTTTTGCCTCTTTTGATCTGAGTTTAGTTTTTTCACAGGCAATGGCCGATGGGGTGAGGAAGAAGGAAAGGAAAAGATTGATTTCTCGAGGGAATCAAAGGACAGGGTGTACCAGTGGCTGGCAGGTGGGGTTGGGCGTGGCCCCTTATTTTCTTCAGCCGAGCAAAGACAAAAAAAAAGCAGCTAAAATAGTACGGTAAATAGTTGGGCTGGGCCTGGGCCTGGGCTAAACTGTGGCCCATCTGTTCCCGCTAATTATCCGGCCCAATCATTTTAAGCCATAGTCGCAATTCACATCCTTCAAGTCCCTCGTAGTTTTACCACGAGGACCAATGTCTCCACTCTCCACCCATATACAGAAATTATTCAACCATATCGGCACTCGGAATCAATTAATTCATTGAAAAAAAAACAGACGTGTGTAACCATTTTAGGATAGTTGAAGAAATTTAATCGCGTAACTAGTTAGAATACGACCCTTAATTGTCTTGTGGATTATTGAAAGAACATGTTTTAATAAGGAAAATATACAAAAAAAAAAAAGGTGGATTTATAAATTTATTATTCTGTTATGCAAAGATTAAACAATAAAAATAGTTCGGTAAAATAGTATGAAACTAGCTTAATTTCCGTACGAAATTGTGATAAAAAAAATATATTAAATAATCATATTTTTAATAGTATAAAATATTATATAAAAATATCATATATTATAAAATTTAGGCAAAACCTACGTCTAATAAATAATAATTAAGAATAATTTTTAACAAAATTTAATAAATAAAGCATGCAAATGCAAAGACAATTAACATGGATGTTTATAAAATTTATAATATATTTTAATATATAAATGGTACATATATCAAGGTTTAATATTATGTAATTTTTTTTCAAAAAATGTTATAAACTCAAAATATATTTTAATATAATATTAATCTTTCTCTCAATCGGTGCAATATACACATTACAATTAGGTGTATCCTAATATACAATACATATATCAACTACTTTCTACTAAAACGTAATAACTTAATGCATAAAATAAAAATGATTCAATTATTCTATAAGTTCTAAATACAGTGTTCGAGAATCCTTAATTACTAAATATATAATATGATAGTTTGTGGCGGAAAAAATGAGGTTTATAGAGTTTTAAAATGTACAAATAAAAAAAAATCATTATCTTTTTATAAATGACAATAAATTTATTATCATCTTCATATATATAACAAAAGTATATATTTTAAAAAATGGGATGACACAACATGAAGATAACACATGGTAAAATATAATGCAGCTTAACGTGGGAATGTCACGTGGTAAAATATGATATAGGTTAATGTGAAAACGATACGCGATAATAATCGCTTACGTTTTAGCACTAATAGATTTAGATTTATCTATTAATCCATTAATCGATTTGTACTTTTTAAAATAAAAATGTGTGATGTTGACTTTGACCCAAAAAAAAAAAGTGTCTTAGTTTAAATAAAATGTGCTCTCAAAAGTGGAGAGTGGAAACTAGTATAGGCGGACATTTAGGAACTTGAACAAAGGCTTGTTTTTCTTCTCTCTTCTTTTGTTTTTGGTCCAAATTTGAATAAATGTATTTTATTTCAAATGGTTCTACCTTTTGTTTGTATAGTTAGTGCCACTATTGTTATGATGCACTAACTTTATTTCCAATTAATAGTTAAGAATTATATAATCGACTAGAACGTATGTCTTATGGTACCCTATATATTTTTAGTTGAAATAAAATTATAGGTTTATAGTCCACTTTCGAGCAAATTCAAAGAATATATTTTCGAGATAATTGTTGAAAATATATTAGTTTTATCAAAAAAAATTTATCAATTTTTTTTTGAGAGAGCCCTATATTAACCTCCATCATCGTCCAAAACAACAATATCTTTTAAAAAAGTGAAAAAAAGAACGAAATAAAATGCACCACCGGGTAAAAATGTGCCACCCAATAAGCCTCATGATTGCCGGTTCTGCGAGTGAAAGACCATGAACATGATTCAAAATTCTTGGCCATAAAACCCGGCGTTCCAAGAATTCTACCCAAAGATCCTCGTTTTATAAAGCCATTTGAGAGTTTCGAAATAACTGAGGACGAATCCGACTCGCAAATGATCTTTCTCCAACCCTTCTCCCTCGCCAAACGAAGATTCCATAACATTGTGTTGGCTTCAACAAGTGCAATTGGTCGAACACCTTGAAGTACCATGGAAGAAGCAAGCGCGCAACACCATTCCGACATTGTTGCGGGCAATCACTCCTACGCATGCCTTGCCCACATAGTTCACCTGCGCATCACAATTGAGTTTGATTGTGCCCCAAGGATGACGTTGCCATTTAGAATCATGAGGCTCACTCAGAGCAACTCAGTTGGTATCACACTTGCTAGCGTCAATGTAATCGGCCACCAGTCGCTTAACCGTACCAAGATAACAAAGTCATCCCGGCCCAAACGGTACCCCGAAAGATCTCCTTGTTATGGACCTCCTAAATACAACTAAGAAGGGCAACCCACAATTGAAGGTCACTAGAAGAACATCGGTTTGATATCAAATCAAACAGTTGCAAAGAAGAACCTGCTCTAAGACCCCACATGCAAATCCGAGAAAGCTCGTTCCAGATGTCGCCAAGCACATTAAACCTAAATGACATTAAACCTAAAGGAAAATTCTGATTTCAAATTACTTTCACAATCTCCTTTATCTCTCTTCTTTTTTGTTCAAGCACATTAAGCCTAAAGGAAAGTTCTGATTTCACAAAAATCACTTGTTGCCCGAAGCTTCTCCATATATACGGAGGATATTAATAATTTTACTGCTCTATTGACAAGTTGCTCTTGCAAAAATAACATTGCTATTTGCAAAGAAAAGATGAGAAACCCGTGGAGCAACATGACCGATCCTAATGCTCATAAGGTTGGCCTTGCTCTCACTATCCCTAAAAAGGTGGGACAAAACTTCCACACAAATCAGAAAGAGAAAGGAAAAGAGAGGATCACCATGACAAAGATCACGTTGGGGGAGAACGTCTCAATTGGAAAGCCTTCAAACAATACCAAAAAAACCGAAGAGGAAAGAAGCAAGTTAAAGATTAATCCATCTCTCCAAGAAGCCCAAACTCCAGCAGCTCACAAGAGTAAAACGCGTTTTGAAAAAGTTCCAACAACCCAAAATCCAGAGTCAAACCCACTTCCTTGTATGCAGAGGAAAGAAGCAAGTTAAAGCCCCCATGATCAGACAAGGTTCACAAAACTTCTTCCCTTATTCTTCTTATCAACTCCAGGTGTGCTTTTTTCGCGAATTCTTGATCACCTATAGAATCCGGTAAATCTCCAATCACCTACCTTCGCATCAAAGTGGTGTTGAGTATATGATTTGATATTTACATCCACTCCTACCTTCTAGAATAAACATAAACCACTTGCCGTCTTAACACACTCTATACAAAACCCCTATTAATGTTTAATCTCCTTCTAATGCTTTCCTTCCTCGTTTTGTTAATCTTGGTCTTAGTAAGAAATATCAAGTTAGACTCCTTCTTTCTAACTAGCTGACCTAGTTTGTAATTTCCGGAGCTTTGCCCGATCCCCGCAAAATAAAACTTATGGTACTTATTGGTTCCGGTAAGAGTACTGATCCTCCGTCTCTCTTACCGATCCAACAATTTGCGAAGCAGATTTGTAACGTTTAACATTGGTATTTGAAACAAAATCTACATGCGAGTCCCGAACACCCTATGCATGCAATCCATGCACGTCCCTAACTATTAGGAAAAAATAATTATATTATCAATTAGTAATAATATAAATATATTTTCGGTCATTCTTGATCTCTTGATCTTACGTTATCTTTTATTATCTTTTGTAATTCATTATATAAAGTGTCAATGATATTAATAATATTTGTGGTCTTCTCCCACCAATATATGTGGGTTTAACAAACCCTAGATCTGTCACTAACACCCTATGCATGCAACCCCTAGGTCCCTAAATTATATGTTTCTTCTCCTTAAATAAGCCTATCCACACCGGTTTGATTTCCTTGTGACACGACTTGAATATTACCTAGTATGGCATTAATTTCCTCACCATGCAAACTCACCGCCGGCACAACGTACTTTGTTGTCCAGAGTCTCAGTAAGTGATCTCCCAACCCTCCCCGTAGCAAGAACTTCACTCATTCATATCGCTTTTCTCTTCCTTGTCTAAATCCGTATCACTCCGAGGAGGAAGATCCCGCTTCTCTCTATGTACCACTAATTGGGTTGCTTGGAGATTTTCATCATATTAATTTTTAATTTATACTCGATCTTTTGCTTCGTCATCATGCACTATGCATCAATATGACCCAACCTTCCACAAACGTAGCGAAAATTTTGAAGTTGCTCGTTTTGCAACACAATCCAGATCCTAACCTTGCCAAAGGAGAATAGGAAACCTCGTATTGCAACACAATCCAGATCCTAACCGCAATAGAGACATATTCAGGAATAAAATTTTGAGGGGACTAGATTTTTGTTGGGTAATTATCGGCATTTAAAGCAGAACGTACTAAATATATATTTTTTTTTCTAGGGGTGATTTCTTATTTGTTTTTTTTTACGTTAGTCATCATATATATATATATTAAGGTTAAATTTCTCATAAAATTATCCTACAAATTTTAATAAATACTTTTCACTTATATATGAATTAAAAGAACTTTCAAGTAAAGTTTACAACCGTAAAATCATCATCCACAAATTTATATTTTTTTATGATGAAAATATATTATTAAATTTCATTTAAATTTGTTTAGTATTAATTTAAGTTAAATTGAATCCCATATAATAAAAATGCATTTGGTTTATACAAATAATATCAAAACATATTTGATTAACCGATTCAATGTAACAAATGCAAGACATTTATCTTTAAAATATTAAAAATGTATAAATAAGAAAGAGCTCATAAATTGATAATACAATTTAGTTATACAAACTTCTTATATTTTTTAAGATAAAATATATACTGTTGAATTTCTTATAGTTCAAAAAAAAATAATCAAACCTCATACAAATAATATCAAAACATATTTCAATTCAAATTTTGTGATCTACCGATAAATGGTGGACACTGGTCATACTAATACTCTGCTTTCTTGACTTTATTTTTTTCTTCCAATTATCTTTTGTCAACGATGCGTCACCGGTTACGTGGCATTAATGTTAATGTGGGACGACGAATCGACGATAGAAGTTCCCCTGCTACCTTCCTGTCTCAGAGAGAGGAAGAAATCAACAACTTAATTTAAAAAATAAATAAATAAAAATCAAAACTAAGCCCTCCCCAAGCAAGTTTGACTAACTGTGTCAAATTTGGACTTATGAATTGTCTAAGGTTCTCCAGTCAAACTCATCAAGTTTCCTAGCAATATCGATTTCCTTCCATGCACGTATAGGCTGCGGAGAAGACGACTATAAATAGAATCACATAATAGCAGAAGCATTATACTACTCCAAGAAACAATCACATATATAATATTCAAACCAATTCAAATCAACGATCAAAATCTCTGAGAAAATGATGAATCTGAGATTAGTGTTCATCGTGGTGATTCTCCTGGTTGCAGGGGCTATGGTTTCGAACGTCGAAAGCAGGCCCTTGAAGAAGAACAATGATGCAGGGAAACAAATAAGAGGTTTGAAGATCGACCGGGCGTTCACTGCGTTCTTCGAGGGCTTGTCGGCGATGAAGACGAGTGGGCCAAGCTCCGGTGGAGCAGGCCATGCCGTTGAGCAGAGTTCTCCTGTCACTGATGTTGTAGAAAGGAAGTTGTCCGGTCCATCTCCCGGCGATGGTCACTAGACCATGCTTTGTATTTTCAGATATGTCTCAAAAATTTTTATTCTTTTAAAATTAGGAACAAATGCGAGGCCAACAAATTTGGTACAGAGGATTTTTCATTATTTATAATTCAATTTCTTTGAAAGATTGAAGATACATATTCTTTTTTTTTTTTTCTTTTTTTCTTTTTTTGAAGGTTTGAAGATACATATTCTAACTTTTCATATTTAGGGTTGTCAAATTTTATTTTTTCATTAGTTGTAACCACAGCTTAATGTACAGAGAATATAAAGGTCCATCATCCAATCTATTAATGTAATCTAAGCAAAATTATTGTTTATATGAGCAAAACTTTTTTTTTTTTCTTTTTCTTTTCTATAAATGCATTATAATTTAGTTTTGTCTTTGCTAAATATTTTTCTGTTTATAAATATGGATAAAGGTTGAATGGTTCGCATAATATGAAAGAAACTGTTCGGGTAACTTGTTATATTATATATATATATGAAAGAATTATTCGGTATTTTTGTATTGAATGATCATAAAAATAACATACTTGTATTGAATGATCATAAAAATGACATACGGGGCATACATTAAAAGAAAAAACAGAAAATAAGCAAAAAGTTACAAACACAAGGCATAAACAAAAGAGATTTAATCACGATGTTTACGTCTTCCCTATTTTTGTCCATTTCACTCTCTTTGAGAGCTGGGTTTAAAACACAAAACAAACCCTAACCTCCATCTCGATTTACTGCCGCCTTCATCACCCCAACGACTCCTCTCTCGAGATTCACTGTATGCGCTGACCAACCACTTGGTTGCCGATCATCGCCTTCAACTTGCGGCTTCTCTTATCTCTTGCAGTCACGTTCTTCATGCCCGGTTTCTGTTATCTTTGTGCAAATCTTCTAGGTCATTTATGACGGCTTACCGCCCATCGGCTTACCGCAACCTTTGTGGATCTGTTGACATGGGTTTGCTTCTCGGCGAAAGCCACCAACAACTTTGGCGAAAGCCTCCGGCACCTTCCGACGAAAGCCTCCACTTCATCCGGGGAAAGATTCCTACCATTTCCGCCTAAACTTGCTCATATACATGGCCACATCGTCCACTTCGGTTCCACTTCATAAAAAGTCTAACCCGCATACCATACTCAAGATCTATCCACTGACTCACCAGCCGCACTCATCGCCCGTTTTTAGGCGCTACCGATTTTAAGTTTCTTTAATTTGAAGAATAAATATATTTTTTTGTACATACTAAATACTCGATTTGTAAATCAAAATAAAAAATTTCTTTGACTTTTTAAGTTTTGTTTCGTAAAATATTTCAAATTTATATATTCATTGAAACCATTTTACAAGTTAAAACATAAATCGGATTGAGTTGTATATTTAAGTTTAACTTTGCACAGTTTCATTTTGTTTACAATTTTGATTGGAATAAAAAACAGTCCACCCATCCGAATAGATGTGCGGTGACAAAAGCTTGGTCGATGATAATTTCAGGTGATAGTTTGGGCGATGGAAGTGGTACATTCACCCATCACCAAACCTATTGTCATCGCTACATATAACTAGACATGAACAAACCGGGATATGGGCTCGGCTTTTTGGATGTTTTTGTCAGTTTTCCGGACCTAATCCGAGATTTTTCTGGCCTACAACCTTGTTCATATCCGTTTGATTCAGACCCGGCTTTGGTCCCAGATTATTTATTTATTGATATGAAGTATATATATTCATATTAAACATATAAAAATAAAAGTAGGTTAATGGTAGTATGGACTTGTAGTTGATTAAATTGTAGCTTGAGTTCTCGGTTTTGAATCCTACCCATATATAGGGTTAGGTTCCAGTAGAAACCTTTCTTAGAACAAGAGTAAGGATCTCTAACATCCATTAGATTAAATTACTGAATGTTTATGATGAAAGGTGCATAATAAACGTTAATAGGGGAGTTTCACTAGATTGATCTTATATTATTAACTAGTAGTTAATAGATTTTTATAATCGGAAAAAAACATTATATTTATGCATAAAAATCTTTCAATATGAACAAAATAAATCCGGACAATTAAATATAGATAGTTAGAGCAACTAACATTGGTCAAGTTAAAAACTCTTTCAATATTACCATATAATTTTACCATATACAAAGGTTAATATATATATATATATATATATATATATATATATATATATATATATATATATATATATATTCTAATTCTATCTTTGTATTTAATTGAACCTTTGCCAACTGCCGGGTACAAACTTGAAGGCTGAAAATTGCATTGTTCAAGGCGTCATTCGAGTCTAAAACTGGTTTGAACTTTTTACTGATGTTTTCCTGGGATTGGAAGATTAAACAGCAGAAATGTAGATGGCTCTATTTGATTCATCAAACACAAAATAACTCCTTAAATGTTCATACACCTTCTTAGTCATTTCATTATCAATCATCCGCCCAATAATCTTCAACTTTATTCTTAATCTATGGCTCCACCTTATCAGCTGGACCAGAAAAGTCGTTGAATGATGGCCAACTACAATGCAGTTGCAGAGTTAATCAAAACATAAATGAAACACCCGTTTATGGAAAACTTAAATGCAACGGCAACAATCAGTTCAAATTTTGCAGTTCCTAGCGCGATTTCGTACCTCTTTTCCCCAAAGCATTTGCTTTGCATCCAAGCAATACCCACAAGTAATTCTATCAAGTTCATATGCTTTACCCTTCCAATAGTGTTGACTTTGCCAGAAATTCAGCTTCTCCTTGCCCTGAATCTTTGAGATTTTTGATAGCAATCGCTAGACCAAAAAAAAAGGAAACACCAGACCAGAAAAATGCAGACTAACTCAACTACTCCGAGTGATTTCACAAACACAAGCAACAACTTCAAAGGCCCTTCTTTCTACTTTGTGAAAGAAACAAATATGATTCCTAAACTTATTTGTTCCAACCAAATATGAACTTTGCTGTTATGACAGTCAATCAAGATCTCTTTTTTTTGTTTTGAACGGATCAATCAAGATCTCTTGTATCACTGATCCATGCATCCTCTCATGTGATTTGTTGAAGTTAAATAAAAAAGTATTAAAGTAATAGTACTTTACGAGAAAAATAATAAACAACAACAGTTCCACCAATCACGCAAAAGAGATACAATGATACATGAAGTGAGTGATACAGAAGATCTTAGCCGTATGACAGTCGGCTTCGATGTGCTAGATCCACTCACGAAAGATAGGACCAGAGGCAATGTGAAGGGTCAATTGGTTGCCACACCAAATGATTTAGACTTTATTATTATTTTTAAAAATTTTAATTTATTGAATATGAGATTTTAGCAATTAAACAAGTCTCACCACACTTTATTAACACAATTAAATAATAAAATTTAAAAATCTAACCATCAATTTTTTCATCTTTTGATTTTTACCTTTTAATGAAAAATAAAACTTTTTCTGATTTTTTTTTTTCCAAAATATTGTTATTATAGACGATTATATACGGTCAACAACCATTGGAAAATACAATTATGGCCAAAACAAGGGGGAAAATTGGATAAAATAATTGTTAATTTTTTTTAAATTAAGTGATCAAAAACCGAAAGATGAATAGTTGATGGTTAGATTTATAATTGTGCCAAAATTTTAAATTTTTTTGATTGTTTGAGAAGTGGCTCAATTATGGGTCTTCGCTTGTGGCATCTTTTTGTGACGTATCAAGTTTTTAATGATTTGGATTCAAAAACGTATAATGAATCTTTAGTTATCAACTTATAGTATTTATATATTTTGTTAAAGTTTACTTCTTATGTTTGGAGCTATTAAGCTTAACATTATGTAGCCTTTTATCTAAATTTTGGCTAACTAGTATCTTAATGTAACGGGTCACCCAAAAAGGAAAAAAAAAACAATTCAATTGATGAGTTTGGGTGATCAGGTTATCAAGTAGACGACAAGAAGGGAGAATGAGTTTTTAGGTTAGGACATGTGACGGAGGTAGTTCATCTTCCAATCAACCGACCTATTTACATGCTAAGTATACATGTTTTTCGTTTAAGTTTGGAGATTTGGGTCTTAGTTTTTTTTATTTATATTTTTTTTACAAGAAAAGCGGTTTGGAGCACCGCAACAAAGAGTGGTTCGAGAGGTCGTCCAAAACTAAAAGACGGTAGATGAAGTGTGAATCAACAGCCTAATCCTTGAAGCTAGTTGTTGGGAGACATCCTTCCGAATAAGCTCAATGATAAGAGGGGCAAACTAGCATCTTCGCAAGGGGAACTGGCCAAGATTTGCTAGAGTGTCAGTCACCGTGTTGACCTCCCTGAAAACGTACTTGCAGATCCTTATATCCTCAAAAAATTATATCTGAAATAAAGTGTCACCAATTAGTATATCCGAGTCCCATGGTGGTTTCCAAACTGCCAAAAACTCCGTTAATCACATTCAGATCGGTTGCCCCATTCTACTTCTAGTTTTTAAATGTCAAGTTCTCTAGCCGTCAAGGGCTTGAGCTTCCGCTTCGTAAATGGTTGAACTCATTAATTTTCCATTCTTTGTAGTAAAAACATTGGTCTTATGATCCATAATGATAAAGCCGAAAGATGTAGATTTGTGGAGTATTATGGTTCCCACATCGATAATATTGGGATAACAAGTCTAGTATACAAGGTCGGTGGGCTACTCCTCCTATTGCCAATTGGTTTTAGGATATAATCTTATTGGGGTTTTGTGCGGACTTCAAACGTGCGATGAACCTCATGTCAATTCTGACCCAACAAAATCTATCATGGTATTAGAGTAGGTTTTGGCTTATTGGGCTTGTCGGCCTTAAGAATCGAATTGCGGACAAGGACAATGATAGTCCGTCCGGTTGGGCTAGCCGACCTTAAGGCATCGTCAAGTGTCAACCGAGCCAAACGGTAGCACTTGAGGGTGTATGTGGAGGATTATGGTTCTCACATCTATAATATTGGGATAACAAGTCTAGTATATATATATAAGGTTGGTGACTACTCCTCCTATTGTCAATTGATTTTAGTTAAAAACCTTGTTGGAATTATGTGTTGGACTTGAGCCCAACGCACATATGTTCTCGGACGTGCGATGGACCCCATGTCAATTCTGACCAAACTATATCTATCAAGATCCATTATCTTTCCTTATCCAAACAAAATTGAGCTTCATAAAGCCTTTTTTTTACAAGGAAGATCAATTTCATCATATATCTTGGATTCCTTCCATCTATTAATGTTATTCCCTGAAACCAAAACCTGAACCTGAACTGAAACCGAAACCGAAACCGAAATCGAACCGAACCGAAACCGAACCTGAACCTGAACTGAAACCTGAACCTGAATATTTTCTTTGATGTTGTTGTTATTCATAAAGTCATTGCATGTAAAGATTGTTTGGTTCCTGGAAAACCAAATGCTCCACCAAGTATACAATATTGTTTTAAACTCATTGTCATTGAGGTTGTCACTTAGTAAATTTAGCGTAGTATAGTGTGCGGGATCTCAAGTGATTGTATTGAACACATTACCCTTTGAAGGGATAATGCTTTTTAATAGTTTGTTTGTTATAAGGCAATCAACTAATAAGTGTTTCATGTCTTCTAAGTTATGATTTCATAGGACGCATTCTATCGGTACATCAACGTTCTAACTCCTTAATTTTTTCTTCGTTTGTAAACCTTTTTTGTTATTTTCCATACGAAATTCTTGAATTTTGGAGAAATGTACATTTTCCATAGCTAGTTGCATTTATAATCCCTAATCGTTTTACTTCATATAGCATGTAGGTCGCGGATATTGTGGAGAACTAGCCATGCTTATATGGTGCTCAATACAGTCTATATACATGCACTTTCAGGGACGTGAATGAATATGTAAAAATAATATCCTTAAGGATACGTTCCCCGATAGTGCTCTCAATTTTATCGTTTTGGGTCTCAGTTTGCAACTTCAAAAGATGACTCAAACCCAATGTCAAAAAAAGTTATTGATCAGTAAATATAATGATTTTTCATAAGATGACTCAAGCCTGTAGGCAAGCCCATTATAATATAAACAAATTGCATAGTTGGTCAATTCAGAGGAAGCCCGTTAACTTGAGAGACTGATAGAGACGCATGAAGCTGGCAAATTATAATTACGTACTCTTCGAAATAACAAGGACGTGATTATACCCAGAGCCCAGAGGCTAGAGCAATTTACGTCCAATTATTTTTCTATAATCCCTACCTCATGCAACTATATAGTATGATATCAATCATTATTTAAAATATATAGTAGTTATAAAATATGAGATGATACAAGTATTGTGACAAAAACCGGATCTGTTACCATTTTGAAACTCTCTTATTTTAATTTTTTTTTTGGTAGAAGATGGTATGATTTCTTTCGATCTATTTGACAGTATTATATTATTAATAAAGATTAAATTGCAATCACTCAGGAAACATAAAATATTCCCTATACCTTTATACCTTTTAAGAGAGACAAGCAATACATTAATATAGTCTTGGTTTAGTTGGAGCGGTGTAATGAAAAACGGAATGAAATCGAATAAGGAGAAGGAAAGAAAATGAAAATAATGGAATTAATTTCATGTGTTAAAATACATCTAAACAAATATAGTTTTTGATTGATTTAGAATTATTCCGTTACCGGAAATGATTCTTATCGATACCAAACAAGCCCTAAGTAGTATAATATAAGAAGCTGAATAATCCGCATCATAGTTCGTCTCATGTACGTATAGAGTAACTTCATTTTTCATTTTAATAGAGTTTGAAGCTGTCTTATTTGTATTATTTAAATCGGATAGAAAAGGTCAAAGCTGAGAGAGGACGTTGACCATAGAAGCACGAGGCTTACAAAGTGCATGAAGAGGCTGAGTTTTAGAGATGGTAATACCACCCCCAAACTCCTCCATGTCCAACACCCCACCCTCAGCCTTCTCCCAATCAAAACACTGTATCCACGTGGCAAGTGCCAACATCATCGTCCGCATTGCCAGGTTGGAGCCAGGGCACGCTCTCCTTCCCAACCCGAACGGCATGAACCTGAATCCTAACCCCTGTGAATCAAGGTCCTTGAACCTCTCGGGTTTGAATGCAAGCGGATCCTCCCACACTTTCGGGTCGCGGTGTAGGGCCCACACATTTACTAGAAGGGTTGTGCCCTTTGCCACGTGGTACCCTGCTATTGTGGTGTCCGCGGAGGAGCAGTGTGGGATCAGGAGTGGCGTGGCTGGGAAGAGACGGAGCGTCTCGTTTATGACGCACCGGATGAAGCTCAGATTTGAGAGATCCGAATCGTCCACGAGCCGGGTCGTACCCACATGGTTGTCGATTTCGGATCGGGCGTTCTTCAAGGTTGATCGGTTGTTTAGGAGGAGTGACATTGCCCACTCCATTGTGCGCGCCGACGTGTCTGTTCCTGCTGTTAGCATCATCTGTTCAGATTTCAGTATAACCACAAACATTTTAGATTCTAATCCAATTCCCATTTTATTTTATTTTTTTCTTTTATGAAGAATAGTATATATTTTGACTAGCTTCGTTTCATTCCGTCTCTACTCTCTAGATACAATCAAACGGGAGTTATTGTGAATCTTGAAAAAAACAATTTAGTGTGATGTCGATATTTGAGTTTGGTGAATAGGAACGCTTTTATAGAATTTATTTTTTTATATTTTACTAGCAAATTCATGTCCAAGGCTGAAATTAAATAAGAAATCGAAGAGGCAAATTTTCTCAGCGCCGTGCATTTAAAGTTATCGAAATTTATGGATCGTACTGTTTTTGTAGCTATCAATCCTAATATGTTCATTTTCAAATTTGTTTGTTATTGAATTTTATGTGTAACAATGGCAAATTTTCTTTTAAATTTTTTAATCCAGGTTTCCAAGAAAATGTTACCAAATTTATCTGGTACTGAACTTTTGTGTTTAACATTAACGATGCCATTTTTTTAATGGAAACTCCAAGTTATATTTAATCCAAAATTTAATTTAATTTATAATGAAAATAGTATTAATCTACATTCTTGTATTGTGTCCTAACTAATCATATACAATAATATGTGAAGTGTGTCTGAAATTTTAATTTTCTGTTTTATAGGTTAAAAAGTTTGTGCAGGGTGAATAAATCTAATAAGTTTTCAACTAACTTTTAAAAACAACAACAATAATCAAGTTAAAGTTTATTGTGTCGTTATTTTGTGTATTTTTATCGAATGCCTTAACTTCATTAGATAAATACCTTCATGATGTCACTAGACATGAAAAACATGAGTGCAGATCTGATCCGAATTATGATCCACTATTTTTTAGATTTCGGGTTTCAATTTAAGATTGATAAAGATCGTCGGATTGGTGAATTATATAATTTTTATTTACAGTTTTTACTGACCTATGGTTTTTATATCTTTTAGAAAAATCGAACATGATATCCAAATTACAAAAATTAGATTAAATTTTACGGTCTGAAAAGATTCGAACGTGACATGCAATCGCAGTCCGAATCTGGATGCAAAACCTAAGTAAAACTATTACAAGATTCGGTTGTTGTAGGGTTAGGCTCGTCTAACGGACAACTTTTTTAGAATGTAAAAAGCATGTGAGATGTATACGAAGCCATTTTAATGGAGTTAAACTGACCAGTAAGATGCCTTTGAGAATGTTATCAGTGTAGTACTCCGGATCCGCCTTGTGCAACGCAAGAAGTTCATCCATCATAGACGACGTCGTTTTGTTCTCTTCACGCGCCTCATCCAGCAAACTCTGCATAAACCGGTCCCTTTTCAGCCAAACCCTTTTCATGTCCTTTTCAATTAACCGCCCAAATCCAACCCACCTCAAAAACGGGAAGAAATCACACATATTCAACAACTTCGCCGGAGCAAACAGATCATCATTGGCCCCACTCTTCCACCTCTTCCCGGTCATCAACCTCATCACTAGATTCCTCGTGATCCCGCAAAACGCCTTATTAAGATCCACCTTACCCGAACCCGAATCGAGAAGAACCTCCCGGGCTATAAACCGGACCTCCTCTACCCGGATCCAGGAAGTTAGTTGGAGGCGGTTAGATGGAAACGCTTCGAGGGTCATCACGCGCCGGACGTTTCGCCATAAATCTCCGTAGCTGGCCCATACCATGACCGTGTAGTCGTAGCCAAGGAGTTGACCCACTGCGAGCTTTGGACGGTTGGCGAAAACGATGTCGTTTTCGGAGAAGCACTGTTCGGCGGCCTCAGGGGAGGAGATTATTAAAAAACGGCGGAGTCCAAGACGGAGACTGAAGACAGGTCCGTAGTGGCGAGACAGTGACTCGAAGGTACGGTGGAACGGCTCCGTGAGGAGGTGGAGGTGGCCCACTAGCGGGAGAGCTGGTGGGCTTGGTGGTTGTTTAATTTTCTTTTTTTTAAGCTGTAATTTTGTGTAGAAGACGAAGAAGACTGCTAGGAGAGCCAAGCAGTAGAGGATGATGGTAGCAGTATCCATTTTGAATGTAACCGGATCAAGTGGATGTTGTTCGGTTAGTTATTAGTGAGAGATGGTTGGATGATAGAAATGATCCATATATGGACGTACATATAACATATTACACATCTGGAAGCTTGTTAGGTGATGCAAGTGATTACCATTCTTGCCAATTTCAAGTAACGTTCGTTGTCGCCCTCAATATGTATACTAATGTGTGGTCTTGCTATCAGTTTTTCTTTTAGGTGAAGAAGATTGATCTGCCACCTTTGAAAAACAAGCAATTTTATACCAAGTAGGGTTGTTATGCGAGACTAATTGATCACCCAAGTGTGGACATGTATAGATCTAGGCTATTTAAAAATGAATCTAGAATGAGTCAAATACGAACTTTAACACGAGTTTGAAATCATGTTTGCAAGCCCCGTACAAAGTTTGTCCTCGCTCATATAGCTCATTTTTTAATGAGTTGGGCTCAAGCTCGTTGAGCTCGTTCAAATTGTCGGAGCTCATTCAAGCTCGAGCTTGTTCATTGAAGCTTGAGTCAAGTCCAACTTTAGCAACGCCTTTGGTCTCGGTCTACCGCATCTATTTTTATGTATCTCCGAACCACCTTCACCAAATGTTATCGGTGTCTTGTTATCCTCCTTGTCAACCCCAAACAAATGAGAACAACTACGATGCAAAACTCGTTACAACACATGGAATCACATGCTCAAATCTACAAATTGGTAACGAGTTGGGCTCATCCTCCTCCAGCGCAATCGACAGTATCCGGCCCAATCAGCCAATGAGTTCGGCTAATCCACCAATTTCGGCTCTCAACAACTTATTTCTAGTGATGTCGATTCATTCCTCTGTCTTCCTAAACTGCTATTCGACTGTAACCCTTCATTGGTCTCCCACCAACTCTAGACCTTGTTTCTATTATAAAAAAACTCTCTCCTCCTCTACCGCTCTTCAATTCATCAAAGATACACAGTTCAATTTCTTTTGCTCAAAACCCAAAACAAAATTATTTATCAGTTTGTGCCAAAACTGATTTCTTATGTATTGAAAAACAATCAACTCGTCTTTAAAAAATAGAAAAGAAAATTGATATTGAGATATAGGCCATTTTCTCGCTGACCACTTTGGAGCAAGTTTTCGCAAGTGAAAAAAAAAACAGAAAGAGAAAGAAAGGAAAAACAATGGCTTTTCTGGTTGTTTATTGGATTTTATTTTCCTGTGTTTGGTGTTGGTGAGTTTTCAATGGTAAAAAAAAAGAGATTGCATAAAATCCTTAAAATTTTTATTTAGGTATTCAATTGTGATTCCCTTAAAATCCTTTGTCAAAGTTATACAATTGTACTCGTTAATATAACCGATATTTGTTGGTGTGAAGTCTTTGGAGTTTTGCGCAAGTTTTAAGGGTAATTCGATTTGTCTATCTTGTAGGGATCGTGGATTTGTGATCGACGTGATCGACTCTTAAAAACTCTGTTTCGAGTCTAAATTTGAGGTGTTCACAACTGTTCTCCAAATTTCCTTCTTGTGCAACCCCTTCGATGACAAAGGTTATATTTAACTTTTCAAGTGAGTGACTTCCTCTCATTTTCCCTGAAGTTATCCTTGCTTTGGGTTCATATTGATGTATCTGAGTGTTTTTATTAGATTTTCTTTTGTTCAAGTTACTTACGATGATTTGTCCATCTGTCGATTTTTTCGACCTTTCGATCCATAAAATTAAGTGTCATATAGTGCATTGAAATCGCTTTACTATATTCAAAAAAATCATTTTTAATATTTTCTTTTTTTCTTCTCTAAACTTTTAATCAATCAAACAATTCTCCGAATCCTCCACAATCACCTCTCCAAGTCCCTTACGCCGTAAATAGACCTGTTCATATCCGGGTTCGGGCCAGACTCGGGCTGGACTTTTTGGAATTTTCGGTCCGTTTAGCCGGACCCGGGCCAGGCTAAGCTCGGCTGCTGGGCCTAAAATACCTGCTGTACCGGCGCAGTCGGGCGGGCCTTCGGGTATCCGTTTTATTTTTTCTTTTTTAAAAATATTTTTAATAACTATTAATAAATATAAATTTTATATAAAAATAAAATATATTTAAGATATTATATGTAATATATATTAAATTTATGATAATTATGCTAAATATTCTATAATTATACTTAATATTTCACATATATACAATATAATTTTTTTTTTTTTTAATTTTTTATACGGGCCGACGGGCCGGGCTTTTCGGCCCGACCGGACCTATAGTGGTGTTCGTATCCGGTTTGGCGGGCCGGGCTTTTCGGCCCGGTCGGACTTCCCTCTATGTTCATACTGTAATACCCGGAAATTTTAATTTCCGAGAAACACTCCTCGCGTTACCATTAACCGATCAACCGTTTTGTTATCGATTCAAGCCTTAATACTCGTATCCGAGCTTGATCTCATAACACTTAACCTTGGGCCATGTCATACTCTATGTGGAAACCCAATTGATGTTTATATCCCTCCTCTAACCCAACATAAAACAAAGGCTTATTTTACCTTTAACCATATGATCATCTACCTTTGGGCCCAATCCTCCTATCTTGCACCAACCCAAGAGCTGCCCTAACTAGGCCAGTAACCTTACCTCCTCTTAACCCAACAAGGACAATCGACAGTCGCAGCTTACTCCTTCTTATCCAAACTACCGTGATCGTACTAACTCTGCAGCAATAACGGTCATCCATGGAGGGGACCAATGCCTATGATGCGCTTGCTGGCACCCGTGTAATCAGACCATCACGCCTCCCCTCCTCGCTCCGCCTCGTTTGTACGTAAAAGGGGAGAGAGAGTTGCTCTTCCCTCTCCTCTGCCTTCTCCCCACCTCCTCTTCGCACAACACACCACATAGAGCGTCTTCCTCTTCGCCTCCTGCCTTCACCGAGATGTAGAAGGATCTCCGGCTCTTAGCTCCTCCACTCCTTTAGCAGACTATCCCCTTTCCTTCGTTTCACATTGCCTCGGAGCTCCTTTGGTCGTTGCTACCATGGTAGCGGGCTAGCCCTCCCTCCTACCTTCCTTCACCTCCTGCAGCTCTCTTCCCCACGCCATGCCCCTCTTTTACGCTCTTCTCGCTATCTATCCTCCTACCTCCTCCCATGGCGAGCATAAGCAACAAGCATGGACTGTTTCCTCCTTCATGCTCTTCCACCTTCGAAGACACAAGAAAAGACAACAACAAAGCCATCCTCGCGCAGCATCAACATCTGACTCGGAGCAACTCCCCTGCTTTGCGCATTAGAGCTATCAAGACAAACGAGAGGGGCCACTCCTCCTGTGAACATTGCAACTGCTTCTTCGGCTCCTTCCTCGTCTCTGCAGTCATCTAACACCCAGCCTTCGAGCCTCCCTTGCAAGCTGGAGAAGACGAGCTGCAATGCAGGAAACAAGACCGACTCCTAGTGGTGTTCCCTCTTGGAGTGTGTAGACGGCCAATACTCGCCTTTTCTCGCCAGGACGAGCTCACCCATCTTCTCCGGAGTCAAACACGACAGTAAGCATCTTTCTCCCGTTCCTTGCTCTTCACCTTAGTATGTTATATGAATACTCACAACTCCTTCTTCCTCCCGTGGACTTGGAAGACAACAAGAGACGTACAACTTGAAGGCCACGAAGCTAACCTTTTCCCCCTTCTCAAGTGGTGCGACGGTGGCTGTGCTCCCTCTTCGAGCAAGGCATAGCACCCTCCAAAGGTGGATCTTCTTCCTATCCTTACCCTTATACTCTATAACTCACGCAGAAAGGAGCTGAAAGGACTTCAACTAGTCACTGTTAAGCCCGGAAACTTGTGTTAGAACGACCATCTTTAGACCCTTATTAGGTACGTTTCACTTAACTTGGACGGCTGATTTTTGGATATGATGTTGTATATATAGGATACTATAACATGTTAAATATTTGGAAAGATCCAACGGTTGGATCAAGAATTGTGACCTTCCAAAGTTAGAGAAAAATCGGTTTTCTGGACTTAGCATGTTTGGATGTGAACTTTGATGATTTTGTGTAGAATTGTGGTTTTGACTTTTAGAAAATTTGATGTTTCCTTTGTGTTGTAGTCATGGCCTACTAGGTATAAGAATTATTTTAGAATTTTTGGAGAACGTGTAACGTAGTTAAATCGAGGTTAAAGTACCGAGAAATCTAGGTGACGTTTAACGCTTTCTTTATGGCTTTGCTCCTTTATTTGGAAGTCCGGAAATCCTGAGAACTCGTTTAGGATCATTTAATGGATAATAGATATGGTTAGACGTTTTTCGGAAGTTTAGAGACTCGTTTGAGCGTTTTAGGATTTTAAGGAAATTTGGGGTCAAAACCGTAATTTCTTAAAAGTTAGATTTTGGGAGTTAGGATGTAAATTGAGTTTACCTCACACACGTTATGGATATTTTAGGGTTGTGGGATGTTGTTGGACATAGTTAGGTACTTAGACCCGTGTTGGGAACCTTTCGGAGTTATTGGAAAGTTAGGGGCATTTTGGTAATTTTGGAGATTTGGGTTTATAACTTCTTCCGCTGCTGGAGAGTCAAGTAAACTCTTAGGAAGTTCGATGAGATATTTTCACCCGTAGATTTCCTAAGAATATATTATGAGTGTTCCTCGTAAGCTTATAAATGTATTGATGGGTATGTTTCCCGTTTGATAAGGTATTTGATATTGGATCCGCATATAGACGATAACGGGTAATGGCCGATCGTCTAGACGGTAGCGGGTAATGGCCGACCGTCGATCAGTTCAGGTAAGTCGTAAGATTTACTTAGCCACTATTCTTTGTATTAGCATGTATTGCTAAAGTGGTGTGTGTTGGGTGTTTTCTAATTATAACTTAACTAGGACGACGTTACATTTTATTAGACCCAAGTGTATGAAAACGGGTCGTAGCATCACTGCCCAAGATCTGCCTAGAGATTGGGAGGTTCTCGGCGACCAGACCATACTGGTATACTGGGAGGTGCATCGGATTCACTCCAGTTAGTATACGGGGACCGAGGCGAGTTTCGGGAGATTCTCGTGCTACAAAATAAGTTGAACTAATAGATGTGAATCACCTTAATCAAAGATAATAAAACGGTTTGAGTGCAGCATGCTGATGTGTTTACTTTCCGCTTTTATGTGTGATTGTGCTTTAGTATACATTCTAATACTTGGATTTGTTCGCTAACGATTTTATACCATCTTATGTTAGACGCACAACAGGTTAGGATAGTTGTTGAGTGATCCGGAGTCGGTGGTCAGCCAGGTTCCCGTACGAGGTAGTCGGGACGATGGGTTTTCTTTATTTTCATGAGACTAGATTCGTTTCTTTCGTTTGGATTCTAGTTCATGTAGTGACGACTGACTTTCTTTTCCACACTTTATGATCTCTTGCATGTTTTTTGGATTTTATTCGGTTTTTACTACGTTGTGCCTTGTGGAAGATCCAGTGATATTGTCGTAAATCTAGGGTCGGGAGCCACTGTGAGGTCCCAACCCGTGACGCCCCGAGTTCTCAGAATTTGGGGTGTTACAACATGGTATCAGAGTCTAGGTTGACCACAATGGCACTTGTAATCAACTAAATGGCCAACTAGTTAAATTAACAGAACCCACAAGGGGTCTAAACTTTCAAATGAATTTCGTTTAAAATCATGCATAGTCGGGTGGGACAGTCAGTACGCGGGACCACCACCACTCCGCGGATATCTACAGTTTAGTTTTTCGATTATCTTGGTCCTTAGTAAGTATAGTGTAGTAATTATAATAGTAGATTCTTATGTGTGTCATTGCCGTGATGTTTATTTGATCACATGCTTCAGTGCTATCCATCTATTTGCATGCTTAGCGTTGTGTGTTAGCATATTAGTATTGGTATGACTACTTATACGAGTATATGTAGAGGATGATAGTACTTCCATGAATGACCTTAGATATGCTTCGAGACTTTAGTCTTAGTTTTAGTAGTTAACCTTCCTTACTTAAGTTTTGGGACGAAATTTATTTTAAGGGGGGACTGATGTAATACCCGGAAATTTTAATTTCCGAGAAACACTCCTTGCGTTACCATTAACCGATCAACCGTTTTGTTATCGATTCAAGCCTTAATACTCGTATCCGAGCTTGATCTCATAACACTTAACCTTGGGCCATGTCATACTCTATGTGGGAACCCAATTGATGTTTATATCCCTCCTCTAACCCATCATAAAACAAACTCTTATTTTACCTTTAACCATATGATCATCTACCTTTGGGCCCAATCCTCCTATCTTGCACCAACCCAAGAGCTGCCCTAACTGGGCCGGTAACCTTACCTCCTCTTCACCCAACAAGGACAACCGACACTCGCAGCTTACTCCTTCTTATCCAAACTAGCCGTGATCGTACTAACTCTGCAGCTATAACGGTCATCCATGGAGGGGACCAATGCCTATGATGCGCTTGCTGGCACCCGTGCAATCAGACCATCACGCCTCCCCTCCTCGCTCCGCCTCGTTTGTACGCAAAGGGAGAGAGAGAGTTGCTCTTCCCTCTCCTCTGCCTTCTCCTCACCTCCTCTTCGCACAACACACCACAGAGAGCGTCTTCCTCTTTGCCTCCTGTTTTCACCGAGATGTAGAAGGATCTCCGGCTCCTAGCTCCTCCACTCCTTTAGCAGACCATCCCCTTTCCTTCGTTCCACATTGCCTCGGAGCTCCTTTGGTCGTTGCTACCATGGTAGCGGGCTAGCCCTCCCTCCTACCTTCCTTCACCTCCTACAACTCTCTTCCCCACGCCATGCCCCTCTTTTACGCCCTTCTTGCTATCTCTCCTCCTACCTCCTCCCATGACGAGCATGAGCAACAAGCATGGACTGTTTCCTCCTTCATGCTCTTCCACCTTCGAAGACACAAGAAAAGACAACAACAAAGCCATCCTCGCGCAGCATCAACATCTTACTCGGAGCAACACCCCTGCTTTGCGCATTAGAGCTGTCAAGACAAACGAGACGGGCCACTCCTCCTGTGAACATTGCAACAACTTCTTCGGCTCCTCCCTCGTCTCTGCAGTCATCTAACACCCAACCTTCGAGCCTCCCTTGCAAGCTGGAGAAGACGAGCTGCAATGCAGGAAACAAGACCGACTCTTAGTGGTGTTCCCTCTTGGAGTGTGTAGACGGCCAATACTCACCTTCCCTCGCCGGGACGAGCTCACCCATCTTCTCCGGAGTCAAACACGACAGTAAGCATCTTTCTCCCGTTTCTTGCTCTTCACCTTAGTATGTTATATGAATACTCACAACTCCTTCTTCCTCCCGTGGACTTGGAAGACAACAAGAGACGTACAACTTGAAGGCCACGAAGTCAAACTTTTCCCCCTTCTCAAGTGGTGCGACGGTGGCTGTGCTCCCTCTTCGAGCAAGGCATAGCACCCTCCAAAGGTGGATCTTCTTCCTATCCTTACCCTTATACTCGGTTTCCTTGCTCATCATACCTATAACTCACGCAGAAAGGAGCTGAAAGGACTTCAACTAGTCACTGTTAAGCCCGGAAACTTGTGTTAGAACGACCATCTTTAGACCCTTATTAGGTACGTTTCACTTAACTTGGACGGCTGATTTTTGGATATGATGTTGTCTATATAGGATAGTATAACATGTTAAATATTTGAAAAGATCCAACGGTTAGATCAAGAATTATGACCTTCCAAAGTTAGAAAAAAATCGGTTTTCTGGACTTAGCATGTTTGGATGTGGACTTTGATGATTTTGTGTAGAATTGTGGTTTTGACTTTTAGAAAATTTGATGTTTCCTTTGTATTGTAGTCATGGCCTACTAGGTATAAGAATTATTTCAGAATTTTTGGAGAATGTGTGACGTAGTTAAATCGAGGTTAAAGTATTGAGAAATCTAGGTGACGTTTAACGCTTTCTTTATGGCTTTTCTCCTTTATTTGGAAGTCCGGAAATCCTGAGAACTCGTTTAGGATCATTTAATGGATAATAGATATGGTTAGACGTTTTCCGGAAGTTTAGAGACTCGTTTGAGAGTTTCAGAATTTTAAGGAAATTCGGGGTCAAAACCGTAATTTCCTTAAAAGTTAGATTTTGGGACTTAGGATGTAAGTTGAGTTTACCTCACACCCGTTATGGATATTTTAGGGTTTTGAGATGTTGTTGGACATAGTTAGGTACTTAGACCCGTGTTGGGCACCTTTCGGACTTATAGAAAAGTTAGGAGTATTTTGGTAATTTTGGAAATTTGGGTTTATAACTTCTTCCGCTGCTGGAGAGTCAAGCAAATTCTTAGGAAGTTCGATGAGAGATTTTCACCCCTAGATTTCCTAAGAATATATTATGAGTGTTCCTCGGAAGCTTATAAATGTATTGATGGGTATGTTTCCCGTTTGATCAGGTATTTGATATTGTATCCGGATATAGACGGTAACGGGTAATGGCCGATCGTCTAGACGGTAGCGGGTAATGGCCGAACGTCGATCAGTTCAGGTAAGTCGTAAGACTTACTTAGCCACTATTCTTTGTAATTAACATGTATTGCTAAAGTGGTGTGTGTTGGGTGTTTTCTAATTATAACTTGACTAGGACGACGTTACGTTTTATTAGACCCAAGTGTATGAAAACGGGTCGTAGCATCACTGTCCAAGATCTGCCTAGAGATTGGGAGGTTCTTGGCGATCAGACCATACTGGTATACGGGGAGGTACATCGGATCCACTCCAGTTGGTATACGGGGACCGAGGCGAGTTTTGGGTGATTCTCGTGCTACAAAATAAGGTGAACTAATAGATGTGAATCACCTTAATCAAAGATAATAAAACGGTTTGAGTGCAACATGCTGATGTGTTTACTTTCCGCTTTTATGTGTGATTGTGCTTTAGTATACATTCTAATACTTGGATTAGTTCGCTAACGGTTTTATACCGTCTTATGTTAGACGCACAACAGGTTAGGACAACTGTTGAGTGATCCGGAGTCGGTGGTCAGCCAGGTTCCCGTACGAGGTAGTCGGGACGATGGGTAATCTTTATTTTCATGAGACTAGACTCGTTTCTTTCGTTTGGATTCTAGTTCATGTAGTGACGGCTGACTTTTTTTTCCGCACTTTATGATCTCTTGCATGTTTTTTGGATTTTATTCGGTTTTTACTACGTTGTGCCTTGTGAAAGATCCAGTGATATTGTTGTCAATCTAGGGTCGGGACCCACTGTGAGGTCCCAACCCGTGACGCCCCGAGTTCTCAGAATTTGGGGTGTTACACATACCCGCCCGCTTTTCCGGACGGGCTGCGCGGATATGGTCAGCTCTAACCGTAAACAAAAATTGGTTAGAAAAGCTTGCATTTTATTCCCAAGTAAGGGACGATTATTTAAAAGCCAAGACCGATATATTGCTCATATGTCTCAAGTGAAGGACAATTACTTAGACATTTTGAATTTAATATTTTTTTGGCTTTAAAATCTGACAAAGTTAGTGGAATATTAAATAAAAATGTTTATTCCAAAACCATAACAAACTCAATCTAAATGACTATGCTATATTTACTTAATATTTTCTACATTTTAGTTTTTGAAATTTATGGACAAAGTCTTTTACATAGACAAGATCAAGATGAAATGGGTCCTATTTTGGTTGGAATTTGGACGGAACGGGTTTAATCCCGCTTGTCCATTAAATTGTTTATTGTGTTTGAAATTTATACTTTATTCACAAAAATATTAAAGTTGACAAATATCCATAACAACATATTTCACGTTTAAATGAATTTGGAGCATTTGTCAATTTTGACAGCTTAACTAGATGGTTTACTTTTAAAAATATATAAACATAACTATATAAGTAAACCACTAATGATTAGGAATTTTATTTAGATTTATTATTTTAAACTATGAACTTTATTATATTCGGGACGGGCCTATAGTGATGAAAAAATTAAAGCCCATAACCTATCCCTGTTAGTTTTTGGTGGAACAAAATTTCTAGTTTTGGATGAAATTCCGTTGGAATTGAGACGGGACCAAGACTGACGGGATTTGTGTCTGACCCTACTTAAACCCGTCCGCCATCAGACATTGTATATGGATTTTCTTTTATAACATCATTACTTGTAAAATGACTTTTATTTACATCATATATGCATCTTATAGTACTTTATACATAATATGGATAAGTAATATTAAATACGAATTATCAATACATTCAAAATAGTATATATCCTATAAATATCCTTGTACGACACGGGTCCTAAACTAGTTTGTCAGAAAACTAATGGTTACACTCAATAATACCGACCGTAAATTATCACATGAAAGTGTGTCGGAGAATCTCTTACCCACAATATGTTTAGCTAGCATTGGGTGGGTACTAGGTAATAGTTGTTTGATAAATTGGTTTTACGAAAGCCAGACTAGTTTAGTTATTTTAAGAGATATTCCGGTCGGTGTCTTTGTGGCCGGTTTGAGGCATTTCGGATTTTGTCCATCACTTTTTTAAAGTTCGGTTAGTGCCTTCAAACTTTCTTCTTTTCTGGATTTTCTCCAGTCCGTTTAATGATCCGTTAACATCATCGTTTGTCCACAAAAAATGAAAAGAAATCGAAAACCAAACAAAACAAAACAAATTTATAAGAAATATTGAACTAAACAACCTATTCGAACTCGAACCAAGAATAGAGACTCGAAACTTCCTCTCTTTTTTTTTCTCTATGAAGGATTGAAGGACTCATAATGTCAACCACTAAATTTTTCGGATTTAATTGGATCCAAAATTAAGACATGAGCATACACCCTGTTCAAAGTATGGCCGGCAGAAAGCAAAAATTGTTCAGGCAAATTCCATCTACTAGCGTTGTTTTTGTTTTTGTATGCGCAGTGTTTGTGGCCACTCGATCAAGGGTAAGAAAACAGGCAAACAATAGATGTCAATAAATATAGATCTTGAGAAGGCCTACGATAGACCTATTGGGACTTTGTTGAAGAAGCGTGCACCCTACTTGGCCTTCCATTGAAGTGGAGGAATTGGGTTAGTGCTTGTATACGGTACCCTACAACGAGAGTTCTTTGGAATGGTGAAATGTCCGATCCGTTCACTCCTGCTAGAGGTATCCGGCAAGGTGACCTCATCTCACCTATCTGTTTGTGTTATGTTTAGAGAGACTCAGTCACACCGTTCAAAGACTCGTTGATGAGGACCAATGAAAGCCGGTGAGAATTATATGCGGTTGTTCTACTATTTACCACGTTTTTTCGCGGATGATATTGTCTTGTTTGTAGAACCCACAATAGCCAATGTTAGAGTTATTAAAGGGTGTATAAGTGGATTTTGTGCATACTCCGGGCTTAAGATTAGCACAGCTAAATCACACATTTTCGTTTTTCCGAGTGTCAAAGGTCCGTTCAAAGATGACATTGAAAATGCTGCAAAATTTCCTATTGTTGTTGAGTTCGGTAAGTATTTAGGATTCCCTATTCTTCAAGTTCGTATCTCTAAAGACGACTTTACTTTTTTGGTGGATAAAATGAAGCAAAGACTTGCTTCATGGAAGGGTAGATTGTTAAGTTTTACCGGAACACATTAGTCAAATTAGTCTTGAGTGTCTTCCCCTCGTATATCATGAGAACTGTTAAGCTCCCCGAAGCGGTTGGAAGGAACTTGATAAGATTTGTAGATCGTTTTTGTGGAGTGGTGCGGATGGAAAAAGAAATATACATTTAGTTTCTTGGTCGAATGTACGCAAACCAGTGGAGTTAGGTGGACTTGTCATTAGAAGCTCTCGGAAATCAGATTTAGTTTCGTTGGGAAAGCTGGCTTGGAGAACGGCGCACGATGTCAACAAACCTTGATATGTAATTTCCAATTCCAAATATGGATTATGTGGTGTTTGTGACTTGTTAGACTACTTGAGATTCAAGAAGGGATCGCCTATTTTGAGGGGTATATTATAAGCCAAGGATTTGATTTTGGCCGGTGACATTTGTTGGTGTAACACCCCGAATTTTGGAAACTCGGAGCGTTACTGACTAGGACCTCATAGTGGGTCCCGGCCTTAGGTTGACGTCAATAACATCGGATCTTGCAACAAGGCACAAATATTTTAAATATAAATTCTTTCAAGAACGTAAATAACTCAACATTTTCTAGGCCCTACATCAATCATCAGTTAATAAACCACTCTACTATAAAGTACATAAGCTGGAATTATATAACCCAATACCCAAACTCTTAGTACGGAAACCCGGCTGACCACTCCACTCCGGATCTCTCGGTAGAGATCTAACCTGCAAGAAAAAGAAACACAAAAAATGTTATTGAACTTGCACCTCAAGCATCATCATCATCATATGTTCTTCTTTATAATATTTACGCAAATGTTGGGTTAGGAGTCCGTGCAAATGCAGTTCGGACTTTAATGAATAACGGAGGTATAAAGGAAGTCTCACATAAGTAGAATTTAAGTATGAAGTTTTAGTAAGCTATTGCTCTCTTGGTGTGAAAGTAATAGATGTTCAAACAAATGACATATAACCCAAATTACACGGATATTATATTGTTTACGTAAGGGGCGTCTCCGCCCCCTCGACTTTTAATCGGACTACAAGACCCCCGTTCTAGACCCTTGGACGAGGGATAACCCCAGACTCAATCACCGGACAACAAGACCCACTCAGGCGCGATGCCGCCCCTAGACCCCACGGTGAGAGGGACTTCGTCCCCCGACTGAATCTACAAAGTATGTCATTCAAGACATACAAGCACCCACAAATGTACGTATTTAAAAAAAATAAAATGTTATTTCAAGGATTAAATAAAATAATCCTGAAGTATTTTAGGGTTACAACTAGGGGTAGCGTCATAGCGGACACTCTTCGCTACGGCGGTGTTATTTAATATGACATTTCATCAATTTATTACTTCTATTGTTTGCTAGCGGTGTCATTTAATATGACGACACTTCATCAATTCATTAAGATTTCTCCTCCTCGTTTTATGGTTTCAAAAAAAAAAGATTTCTCCTCGTTTCAACTGCATTTGACTTCCTTCGGTTGACGTTCATTTTGAGCAAGTACATAGGTTCAACATTCATTACTTTGATTTAAACTATTACATTGTCTGTCAACACTTACAGCTACCCATATGTCTTATGTACACACCACTTAACAATGAACACACCACATAACAATACTATTACAGACAATAAAGTAAAACTAATAGAGAAGTTCACTAGGTAATAAAGACCAAGTTTCCACAGTCCCTTACTAGCGATATGCCTCTCTATTTTACATTATTTCACCACTTATTCTCCATCACACACATTCAATGCCATTCAATAATAACTTTCTTCATCACCTACCTTGTTCCCCCAATGAAAGATCATCGAATTGGGTTCATATTCATGAGGAGCATTGTAACGAGTCTTCTCACCAACAACTTGAGTCGTATGCTCTTCCGTGCCCATTCTATGTGGTTCATAGTCCGACTGAATCGTTGGTGGAGTGAAACAACCTGAACCAGATCCGGGGAGTGAAAGGGAAAGATTAGTATACGGTTCATCTTTCCCCAAATTCAAAGCCCTCATGTGTTCATTAAAAATAATTTGAAACGGATATGGTTCAACCACCAAAAATGGTATATATCCATCTGAACCGGAAAAAAACGGTCATGTTATTTGGAAATATCGCCCCAACACTAACGGATTTTGGTAACTTTGGGTTGTGTTGAACAAGGATAGCTTGGGAATCTGGGGCTGCTCTCACGGCGAACCGACGGCGGATCGTGGAGTTCCAATGATTCTTGATAGCATTATCACTCCGTCCTTCAAGCAGCTTCACTATGTTGGCCCACTTGTTTCCGATTTTTGCATGAGTTTTGATAATGATCTTATCCTCCTCAAGGGAAAAAGGCCTCCACTTAACATCTGGTGAGAGTTGGTTACACGAACGGAGCCTGCAAGATTTGCCGGTTCGGCCTGGGATTGATTGGCTGATCATTGACCAGTTTCTTGTTCCATTTTCCTCCACCGTCTTGATCTCACCTACTTGGTGGCTCCAAGGACCCTTGACCCGATCCACTATACTCTTCGATGAAGATGGAGCCATAAAAAAATTGTTTCTAAGAATTATAAGAGTGTTTGTATTTACCTCTGGCGTTCTGAGGATGAAATGAGTCGAACGATGTGGAAAGGTATTTATCGGGAAATAAATCGGCTATACCGGCGAGATAACCAAATACAAGCGGCTTAGAGATGGCAGGAACATGTTGTCTAGGAAACTAGCGGTTACACTCAATGATACCAGCTGTCACCTGACACGTTGAATTATATGACATCTGTAAGGGCGAAATTCATCGCACATAGTATATTCAGATACGTATGTACTAAAATTTTATGAAATGCATATCAGTTCCACCGATTCGAAACTATAAAAAAATTATTAAAGAATGGAAACTGATTAGTAATGCTTTAGGTGTGTAAATGAAACAAGACTCTATAATCAAAAATACCGGATTGCATGTCCTTGGTTTTTTTTGGAAGGAGTTTTAATATCCTCCGAATATCTAGTCGCGCGTGCTTTTATTATTATTTGAAAAAAAAAAAGAATAAGCATTAACAAATAGGGACAATCCGACTCCTTACATTCTCATCAATAATATAACTTATATCCTCGAGCCGGTAAGATAATACATTTAATCTAAGTAAAGTTGAAAATATAAATTTGGTGTAAAGTTAAAATATTATAACCACAAGTTTATAATTAATGGCTAAATATTATTCTTTTTTTACATATATTTTCATTAATTTAACTTATTTTTATAATTTCAGTTTTATAGCTTTTCTTATATATAAAATGGTTAAACTGGCCAAATCATGTTTAATTATATAAATTTATCAATCAGGTGAAAAACAGTTGGCGAAAAAACACTGAAAATACCCACAATATAGTTAGACACTTATATACGATTGTAATGTGAGTATTATATTCATTCCTCATCACTTTTTACAGGTATCTTTTTACTTGAAATTTGCAATAATTATAATCACTACCATAGTTTTTCTTTTTTTGTTGTTCTAATAGTTGTAGATGATAATTTTATTGAAAGATATTTTAAAATGTTAAAATTTCTAGGATAGCATGACTAGTTAAGGGGTTAAATTCATTCAACTTTGCTAAAAAATTTCACTAAATTCTATTCTAATCAAAGGAGATCAAATTATTAAATAAATTTATAAAATATCAACAATTGGTTTTTATGAAGTATTAAAATTAAGTTACAGATGTAGAAGTAGTTAATAAACTACCTAGATTTTTTGAAATTTTTTTAATAACTCTAATCTATTTGATATAAGAATATTCAGAGATCAATAAGGAGTGTGTAATTCACATATAGCATAAAAAATTAAGCCTACGTAGAGCATATTATAAAATAAAATGTAATGATAAAGAATGTAACTATTTAAAAAAAAAAATGGAAAGTGATTAAATTGGTCCACCTCTTTGAGGTAGTCCAACCTAAAGAGATCTTTAGAAAAATTGGTGTTGGGGGTGATTTCTAGATGGGTCAATCGATCAACAATACAGTTGATTTCTCTTAAAACACGCCTAATACGGACTTTGTCAAAAAAATGAAGGTTGAATATGGAGTCGGATATAATCATCTAGACTCCAATGACAACTCCACAAACCTTGAAATGTTTTGATCACACAAATTGTCACCTTTAATTTCGATATTTTTAATCTATAGCCTGATAGCTTCTTGTAGACAGGAATTAAGAGCAAATGCTTCAGATTTTATAACTAAGTTGATTTTTTTTTTTGCATTGAGGCTAACATCCTTACCATTGCGTCGAGGCTAACATATAAAGTTTATATGCTAGATGAACATATAAATTTTATTTATAAAGTTGCGCAATTTTGCACTTCGGGTGCGGGCTCAATTTAGATCATTTAAAAAAGTTGTTTCGGTTTCGAAGCACAAGTGCGGAATTGAATTAAAAACGTATTTTTTTTCCGGGCCTCAAATGCGAAATTAATTGTAACTGTTTTATTTGGTCATGTTAGATGAACCTATAGTTTGCCTACTATTTGATTAAATTATCCAATTTCAAAATATTGTTTGGGTAAAATTAGTTTCGATAATTGGGTATTAGAAATTAAGTATTACTTTAAAGAAATCTAATTATTTTGAATTTGGATAGATTGGATAAATAAATTTTAGCTAATTATTATTTTTTAATTAATACAAGGAATTTACTTTAACTTCTATAAATAAAAGGAGGCTACTTTAATGTTCATGTATATAATAAGAGCTCGCTAACTCAACTCACTCTTTAATAAATAGCGCATTATGGTGTAGTCTACTTTAATTATTAATATAGATTATATGAAAAGATTGCATCTGAATAAGAGATTGATTAGATTGAAATAACAATATTGTTAAGGAAAATTTTAAGATTTATTGGAAAGATTATTAGAACTTATATTAAAAAAATTGTAGGTTAATAAATAAATAACTGCATTTATGATTTTACCAACCCATGAGTAAGTGATTTAAAAATCTGTATTAGTTTAAGAAAACCAACATGTGGGCTAACTATCTATTTAGTATAGTAACAATGAAGAACCAACATTAGCCGTAGGAGAGTTACCATTAGTAGTAGAAGTACACAACTTTTTAAAGTCTTCTTTCACCATGGTGACATTAACATTATCCTCCCCAAATATCTAAAAATTCCTACACTCCCAAGCCGTTCAAGTGCACAAGGAAAAAAAAATCATTCAGCGTCTCTTTGTTATGGGGATCAAAAGTTTTTCCACAATACAAGACATAGGAAGATGAAAAAGATTCTGGAAAAAGCATAAGATGAAGATCCCACCAAACTTCGGTAGGAGGGCAGAGGATAAGGGCATGACTGATGCTCTCCTCAACTTGTAAATTGCATCGCGTGTAAATTGTCGAGTCCACAATGTAGCGTTGAAAAAGAGTAGATCTAACTCCCAAGGATCTTGATAGCAGACTCCAAGCAAAAATCCGACATTTGTTTGGGAGATTAAGTTTTCAAATTCCCTTCCACATGGATATAATGGAACCAGATAAGTAAGAACGCCAGTTTTACAACTGATGACAACGGCCAAGCCAATAGGCACTCTTAATAGAGAAGAATTCCTTTTTCTTAGTCCACCAGAAAATATAATCAGGAGGTCTTCTATTACTTAAGAGGATGCTCTGAATAATATGTTGATCAACAATATCAAATAATCTAGAAATAATATCCACATGCCATCCGTCAATAGAGAGTAGATCATAAACTTTTAATGTCAAATTGGGATCGTGTGACATAGGAATAGATGGAGCTCTCATACCAACATGATCATCAGGTAGTCAAGCATCTTCCCATACTCTGATAGCCCTCCCATTTCCGACTCGCCAGCCTTGAGCTTGAACCAACAATGACTTAGCACTCAAAATGCTTCTCCAGAAAAAACTAGGATTGTGACCGGAAGTGCTATTCAAAAATAATCCGGCCTATGCATTAATCACCATCCCTGCTTGGCAAGAAGGGCTAGGTTGAAAATCTGAAGGTCTCGGAACCCCTTGCCTCCTAAACTCTTAGGCAAACAGAGCTCTTCCCATTTCTTCTAGTCAATACGTCGGTGATGATCATTAGAGCCCCACCAAAACCGAGCCATGATATCATGTATATTATCAATGATGGAATCTGGAAGCTTGTACATACTCATAGTGTTTATTGGAATACTTTGAACAATTGATTTCAACAGAACTTCCTTCCATGTGTAAGAAAGGGGCTTTGTAATTTTGTAATTTCTTTCTGATTCTATCAGTTAAAACACTTAAAACCTCTCTTTTAGGTCTTCCAAAAGAAGCAGGGAGTCCCAAATAAACAGAGTGATGATCAACAATTTTAAAACTCAAAATGGATGCAATATGGTTGCGCTCTTGAATGCCAATATTTCTGCTGAAAGCCATCTCTGATTTGTAAATAATCTTTTGGCCAGAAATAGATTCAAACTGATTTAATATATCCACGAAAGCTTCACTGTTACTTTGGTTAGCTTGGGTGAAAATTAAGCTGTCATCTGCAATAGAAGGTGCGAGACCATTGGAGCAATTCTACCAATTATCAGACATGAGAACCCTCCTTCAACAACTGATTTCCTAATTAAAAGAGACAGAACATCAGCACATAAAATAAAAAGATAAGAAGACATAGGATCACCTTGCCGAATGTCCTGGGAAGGAGAAAGGTCGCCTGCAACAGATTCGTTGATATTGAAAGAAAAATGAACAGAAGATACACAATCCATGATCATTGCAACTCATCTGTTGGCAAAACCAAATTTATGAAGAACAACTTCTAAAAATCTCCAATCAATTCAGTCAAAAGCATCCAAGATCAAGTTTTAGAGACATAAGACCAACACCAAATTTCTTGTGCTTCATGTGGTGAAAACATTCAAAAGCAACCATTGCATTGTCTGTAATGAGCCTACCATCCACAAACGCAGATTCCTCAGTGGAAATAATTGCAAGGAGTAAAGGCTTGAGCCAACGTGCAAACGTTTTGGCAATGATTTTAAGCAAGACATTACATAATTTAACAAGCAAAGCATAGGGTTCCAATTTGGTTGACGCATAGGGTTCTAATTTGGTCAACGTCAACGCTGATATGCAACCACCTTGTGAAAGAATAAATTTTCAATGGTTTGCTTATTGTTGTAGTACAAAGTGACAACATTCCTGGTTTTAAGGATTTAAATTACTTGGATGAGGATGATTATGATATAGATATGCCGGTTAGGGCTTTGAGGTTTACGAGTTGGATATGATCCTTATGGATCCCTTGGGTCTAGGTGTGACCCTTTGTGTGATAGTAGATTGATATGTATATATGTATGCCTTGTATAGGCCGTGTTGTCCTCCAGATTGGAGTGGACGTATCTGAGAGTTGATCTTAGTTGGGATTACTTCCGAGACTAAGGTAAGTCCATAGGACTTACTTAGCTGCCATCTCTATATTGGATGTTGCATGAGTGGTGCATAATTATGCTTGCTAGCATGTGATACTGTTATTACCGACCTAAGGTTTAGTGACTGCCCATTGAAGGGCGTGACAACTATCCTTTCATCCCGCTGGGAGACTGGAGGTTCTCTACGGGCAGGTCAATTTTGGATTGTGGGGCGGGCTTTCCCCACTCCCATCGGGTATACGGGGTTGGTGACCCCATCACAACTCCAACTGACATTAGCACCGGGAGGCGAGGGTTATATTCCTCGTGTCACATATATTTATATTGATATCCTTATATATACGATTTGAGTGTTGGACTATATTTATAAAGATTATAAAATGGGTAAATGCGTGATATCATGATGAGGTGTTTAATATTCTTGATATGTGATTGTGCTTATGTTCATCTTATATATGTGTATAGTTAGCTAACGGTTTTATACCGTGTTGTAGATCCCTCGCAGGTTAGGAGAACTGCAGAGTGATCCAGAGAGGGTGATCTGCTGAGGGCTTCGTACACTAGGTCGTCCTCGTGGGTTTGTGATCTTTTGATCTTGTATATATTCGTTATGTTTTGATTGTACTCAGCAGTACTCTGTATAACCTTTTGAGATTTATATATATCAGTTTCATGTTTTGTTTTAATCTATTTGTGCCTTGTTGTAAGATCAGTGAAATTGTTGTCAGGCTAGGGTCAGGATCCATTGTGAGATCCTAGCCCAGTAGCACTCAGAGCCCAGGTTGACAACAATGGCACTTGTAATCTACGATGATGGTCGAATAGATAAATAAACAAAACCCGAAAGGGGTATGACTTTTTAAAAGATTTTTGGTTTGAAATGAGTACAAATGTTTTGGGTTAGTGTGTACGTGAAACCATCACCCCTCTGAAGATCTCGACAGTATATATATATCTATATATATATATATATTCTGTTGTGATTGATTTGATATAAATCTATACATATGACATATATATAGCCTTCTAAGTTAGGTTTATGCTCTGCAGATGGCTCAGACTAGAGCTGTATCTGCAGATGGACGAGGTAGGGATAGATCCCCTCTTCCTCCAGTAGATGTAGGACAGAGTCAGATTCCCGCTGATGATCCATCTGCAGCGGAGGAGATTCATAGGGTTGCTGCTGAGAGTGTCATTCCTGAGACTAGGAACGGTATAACTGGGAGACATATATCACAGCGAGTCCAGTCTGATGACTTGGGTTATGTCATTATGAAGGGACCAAATTTCCGCGCATACATCAGACAAGTGGAGGAGGCTGCCAGAGTGGGTAGATGTACCCCGGATCTGCCAGCACATGGGGAATCATTTGAAGGGCTTCATAGAATTACTCAGGTGCTAGTTGTACCGGAACGTGCTGCTGAGATTAATCCGGATTCAGAGGAGCATAGAAGGTCTAGGAAGAGACAGCGGACTGGGCATACCAGTAGTTCTGGAGGAGTTGCTGGTTCTGAACGAAATAAGAGATGCCCGAGTTATCCCACAGCTACACAAGTTGCGGTTATAGGTCGACAATGTTATAACTGTGAGGAATTTGGACATTTATGACCAGCGTGCCCAAGGCAGATAGTGACTTGCTTCACTTGTGGTGGGCGAGGCCACAAAGCTGTTTTCTGTAGGAAGGGTGAGGCTTCATCTCAGCAGGGTGTTGGTGGAGTTGCTGGTTTAGGGCGAGGTCAGAGCCACCAGAGTCATCCTTCATCTGCACCAGTTGCGGATAAGGAAGTACAGTGTTACAACTGTGGTAAGTACGGACATATGCGGTCAGAGTGTCCGAGACAGACGGTGATTTGTTTCATTTGTGGAAAACCAGAGCACAGACATGTTTTCTGTAAACGGGGCAGAGCTTTATTACAACAAGATTCTTCTTCTGTTAGTGCAGTAGGAAGTGGGCAGAGGCCACCTCAGCAACAACAAGTTCAGGGACAACAGAGAGTCCCAGATCTTCTTACCACTCAAGGATCTGCTCTTGAGCCGAGTAGAGGCGGAGATCGTGGTGGGGGTACCACGGACACTAGAGGACCACATGGTCGAGTTTATTGAGCTGAGGAGTGCTGAGGAGCCAGCTGCACCGACTGCTACAGGTACCATTCCGATTTATGGTTTACCTGTTAGTGTTTTGTTTGATACTAGAGATATGTATTCTTTTATTTCTGATGCATGGGTCGATCGTCTGAGTTTAGATATGATTGAGGGGATACCCTTTAGTATAGGGTTACCCGATGGTAGGAGGGTCAGAGGTACCCATGAGATTCGTGACTGTCCCATTTCTGTAGGGACCCGTGTGTTACTAGTTGACTTCTTTGTCATGCCATTAGAGCATGAAAAAGTCATTCTTGGTAGGGACTGGATGGATAGACACTCTGCAGTTTTAGATGTAGATAGGAGGACTGTTACCCTCTCTATCGAGTTAGGCCAGATAGAGGTTTTCCGGGGTTGGGACCTTGGGAAGACAGGAATGGTTATTAGTGCTATACAGGCAGCGAGACTGATTGCACAGGGTTGCGAGGCCTTCTGGTGTTATGCCATGAAGGAGGGGGAGAGTCCAGCTGTAGAGGACATCCTAGTTGTTTGTGAGTTCACAGATGTGTTTGTTGAGCCGTCCAACTTGCCGCCTCAGAGGAGTGTGGATTTTGGGATTGAGTTAGAGCCTGGTACGAGACCCATCTCGAAGGCCCCATACCGGATGGCGTCTGTCGAGATGCTGGAGCTGAAGAAGCAACTCGAGGAGTTGGCTGAGAAGGGCTTCATTCGCCCTAGCGTGTCCCCATGGGGAGCACCTGTCCTCTTCGTACGGAAGAAGGACGGATCACTAAGGTTATGTATAGATTTCAAAGAGCTGAATAAGGTGACCATCAAGAACAAGTATCCACTGCCTCGTATTGATGATTTGTTAGATCAACTACAGGGAGCGACTGTGTTCTCCAGGATTGACCTGCGTTCCGGGTATCACCAACTGAGGGTGAGGGAGCAGGATGTGCACAGGACAACATTCCGGACCAGATATGGCCACTACGAGTTTGTAGTGATGCCATTTGGGCTTACGAATGCCCCAACCGTCTTTATGGAGTTGATGAATTGTATCTTCATCGACTTCCTGAATCAGTTTGTGGTGGTTTTCATTGATGACATTCTAGTATACATTCGCAGCAGAGAGGAGCATGCAGGACATCTGAGGACTGTATTGCAGGTTTTGCGGGATAGAGAACTTTATGCTAAGTTCTCTAAGTGTGAGTTTTGGATGTCAGAGGTAGCATTCCTGGGTCATGTGGTTTCAGCTGAAGGGATCAAGGTGGATCCAACGAAGATATAGGCAGTAGCAGCATGGACTACACCGACGAACGTCGAGGAAGTACGTAGTTTCCTTGGCCTAGCCGGTTATTATAGACGCTTTGTGGAGGGATTTTCTGTGATTTCCCGTCCACTGACGAGTTTGTTGAGGAAGACTACCAGATTTGTGTGGTCTGATCAGTGCATGCAGAGTTTTGAGGAGTTGAAGAGGCGTTTGAGGATTTCGTGGTATATAGTGATGCATCCAAGCTAGGCTTGGGATATGTATTGATGCAGCGGGGCAGAGAGTGATAGCATATGCATCTCGACAGTTGAAGACGTATGAGGAGAACTACCCGACTCATGATCTGGAGTTGGCAGTGGTAGTTCATGCATTGAAGATCTGGAGACATTACCTGTATGGTGCTACATGTCAGATCTTCACAGACCATAAGAGTCTGAAGTATATTTTCACGCAGCGGGAATTGACTAACCGCCAGCGTAGGTGGCTTGAGCTGATCAAGGACTTTGATTTATAGATTCTGTGCCATCCAGGGAAGGCGAACGTTGTCGCCGACGCCCTGAGTAGGAAGACGCCTCGAGAGCAGGCGATTACGAGATTGACAGTACATTCTCAGTTGCAGAGAGATCTGATCTGGTTAGAGTTGGACATCCAGTTTCCTGATGAGGATGCCCAGCTGCGTACTTTAAAGGTCCTTCTTGATCTGTTGGGCGAGATCCAACAGAAGCAGGAGACCTGCCCAACATTGATGAGGATACGTGATAGGATGTCTCGGGATGAGGCACCATAGTTCCTGCTAGGAGCAGATGGAGTTTTGAGACGCCGCGGTCGCGTTTGTGTACCTGCTGATATAGAGCTGAGACAGAGGATTTTACAGGAGGCTCATTGTACACCTTACTCTGTACATCCAGGTACGAGTAAGATGTATCAGGATTTGAGACGTCTATATTGGTGGGGAGGGCTGAAGCCCGATGTGGCCAGATTTGTGGCACAGTGTACGACCTGCCAGCAGGTCAAGATAGAGCATTTCAGACCTGGAGGTAAGCTCCATCCACTTCCTGTTCCACAAAGGAAGTGGGAGGACGTCACCATGGATTTTGTGACTGGACTGAGGCTGAACCGGAATTTTGATGCTATCTGGGTTATTGTGGACAGATTGACGAAGACGACACGTTTCATTCATATTAGGGAGACGTGGCCGGTGAGCAGATTAGCTGAGGAGTACACTAGGCAGATAGTGAGACTCCATGGTGTACCGAGGACGATCGTCTCAGATAGAGATGGACGATTTACCTCGAGATTTTGGCAGCAGATTCAGACTGCTTTGGGGACGAGTTTGCACTTTACTACTGTGTTCCATCCTCAGACAGATGGTCAGTCAGAGAGGACCATTCAGACCTTGGAGGATATGCTGCGAGCTTGTGTGTTGGATTGGGGACAAGTGTGGACGGATCATCTCCCACTTGTTGAGTTCTCATACAACAACAATTGGCATGTATCTATTGGGATGGCCCCATATGAGGCATTGTATGGACAGAGATGCCGTACCCCGTTATGCTGGGATGATGTGTGTAGTGTTAGGGGTTTAGCACCTGATCAGGTTCAGGATGATATGACTCGAGTAGCACTGATTAGAGAGAGGATGCTGACCGCTCAGAGCCGTCAGAAGTCTTATGCTGATAGGAGGCATAGACCTCTAGAGTTCAGGGTTGGAGCCCATGTGTGGCTGAGAGAGTGTCCCCGGCATGAGGTGTTAGGCGATTTGGCATTAAGGGGAAGTTGATCCCGATATGTCGGACCGTTCGAGATTCTGGATCAGGTTGGGAGTGCAGCTTACAAGTTAGCTTTGCCTCCGAGGTTAGAGGGTGTTCACCCTGTATTTCACGTGTCTCAGCTGAGGGAGTATATACCAGATCCGAGACATATTGTGAGTTATGATGATTTAGTGGTTGAGCCGGACCACACCTTTGTTGAGCATCCGATTGCAGTCCTAGAAAGAGGTATGAGACGCTTGCGTTCGAAGGACATTCCTATGTTGAGGATACAGTGGTCGAGACGAGGACCTGATGAGGCTACATTGGAGACTGAGGATAGTATCCAGAGGAACAATCCAGAGTTCTATGCTAAGTTAGATGCACCAGTAGGATCACCGAGTAGGTCTTAGTACTACCTTGGTGAATGTTATGTGATTATATGCTTATATGCTATGATGTGTTTATTTTCATACTAGCTTTGATGTGATTATGATCTTATTAGATCTTGTTGTGCTAGTATGATTCTTGTTTATAGCTGGAGATGGTTCTTTCCTCCATGCTATGGTGATATGATAGGTTTAGCTGGAAATGGATCTTTCCTGCATGCTACTTTAATGGACATAGTAGTACTGAAGATGTTCTCCCTCCATGCCTTTCTGTTATGGATATGATACGGCTAGAGATATGATTCCTCTATGCCTTGTGATGTGTTTATAGCTAGCTAGAGATGGTTCCTCTAGGCCTTGAATAGTGTTTTATTGTTGGAGTTGATGCTTTCCTCCATGCTGATGTTTGAGGTGATAGAGAGAGTGTACCTCGGCTTTTGGAGTCCGAGTGGTCTCAGGACTTTGCAAGTTTCGGGACGAAACTTGTTTTTAGGGGGGGGGTGAGATGTAAGAGCCTTAGTATTTCGGACTGAGATTTGACCTTAGCCGAGATTGGCTTTGGCCGAGTTTAGCCTTTCCGCACCCGCGGGCATGACTGCCGCCCCTGCGGGTTTCCGCCCCTACGGCTCAGGGAACCGCCCCTGCGGTTTCCGGCGGCTGCAGCCGGTTTTGTTGACTCCTTTGACCCGTGCTTTACCTTTGCCTTACTTCTTTCTTTCCCTTGGCTGATCAAGGGTTACTTCTTCATTTTTCAATCCAGCATTCACGTCCTCCTTGCTTCTCCTTCATCCTTCTTGAGCTTGAGCTTGGTTTCCTTAAGAGTTGGAAGAGTTTTGTGTGGCTTTTGTGGTGGTTGATGAGCTAATGTGTATGATGAGCTTGGAAGCCAACTACTGAGGTGTTTGATCTTTCCCTGTAGCCTAGGACCACAAAGGTGGTAAGTGTTCTTGCTTCTCCTTCTTTGTTTCCTTTGTTTCTTCCTTCCTTAGCTTAGGATTAGATGTTTTGATCATAGATTAATGTTGGATTGAGTATGTATATGTATGTGTGTAGTTTTGAATGAGAGAAGACGTGATTTGATCACGTGAAGAGTCAAAGAGAAGCCGCGGGTTCACGTTCTGCACAGACGCCGCCCCCGTGCCTAGAAGCCGCCGCCCCTGCGGAAGCCGTGCCGCAGCGCCAGCGCCTTGCCTGCGTTGCCTGCATCCCGTGTCACCGCGCCTGCGGCTGCTCCCTGCCGCGCCTGCGGGTTACCTGTTCCGCTCCTGCGTCCCTTGATCACGCAGGTGCGTTTTTTCCCGGGACTACCTATAGTAAGGTAGCTTCTTTCCTTTCCTAGTATGAGGGAACTAGTACCATGCTAGGTATTGGATGTTGATGAGTATGATATAGATATGCCGGTTACGGCTTTGTGGTTTTAGTGTTTTCGAGGTTTACGAGTTGGATATGATCCTTATGGATCCCTTGGGTCTAGGTGTGACCCTTTGTGTGATAGTAGATTGATATGTATATATGTATGCCTTGTATAGGCCGTGTTGTCCTCCAGATTGGAGTGGACGTATCTGAGAGTTGATCTTAGTTGGGATTACTTCCGAGACTAAGGTAAGTCCATAGGACTTACTTAGCTGCCATGTCTATATTGGATGTTGCATGAGTGGTGCATAATTATGCTTGCTAGCATGTGATACTGTTATTACCGACCTAAGGTTTAGTGACTGCCCATTGTAGGGCGTGACAACTATCCTTTCATCCCGCTGGGAGACTGGAGGTTCTCTACGGGCAGGTCAATTTTGGATTGTGGGGCGGGCTTTCCCCACTCCCATCGGGTATACGGGGTTGGTGACCGCATCACAACTCCAACTGACATTAGCACCAGGAGGCGAGGGTTATATTCCTCGTGTCACATATATTTATATTGATATCCTTATATATATGATTTGAGTGTTGGACTATATTTATAAAGATTATAAAATGGGTAAACGCGTGATATCATGATGAGGTGTTTAATATTCTTGATATGTGATTGTGCTTATGTTCATCTTATATATGTGTATAGTTAGCTAATGGTTTTATACCGTGTTGTAGATCCCTCGCAGGTTAGGAGAATTGCGGAGTGATCCAGAGAGGGTGATCTGCTGAGGGCTTCGTACACTAGGTCGTCCTCGTGGGTTTGTGATCTTTTGATCTTGTATATATTCATTATGTTTTGATTGTACTCCGCAGTACTCTGTATAACCTTTTGAGATTTATATATATCAGTTTCATGTTTTTTTTAATCTATTTGTGCCTTGTTGTAAGATCAGTGAAATTGTTGTCAGGCTAGGGTCAGGATCCATTGTGAGATCCTAGCCCAGTAGCACTCCGAGTCCTACGGATTTGGGGTGTTGAAAGGCCAAATCTCGGCCAAAACCAATCTCGGCTAAAGTCAAGTCTCGGTCCAAAAACTAAGGCTCTTACATCTCTCCCCCCTAAAAACAAGTTTCGTCCCGAAACTTGCAAAGTCCTTAAACCACTCGGACTCAAAAGTCGAGGTACCACTCTCTCTACCAGATGTAACGTCCGGAATTTTTTTAGAAATAAAAATGTAGCGTCCGGAAATTTTAGAAATAAATATACCTTTTTATTTCTCCTTCCGTAAATTATTTTACGGAATTGTTCGGAAATTATTCCGACCCGTTAACCCGTAAATATTTTTTTTTACGAGTTTTAAACCCGTTTCTTATCTTTTCCTTTACCTCACCCTTTTTCCACCTCAGCGTGGGCCCCACGCCACGCAGGCGACACGTTGCCGGGCCCCACGCCACGCTGGCAATCCCCTCCTCCTTCTTCCTTCTTTTTTTCCCCTTCTTTTCCCTTCCCGCTTCCTTTTGTTTTGGAGCAGCTGCCGCCTACAACAGGAGCTAGCCCTGCACCTACGGCCGCCCGCCTAGCCTGGCTTCCCCTCTGCACCACTCCCCGCCCCTGGCACCTGCAGCCGACCCCTCGGCCTGGAGCACGGTCGACACAACCCCATAGCAGCACCCCCTTCCCCTCATTCCTCACGCTCCCTCTCCTCTCTTTGCCCCGCCTGCACACTCTCCCTCTGCCCTCGTCTCCACACCTGCACACTACCCCGTCCTCCGTTTCTTCATCGCCCTCCACCTCGCCGGGAGCAGCACCACCGCCCTCTTCATCTCCTTCTTCATCTCCCTTCCCTCCTCTGTGTCCAGATTCACTCAAGCACCGGAGAGCCACCAGGGAAGAAGTCTCGGGTGAGCAGCGGTTGCATCTCGGCCGAGCTTCGTCTGCCCTCGCCCGAGCATCTCGGCCCTTCTGCATCTCGGCCGAGCTTCGTCTGCACCTCGGTCGAGATTCATCTGTCCTCGCCAGGAACAGCACCGTAGGAGGGAGCTACCACCGTCGCCGGAGAGTCGTCTTACCCTGCCGGAGCCGCCAGCGCCACCAGCCCTAGCGTCCTCCCTGCTCACTCCCCTCTCCTGCAGCCACCCTTCTTCTCCTTCTCTGTCGCCGGAGAAAGGCCGCCACCGGGGAGCCGCCGCCCACGGGAAGGACCGTCACCGCCTGCAGCCGCCTTTCCCCTGCCGGAGCACCGCCCACGCCGGCGTCCAGGGCTGCAGAACCGGCCGGCAGACTCTTTTGGCTTAATTACAGTCGGCCCCCTCTCTTTGGTATAATTGCATTTCTGACCCCTTAGCTTTTGATAATTACAGAATATGCCCAAAGTTTCGAGTTATTGCAGTTTTGACCCAGATTTCTGAAATTGTTGCAATTATACCCTCTGTTGGGTTTTGTCAGAATTACCCCAAGGTTTAATTACGGTTTTGACCCATATGACTTAGGAAATGTATATTTGCCCCGGAAAATACGTTAGCGAGTTTTAACTTTGGAAATCATGAACGAGTTTAAATAGGTCGATATATTATATTACGATCAATTTAGCGTATGAGTGAAATGGCGTAGTATCATGCTAGGATCCGGATTCCGATAAAAAGTCACGAATTCATATTGATCTAGTTATGTTCCTAGTACCATGATAGGTTGGAATTAGCATAACGTAGTAGAAACGCCAAGTAGCGGCTTTTGAGACCTTAGGAGAATGTGAGGAACGAGATTAGACCTAGTTGGCTTTTACGTCATATTGACGGTAATTATGTTGGACTCTAGGATACGGTCCTAGATTGGGAGTCAAATGATCCTGCGTAGGTCATTTGTGTAGAAGTCCTAGACTTCTCAAGTTGAGCGGGTTTTTTATGATACCTTGTTGTGAACAGGTTGACTACTTCGTCCCAAGGGAAGCGTGAGCGTTTTGTGAGATAGCGTTTGAGACGAGGTAAGTCTTCGGACTTACTTAGCTCGTATTTTATGTATTAGTATTGTTGTGTGTTTGGTGGTGTGTGTTATTTTATGTTATAACGATGAAACCGGTAATTAGGACCACCGACTTTATATATATGTTTATATTGGCCCAAGTGTATGAGAACGGGCAGTGACAATACTACCTAGCCCATAGTGAGGCTTAGGGGATTCTCGGCGACTAGCCCGGCGGGTTAGATGGGCGGATGCTTTCGCACCATTCCTTGCCGGTAAGTGGGGACCGAGGCGAGACCATTGGGGTCTCGTGTCACAAAAGAAGTTGAACTAGAATGAAATACGACTTAATAATGAAAGATAAGAAATCGGACTTGTGTGATTTATGTTTTGTGCTATGGATGTGTTTGTGCCTTCACCGCTTTCCTAATATCTAGAATATGAGCTAACGGTTTAAAACCGTCATGTAGTTGACTTGCAGGTTAGGGATGCCGCCGAGTGAGGTGGAGGAGTGGACAGCCGGGGTCTCCGTACATTATAGGACGGGGATGTTTGGAGTCATATTTCATGTTCTCGTTTTGGATAGTGTCGTATGTTAGAATTCGGATTTATTTACGTTGTTTTGAGGACTCGGCTGAGTTTCCAAGTTGTAGCTTCGTACTTTTCGTTTCCGCATACATTAAAAACATATTTGAGTTTTCGCCTTTATTTGTGCCATGTTGGAAGGTCCGGTGAAATTGTTGTCAAGCTAAGGGTCGGGACCCATTGTGAGGTCTCGCCCGTAGCGCCCCGAGTCCCGCGGATTTGGGGTGTTACAAAAGTGGTATCAGAGCGAGGTTGACAACAATGGCACCCGCAAACTTTCTAAAGGCCGAATGAGGTATGAAACAGAACCCCCACGGGTTCTGACTTTTCGTTTTCAAAATCATATGCATGAGTCGGGATTGGGTTAGAATGTACGGGACCACCGCTCCTTCCGCAAACCTCGGCGACGTAGATCTCTGGATTAGAAGTAGGTATAAATTATTATATAGTATATATATAATATATGACCTTAGGGTGATTGTGGAAATTGTATGTATCTAGATACTATGTGACCTTAGGGTTTTTGGGCTAGCATGCCTTGAATGTGTATTATGATCATGTTACCTTTATGCTTTTAGAAGTTCATTATACCGGATTATAAGTAGTACCTACGCACTTATACTTAAGTAAACGCAATTCGAAATCAGATGGCACGTACGAGAGCGACATCATATGTAGGACCCGATAGGGGTAGACCACCACTTTCCCCTGCCGCCCTAAGAGGACGGGGACGTGCAGGGAGACCTCCAGGTACGAGAGGTAGAGGTTGGGGACGCATCCCCATTGCGGACCCACCAGTTGTGGGTGCACCAGCAGCAAAGGCCCCAGTAGAGGAGGTTGCAGAGAGCATTATTCCCGAGGCTAGGGATGGGACCGTGGTTAGGTCCGGAGTTTAGGGTTCTTCATCTACCAGGATCGGGGGAGCGTCCGTGGCAGCTACTGTATTTGGAGATTACGTACGTCGGGTAGAGGAGGCATTTAGGACTGGAGTACCACCTCCCGCACCACCAGTGCCTGCACCTGCACCAGCGAGATCAGCTGAGGTCACACAGAGGGTGACCCAGGTTCGGGCTGCACCAGAGGTAGTTGCACTAGCAGTTGTGGCACCCGAGCCAGTTGTGAAGATTGCTAGGCCGAGAGACGAGCCGAGGTCTCCAAGACCTGATTCATGGTTGAAGGCTTTCAACCAACAGCATGTACCCTACTTCGACGGGAAGGTAGGGTTAGAGGTGGAGCACTAGATTGGGCACGTTGAGTCAGCCCTAGAGGCGATCCGCTGCCCAGAGGAGAGGCAGGTGGAGATAGTTCAGACACTGTTTCGAGAACAGGCCCAGTATTGGTGGAGGACAGTTAGAGGCGGTGTGACCAGGATGGATCAACTGTTGAGCCTCGTCAGAGAGACCTTCTGCCCATCTTCACTGAGGAGTGACAGAGTCCAGGATTTCCTGGAGGCAGGATTTGAGGACGTCCCAGTCATTGAGGCGATCAGGCGTTTTCGAGCAGAGTTAGCCCTGCTGGGACCTTCCGCACCCCAGCGGACCAGCATGTCTACCTCTTTTCCCGGAGACTGAGGGAGTCTACCCGTGCTTACCTGGCGGGATTCCGTTGTACCTCACTGGCGGAGTACCAGGACTGGGCTTCGGCCTATGAGAGAGACCGCCTTGGGTCTAGGAGAGCAGCACAGTCCGGGAGACCGGACAAGAGGCAGAGGACGGCACCAGCTGGGTCAGGGGCCGGAGCTACAGGTCAGGGACGCTCTGGTCCTCAGCCGTCGAGACCGGCATCCGACGGAGGACTTCAGTGCTACGGTTGTGGAGGTTATGGACATACGAAGAAGACATGTAGGAAGCCACCTGTGGCTTGTTTCACTTGTGGCCAGATGGGTCACCGAGCTGCTTTTTGCCGTCAGGGCAAGGCACAATCACAGTAGGGTTCTTCGCCTGCGGGTATAGCAGGGGGCAGTTAGAGGCCGCCCCAGTATCAGGCACAGGGCTCTCAGTAGAGGAGCCAGGGTCAGGGTCAGACCCACCCTCAGGGATCCGCTCAGGGACAGGGCCGAGGTAGAGGCCGTGGTGGAGGTACTCAGGAGACCCGAGGCACACATGTCAGGGTATTCGAGCCGAGGAGTGCTGTTGATCCTCCAGCGCCGGCAACCCCATGTACTATTCAGATTCACGGTTTTTCAGTGCGAGTTTTATTTGAAACGGGTGCTACGCACTTGTTTATATCCGATGATTGTGTAGCTAGGTTGTCCTTAGCTACGAAAGAGGGGAGACCTTTTACTATAGGGTTACCCGATGGAGGTAGGGTTAGTGGTACCCGAGAGGTACGTGGTTGCCCCATTCGTTTGGGGAACCGAGATTGGTTAGCCGACTTCTTTGTCATGCACTTAGTGCATGAAGAAGTCATCCTGGGGATGGCTTGGATGGACCGCCATCATGCCATTTTGGACATCATCCGGAGGACCGTGACGATTTCCACAGAGACGGGACAGGAGGTGATTTTCGGAGGTTGGGACCTCGGAAAAGCTGGTACAGTCATTAGCGCCGTTCAAGCTGCTAGACTTATCGGGCAGGGATGTGAGGCCTTCTGGAGCTATGCCATGAAGGAGGAGGAGACGGGACCATCACTGGAGGAGATCCTTGTGGCATGCGAGTTCGAGGACGTATTCGGGGAGCCACCTAGGCTACCACCTCAGAGGAGCGTTGACTTCACTATTGAGTTGGAGCCCGGCACCACGCCGATCTCCAAGGCTCCATACCGCATGGCGTCGATCGAGCTGCTGGAGCTGAAGAAGCAGCTCAAGGAGTTAGCCGATAGGGGTTTCATACGCCCGAGCGTTTCCCCTTGGGGTGCACCGGTCCTCTTCGTTAAGAAGAAGGACGGATCTTTGAGGCTATGTATCGACTACCGGGAGTTGAACAAAGTCACTGTCAAGAACAAGTACCCGTTACCGCGCATTGATGATTTGCTAGACTAGTTGCAGGGAGCCTCTGTATTTTCACGTATCGATTTGAGGTCGGGATACCACCAGCTTAGGGTGAGAGATGAGGACATACCGAAGACGGCATTCAGGACGAGATACGGCCACTATGAGTTTGTCGTGATGCCATTCGGGCTCACGAATGCACCTGCCGTCTTCATGGAGTTGATGAATGACATTTTCATCGACTTCTTGGACCAATTCGTGGTGGTATTTATTGACGACATCTTAGTCTACTCCCGGAGTAGAGAGGAGCATGAGGGACACCTGAGGACGGTACTTCGAGTCCTCCAGGATAGAGAGCTTTATGCTAAGCTCTCTAAGTGTGAGTTTTGGATGTCCGAGGTGGCATTTTTGGGACATATAGTTTCCGCCGAGGGTGTCATGGTCGACCCGGCGAAGATAGAGTCTGTTTCCTCATGGCCGCCTCCTAGGACGGTCAAGGAGGTGCGCAGTTTCTTGGGCTTAGCGGGATACTACCGCCGTTTTGTTGAGGGTTTCTCCGTGATTGCACGATCGCTCACTTCCTTGCTGAGGAAGTCTACTAGGTTCGTCTGGTCCAAGCCTTGCCAGCGCAGCTTTGAGGAGCTGAAGAGGAGGTTAACCTCCGCTCCTGTGTTAGCCCAGCCTGAGGGCATAGAGGACTTTGTAGTGTATAGTGATGCCTCCAAGCTAGGCTTGGGGTGCGTCTTGATGCAGAGAGGTAGGGTTATTGCGTACGCTTTTCGGCAACTGAAGCCGTACGAGGAGAACTACCCTACCCATGATCTCGAGCTAGCGGCAGTGATTCACGCCCTGAAGATCTGGCGACACTACTTGTACGGGGCTACGTGCCAGATCTTCACAGACCATAAGAGTCTGAAGTATATATTCACTCAGCGGGAGTTGAATAACCGCCAGAGGAGATGGCTGGAGCTCATCAAGGACTTTGACTTGGAGATTTTATACAATCCCGGGAAGGCGAACGTAGTCGTCGATGCTTTGAGTAGGAGGACACCTCGGGAGGAGGTGATAGCTCGGCTTACAGTTCAGCCTCAGCTACAAATGGATTTGATGGGCTTAGAGTTGGATATCCGATTCCCGGGTACAGACGGTCGTTTATCCGAGTTAGAGGCGTTACCTGACTTGTCCGGGGAGATCCTACAGAAGCAGGAGAGTTGTCCCATTTTGAGGAGGGTCCGGGACAGGATGTCCCGAGGAGAGGCACCACAGTTTGTCACGGGAGCAGATGGGTTGTTGAGACATCAGGGACGCATTTGTGTACCGTCGGATCAGGAGCTTAGATAGCGGATTTTGCAGGAGGCCCATTCCACACCTTACTCAGTGCACCCAGGCGCGAGTAAAATGTACCAGGACCTTAGGAGATCCTATTGGTGGGGCGGGCTCAAGCCCGATGTAGCTAGATATGTGGCCCGATGCACGACCTGCCAGCAGGTCAAGATCGACCACCATAGACCCGGAGGAGAGCTACACCCACTGCCTGTGCCGCTGTGGAAGTGGGAGGACATATCTATTGGCTTCGTGACCGGCCTGAGACCTAGTAGGAGCTTTGACGCAATATGGTTGGTAGTAGACCGGCTGACGAAGACCGCACATTTCATTCCTATACGGGAAACGTGGCCGGTGAGTCGTTTAGCCGAGGAGTTTACCCGTCAGATTGTGAGACTACATGGAGTCCCGAGGACCATCATCTCAGACAGGGACGGGCGTTTTACCTCGAGGTTCTGGCAGCAGGTACACACCGCCCTAGGTTCGAGTCTCCATTTCACCACCGCATACCATCCCAGACCGACGGCCAGTCTGAGCGGACTATTCAGACTGTAGAGGATATGCTTCGAGCGTGTGTACTAGACTGGGGCCAGGTATGACCAGATCATCTCCCGTTGGTCGAGTTTTTGTATAATAACAGTTGTCACGCTTCGATTGGGATGACACCGTATGAGGCGTTGTATGGACGGAGATGCCGTACTCCCTTGTGTTGGGACGAGCCCGGGAGTTCGAGCATTATAGCACCGGATCAGGTACAGGATGACATGGCGAGAGTCGCTTGGATTCGGGAGAGGATGTTGGCTGCGCAGAGCCGTCAGAGGTCGTATATGGATAGGAGGCGTAGACCTCTCGAGTTCAGGGTGGGAGTTCAGGTCTGGTTGAGGGTGTCACCGACACGGGGCGTTAGACGATTCGGCATTAAGGGGAAGTTAAGCCCCCGATATGTCGGACCGTTTGAGATCTTAGAGAGAGTCGGTGAGGTGGCATATCGGTTAGCATTGCCACCGCGGTTGGAGGGTATACACCCGGTCTTTCATGTCTCTCAGCTGAGAGAGTACATCCATGACCCGAGACACATCGTTAGTCATGAGGACCTAGTGGTCGAGCCGGACCACACTTTCGCAGAGCACCCGATAGCGGTCTTAGGGCGGAGTACGAGATGCCTTCGATCGAAGGAGATACCGATGCTTAGGATTCAGTGGTCGAGACGAGGAGCCGACGAGGCTACATGGGAGACGGAAGATAGTATCTGGAGGAACTACCCCGAGTTTTATGCAGACCTAGCCACATCGATAGGACCGTCGGGTTAGTCCCGAGATCTTTCTCGTTTACTTATTGTGTTATGTGTTTGGTTGAGTTATGTGGACCTTACGAGGTTGTGATATGTTTCTATACATAAGCTTGATTTGGACATGACAGTACACCTTTTTATGAGTTGTACGGGATTACGAGGCGGATATATTGGAGGTGTTGGGTTTAGCAAGTTTCGGGACGAAACCTTTTTTTTTTTGGGGGGTTAGTTGTAACGTCCGGAATTTTTTAGAAATATAAATGTAGCGTCCGAAATTTTAGAAATAAATATACCTTTTTATTTCTCCTTCCGTAAATTATTTTACGGAATTGTTCGGAAATTATTCCGACCCGTTAACCCGTAAATAATTTTTTTTACGAGTTTTAAACCCGTTTCTTATCTTTTCCTTTACCTCACCTTTTTCCACCTCATCGTGGGCCCCACACCACGTAGGCGACACGTTGCCGGGCCCACGCCACACTGGCAATCCCCTCCTCCTTCTTCCTTCTTTTCCCTTCCGCTTCCTTTTGTTTTGGAGCAGCTGCCGCCTACAGCAGGAGCTAGCCCTGCACCTACGGCCGCCCGCCTAGCCTAGCTTCTCCTCTGCACCACTCACCGCCCCTGGCACCTGCAGCCGACCCCTCGGCCTGGAGCACGGTCGACACAACCCAACAGCAGCACCCCTTCCCCTCACTCCTCACGCTCCCTCTCCTCTCTTTGCCCCGCCTGCACACTCTCCCTCTGCCCTCGTCTCCACACCTGCACACTACCCCCCGTCCTCCGTTTCTTCATCGCCCTCCACCTCGCGGGAGCAACACCACGCCCTCTTCATCTCTTTCTTCATCTCCCTCCCTNTTGTGTCCAGATTCACTCAAGCACCGAAGAGCCACCAGGGAAGCAGTCTCGGGTGAGCAGCGGTTGCATCTCGGCCGAGCTTCGTCTGCCCTCACCCAAGCATCTCGGCCCTTCTGCATCTCGGCCGAGCTTCGTCTGCACCTCGGTCGAGATTCGTCTGTCCTCGCCAGGAACAGCACCGTAGGAGGGAGCTACCACCGTCGCCGGAGAGTGGTCTTACCCTGCCGGAGCCGCCAGCGCCACCAGCCCAAACGTCCTCCCTGCTCACTCCCCTCTCCTGCAACCACCCTTCTTCTCCTTCTCTGTCGCCGGAGAAAGGCCGCCACCGGGGAGCTGCCGCCCACGGGAAGGACCGTCACCGCCTGCAGCCGCCTTTCCCCTGCCGGAGCACCGCCCACGCCGGCGTCCAGGGCTGTAGAACCGGCCGGCAGACTCTTTTGGCCTAATTACAGTCGGCCCCCCTCTCTTTTGGTATAATTTAATTTCTGACCCCTTAGCTTTTGATAATTACAGAATATGCCTAGAGTTTCGAGTTATTGCAGTTTTGACCCAGATTTTTGAAATTGTTGCAATTATACCCTCTGTTGGGTTTTGTCGGAATTACCCCAAGGTTTAGTTACGGTTTTGACCCATATGACTTAGGAAATGTATATTTGTCCCGGAAAATATGTTAGCGCGTTTTAACTTCGGAAATCATGAACGAGTTTAAATAGGTCGATATATTATATTACGATCAATTTAGCGTATGAGTGAAATGGCGTAGTATCATGCTAGGATCCGGATTCCGATAAAAAGTCACGAATTCATATTGATCTAGTTATGTTCCGTAGTACCATGATAGGTTGGAATTAGCATAACGTAGTAAAAACGCCAAGTAGCGGCTTTTGAGACCTTAGGAGAATGTGAGGAACGAGATTAGACCTAGTTGGCTTTTACGTCATTATTGACGGTAATTATGTTGGACTCTAGGATACGGTCCTAGAATGGGAGTCAAATGATCCTGCGTAGGTCATTTGTGTAGAAATCCTAGACTTCTCGAGTTGAGCGGGTTTTTTATGATACCTTGTTGTGAACGGGTTGAGTACTTCGTCCCAAGGGAAGCGTGAGCGTTTTGTGAGATAGCGTTTGAGACGAGGTAAGTCTTCGGACTTACTTACTCGTATTTTATGTATTAGTATTGTTGTGTGTTTGGTGGTGTGTGTTATTTTATGTTATAACGATGAAACCGGTAATTAGGACCACCGACTTTATATATATGTTTATATTGGCCCAAGTGTATGAGAACGGGCGGTGACAATACTGCTTAGCCCATAGTGAGGCCTAGGGGATTCTCGGCGACTAGCCCGGCGGGTTAGATGGGCGGATGCATTCGCACCATTCCTTGCCGGTAAGTGGGGACCGAGGCGAGACCATTGGGGTCTCGTGTCACAAAAGAAGTTGAACTAGAATGAAATACGACTTAATAATAAAAGATAAGAAATCGGACTTGTGTGATTTATGTTTTGTGCTATGGATGTGTTTGTGCCTTCACCGCTTTCCTAATATCTAGAATATGAGCTAACGGTTTAAAACCGTCATGTAGTTGACTTGCAGGTTAGGGATGCCGCCGAGTGAGGTGGAGGAGTGGACAGCCGGGGTCTCCGTACATTATAGGACGGGGATGTTTGGAGTCATATTTCATGTTCTCGTTTTGGATATTGTCGTATGTTAGAATTCGGATTTATTTACGTTGTTTTGAGGACTCGGCTGAGTTTCCAAGTTGTAGTTTCGTACTTTTCGTTTCCGCATACATTAAAAACATATTTGAGTTTTCGCCTTTATTTGTGCCATGTTGGAAGGTCCGGTGAAATTGTTGTCAAGCTAAGGGTCGGGACCCATTGTGAGGTCTCCCCCGTAGCGCCCCGAGTCCCGCGGATTTGGGGTGTTACACCAGAGGCATTACATCTCCGCTCATATGGTATCCACCTATATCACTTTATAACCTCAAACACTGGCATGGAGGAACTCATCATCTTCAGCAACACGATCACCATACTAACCAAGACATAGAGGAAAACGATCTCTAGCCAACTATAATCATATCACAAGGGCGTAGAGGAAAAACGTATCTAGCCGTATCATCACATCACAAGGCATAGAGGAAAAACGTCTCTAGCCATAACATCACATCGCAAAGGCATAGAAGAATAACATCTCTATTCGTAACAACAAATCGCAACACAAGGGCATGGAGGAAAAACATCTCCCGCCAAAACTATGTCCATCAAAGTAACATGGAGAAATAACCATCTCAAACTAAACCTATCGCATCACAATAGCATGGAGGAAAAAACCATCTCCGGCTATAAACAATCGCACTAGCACAACAAGATCTAATAAGATCATAATCACATCACAGTTAGTACGAAAATAAACACATCATGGCATATAAGAACATAAACACATAAGCATAATGCTCAACAAGATAGTACTAAGATCTACTCGTCGATCCTACTGGTACATCTATCTCGGCGTAAAACTCTGAATAGTTCATCTGAACACTATCCTTAGTATCCCATGTAGCCTCATCACGTTCTCGTCTCGACCACTGTATCCTCAACATAGAAATGTTCTTCGAACGCAGGTGTCTCATACCTCGTTCTAGGACTACAATCGGATGTTTAACAAAAGTGTGGTCCGGCTCAATCACCAAATCATCATAACTCACAATGTGTCTCGGAGCTGGTATATACTTCGTCAGCTGAGACATATGAAACACAGGGTGAACACCCTCTAATCTCGGAGGCAAAGCTAATTTGTATGCTGCACTCCCAACCCGATCCAGAATATCGGACGGTCCGACATATCGGGGTTTAACTTCCCCTAACTACCAAAACATCTAACACCTCACGTCGGAGACACTTTCAGCCACGCATGGCTCCAACTCGGAACTCTAGGGGTCTACGCCTCCTATCAGCATAGGACTGCTAACGACTCTACGCCGTCAGCATCCTTTCTCTAATCAGGGCTACACGAGCCACGTCATCCTGAATCTAATAAGGTGTTAAACCACTAACAGTGTTAGGCTCATCCCAGCATAACAGGGTACGACATCTCGGTTCATACAGTGCCTCATATGGGGCCATCCTAGAAGATGCATGCCAGCTGTTGTTGTAGGAGAACTTAACCGGTGGGAGGTAATCCGTCCATACTTGTCCCCAATTCAACACACAAGCTCGCAACATATCTTCCAGTGTTTGAATGGTCCTCTCTGACTAGTCATCTGTCTGAGGATGGAACACAGTCATGAAATGCAACTCGTCTCCGGGGCAGTCTGAATCTGCTGCCAAACCTCGAGGTAAATCGTCCATTTCTGTCTGAAAGATCGTCCTCAGTACACCATGGAGTCTCACTATCCGTCTAGTGTACTCCTCAGCTAATCTTTTCACTGGCCATGTTTCCCTGATAGGGATAAAACGTGCCGTCTTCGTCAATCTGTTCACAATAGTCCAGATAGCATTAAAGCTCTTACTCGGCCTCAAGCCGGTCACCAAATCCATGGTAACATCCTCCCACTTCCTTTGTGGAATAGGTAGTGGGTGGAGTTCACCTTCAAACCTGAAATGCTCTATCTTGACCTGCTGGCAGGTCGCACCCACTGGCCACAATTCTGGCTACATTGGGCTTCAGCCCTCCCCACCAATATGAGCGCCTCACATCCTGGTACATCTTACTCGCACCTTGGTGCACTGAGTAAGGTGTATAGTGAGCTTCCTGCAATATCCTCTAGTGTAACTCCGCATCAGCGGTTACACAAACGCAACCGCGGCGTCTTAAAACTCCATATGCTCCTAGAAGGAACCGTGGTGTCTCATCCCGAGACATCCTCTCTCGGATCCTCATCAATATCGGGCAGGTCTCCTACTTCTGTTGGATTACACTCAACAGATCGGGAAGAACCTCTAAAATACTCAACTGGGCGTCCAACTCTAGCTAGACCAGATCTCTCCGTAACTGAGATTGTACTGTCAGTCTCACAATCGCCTTCTCGAGGCTTCTTCCTGCTCAGGGCATCGGCGACCACATTCGCCTTCCCTGGATGATACAAAATATCCAAATCAAAGTCCTTAATCAGCTCAAGCCATCTATGTTGGTGGTTATTCAATTCCCGCTACGTGAAAATGTACTTCAGACTTTTATGGTCTGTGAAGATCTGACATGTAATTCATACAGGTAATGTCTCTAGACCTTTAGTGTATGAACTACCGCTGCTAACTCTAGATCATGAGTCGGGTAATTCTCCTCATACCTCTTCAGTTGTCTAGACGTATACGCAATTACTCTGCTTCGCTGCATCAATACACATCCCAAGCCAAGCTTGGATGCATCACTGTAAACCACAAAATCATCAGTGGACGGGCAATTACAGGAAATCCCTTCACCAAGCGTCAGTAATAACCTGCTAGGCCAAGAAAGTTACGTACTTCCTTGACATTCGTCAGTATCGTCCATGCTGCTACTACCTCTATCTCCGCCGGATCAATCTTGATCCCATTGGCGAAAACAATATGACCAAGGGATGCTACCTCTTGCACCCAAAACTGACACTTAGAGAACTTAGCGTAAAGTTCTCTATCTCGTAAACCTGTAATACCGTCCTTAACTGTCCTGCATGTTCCTCTCTACTGCGAGAGTACACCAGGATATCCTCTATAAAAGTCACTACAAACTGATCCAGGAAGTTGATGATTACACTGTTCATCAACTCCATAAAGACTGTTGGGCATTCATAAGCCCAAATGGCATCACTACAAACTCGTAGTGTTCATATCTGGTCCGAAAAGCTATCTGGTATACATCTTGCTCTCTGTAATCAATACACAATCGCAAAGATCCGTCATTCTTCCGTACGAAGAGGACAGGTACTCCCATGGGGATACGATAGGCGAATAAAGCCCTTCTCAGCCAACTCCTCGAGTTGCTTCTTCAGCTCTAACATCTCGACAGGCGCCATCCGATATGGGGCCTTCGAGATTGGTCTCGTACCAGGCTCTAACTCAATACCAAAGTCCACACTCCTCTGAGGTGGCACACTGGATGGCTCAGCAAATACATCTGTGAACTCTCATACCACTAGGATATCCTCTAACGCTGGACTCTCCCCCTCCTTCATGGTATAACACCAGAATGCCTCACAACCTTGTGCAATCAATCTCGCTGCACACACCACATTGATAGCCATACTTGCTTTCCCAAGGTCTCAGCCTCGGAAAACCTCTATCTGACCTAACTCGGTAGAGACTGTAACAGTCCTCCTACCTACATCTAGTACAACCTGATGCCTGTCCATCGAATCCATACCTAACACAACATACTCATGTACCAATGGCATGACAAAAAGATCAACATATAATACACATGTCCCTACACAAATGGGACAAACAAATATCTCATATGTAAATATGACCCTACTACCATCGGGTAACCCGATACTGAAGGGTGTCCCTTCAGTCGCAACTAGACTCATACGCTCAACGCAGGCATCAGATATAAAAGAGTGCGTAGCACCCATATAAAACAAGACTCTAACAGGTAAATCATGAATCAAAATGGTACCTGTAACAGTCGGTTCAGTTAGCTCCTCTGCACTCCTCAGGTAAAAAGACTCTATCATGCTCCTCTGGTATCAGTGGCATTCCCGCCACGACCTCTGCCTCTACTCGACCCAGGAGCAGATCCCTGAGTAGTAGGATGATCTGGGACTCTCTATTGTACCTGTGTCTGCTGCTGTTGAGGTGGTCTCTGTCCACCTTCCGCTACACCGGCAGGAGAGGAACTCGGCTGAGATGGAGCTCCACCCTGTCTACAGAAGACAGCCTTATGACCTCGTCCACCACAAGTGAAGCAAGTTACTATCTGCCTCGTACACTCTGGTCGGATATGTCCATATTCACCACAGTTAAAACACCGTCGTACTCTATTGGTAGCTGGTGCAGATGGGGGATGACTTTGGCGGCTCCGCCCACGCCCTGCACTTGCAGCTCCACCAGCAGCACTAGTCTGCCCAATCCGTTGTCTCTTCTCAGACCCTCCGGTCTTAGAAGCTCTCCTCTGACTAGTCCGCTCTCGTTCATAATCGGCGGCTCTATCCTGGTAGTCCATCAAGGACTCACAATGAAATCCCGCCATATAGGCCCGGGTACCATCCCTCAATCGTTGGGAAAAGAGATACACATGCTGATCTGCAGGAGGTGCAGCTGGACCTAGTAAAGCCAACTCTTCCTGGAACCTCCTGATAGCCTCAGAGACTGGTACATCCTCAAAGCCAGCCTCAATAAAATCACGCAGTTTCTCCCTCCTTAGAGAGGCAGGGTAGAAACGCTCTCTAATCATACCTCTCATCTGGTCATAGCTAGAAACCTGACCTCGCACAGATCTCCACCAATGTTGTGCTAGGTCCCGGAATAGAGTTTGTACTAACTCTATCTGTCTATCTCCTGGACATCTAATATACTCCAAAGTTGAGTCTACATGTCCGATCCACAGCTCGACCTCCAACCCCACCTTCCCAGAGAAAGGGGGTACTCCCAGCTGATGAAACGCCTTCAACCAAGTATCTGGTCGAGGCCCTCTATGCTCCTCCATAGATCGAGCAATCTCAACAGCAGGTGCTGGTGCAGGTGGCACCTGAGTAACGGTATGGGATCTCCCGGCTGATCCCTAATGTGCTGGCAGATCCGGAATAGGTCTACCCGCTCTGACAGCCTCCGCCACTAGACGGATATACTCGCGGAACGCTGGTCCCTCCATGGAGACATTATCCAAGTCATCTGACTGGACTCGCTGTGGACTTTGTCTCCCAGCTGCCCCGTTCCCAGTCTCAGGAACGACATTGTCTGCAACATCTTCGTGAATCTCTTCCGCTGCGCGTGGATCAACAGCGGGAACCTGACCCCGTCTTCTAGCTAGAGGGGGTCTACCTCTACCTCGCCCAGCTGCAGGTAAGGCTCTAGTCTGAACCATCTGCAGAGGACGTAACCTAACTCAGAAGGCAATATATATGCCATATGTATAGATATATATATCACAACATCACATCATATAGTATCTATCTATCTATCTATCTATATATACCTACACTGTCAAGATCTTCAGAGGGGTGATGGCTTCACATACACAGTAACCCAAAACATTTGTACTCAGTTCAAACCGAAACCTTTTGAAAAGTCAGACCCCTTTCGGGTTCTGTTTATTTATCTATTCGACCTTTATCGCAGATTGCAAGTGCCATTGTTGTCAACCTGGACTTTGATACCAAATTTGTAACACTCCGAATCCGTAGGACTCGAGGTGCTACTGGGATAGGATCTCACAGTGGATCCTGACCCTAGCCTGACAACAAGTTCACTGATCTTACAACAAGACACATATAGATTAAACTCAAAACATAAAAACTGGAATATATATAACTCAAAAGGTTATACAGAATACTGCTGAGTACAATCAAAACATAACATATACATGATCAAAAGATCTCATATCCCACGAGGACGACCTAGTGTACGGAGCCCTCAACAGATCACCCTCTCTGGATCACCCTGCAGTTTTACTAATCTGCAAAGATCTACAACACGGTATTAAACCGTTAGCTAACCATACACGTATATAAGAGATGCAAGAGCACAAACGCACATCAGGAATTATAAACACTTCATCATGCTATCACACATTTACCCGATTTATTATCTTTATATCAATGGTCCAACACTCAAATCGTATATATATAGATATCAATATGAACATATGTGACACGAGAAATATAACCCTCGCCTCTCGGGAATGGTGTCAGCTGGAGTGGTAATCCGGTCCCACCTCCCGTGTACCCTATGGGAGTGGTGCAGGTGGCCGGTCCACTGAGCCAGACTGACTTGTCCGTAGAGAACCTCCAGACTCCCAGCGGGATGAAAGGACAAGTTGTCACGGCCCTACAATGGGCAGTCACTAGACCATAGGTCGGTAATCATCACAACGCATGCTATCAATCATATATCACACACCACTCATGCATACATCCAATATAAGGATGACAGCTAAGTAAGTCCTATGGACTTACCTCAATCTCAAAAGTAATCTCAACTATGATCAACTCTCAACTTGGTCCACTCCAATCTGAAGAACAACTCGGCCTATACAAGGCATACATATACACATATCAATCTACTATCACACAAAGGGGTCACACCTAGACTCAAGGAATCCATAAGGATCATATCCAACTCGTAAACCTCAAAGCCCTAACTGGCATATCTATATCATAATCATCCTCATCCGATACCTAGAATGGTATTAATTCCCTCATACTAGGAAAGGAAAGGAGCTACCCAACTCTAGGTAGTCCCGGGACAAGACGCACCTGCGTGACAAAGAGACGCAGGGGCGGAGCAAGAAATCCGCAGGCGCGACAAGACTCAGCCGCAGGCGCGGTGACAGCGGCCGCAAGCAACGCAGGCACGGCGCTGGCGCTGGCGCAGGCGCTAGGACAATGACCGCGGGGGCGGCGTCTTCCGGGCGCAGGTGCGGTGACAATGTACCCGCAGGGGCGGCAACTCCCAGGCGTAGGGGCGGCAAAGCTGCAGAATGCAACTTCCCGACTTCTCTTCCACTCTTCACGTGATCAAATCACGTCTTCATTAGTCCATAGCCAAGCATATACATATACATACATAAACCAACATCAAAACACATCCATACATCTAATCCTAAGCTAAGGAAGATGGAATCAAAGAAAGGAAGAAAGAAAGAAAGATGGAGCTTACCCCTGCTGTGGGCTAGGCAAGGAACGAGAGATCACACACACTAGCTCAACTGGCTTCCAAGCTCAACAACAACCACATACAACATCAACCTCAACAAGGCCACACAAAGCCTCTTCCAAACCAAGAGGAAACCAAACACGAGATCAAAGAGGAGAAAGGAGAAGCAAGAAGGACGTAGGAAGCTGAAGAAATGAAATAGGAACCCTTGATCACAAGCCAAGGAAAGAATAAGAAGGGAAAAGAGTAAAGCACAAGTCAACGGTCAACAAAGCCGGCTGCAGCCGCCGGAAACCGCAGGGGCGGTTCCCTGAGCCGCAGGGGTGGCACACAAGCCCGCGGGGGCGGCTAGGCCAAATCTTGGCCAAAACCAATCTCGGCTAAAGTCAAGTCTCGGTCCAAAAACTAAGGCTCTTACAACAGTATTCCAAAAACAGGGTAAGAACTACGATGTATCAATCATATGATATTACATACGTTAGAAGAGAATCCAATGTCGAATTTATCATCAAATCCAACTCCAAACTAGAATATAGATATGGGGAGTGGATGAAGAGAACCACAACCAAGTGAAGACTACCTGATGAGAGAAACAAGCGAGAATTTAACTGAGTAAGTGACTGAGTGCTAAGTAACAGAGTAGCGAAAGGAGTGTGTGGCTTGCCGACGACGGACTGAGTATGGTGAAGGTTGTAGAGATTAATATAAAAAAATCAAGACCAGAGAAGATATAAGAGGATGTGGTTGCACTTTATTGGCTTACAAATCTTTTACAAATTTAGGGGTTGAGCCTTGAGGGAAATCTTTAAGGTTTATTTATCTATTTTTAATAATTTATATGGGTGATGCGGGTCGGGTGGGGCGGGTGGTGGGTGGTTGTACCTCTACCCATACCCGCCCCACCACCCGTCAATTTCACCCGTCAACCGCCCACAACCCGGAATTCGTCGGGTTTTCACCCAAGAATTCGGGTCAGAACGGGGTCTAGTTGTCCGATCAAGAGTCTAAGGCACAAACTCTTGATCGGACAACGAGACCCCGTTCCGGATCCCTGGACAAGGGGTAACCCCAGACTCGATCACCGGACAACGAGACCCACTCAGGCGTGATGCCGCCCCCGGACCCCACGGTGAGAAGGACTTCGTCCCCCGATTGAATTTAAAAAGTATGTCATTCAAGACATACAAGTACCCACAAATGTACGCATTTAAAAAAATAAAATGTTCTTTCAAGGATTTGATAAAACAATCCTGAAGTATTTTAAAAATATAATGGTTACAACTAGGGAAAGGGCCATAGCGAAAACTCCTTGCTACGGCAGTGTTATTTAATATGACACTTCATCAATTCATTACCTCTATTGTTCGCTAGCAGTGTCATTTAATGTGACACTTCATCAATTCATTACTTTAATTAAGATTTCTCCTCGTTTCACTTGTATTTCACTTCCTTCAGTTGACAATCATTTTGAGCAAATACATAGGTTCAACATTCATTACTTGATTTAAACTATTACATTGTTATTCAACACTTACAACTACCCATATGTCTTATGTACACACCACTTAACAACGCACACACCACATAACAATACTACTACAGACATTAAAGTAAAACTAATAGAGAAGTTCACTAGGTAATAAAGACCAAGTTTACTAGAAATATGACTCTCTATTTTACATTATTTCACCACTTACTCTCCATCACACACATTCAACGCCATTCAATAATAACTTTCTTCATCACCTACCTTGTTTTCCCAATGAAAGAGCTTCGAATTGGGTCCATATTAATGAGGATCTAGCATTGTAACGAGTCTTCTCACCAACATCTTGAGTCGTATGCTCCTCCGTGCCCATTCTATGAGGCTCATAATCCGACTGAATCGTTGGTGGAGTGAAACAACCCGAACCGGATCCAGGGAATGAAAGGGAAATAATTAGTATCCGGTTCATCTTTCCCCAAATTCAAAGCACTCATGTGTTTATTAACAATACCTTGAATCGGGATAGCTTGGGAATCTTGGGCTGCTCTCATGGCGAACCGACGGTGGATCATGGAGTTCCAATTATTCTTGATAGCATTATCACTCCGTCCTTCATGCAGCTTCGCTATGTTGGCCCACTTGTTTCCGCTTTCTTCATGAGCTTTGATAATGATCTTATCCTCCTCATGGGAAAGAGGCCTCCTCTTGACATCCGGCAAGAGTTGGTTGCACCAACGGAGCCTGCAAGATTTTTCAGTTCGGCTTGGGATTGATTGGCTTATCATTGACCAGTTTCTTGTTCCATTTTCCTCCACCGTCTTTTTGAACATCTCATCTTCTTGGCTCCAAGGACCCTTGACCCGATCCACGATACTATTCGATGAAGATGGAGCCATAAATTTTTTGTTTCTAAGAATTATAAGAGTGTTTGTATTTACTTCTTGCGTTCTGAGGATGAAACGAGTCGAACGATGTGAAATGGTATTTATAGTGAAATAAATCGGCTATACCGGCGAGATAACCAAATACAAGCGGCTTAGAGATGGAAGGAACATGTTGTCTATGAAACCAACGGTTACACTCAATGATACCAGCTGTCACCTGACACGTGGAATTATTTGACATCTGTAAGGGAGAAATTCACCGCACATAGTATATTTAGATACGTATGTAATAAAAATTTATGGAATGCATACTAGTTCCACCGATTCGAAACTATAAAAAAAATATTAAAGAATGGAAATTGATTAGTATTGCTTTAGGTGTGTAAAGGTAACACGACTCTATAATATTCATAAATACATGAATGCATGATGTCCTTGTTTTTTTTTTTTTGGAAGGAGTACTAATATCCTCCGAACATCTAGTTGCGCGTGCTTCATTATTATTTGAAAAAAATGGAATAAGTATTAACAAGTAGAGATAACCCGACTCCTTACATCATCATCAATACTATAACTTATATCCTTGAGTAGGGCTGTGTAAATATGAACCGGACCGGAAAACCGGACCGGACTGGTTTTTTCCGGTCCGGTCCGATCCCGGTCCAATTCCGGTCCGGTCCCCGGCCCAGGGATTTTGGAAATTCCGGTCCCAGTCGAATTCCGGTCCGGACCGGGACCGAACCGGAAAAGACCGGTTTGGACCGGAATTTATTTATTTTTAATATTTTTAATAATTTTAATTTATATATATTTTTAAAAATCATATATATTATGTAAATATTAATAAAAATTATATATTTTTTAATATATTTTTTTAATATTTGTAAAAATATATTTATTTTATTTTATTCCGGTCCGAACCGGTTCGAATCCGGTCCGGTCCCGGTCCGAATCCGGTCCCGGTCCGGTCCCCGGTCCAGATTTTTAAAAATTCCGGTCTACCGGTCCGGACCGGGACCAGAAATTCCGGTCCGATCCGATCTGGACCGATTGCACAAGGGTCGGATAATATATTTAATCTAGGTAAAGTTGATAAAATAAATTTGGTGTAAAGTTAAAATATTATAACCACAAGTTTATAATATTTTAAGCATGTACATACTCATAGTCTTTATTGGAATAGGGAATCATGGATACATAAACTATAAATTTGTAAATATGTGCCCGTAGTTAATACTAATAATATGAGCTAAATGTTTAAATTTTGAAGATAAACACTGATATTAAATGTTAGTATATTAAAAGATGAACGAAATTGAAACTAATAAATATTTTATTTTATTAAAAAGTGGATATTTTTCTAAAAAAATGTATAGTTGTTAGAATTTTAGTTTAAACTAATCCAACCGTCATGTCGTACACAACTTATTTTAAATTTCCGTTTTATATAATAAGTTTGTATAAATATAATAAATTATCTGAAATAGTTAAGTGTAATAATTAACATATTAGATAAATTAGTATGAAAGTTATATTGAAAGATATTTTAAAAAGTTAAAATTTCTAGAATAGCATGACCAATTGAGGGGGTAAATGTAACACCCCGAATCTGCGGGACTCGATGTGCTATCGGGTTAGGATCTCACAATGGATCCTGACTTAAAACCAAAACATAAAACTGATATATAAACATATCAAAAGGTTTATACAACTGCTGAGTACAACAAAACATATCATATATATATATATATACATATCCAAAATACCCATCCACGAGTATAACCCCAGTGTACGGAGCCCTCAGCAGATCGCCTCGTCTGGATCACTCTGCAGTGTCCTAACCTGCAAAGTCTACAACACGGCATTACACCGTTAGCTAACCAAACACATACAAAGGAAGATGCTAGAGCACATGCACACGTCAGAACTTAAACATATAAACATGTTGTCACACATTTACCCATTTTATTCTCTTATAATAATAGTCCGGCGCATATAGCGTATAAATAATAACTCAATATGAACGTATGTGACACGAGGAATATAACCCTCGCCTCTCGGGGATGGTGCCAACTGGAATGGGATCCGGTCCCACCTCCTGTGTACCCTCTGGGAGTGGTGCAGGTGGCCGGCCCACTGAGCCACACGGGCCTGCCCGAAGAGAACCTCCAGACTCCCAGCGGGATGAATGGACAAGTTGTCACAGCCCTACAATGGGCAGTCAATAGACCATAGGTCGGTAAGACAATATATCATACTGGCTATAAAGCATAACATCCACCACTCAGGCACACATCCAATAATTGGAGGGCAGCTAAGTAAGTCCTATGGACTTACCTCAACCTCGGGAGTCACAGACTCAGAATACTCGGCTCCGCTCTGGAGATCAACTCAACCTAAACAAGGTATAACGCATACATCATATACATATCCATACAAGGGGTCACACCTAGACCAAAGGGATCCATACGGATCATATTCCAGCTCGTAATCCTCAAGGCCGTAACCGGCATAACAGTTCCGTACTTAACTCATTTTAACCTCAACTCGCACCTAGCATGCTACTAACACTCATACTAGGAAGGAAAAGGATCTACCTAGCCCTAGGTAGATCCGGGACAAAACGCACCTGCGGGTTAAAAGGGACGCAGGGGCGAAAGCAGGTGGCCGCGGGCGCGGCGGGATGTGGCCGCGGGGGCGGTACACGGAATGTGGGCGGCCGCTGGCGCAACGTTGGCACAACGCTGGCGCCTGGACAATGTCACCGCGGGGGCGGTGACTCACGGCCGCGGGGGCGGCGACTCACGGCCGCGGGGGCGGCGACTGCGCAGAGCATGATTCTTCGTTTCTCCTCGGTCCTTCACGTGATCAATTCCCGTCTTCTCTCATCCAAAGTCAATCCCAAACACATACATACACATACCAGCATCAAAACGTGCCTAGACAATCATCTAATCCTAAGCTATGAAGGAAGGCAAGAAAGAAAGAAGAGAGGAGAAGAAACCTTACCACACTTGTGGTCTAAGGCTGCAGGAGAGCTCAACATACACCAAGGCTGGCTTCCAAGCCCAGCATAACCTCAGCCAGCACTCACACAAGGTACCACACACACAAAACTCTTCCACAACTCAAGAACAAGATCCAAGGGAGCAAGGGAAGCAAAGAACGTGGAGAGAAGCTGGAGAAGAAGATGAAGAAAAACCCTTGATCAGCCAAAGGTAAGAAGGAGCAAAGTAAAGGGTAAAGCACGGGTCAGCAAGGTCTAAGAAGACGGCTGCAGCCGCCAGAAACCGCAGGGGCGGTCCAGGAAGCCGCAGGGGCGGCGCCACTCACCGCGGGGGCGGCAAGACCAACCTCGGATAAAGCTAATCTCGGCCAAGGTCCGGTCTCGGCCCGAAAGACTACGACTCTTACATTAAATTACTAGTTAAGGGTTCAATACTTAAATTCATTCAACTTTGCTAAAAAATTTCACTAAATTATATTCTAATCAAAGGAGATCAAATTATTAAATAAATTTATAAAATATCAAGAATTGGGTTTTATGAAGGATTACGATTAATATACCGATGTAGAAGTAGTTATTAAACTACCTAGATTTTTTGAAATTTTTTAATAACTCTAATCTATTTGATATAAAAATATTCAGAGATCAATAAGGAGTGTGTAATTCTCATATAGCTTAAAAAGTTAAGCCTACATAGAGCATATTATAAAATAAAATGTAATGATAAAGAATGTAACTAATTTTTTTATTTTTTATTTTCTTCTGAAAATAGAAAGCGGTTAAATTGGTCCACCTCCTCGAGGAAGTCCAATCTAAAGAAATGAAGGTTCAATCTGAAAATAGAAAGCGGTTAAATTGGGGGTCGATATTTCTAGATGGGTCAATCGGTCAACAACACAATTAATTTCTCTTAAAACATGTCTAATACGGACTTTGTCAATAAAATGAAGGTTCAATCTGAAGTCGGATATAATCATCTCGACCTTCCAAGGAAAACTCCACAAATCTTGAAGTGTATTGATCACACACAAATTGTCACCTTTAATTTAGATATTTTTAATTTATAGCATGATAGCCTCTTGTAGAACGGAATTAAGAGCAAATGTTTTAGCTATTATAACTGAGATGATTTTTTTTTTGCGATAAGACTAACAACCTCACAATTGCGTCGAGGCTAACATATAAAGTTTATATGTTAGAATTTATATGTTAGATGAACATATAAATTTTATTTATAAAACTGCGCAATTTTGCACTTCGGGTGCGGGATCAATATTGGTCATTTAAAAAAAAATCGGTTATGAAGCACAAGTGCGGAATTGAATTTAAAACGAATTACTTTTCCAGACCTCAAGTGCATAATTAATTGTAAATGTTTTATTTGCTCATGTAAGATGAACCTATAGTTTTTGCCCACATTTTGATTAAATTATCCAATTTCAAAATATTCTTTGGGTAAAACTACTTTTGGTAATTTGATAATTAGAAATTATGTATTAGTTTAAAAAAATCTAATTATTTTAAAATTAGGTAGATTGAGAAAATAAGATTTAGCTAATTATTTTTTTTAATAAAACGTAGGGTCTACTTTAACTTCTAAAAGTAAAAAGAGGCTACTTTGATGTTTATGCAATAAGAGCTCGCATACTCAACTCACTCTTTAATAAATAGCCCATTAGGATGTAGTCTAATTGGAATAACAATATTCTTAAGAAAAGTTTAAGATTTACACAGAATATTAAATCAACAATTGTCGTACATATATACATTTACTTTATTAAAAAGTATTAATTGAACTTTTATTATATCATCAATTTGAAAATAATTTTTTTTCTTTCTATTTTTTCAGTTAAATGAGTATTGACAACTTTCAAAAATACATAACTCTCTCCATAATCCCTTTATTGTTTCTCTAGACAGCACCAAGCCCAACCCACGAGTCAACGATAGAATAATCTGTATTAAGTTTAAGAAAGCCAATAGGTGGAGCTAACCATCTATGTAGTACATTAAGATTCAATGAAGAACCAACATTAGCCGTAAGACAGTTACAAGTAGCAGTTGAAGTACACAACCTTGTAAAGCCTTCTTCCACCATGGTGACATTGCCTCATCCTCCCCAAATATCTAAATTCTACACTCTCCAGTTGTCCAAGTGCAGAAGAAAATATCACTCAACATCTCTTAGTTATGGATATAAAAAGTTTCTACAAAATACAAGAAATAGGAAGATGAAGAAGATTCTGGAAAAAAACAAAAGATGAAGATCCCCACCAAACTTCAGTAGCAGGGCAGAGGATAAGGGCATGATAAATGCTCTCCTCAACTTGTAAATTGCATCCCATGCAGATTGTCAAGTCTACAATGTGGCGTTGAAAAAGAGTAGATCTAACTCCCAAGGATCCTAATAGTAGTCTCTAAGCAAAAAACCAATATTTGTTTGGAAATTTAGTTTTCAAATTTCCTTCCACATGAATATAATGAAATCAAATAAGTAAGAACGCCAATAGTACAAATAATGACAATGGCCAAGCCAATAAGCACTTCTAATAGAGAAGATTCCCTTTTTCTCAGGCCACCAAAAAATATAATCAGGAGGTCTTCTATTACTTAAGAGGATGCTCTGAATAATATGTTGATCAACATTATCAAATAATTTAGAAATAATATTCACATCCAACCACCAATAGAGTAGATCACAAACTTTTAAGAAATTGGAATCGTGTGATATAGGAATAGATGGAGCTCTCATACCAATATGATCATCAGGTAGCCATGCGTCTTCCTATACTCTAATAGCCCTCCCATCTTCCTATACTCTGTAGGTTGATAAATGAATAACTACATTTATGAATTTACGCAGAATATTAAATTTTAACAATTATCGCACATATATACATTTACCTTATTAAAAAGTATTAATTGAGCTTTAATTATATCATCAATTTAAAATTCTTTTTTTTTCCTTTCTTTTTTTTAGTTAAATGGGTGATTAAATAGGACCTAAAAAAAAGTTGACATATTGCATATCCTATTCCATATTTCCATGTACTAAATTCCACCAAGAAGAGAACATGCCCAAAATCCTCTGCATTCTCAGCAAGGAATTAAAATTGAAATTGATAGCTCTCCACCGTCTCCGAATTTTCGCCAGTTTCAGATTAAGAAGATTGATTGTTTGTGATTTAACGTATACATACGGCCAGAAACTCCATTCACAATCGCATTTAGTATTGACAATTTTTCATTTAGTATTACCAACAGTGATGGGACATCGCTGGAGACTAGGTGGTAGAATGCGTTATTTTCTTCTTTGCGTCACATACTATGCATGTGGGCCTGAACGAGTTTCTCCCTTTGCTCATCCCAAAAGGTGAGAAACCTGACCTCCAGTCAAAGTTCCGCCTTACTGGTATGTGCAATGTGGTTTACAAGCTTGTTACTAAGTTATTGGCCAACATGATTCATCCTCTTATGAGTTGTGTGGTTGGACCGTTTCCAAGAAGATTTATACGGGGACGGATAATTGAGGACAATGCAGTATTGGTCCAGAAAAAGGCTCACTCGATCAAGAGCAAGAACACGGGCAAACAATGGATATCAACAAAAATAGATCTTGAAAAGCCTATGATAGACTCTATTGGGACTTTGTTGAAGAAATGTGCACCCTACTTGGCCTTCCATTGAAATGGAGGAATTAGATTAGTGCTTGTATACGGTCCCCTACAATGAGGGTTCTTTGGAATGGTAGTATGTCCGATCCTTTCACTCCTTCTAGAGGTATCCGACAAGGTGACCCCATCTCACACTCTTTGTTTGTGTTATGCTTAGAGAGAATCAATTACACCACTCAGAGACTCGTTGATGAGGACCAATGGAAGCCGGTGAGAGTTATATGTCGTTGTTTTGCTATTTACCACGTTTTTTCGCGGATGATATTGTCTTGTTTACAGAACCCACAATAGCCAATGTTAGAGTTATTAAAGGGTGTCTTGGAAAATTTTGTGCACACTCCGGGCTTAAGATTAGCACAGCTAAATCACAAATTTTCGTTTATCTGAGTGTTAAAGGTCCGTTCAAAGATGACATTCAAATTGCTGCAGAATTTCCTATTGTTATTGAGTTTGGTAAGTATTTGAGATTCCCTATTTTCAAGCTCGTATCTCTAAAGAAAACTGTACTTTTTTTGGTGGATAAAATGAAGCAAAGACTTGCTTCATGGAAGGGTAGATTGTTAAGTTTTGCCGGAAGACTCACATTAGTCAAATCGGTCTTCAGTGCCTTCCCGTACATCATGAGAATTGTTAAGCTCCCTGAAGCGCTTTGTAAGGAACTTGATAAGATTTGTATGTCGTTTTTGTGGAGTGGTGCGGATGGGAAAAGAAATATACATTTATTTGCTTGGGAGTATGTATGCAAACTAGTGGAGTTAGGTAGACTTGGCATTTGAAGTTCTCGGAACTCAAATTTAGTTTCGTTGTGGAAGCTAGCTTGGAGAACGGTACACGATGTTAACAAACCTTGGTCTGCAATTTTCAATTCCAAATTTGGTTTTTGTGGTGCCTATGACTTGTAAGACTGCTTGAGATTTAAGAAGGGATTGCCTATTATGATGGGTATATTCTGGGCCAAGGATTTGATTTTGTCCAGTGACATTTGTTGGGTGGCATTCAATGGACATATTATTCGGTTCTGGCTCGATAGTTAGTTTTTTGATGTGCCTCTCATTGATATGCAAATTATTGCCCCAATTCTTTCTTAGCGGAATGACTTGGTTTCAAGCTTTTGGGTCAACAACTCGGGGGGAGATTGGAATAAGTGCAGTGAGTTTCTCCCATCACATGCGCTTATTAGCATCGCCGACGTTTCCCTCTCAGATTTCTCTAATGTCTTTGATTGCATTTATTGGAAGCAGGAATCATATGGAATTTACTCTACTTCTTCATCCCATCCATCACTTTTCAAAAACACGGACATGAACACATATTATACAAGTTACTTTCAGGCTATATGGCGTTTAGACGTTCCAAATATGTTTAAGACCTTGCTTTGGCTAACGATGCAAGGTAGGCTCATGACAATGCTGAGAGGTTCCGACGAAATTTGACAACTTCGGATCGTTGCCCATTATGCAATAGTAATTCGGAATCTATGATCCATCTATTTCATGACTGTTCGGGCCTGGATTGTTTGTGGGAGACTGTGGTCCCGGCTGCTTTCTGGATTGTTTTTTCACTCTTCTGGAGGCTGAGCGGATACGATTCAATATAGCACATACTAGTATAGTCGAAGAAGGTGTATCATGGAAGGCCTTGTTTACGGTCGGTTTGTGGTCAGTATGGAAGTGGTGGTACAAGTTTGTCTTCAGAGGTTCCACTTCAAGATCAACAAGTCTTCTCTTATTATTAGTCATAACAGAACCTACTCCAAGGCTTTGATCAGGGTGAATTTTGTTAAGGCCACAAATAGAAAGTTTTGGGCCCATATTCAGTGGATATTGCCACAACTTGGTTGGTTAAACTTATCTCCGATGAGGCGGTCCATCATTTGACTAGATGCGTTGTTGTTGGCGGTCTCATTGGAGACTCGAATGGTCATTGGTCAGGTGGTTTCCTCTTTAATATTGAACAAGAAACTGTTCCGATGGCATAACTGTGGGGCTTGTTTATGGGGTTATATCTCACACAGTCTTCGGTTTTCCGGCAGATTATTGTTGAGATTGACTCGGCACTTGTTGTCAAGTTTGTAAATTAGGACATCCAGCGTACCTACCTATTATTTATTTTGGTATCAAGATGTCAAAGCTTCCTCCGTAGAGATTGGACTATCTAGTTTTGACATATCTTTAGAGAAGCGGATCATCCCTAGTTTCGACATATTCAGTTTGGTCTCGTTAGTGTTCCACCTGTTAATTTAATTTCCATTATGAAAAACAGTACCGAGGGATTGGAGATCCCAAGGCTAGTCAATTGTTAGCTTTATATATATGAATATATGAAAGTGACGGTTGCAATGTAGTACAATAGTGGCAGTTTTGAGATGCAGTTAAGATTTTTCCACTTTCTTCATTACATAAAAGATTAAGAGTACGGTTATGTAAATGTTGATGATTGTACTTTAAGAAAAGTAATTAGAGAAAAGAGGTTTAATTCAAAAGGCTAACGGTTAACGAAGGAGAATAAGTTTACATCTACTCATTTAATTCGTACTCGTTCGATTCAAAATGTTGACTTCAGATAAATGTTAGTCTTCGATCGAGACGTATACTTCTATTGAATTATTTGTAAGTCTAGATTCATACGGGGTTTGATTTCGAAATGAAATCGTGTAAAAAATTTAACAATCATCTACGCATGTTAGGAATGTAGTGAGAAAGGAAGTATGTTGAAAATTTATTTGGGTTTATAAGTTTTTTATGTGGTGGAAAGTGGAATCAAAAGATACAATCATCTACGCATGTTAGGAATCAGGCAAATTTAATTAAAGACTAGGAATTGAGTCTTAATAAAGCGTTCATATCATTCTGCAAAATTGGTGATTTATATTCATGGCAGTCGGCAGCAAAAGCATTATTAATGCCTGATCTTGTATGTATTTTGATTTCATGTGGTAACCCCAGACTCTTATCAGACAACAAGACCCCGTTCCAGACCCCTAGACGTGGGGTAAACCCAAACTCGATCACTGGACAACATGACCCACTAAGACGCGATGCCGCCCACGAACCCCAGGTGAGAGGGACTTCGTCCGCTGACTGAATTTACAAAGTATGTCGTTCAAGACATACAAGCACCCACAAATGTACGTACTTAAAAAATAAAATGTTCTTTTAAGGATTCAATAAAACAATCCTGAAGTATTTTAAAATTATAAGGTTTACAACTAGTGGTAGCGCCGTAGCGAACACTCTTCGCTGCGGCGATGTTATTTAATATGACACTTCATCAATTTATTACTTCTATTACTCGCTAGCGGTGTCATTTAATATGACACTTCATCAATTTATAACTTATATTATAATTTTTCCTCGTTATACCGGCATTCCACTTCCTTCGGTTGGCGTTCATTTTGAGCAAATACATAGGTTCAACCTTCATTACTTTGATTTAAACTATTACATTGTTCTTCAACACTTACAGCTACCCATATGTCTTATGTACACACTACTTTTCAATGCACACACCACATAACAATACTACTACAGACAATAAAGTAAAACTAATAGAGAAGTTCACTAGGTAGGTAATAAAGACCAAGTTTCCACAGTCTCTTACTAGCGATATGCCTCTCTATTTTACATTATTTCACCACTTACTCTCCGTCACACACATTCAACGCCATTCAATAATAACTTTCTTCATCATCTAGCATGTTCCCCCAATGAAAGAGCATCGAATTGGGTCCATATTCATGAGGAGCATTGTAATGAGTCTTCTCACCAACAACTTGAGTCGTATGCTCCTCCATGCCCATTCTATGTGGCTTATAATTCGACTGAATCGTTGGAGGAGTGAAACAACCTGAACCGGATCCAAGGAGTGAATGGGAAAGATTAGTATCCGGTTCATATTTCCCCAAATTCAAAGCACTCATGTGTTCATTAAAAATAACTTAAAACGGATACGGTTCAACCACCACAAATGGTATATATTCATCTGAACCGGAAAAACCGGGCATGTTATTTGGAAATATCGCCCCAACACCAGCGGATTTTGGTAATTTAAGGTTGTGTTGAACCGGGATAGCTTGGGAATCTTGGGCTGCTCTCATGGCGGACCGACAGCGGATCGTGGAGTTCCAATGATTCTTTGATAATGATCTTATCCTCCTCATGGGAAAAAGGCATCCGCTTGACATCCGGCGAGAGTTGGTTGCACCAACGGAGCTTGCAAGATTTCCGGTTCGGTCTGGGATTGATTGACTGATCAATGACCAGTTTCTTGTTCCATTTTCCTCCACCATCTTTTTAACATCTCATCTTCTTGGTGGCTCCAAGAACCCTTGGCCCGATCCACAATACTCTTCGACGAAGAAGGAGCCATAAATTTTTTGTTTCTAAGAATTATATATAAGAGTGTTTGTATTTACCTCTTGCTGTCTAAGGATGAAATGAGTCGAACGATCTGAAAGGGTAGTTATAGGAAAAAAATCGGCTATATCGGTGAGATAACCAAATGCAAGCGGCTTAGAGATGGAAGGAACATTTTGTCTAGGAAACCAGCGGTTACACTCAATGATACCAGCTGTCATCTGACACGTGGAATTATATGACATGTGTAAGGGCAAAATTCACTGCACATACTATATTCAGATATGTATGTAATAAAAATTTATGGAATGCATATCAATTCCACCGATTTGAAACTATAAAGAAAAATATTAAAGAATGGAAATTGATTAGTAATGATTTAGTTGTGTAAAGTGTAATCATAAATACCGGATTGCATGTCCTTGGTTTTTTTTGGAAGGAGTTCTAATATCTTTCGAACATCTAGTTGCGTGTGCTTCATTATTATTTGAAAAAAATGGAATAAGTATTAACGAGTAGAGATAACCCGACTTCTTACATCCTCATCAATAATATAACTTATATCCTCGAGTGGGTCAGATAATAAATTTAATCTAGGTAAAGTTAAAAATATAAATTTGGTGTAAAGTTAAAATATTATAACCACAAGTTTATAATTAATGGCTAAACATTATTCTTTTATACATATATTTTCATTAATTTAACTTATTTTTATAATTTACTGTTTTATAGCTTTTCCTTATATAAACTGCTAAAATTAGCCAAATCCTGTTTAGTTATATAAAATTGTCAATCAAGTGAGAAACGGTTAGCCAAAAAAACTGAAAATACCCACAATATAGTTAGACATTTATATACGATTGTAATGTAAGTATTATATTCATTCCTCATCACTTTTTACAAGTAATCTTTTTACTTGATATTTTCTTTAAAGTATATATTAATGATCACCTTTTTTTACACGACTTTCTAACAATCACCAAATTAACCCGGTTTATCCAATTCTAAATGGAACCTATTGGAATGAAAATAAGACTCCAAATCTAGAAGGGGGAATGTATCATGTGCAGTTTTATGCTGTTTATGGATTAAAAAAAGAAATTTACATATAATTATAATCACTACCGTAGCATAATGTCCCCCATCCCTATTTTTATCCCCATTCTCATCCCTATCCCCATCCTCATACCCATTCGAGTATTGAAAACTGTTCTCATCCCTATCTCGTCGGATATTCATCCCATTGGGAAATCCCCGTCCCCGTTTAATTATTCTCATTTACATTTTGATGGTTTTTCCCGTAAAACTCTCTTTCCCCATCCCGTCCCGTTTAACTTTTAGGAGATTGATAAAAACATTAACTTGGATAATAAATGTGAAATTAGGCCATAAAAATATAAATTGTTACTATGTTTAACTATATAAATAAAAAAATACAAGAAAAAAAAGAAGAGAATTCCATTTTTTAATAAAAAATATACAAATTTGCCGAAGTAAAGGTATACCGCGTATATATATTAGATTTCGTTCGCTTAAGTATGATCAAGATTGTCGTACAAACTAGTGTAAACTAAAATAATTATATTTTAATAACACTTAGATTACGATCTAAGAGAAAGTGATATATTATTATATCATTTTAATATTACGGTTTATGATTTAGGTTGCATCACCAAAACATGTATGTGAGACTAATACACACGTAAAAAAAAAACACAACATGTAATTTGTCATGCATTTGATCATCGTGAATCGTGATTTGAAATATGACGTATTCAATAACTTCACGAGGGTGTTATCCTTATATGATCAAAACCCAAATTAATATAGGTTAGTATTAACATTACATAATTTACACATATAATATACATTTTAATTGAAATGTATTATCCTCATATTTTCAAATTATATTTTATGTAAGTAGAAACGAGTATGATACTCTTAATTTTTTAAGTACAAAAGTGTATATAGTTACTAACCTTTACTTCATGATCACAAGATAAATGTCAATTTATATAATATTAATATACATTTTAATTGAAATTGTTGACGTGACTTAGTTGGTTGTTTAACACATCACCTTATCCAATTTGCCAAAGTATAGGTATATTGTGTTTATATTAAGTTTCGTTCATTCAAGTGGATCGAGACTCGTAGTACAAATTAGTGTAAACTAAAATTAATTATATTTTACTAACATTTAGCTTACAATTTCAAGATAAAATGTTATATAATTTTATCATTTTAATTTCACGGTTTAGGATTTAAGTTGCACATCAAAACACGTATTTGAGAGATTAAGACACATAAAAAAACACAACATGTAGTATTTCGTGCATGTGATCATCGTGATTTGACATTTAGGACGTATTTAAAATTTTTGCAAGGGTGTTATCTTCATTTGATTGAAAACCAAATTAATATAGGTTAGCATTTGCGTAATTTACACGTATAATTATCAAATAAATAATTAAACTTAAAATACATTATGTATAAATAGAAATGAGTACGATACTAAAGTACAGAAGTGTATATAGTTTCAAATTTTAGTAAGAATTGACATTTTTTGAATTAAACTTGATATTACAACGAAAGTCTAATATAAATACAATTTGTTTACTTCTCGCCAAGCAGCATAGAAGCATAGCTCGTATTTTATAGCGTGTGAACGAACAACCTGCAGTAGCATTCAAGTAATGTCCTTTCATTTGCAAGTATTCTTCTTTCGTTTGTATGTATTCCCAATGGGTTCTCATCGGTTCCCCAACGAGGATCCCCATCGAGTTTCTCGGCGGGTTCGGGTACGGATCGGAGAGCAGGGCGAATACCCCTATCTTCATCCTCGTCCCTATCCCTAAGCGGATAATAAAAAATTTCCCCATCTCCGTCCCCATCCCATTTAAAATCCCCATCCCCGTCCCCATGACGGGTAATACCCATGAATTTCGCGGAATCTCCGCCCCATTTACACCCCTAGCTAGCTCTAATGAAGTTGATTATTTAACTTCACTATGAAATTGATTATTTAACTTCACTATGAAGTTAAATAATCTAGACCCTTCATTTATAAATTACGGGTTAAGATTTAAAGGATCTTGTTAGAATGATTTATTTTTAATTCTAATATATTTAGTAGCTTTGTTTACAAAAATAAATCTTAACCCTTAATTTATTAATGAGGGGTCCAAATTTGTCCAAATTTAATGTGAAGTTAAGAATCAACTTCACTGGATTCACGGCCGAGCTTAAATGTTTAAATTTTGAAGATAAACACTAAAATTAATTGTTAGTATATGAAAAGATGAACGAAGTTGAAACTAATAACTATTTTATTTTATTAAAAAGTGGATATTTTTCTAAAAAAATGTATAGTTGTTAGAATTTTAGTTTAAACTGATTTAAATGTCATACCGTCCACGGCTAGTCTTTTAAATTTCCGTTTTATACCGTTTTATACGATAAGTTTGTATAAATATAATAAATTATCTAAAATAGTTAAGTGTAATAGTTAAAATGTTAGATAAATTAGGATGAAATTTTTATTGAAAGATATTTACAAAAGTTAAAATTTATTGAATAGCATGACTAGTTAAGGGGTTAAATTCATTCAACATTGTTAAAAATTTTCACTAAATAAATAACTGTATTTATGAGTACATATATGCATTTACCTTGTTAAAAAGTATTGATTGAGCTTTTATTATATCATCAATTTAAAATTTATTTTTTTCTTTTTTTTTTGTTAAATGGGTGATTAAATAAGATCTAGAAAAAGTTGACATATTACATATTCTATTCCGTATTTTCATGTACTAAATGCCACCAAGAATAGAACATTCCCAAAATCCTCTGCATTCTCAACTTGGAAATTGAAATTGAAATTGATAACTCTCCACCGTCTCCGGATGCTCGCTAGTTTCAGGTTAAGGAGATTGATTATTTATGGTTGCACATGTATAGGGAAAGAAACTCCATTCACATCACTGTTGAGTATTGAGAGCTTTCCATTTAGTAATACAAAGTCTTAATAGACATATATAGAATTCATGGGCAGACACAAAGTAAAAATCCATAACTCTCTCCATAATTTCTTGATTGTTTCTCCATACAACACTAAGCTCAACACATGAGTAAGTGATAGTACAATTTGTATTAAGTTTAAGAAAACCAACAGTTGGGACTAACCATCTATTTAGTACAGTAAGATTCAATGAAGAATCAATATTAGTCATAGGAGAGTTACCATTAGCAGTAGAAGTACACAACCTTTTAAAGCCTTCATTGACCAGGGTGACATTGACATCATCCTCCCCAAATATCTAAAAATTCCTACACTCGCAAGCCGTTCAAGTGCAGAAGAAAATATCATTCAGCATCTCTTTGTTATGGAGATCAAAAGTTTCTCCACAATACAATACATTGGAAGATGAAAAAGATTTTGGAAAAAAGCAAAAGATGAAGATCCCCACCAAAGTTCAGTAGCAGGGCAGAGGATAAGGGCATGGTTGATGCTCTCCTCAACTTGAAAATTGCATCGCATGCAGATTGCCGAGTCCACAATGTGGCGTTGAAAAAGAGTAGATCTAACTCCCAAGGATCCTGATAGCAGTCTCCAAGCAAAAAACCGGCATTTGCTTGGCAGATTCAGTTTTCAAATTTCCTTCCACGTGGATATAGTGGAACCAGATAAGTAAAAACTCCATTTTTGCAAATGATGACAACAGCCAGCCAATAGGCACTCTTAATAGAGAAGATTCTCTTTTGCTCAGGCCACCAGAAAATATAATTAGGAGGTCTTCTACTTAAGAGGATGCTCTGAATAATATGTTGATCAACATTATCAAATAATCTAGAAATAATATCCACATCTCAGCCGTCAATAAAGAATAGATCATAAACTTTTAAAGTCAAATTGGGATCGTGTGATATAGGAATAGATGGAACTCTCGTACCAAAATGATCATAAGGTAGCCATGCATCTTCCTTCACTCTGATAGTCCTCCCATCTTCCTATACTCTATAGGTTGATAAATAAATAAATAACTGCATTTATGATTTTACGCAGAATATTAAATTTAACAATTATCTCGCATATATACATTTACCTTATTAAAAAGTATTAATTGAGCTTTAATTATATCATCAGTTTGAAATTTTTATTTATTTTTTCTTTTCTTAGTTAAATGAGTGATTAAATAGGACCTAGAAAAGGTTGATAAATTGCATATCCTATTCCATATTTCCATGTACTAAATTCCACCAAGAAGAGAACATATCCAAAATCCTCTACTTTATGAGAAATTGAAATTGAAATTGATAGTTCTCCACCGTCTCTGGATGCTCGCCAGTTTTAGGTTAAGAAGATTGATTGTTTATGGTTTCACATGCATACGGACAGGAACTCCATTCACATCCGTATTGAGTATTGACAATTTTTCATTTAGTACCAATAGTGATGGAACATCGCTGAAGACAAGGTGGTAGAATGCATTATTTCCTTCTTTGCATCACATACTATGCATGTGGGCCTGAACGAGACTCTCCTTTAATTCCGCTCATCCCAAAAGGTGATAAACCTGACCACATGTCAAAGTTCCGCCCTATTGGTATGTGCAATGTGGTTTACAAGCTTGTTACTAATTAAGTTATTGGCCAACATGATTCATCCTCTTATGAGTAGTGTGGTTGGACCGTTTCAGAGCAATTTTATCCTGGGACGGATGATTCAGGACAACGCAGTAATGGTCCAGAAAATGGCTCACTCGATCAAGAGCAAGAACATGGGCAAACAATGGATATCAATAAAAATAGATCTTCAGAAAGCCTATAATAGACTTTATTGGGACTTTGTTGGAGAAATGTGCACCCTACTTGACCTTCCATTGAAGTGGATGAAATAGATTAGTGCTTGTATACGGTTGCCTACAATGAGGGTTCTTTGGAATGGTAATATGTCCGATCCGTTCACTCCTGCTAGAGGTATCTGACAAGGTGACCCCATCTCACCCTATTTGTTTGTTTTATGTTTAGAGAGACTCCAACACACCATTCAGAGACTCGTTGATGAGGACCAATGGAAGTCAGTGAGAATTATATGTGGTTGTTCTGCTATTTACCACGTTTTTTTCGCTGATGATATTGTCTTGTTTGCAGAACCCACAATAGTCAATGTCAGAGTTATTAAAGGGTGTCTTAGTGAATTTTGTGAACACCTCCGGGCCTAAGATTAGCACAGCTAAATCGCACAATTTTGTTTCTCCGAACATCAAAGGCCCGTTCAAAGATGACATTCAAAATGTTGCAGAATTTCCTATTGTTATTGAGTTCGGTAAGTATTTGAGATTCCCTATTCTTCAAGCTCGTATCTCTAGAGATTTTGTACTTTTTTGGTGGATAAAATGAAGCAAAGACTTGCTTACATGAAGGGTAGATTGTTAAGTTTTGCCGGAAGACTCACATTAGTCAAATCGGTCTTCAGTGCCTTCCCTTCGTATATCTTGAGAATTGATAAGCTCCCTGAAGCGATTTGTAGATCATTTTTGTGGAGTGGTGCGGATGGAAAAAGAAATATACATTTAGTTTCTTGGTCGTATGTATGCAAACCAGTGGAGTTAGGTGGACTTGGAGTTAAAAGCTATCGGAACTCAAATTTAGTTTCATTGAGGAAGTTGGCTTGGAGAACGGTACATGATGTCAACAAACCTTGGTCCACGGTTTTCAATTTCAAATATGGATTATGTGGTGCTTGTGACGTATTAGACTGCTTGAGATTCAAGAAGGGATCGCCTATTCTGAGGAGTTTATTATGGGTCAAAGATTCGATTTTGTCCAGTGGCATTCATTGGGTGGCATTCAACGGACATATTATTCGGTTCTGGCTCGATAGCTGGTGTATAGATGTGCCTATCATTGATATGCAAACTACTCCCCTAGTTCTTTCTCAGCGGGCTGACTTGGTTTTAAGCTTTTGGGTCAACGACCCGGGGTGGGATTGGAATAGGTTCAGTGAGTTTCTCTCACCACATACGCTTATCAGCATCACCAACGTTTCCCTCTCGGATTTCTCTAATGTCTTTGATTGCATTTATTGGAAGTATGAATCAAATGAAATTTACTCTACTTCTTCAGCCCATGCATCACTGTTCAAAAACACGGACATTAACACATATTATACAAGTTACTTTCAGGCTATTTGGCGTTTAGACGTTCCGAATAAGGTTAAGACCTTGCTTTGGCTAACGATGCATGGTAGGCTCATGACCATTGCTGAGAGGTTCCGACGACCTTTGACAACTTCGGATCGTTGCCCATTATGCAATAGTGATTCGGAATCTATGATCCTTCTATTATATGATTGTTCAGGCCTGGATTGTTTGTGGGAGACTGTGGTCCCGATTGCTTTTTAGATTGTTTTTCACTCCTCCGGAGGCCGAGAGGATACGATTCAATATAGCACATACTAGTATGATCGAAGAAGGTGTACCATGAAATGCCTTATTTACGGTCGGTTTGTGGTTAGTATGAAAGTGGTGTTACAAGTTTGTCTTCAGAGGTTCCCCTCCACCGATCAACAAGCCTTCTCTTATTATTAGTCACAACAGAACCTACTATGAGGCTTTGCTCAAGGTGAATTTTGTTAAGGCCGCAAATTGGAAGTTTTGGGCTCATATTCATTGGATATTGCCACAACTTGGTTGATTAAACTTATCTTCAATGGGGCGGTCCGTCATTTGATTGGATGCACTGATGTAGGCAGTCTCATTAGAGACTCAAATGACCATTGGTCAAGTGGTTTCCGATGGCAGAACTATGGGTTTTGTGTATGAGCTTATATCTCACAAGTCTTCGGTGTTCCGGAAGATTATTGTTGAGATTGATTCGGCACTTGTTGTCAAGTTGGTAAATTAGGACATCCAGTGTACCTATCTATTATTTAGTTTGGTATCAAGATGTCAAGGCTTCCTCCGTAGAGATTGGACTATTCAGTTTCGACATATCTTTAGAGAAGCGGATCAAGGCTAGTCAGTTGTTAGCTTTAAATATGTGTGTGTTCGCGTGCATGCGTGTGTGTGAAAGCGTGCAATGTAGTACAGTAGCGGCAGTTTTGAGATGTAGTTAAGATTTTTCCACTTTCTTCTTTACAAAAAAGATTAAGAGTACGGTTACTATGTAAATGCTAATGATTGTACTTTAAGAAAAGTAATTAGAGAAAAGATGTTTAATTAAAAAGGCTAATGATTAAAGAAGGAGAATAAGCTTACATCTACTCGTTTAATTCACACTCGTTCGATTCAAAATGAAGACTTCGGATAAATGTTAGTCTTCGATCGATACATATACTTCGATTGAATCATTTGTAAGTTAAGATCCATTACGGGGTTTGATTTCGAAACGAAATAGCATAAATAGTTTAACAAGCAAAGCATAGGGTTCCAATTTGGTCAACGTCAACGTTGGAATTCAACCACCTAGTGAAAGAATAAATTTTCATTGATTTGCTTCTTGTTGTAGTACAACATGACGACATTCCTGGTTTTAAGGATTTAAGTTACTTGAAAATGTTGTGAGAAAGGAAGTATGTTGAAAATGTGTTTGGTTTGCTTCTTGTTGTAGTGCAATTCATTGGTTTGCTTCTTGTTTGTTATCTATTTTTTGCTGTTATTTTCTTGTAAGTACTTTGATTTTAATTTTGTTGTAATTTTCTTCTTGAGCCTCAACTAAGTGTATCCCTGATCTTGTTTAGTTGACTGTATAATATTTGTTGAAAAGAAGCAAGCGCCTAGATCATTTGTAATCTGTTAGACAAGGATGAACTATTTGCACTTTCTAAGAAAGACATCAATATCATCTGTGACCTGACAAAATTCCATGGAATTCTTCCAAATATCATGCATTGTATTTTTGTCTATGATGCACATAAACTTTTTGAAAGGCGGGTGTCCCATATCCTACCTTATCGAACACATCTGGACACGGTCAAATATGGCCCAAAACGATCAAGACACATTTCAAAGGTAAGACACAGCGATGACACGTCTAGAACACGGCGATGACTCGGATTGTTTCCAGTCAAGACACGGTCAAAATAAGTTTCTCCAATTTTTTTAAGGCTAAAGCTAGCCCCCATATGGCCACCTGCGAGATTGTAATTGCCGTAAGCAAGACACCAATCTTTTTCTTTTTCTTTTTTTCGGTTCTAATGTTGAATTGTTGTTGTTCCGCCTTCCGACTTTTCTCTCAATTTTCTTCCATTCTTGTTATGATTTCATAAATTGATTTTGAAACTTTGATTACTAATTTATTGTGTATTCTTTATTTGTTCAATTTTAAATGTGTTATTCCAATTCTTTCACTTTTCTTATTTACACATTTTTATTATAGTTTTCCTTGGTTGATTATGCTCTTCTGTTATTGTTGATTTACAAAACAGATGGTTCATTCTTCAATTTTAAGAATGAGTATTTTTATTTGTGATGGTAAGATTAAATATGTATATTTCTATATTTTGTAAGACTGAAAATGTTTGTTTTTCTCGCCGTGTCCCCATTCCTATGTTCTTGAAGATTGTCGCTTTCTCATTTCTCGTCGTGTCCGTTTTCTGTGTCAGTGTCCGTGCATCATAGGTTTGTATTGTTTACTTGCTTGGCTGTACAGGAAGATTAATAGATGTTGAACACTTATTTTGAGTTCGGGCTTTGCGAATAATCCAATCAATGGGAAGCATGTAGGAAAAAAAGTTATTGAACTTGCACCTCAAGTATCATCATCATATGTTCTTCTTTATAATATTTAAGCGAATATTGGGTTAGGAGTACGTGCAAATGCAATTCGGACTTTGATGAATAACGGAGGTATTAAGGAAGTGTCAAACATAAGCAGGATTCAAGTATGAAGTTTTAGTAAGCTATTGCGCCCTTGATGTGAAAAGTGGAGTCCCATGCCTTATGCCTTCGTACCTCTCGTTTGCATAATCTAATAATTATGTCCGTAATTTATGTTATTCCCGTTACTTCTCTGTAATATTATATAGGATAATAGATGGATCGTATCTCCGTACTCGGTCCACATTGTGCGTGCGCAGCACGCGGGACGCGTCTAGTAAGACTAAATATAATACTTAACGTCTAAATATTATATTGGATCAAACAATAGATGTTCAAACAGATGGCGTATGACCCAAACTACACGGATATCATAATGTTTGCGTCAAGGGCATCTCCGCCCTCGACCTCAGACTCTTGATCAGACAGCGAGACCCCCATTCCGGACCCCTGGACGAAGGGTAACCCCAAACTCGATCACCGGACAACGAGACCCACTCAGGCACGAAGCCGCCCCCCCCGGACACCACGGTGAGAGGGACTTCGTCCCCCGACTGAATCTACAAAGTATGTCATTCAAGCATTACAAGCACCCACAAATATACGTATTTAAAAAATAAAATGTTCTTTCAAGGATTAATAAAACAATCCTGAAACATTTTAAATTATAAGGATTACAACTAGGGGTAGCGCGCGCCGTAGCGAAGAGTGTTCGCTACGGCGGTGTTATTTAATATGACACTTCATCAATTCATTACTTACATTGTTCGCTAGCGGTATCATTTAATATGACACTTCATCAATACATTACTTTAATTAATATTTCTCCTCGTTATACTTGCATTTCACTTCCTTCGGTTGACGTTCATTTTGAGCAAATACATAGGTTCAACATTCAATACTTTGATTTAAACTATTACATTGTTCTTCAACACTTACAGCTATCCATATGTCTTATGTACACACCACTTAACAATGCACCCACCACATAACAATACTACTACAGACAGTAAAGTAAAACTAATAGAGAAGTTTACATTATTTCACCACTTACTCTCCATCACATACATTCAACGCCATTCAATAATAACTTTCTCACCAACGCCATTCAATAATAACTTTCTCACCATTCTATGTGGCTCATAGTCCGCCTGAATCGTTGGTGGAGTGAAACAACCTGAACCGGATCCAGGGAGTGAAAGGGAAAGATCAGTATCCGGTTCATCTTTTCCCAAATTCAAAGCCCTCATGTGTTCACTAAAAATAACTTGAAACGGAGACGGTTCAACCACCACAAATGGTATATATCCATCAAAACCGGGAAAACTGGGCATGTTATTTGGAAATATCTCCCCAACACTAGCGGATTTGCCAACTTTGGGTTGGGTTGAACCGGGATAGCTTGGGAATCTTGGGCTGTTCTCATGGCGAACCGACGGCGGATCGTGGAGTTCCAATGATTCTTGATAGCGTTATCACTCCGTCCTTCAAGCAGCTTCGCTATGATGGCCCACTTGTTTCCGATTTTTGCATGAGCTTTGGTAATGATCTTATCCTCCGCATGGAAAAAAGGCCTCCGCTTGACATCCGGCGAGAGTTGGTTGCACCACCGGAGCCTGCAAGATTTTCCGGTTCGGCCTGGGATTGATTGGCTGATCAATGACCAGTTTTTTGCTCCATTTTCCTCCACCTTCTTTTTTAACATCTCATCTTCTTGGTGGCTCCAAGGACCCGTGACCCGATTCACAATACTCTTCGATGAAGATGGAGCCATAAATTTTGTTTCTAAAAATTATAAGAGTGTTTGTATTTACCTCTTGCGTTCTGAGGATGAAATGAGTCGAACGATCTGAAAGGGTATTTATAGGGAAATAAATCGGCTATACCGGCGAGATAACCAAATACAAGCGGCTTAGAGATGGAAGGAACATGTTGTTTAGGAAATCAACGGTTACACTCAATGATACAGCTGGCACCTGACACATGGAATTATATGACATCTGTAAGGGCGAAATTCACTACACATAGTATATTCAGATACGTATGTAATAAAAATTTATGGAATGCATATCAGTTTCACCGCTTCGAAACTATAAAAAAAATATTAAAGAATGGAAATTGATTAGTAGTGCTTTCGGTGTTTAAAGGAAATACGACTCTATAATCATATATACCGGAATGCATGTCTTTATTTTATTTTTTTGGAAGGAGTTATAATATCCTCCGAATATCTAGTCGGGCGTGATTCATTATTATTAAAAAAAATGAAATAAGTATTAACAAGTAGGATAACCCGACTGTTTACATCCTTGTCAATAATATAACTTATATCATCGAGGGGCTCAGATAATACATTTAATCTAGGTAAAGTTGAAAATATAAATTGGTGTAAAGTTAAAATATTATAACCACAAGTTTATAATTAATGGCTAAATATTATTCTTTTTTACATATATTTTCATTAATTTAACTTATTTTTATATTTTTCTATTTTATAGCTTTTCCTTATATAAGCTGGTAAAACTGGCCAAATCATGTTTACTTATATAAAATTATCAATCAAGTGAAAAAAAAAGCGAAAAAAAAAATGAAATTACCCACAATATAGTTAGACATTTATATACGATTGTAATGTAAGTATTAATGTATTATCCAATTGCGATCGTGTGCAATTTATGTATCTATTTTCTTAAAAGTATATATTAATGATCACCTTTTTACTTGATATTTTCTTAAAAGTATATATATTCTTAAAAGTATATATTTTTATATTTTTCTATTTTATGCGGTTTGTGGATTAAAAAAAGTAATTTGCAATAATTATAATCACTACCATATTTTTAGATAGTTTTTGTTGTTGTTGTTTTAATAGTTGTAGATGATAATCTTCTTTTTGTTAAACTATCTTTTAGGAAGCTATATTTAACTAAAACTACTCTATAGGGAATCATGGATACATAAACTATAACTTTATAAATATGTGCCCGTAGTTAATATTAATAATATTAGCTAAATGTTTAAATTTTGAAAATAAATACTAAAATTAATTGTTAGTATATTAAAAGAAGAACGAAATTGAAACTAATAACCATTTTATTTTTAATAAAAAGTGAATATTTTTCTAAAAAAATGTGTAGTT